>OY282640.1:120798918-122173918 GCA_958299015.1 Tetanocera ferruginea
TAAAAGCCGAACAGAGTTCTATGTTTAACGATAAGTCCAAATTCGCGCTTCTCCGCATGGCAGCTGTAGTAGATTACACAGTCTGCTCTCTTAGATCAGCCATGTCCTTTTCATCGCATCTCCTTCATGACGGTGATTTCAGCCCTTAAAAGGTCCGGACATTGCAGGTGCATATCCCTAAATCATTGTTCGTTCAGAATCTAGAAGATGCAGGTAGTTAGTTTCGAACAAGGAGCTTTTTAGGCGGCTCCGTCTTGCCTTCACAGTTCCAATTGTGTGCTTTGTGGATATTGCTTTCAAGACGCGGAGCTGTTCAACACAATGCCCAACCACACCCTAGCTGGTCACCTATTTCTTTTCCGAAACCGCTTAGACGCGGTTAACCTCTATATCTAAGGGCTGTTCACAATCCGCAACCCGTGAAGTATATGATGTCTTGTAGCTGAACCGAACCGGTACCGCACATTTTTGGTACCATTAAATAAAATATATATTTAAACATCAATTATATTCAATTAAAAAAATTTAAAAAGTTACGGTTTCAGCACCTTTTTTAAGTGGGATAAGTGGGAAATACCAACTTAAAGTCGAAAAAGATATTCCATTTTCGTAACGCATGTATTTGCAATTATTGTTCAATTTTGACCATTTTCCCAAGGTTTTGTAATTTTTAATAAGTAGAATTAAGTAACTAAATTAAAAATATTGAAAACAATTGAATAGCAAATTTGTTTTTAAGCTAGAAAAATAAAGCTCTATCAAGACTTATAAAAATATCTGCCCTTAGTCGCGTTATTAACAGTTGCAATACTATTCTGCACAAAACTTTTACAACAAATTTTTCTACAACTTTTTATATAATTCATAATATATGAATAACTTGAATTTTTATAATATCGTTTTTTTTTTCTTTTCAGGTCACCCCATTCAAAACTCGTCGCGTATTCAGCAAATAGGCTCCAATCTGCACGTGACTGAAGTGCGCAAGGACACTGACGCCGGGGACTATGTCTGTATTGCGACAAGTGCAGCGAGTGGAGCGCGTCAAGCATCGCCGCCAGCGCGACTCAGCATCATCTGTGAGTGCAAATTTTTTACTTTTTTAGCTGTAAGCAACAAACTTTTCCAAGTAACAAAAATTCTTAACAGTATCGCATACGACACAAACGCATAACATACGAACAGACACACGTGTAGAAGGAAACACCTACTGTGGTGGCGTATACAAGTAACAGTCGCCGCAGCAGCATTTAATTTGAATGCAAATAATTCTGAAATTATTCGCGCCAACTTGAGTTTGAATGTGCGAATGCATTTATGAGATGCATATCTATCCCGCACATACAAAGCTACGTATTCCATCATACGGTCGGTTGTTGTGGGTACGTCGCGATTTTGCTTCTTCTGTATTTGAAGGAGTTTTGCTGTTGTTGTTGCCATTGCAATTCCAAATTTTACTGCATTCGCAACATTTTCTTTTTTTTTTTGCCTTTTGTTTGGATGTTGTTTTTCTTCACACCCTGTAGGATTTAGCGAATTGCGTGGCTGTGTTGCTTTGCTTGTTCTTCTTTTTAACTGGTTTTGCAATTTAAATTAACACCGTAGTCGCAGAGGACAGACAGATATAGTGACTGTGCAGGAACAAAACAACAACAAGAACACAGCCGCAAAAGTATAGATATGTACATGTACACATGTCATTTTCTTTTTCATTACTTTACAAATTTATGTTTAACAAGAGTGTGGAAATCATGTGTTCAATTTGTATCTCATTTTTGCGTAATTTATTCATGTTGCACTGAATTTTGAATGCGTTGCAAAAAGTCATTTTAATGCAGACACTATTCGAGGAATGAGTGAAAAAAAGAAACATCAGTTTTAAATTCTAAAAAGAAAATAAATTTAACAGGCAAAATGAGTGCCTAGATCGTAGTTTTCCTTTTGAACAGGAAAATCATATCGTATCGTATTTTATTATTTATTACCTTAGTAATGTTACCCTTATATTCAGAAACGTTAATAGTATCTGTAAATGTTGCCCGCGGCTACGCTTGAGGTGGTTCAACCATAAGCTCCAATTTTGGCATACTTTTTCCAGCATTTCGGCCGATATCCCATCAATGGCATTGGTAATGTTGTCTTCCAGAGATGCACTTGTGGCTGGCTTGTTCCTGTACACGAGATACTTCACGTAGCCCAACAAAAATAGTCTAGTGTGATCATAACGCATTATCTAAGCGGCCAGAACTGTTCCAGCACTTAAGATTAATTGCTCGCCAAACTCGCCTCTCAATAGGTCCAAGGTATCGCTTGCCGTGTGTTATGTGGTACCTTTTTATTCCATTCCACTTTCTTCCATTTTGTGAAAAAAAGGTCTATAATCATCGGTCCTCTTTAGTAAGAACTTTTCGTCATCTCCTCCCTGGAACAATTAGGAACTACGCTCACTTCGTAATAAAAGGAATAAACTTTGGCGCATTTATTTAACTTCTCGTTCTTCTCTTATGCTACGTCTACACAGAGAGTTAAGTTTGAGTTACCAGTACAAAGCTGAGTTTTCCCATTTAACGAGAAATAAACTCTTGCGTTACCAGTACAAAAATGTACGATTTAACTGAACTTAACTCATTATATATTCTGAGTTTTTATGACTCAATGTAAAAAGTGCCTAAAAGTACACTACAAAATAATATAAATGTATATATTCAGTGGTATTTTTCATGAAAGAAACTTTTTTTTACAAGAACTGTCAAAATAGAACAGCTGATTCGTTAATTATACAATTTATTTTTTTAACTATAATATAATGTTGTTATTTTCTTTAAAAATGGGTAAAAGAACTTCGAAAAGGATTTGGGCAATAGTGGGGAAAGTAGTTTTCATCCAAATATGGGCAGAGCTTTCGCATAGCAAGAAAAAAACGCATATGTACGCAGAGACACCAGCAGCATTGTCGGCAAATTTAACTCAATTCTGCTACGGTATCTCTGTGTGAACAACTTCGGTTAAATGTTAGTTAAAATTAACTTAACTCTCTGTGTAGACATAGCATTAACCTCACAAATCACCTTCACGCTTATCTTTAACCTTTTTTCTGCACTATGTGAATATATATATATATGCGTTTTATCTTAATCATATTCAAGCAAAATTGTTTTTGAATCTAAAAGCATCCACAAATTCATCAATATCAAAAAAAAATTTTACAACTACCCATAACAACTACGACATAACAATGAACTACACTATGAATACTTTTCTTCTTTTCTAATTTTCTTTTCTACTCTTCTACTTTTCTACACTAGCTGATGTCTTAGTAAAGTTAAATAATCTAAAAGATGATTATTATCATGGCCTGCTATTGTTTTGCCTAAATTTGCGAACTTGTTGGCTCATTCCTTTTCAACTTTCAAATTTCTATTTCTAACTCAGTTTTTACGAAGTTATGGAATTATTTGTACATAATACCATTCCTTAAAAAAGGATCTAGTAATGATATTTCCAATTATAAACCTATTGCAAAACTGTCATGTACTTCCAACAATTTTGAAAATATTAACTACGACATTATCTTCTTCCATTGCAAATATATCTTTCCTCCTAGTCAACATGGCTTCCTAAAAGGTAGATCGACTACCACTTACCTCACAGAATTTGTTTCAAACACGTTATGTTCGTTGAAAAGCGGTTACGAAGCTGATGCAGTTTCTACCGACTTCAGTAGAGCGTTTGATAAAATCTCACACACTATCATCCTTCTTAAGCTTAAAGCCCCCGGTTTTCCATCTCTGATTATATCATGGCTTCAATCTTATCTCGAAGTACGCAGTTATAATGTTATCTTTAGATTTTCCAATTCAAAATCCTTAACAGCTACCTCTGGTGTCCCACCTTGGTCCTTTGTTATTCGTCTTAACAATTGCTGATGTTGATGGTATCATCAAAGAATCCAATCTTTCTGTCTATGCTGATGATATAAAAATCAATCGGCGCATACAATCTAATGCCGATTCTTGCAATTCGCAAGATGATCTGGTTAGCTTTTCCAGTTGATTTAAACAAATCTTCAGGTTTGGAACTTAACGTCAGCAAATGTCAAGTTATAACAAATTCTCGTTAGCGACACCAACTTCCCCCGAGATCGTATTACATTCTCAGCAAGCCAGTTCCCTCTGTAAGCTATTTACGGAACTCAGATGTTATTTGCTGTAAGGAACTTAACTTTAGACCTCATCTTGAAAAAGAAGAGACGTTGGCATTAGAAGAGCCAACTCTATACTTGGTTTCGTGAAACACTGGTCCAGAGAGCACTCTAATTCCAACGTTACAAAATTTATCTATCTTTCTTTTGTTAGACCCATCCTCGAATATGCCAGCCAGGTTTGGTCTCCCATCTACAATACCCATTCAATACGAGTCGCAGGTGTTCAACGAAGATTCATTCGTTTCGCTCTTCGTGGTCTTACCGGTTCTGACAGTTTCAACTTACCTCCTTATGGCAACCGTCTGAAGTTGATTAACATGCAAATACTTTTAAAATTAAGGGAAGTTGCCGATGTTCTCCTCATTCATCAACTAGTATGCGGAACCATTAACTGCCCAGCACTACTGCAATTAATATCCTTTCAAACCAACCCACGCTTATAGATAAATTACTTAATAATGGAGTGTTTTTTCAGGCCTAGGTGCTTATAGCGCTAATTGTGACACGCCCAAAGGGGTGTGCTGTCCACAATCCTCTGGAATTTGACAATTATACATTACTCTAGAGGAAGAGGGCTGCGTAGTGGCAGCTTACGCTGATGATCTAGCAATTGCAGTCAAAGACAGGTTTCCCCGCTACTCGTTAGGCAAAGAAGTTTGCAAGTTAGAACGCTGGGCCAAGCCCTGCAGTCTTGGAGTAAATCCTGCAAAAACAGAGCTGGTTCTGTTTACCAGGAAATATTAAATTCAGTCTTTGACACCAATTCGTCTAAATGGGTCTGTACCATCTCTCAAGGATAATGCAAAATAGCTAGGACTTATTATCGATAGGAAGCTCACATGGAAGCTAAAACACTTCAGAATGAATTAAAAAAGCCACAGTGGCGCTGTACACGTAAAAATCCATAGGGGCTAGGTGGATTTTTTCACCCCAAATTATTCAATGGCTGTAAACTGCGGTCATTTGACCCATACTTATGTACGGGACTACAATATGGTGGCCAGCCTTGAGCAAGGTGACCAATTTTAATCAACTCCAAAAGGTTCACAGAATAGCATCTATATGCATCAGCGGTGCTCTGATAACCTGCTTTTACTAATCAATTCACCTGCTATTACTAATCAATGGCAGCCTGTTCAGTAGTTAGGCTAAGAGAGCTCGAGGTATAGAAGTGTCAAGAAACAGACCATGCATCCATACTGAAGAGGTATAACTTTATTCCAATACGGACTGACTACTGCAAACCCTCTCTCTATCCTTTGACGCGAGATATGGTACGATTTTTTCTACCAGATCATACTCAAAGGAGCTAGGAGTTTCCCTTGCCTGTAGACTGCCCATCACTGTAGCGTTTCCAAGAAATGCCGTGCCTTATTAGGGAAAATGGCTTACTATTCTAGCATCAACCTAATACAGGCATTTAGGATAATTAAAATCGCTAGAAACGGTACTTTGGTGATATCAGTGGTTCAGAACCCACCAGACATGCCGCTAGCTACTCTCAAGCTGCTGATCAGCGATAATACAAGACTTAAAACCACATCAGATGGGCTGAACTCTCTACCTGCAAGATTTCTAGGCTTATTTGGCCGTCTTCTAATCTCAGGAGCTCTAGACTGCCGCTTTTGCTGAATAGTTTAGACCAGTGATGGGCACACACATATTATCACATTCCAAACACGTGTGTTTGAAAATTGAAAATGTGCCCTTCCCTGGCTTAGACCCATCCATATGGTGACCAGAATTCAATTCAAAAAGAGAAAAACTCAAGAAAAAGAAAATTATAAAAAAATAAAAAGTTAATAGTAGAAAATCTAACACGCTTGATTTAAATTTTGTTTTTGAGAAACATAAAAAAAACACGTTAAATTTGTATTTTACATTTTTTTTTTTAGTTTTAAAGTGTTTTTTCCTCACTCAAATTGACTTACATTTTTAAAAAATTTTAGTTTGACCTTTTAACAAACCATAACCGACATGATAAAGAGGAAAAAGTGAGAACCAAAAAATCTACCGATAGATTTTACATGAAAACTTGTGTGGTCTTTTCATGCGTTTCATGGGAGTGTTGAGTAGTTTTTATGTTAAAACTCAAAAGCGACCAGATCAAGTTTATTTTTGCAGATCTTATTTTTAGCACCCATTCTCTAGGAAAGTTCGCAGTGAGCGAAAAATAATTGCCACTTTTGAAAATTCCATACACTTTATGGGTGCTCTAACAATTAGGTATGTCTGTACTTAACTTATGTCATTACTTTTTTTGAATCCCTCCCAGAACCAAAAACTAACTACGCCACTGTAAATACACTCAGAAAAAAGTTTATCATGTGATAAAAAAGGCATCATATTTAGATAAAAATGGTACAGACTTTGCTCCAGAGAATGCTATTCTCTAATTGCGATACTAAAAATTCTCTAAAAATGATAAAAAGCTTCCTTGAAAAAGAAAACTATATCGTTTTTAGAGAAAAATACTTTTTATTTTTGAGAAAAGATTTGTTTTTATTGAAGAAAATACTTCTCATAGTGAATTTTTTATCAAAATATAAGAAAAATTTTTAATTTTCAATAAATTTTTCTCTATAAATGAGAAATTTTTTGTGCGAGAAAAATACTTATCATTATTAGAGACATTGAAATATTTCCGTTTCCTAGAAGTAAAGAAATATTTCTTCGAAAATGTGAAAATTTATTCTAATTGAAGAAAATTTTATTTGAAAAAGAGAAAATTGCTATTATCGAAAATAGAGAAATTTTTTACCGGAGCGAGGTATAAGTTCTTTTCTCAGTGTAGGCAAACATAAAATTGGTCGAATTTCGATCTCAGGCAATACTAGTTTATATTAATAATAGTGTCAGGCCGAAACCAAAATTTTGGCCGAAACCGAAACGAAAATTCGGCCATTTTTGTAATATTCGGCCGAAACCGACACCGAATCTGAATGTCTACATGAGTTTTTTTTTTTAAAAACATTTTTTTTTTAATTTTTTGTTAAAAGCTTACAAAAACATAACAATTCAAACAGATTATAATGACGTTTATATACAATAAACATTCTTTGAATATTAAAGTTAAACTTTTAAATAATAAATGAAGATATAGTTTTTAATACCACTTAAAGAAACTTTTTAGTATTTAAAGTTAAATAACTTAATATCATAATGTAAAAAATAGCTTGTTTGCATTTTCAAAATGAAACAAAATACATTTATCGTTTTATACTGGGCCCAACTCACACGGTCAATCAAATGACTGTGAATTTCACGTTTTTGTTCTCCTTAACACCATTAAAATTGTGATTTTGAACCGAATTTTCGGTTTCGGCCATATTAATGCCGAATAGCCGAAACTGATTAAAAGGGCCGAAACCGAATATTCGTTAACTTGAACAAAATTTGTATAACAAAAAAAACATATTTTCCATTTCAGCCCTTGAAAGGACTTTGACCGAGCTGCTTAAAATCAATTGTGTTGTGTGTGTTACTAAATGTTTGCACACAATTGATCAAGAACTGGACCTACACGTTTTATACCGACTCCAAACGCCTAAAGTTAATGTTCTCAAGAAGCTTTACATGACATTATTTATTCTCTGAGGTTTGCCGTTGTCTGCAGAGAGGTGGTGACCGATCAAAAAATTTTTTTATTGAAAAAAACTTTTGCCGCTAGTGGGAATCGATCTCGTTCTCCAGGCATGCAAAGCCACACACTTAACCTTCATGCCACGGTTACTACAAAAATTTTACACAAGTTCTTAAAAACAATAAAACTGGCCTTTTTCGGGACAAAATAGTAAATACGGAACTCCCTAGGTGCCGTATTAAAATAATAATTCACCAAGACATTTTGCTAAAACACGGGACTGTCCCGGGTAATATAGGACGAATGGTCACCGTACCTATCCATCATGGTGACAGCCACTACAGGGCACTGCCTAATAGGTAGACATACTAACCGACTAAACCTTTTTGGGAACTAACTCTGTAGAAGCTGCAGAGATGAAGAGGAGGAAGAAATCATACCTCATGTTTTATGTTTCTCCCTCGCGCTCGCCAAATGACGTTGACGTTGATGACTTTTCAACGACAAGTGTCAGGCACCTAGTAAGCCTTTTAAAAAGTTCAATGTGCTTCCAAAGGGATTGAAGGCTAAGTGTGTTGCGGTAACACAATGGACCAAACTGGTCTGAGTAAACAGGTATATTTAGTACATAGGCTGCCGACCCTACCAAACCAAACCTAACCGAGGCAACCTTAGGGCTATACCTCCCTTCCACCTGTACTTTCAGAGAATCTATAACCAGAATGCTTCGGATAACTTATAATTTGACTAATCATTGAACTTGATGTGTTGTGAAAATTTTGCAAAATATCACTATTTTGGAAGTTAGTTACTACACGGAGAGAATTGTGTGCAGAAATTATGCGCTATGGGCACAACTTATGCAAAAATTGTTCACGAAAAATGACCAAGAACAGTTGTTCATAATCTATGCACACTTGTTCATAACTTAAGTTCAGCACTATGAGCATGTTTTATGAACAACTGGGCATAGATTATGAACAACATTTTCATAGATTCTGAACAACTGAGAAAAGGCTATGAACAACTGTGAATAGGTTGTGAATAACTGGGCAAAGATTGTGAACAACATTTTCATAGATTCTGAACAACTTGGAAAAGACTATGAACAACTGTGCATAGGTTATGAACAACTGGGCATAGCTTATGAACAACATTTTCATAGATTCTGAACAACTGGGAAAAGACTATGAACAACTGGGCATATTATATGAACCACTGGACATAGTTTATGAACAACTATGCATAGGTTATGAACAACTATGCATACGTTATGAACAACTGGGCATAGGTTATGAACAACTGTGCATAGGTTATGAACAACATTTTCATAGATTGTGAACAAATATTTACATCTCCTGCTAATATTAAAGAAACAAAATTTCATTTTATTTTCAAATGTCAAAATGAATTTCAAAATTCCAAGCGTCGACTGTGCTAACCTTCCACGTCTGTTTCTCAATTGTTTTTCTTGCCACAGGCTTAAAAATTGCTGCCACCACCTTCGAGACTTTAATTAATTCTAAATCTGGAAGAAAATTCAAAAATAATAATTAAATTAGTTCTTTATTTCATAAGTTAAAATTGTTTTTACCTTTGTTTGTTGGAAGATGATTTATAATTTTTTAGCAGCTGGAAATTTAACAATATTTTTGCATACTGCTATAATGTTATCCTTCAGTGAATTCCAGTTGTTAAGAAATAAGTTGGACTTTTCCGGGTACAAATTATGGAAGTCAATATCGATCAAAATATAAAAATATAAAGTTTTTATTTATATATTATATAAATTTAAATTTTCTACCAAACGATATCCGTTACTATGCGCATATAATGGGCAGTCGGAAAGTATAAATTGTAGCGGATGGATATTAATGTCCTGGCGCCGAAGAGCAAAGCTGGAGTTCCAGTTCAATTCCACCGTCTCCCAAGGCGAATTTCTTGTTTTTAGCCAAATTTTATCTTCTGAATCGATTCCTGATACCGAAATAGCACTTTCTTCTCGACTTTCCAATTCGGATTTGTTATTTGTTCTAACGCGGAGATATTTTTTAAAAAAACCGGATTTTCTGAGTGTTAAATATATGATAATAACTCAATACTTACCTCTGGTTTTCTTAATTTACACAATTATATATTTCTAAATAATATTAAATGATATATAACACACTACTGTCGCTTCTAAACACAACCAGTACTCTTTACACAAAGAACACAAGTGAAACTAACTTGCAATTACTGCATACTCATTATCCATATGTGTACGCATTGTTCATAATCTATGCAAAAATGGGCACAACTTATGCCCATCTACAACAAGATACACACATATCAAAATGTTGGGCAAAATCTATGCACAAGTAGGCATAACTCATGAACAATAAGTGTTAATAGTCGTTCATGCACAATGTTCATATATTATGATCAATTGAGTTTAATTTTCAAATAATTAAGCTATGAACAATGTTCACAAACTGTGCCCATTTTTTGTGTATAACTTATGCACAATTTTAATAGATTGTGCAGAATTTATGGTTATTAGGCATAATTTATGCGCAAAGCTGCATATTCAAAAATGTACCTTAACATTTTATAGTTATGAACAGCTTGTGCATTAATAATGCACAACAGTTTTCTCCGTGTAGCTGATTTAGAAAAGGATTATTTGACTTATTAAAAAGAAGTTGCACACAGTGGCCGCTTGTGTGGGACGCTTAGAGGCTTAATTTTAGAGTTCAAATTCAAAATATTTTATTTAAAAAATTAAACTTTAAAACTTTTCGTATTTTAAAATTTTATTCCGAGTAGTGTCGGTTATTCGTCGAATAACAATATCAAAATCAAAGTCATCAAAACACAGAATCTAAATAAAAAATTAAAAATATTTTGCGTTGAATTCATTGCCTCCGCCTTTTTACTCACTGCAAAGCGAAATTCTCTGCTCGCTGTTCTGTGCACTAACGGTTTATTGAACTAGGTATGAAGCACTTATTACAGCTCAATCAATAATATTTATTATAAGATGCGTTCGAATCACATAAATATTTCAGCATAAGACTCAAAAGACTTGATGACAAGCATCTCAAGTAATCTACTCGAATGAATAAAGAGAGTCCCGCTACTTAAGCGTTGACAATGTCGTCTGAGTCCTAAGTTGAAAAGGTTAACAACAAATAATAAAGGTTTATCAGATGATGGAGAACAAATTCAGACTTAGTGGTGCGTTTATTTTTTATGTTCCGTGTTTCTTCATTAATATTCGTATTGTTCAAAACGAAATATTCTGAAAACGGATTAGATACAAATAGCCGAGCGGATATAGTAGCTAAACAGCTTTAGTTACACACATTTCTATGCTAAGCACGCAACATTATGAAGTTCATTTGCAGCGCTTCATTTAAATACCTATATTTAAATTTATTTGAAGTTTTTAAGCATTTAAAGGCAACAAAGTTGAATAAATGAAAATGCAAGTGTATAAAAAAACTAAAAAACATCCTTTAAAAATTGAATAAAAATTAAGAGCAGTAAAATTAAAGCAGATAATGCGCTGAAAGATGAAAGGCAATGACAGACTGGCGCATAAACATTCAATATCTTGTCTGAGTCCATGTATTCCCCCTTTTAACCGCAGCACAAAAACAAAACAAAAAAAAACTTCTTAAAGAACAAAAAAAAAACAACTCATACACAAACAGGTTTACTGTGTCTCTCCCAAACTCCCAAACGCCAGTCGACTACGCTCCCGTGCAATTGCTGCGCGGTGAATCTTCTGATTGATGTGCATTTGTTGCATTGAGTTTAAACAGAAATAAATTTAAAAATACGCAAAAGAAGTAAACAAAAAAAAATAAAAAATAAAAAATGTAGAACCATAAAAAAACTAAAGTTCAGCTGTACGTATCTTGTAGATACTTATTGTATCTGCGTATCTCTTGTGCAATCTGCGCTGCACATGCTGCCTTAAAAGCGTTCCTTGTCGATGCACACGTTGCTGCATTCGCTTCATTCAGGTTCTTTTTTGATTCAACCAGCTAGGTTCACTTGTTGACAGATAAATTTAAAAGGGCGCCGCCAGATCAAAGAGTTTTTGAGCATTCACAGTACATTATTTTTAAATTTTCTACTTCTTTTTATTTAATCTTTTTTACTTTTACTTTTCTAGCAATGTTTCTGTGTAAATAAATGCATGCACGTAATTAGTTGTTAGCCTTAGTTTAGTGTGAAAATTTATGAATTAATAAAAACTAATAAGCCGTAAATGAAGTGCTTTTAGATTTGCTTCTAAGTAGTGTCCGACCGAAACCAAAATTTTGGCCGAAACCGAAACCGAAACCGAATTTCGGCCATTTTTGTAATATTCGGCCGAAACCGAAACCGAAACCGAAACTGAATGTCTACATGAAAATTGTTTTAAAAACAATTTATTTTATTAATTTTTTAGTTAAAAGCTTTCAAAAACATAACAATTGAAACAGATTATAATAACGTACATATACGATAAATATTCTTTTGCCTTTATTCATAAAAATTAACGAACCTCTTATAAAGCCTTTACAAAAAAAAATTTCAAAAACAGTATCCATAAACGTCCAATAACGACAAAAATCTCTTATAAAGGCTTCTTAAATGAGTAACCTTCAATAAACCCTTGATAAAGCCTTTTTAAAATTTTTACTCTAATGTGAGCACAAATATTGTCAAAAATACTTCAAACTGTTTCAAAAAATATGAAAACATGGCAAAACATTTCAAAATATTGAAAATAAAAATTATAAGTGACAATTTTTTCACAGAAGAACATAGATTAAACAATTTTTTGACTGTTTGCATGTCAAAGTATTGATAAAATTGTGACAAATAAACAAAAAATTATTGAATTTATCAAATTCACGAACCATTTCAAATTGAGAGTGTTCCTATTTTAACAAATAAGCTGAGACAATATTTTTATGAATAACAAAATTTTAAAAAACATTTTATCTCTAAAAAGCTTTTTGAGTATTGAGTTAAATCTATTCTTAAATAATCTACACTTTAAATCTATTTCAAGATATTTTTATGAATATGACCGTTTGAATATTAATGTTCAACTTTAAAATAATAAATATGGAGATCATTTTAATACCACTTTAAGGAACTTTTTAGTATTTAAAGTTGAATAACTTAATATTAGAATCTAAAAAAAACTACATTTATCGTTTTGTGCTGGACTCAACTCACACGGTCAATCAAATGACTGAATTTCACGTTTTTGTTCTACTTAACACCATTAAAAATTTGGGTGAAAGCGAACTCACATCTACCATTGAAATATATGTAAGAACCGAATTAGTAGTGTCCGATAAAATATTCGGTTTCGGTTTCGGTTTCGGCCATATTGATGCCGAATAGCCGAAACTGATAAAAAGGGCCGAAACTGGCCGAAACCGAAACCGAAACCGAATATTCGGTCGGACACTACTTCTAAGCGGATAACTAGTTATTTCTGGTAACTTTGTGAACATCCTCTGTCATACGATTGCATACGATACGCTGCGGAACGCGCACATTTCCTATTTTGGGTGTATTTCTGTGTAAAAATGCGCAAACAATCTGGCAGCTCGAACAACGTACAGACTTTAATAGTCGGACAAAAATGCAAAATTCTGAATATCTGCACTAATGGTGCAAAGGATATTACCGCAGTGTGTCTGCAGAGCGTGTCAACTGGACCAGGACCAAATACGTGCTCACACTGTTAAGCTAAATAAGAATTTAGCCATTGAAACACAAACAACAAAATGCTGTAAATGTTACTTTAACAACATGAAAGCACAGCCATTCATAAGTTGTAAAACATTTAAGGATCGTTCAAATTCGGAATGTTTTTAGGACTGATTTATGAAATATCAAATTATGTTTAGAATTAAAAATTACTTTGATTTCAAGACAAATCTTGACCATCTATACTTTTAGACAACTTGTTCGAAGTGAAGTGAAATAATCTTTCATATGACTCTTTAAAGAATTTTACAGTTAGTTGCATATTTAGGAAGCTGCTGATATCAAAATACAAAAATGATAACAAAAATGTAAATTAAAATAAAAAAAAATTGGATACAAAACATTCGCCGGAGGTGAAATTTGTAAAGGTTTAAGCAATAGCTCGTTTTTTACCAAAAGTATGATATTTTGATATTCTTTCTTTTCTTTTTTTAGGCATTAACTTAACCTTTAGTCTGTCGCAGGTACATCTGTACAATGGATCATACAATGGAAAAATGTAGAGAATTTGTTTATAAATCAAAAAATCTTTATTTATTCTACTTCACTCATTTCATCCCCCTTTAAAATCCCCTGGTAAATTAGAAAAAACCTTGGCTCCTGTGTTTTGCATCTGGGGTGGACTACATACACATCAGCCAAGGTTTTTTTCTAATTTTCCAAACATGCTGCAAAGCCCTCTTCCGGTAAAGCCTTCAATTCCTGCTTCGTTTCGGTTACTTTCTCTTCTATCGATTCAAAACGGTGTTCACGGAGCGGTCTCTTGAGTTGAGAAATAGCCGGAAGTCACATGGTGCTAAGTCAAGCGAATACGGAGGTATCGGAACGATATGGGTCGAGTTTTGTTGGCGAAATGATCACAAATTACGAGTAGTGTGAGATTATTTTTCGCACCAATCGAGATTTTACTTTTCTGAGGCACAAATGGTCACTCAAAATGGTTTTCACTAATCCTTCCGATATTTCAACAAGGTCAAAAAAGTCTCGGACTATTAATTGACGATTTTGAAGAACCAATTCTTTGATTTTGTTGACGTATAGCTCATCAGTTGATGTTTATGGTAATCCTGGCAATCTTAAACTCTTTTTTTTTCGATAGAACTTGCTACCCTTCTGCAATATTTTCAATGTTTCGGCATCTGACATTTTTAACTTTTTCCTTACATGAACCCGAATGAAAATTCGAGGAAAACACAAATTTTCTGCATTCTTTTTTGTCTACATCTGTGGGATGGCGGATTCTTCCTTTTTTTTTCTAAGATATTTTCGGTACAAATTTCATTTGAAGGTGAATAAGTATGCTGATCACTACTTAAATGCATATAATCAGAATGCAGATGTAATAGACGATTATTCAATAAGTTTGAAAGATAACATATGCCAAATGATTGACGTATTTTCATTGACGGATCCATAAAGACTCTCAAAGCAGTGCGCTGATACACAAGAGAAATTTACTCCCATAAATTTCAATTGCCTATGGCTTCAATTTAAAGGAAACATGAAAATATGAAATTACTTTTAGATTTCACCAATTGCGTCGAATATGATAGACATATATTTTCGGATTTGAAAATTGTAGACATTTTTTCAGATATAAACTTAAATTAAATTCTTTTTTTTTCGTTCATTACATGTGGTACTATATTTTTGAAAAAGGCTTCAAGAGTGAATATGCCAAACACCAATACTTCCTGTTAACTAGTGTCTAACCGAATGTGAATTTTGTGAACAATTGTTTTAAAGTCAAAAAATTTATAAAAATTTATTCTTTGCTTATGTTTCATTTACAATATCAGTACAAAAAAACGTAATGAAATCATTAAATTCGAATTTAATGTGAGAGTGTTTCTACAAAATTCGGAAGTTTCTGTAATTGATTTATTGACGTCAGGATAACGTAGAAAAAAAATGTTATCAATTTTCGACCCAGTCGAGAAAAGCTACTAACTGATACTAACTGGGTCATTCCACCGAGATTGATCACAAAATAGCAAATTCGGTCGGTCAACCATTTTAAAAAATTTTTTTTTACCATTAATTTTGTAATGTTTCGGCACCTTAGAAATGATTAAAAAAAAACATTTTTGTTGTATTTACAAAATGGCGAATATGTTTTTCATGCAACCACGAGCGATTTTCGTATGTTATTGAGTTTGCGGTAATGATCATATCTCAGCTCCTGTTAAACAGACAGTAATAAATGAATAAACATAATATAAATTATACCTAAGGCTATATCTTGCATATCAGAAAAATTAATTGGGGTGTTACATAATTTAAAAAAAACGTCTAAGTTTCCGAAAATAATCGTAATTTTTGGTAACTTTGAAAAAAAATATTAATATAAATCAGTTAGCGGCAGACCTATTTTTTGGAATAAGGTACGTCTTAGTAAAAACTTTAAATATAAATTTTTAAAAGTGACTAGATCATTAACTTTTTGGGTTAAATCGCTTTGAAAAATAAAAAATCTCAAATTTGCCCCAACTTTGGGGTCAAATATCTCCAATGGGCACGGGTGAAAAAATTTGAAATTAATGTTAAATAGACTACGTAATAAGAGGATTCTGATGATATAAAAATTAAAGTGATTGTTATGGTTCATTTAAAAGATATAGCATTTTAAAATTCGTGCATTTTATTATATGAGGTATGAGTATTAAGGTGGGTCACCCCATATGGGGAAAAATGTTTGCATTTACCGCCCCTAATGAAGCATAAAAAGCTTATGTTGAGAGGATTTCAGAACAATACACTTTTTTTTGTGAACCCGAAATTTGCCCCAAATGGTCTTTTTTGTATAACTTCACCAGTTTTAACCCGATCGTGAAAAGAAGTATATCTTTGGATTGGTCTCAATTAGTACACAAGCACCCCCAAAACTTTAATTTTTTTTTAATATAACAAAAGTTCATAAAAAATCATTAAACTTTTGTGAATAAACTATTAAATTTCATATGTAGGAAAAAAAGTTACAGCGAATCAAAATTTTAGTGAAGTTCGTTTTCGCTTTTGGACTTTAGCCTTCGGCTCATCTTCGTTTGGGTTCGTTTTTCATACCAAATTTCTTTACATTCGGGCCAGTCGTTCAGGCGTTACTGAGCCATATATATTTTATTACTTTAAGCGCCCTCTATCGAAAGTTCTTATAACTTCTAAAAGTCTATCTTGTATTACTAGGTCAGAAGAATCTTCGTACAATTTTATCAAAATCGCTTCAGTCGTTTAGCGAGTCGACCGTTTAGCCAAATTATTACATAAAAAAAATTATCTAACAAGCAAAGCAGCAACTAAAGGAAAAGGCACACAACCTCAAACACAAGCGAACAAAATCTTTTCATAACTAAAAACAAACTATCTGCTATTCATAAAAAATGTGCTTCGTGAAAATTAACACAAAATTAACAAAGCTACCGTGTAATCGCGATGTTATTGAGTATCTTCTGTTTCTTTAGCATGAAGGTACCGAAAGTGTCGCCAAGCATAGAAAAATTTCATATTAAGGGTATTCATGCAACTGGGCAAAACCCTTATAAGCGGTATAAACTGTATAAGTTTATTCTCCTTATAAATGAACTGTCAAAGTTTGTATGAAGAAGCTTTTGCACAAACCAGATATCTTTGTTCAACAATTTAGCTGGGCAAACGAACAGGCAAACTTATAACATCAATCAGCTGATTTATTTTACTAAAGCAAAAGAAAAAAACCACATCTGTCCCAGCCCCAAAAATTATCGGAAAGAAAAAAGTGTATAGACCATTTCAAAGGGCTTAATTTGCACCTTCAGAATATGTAAATTTTATAATTTGCACCCTTATAGTTTTTGAAATAAATTAGATAAAAAATGGAGTATATGATGCAATTTTTAAATTGTCATATCTCGTTCAAAAATGCATTTTTCAAAGTGCACCTTGGCCCAAAAATTTGCAATTTTGTTATTCTAATTTGCACCTTCGTTAAAATAGTAGAAAATCAATCGGTTCTTCGTAAATAATGTAAAAATACGTAAGTTAATACTGCGCATGCGCTGTCCAGAAAACGGCTGCATTTACTAAAGTTGATATTGGAGGCCAAATGATCACAGTAAAACGTGTTATTGTGCTGTATTGATTTGTCACAATATTTTTTTTTTATCATAAGATTAATACTATTATAGTCTATACTTTGTTATCAATACAGAGATAGTATTACAAGCTATAAATAGATAAACCCCATCACAACAAAGTCCCCAGTGGAATGCGCGGCGCGCGCGTGTCACTGATACGACGCATGCGCAGAACGAGCTATCGTTTTAAAACATTTTTTTGCATTTTCAGAAAAATTTGATGTATTTTTCGCACGTTTCTCAATGGTGCAAATTAGATGAGTAAAGTTGCAAATTATTGACGCAAGGTGCACATCGAAATATCAATTAATTACCGAGATATGAGCATTTGAATAATTCAAAATTTGACATTTTTTTTTTGCAAAAAGTACGAGGGTGCAAATTCTAAAATGCTTATATTCGGAAGGTGCAAATTGAGCCCTTTCGAATGGTATATATACTTATTTTTTTGGGATCATTTTTGGGGCTGGGACAGAGGTGGTAAGAAAAAATTAGAAGCAGGAGTAGATATAGTCAAAATTGTAAAACTAATTAAATAAAATGGAAGAGGTAAGAATGGAAATTTTGTGAATTGAAGGAATTTAAAAATATTTATATACTTCATTTGCAGAAAGCAAACCCTGAACTTGCAAACAGCTGATATATGATGCAAATGCTCAATCGACTTTTAAGGGATGCTCAAGCAACCTGCTTGATAAAAATAACTAATTGCCCAAATTATATTCTTGCTTCTTTGCATGAATACCCTTATTATAAACTTTCGATAGAGGGCGCCTAAAGTAATAAAATATATATGGCTCAATAATGCCTGAACGACTGGACCGAATGTAAAGAAATTTGGTATGAAAAACGAACCAATTCATAAGAAATGATTTATCATTTGAATAAAATTTTCAACGAGTGAACACCAACTTATGAAAGAACAGAAAAGGAGATAAAAACAAAACAAACAATGGACAATGTTTCAAATGTGGAATTATGAACGGAGTTCACTGAATAATTCAAACAAATTCTAAAAACTTATAAAAAAACTGTTTAGCAAAGCAAAAACATTCGGCAAAAATAATCGGCTATCTCGGCCGATTATGCCGATTACCGAAGCCGAAGCCGAATAATCGGTCGGACACTACTGTTAACAAATGGAACTTGCTTTAGATTAGATTAAGGATAAGGATATGGGATAACACAAGAAGTATTCCAAGGAAGTACTTCTTTATATCTTACCTGATTTTTGCAACATGCCATTTTCGTGCTACAAGTCTGGCCGGTGGTTTTTAGACTGAGACCTCTTCCTGCAAGGATGAAAATGGTAATCTAATGATAGAAATTTAGAGTACACTGTTGTTGTGGAGGGAAGACTTCTCTAGAAATAGTTGGTAGAATGCATTCCTAACGATTGAAACCTCAGTGTGCTCTACCCAATCCTTAATATCGCACTACCGTGGTATAAGCTTTCTTAATATCGCATATAAGTTCCTGTCGAGCGTGTTATGTGAAAGATTGAAATCCATCGTCAACCAACTGATTGAACCTTATCAAAGTGGCTTCAGACCTGGATAATCCAACATCGACCTGATGTTTACGCTCTGACAAATCTTGAAGCAGACCTTAGAAATGCAAATCGACACACACCATATTTTTGTCGATTATAAAGCCAACTTCGACAGCCCAATAAACAGTCACCTTTACACCACTAGGCCTGAATTTAGTATTCCTGCAAGACTCCAAGCTTTTGTTTTCATTATGATTAAAAAAGTCTAACTCGCTGAATGTGCACCATGCCGGGGTAGCTTCGGCATTTATAAGGCACCTTCGTTTTCACGTTAAAAAATCTATTTTTTTGTTGAACTAGGATTACCAGACCAAAATTTTCTTTAGGAGAACAATTTATGACAAGAACGAAGACATTTGTTCTAGGGAAAATGAAGAAGAGGACACATATATACACAATATATATTTCAATAATGAAATGTAATTTAGATAGCAAAAAAGAGTTACTATGTTACCAAATTGGTCACTACAAGGTTGTAAATTTTGAACACAAAATCAAGATAATGGAAGCGTTAGGAAAGGAAAAAAAAACACATAGAAAAAGTGTTGCCCATGGAGAGAAGAAAACATTGCATAAAATTACAAAAGATTTTTAAATGTAAAAAGTAGAACAATTGCTACTGAGAAAAATACATTTTAATTTAAATTAAATGTTTCAATTTAATACAGAAACATTGTATATTTTCCACATTAAAATTTTACAAAACTACAAAATTTGTTGGATTTGAATATTACCAAATTAGCTATTAAGATGTCAAAATATTATATTTGATAATATTTCCTCCCATATATATGTAAATAATGGTAATACCTATTTTCACTAAATTTGCCTTTTCGAAGGAATCTAGTTTTTATTTCAGCAGTAACAAAATAGATACAATAAAATACAATTTCTGCCATACCACGCAGTAAGAGCACAGCCATAAAAGGATATCTTCAAGACATATGTTTACTGTTCGGAATAGGTAGAAACAGGGTCACGTTCGGTCGTTTGTGTTCAAGTGTTTACACGTAAGTCGCACACACACACCTTAAGTGTTTCTTAGGATTTAAGTCGCATTCCAACATGAAATTTAATAACCACTTATTTATTTATTTATGTATTTATTTGATCAGCCCGTTTGAATGCATTGATAATACGCGTAGCTAATAGCTACGCAATTTGTAGCTCGATCTCGTATTAGTTTGGTATAACAACTGAATGCGTTTTAGCAACCAACGTCTTTTTTTAACGCTAGTTATTGTTTTACTTATAATACAAAATCGATTCTATCTTGCTAATATTTTAAATTAGAAATCATCAATTCAAATTGAATGTAGAATTTCATCAATTTAAATACTTTTAAATAATTCAACCTCTCAGTACTACTCAAGTACTTTGTTGTCATGTTATTAATATTGTAATATCTTTTTGTAATTTTAATCTGAAATAGAAAATGTTTTCTCATATATACTATTCTTTCTCTCCTTAAACCTTAAGTGAAAGTTCTACTGGAAAAGTGAGATTTCTTTGAGCGAAAAAATTTTAAATTTCCTTCATCTTACTTTTCTATCTTTTTATTTTTATTTTTATTTGTATATTTTTATTTGTACAACAAGATTTTTAAGAAATCTTATGAACAATACCTGAATTAAAGATGTGCAGAACACAATATATTGGATTGCTGATTATATTGGATATTGACACAATATATTCACGTATATTCACATTGTTTTTGTTTTCTATTCTAAACAAAAACAATGTAAATATAACGATAAAACTTATAAAATTTATCGAAATTTCAGTTTTTGCAGTTTAGTACTGAATATTTACTAATACCGTTAAAACTTTAATATAACTTTTATGCGTAACCTTAAAATGGATATATTAAGTTTAAGCGTTAGATTTAGTAAAAAAAGGATATAGGTATATATACTTTAATTAAAAAAAATTTCATATACCAAAAAATCATCAAGTAAAACTTGTAAATCAAAATAGTAAAAGTTGTATATACTTTAAAAAAAAAATCCGCAACTCTGATTTTGTTTATTAAAAGGTAAGTTTCAGAATAACTCTTTCTGATCACATTTCCAAAAAGTTCTGCTGGGACTTCTCGAAATTAAGGATTTTATGACCTTTTTCCTAGAGCATATTTTGACAAAAATGAACAAATTTCTATGGAAAAATAACACATTTTTACAAAGTTTCAAACCCAATTAAAAAAGTCCGCATTGTCAATTTTTGTTATTTTTAAGTATATTTCAAAACAACTCCTTTCGAACACATTTCTAAAAAGTTCTGCTGGGATTTCGCAATATTAAGGATTTTATGACCTTTTTCCTAGAACATTTTTGGGCAAAATTATGCATCAAGTCACTCTCAAAGTGGTGACCGTGACATGCAGGTTAAGTGTGTGGCTTAGCATGCTCGGAGCCCGAGTTCGATCCCCATTCGCGGCGAAAAGTTTTTTGCAATAAAAATTTTTTTCTGATCGGTCACCACCTCTCTACAGACAATGGCAAACCGCAGAGAGTAAATAATGCCATGTAAAGCTTCTTGAGAACATGAACTTTAGCCGTTCGGAGTCGGCATAAAACAGTAGGTCCAGTTCTCGGTCAATTGTGTGCAAACATTTAATAACACACACAACACAATTGACCATCAAGAAGCTCGGTCAAAGTCCTTTCAAGAGCTGAAATGGCCAATTTGTTTTTGTTTTTGTTTGTTTTGTCACTCACAAATTCAAACCAATTCAAGCTCACTAAAAAAATTATTTTACAAATTTAAATATAGACTTTGATTACGTTATCGAACACCGTTCAGATACGAAAATGCGTCACGTCGACGCGCTGAGTAGGGTTTACTGCTTTTTGATAGAAGATTCCATGCGACACCGCTTAAAAAACAAAAATTTTTGAGAATGATCGTTTCAATAATTATTTCATGAAAAATGGCATTCTTCATAAAAATCCATCAAGAGATTTGATTGAGATCCCATTTTCTATGGAAAAGGAAATTATCGAAATCGCCCACCGCCAAAATCATTTAAACATAAAAAAAACCAGAGACTTGGTAGAACAATCATATTTTATTCCGAATAAAAAAGACAAAGTTTCAAAAGTGGTAAAAAGTTGCATTAAGTGTTAAATATCAGAAGCAAATTCAGGGAAAGAGGAGGCTATCCTTAACCCGGTAGATAAGTCCGATAGACCTCTTGATACTTACCATATTGACCTCGTTGGTCCAACGGATTTGACACAAAACGATTGTATGAAATGCTCGTGGTGGTCGACGCCTTCTCAAAGTTCACTTGGTTATATCCCACTAAGAGCACTGGTGCAGAAGAAGTATTGGATGGGTTACAAAAACAAGCAGCCGTTTTCGGCAATCCGCGAAGAATAGTGTCTGTTAGGGGCTCCGCCTTTACATCTAAATTATTTGAAGATTATTGCAAACAAGAGAACAATCAGCATCTTTTGATTGCCACAGGGGTGCCAAGGGGAAACGGCCAAGTTGAACGGCTGAACAGGGTCATTGTGCCGATGTTAACGAAATTAAGTTTGTGGAGTCCGAACCTTAAATCAATCGGCGATTGAAGAACTTTGTACTGAGCACGATGTTATAGGAGAAGAAGCACACAAAAAAATTCAGCTAATGCAGAAGGAAAACCGTCAAACTTTTAATAAAATGAGAAAAGCCGCTGTTAAGTATACCGTAAACGAACTTGTGGCAATAAAGCGTATCCAATTTGGACCTGGTCTTGAATCTGGTCTTAAAAGCCAAAATATTTGGGGCGGTATAAAGTGGTTAATATCCTGAATCATGATCTACTTTGTAGAAAAGATATGTGATAACGAGGGACCCGGAAAGTGCTACATGATCGCGGACCATATGAAGTGGGGTTCGTCGTCGGGGTTGATCGTTGAGTCAGGCCGAATGTAGGATTTTAAAAGGGAGCAAAAGAAAACAGCAAGACAACCCGAACTGGACGAAACTACTAAACGAACAAAACGACGAACGACACACACGACAGACACACACGAAAGAGTGAGTTGAAACATGGAAGCTTAAGCAACCACACGCGTTTTAAAGAAGCTAATTTTGATAGTAATTTAATGTTCAGATTTAATTTAAAATTGTAATAATTACAACAACAAACTGTGAAAAACTAAACATTTTTATAATGAACTTAAAAATTACTTGTGTTTTAATTTCCACACACATATGCATACGTTATACAAATTTAGGCATTGCAGAAGAGAATTCAAGATAATAACTTTTTTAAGAAAGTTTCACCGCCAAAACAAACAACTCTATTGAAATTTATTGTTTTTAAAATGTTAAACGGATTCTTTGTGGAATTTTCATATAAGGATATATGAGCGGTGGGCGTGTCCTTTGTCCGATTTTGACGAAATTTTATGTGTTGTTTTTTGTTGGCATCGCAAACTTTATTGTAATTAGTTTATTATTGCAGATTTTATACCGATTTTTCATTTCAGGATATAAGGGAGGATGGCATGTCCTTTTCCGGTTTTAACGAAAATTTAAATTTTTCTTAATATATAAGAAATAAAAATGTCTGCACCAAATTTCAACTCTCTATAATAATGCTTTCTATTTTTGGCCACAATTTGTGTGAAATCGCGACACGATGGTCCGTATTTAGAGGAAATCCAGCAACTATATTTAGTTTTTTAAGTGTTTCCACACTTAAAGCGTTATTGTTACCCATGCGCTTCTCGTGCACCGCGACGAGTGAAAACTGCAGTTATGACATATTGGCTTTTTCTTGATCTCTCCTAATCCTTGTCATTATCTCTTTTCCATCTAGAATCTTAGAATCTTCGTTCTAATCTTATTACTAATCTTTATCTTTATTCTTGTCTTTATATGTGTCCAAAACCTTATCGTTTTCCAATTCTTAAACGTTTCCAAATTCTTGTAATAAACCTTATCAAAACCGTTTCCTAATTCCCTAGACTGTTCATTGTTCGTTTCGCAATGCTTTCCTAATTATTGTCCTTATCTTATATTTTAGTTATATTTCTTTTCTCAGAACCTGTGTAAAGCCCATAAGGAAACGTGGCAGGTTATAAGGATAAGTATCACTGTCTATTGAACAAAAAACTATTGAACAAAATTTATTTTTTAACCGACTCCAAAAAGGAGGCGGTATTCGATATAGGGGCGTGTCACTATAAGATTTATTTACATCAAAATATTTACAGCAAAAATGCAAGGGTAGGTACGATTATAAAAAATTATGGTCAATTAAGTGGGCGTCATTCGACAGAGAGGTGTGGCAATTTTAGAAAAACTCTGTATGTCGAATAACATTGACACTAGAATACTGAAATTTACTAAAGAGGTAGGCAAGTATAAAAAATTAATTTCAATAAACTGGGCGTTGTTTGATAAAAGGGTGTGGCAATATTTGAAACACACTGTATCTCGAATAATATTGACACTAGAGTACTAATATTAAGTACAGAGAGAGGTAGGCATACTTATTACAAATTACGGTCAAGTAAGTGAACGTTATTTGACAAAGGGATGTGGCAAATTAGAAAACACTATAGCGAATACTAGTGACAAAAGGGTACTGAAATTAAGTACAGAGGTAGGCACAATTATTACAAATTACTACCGAGGAACCGGACGTTATTCGACTAAGGGGTGTGGCAGAATTTGAAAAAACTGTATAATATTGACACAAGGGTAATAAAATCCATTGTAAGAATGGGTAGAGTTATTGAAAACACTATGACGCAGTGCGGGAAACTCGACAAAGAGGCGTGTCACTATAAGAAAAAACACTATATTTCAGTCAATATTTACACTGGGATACTAATAATTGGTAAGTGGGTAGGTAGAATCATTAAAAAAGTGGGAGGGATTATAAATATGATGTGATGATTATGAATATGACTTTAACCCTTTCTTCCAGGAGGCGAAACGCTTGATTTTTCTATGCAATTAGAAATATAGAGCAAAATTATTAAATGTGTGGTTTCGCTGCAAAACCACTAGAAATCAAAGGATTGGTTAAAAACTTTGATTGATTGATAAAACTTTTAAAAAATTTGTAAGAAAATTAATATTACAAATTAATACAGCGTCAGGAAAGCAGGATATTCACAAATAAAAAATTTTTAATTGAGTAGGGATGATAAAAATATCATGATTTTATGCCAATGATTAGCTCCGACTACAAAGCTTTTATTATAATAAAAATTAATATATTTATGATCAAAATAAATCAAATTAAGAATAATTAATATAATAAGATTTCCAATGTAATTCTAATATATAAAATCAAATGTTTGCCTGTCTGTCTGTCTGTCTGTTCGATATAGGCTCGCGCATCGTTTATCCGATTGAGCTGAAATTTAGACACCGAGTACCTTTCATAGTGAGAAAGAATATAGGGGGTGTAAAAAGTGGGCGGAAATATGTGGTCGTGGCACTCTATAATAACTTCTAAACGCCTGGACCTATTTCAATGAAATTTGGTATGAAGGTTCAACTTCTCCCAAAATAAAACATAAGCTATAAAAAATTCCAAAGACTTACGCAAGAGGGAGCTTTAAGTAGTGCATTTTTAAGACTCAATAACTCCTAACTTCTGGACCGATTTCAATGAAATTTGGTATGAAGGTTCAACTGCACCCAAGATAAAGCAAAGGTAAAAAATTGGGCGGAAGTATTTGGGCGTGGCACTCTACAATAACTCCTTAACACCTGGACCGATTTCAATTAAATTTGGAATGAAGGTTCGACTGCGCCCAAGATAACATAGGCTATAAAAATTCCAAAGACTTCCGTAAGGGGGCGCTTTAAGTAGTGCGTTTTAAAGACTCAATAACTCCTAAACGCCTGAACCGATTTCAATGAAATTTGGTATGAACGTTCAAATGCACTCAAGATAAAACATAGGCTATAAAAAATAAGTAGTGCATTGTTAAGACTCAATAATTCTTAAATGACTTGATCGATTTTTCTTAAATTTGGTACGTGAAATAACTTGACTCTGCAACAGAATTGAGGCTATTTAAATTTCAGAAAACTTCCGTGAGAGAGCGTTTTATTCAATCTACTATGTTCGGCTTATTCACGTCAAAACGGATGAACGGATGATTTTGATGAAACTTGGCAAGCATTTGTATCTGTTATTGAAATAGATCCTTTGCTTTTAAAAGTTCTTTCGACAAAAAACCAAGGAATGAGCCGAAGGCAAACGAAGTCAAGAACCAAAGACGAACGAAAAAAAAGAAGTTTAACGAATACCAGCAGAATCTATATAAACATGAAAAAAATTAACCCAACAGTATCGACCAAAACCGAAGTTGAACGAAGACAATCCAAAAATCGAATCGATGCTTATAGGATTTTTTAGAATTGGAATTTATTTGAAATAAAATTGCATATTAAATGCATGCTAAGAAAAACTTTAAGCGCATTTTTCTCGAAATGACTTTTCAAACTGCACTCAGAAAAAAGTTTCTCGGAATATGATAAAAATGGCATCATATTTACTGAAAAATGGTATTAACCTTGCTCCAAAGAATGCTTTAGAAAAAAATGCGATCCTAAAAATTCTCTAAAAATGATAAAAAGCTTCTATGAAAAAGAGAAATATATAAAAATATATCGTTTTTAAAGAAAAAGACTCTTTATTTTTGAGAAAACATTTGTTTTTATTGAAGAAAATATTTCTCATGGTGAATTTTTTATCAAAATATAATATATTGAGGCAGAAAAATAAATTATCAAAATTATTTCGTTTTTAAATAACGTTAAAAATATATCAAATCAAATTTCGTTTCGTTGAAAAACGAATAATTTTCTATTATTTTCTCCTATAGTACAAAAAATTCTTTCTGATACAAAAAAAACGAAATTTTTTTTGTTGAAATTAATGTTATTTTTAACTGTTGATTGGGCAAAAAAACAAATAAATTTTTATCATTTTCTCCGAAATGATATAATTGAAGAAAATTTTATTTGAAAAGAGAAAATTGCTATTATCGAAAATAGAGAAATTTTTCACCGGAGGAAGATATGTGTTTTTTTCTAAGTGTGGGTGTCCATTTTCCACAGAAACCAGACGTCAAATCA
This sequence comes from Tetanocera ferruginea, assembly GCA_958299015.1. NCBI lineage: Eukaryota > Metazoa > Arthropoda > Insecta > Diptera > Sciomyzidae > Tetanocera > Tetanocera ferruginea. The sequence goes on from OY282640.1 coordinate 120,826,233, forward strand.
AGACGTTGAATATGTCATTTTTTGTTTTAATCATGTCTGGCAGGTACAGTTTTACGGAAACTTGACTAAACACTTTTGACGGAAGGAGGGAGCAGAACCCCAAAAACGATAATTCAAAAAATTTTAAAATTGATTTGATAATTTTAAAAACTTAAAAATGAGAGCAGTTTTGAAAATCGTCCTCTTTCTGAGGCACAACCCCGAGTAACACCGGGTTACATCCGCTAGTTAATTATATAAAATTGTAAATTATAATTATTTAAATATATATAAATAAAGTACCAAATTTGACCAAGAAATTTATAGGAAAAGTAATTTAAAATTATTTTTTGCTTTTTAGTGCTTTTGAAGTAGTGTTTTTCATTTGTTAAAAAGTTTTTATGTACTGTAAATTTTAAAAATTTCAATTTTAATAGGATCAAAAAATGGCATCCTTAGTTATATAGAAAACTAAGTGTATCCAATTTATAAGCATAAAACATTTGGCTTAAAGTCACTTACCAAACATCAAAACACGTAGTTTTTAGATTTTTAAAATTTACACCTTTGAGGTGTGAAAAGAAAAATCTCCAGCAAGTTTGTGCCCGAGAAAATGGCATTAACATTAATATTATTCACATTTAACTGCAGAAAAATTCGAAGTTCCTATGGCTATGCATATAAGTTAATCAACACGTATTACAACTATCACATTAATAAGGAACTTGCTTTTCACTATGTTCCTTGTTCCTCCTTTTGATAAACAACTGTATGGCTTGATGTGACATGATTTGCATTGTAAATTTTACAACATTGGATCTTTTGTTCGAAGCTTGGCATACGCTATACTTTAAGCTGCTGCCAAACATTTTTACTAACTTGCTTTTATGTTAGTGGATTTTTAGATCGACACTTAAACAATTATTAAAACATAACATTATTTACATAATTTTAATATATTAACTAAAGAGGTACTAATTTTAAATCCCCAGAGCAAAAATAATCAAAAGCATGTTAATTTTAAACAAAGATGCAAAATATATTTAAAGTTATAAAAACAACAGGTACTTAATAAGTGAGCTTCGAGTGTTATCGCAACTTTTCATCTTCTTGAAATTAACTTATTTGACTGAATCGTTCGTTCGGTTTAAAACAATAAAAACAAGTATCAATTCTATTTATTCTGCGCTCTTGTAGTCAACAAAAATCAGTGAAATAAACGAAGTTGATACGAACAAAAAACAAAATCAGTGTTAAATTAAATTTGCTGACGATGGAATTATTTGCTTTAACAATTTAAAAAGACGTTGTCGGAATGCTTAACCAACCCTTGATAATTGGGTAAATTCGTGTTTATACTGATTTTTTATTTCCTGTGTTTTTTGCAAGCGTTTATTTTTTCCTGTGAGCGTGGATATAAATTGTGTTTATTATAGGCCATATCCCAATATCCAGTCGCAAAAACAGCATCACCAGCTTCTATGAAGCTGTCACCATCATCATCATCATCATGATTATTCGTTAGGGTCGGTTTAACGAGTTTATAGGTGAAAATAAAATGAAAACTTTTTTTGCCTCTACCCCAACGGTCCCTATCCAAGTCGTTGGACGTTTGAATTGGCTTGTGACTCTACTTTGTCTTTGTTTTATATATTTGTGTACCTATATATTTTTATATATATATTTTTTTTGTTTTTGCAAATGTCGCACATGGGGTTGACTGCTTTTTGCTGCTTATGCTATTGTTTTTGTTGTTGTAATAATGTTGTTTCCGGGTGTGTATTTTTGCGCATTACACTCGGTTCGTTTACCCTGAGTTTGAAGCCGTAACCGCAGCAAAGTATATTCTTTTTTATTTTTTTTGTCTTCTCCTTTTTTTTCGTACACTTTTGTAATTCCTACAATTGTTAGAGAAACTTATTTTTTATGGTACTCGTACAAAAAGCTTGAAACTTTTTGTCACTTATTTTCATGTGATAGTAGGTACGTAGAGCGTCATTGTCTTAATAGGTGGCATTTCTGGTATATTGTACACAAATTTTTACTGAAATTTGAGAACTGTCATTAGTGTCGGCGGCGTAGGAAGCAGAGCACTTCATGTTGTTGCACCCTTAAGATATCTAAACCTGAAGTTTTGTCACTTGTATACAATGACCATAAAAGTTAGCGCAGGCAAACCACGCGGTTAGAACAAAAAAGTTCACTCTTTTCCTACTACATAATTGGATTATCATATGCTAAAAGATGGTAATCATAAAATAAATAGTGCTGTAATTAAAAGCGTTGTGAAACTCAGATAGCTCCACTGTTTCAAAATAGTCACAAGGTATCAATAACGCAATAATAATTGTCAGCATGCGCCTGCTTTAGGAAACGCTTATAAAGTGAAGGATTCATTATAGAGATGAAATTTGGATATCACAAGTAAGCTTATTAATTTATCAACCTTGCAACCTTGCGAGCTGAAAAACATTGTTTTTATTAAATTAACCCTAAACCTAAACCATTACATTCTATAGCGTAACCATGTACAGGGGCGTATTAAGTCCCCATTTGAAAAAGTTGCATTTCAAAGCATATTCGGGGATCATTTCATCGTATGACAACACCAACTTTTTCTTGACCTGACTCAAGAGATGTGAAATCGTATTCACATGTTATGCCTTTCGAAATTGAATAACTATTCAGGAACTTAAAACAGCAAAAGCGCTTGTACTGCTTTGTATTCTCTTCCAATATATCGAATTGCACCGAGAGGATACGTAGAAGCTAAGTCCCGCACCCAATTATCTTCTTCCTAAAACTATATAGTTTTGAGGGAATGTATTGCCACAATGGGCACTTTCCTCTAAATCCCGTCAATAAGCGTCAATTTTTAAGAACATGTATTTTGTTCCATTTATTAATTTAGCATTAGATACATTCATTCCATAAACCTATATTATTGAAATTGTGAATAAAAAGCAAAAGCAAAAATCATTACGAAAAAAAACAAAAAAACTGTTTCCTGTAAAATTTTCATATTGCCACTAACGATAATTGGGCGCAAAGGGGACAATAAATAGAGATATTTTCACAAAAAAAAAAAATTATAAGGTTCTGACAACGGATTCTGGTAGAGTTGACAAAAATAAAATTCAAAATACACGACGTTTCAAAGTTTACGTCTGGGTTTTATTTTAGAGGTTTTAATTTTCTATCTTGCAAATTCTAATGGCGACTCATAATAATTACTTTCCTAGTTTAGACTCTTCATCTTAATGGTTTCGAGGCCGAGTTTGAGCATGTCCGATTGCTCCTTAAGCCAGTTTGTGGTCGCAGCGTCTACAGAGAAGAGAAGAATCTTCCCATCACTGACGTTACTTTTCAGCGCTTCCACTCTTGAATCTTTGCCGTTTTATTCTGCACCGCACTAAGTTTCTGAATGAATGCATCCTCATGCAGAGCAGGAGGCGGTATCCATACAGATATCTTGTGGCAGAGCGAAAGCGTGAAATTGGAGATCACTTTCAATTAAGCTCTCTTCCAAATTTCACCAAGGTTGGCAAAGGTTTTGGTCAGGAAATCCAGTGACGTCTTCGTTCCGCATCCGATTACGTTAATACCCTTTTGCCAGCCAGCACCGTTGATCAGATGATCAACGTTCTATAATTGAAGAGCAAATAAGAAGCTTAAATAAACCTGAAGAAATAGCAATAGTAGATGGACGAATGGAAAAAATCTTCTTCGAAACGATCGAAGAATCGAAACGAAGATTCTTCCTACTCGTTGTATTCTTCGAGATCACCGTGTTCGACGCAAGCCATCATGACTTTGGGTATTTCATTTTCCACAAGCAGTGAATTCTCTCCCGTCAACGAGTCGTCCGGGTCGGTCTCGTCAATAAGCTCTTGCAGCGAGTTCTCGAAGCTACCCTCAGCTTTGCTGCTCTTCGACATCGCCCTACTTTCACCTTGTGCATGCTGGCACCCCCTTTTCATTGGAGTAGAAAATACCTTCGCTAGTCGTCTTCTTTCCGTCCTCCCTGCCACCCGTTCCAAATTCCTCTTCGACTCTTCAACTGTCACGTCGGAGTCCGAGTTTTAGCTCGTCTTCGGTTTTCGGGCCGGAAGCATCAGGTTGGACTTGGAAAAACTAGGTTCCTCTATGTGACTTCCTATGCTTAGCCTGTTTAGCGTCATTAATATCGCTGGTTGAGGTCCCCGCTCTCGTCGGTGCTGACCGGTCTCACTAGGGCTGACTGTCCTACGCTCGTCACTCCCTAACCCTTTCCCTATTTCTGTCTTAGTTGCCGTGTTTGTTGACGTCGATGTATCCGTTTTAGCTGCGGTGGTTGTTGTTGTTATTTTTTGTTGTTGTAGTTGTTGCTGTTTTATTGTTTTGAGTTTGGTTCATTTTTGGTCCCAGGAGCAGCTAGAGAAGGGGTCGTCCATCACCCCAGAGACCTACGTGAGGTGGTAAGGTCACAGTTACTCACTATTGGCAGTCATATATCAGTGAGGACGCCGTTCCAATACAGCCGGTACTAGCCGGCTGCAAACTATTCAATAGGCACGATACGACATGACACCTTGGGTTAGGGAGAGGGAGTTTTTTTTTTTGAGGGAGCTCCACAATGCCTGTGTGACATGAGTGGCTCTACCAGGAACTTTCGTTTCAGTCATCGTAGCCCATTATGTACTTGAAACCTAAGCCTCTACACCGCGTCAAGGTGGCCGTCGCACAGTGCTTTGACCCCATATAGTGAATCGGCAAAATTAGAGAAGTTATCGCAGAAAAATGAAACTTGGTGTGCTGGTTAAAAATATGTTAATTAAGAAAAATTTGAAGTTTCGGAAAAATCGGTGCAAGGACATGACTACCTCCCATACACCTTTAAATTTAAAAGTTTAATTTTAGCTATAATTGTATATAGAATTAATCGAAAGTTGGTAACTATCTGTTAAAATATGTCTTTTAGCTTAGTGGTTAATTTTGTTTCATTCGGTGCAAGGACATGACTACCTCCCATATATAATTTTCTCAAAAACTAAATTGTAACTACATTAGTGATCAGAATGCACTGAAAACTTATAAAAACTTATAAAACTATATTTTTTGGGCTCTCTGGGAAATTTCGCTTCATTCGATACAAGGACATGACCATCTCCCATATATCATTTTTATCAAAAACTAAATTTTAGCTACATTTGTGATCAGAATGCACTGATAACTTATAACAACTTATAAAACTATATTTTTGGGCTCTCTGGGAAATTTCGCTTCATTCGATACAACGAAATGACCATCTCCCATATATCCTTTTTACCAAAATCTAAATTTTAGCGACATTTGTGATCAGAATGCAAATAATTTAATATTCTCTTTAAAAAGGGTCATAAATATATTTGTTTCTAAATTAGCTCAACAAATAAGATAATTAATTTTAATTGTAATTTATGATGTTTTCTTTCAAAATGTATTTCTCAATTTCTTTGAATTCATAATTTTTTTTATGTGTTTTGTAGACCTAAGTGACGATAGTTCCGGATCCGACATTAATAACAAATGATCCATTAAATCTCTATTTGTATTTTCTCTCGTCGTTTTTCTTGCATGGGATAATCGCACATTCCTTATATTTTTATGACTAGCTTCTAAGGCTTCTTCGGACAAACACCCTAGAATAAACATAGTTTAAACAAATGTGTAGAACGTTTTTTTAATATTTTATTACCTATTGGCAAGTTGAAGTATTTCAGAACCCATGCACTAAAACCTTATGAACAGTACTTGGCATGTAATACCAGCCATACTGTATTATATATGAGCTTCTAGTAATATTTAGCAGCTCCTTAAACGTTGTCACATTAACCGGGATTCCGCAAGATAAAACTCTTAATATTATGCCAAAATTATCAATCAGACTTCGCTGGAGCCCTTTACTTGGAAAAAATTATATAATCATATTTTTGGTCTTTGTAAAACTAAAAAATATAGATGTTTTCAAAAAATACAAAATTTCAAATTTCCGGTTAAAAATCTTAAATTTTTTTTTTACTAGTGGATAGATTTGTTAACAAAGTATATATATTAAAAATAAAAAATCGCCTACTTTTTATTTATATAATTTTTTAATTTTTTCAAAGTTTGCAAAAATTTAGGGTTTCCGCCAAAAAAAATAAATATATTCTTTCAATTTTTGGTAAGTTTTTGTCACTATTCAATAAAAATTATACACTACATCAAAATTTGATTCATTTTACACAGTAATAAAATCAAAAAAATTTGTATAAACTTATTTTTTTAAATTTTGGCAGTACCATAAACTTAGGTCTTTGCAACTTTTTCTGAAACTTACGAAATATGTCTCAAAAAATTCATATCATTTTTACATTTCCGGGTGAAAAATCTGAAACTTGTTTACATATTCCATTAAAGCCCTTTCAAGTGTACTAAAATCAAAAATAAAAAATTACCTACTCTTCCAAAAAAAAAATTTTCACTCTTTCAAACTTTTGCATTTTGGGAATTCCAAACAAAAAATCGCAAAAGTTTTCGATGGCACAAACAACTTTTCTATATAAAATATTTACAAACAATTATTTTTGGTTTTTTGTACCTATAGTTATAAACAAAACTGTTAAGTTTCAAAACAATACAATAAAAAATGAAATTAAAAAAAAAAAAATTTTAAACACAGTAAAAACAGTTTTTCCGTTCAACAGTTTTACCTCAAACGTTTTCTGACTTTAGAGCCCTCTACTGTTAACAAGAAGACGAGATGATAAATTCTATTAACGAATTTATTTAAGGTACTTTGTTAGCTTTACAAAAATGTATATTACTTAAATATTCTAAGCACTTTATTTTATTTGAATTTTGCCTATGGAACAAAGCACTGTGCGTCGCTTCGTACAGGAAAAATTTGCTTAAAATGACTTTTGCGACTTGGAAAGGTCACCAGCTCGGTTGATGTTTTGCGCACTCTCTCATTTCGCCCCATGTATTGCTTCAGGATATCTGATATCTGAAAATTTTATAAAATCTTATTCAAAGTAGGTACTATACAAGTATCTAAAAAGTTTTGAATATTTATATTTCTTACTTTTACCAAAAAAAACAATAATGAAAATTTCTTATTTTTCGGCCTTTCTAACCAGACTGAACCTTAAAATTTAAACTTATTTTATGAATCAAGTTTCAAAAGAAGAAACTTATTTAAATTATGTTACAAATATAAAATTTTAAATTTATCTTGAAAGAATTATGAAATATTATAAAATATCGCTTTTATTTTGTGTACCAAAATTGATATATTGTTTATTTTTTGCAAGCTTTATACCCCGAAAATCCGAGGACCTGGATTTTATAAGTTTTTTCTTTCTGGAAAAAGTGTTTGACTTTCTAGCTTATAAAAATTAACATAACTTTCAACTTAACAAAATTAACTCATTTGAGCAATATTACAAAAACATTGAACACATTCATATCAAAATAAAAAACATGACTAAAGCATGTGACATTGTCGAGAGACTTTGCATGTATTTAACAATTAAAAAAATATAACAGACCAAGCAGTGATATAGTGCTTACTTCACTGAATGAAACCCCAAAAAGTGGCAAATTATTGTGCTTAATTTCATTGTTGTTCCATAACAAAACGTGTACAAGTGGGTGTGTGTGACATGGATAAGACGATGATGATGTTGATGATGATGAGGCTGGTGTTGTGGACTATGATGATGTCTCCATATGCTGAGAGCAACGTTGTCAAATGGCATAGAATGTCAAAAGGCAGGAAAACAACAAATTAACAATAATTTGAATATTTGAATAACTTTCCATGCAGGGTGAATGAATATTTAAAAGTTGGCAACACAGATTGTTTAGCGATTAATTACTTAAAGTGTTGTTATGTTCAAAAATTTACAGAATTAACAATTATAAAGTAAGCTTGTTCATCATAAGAAAAGGCCTAAAAGTTTAGTCAACTTAAAGTTGACAAGTCATAAATATACTACATATATATTTTATCCCCCTTTACAACTGATGCCAACTGACAACTAATGTCAGTGAGAGTTTTCCTAAAGATTAAGCCATCAAATTATTAAATATGTAAAAAATCTACATTTATCCTCATCATCTAGGCAAAATCATCTAAACATTTATGCCAAGTTTACCTAGAAATAACACGTAAATTCAAGACTCGTTAGAATTCAATAACAAGGCTTGAAACATTGTCTCAACTTTTTCGCGCAATCAATGTAAAAGCATCCTCTGAATGTTTAATAGATAACGCATTAGACAGACCTTAATGCTTGTTATCCTTGCGGTTTGTATTTGTATACATTGTAAACATAGCTATGTATGCATGTGCTTATGTGTGTGTTTGTGCAAATAAAGTTAAGCAGCTTTTCTTTTTGCTGTCACAGCCTGCGTCATGTTTGTTTTTGCATTATCAGTGTCAAGACAATCTGTATTTTATTTTGAATTCTTTTTCACTTATTCGTTTTTATTTGCTTTATTTTGTGTAGAAAATAAAACTTTTCTTGTGTCAACTGTCAAAAGTAGTTGAATAAACTGACGTTCATAACATTAATTTAATCAATTTGGTTTATGGTCGGTGGTGCAATTGTTTTTTCTTTTTGTTTTTCATTTATTTTGGACGCTATAAGTTTCGGAAATGTTGGATAGATAATATGTACAAAACACCCGAATAGCTTGCGTAACAAAATTAACCTGGCAAACATTCCGAGTCTTGTATGGCTCTTTGAGATCCATATTTACGAGTCTGAGCACAGATAATGAATTTATTTAAGACTTCAATATGAGCTTTTTTACCTTTCTGGCCTGGGTTCGAAATATGACTATATGCTTTTGTAATTCACATAAAAACAACAAGTGTTCAATTTTTTTTTTTTAAGAGCCTTTCAAGACTAAAAGTTTTAAGTTCATAAATTTTTTTATAATTTTCAAAATTTTAATCAATGAAAACTATTCAATTTGCTAAATAACTTGAGGATTTTGTATATTGCAAATCATATGTTTTTATTGCAAAAACACCCGGACTCGCTACGTTCATAAAATTCAAGTTTTCAATCATGGCCGAAACTAGTGCGGAAATCCGTCAGCACTACCAACAACATCAACTCTAGCATAACATAATAACAACAACATCAACAACAAAGCCGTCGAAAAAGGCAGATTTGTCTGCAATCAAATAAAGCAAACTTTTAGGATTGACCTTTTTTTTTTGCCCATTTGTTGTTCACAAAAAATGTATATTATTTAGGAAAAAGAAAAAGTGTGTCCAAATCACGGCACCAAAACAATAGTTGCTGCAACGAGCTAAATTTAGAAAAGGAACAATTCGGCTGGAGTTTTTTTGTGTGAAATGCATAAATATTTTTTTTCCGTTTTGCCATTTAATCTAGAACTTTTACAGCAGCTTAACTCAAGTGAAACTTTTTACAGCGCTCAAATTTTTGGCGCCAAACTTAAGGGTTGACCAGGCAAAACTAGATTTGGAAAAGTATCAGTTTTGAATTTCAAGCAAAGAATATAAAAATAGCACCAGATAATTTATTTCTTACCATAAGAAAGAAAAGCAATAAAAAAAACAATGCCCAGTCGAAAGAAGTGTCGTAAAGTTCAAAAACTTATTAGCTTAAAATGTATTCCCACCTATAAAAACGAAATAAAAGTCTTAAAAAAAACATATAAAATGATTGATATAAAAAAATTACGACGCTACAAAATCACTAAAAAGTAAATTTAACAAATTGTTGGACATTGCATGCGACATCTTTATAGGATTAAGCATTTATGAGCTTAAGCATTTACAGGATAGAAAAAGGGCGGATTTTAAATTTATATCAAGGGGTTACCATTAGGCTGGGTCGATTTTTAAACCGATGTTGCCTGGGTGATTTTCGGTTCGGGCCTGAAAAGTTATTAAACAAAAAAACAAAAAAAAAGGGGACTGGAGGTACACTTTACCCCATTACACCCTCAATTTTGTGAATTTTTTTTTAGGAGTTTGATTTTTTTAAAAATTTGTTTTTAAAAAAACAAATTGTTTTGTTTTTTTGTTTTTGTTTAATAACTTTTCATGCCCGAACCGAAAATCGCCCAGGCAACATCAGATTTTTTGCCTCAATACAAATCGACCCAGCCTAGTAACCATTCTTGAGACCAACAAACAGGCAATTTTGGAAATTAAAATAAAACTAAACTATATATCATAATTCGGTACGAAGGCAAACCCCCTTTAAACTTTGTCTTGTATAAAAAGTTTTTTTTTCAAAGGCCCCACCTTACAGTTGTGAGAGCGCAATTTTTACGCACTAAACCTAACCTCCTTATTGAATCTCCAACCCAGTATGAATCCCGTGGAACCGCCGTAAGGCACTACTTCACGTTCACCACACTGTGACTTCTACCACACCACACAAACCGGTTAGGGATGAGGTGATGGGTTCAGCGTCCCTTCCCCAGCTACTGACAAGCACTGCCTCCGTTTTATGTTCATCTAAACTAATCCCAACTGACTGTAGCCTTTACTGTAGCTAATAGCATTAGTTCTAACGGCCTCCACTTCTTCTTGATGTTTAAATGTTACCACAATCACTAAATCATCGGTGAATCCGACTATCTGGATACATGTAAGTACCTCATGCTTTAAAACACCATCAAGCATGACGTTCGACAGAAGGAGCGCTAGTACTGACCCCTGTGGAACGCCGCCAGTGACATTAGTACAAAAAGTATTATACAAGTATTCAGCACTGCTTAAAAATGTCATCAGAGCTCTACCTAATGTAGTAGGAACATATCATTTTTGATTTTTAATACAATATTTCAAGTATCATAACATCGATAATACGAACATTATTCGACGTCTTGGAATTTCACCCTTTTATGAATGCGTACCACAACGTATTTCATCACACTTCGTATTTCATCACACTTGAAATAACTTCATTGCTTTTATTGGTCAACAAATTTAAAGATAATTCCGGTGAGATATTAAAGCATCATCACGACATTAACACCATCTACGCGATGATTTTCTAAAGCGTGCTTTAATTATTACCAACTTTATAAATTTTTCTTATAATATAAGATAAATATTCCCTCTTATAATTTAATTCTAATAATTTATTTTCTAAACAAATAAATTCTGTGATTTGTCACCTTTTCCTTATTGAAGACGATGCTGACCAACATATAGTAGATGTTTTATGTTCGATAAAAATCGAGAATTGTTGCCATCATCGATGTTTTTGTAACATCGAACATCCCTTCTGCGTGTCCGAACTCATAACTTTCGACTCAAACACATTTTTCGGTAGAGCTTCTCTATCCATATGATAGACATGACCTGTTTTACGCTGAACTTAGTCAACCAATGTCGTCGTTGCCAACTCGAATAGAACAAAAAGATTTTGCGAAGAACTTTCCTCTCGAACACCCTTAGAGCGGATGCATCTGTTTGTGGTACCAACCATGCCTCAGAGCCATAGAGAACCACATTCAGTTTTGTCGATTGAGAGAGGGCTCTGGAACCTAATTGCTTACTTAGCCCGTAGTAGTATTGTTATTCTTCAGCTAATCTCCAGGCCGACATTGTTGTTGCTGTTTATGGTACGTAAACTCCTTAATTACTTCAAAGTTATTTTGCCTGCTGTAACATCGGAGCCTAGACGCCGCGCTTCCCTATTTGTAGACAGCAGATACTCTGTTTTGCCCTCGTTCACCGTCAAACCCACTTTGGCTGATTCTAGTTACACATCTCTTGATGCAGCCGATAATATTGATATCATCAGCGTACGCAAGGAGCTGGACACCTTTGTGATGTACTGTAAAATCCCCTCCACGATGAAATTAAAGAGATCACATGATAGCGGGTCGCCTTGTTTGAAACCTCAGTCGGTATTAGAGGTTTCGAAGAGACCATTTGCTGCCATGACGTAGCTGCGTGTATTGCTCAAAGTTATCCTGTAGAGTCTTATAAACTATGCAGGTACATCGAACTCAGAAATTGTTGCATACAGGCAATCCCGAATCAGGCTATCGAACGCAGCTTTATAATCAACAGAGAGATGGTGGGTGTCGATTTGATTTTCGTGGGTTTTTTCCAGGATTTGGCGTAGTTTAAAAATCAGGTCTATGGTGGACTTGCCAGGTCGAAAGCCATTCTGATAAGGTTCAATCAGTATTTTTGAATGCGACTTCAATCTTTCACACAATACGCTCGAAAGAACGCGATGTAAATAAGACTGATACCTCGGTAGTTGGCGCTGATTGTTGGATCTCGTTTATTTTTTGTTTTTGAGTCGCTGGGTGCTGCGATTTCCACTCAATCGTCGGAGGCATTGGCATTCGATTTTATCAAGCAAGCAGATTGCAAAAATGCTGCCTTTATAATCTCAACGCGCACTGCGTATCTGTAACCAAATCACCATTTTCATCTCTGTAAGTGGATGTTCCGGACTTGAAACTTTGGGTTAGAGTCTTAACCTGTTGGTAGAGTAGTAGTAGCATTGCTCAACAGTATGCGTCAATTTTGACACTCTGAAATGTGCTTACATTCAGAACGCTTTAAGCGTGCCTTCCGTTGATCGCAACATGATCAATTTGGTTTTATATTTTTTGATCCGGAAACAGCCAGGTGGCCTTGTGGATATGGAGGTGTTTGAATCTGGTGCTACTTACTACCATTTTTCGCGACGCGTCGAAGTCGATCTTATACCGTTGTTCGAAGTGGTCTGAACTGACCAACAGTGGAGCCAAAGAGTGGAGCCAAACTTCTGACCTTTGCGTAGAAATCACCGAGGATTATTTTAGCTGACCGCGCAGTTATCATAGGCTCTAGGCTCGCGTAGAAAGAGCCCTTGACAGCATAGTCCTTTCCTCCATCGGTCGGGGTGTGTGCTTAAATGAAGCTTATGCTGATGAATTTTGACTTGAAGTGGATTGTCGCCAACCTTTCGTTCACATGTGTGAACCGGGAAAAAAGATGTCGAAGTTTCCGTCTTACGACAAATCCGCATGGCACCTGTACTGCATATCACAGTCTGCTCTCTTAGAGTAGCCTTATCCCCTCCATCGCAACTCCTGGGTGGTGGTAATGTCAGCCTTTATTTTTACTAAGACTTTCGGTAAAAATGTTTATAATGTGTTAGGACCCAAACCGCACGTAAGTTCCAAATTGAAGGTCTTAGAGAGGCCCCTCAAGTCAAGTGTATAGAGGAGACAGGGTGTTTCGGACATGAAGATTTAAAGAAGCTCCGACTCGACTTGACAGTGCCAGTTGCGGGCTCTGTCGATTTTTTCAAGCAGCAGTGAATGTCCAACAATTTGCCCTTCCACACGCTAGCTGTTCACTGGCTATTTGCCGCGGCAAACCTCTATATCTAGAGGCCGTACACTAACCGCAACTTGTGACCCGTCTGATAGCTCAGCCCCGCAGATTGACCATAGAACCCACGGAACCGGAACTTAAGGATAACCTTAAATATTATTCGAAATATTTGTTTTATGTTGAGCTTTGCTGAAATATTAAATATTAATTGAAACTAAGAACTTTTCCTACACGCTAAATTTCAACTCCAAATGGATAATGTTAATGTTGTCAAGAAACTTTACATGACAGTTTTTACTCTCTATTGTCCACAGAGAAGTGTCGGTTGATAAGCATGATATAATTACTCCAAGGTAGTATTGACGTTTCTGTTGGAAACGGACTTTTGTCAAAAAATATAACAAGAAAGAGAGCGCTCACAATCCGCCATAGTATACAATTAATTTTCACTGGTCACATTCAGCGCACCCAACAGTTGCCAGCTGCTAAGTCAAAACTTGATGCACATAAATATGAAGTTGCGCATTAAAATGTATTTAAAAATAGAAAATTTTTAATTTGTCGGTAAAATTTCCATTCGTATTTGATACAAAGCTTGATATTTCATAAACTTGACAATTTTTCTGAAACTTCAAGACTGATAATAGCGCTCCCCGATGTCTTGCTGTCACAACAGTTGGCACAGCTGAATGTGGCTAACGAATATAACAACGAACAGCTGTTTTTGACAAGAGTTCGTTTACTTGTAGCTGAATCAACATTTTTCAACACTACCTGGTAAAATTATTCTATCATGGTTGATAAGTAAAAATTTTTTTATTTTTGAAAAAATGTTCTGCCAGATGTGAGGATTAAACTCAGGCTACCTAGTTCCCACCCTGGATATAGATTTCCTCAGGCCACGGTTTTTTGCTCATATTAAGTTGTTAGTATCAGAGTTTAAATTTTAATGTTCGATTTTCTCAATAAATTCTTAATAAGAAATATTCGATAAAGTGCCAAATGATGACACGAAATATATAAAAGGGCAAAACAAGGGTTCTATGACATTCAGCTGTTTGTATTTTACCTCATGAATCGTGAATAGCCAAATATATGTTATATGATCAAAACAAGGAATAAATGTGACTTAAAATCAAATAAATATTGTTCAATTTTTACAAATTTTTTTTGCATTAACTAAATTTTTTTAACCGTATACAATTTTATATTCAAATTAACTCACCCACTCACTACTTGTGACTTTCAAACCTCTATTTGAAGCGTAAGCTTTTCTGAGCTACGAAGCTATAAAAATGCAAACATTTTGCCGGCATTTTTATAGCCATGCCGGCAATTTCCAAGCCATGCTGTTCAATGCTCACAATAGAAGTCTACTTCTACCCTCTTCTACTCTGACCACCAGCTTAATTTCTCTTCCACCCACAAATTCACAACCATCTCTTTTACTCTCTACAACATAAGATTCTGTCGGTCTAAGCCAGCATTTATTGTGCGCACAACTTTTATTACCGAGTTGCTTTCGAACTATGGAGCATATCCTGAAATGCTTGACGCTCGCAGGATATCTACTCGTTCAAATGTGAGCAGCAGAGCGCACATGCAACTAAACAAAATCCTGGCGCAGTGTTGCCAGGGGAGTCATTTAATGTTTTTGCTCGTAAATTTTTATGAGTTTTTCCGGCAATGAAAATGAAAATGAAACTTTTCACCAAAACAAGGGGAAGACAAGAAAGAAAAATAAAAATAAAATGAACATTTGGAATGTGCTGCTGCTGCTTGTTGTCGTCTCATTGCAGTTGATGTTGCTAGTTTTTATGTCTTTGCGTTCTCTTTTATGTTTATATTTCGTGTTAATGTTGCGTTCGTTTTGTTATGTTTTTGTGCTACACTCTGTACTTTAGTGTTTAAGTCATAGACGCCACCCAGCGAACTAAAAGTTTAACCCAGCAATGCCCAGTGTCCTATTAATATTGTTTCTGTTTTTTTTTTTTTTTGTAATGGTATAACTGTAATCCGTCTTACTCATACATACCCCATAGTTAAATTTATTACCAAAATTATTTTGCTGATTTTAATTTAGATAGACAGGAGTTTGTAGAACATTTATTTATATTGTGTTTTGTTTGAAGACAACATAATACCAAAACAAACAATTTTTATTGGCACAATCATCTGCTATCTATCATTGGATTTAATTACAAAATCTTAATTAAACTCGCCGTTGTTCGTTGTACCTTCAGGTAACATCAAATATTTCAGCATCGTAACCCAAAATGAATGACACATTCTTATATAATAGCGGTGTATGAGTACAAGTACAAATCAATTGCTGATGTACCCTGGTATTGTTTGAAATTCTTTTTCCAAGCCGAACATGTTTTATGATATGCTCTATAATTTTTAGAATATTTTTAATATACTTTCGTTCAATTAGAGAGACTCATTTTCAGACTCCTCTTGCTATCAACCTTACCCACCCAATATTTTGTATTGTAAGTATATTTTATGTGTTCGTTTATGCCAAAATGCACGGCGTGAATGCCACTCGGGTTTAAATCTCCCATATGACAGATCGAGAGAAATGAATGCCTTAAAATAAAAGAAAAAATGTCTATGAGAAGCTGTTAACAAAATATCTTTGTGATAAAGACAAAATCTTTGAACTAAAGAATTCATCTTCAAAAAAGCAACTCCTGCTTCTTCTTAGCAAAAAGCCCTACCGCAAAGATAAATCTGTTGTCAGAAAGAATTAATTCTACAAAGTGACAAAGTGTGCGATAAAGTGTGTTTTCTTTGGTTTTTCATACATTCTTTTTTTCTCGGTATTGAGACGAACACTTTTTATATATGTTTTGTCACAATTAAGCTCGCTACAAGTGAGCTCTACTAAGTTCGAATCCTTGCTGTGTAAGTATCAAAAATTTTTAAGTTAATAATTGAAATTCGCATTCTAATTATAACTTGCCTGGTAAAATATACAATCTAAAAAAAATATTGATTTATATAAAAAAACTAGCTGGTAAGCGGCGCTTTGCTGCCGTTCTTGTTCAATGCCTGTTCTAGTTTTCCAGTAGCAGGACACCTAACAGTAACTCCATTCTCCATGTTCTGTGCCTTTTACTTACATAAAATTGAGTAAGTAATCGAAAATTTGAGTTGTATGGGCGAATGCACGTCCTATGTTCCAATACCAATTTATAAATGAAAAATCTGGTCAAAAAGTTACTTCATACTGAGTTCCTATGAAACACGACATTTAGTTCCAGATCTATTCGATGTCAAAAACTTTATTTGTATGGCCGGTGCCACTCCCCTTTTACAATGGTTGCTCAAATTGTTCAGTCGAAGGGCATTGCTAAATAGTAAGTTTGTATCGAGTTTCATTTATGTGTGACTTATAGGTCGAAAGTTAAACCGGAACTTGTGTTCTTGAAAAAGTGCCACGCCTCAGACGATAAAAGTATACTTAACGACCTATTCTCATACCTACCAAATGTGCAAACAAAATTTTATTAAAATCGGTCTAGCCGCTTCGAAAGAGTTCAAACACCAACACCGTGACACGAGAATTTTATATATTAGATTATATTTTTATATCGAAAGCTCTACAATGAAACTTCGTACTTGTCACAAAGAATATCGTCTTATCTTTTTAGTATAACATTTTTTAATACTTTAAGCATTTCTGACGACTTTATCAGAAAGAAGTTTTGTCTTTGGTGCTAAGTGCTTTTTCTTTGTTTTTACCTACTTTTTTTCTCGGTGTAGAAATAAATATTTCTGATCGGCCGTCAGCTCTCTGACCACAATAGCAAGCCTTAGAGAGAAAAGAATGACATAAAAGTAACGTATCATTGGGTTGTTACAGGCTAACCGAAACCACCCAACCGATTTCAATGAAATTTTGTGAATTTGCATAGTTAGTTTCAGCTTTAAAGTTAGGATCAATTTGGAATCAATAGATATCGCTCATTCAAAAATACATAAAGCCACAAATTCTAACTTTCCTAAATTCTAAACTCAAACTCTTAAATATTTTTGAATGCGGTTTCAAGAATTGTTACGTGTAAAAAAAGGGTATAAATTCATTTTTAAATTGTGTATAAGAAAGGATTGGAATTAGGACTAGGATTAGACCAAGTACTAGGACAAGCATACTTTATAATACTTTTCAAATCTTTAAATAAGCAATTTAACAAAATTTTAAAATAAAGTTTAACATTTATGGTACTTACAATGACTTAGGCAACTAAAGTGGGTTCGTGGTGATACGTGATGTATCGGTCTCGTTGTGCAACTTTTTTGTAAAAAAAAATTCTTTTATTAAATTTAAAATTTATTCCTTTATTGATAAAAAAATAACGAAAATCAGCTACGAAATCATGCCCTTTAAAACCCTTTTAAACAGTGAAAATTTAAAAAAGAAATTTCGGTCAGGGTAAATTTGTGTATTAATATGGAGAATGAAGTTATAGTTCAAAATTCATCGATAGGTCATATGGTTTTAAAAAATCAATAACTTTAAAAAGATATTGAGCATTTTTTTTATAGAATTTTTAAAAATAATCAGTCAATTCTTTTTAAAATATTCGATATAAGGACTACACCGAAATACAGTGAAATAACTTTAATGAATATAAGGTTCTAGGCAATTTTTTAGTAAATGGATAAATCATAACGCCAATAAGACAAAAAAAAAATATCACTGGGTTTGGTTCACTGGGTTTAGTCAGTCATGTGATCGCTACTCGTGCACATTTGTTTATGTTTATGAGTTGAATAACTCAGCTGCTGACTGACTGAGTGAGTATGTTTTATGTGTTGGTGTGTATGTGTGTGTTTTTTTTTATGGGGGGGGGGAGTCAAGAGTATTGAGTGGGTGCATTACTCGTCACAGGGTGGTGGCTGTGTTGATTTCACAGTTTCTTGATATCCTTTGCAACCCCTTTTGTCGTTGGCAACATTCTGACTGCTGCTTCTGCGATTCTATGTTAACGGTGTTTTTTGTGTTGCTGTTGTTTTTGTGTGTGTTGTTGTTGTTATTGTTGACTTGTTCAAATGTCGTCTCTCGTCCTGTCTGGCGTCGCGTCGGTGACGTTGATTGTCTATCTAGCTCAAGGCTTGTTTCAAGGGTTTCTAGCGTGCATTTGGTGTTTTCAGTCGTTTTATTGTTGTTATTTTTGTTGTTACCGATGTTGTTGTTGTTGGCTGTTGTTTATTGTTTTTCTGGCGTTAGTGTTGCTTTGTTTTGTGGGGGTGGAAAATTATAGAATTTTAATTTGTGTAATGTTGCAAAAAATTAACACAAAAAGAACTTTTAATAGTTTTCGACTGTGTTCATTGTTAAAATCGTTCAAGGATGCTGCAAAGTTTTTAATTAAAATAATGTTAGAGATTTTCGATTTTCAAATATTTTGCCAAATTTCTTAGTTTAATTAAAATATACTTGCTAAAATTCCAAAGGCTTAATCAAAGTAATTCATGCTAGAACTAATAGAGAATCTTGCGGAGTTTACAAAGTAAACGGTTTATATTTATTTATAGCATATATTTTAAGAATTTTGGCCTTTTAGTTTATACTTAATTTTTTATAAATAGCTTGAAGAAGAGTGTAAAATTTCATAAGAATTTTTTTTGTAATTATTTAACTCTATTTATTTTAATAATTTCAAAATGGGTTTTTTATTTTATTAAGCTAAATTTAAAAAAATATTAATGCATAGAGATAAAATATTAGATCAATTATTTAGATTTATTTAGTTTATTTGAGATAAACTTGGAGTTTCAATTACATACTTGAACTCCCAACAAGCTATTGCAAAGAACATTGCTCATCCTTCTTAAGCACTTGTGCGAAAGCTTTTCGAAGTTCTTTTGGAGCACTTTAGAGATTCGCTCTCGAATGAAACAGCTTCCCAAAAGTAAAATAAAAAGAATTGGAAGCTGACTGAGCTTCGATAATTTACTTCGCTGCTGCCTTTAAGAAGCACCATAAGGATGATTCGTAAAAAAATTAATAGTATTGCTTTCACAAGTAATAAAGTTGCTGCTTGAAAGCTTGCTATTGCTTCTTCAAAACCAAATCCGATGATTCAGGTGCTGTTTTCAAGGTATGCATTCAGAGGATGCATTGTAGAGTATCCATAAGAGTATCCATATCGGATCATTATTTAGTTGGCAGTAGTAGTCATTGGCTATATTCGGTTTTTCGGTACTTTCTTTAATTTTTCTTTAAAATTTTCAAGTACAACTTCCTTTTTTTTATTTCATGAATTAACACTAACTCCAACCGTGGCCATACAACCCTGCACCATGACTCCACCACCACCATGTTTTAGTGTGTACTGTAGGTTTTTAAGTTCTAGTTTAGTTCCTTTTTTGAGCCACACTAAAATTCGTCGGTCCGACCAATTAATATTAAATTTTCTTTTATCTGTGAAAAATACTTTGTCCCAGAAGTTTGTTGACTCATTTACAAACTGCTTTGCGAATGCAAGTCTATTGGATTGGTTGACTTAACTAATGAGCGGCTATTTTCTACATGCTCTTGCATTGTAGTCGGCACTATTTATTAGCATTCTACGCACTGACCGAGCACTAATATTAAGTCGATTGCTTTCATTGAACTGTGCAGCGATTTCTTAAGTACTAGTTTTTGGTTCGTCTTTAATAATTTTTAAAATTTTTCATTTTGTCCCTCGGGGATAGTTTACTGGGGCGTCCCTTCGTTCAAAACTTTCGTATATTTTACTGTCTTTGAATCTTTTAATTATTTCTCTAACCGTCTTTCATTGATTAAGCTTCCCGGAAAATATTTATATATATTTATTTATATTTACGTTTTGATTGACGGAAGGCACTCTTCCAGTGTACTAGACGTACACACGATCCGTGGTGCTAACATAGACTCGGATCATTATCTTGTCGCAGTCAAGCTCTGCACAATAATGCTCGCAATCCTACACAAAGAAAGCTAGACGTCGACAAGCTGTAGTCAAAACGGACGGTCGAAGCCTTCGCTACTCGACTCTCACTCCTGCTTCAAGAAAGCACTCCTCTGATCGACGATATATGCGGACAGTGGACGCACATATCCCACTCTATGCGTACGGTTGCCGAAGAGGTGATAGAAATTTTTCAAAAAAAAATAAGACGCCTGGCCGATGGTTTTAAGACTGGAGCCTCTTCCTGCAAGGATGAGAATGGGAATCTAGTGACAGATATCCAGAGTACACTGGTGTTATGGAGGGAACACTTCTCCAGTCTTTTAAATGGTGACGCTGACAACAATCCCGATAGTGGAGATGATATCCCGGAAACCCCAATTACAACGAGGTCTTAACAGCTATAGCTCGGCTTAAAAACAACAAAGCCGCAGGAGCCGATGGCCTACCGGCTGAGCTGTTTAAGACCGGTAGCGAAGCTCTGTTTAAATGCATTCACAGACTTTTATGCAGAATATGGTCGGAAGAATGCATTCCAGATGATAGGAACCTCAGTGTGCTCTGCCCAATCCAAAAACTATCGTGGGATTAGCCTTCTAAATATCGCATATAAGGTCCTATCAAGCGTATTGTGTGAAAGACTGAAGCCCATCGTTAACCAACTGATTGGACCTTATCAGTGTGGCTTCAGACCTAGAAAGTCCACCGTCGACCAGATCTTCACGCACCGACAAATCTTGGAAAAGACCCTCGAAAAACAAATCGACACACACCATCTTTTTGTCGATTTCAAAGCCGCCTTCTACAGTTCAATAAGGACCAGGTCCATATATGAAGGGTCTCGAGCCATAAAGTGCTACCAGTACAGCCAGTTCTGTTGAATGCCTCAGGCATTACCAGTAAAGACTGCACAGTTAAACACTTGTTTTGGGTATTCCAAAACTGACCGCCTTATCTAAATCAAATTAAATAACTTGGTCAGCCAGCATACAACATTATCAGAATGCTAACATGCTGTTGTATTACGCTCTTTGATCATACTCCTTGACAAAACACCCTGAAACTTAATTTTGCATCTCAAAGCATGCCACAACTTTTCTTTGTGCCTCCTCCTTTTCACTGGCTTGGGACAGGCTAGTGGCTTACCATCATCGCCACTAGGCGAAGTTTCCCTGGTGTATAATACGATGAAAATATAGTCAAGATTTAGATAACGGAACGCGGCATGGGAAGTTCTAAAGTTCGGTGTACTTATTTCAAAGACAGCCATTAAGTGTCGCTAGGTTTAATCCTTAGTAACACGGGTATATTATAAAGTATAAGAATACACTCAATTTTAAAATTATGAGGTCTTCTAATATTTTTCTCTGAAAACAATTTTTTTCAAGGGAGTATGTTTTCACCAACACGAATCTCTAAAGGATCTTTCCGCAACTTTCAATTCTCTTGAATAAACCGTCGCAACTTTATTTTATGATCTGAATATACAAATTCTTATAAAATTAGTTGATATTTGGCTGATTTTTTAAATTTTGCTTGCCCTTGCAAACATTTTTCAGCACTTAAAACTATTTTAAATCTATGATCTATCTGCAAACTTAATTCCATTAAAAAGAAATATCGGCTCTAAAACCTTTTAATCAAAATTAACTTTATATCTTAAACTTTTTAAGTTTCTTAAAATTTTAAATTATTAAAATATACTTATACAAAATTTATGATTTTTGTTCTTTTTTGTTTGCTTGCAAAAGTGGTCATAATTTCATTAATGAAAATCACAAAAAGTCATATGAAAAAATACCCTTGCTTAAAACTCTCAAAGGATGTTAACGCGTTAAGCGGAGCGAGTTCATTAAATTACTACTTGTTTCGTTTGTTTGTATAAATCGCATTAAAAACGGCCATGAAAAATATCAGTGCCTGTCAGAAGGGTCTTTCGATATACAGCAAAATATTCTACCCCATTTTTGTGGAATTTTAGTACAACCATACATATCTGCTATCTGCTTCGCCTTTTAGTATGGCCATCAGTTAGCTGACTTACTGGGACTCCTTTTATACGTTCATTACGAGATTAAGTTTCATCACAAACTTTGTATATTTTGGACATTTTCGTTCAAACTTTTGCTGATGCTATTGATACACGCACTGATGGGGACTAAATGATGGACTAATGACAGAGTCATTGACGACGGACGAACGTTCATTTGGTTTGCTTTAGTTTGAGTTTGCAGTGATGAAGAGCAGCTGTTTACAGCAGACAGCCGAGGCACTGCTTAGCTACTTTTTAGGGGTTATTGGCAGCAGCATGAACTCTACTAATGAGAGGTTAATGAAACTTGCTAATGGGTCTAAAAAGGTGCTAAGGAGCTTAAGTGACAAAATAATTGATGCGTTTAGTTAAACAGTTGGAAAGTGCACACAAATATGTAGAATAGAAGAAGAAAAATTACATAACTATTCAAGAAAAATATACATATTTTGAGGAAAACATCTTAAAGAGAAATGCGCTTATCGCAACCTAGCATCGAGTACTCAATATAAACAACATGGTGATAAATCCCTGCTTTATTCAGTTGTCAAACAATGAAGTATGAAGTTTACTTTGGCAGACATGTTTTTCAATCTATCACTCTGCTCTTCACTCAGTCATACCGCTAAAGTGCTACACTGCATTCATGTCTTCATCCTGCTACTGGCTGCTGCTGCTGCTCTTACGATAGGTTCGTTTCTTCTATTGCTACAATGCGTAAACATGAAAAATTGTAGGCATAAAAAATGGCAGCCCGTTTATGAAGAAAAAGGTGCGAAAAGTAAAGTCTGCTTTTAGGCTAAAAAGCGGTTGTTTGTAAAGATTATCACACCTTTTTATAAATCAGCTCAACAAGCAACGTTGACGTTGTTCAGAAATACATGTGTGCGTACATGCGTTGTATATGTTAGGCAAGGCAAAGTTAAATAGGATAAGGTTCTATTTATGGAGCTTGGAAGAGGGCTTAAAGTTGGATGTCAGATCGGCAAATATTCCAATCGTATTTAATGAATATGGTATTGATAAACTTGGTATAGATGGTGACTTTTTTTGCACTAAATGATACTTTATATCATATGTGGTTCTTGTGGTATGGTTTCAACAAAGGCAAAAGCATTTAATAATTATGTTCATTATTGAAATATGTGTATTTAGATTTAATATTATATGAAATAGAAAATTAAAACAAAACAGAAACATTGCCTGCAGCGAGATGACGACCAAAACTGATTTTCGTGTGGCGTGCGAGCCAACGAATTCCGGTTCATTCCTCACCTCATTCAAAAGTTTTATTTAATTAGAAATACATTTTTCTGGTCGGTCGTCACCTCTCTGCAGACAATGGCCAACCAAAGAAAGTTCATCCATTTAAAACTTCTTGGAAACATTGGCCGTTCGGAGTCGACATACAACATTAGGCCCCATTCTCAGTAAATTATGTGCAAACATTTCATAACACACACAGCGCAATTACTGGAATGGCTAATTTTGGTTTTTTAATAAAAAAAGTCGGACCTACCGAGAGTTTTCTGCAGAGAAAACTTTAAAAGCAACTTCAAAAGATTTTCGAGAATTTTGAATATTTCAAATTCAAAAATAAATTACATAAATCTATAAGTACAGTACTAACAGAATATACGTTTCGTTTTAGTTGAATATTTCATGGGTTGATCCCCGGGACTTACATATATCTTTTTGGGAAAAAATGTTTTTTTAATGATTTAAAATTAGCCACAAAAGGGATCTTTCGCAATAAATTGAAGTCGAATACAATCATAGATAGAAAATGAGATCTCCGAATTGAAACTAATTAAGGGTTTACAAATGTCATTTTAAAACTTTACTTTTTACTATCCAAGTTTTTCTGTGACAAATTTTGAACAAAATAAATGGTAAAAACCACAATAATCGTCTTTGCATCATTCACATGGACTTTATCCTTCGTGTAACCTCACAAAAAAAGACTAAAGGCGTGAAAACGCATGATTTGGGCTTCCAATTAACATTACCGTGACGAGAAATAACAAGGTTCGGGAGTTTTCGAGGCAAAAAGTTCGAATTGAGGCGAGATGTATGTGGTGTAGCGCTGTTCTGTTGAAAACACATCGTCCAGACCCTGAGCTTCAACCTCCTACATAAAATAGTCCTCCAAAATAGTGTGCTACCGCTCAGAGTTGACATTTAAGGTATTTCCGTCCTCATCTTAAAAAAAAACGGCCCGATGATGCCTCCGACCCATAAACCGCACCAAACAGTGACTCTCGGTGTGTGCATTGGCTTCTCCACGATCACTTGTGCCTTTTCCGAACTCCAGATAAGGCAGTTTTGCTTGTTACATAGCCGCCGAGGTGGAAATGAACCTCTCCCGAACACATAATTTTTTGAAAAAAATTTTTTTTAAAAATCATCCTCTTCAGCAATCATTTGCAAAGTACCACACCTACTATTGGAACACCCTTTTATATTGCATACATTTCTCCCTATACGAAATAAATTGATAAGGTGAATTCGAAAAACATTGCGAAAAAAATGTTAAAAGAAATGTTGGTACCGCATCTTGTATACGCAACATTGTAAGGAGAGTTTGAGAAAAACCTCGGCTTATTCTCTTATAAGGTTCAATCAGCAAAATCCTTCCGTCTCAATATCACTTTTCTGAATAAGCTTCAAAGCTGCTGGAAAATGACGGCGCGAATACGGCTGGAAATACAACGTTAGTACGATATTTGAGCACAAATCATTATTTGCTTTGTTGTGGTTTTAGAACACGATCATTAGTGATGCCTTCATCTGCACTGAAAAAACAGATTCGTTGATTTCATGGAATTTCGGACTTGATTTCAGTGAATTTTTACTATGATTTTTGGTCATAGAGTAAAATTATATGATATAACTAATTATAATTCGTTGTTCATGAGAAACAAACTTTCGTTGATCCTGCAAATGGTTTCTTTGTTTCAGAGAAAAAATATGATAAATCGAATACAATAAATAACTAAAAAATTAGTTGATTTATGTCATTTTTTGAGGTGATTCTTTGCTCTGTAGAATTTTTTCTTTGATTTTAACTATTTAAAATTGGTTGAAATACATAATTCATTAGTTAATTTAAAGAAAAGATTTGATATATCATATAATTAATTAAATTAAAATTTGATATATTATATAATTGTTTCGCTGATTTTACCACTTTTTAATTCGTAAAAGTGAAGAAAAAATTCTTCAAATTATAAAATTTATTCTATAAACGATGATTGGAAAATTCCTTGATTCAAATAATTTATTCTCTGATTATACACAAATTATATTCTTGAAATCATAGAAAATATTGTTCAATTTAACCAATTGATTCAGTGTTTAAAATAACCTGGCACTGAAAAAAATCCAGTAAAATAAATTGAAAAAAAAAAATATTTTTGTATATTGTTTTTACATTTTTTTATTTAAATCTATAAGTAATTACAAGTAGTTGTATCTTATCATTTGCTTATAAGTAAGTATTTTAATTTATTTTAGATGATATACATAGTCATATTTTTTATTACTATATGTGTTTGTGTATAGTAAGAATATAAAATGATATAATTAAAAAATAAAAATAAAAAAAAACACAACAAAAATCTCTTCATTTCATTAAATTACGATTATTTCTTATCATAAAAGTCAAAAATTATAGTTCAAATGAAGAACAAATACATTATGTTAATTAAAAGGTATCTTTAATTTTATAACGGTTTTTTTATTAGGTAACATTATTAAATGTAAAGGAGGAAAATTTACATCACACACATCAATTATCTCATATACATCAGTATTGCTATTCTTTTTAAGGTCAACAACGTAACAGTCTAAATGCGAATCTATTTGAAGATTTTGGAACTCCTGACAAACTAATAATTGTTTTGTGTTATTTTTTTCTATAAGTATGTATTTAATTTGAAATATCGATATTTCATTTTGACTACTTAAAGTTGGGAGAATATTTGCCACTTTGTAACATGTGCAGTTAATTGAAATTTCTTGCACAGAAAATATGTTCGTAAAAATGTGTGGGTCTTTTGTTTTGTCTCGAATGTACGGCCAAGCATTATTATCTGTAAAATTAATAAAATTACCAGAGCTACAAATTGTATTTTGATCGATTTCATTTTGTATTTTAGAATAAATTGTATGAGCAAAGTGGTAGTTAGATTTTATTGCTAAGCTTAGCAATATATTTTTCGCGAAGTAGTTGTACCAGCATAAGTCTTATTTTCTTTGTGTTTTGCTTCAAATCTCATGGTCCATAATTTTTTCATGGGACCTAATTTTTTTATCGCACTTATGTAATGCGTTATGAAGTGGTGTTTCGGCATTAAGTGGCCATCAAAAATATTTAAATATAACTGGTGGTGTTCAGCTATTAAGGCTCTGAATTCAACTAAAGTTTCAATTGTAAAGTTAGGTAAAGACGCATTTTCTACTAATCTTATGAGTAATCTGAGTAATCTCCAAACTTTATCATTTATTGGTACAAAGTCCCCAATTATGAAAGGCAAAAAATGCAAAAAACTTTTCATTTCTGAAGCTGACATACGTAAGCGTTTGTTTGTTATATGCTTTATTTTTACATCTACCGTTTTATTTTTACTATCTGTGGGACCATAATCAAAAGCATATTTTCTAGAATTGAGAACAGATAAACTGAAATATTTTTTTTCGATAATAAAATAATTTAGAATATCACATAACTCATAATGTGCTATGCCTTCTAGAATATCGTGCATCATATCACAAGTAACATTATCAATAACATTGAAAGATTTTATGATATTAAAAACGCAATTTTCCTTGATACCTGTGGTGGGAATATCATTTGAAAGAAGAGCCTCATTATAGTTTTCAATAGTTCTAAACTTAGTACAATCTTCCTTGACTAGTTTTTGCGTTTCAGATTTATTACAAGTACAAATTCTGCAAAAATGATTTGCAGAAAATGATTTAGTAAAGCCCAAAATAGAATTGAGACCTAAATTATCTGCTGTTATTGCTGCTAATATTAAATGTACATGAACCGTCCCGTTTTTAGATGGAACATTTATTCCAATTTCTTCTAGTTCTTTTAATTTTGTAACCAATGGCATTAAGTTAGCCTCATTTCCATATGAAGAATCCGACGATTTTATATAGCAACAAGAGAGAATATTGTGTAGCTTAGATATTTCAGAATCAGATAACAAGGGAAAACTCATATAAAATGCTGAAATTTTATCAACGCCAGCTTTTGATCCTAGAGGATTGTCGAGCTCAAAATCGTCCTGGTATAATAAGTAGGGTATACATAATTTATTTTTAAAAAGTTTGATCTTTTCTTTCCACACAGAACCATTAATAATATTACAGATTTTAGAGCTATTCTCAAGCTCTTTAGCTTTGTTAATCATATATGTTAAATTGTTATTAACTTGCATAAAATTTATTACATTATCCTTGATAGGTAACAAAACGCCTTTAGATGGCTTTACATTAATGTTTTCGACTGTTACGCAGCTATTTATTAAGAATTCCTCGGGGTCTGTGAACAAATTTTTATTTTTCAACATTTTTAAAAATTTGTATTCTGTATTAAGTTCTGAAAATTGGTTCTTAAAAATTTTGAACTTATTTTTAATAATAGAGGCGTCAATCAATGTATCAATACTATTTTGAAAAAGCATAAATATATCTTCACAATTTTTAATTATCTCAACAACAGTTTTTCGATTAAGTGACATATTTCCATACAATTTTAAAATAAATTCGAAAATAACATGAGATAAATTTGTTTCAATACGTAAATCTGGCTCAGAGTTTGATGATACATTTTCATCAGTAAATACTTGATTTTTATTATGTTCAAAAGGAACTTCATTTTGCTCAAAATTTTTTTTTTCTGAGTGTCTTATTAAATGTCGACGAAATGCATAAATATTTTGAAAGGACTGCGGACAAATTGTACATTGGAAAAATGAACTATGTGATGATAATTTGTGAAATAATTTTAAGTGTGTTATATATATTTTTACCTCTGATATTTTTTTACGGCAAACAAAGCATGAGAACATGTTTATATTTTTAGTTCAGCCAAAAGTTGAATAAGTTTATTAGATATTCTTGTCTCCAGTGTTATGTCATAAAAATATAACATGAAAAATTCATACGCTTGCTGGCAAGGACATGGAAATTTCAAATTTAGGACATAGAAAATTTGAATAATAACGGATAAACTCTTCTTAAAACTGTCACATTCATAGAAATAATCCTGCAGGTTAACATAAAATTTTTCCAGTTTTGTAAGTTCTCCAACGACGATTAGTAAGGGTTGGTTGGTCAATCCTTTTTCCTTCAACTTTTCTCTATGTTGCTTCACAATATTTCCAATGTCATTTTCGGTCTAAGATAATATTAATATTTAGAATCTTTTTATGAAATGCAAAAATAATTAAATTACCTGAACTTGAATTGCCATGAATTCCTGACCATCTAATATTGAGGGCTTCCAGAAATTTTTTTCTCCATCTTTTTTAGTGTGTATGCCAGTTGGAATAAGAATAGAATTCAACAATATGCACAAAAGATAATCTTCAGAGTCTTAGAAATAAAAGTAAATATTATTAGATATATCTATATATATATGATATTGGTATTTATTGTTGAATCATTTAATTTCTTACCAATATTTGTTCCAGTAGCCACAAGATTAAAATAATATTTTGAAGTACTGTCCTTAATATTTTTTTTGTAAATATTGTTGATTTTAGTTTTGAATTCATCCCACTTCGAAAACAAAAGTTGACTCTTATTGGGATACAATTTATCAAAATCAACTTCAATCTGTAATATAGTATTTACAAAATTATATAATTATGCAATTGTCTTCTTAGTTGAAATAATTATAAATAATGAAATAATATAAACAAATAAAATCTTACCAGGGATATTCCAATTTGCTGTTTTAGTATTGGCCATTCGAAGAATACATCTTTTTCGTCTCGGATATGTTTTAAACGCAAATCAAATGTGCTTCGCCACTTTTCTACAACAAGAGCTTCAGGTTGTTTATTACTTTTAAGCCATAGTTGATTGGCAATTTGATTGTCAAAAATTTCCGTATCTTCTGTTTCCTGGTCTTTTTCCGGGCTTTCAATATTTTCGCTGTTGTTAATGTGATTTTTTTTTTGTCGTTTCAACTTATATCGACTTTCAATAACTCCTTTTTGCCTGTACTTCCTCAATAAACTATAATACTTTTCTGCCAGTTTTCCCTTCCGCTTTTTATTTGTACTTATATAGTATTCCTAACAAATAGAGGTATTAATTGTTTAAATATATTAGTGTAGATTTAAGTATCGAAAAATGTTTTAAAGAGTAATATTAACTTGCTCTTATAGGATAAAAATTCTATTATCATTAAAACTTAAATGAAGTACAAATATTCTATACAACATATATAATTTACCTTATCTTCTATTGGAAATAATTTCAAGATAGAGTCCACAAGTTCACGACAATAAGTTGAAGACAACACATGTTGAATGTCATTGATGACCCAAAAATGAGCTATTTGTTCGCATAGATCATTGCGAGATTTAAATGACAATGTTTCGTTTTTCTTTGAAATATCCAATATAGATTTTCCAACAATTGTAGTTTGCAAAATTTGTTCCAAAGTCTTAAACATGAAAGGTACTAATTATTAAAAGACAAAAATTATTCTGAAATTCTCACCTTAGTTTTATTGTCGGTTAAAGTATTGGCAGTTGGTTGAATTTCAAATAAACTTTGGACGGAAGATGTTGGTGACGACTCCAAATTTTCACTAAAACTTGATGAAGATATCCAAATAGGTACACTGGAACCCATAGATAGTGTATCAGATAGAGCAATCAAGGGAAATCCCTTAATACATAACAGATAATTAATATAAAGCACGCTTATACAAACCCAGATTAAAAATTTTCTTACGTTTTCTTTTCGCCAATTTAAAAGACGACTCCGAAATTTAATACGAAGCCCGTATTTTGCACTTGGTATTAAATTTTGAATATCAAGTTCAGTCATTTCTTTGAAACATTCTACATCGATGCCTTTTTCAATAAAGTCCGATAAAAGTTCTTCACATCCCCAGTGAATTAAAAGTTGTTGTTGTTCAGGAACCAATACAACATTGGTTTCAATCGACTCGTCCTGGTTGCCTGATAAGGTTATAATTTCGATGTTGTCGTTATTCTGCGTAAATATATCTTGCGAACTCATTTCTTTCGCTTTAAACGATTTTTTTTTTAATTTATATTTTAGAGAAATCACTAATTTAAATGATATATTAATTTTGTTATAACTAAGAAAAAATTCTTTGATTTTTCTAATGGCACCTAAGGAGTTATTTAATTTAACTAACTTTTTCTTTAAATTCTTAAAATCAAAGAATGAATTTGTTGATTTGAATAATTCTTTTTGTGCAATGAGGAAGATCAATGAATTGTTTCTTTGGTCCATAGTTTTTTTTTATATTCAAAAGTAGTGTAAATTACAGGAAGTTTTATCAGAAGAACACTGATATATGTATAATTCATCAAAAAAAATGATTCTCCAATGTTTTTGGATCTCACAATATCACTGTTTTTCACAATTGTGGTATTAATAAGTTTTTATACCTAATTTACTAAGCTAATCAACACACAATTTTTTTTTTAAAAACCTTTAAAAAAAATTAACTTGACCGAACTCGATAAGTGCTTCACTTTAACTGATCATTTACATATACGAATGTGAACGCCAACGCCAATTCAATTCCACTACCAAAAGCTTAATAACGGGACAATAATATCACAATTGCAAAAATCAAAGAATGAATTTGTTGATTTCAGTAATTCTTTATATGCAATGAGGAAGATCAATGAATTGTTTCTTTGCTATATGGTTTTTTTTCCACTACCAAACGGGACAATAATATCACAATTGTAAAAATCAAAGAATGAATTTGTTGATTTGAGTAATTCTTTATATGCAATGAGGAAGATCAATGAATTGTTTCTTTGCTATATAGTTTTTTTTTCATAAGCAGTGTAAATTAGCGGGAATTTTTATAAGAAAAAGAATGCACATTGAAATAAATATAATGTAGCAATTATCACTGTTTTTCACAATTGTAGTATTAATAAGTTTTTATACCGAATTTACTAAGCAAATCAACACACAATTTTTTTTCAAAAATATGAATATGAATATGAACAGATTTCTTATAAAATTAATGAACTGAGAAGTCAAACAATTAATTTACGATAAACAACAGAATATTAGTTTCTATATTGAGTTCCATGTACATTTACTAATTTGTTGAAACAACAAATTTTATCTATATTTTAAATTATTCAAGAAATAACTATTTTTTTCCTCATTTCATAGAAAACTTTTGCAGAATCAATGAAACTGCTAATTCGAAAAATCATATAATCTCAATTGTTCAAATCAAAGAATGATGTTCTTTGATTTTTTATTTTAATTCGAAATATCAGAGAAAAGTTTATATGATATTAAGAATTTTTGCCCAAAGAATTGTAATTCTTTGATTTCACCAATTCCTTTTTTTCTGTGTGCGCGTCCGAAATTTCCATCACCTTTAAAACTTGTAAAAACTAGTTATTTTTGTGTTTTTATGCTACGTTTTTCAGATATTCCCTTTTTATATAGTGTTACCCCCTATATGCGCGTTCTGAAACTGCCCTCCCCCTTAGGGGACCTTTAGAGACTTTGCTGGTCCGGGGATTTTTGAAAACTTAGTTCGTATAGTAGAAAGATTTTTGAGAAAGCTAAGTCAACGAAAAATTTGCATGACTGGAACGAATATTTATTTGGTTCAATATTCTGGAAGAATCTTCTGAAGCATCCATACTTCGAAAGATTCTCGCTTCATACTATAGCTTTCCGAGCTTTTTAGTTAAATCAGAAGAAACTTGGACATTATCAAGTGAAAAAACAATAGATTTTCTTCTGAGCATTCATTTTCTAGATTGCTCCGCAGAACCGTTTGACATTAGATTTCAAGAGGTCCTGTTGAAGAACAATCTAAATAGTATTACATCCGAGTGCAGAATCAATAGGGCTCTAAATAGCTTTAAGCCATACAAATCAGCTGGGCCAGACGGTGTTATTCCCGCCGCTCTATAGCAGACGGCGAATATTAGCCTTCTTCCTTGGCTTCAAATCCTCTTTCCTTTTAGCCCTTTCATATGTTGACACGAAATACATCCCATCACAGTGGAATGAGGAAAAGTAGTTTTTATATCGAAAGCTGGTAAGAACTTGCAAACTGGTGAAATAGTTCTTAGACCTATAGGTCCATCACTCTTCCTGCTCAAAACCTCGGTAAGAATGACAGACATACATATTCGCTGTAGCGTCAATTTTGATCTGCCATCAGCTTCACAGCACGCTTTCTGCAGAGGAAAATCAGAAGAAACGGCTCTACACTCTCTACACTGAGAAAAAAAACATACTTTAAAATTAAACAAAAAATTTTGAAACAGAAATTTAACGCCATTGCGTTTCTACAAAACAAAAATTAAAACAAGTGTGTTTAATTTACAGCTACCTATAAACTACTTTCTTTTTTTTATTTTCTCTCATTATTTCTTTGAAAAAACAAACAAAAATTTTAATACAATGAAAATTTTTGAATTTTTTGAATTGGTTTGAAAAATATCGAACATACGATAAAATAAGAACTAATTAATTAAATATTAAAATATATCAAATGTAAAATTCATCGAATGGAGTTAACATTCGGAGGTCCCGAGGGTAGCTGTCTGTGCATCTGATGTTAAAAACTCGGTAAAGCTAAAAAAATGGCATCGAAAATATGCTTTAAAATATTTGTTTTAAATTTTAAAATTTTTGTTTTAAATTTGTTTTTCACAGAGTCATAACTGTTATAAGAAATATCTTTAAAAATTGGACCATATCAGTTATATTGTGAGAAAAAAAATATTTATCAATAATAACTATTATTTAAAAAAAAAATAATTTTTCTCTGAAATAAGAGTTATGAATGAAGAAAATATTTTTTCGTTGCTGATAACGTTTATTTTCAATTTTTATTTTTTTACGTTGCCTCATAACTGTTATAGACGAGAAAAAAATTTTTACGTTGCTCATAATTTGTATGAAATAAAAAATCTTTGTTACTTTTTTACGGGCAACATGTGTAAGATTATCAATTGTAATTTTATTTTCTTGCTCTCAGTAAGAGAATAAGGACTTTTTACAAAATAAGGCATTCATAAAAAATGCAGTTGTGAATGCAACGTAAGTGTATTCTTAAATCGTATTTTAGGGCAACAGCAGTACAAGTGATTTTCGGAAAAAAATTAGTTACATTAGTATGAGAACGCAAAGAAGAAATTGATATTTCATTCAAAAAATCATTCATTTCAGTAATTTCACATGTCATTTCAGCGAGTAACCGCGGATTTCACAATTTTGTATAAACGTATTTAAATTGTTTGTTAGAGAAAGAGAGGTACAATTGCACTTGGACTAGACTCCTGAATAGCATTAACTTTTTGTTTAGGCGAACAGTAGTACAATTGCAGTTGCTGTACTTCTTTTTCTGATTTTTCTTAACCATAGAAGTAAAAAATTCAAATTTTGTATAAAACTTAATGACACGAAGAACCAACTACTCATTTTTAGAAAAAACTAAAATACAGTAAAAAACAAGCAACTAAAAACGATGCAAATGGAAGATTTTTATTGGATAGTGACAATAAAGGCGGTGCCATGCCCCCTTTCCAAAGATTGCTCAAATTTATTAGTCGAAGGACACGACTCAATAGTTAGTTCTAGGTCAATTATAGGTCAAAACTTTACCGAAAATTTGTGTTCTTAAAAAATGCAATGCCACTAGCGGGTAGGAGGGTGAAAACAAACTTTACGACCTATTCTCATACCTACCAAGTATATAAAAAAATTTCGACTACAAACACCGTGACGCGAAATTTTTATATATTAGAAATAACGTAAAAATTTATTTCTCTACAATAACTCTTACCAGGCAACGTAAAAAAAATTTTTTTGAAAATAAAAGTTATGAGCAACGTAAAAAATGTTTTCTCGTTTATAACTGTTATGAGGCAACGTAAAAAATATAAATTGAGAATAACTGTTATGAAGCAACGTATAAAATATTTTTCAAAATATCGACAACTTTTTCAACCTAAAAAAAATAAATAACTGTTATTTTGGGTCTCTGGTTTTTCATAACAAAAACATTGTTTTAAAAACAAAACCTTTTGTTTTGAATTTTAATTTAAATACAGTTGTGTTTAATTTTAATGAATTTGTTTCAACCTCTATTTCAAAAACAAATTCGTTAGATATGAACACAATTTTAGTTAATTTTAACATATTTTTCTCTCAGTGTAGGAATATACTATCGTGGCATTCTTGAATATCGAAGGTGCCTTTAACAAGGTTCTCCCAGGGGCAATCATAAAAGCGCTAGCGAGGTTTCGGGGCGATCAGTCACTGTGTGCACTGATTTACAACTTGCTGTCTAGTAGAGTTAGCAGTGCATCGCTAGTGGACTCAAAGACTGAAAGTTTCGTAAGAAGAGCGTTTTTCAAACAGAAATAATGGCTATTTCGGAAACTACGGAAGAGCTGAGGTATAATGAAGTATCAACTCGATACATCTACATTTTTATGGATACAAAAGCTTAGCTGCTACAAAATCTCTTGAAGGAGTCTTTCTAACATCGTCAGCAGCCCTCAAATGTCGCTCGTCTCTAAAAGCGATGGCTGAGTAGTTCGACATTAATTTAGTGTGGGTGCCGGGCCATATGGATATTACAGGAAACTGTAGAACTGATGAGTGTACTTCTAAAGAAAGCTAAAGAAAGCACGATAAAAACGCTCATGCCGGATACGGAAACACTTGGTATGCCACTTACGAATTACAAACTAACTCTTAGACACAGTGCTGTCAATTTAGCAAACTCAAGGTGGAATCATATTTTTTGTTATAATATTGCTAGCCAGTTGTGGCCCAAGTTTAGTAAAAATTGCACATAAAAGCTTATAGCTTTTGCGAGGCATGATCTAACTGCATTAATAGGTGTCGTCAGAATGGGGGTTCCTGTAAATGATTTCTGTAATAACAGGAAAAATGAAGAAGATGAGTCGGTAACAAGGTGAACTGTTTTTCTAATTTTTTAAGGTTACATCTACATATAGTGTGACCCCTCTATCTGCGCGTCTAAAAATTTTCATCCCCCTTAAGATTTGGTAAAAACTGCTTATTTTTTGGGCTTTCTCACTTCGCTTTCGAGCGTGAGTATTATCCCGTTTTTTGTAACTCTTTCCCTTCTATTATGTGTCTATTTATGTGTCCCCTTAGGAACGTCTAAAAATTGGTTATTTTTGGGCTATGTCGCTTCGTTTTTGACATATTCCTTTTTTTTATTTTATATAAAAGAGCGCTACATGGTACGGTTTTGATTTTGCTCTACAATCGTGATAAAAAATCACAACAAAGCATATAATGTTTTATGTTCGAGCAGTACTACGGTACCAATTTATTTCGCTTTCTTTCTTCAGGAGACACTTCACTATCAGTATTAAAGAAAGTGTAATTGATTGAATCGAAAAGTGCAATTTGAATATATGTCAAAATCACATTGTTCGTCAAACATTTTTCCATTCCTTGGTTCCAGTAATAAAGTGCTATGTCCAATAATCGATCTTTTGCGCAATATTCTTCGCTCTATTGTTGCAAATAGAGGCCGAAACCATAGTGAATGTGCGTGCAAAATTGGGTTGACATTTGAATGAAATTATATTTCACAACTAATTGGAAGGCTTATCACTTCTTAAAAAGCAAAAATTATTGAAAAATTAAGAACAAAACCAGCCAATGGCCTACCCTGTTATTCATTCAACTTATTGAATATTGTGTTAGAGAAGAGTATGTAAGAAAAACATTTTTCCAATTAAGAAAAAACGCATTATTTGAAAACTTTTTACATCTTCCCTGTTCTTAAATTCGAACATTTACGAATTATCAGAGATCAAAAGTTAATTTTTTTTTTTTCTTCTATTTTAATCTTTTTCTGTTTTCACCAATTTTGTACCGACATTCAAGGAAGAAATGTACCATTCCTTTTCCTTATAGTTGAACTATTTAACCCGCTGTCCTTTTAAGCGGTAATCGGCAAATCTTTTTATTGCGTTTTCTAAGTGTTTATTCGCCATAAGGTAGGTGGTGGTAGTTAGGTGCATAAGAGTTGTTCACTTTGCCTTCCTTACAAGTTCACATAAATTGAGAGAAATCCAATTATTGTTGCTGTCACATATGTCGACCGCTTGGCACAGAGTGAATGGTTGGTCCAGATTTTCGGAAACGCAATCACTTTTTTAATGCCAAGCTGAAGTGTTTGCAGAGTGGTCACAAGGAGAACATTGGCGTTGGCTTTCTCAAACTGATTAGAAAAAAAGAGTTCGTTGAGCGTGAGAAAAACAAAAGAAAACTGTTGCAAGGCATCTGATAAGAACCATAGTTCTAGGAAGAAGTATAGCTACTTCAAATAAATAGCAATATATTCAGTATATTTATACACAAAGCAGTTTGTTTTCAAAATTAAAGATGAGATTTCGTACGAGACCATCGTAGCTCAAAATAATTAACTCACACTAGAAATTATAATAATACTAAAAGAAAGGAATTTAATATGAGGCAAATTATGTTCTTTTAATAAATTATTAAGAAGATTCTTGATACTGTAGCTTATATAAATTATAATTTCGATTTGAGATTTTTTAACGGTGGTACTTACAAAAGCCATTTTTCATGTCGACGTCGAGTTCAGAGCTTTCTAAATTGTGACAGTCTTGCACGAAATTAACGATATATTATAAAAATGTTGATATTTGTTGATGTTGAAATGTTGATTTAAGTACAAAATCAATTAAATTGGAGTCGATAAACACATCAATACTCTAAACGCAAACAATCTACACACACATCCTTACATTCCATTGGAACTGCTTTTTAATGTCCTTGTCATAAAGCAAACAAATTTGTTTACATTCACCAGCATTTACATGATTTAGTTCGGATTATCTGCTCTTAATATATTTTTAATAAATTGAAGTGGAACGCTATTTATTAAAGTTTTCATCTACTTGCAAATATTAATAGTAAGCAAATATAAACATAAACGTAAACACATATATTGATATAAAGAAACAGTCTATAATTTTTCCATCCTGTAACCCCTTTTGGCTACATATTCTCTCCATATAATCGGTGCTTAATTGCTGACCAGCATAACCAAACGCATTTAACACCTTAATTTAAAACTGTATTAATTTTAATTTATTTGCTATTTAACGGTTTGTTAATATAAAAATTTCTAGATCATAAAAATAACCGAAGTATTTAAGAATTTATCGCTTTTTCCCTGAAAAAAAATTAATTTTGATTGAAATCAAAACTCAGTTTGGTACAAAAAATATTTAATTGATTCCAAGGGTCTCAAAGACCTTGAAAACATGAAAAATACGACTGATGTGAACTAATCCTATTAAGTCTAGTATCCAGGCACGTATCCAGAATATTTTTCGGTGTGTGTCAGCCAAAGAAAATCTATCAAACAATATTAATAAAAAATTTGTTTTTATATTCTTATTTCTAAAAATTAGATGTACAGTATTGTGCAAAAACGAAGCAACTCGTCCTGCCCATTTGAATAAAGTGTAGACTCTTAAATGCGCAGAAATAAATACATTTAAGAAAAGGTCTTCTTTTACAGCTCATATAACTACTCTGACAAATATAAGAAACTAAATCATGTTTTCTTTAGTAACGGTATATATATAATCGAAAAACCAAACACACTCCCATAAAAAGCTATGCAAAACCTAAGTAACTTTAACTAAAACTTGAAATAAAATGATTTTTTGTCTTAGGATCGAGCGAAACTTTGAGGATTTCATTTTGTCTGATGTCAAATGATGTCTTTAATCTTTAATTTTCAGACTTGCTTTTAATCTAGTCATCCATATATTAGTTTTTTTAAGCGCAAAGTTTTCAAGAGCGGTTTGATTATTTTGGTGAAATTTCAGATGAGATTGAAGTTTTGTTATGATGGCAGTCTATCAAGAACTACTATTTTTTCACTATTATTTGAATTTTATTAGTTTTCATGTATATTATGGAACTTTTTTGTATTAAAACATCCACTTAAGTAAATTGTACTCCTCAGTTTAAACTTTAAAGTAACATTTAATTTTCAACAACAATCTTGTGGATGAAACTTTTCTTTAAAAGTATTTTACTAAGGACCAAAGTAAGATTATGGCTCAAGCCAGGGCCAAAGTAAGATAAGAAAGTTTCCGTAATTACCTTTACCCTTGAGGCTTAATTACCTTTACTCGACTTGAGCTAATTTTACTAGTGTTCTACTATATAGAAGTGTTGTTCACTGCTGACCAAGTAGAATATTATTCATCGTTACAAAAATCATTTTTCTCAAGTTTATAAATCAGTTGCACTGCATGCTAGTATTTTACCCTTTTATAGACCCCCCACAACTCTGTATTCAACAAACTCTGTATGGCAGTGATTTCTTGAAAGAAATAATGGTTTTGGTAGTATACAATTTTACTTAGTTAAATTTTACCTGTAAGCGAATATTTAATGGGTTGAAGTAAGAATTGAAATATATAGACCTAAGGCCCCATTAAAAAAATAAAATCATTTTTATAACTTGTTATTGATTTTTATCTATTTTTTTTAAAGAAGGGTATTTTTTCAAATAAAGTTTTTCGAGGTGATCCCTTTACGCTGACATCTTTCAATTTTTCATTGCGTTTCATTTTTCATTCATAATAAACAATGGATGCATAAATTTTATATCTTTTTTGTGATTATTGAATACAATTTTTATGGTTTTCATAATGGTAAGAAACCACAAAAATTTAGCACAACTAGATTCAAGCCATGAAAAAAATGTATATATATTAATAATACTGTAACGATTAAATTGCACAAAGTACCGAAGTAATGCAAAAATCCTTAAATAATCGTGAAACACGTAAAGTTGCTTAGCTTTTGCACAGAGGGGTAGATATGGGAGTGGTCCACGGGTCCGGACCCCCCCTCCCCCCAGAGCCATGAGCCAAATATAAAAGTTGTTGTCAATTGATTCAATTGAAAATATTTAAAATATGTTTTATGATAACTTTGTCAGAACAAGATTACAGATTTTTTTATAAAATTGTTAAATGGAATCATCGAAGCAAATTATAGTTTTCAAAGTCTAGTGCTACAGAAAAACTAGTGCTTTAAATATACGTGAAACATTTCACCTACAAATATTTTTCATGAACTGAGCTGAAATGAAAGTAAAAGTACACTGAGAGAAAAAAAATACTTTAAAATTAAACAAAAAATTTTAAAATAGATATTTAATGAAAGCACAACTGTTTTTGAAATTAAATTTTAAACAAAAGTTTTTGTTGTTAAAAACAATTTTTAAAATTTTTTTTAAAACATTTTAGTTTGACCTTTAACGCTATCACCACCACGCGATGCGGCTGAGAATTTCGGGGTGAAGTTTTCAGGGTTTACTACTAGACTTCCCAGAAAGAAAACTCCTACATCACATTTCACTGCCACCGACCCCCACACTCAGAAAAAAGTGTCTCGGAATATGATAAAAAAGGCATCATATTTAGAGAAAAATGGTATAGACTTTGATCCAGAGAATGCTATTCTCTAATTGCGATACTAAAAATTCTCTAAAAATTATAAAAAGCTACCATGAAATAGAAAAATGTATCATTTTTAGAGAAAAATACTTTTTTTTTTTGAGAAAATATTTGTTTTTATTGAAGAAAATACTTGTCATAGTGAATTTTTTATCAAAATATAAGAAAAGTTTTTAATTTTCAATAAAATTTCTCTATAAATGAGAAATTTTTTGTGCGAGAAAAATACTTATCGTTATTAGAGACATTGAATTGTTTCCATTTCCTAGAAGTAAAGAAATATTTCTACGAAAATGTGAAAATTTATTCTAATTGAAAAAAATTTTATTTGAAAAAGAGAAAATTGCTATTATCAAAAATAGAGAAATTTTTTACCGGAGTAAGGTATGTGTTTTTTTCTCAGTGCAGAACACGAATGCCATATAATCGCGACACAAAAGTGTGTGCGGGTGAGAAATTAGAGAATATTTTTCAAACTTGTTGCTTTTTGAAGTGCCATATGGCACTCGCGGGGGTGATAGGGTTAAACAAACCATATCCGACATGATAAAGAGGAAAAATGAGAACCAAAAAATCTACCGATAAATTTTACATAAAAACTTGTGTGGTCGTTTCATGGGGGCGTTGAGTAATTTTTAGGATAACTCAAAAGCGATCAGATCAAGTTTATTTTTGCAGATCTTATTTATAGCACTCAATCTCTAAGAAAGTTCACGGGGAGCGAAAAACAACTGTCACTTTTGAAAATTTCATGGTTACAAGTATGTCTATACTTAACTTGGTGTATTGCAGGTCATTACTTTTTTTGGACTCTTCCACCAGAACCAAAATCTATCTACGCCATTGGTTTTGCACAACCTCTTTTGGAGTATATTTTGGTTTTGGTGTTTTGGTTACAGTAAATAAAATAAAACTGTTTCAAATTTTTTATATTTCATAAGATTACTGCTTAAACTTGAAAAAAAACTTAATTCTTAATCACTGGAGGGTCATTACAATAAATTAATGACATCCTTCAAATGTAAAGATCAATATATGGTGAAGCAACTAATTTTTCTGATAACTGCTTAGCAACGCCTAGGCATCGAATTCACTAGTTTTTGGCACTAAGTAGCTGGCATTTTTTCCCATGCGTTCTTGGTTAACCTCCACGGATCATCTTTGTGGGTTGGATGTTTGTCTCTAAAAGCCACTTCAAGCTCTTCCCATAAGTTTTCAATGGGATTAAGGTCTAGGACTGTGGCTGCAAGCTTTGTTGTTTTCTTGTCTTAAGAATTTTTTTTGCCCGCTTCGATATGTGTTTCGGGTCGTTATCCTGCAGAAATACCCATCGAAGCGGCATATTAAACTCTGCGTACGGCAACATGGTTTCCCTCAAAATCCAAGTGCATTGTAAAGCATCTATCTTTCCCTTGATGCGAAATATGGGACCTATGCCATTATATGAGAAACACCCCTAAGCCATTATTATCCCAACGCCATGTTTAACCGTTTTTATAGTGTGTTGAGGCAGGAATTCGGTATTGGGGGGGGGTACTTCTCACAGAAAGGCTGCCTCGTCGATCTAAGTTAAATAAATTAACTAAGGTTTCATCTGACCACAGAATGTTTCGCAATTTGCTCGTTGGCCAATCAGCATGATCCTTTGCGGACTGTGATCGCTTGTGGACATTAACAAACTTTGGTCATGAACGGTACCTAGCCATCAACTTTAGCCTTCAATGCATTTTTAATTTTTAATTAAAAGTTTTAGAATCGTTGAAGTGTCCACGTCCAACAAATACTGTTCGTTAAGAGCGGAAGAGGTCACAAAACGGATATTTTTTTACGTGACGTAGAATTCGTCTTTACAAACTGATACTTGTTTGGGATTGTTTCCTTCTGGTTTCTGTTTTTTGTGTAAACTTTAGTGCGTTCTCAACCATTTTCTTTAAGTAGCCAACTATTAACATGGCATTTTCCTTCGGGTTTTACAAAATTTTTTACAATTTTTCGGTTTTCTGAACTGCAGTGCTGACTCTTCCCATTTTTAGATCTAATTGTTGGAAACACTAAAATGTATTTTAAAATCATAAGAATTAGAGCTTTTGCTCATGTTGTGTAGTTAAATTTTATTGAAAAATATCTTTTTAAATTAAAATATATTCAATTATATTGGTTAGATCTATATTAATGCACATTTTAACGCAACAATATCACAGTTTCAAAACATATGTACAAAA
This sequence comes from Tetanocera ferruginea, assembly GCA_958299015.1. Taxonomy (NCBI): domain Eukaryota; kingdom Metazoa; phylum Arthropoda; class Insecta; order Diptera; family Sciomyzidae; genus Tetanocera; species Tetanocera ferruginea. The sequence goes on from OY282640.1 coordinate 120,868,547, forward strand.
TTCACTGGAGAAGTGATTTTTAACCCTTGTGATTTTAAAAATTATTTTTTCCCTAAAGTATAATTTTTGGCACAATATTTTTCGTTTTTTTCCGTTTTTTCTTTGCACGAGTCAAGGAATTTCAAACATAAAATTTCATGTTACCTATTCGTCAAATAATTATAAATTTTTGTCCAAAGAGTCCACAAAACCCAAAACATGTACATTAAACCAACTAGATTAATAGAAGATTAATAGATGAATAGACTAGATGAATAGAATCCACAAGACCTTGAAATGTTTCAATAACTCATTCTGTTCCATCTATAATGACAGTGAAATAGTCCATAGAACCCAAAAAAGTTCCAAGACAACTAGATTCATAAACATCCAATGATCCAATAGTTGAACATATAGTGATCGATTATTATTGAATTGTTGATTATTGTCCAAGGATCCCACAGAAATCCTATAAGTTCCAATGACTTAACGTGAGCGCGTACCTTTTCTCGTGTACCTTTTTTCATCGTACGTTCACAAAGACACACTAGCAGACCTTTCGGAACTCTGGAAAAAACTTAAATATTTTCTTACAAACTACTTTTTCATCTAAACACACATCCGGTTATTATTAAGCAATATTTCTGTCACTGTCATTCTGTCAATATCATAATTATAATCGGCATTTATTGAGGAATGCACATTTTTAATGACTTCTCTACTAATGTCATGCTTAATGAGTCGAACTCATAAATTAAACTGCTCCATACTATCAGCGAAACACAAAACAAGCAGGATTTAAATGCTTTGAGACTATCTTTCTCGTTTCTTTTCGATTCCACATTCGAATGCAACTGCTTCGACCAAAATGTATGTTAAAGCATGCAAAAATGACTAGGCACTGTTTTTGCATCGACCAACTTCCAAGCAACCGAAATGATGGTTGCATTATCACATTACAATTAATTTCCGTTCGGGAATCATCGTTGAAAACACAGCCAAGGCAGCATGACCAAACGAACTCACGCCAACTATAGCTTTGCTCAGAAGAAGCGAAGTCAAGACAGGGGTCTCATTTATGTCTACTTCAGCCCGGCTGTTATGCCTCTTTATTACCCCGACTTGTTTTTTCATGCTGGTTTTTTTGTTTTTTGCTAGTTTTTTTTTTTAATTTCCACAATTTATTTGCCAGACTTTGCCTTTAAAACTTGATTGCGTTGAAACCGAAGTGATTCGCTATGCTGCCAAGCAGCACGGCAGAATAAGAAAGTACTTGCTTTGAAGGAGAAGTTGTTGTGGCAGAGAAGAGCAAAGAAAAGAGCAGAGAAAAAAAGCATGAAAAAATGCTTAATGTAAAAGTTTGAAATTTTCTTAAGTCTGAGTTGCAATAAAATGCACTCAATGCATATCCATAAAATACAAAAAACGCTTTAATATGCATTTTGCATGTCTTACCAAGGAAGCATAAGAAAAGAAAATAAAAATCAAAAAAGAAATTGATGGAAAAGGCAAAAGAGGAATTGATAAAAATAATAATGCCATAAAAAGGTTGCTGGCACTAAAAGCATATCCAAATGCCAAAGATTGATATCTTGAAAACCTACCGCCGCTTGAATCCACTCCTGTTGCTTGAGTTAACGATCACAGCGGCTCCAGACTAGAAAACTCACATTCGTGCTACAAAGTGGTAGATTAGTGTAGAGTGGCAGAAGAGACAAAGGAAGTCATTTAAAGCATTTAGAAGACTAACCTGAGTTTTGTGCATCAATTATAATAAAATTATTTAATCATTACTGCTAAGTTTGCATCGTAAAATTAAATCTTTAATGTACGAGCATCAGCACTTGCTCGTATGGATATGTTAATCGTAGTAGTTGATCGGATGGACCATCTGATGCTTAGTTTTAAAAAAGCATTTTAGACACTGCCGTTAATGTCGTAAAAGGGACTTAATAAGTACTTCAACAGCGTTGGTTTATATTGAAAACTAATTTCCCAAGTGAGTTTTGAGTTGACGAAATAGTGCGAATTATTATCCGAAGAGTAGAACTAATGAAATTGGAAAGAGTAGAAAATTAGAAAAACCTCTCTATTCTTTTAAAGAACTTGATTTTAAAATTTTAATAAAATACTTGAATATAAAATTTCATCGATGACTTATTTCAAATATTTCAATAAAAAAAATATGTCAGTACCGTAAATACATCACAATTCCTATTAAGTTTTGATATTTGGATGTTGGTATACATTTTTGTTCATTTCTTTCATTTTTAACTGTGCTTCATTCATCGTTTTTTCAAATCCGATGACAAAAAAGTTTATAAAAACACGCCTCAAAATATTATGTTTTGACGGTAACTATGTCTAAACATTTTTTAAATTTTTAAACTCCCACGCGTACTGCGTAAGGAGTATATTAATTTTGTCACGACGTGTGTAATGCCCATTAAGAGGCGTGGTAGGTATAGAAAAGTATATATATATTCTTGCTCAGCATAACCACCTGAGTTGCTTTAGCCATATCCGTCTGTCTGTCCGTCTGTCTGTCTATCTGTGGACACTATTACAGCCTTAATTTTAAAGTTATTGTGCTGAAATTCGATATTTATGCTTTTTTCTAAAAAACTAAGATCAAGATCGAGAATGGTCTAAATCGGATGAAAACCACGCCTACCTCCCATACAACCCCAATAATGAAAACTCCATAAAGAAGCAAATATTTAAGCTACAAAATTTAAATTCGGTATTTGTGTAATTTTTGACAAAACTCAGGTGTGTTAGAAAAATGGGCGTAGTTCGCTCACTTACACGCCCACCTACCATACAACCCTAATATTTAAGCCTAAATAATGAGGCTTGTGTCGAAGCTACAAAAATAAAATTAGATATTTATTCTTTTATATAAAAATTTAGACGTGAGAGAAAAATGGGCGTCATCCACCCACGAAGACGCCCACCTCCCATACAACCCCAAAATTGAAAACTATATAAAAAGGCTTCGGTTGAAGCTATAAAAATAAAATTTGATATAAGTATATCGGGTTACTAATTATTTTTTGTTTAGCGCAGTGATCCCGTAGCGTGTTTCTTCTTCCAGGCATTTTTCATATCTCCTAGAAAAAATTATTTTTCTACATCTACTCATTATTCAGAGTCAACTAGATTTTCAAAACACATATCAGCTACGATTTCACTGAAGTGTTTCTACTTGGCGTTAATTTAATAATTTCGTATTACGAAACGGCCAACCTGACATGTCACACGACCTCGTGTGGTAACACTCTGGCACTAGACTTTTAACCGAACATTGTTAATTTATTTATTTATTTATTTATTTTTTTTAGTAATAATTATTTCATGATACTAGCAGAATATTATTAATATTTTCCGCCACCTCTCGTGGTACTATACTGAGAACTGAATATTCTTAATATTCTCTGCCACCTCTCGTGGTACTAGACCTTGAACAGAATATTCTCAATATTCTCTACCACCTCTCGTAGTACTAGACTTTCAACAGAATATTCTTAGTTGTCTTCACCACCTCTCGTGGTACTAGTCTTTCAACAGAATATTGGTAATATCCTTCAATATTGGTACTAGACTTTGAACAGACTCTTTACTTCATCCACTTCTTGGTGTGAAACAATAGCAAGTATGGTCTCCATCACTCACTGTGGTACCAGAAAACCAACGTTTCAAAATCCTCTCCATTATTTACTATGTACCACACATTTATGACACCAAAATGCTCTCCACCACCTACTGTGGTACTAGACAATCAACATTTCTCTTGCATTCATGCATTTCTTTATTAAGATAACAATATTAGCAGAAATTAATTATTGAATATTATACAAAAACGAAAATCAAAACTTATTCAATTGTTAACACAATGGTTATATAAAATAAAATTAATAATAGAATAACAGAATTAATATATTGTAACAAAAGAAAATTAAAACTTATTCAATTGTTAAAACAAATGCCATATAAAATTATATTAATTATAGAATTTCAGACTAACATAATAATAATAACATAATAATAATACAGATTAATAATAATAATGAGAACAAAAGAAAATTAATAATAGGCAATTAAAAATCAATTGTCCTTTTCTTGCTCATCATCATCATCATCCCCAACAGTGTTAGCAGGTACTTTTCTCAAATTATCATGCGAATATTTATATTTTCGTTGAGAATCAAGAGCCGCTAAGGTATATCTATCCCCATCTAAAAAATTAATGACTTTAAAAGGACCTCTAAACTTGGGATTTAATTTTGTTTGATTTCGTTCATGGTTCCTTAATAAGACAAAATCACCTACTTCATACCGTTTCCGCTTTCTTTTAGTACTAGTCAAAACGAATTTTGTCATATTTAGCAATATTGTCCATATTAATAATGGCTTGTTTCCGCACTTCTTCCAGATTCACTTGCGGTTCCTCATCCGTCACTAAATCTACAGGCCTTGAAACCTTTCCGATTAAAAGCTCAAGAGGGCTACTTTAAGTGACACGATTGCTTGTGCAATTCAAAGCCAACTGAACTTCAGGTAGAGCATCCTGCCATAAAATTTCTTTACTAGTCTTGGCAACTGTCAACATTTTCAAATGCATAAAAAACTTGTTTTTTGAGCTGAACCGGCCGGTTTTGACAATTCTTAAACTTTTAATATCTCAATTTCTTTTATTCGTAACCACTGTTTATAAATCCAGGGGGTCACAAAATACTAGCATTATCCATAACAAATCTGACCCATGCACACATTCATTTTTGTACTTTTTATACCCTAAACCTGATAGGTCAGGGTATATTAACTTTGTGCAAACGCTTATAACGCATAGAAATAAGCGAGTCCGGTATACAAAAGTATGTATATTCTTGATCAAAGTCACCTCTTGAGTCGAGCTATCCATGTCCTGTTCGTCCAACTGTGTGTTGTCCGTAAACACACATAAATAAACTCATAACTAAGCTACAAAAATAAAATTTGGTATGTATGCATTTAATATCAAAACAAAAATGTCTTCGAAAAAAGGATGTCATCCGCCCACGTACACGCCCACCTCCAATACAACCCTAAAATTGAAAAACTTAATAAATAAGCCTATGTTAAACCTAAAGAGAAAAAAAATTTAGTATGTATTTTTTTATAACAAACCAAAGATGTTTTTTAAAAATGGATGTCATCCACTCACGCACACGTCTACTTCACATACAACGCAAACATTGAAAACTCCATAAATAAGCTTATGTTTAAAATACGGAGATTCAATTTTGTATGTATGTATTTTATACCAAAACTGAGATGTGTTCAAAAATTGGGCGTAACCCGTCCACGAACACGCCCACCTCCCATAAAATGTAAAATAGCGAAAACACTATAACAGCATTAACATGTGAGCTACAGGAATAAAACTTAGTATGTGTAAATTGTTCATCAAAATTTAAATCTATATAAAATATGGACTTCAACCGCCCACGTACTCGGCCATTTTGAATACTATTATTGTATTTTGAAAAAATAGGTTTAGGGTATTTCATATTAGGGTCAGAAGAATTTAGTTAGACAAAATTATTTTATGATTTTAGACTATAGGGAATGCAAAAACAAGCAAAAAAATGTATGCCAAGTGGGGTTCTATATTGACCCCCTGAAGAGTTATGGGTTAATTTGTTGGTTATAGGAGATTGTTTCACTACATATGCTCTAGCAACGAAAGTTTTTGATGCAGAACATTCTTTAAAGACATTTTAAAAAGATATTTTCCAACGATATACATTACTATGCATATACATTATTAGTAGATATTTTAGTGAAAAATATAATTATTTTGTTGTCAAATCAGGAAGTTTTGGAAAAAATTCACAATTTTTGAGTTTAAAGTCATTTTTGTCAAAAAAATACCATGTGAGTATCTATATTTTTTATTTAAAATATTAATTCCTGTTAAACTTTCCTTAAAGAAAGTATCATTACAACAATTATTATTAGGCCTTAGGTTAGGGTTGCCAACTCTGAAAAGTACAAAATCGGGACGGAGCCATCAAAAATGCGGGACTTGGCTGAAAAATGCGGGACAACATTAGAATTTTTTATTTTATTAAATATTTCCTTGTATTCTTTGAGAAATAAAGGGTATCAACGATGCCTTTACACCATCGCTTGGTTCCTTGATATTGTTTAGATCTCTTTCCAACTCTTTCCCAATTCATGAAAAAACCAAAAAATAAATCCAAATCGTTTTGATAAATAAAATGTATGAAAAATAAATGATATAGCCTGTTTCAAAAGAGAAGAACATTTTCGCGCATGTTTGAGAATAATAGCATAAACACAATTGGAGACGCAGTCGACAGGCAGCAAATGTCATTGTATAGAACTCATGTTTTCTTATGTACACTCAGAAAAAAGTGTCTCGGAATATGATAAAAAAGGCATCATATTTAGAGAAACATGGTATAGACTTTGCTCCAGAGAATGCTATTCTCTAATTGCGATACTAAAAATTCTCTAAAAATGATAAAAAGCTTCCTTGAAATAGAAAAATATATCGTTTTTAGAAAAAATACTTTTCATTTTTGAGAAAATATTTGTTTTTATTGAAGAAAATACTTCTCATAGTGAATTTTTTATCAAAATATAAGAAAAGTTTTTCATTTTCAATAAAATTTCTCTATAAATGAGAAATTTTTTGTGCGAGAAAAATACTTATCATTATTAGAGACATTGAAATATTTCCATTTCCTAGAAGTAAAGAAATATTTCTTCGAAAATGTGAAAATTTATTCTAATTGAAGAAAATTTTATATGAAAAAGAGAAAATTGCTTTATCAAAAATAGAGAAATTTTTTACCGGAGCAGGGTATGTGTTTTTTTCTCAGTGTAGTTGAACAATTTCATGGCAACATGGCAGCACGACAGCAGGGCTTCAGCAGCAATTGCCGCCAACATAGATCTATTTCTATTTTTCTGGCGACAATATCTGAATTCTGTTTGTAGTAGGCCGTATAAATTTGTCAACATGATTTCAAAACAAAAAAAAATAATGTTTTACATAAACGAATTTAAGGTGGGACATAACATTCGCGGGAGAGAAAACAGACCTTTTTTAAAAATTCATAACTCAGTCAAAAACAAACATTTTTCCAAAATTTTTTTGTTATTGTAGAGAATTGAACAAGTTACAAGAAAAAAAAATTCAAGAAATATATTCTTATATTTATAAATATATTTTATAGAGCTCCAAACTGGCGGCAGAGAAAAAACGGAGGCCTCGTGGTTGCAGAGCTGGGAGTCGCAAAGTTGTCCGATCTGGAAACAAATGACTTTTTTAAATCTTAACAAAATTGGTTATCGTATGACAAGCTTTTTTACATTTTTTTTTTTCAATTTTTGGTGATGTTCAAAATTTGAAAGTGTGTTTTTTCGAAACATTTACTTAAAAAATTCATAAAAAATCGAAAAAAATTTAAAAAAAGCTCGTGTCATACGATAGAAAATCACGTTTAAAAAAATACAAAAAAAAAAATTTCGTCAAAAAATCAATCCGCTAGTGCTGCAGCTAGTACGAAATACATTGTTTTGAGATAAACGCGTTCATAGTTTGTGAACAAAGAAAAATGCAAGGAAAAATAAAAATGGGCTCTTACTAATCCGGCTGTTTTTTCTTAGAATCTTGAGAATTTTTACTAAAATACAAAATTATAAAAAAAAAACGATTTAAAAAAACGGCCAATGTCATGTCCCCCTTAAAATGAATGAAAATGAGACAAGCTGCTCGTTGTTGTCGCTTTAAAAAAATCAAGAATTTGAAGTCGGGCTGCCGACGACAAATTGCAGTCATGAAGCTTGTAGACTGCGTCTCCAATTGTGTTTATGTTATAAGAAAATAATTTGGAGAGTGTTCTTCATTCTGATTGGTCGACATTAAAAATAAAATTGAATAATCTCTGAGCAGAAAAATAAATGAAAAAAATTAATGTATATTCCTGAATTTTGTTGATCATCGCAACTGCACTGCGGAAGTACTGAATTTTATTTTTCAAAATCAACCAACCAAAATTAAAAAAAAAATGTGCGTAAAAAAATATTTTGTCATCCGTAATTTCACTTCACAATTTTTTCTTGAGAAAATAATTAATTTTTTATGTAATTTTTATTATATTTCTCTTTCAAGATGCAGGTTGCTGCAGGCCGTCGGTGCAACACCGTATTTGTGCGACCATTTGTTCTAAATGTTTGCGCATTTAAATATTAAGAAAAACAGTAAAAAACATTAAAAAACAGCATAAAGTTCAGCGAACAGTACAAAAAGAGCAAGAAACTACGCTCTAAAAAATTTTCTGCATCAAAAAAATGAAACTAAAAAATGTTCTTTTCTTTTGAAACGAGCTATAAATTTATTTTGATAACAAAATTAAACGGTTTAGGAAACTGTGTTTCATATCGAATTGGAAATTTTAATACAAAAAATCTTAAGTTCTCAAATGCGGGACAAACGGTGTCCCGCAAGGGGTCGTCGCGGGACGCTAAAAAATTAGCTGAAATGCGGGACGTCCCGCGAAATCCGGGACAGTTGGGAACCCTACCTTAGGTACATCATCAATCAATCCCATTTTAATTCGGAACTCATTCTAAATCGCTGTTTTTAGAATACGAAGAATACGACTAACAACAAAAAGGATCATATGATAAAAATATTTTTTTCTAATTTTGGGTTTCTACAGTTTGCAAAAAAAATACGAGCACAAATCGAATAGCGTCATTTATATGGGAGGTACCCTCCAGTTCGACTCACCAGTGACAAATGAGTGAGTTAGCAAGCTATCGGTAATCACCACTGGTTGCCCACCAGATAACCTGCAATGCAATTCACTCATGAATTTAACACGGGGATGTCATTGCCGGTAATGATTCCATTACTCTCTGCATTCACTACCTGTTTCATGAGGTACACTCATCATTCCTTTTGTTATACATTTTATGTGGAAGAAAAAACAAATGAAATAAATGTATTTTCATTACCTGCTACATTACTTTGGGTACTAGAATTCACTAGCTACTATTCATGCATGATATCATGACCGTTAAAAGATTAATTGTGATTGCCAGTACTGGATAATAAGAGTGTTTTTTTCAGATTTTGATGGTTTTTAACATTGACTTTAAAGAAAAAAATGTATGCGTTATATCTTAAAAACTATGAGATTTATAAATGTTTTACCATGTTGATGACGTCTCTTTATATGGGAGGTAGGCGCAGTTTTTATCCAATTTTTTAAACCGTTCATTTTTAAACCTGACATTAAAATAAAAGTGATAAACTTATGTACCAAGTTTCATGGCGATATCATTAAAACTTTAGGTTTTATGAAGGTTTTACCAGTTTCTTTGTGTTTAAACGGTTTTTAAAAAAATTCAGCACTTTTCGGAACGAAGCGGACAACGAGTTTATATTTTTTAAGATGTCAACACCTGTAGTGTTAAGATTATGAAAAAAAATGTACAGCCACGGACAGCCGCATATAACAAAATCCTTCGGGTATCCAAAATTTTTTGTTAAAAATTCTCAAAAAACACCCATTTTTAAAAATAAAATTACTAATCTTAAATAAATACAATACCATATAAACCAACTTTCAATTTATTTTTAAATACCTGCTTCAGTACAATCCATTTATAATAACTTCTTAAAAAAAATTGGAGGAAATATGAATTTTAAAGTATGCACTCCTCTAAGCAGCTAGTAACCCACAGAAAAGTTCAACTAAAAATGACAAAGTTCAGAGAGCAAAACAAAAATGTTTGAGCAGGGCAATTTAAAAAAAAACTCTTTGTCCGTTATTCTTACACAATTCAACAAACTAAAAATATATATATATTTGACAAAATTTAATATTGTCCAGCTAAATCGAAGAAATACTCCATAGTGCGTCGTCTCTGTGTAAAGCTTAGAACATTCCGAATTACCCTCATTTTGCAAATATTTTCCCGTACTCAGTTGAGTCCAGTGGCGCCAAATGGGTTAATCATTCATTAAAAAAGTTCCAGTTAGAAACCGGAATATATTATTTATGGTTTAAAGTCTAACAGTGTTATTTTCTTTTTATTCTTTTAATTTCTAGATACGTTTTTTCAATAAACTACACTTTTAATACTTTCTCTTGTTGCTATTTTTTGTTCAAAGATAGATACTCCAGTCATCTGTGTTGTTTTTTTAAAAATGTACTCGTAGTGTTTCGTCATCATATCGAGTTAATTTGTTCGAGTTAATTTAAACTCTTAATAAACATCTCTGGCAACTCCTTTCGAATCAAGAACAAATTTAGCTGACATCTTCTCCTTATATTTATACCCCCACGCGTACTGCATAAAGGGTATATTAATTTTGTCACGACGTGTGTAACGCCCATAAGGAGGCGTGGTAGGTATAGAAAAGTATATATATTAAGTATATATATTATATAACCCCAAAACTTAAAACTCTATAAAAAGGCTTCTCTTTAAGCTACAGGAAAAAAATTTGATTCGTTTGTATTTTATATCAAAAATAAATTGTGGAAGAAAAATGGGCGTCATCCACTCACGAACACGCCCACCTCTCATACAACCCCAAAATTTTAAAACTCTATGAAAAGGCTTCTCTTTAAGCTACAGGAAAAAAATTTGATACGTTTGTATTTTATGTCAAAACTAAATTATTATTATTATTATTATTATTAAGAAATCATTGGTACAGTAAGAACTTAGTTCTTTTATAGTACTACATGAAGCATAGGCTTAATCATTAAAATATACTATATTATATAACATAATTATAACAACAAGTATAATAAAGAAAAAATAAAAAAAACAAACAAAATAAAATATTTAGAATAACACACAAAAAAATATTAATAATTTAAAGGTTGCGACTAATATTTATCTTAATCTATTTCAAATTTAGCTTAAAAATATGAGAAACTTAAGAGATTTAAAAGACTTGTTCTAGAGATGAAAGATAAGTATAAGAAAAAGATAAGCAAGATTAAGGATTAGAAAAATAAGATAAGATAGATTGTCTGAAAGTACCTCTCCTATTGATTTCCCTTATCCGAGGCAGGCTATTCCAAAGCTTAATAGCGTTAATGAAAAATAGACGAGACGAATTTAACGAATTATACCTAGGAACTATAAGAACATGACTCCTTCTAGATAATGAAAAGTGAAGTTTGTCATACAGGTAGAAAGGAGTTTTCATATGAATGAGCTTATGTAGATATATACAGTTACGCGCGTTAAGATATGCTGCTAGTTCACATCCAAGTATTGCATTTCTGAACGTAGATAGATGGTCAAATTTTCGTAAGCCATATACGTAGCGTGTAGCATAATTAAAAGCAATTTGTAGTTTTAAAAGAGAGGATGAGTCAAGTTTACTATATACTATTTCTGCGTATGATATAATAGGTAAGACCAGTTGCATTACCAGTCTACGTTTTATTTCTATAGGAGTAACACAAGCGGACATTCTTAAATTGCGTAGGACATAATAAACTTTTTGGACAATATGATTAATATGATCGACACAAGATTAAGAAGAATTAATGCAGAAACCTAAATTTACTATTTTCGATACAACAGTTAGCTTACTATTTCCAATAAACAGATCAGGGACGTCATTAAGACAAGTTTTACTCTTACAAATAGGTAGGACATATGATTTAGCAGCATTTAGTTGCAGACCATTACTTTTAGACCACTCATTAATACCATTGAGGTCATCATTTAATCTGCAACATAGGTCATCAAGTAGTCCAGTTTGTCTAGAAAGATAGAGCTGGACATCATCGGCGTAAGCATGAACAGATGCATGTTTGCAGACACTGAAAATGTCATTGATGAACATGGTGAACAGCAGAGGACCAAGTATGGAACCCTGAGGAACTCCACATGAAACATTTTTATAAGAAGAAAACTCGTGGTTAACTTTAACTCTCTGCATTCGATTACTTAAATAACTAGACATAAAATTAACAGCACTATCACAGAATCCATAGAAAAACTTAAGCTTCTGACACAAATATTCATGGTTAACTTTATCAAAGGCTTTTGAAAAGTCAAGTAAACAGAGTAGTCATAGAACCAGCATCAAACTCGGGTCGAATGTCATCCATCACCTTTACTACTGCAGAAGAGCATCCATACCCTGACCTAAAACCAGACTGCAAGGGTGATAATAGTTTTTTCTCAAATAAATATTTGCTAATTTGTTGAGCCATAAGTTTTTCACAAATTTTAGACAAAGGAGACAAAATACTTATTGGCCTGAAATCATTCGCCCCTGAAGGAAATTGTTTTTTAGCTACAGGATGAACGATAGCAACTTTCCAAATGTTAGGAAATGATGATGTTGTTAAACAATGGTTAATGATATGTATAAGTGGACTTATTATATGAGGCAAAATAAGTTTAATAAACTTTATTGGAATGCCATCATCCGAAATTGCATTTGATTTTATCTGCGAAATGCAACTTCCAACATCAATTTCATTAACTGTAACGAATGTAATGATTGTTGCATATTTAGATTGTTACGAATGCACAAATCATCATCAGAGACAGTAGCAGTGTTAACAAAAAAATTATTCAGAATTTCAGGGTCTACACTACATGCAGGAGTTTTTTTAGTACATACCCCAAGTCTATTTAAGTTATTCCACAGCATTTTGGTAGGAAGGGAGAGTTTAAGCTTGTCAGAAAAATACCGTTTTTTTGATTGTCTTATTAATAGAACAGCTTCATTTCTGGCAAGTCTAAAAGCTTCCCAGTTGACTGATGATGGACTTCTTCGCCATTTTTTGTGAAGTTTATTTCTTTTTTTAATGCAACTTAAAACACTCTGAGTAAACCAAGGACAAGATACATTCTTAACATTTAACGTACGAAGAGGAACATGTTTATCATACAAATATTTAATAGGAGCTATGAAAGAACTTAGCTTGTCATTAACATCATGATGCAACCAACACTCATTAAACGAAAGCGTAGAGAAATCATTGTACAGAGACGGATAATCAATATGTTTGAAATCACGATAAGAAAAAGAATTTGATGTTATATTACAAGACAAGTTAACATTTAGCGAACAAAAAATTAAATCGTGATCAGAAACAAAGTAAAGCTGATCAAATAGAGCGACAACTGAAGGATTAGAAACAATGAAATAATCAAGTAAACTGGGTGTGGAGTTGATGGAGAACCTTGTAGGCATAGTTTCGTTTACAACTGATAACCCAAGTGTCGATAACTTATCAATCAACAGTTCTTTTCCAATTTCATTGGAGAGAATATTGATGTTAAAGTCACCACATAACAACAATAAATCGTAGTCAAGAACACAATTATTTAAAACAGAAATTAAAGGATCAACAGAAAAACATTTATTGGGATTATAAATTGTGGAAGAAAAGTGGGTGTCATTCGATTACGAACTCACCCACCTCCCATACAACCCATAATAGTGAAAACTCTATAAACAGGCTAATATTTCGGCTACAGACCTGAAATTGGGTATTTGTGTATATTATATCAAAACTGAGGCGTGTTAGAAAAATTGGCATCAACCAGTCAAGAACACGCTCATCTCCCGTACAAACCCTAATTGAAAACTTTATAAAGAGGCTTTTCTTTACTTTGCAGGAAAACAATTTGATATGCATGTATTTTACACGTCATCAAAATAGTAAATTATTTTAAATCTCATACAAAAAGAGCTACAATTTAAGATTTTGTTCCATTACAAATTGGCCGTGGAGGTATTTTAACTTCGACCAATTCGAAGATATACCTTACTAGTTCTTCTACTTTCTTTAGATTTCGAACAAATTACAAATTTTGGGAGTTGAGCTGCTTTTGTGATTTTAAAACTTGTCATTAGCTTATTAAAAGTTAAAAATATAAATTCTTACTTTTGGTCTATTATGTGGCCTTACATTTATTTATTATTATTTTTTTTTTCAAACTCACGCCGTATCTTGAGTACGAAGTGACGATAACGTTTTCGTCATAAAATAGTTGGTGAAGAGTCGGCTCACTATCATTGATATCTGATATACTCGTATGGATGAATGTGTTGTTGTTTTGTGCCAGCAAAGTTCCGCTGTGACTGTTAAGCTTGACGTTTACTCATTTGATGCATTGCATTTTCAAAGGTGTGTTTCGGTTAAAGTCAAAAGTAAACACTAGCAGTTGATAGTTCTGCGTCTCCTGCTTCAGCGTCGTCTTTATACGCTGCAATGGTTTCTAACCACATCGCGCTAATGAAGCAGAGATCCATCATTTGTTGCATTCGGTTTGCTTTGGTTGGGTTTTGCAGGTCGGTTCGTTCGGTTTATTTGCTTTTCTATGCGTGTTCATTGAATGTTTACGCTGTTTGTTTATATTGGAAAACCATATGTAAAATAGATGTAGTCTTGTGTAGTTGAACGTGCGTTTGTTTGCGAGTGTATGTTTGTGTGATTTTTCTTTAATGCACTCCGGCATTAAATTCTGCTGCACTTCAACACTTAATGCACGATGATTGAAAAGGAATTTATATGGATTCGAATTTCTTTTATCCCTTAAAAAAAGTAGAAAAAAAAAAACAAAAATGCACAGCAAATGTTTATTTAAAAGAAATGCTTCATGAATGGTAGTAGCTGGTATTTTAAAGGAATATTTATTAAGTTCAGTCAGAGAATATATTGATATTTAATATATATGTGTAGGAATTAAGATTTTAACCCACATTATTGGCCTTTAGGTTGTAGTGCAGATATTTTCATTTCTAATATGATAAAAGAAGAAAGTTCAATTGAACCAAGAAGTAATTTTTAGTTAAAATTATTATTTTTTCCTGTGAATTTATAATATTTATATTTGTAATTGGCTGATTCCACACTAATGAGGAACGGAAACATGAATCCTTAATACTTTCAATTGAAATAAATTTTGGTTCTTGCATTAAAATGGAGTCTTAAGTTACTCCTTGCAAAATTATTTTTTTTTATGATTTTTTTTACTAAACAAACTCCGAGTTGAGAAAACTTAAAATATTTTGTTTAGATTTAAAACGTTGAAAACAGCCATTTCTTGATGCACATTCAAAAAAATTAGGTTAGCAATGTTAAAAAAGACAACAATGTTATCCAAGAACAGTTTATAACAAGGATTGGTTACTGCGTTAACAAAGAAAAAAAATATTTAAACTTAGTGTTTTTCAGTGTCACACCCGTCCCAAAAAAATGCTATAGTTTTCCTAAGAAGCAACATGGGCTTATGATAAGAATGATACTTTCCTAAAGTAAGGATATTGATGTTACACATAAATTTGTTATCTTTTTTCATTCAATAAATTATTTTTATTCTTGATTTCCGTTACAAGAAGTTGGTCACACCCGGAACGGTTTTCAACATTTTTTCTAATAATGAAATTTTTGCAAGTATATAAATAAATTCTTTTATTAAAACTAGTTTTGTAACATCATGTATAGCGAAATCATTTGTATAGGTATTAAATTTATCAAAAATTCATGCGAAAATTTTTTTAAAAAAAATTTTTTTTTATATATGGGCATTTCCACCAAAAAGTCAACCGAGACGAAAAAATTAAAAGTTCTTGATAACTACACTGAGAAAAAAACATACTTTAAAATTAAACAAAAAATTTTAAAATAGCAATTTAACGCCTTTGCGTTTCTACAAAACAAAATTTAAAACAAGTGTGTTTAATTTTCAACTACCTATAAACTCCTTTCTGTTTTCTCTCATTATTTCTTTGAAAACTCAAACAAAAATCTGAATACAATGACAATTTTTGAATTGTTTGAATTGAATTGAATTTTATCATATTATGATAAATAAAAACTAATATTAATTAATATTAACTAATATTATAAAATTTAAAATGCAAGCTTCATCGAATGGAATTAACATTTGGTATTCGGAGGGTCCCGGAGGTAGCTGATTATGAATCTGATGCCAAAAACTCGGAAAAGCAAAAAAAATGGCATGGAAAAAATTATGCTTTAAAATATTTGTTTTAAATTTTAAAATTTTTGTTTTAAATTGTTTTTAACAACAAAAACATTGTTTTAAGAACAAAAACTTTTGTTTTGAATTTAACTTTTAAAACAGTGGTGTTTAATTTTAATGAATTTGTTTCAAGCTCTATTTCAAAAACAAATTCGTTTAATATGAACACAATTTCATTTAATTTGAACACATATTTCCCTCAGTGTATGTTTGATGTCTTATTCACAAAAGGAAACAATCAAATTTAAGTAATTTAAATACATTTTACATTTATTCATATCTCATTGCGAAATATTCGGATGCAATGAGCTCAAATGTGAAACATTGCTTATTTTGATATTTCTTTGGTATGCCTTGTCTTTATAACAGTTGTTAAACAGAAACATAATGGATTGACTTTTGCTTACTCAAATCTTTCTAGGAGTATAAAGAACGAAAATACAAAATCATAAGTAACCACGCAATGAAAGACAACGGTACATTTTTGATTTGCTTTTTCGTTTAGTTCGTTGTCACGTTCGACATGCAAAAAGAACATTTTTATTCAGTGCGTCGGAAGAACATGCAGTAAGCTGACAATATAATTATCTTAAATAGAGTTTATTCATGCGACTTTAAAAAAAAAGTGAACCGGTAAGAAAATAATAAATTTGTGTGGTTTTAACTTGTATAAAGTTGGTCACGAGCGACATGGTAAATGAGAAATTCAAAATTAATTTTGTTTTCATTATAGAGCAGAAAAAACAACTATGGTGATCGAACAAGTGTCACGTGCGACATGTCACGTGCGACCATCTATTTTATTGAATAAAAAGAAAATATAAATCCTTTATGTCTACAATGCTAGCCATTTTTAAGGAACATCAATGCACAACACTAAAAAAACTACCTAAAAACATTGCTTCCCATTCGCTGAAATCCACGTTTGAATTTTTTGCCACGAAAACCACTTCTGCTTTTGGTCACATTCGACCACCTTGGTTTTTTGGAACTAAAAATGACCCAACAATTGACAATACCAATAATTAAAGGGCTAATTAAGAGCTATAAGGCTCGCTTTTTGTTTATTTTTTAATTTGTTTTATTATGACATTTTTTTCACTTGAAATGTGTACAACAGTCACGTTCGACACCATAGAAATGCCCATATGTATATTAAAAAATCGACATTATTTGTAAAGGTATTAATTTGATCAAAAATGCATGCCAACAAATTTTTTGCAAAAAATATTTTTTTTTTTTTAAATTAATACAGTTAATGTAAAAACATATGTTTTTGATTTTATTGTCAAAAATATATGATGGTGATTAAACCCATTAAGTTCTTATATATAATTCCCACATCATTCGCACTCGTCACACCATACACAATCTTATCTTACACCCGTCCCATTTAAAAGTTTAAAAAAGAATGGTTATCGCCATTTTTTCAAAATATTTTTAACTGGTATTCAACACAAAATATATTAAATTTCTGATTGAATTTCAATGTTGAACTCAGAATTTTGAGTTTTTAAACTTGTGTTCGTCACACCCGTCCCAGGTGTTTAAGCGAATGTAACTATTAAACTAGTATAAATAATTGCATTATGTTTTAGCATTTTGAAACCTTGGGGCATCTTCTAAAATACCCTATGGCAAATTGCTAAAATTTTAACCGGTTAATACCATTTTCAGCACGATGTTAAAGCAGTCAAAACGTCACACTCGTCTCAATGGAATGAGCAAATTATTTCGTTTATAATTCTTTTCTTGGTGACGCTATATTTTTGGGCGTTGCGGTTTAAGCAAAAAACAAGTACAGTAAAGTATTCTATGTACATATATCACTTAAAACACCTTCATGAATTTAAATTCGTAAAAATCCGTTCCCGTTTATATTCGTGCAATATTTTATCCGGGCGAATATAACTTTGTTTTGATACAAAAAAAAATATAAAGACTGTCCCAGAAATAACTTTCCTTTTGTTTGTTTTTTTATTGTAAAAAACTAATTATTTTTTTTTAAATTCTTTCAGTTAACATTCAGAATAAATGAATTCAGTTAACATTAAGTGAACATTCCAAATAAATGAAAATTTTATTTACACTGTAAAAATACACTTAATAAAATTATGCACTTTTTGATTAAGGTCCTCCATTAGGTTTTTTATCGACCTTTCGTTGACCTTAGTGTATGCCCGACGCCATTTACGTCGAAATATTTCGATGTTTTTCGCAGTTTTTTTGGATCTTAAGATTTTTTTTCATTAAAGCCCAATATCTTTCGATTGGACAAAGTTCGGGGCAATTCGGAGAATTGGCTTCTTTTGGTACCACAGTGACATTATTGGCTTCGTACAAATCCATCGTTCTCTGGGCGTAGTGACATGTTGCTAGGTCAGGCCAAAATAGTACTGAACCTAGGTGCGGACGTATAAAAGGCAGCAAACGTCGCTCCAGATACTCTCTGATGTAAATTAAGGTGTTGATTGTGCGATCTGTCACAAATTCCTTACTTCGAAGGCCACATTTGCAAATGGCCTTGTATTTCTTTGGAAATTTGGTATATTTTTGAGTGGTAAATTTAGAGGATGCTCCACCCCTTCTAACCGCAGTATAATATCCGTGTCCAGGTAACTGCTTGAAATCCGCTTTGCTGTACGTTTCATCGTCCATGATCACGCAATCAAATTTGGGCAGGTATTCGCGATACAGTTTTCGACCCCTTCTCTTAGCTTCGGCGTCCTTTTCTACTGACCTATCAGGTACTTTTTGTACTTTATAGCTTCTTAGGTTGTAAAATTTTTTACTCCGTTGAACATCTAATTTCGATGTTCCCGCATTTGCTGCCATATCACGAACCGAAGTGCCTGGATTCTGAGCAAACAGTCGCTGAACGTTCTAGGCCACCACTTGGTTCGCTGGACCACTTTTTCTCCCTGAGCCTGGTGTTTTTGATAAAGGGGTAAGCTGTTTGTATCGTTTTATGGTCCTTTCGATAGTTTTTACGCACACGCCAACTTCCTTAGCGATCTTTTTGTACGTGGTGTTTGGATTTTTCAGATATTTGCAAATAATTGCTTTCCGCTTTTCTTCTTGTTGAGACGACATCTTTTCAGTAGCTCTTTAATTTTACTAATGAGTATTTTATTTTTTTTAATCTGCAATATAAATACTTTATTTAGGTACTAAATATGTTGCTATAGAGGTAACACTTTTTTTTAAAGAACCTAAAAACAAAAGGACAGATATTTCTGGGACAGTCGTTAGCAAAAACGAATATCATACAATCATTGACTCGGAACAAATGCAAGTTAAAGTATTAACTAAGGATTATAAGAGATTTTGGATAAGAAAAATCCTTCTACCAAATATACCAACTTGATATGTTATGTATACTATTGGGACGGATAATTCAAGTACCTTTCCAACGATATATGGAATCATCGTAGCACTTTACGTATTTTGGACAAAGGATTTTCCCTCATAGGCCAATAGTACTAACTTTGAATGCAAAAATCCTTCTACCAAAAATACAAACTTGGTTTGATATGCATACCATTGGGTAGAAATGTATGAACCTTTTCGAGGATGTATGAATCATCGTAACACTTAACGTATTTTTCTTTGCTAAGTTATATTCGTTTTCGCGAATTGAACTTCACGCAGTTACTTAAAATTGGTCTATAGGAACGGATTCTTCATAAATTCGTTCAAAATCATTTTTTAAGAACTTAAATTCATGAGTAAATATATTATCGCGACAAAGAATTTTTGCATACAATTTCCCTGCTCTTGTTACTACTTCTACGGTACTCGTTATTGACGCAGATTGGACCATAGCTCTTGCGGAGGATTTTCCTCCCGAACACTCCTAACACCCTTTCAGTGCTACTCAACGTTCAGGTTTGTGATGTGTATAGCAGAACGGGCATGCTTATTGACTTATAAAGCGTGAGTTTTGTTCGTCGAGAGAGAGAGAGAGCTATGCTTTTCAATTGCCAACTGTGCCCAAAGTAACACCTGTTGCAAGAGTAATCCTTCGTTTAGTCTCAATACTGATATCATTGGAAGAGTTATTGCTGCATCCTAGGTTAACAAAGTCCTTAACAACATCAAAGGAGTTGTTATCAACAATGACGTGGTTTCCAAGATGCAGGGAATATTTGTTTGGTGACACGAGATACTTCATTAAATCTGTAAGACCCATTCGACTCAATTCATGATGTCAATTCATCGGAATATTGTGTCACTGCATCTCAGATCAGCAGCTCGAACGATCTTCTCCATTACTATATTAAAAAATTCACACGATAAGTAATTAAGGGGAAGGGGAGAAGATCCTTCTTGATTTTCACTGCACTGGTAGTGTTGCTCAGTGTCATCCTACAAAGACGTATTAGCTTTAAAGGAATACAAAATTCAAACGTGGATGGAATATAAGTGATGTCTTATTGAACTGTTGAAAGCGGCTTTGAAATTGACAAAAATATGGTGCATGTCGATTTGGTTTTCTATGGTATTTTCCAAGATTTAAAAACAAAAACAACATATTGGTCGTTACAGCCCTTGAAAAGACATTGACCGACCTTCTTATGATCAATTGTGTTGTGTGTGTTTTTAAATGTTTCCACACAATTGACTGGACCCACATGTTTTATGCTGACTCCCAACGACTGAAGTTCATGCTCTCAAGCAGGTGAGAGCATACACGCAAAGAAAAATAAACGTTTATCGCCAGTTTGCTGCAAACGAACTTCGTTTGTCTTGCTTAAAATCATTTATTGGAAACGTTTGAACAGTTGTCATAATAATAGTCAGTTGCGGGAAACGCGTTATTTTTTTGCAAGAAATTAATTTCGTTTGGCATTAACATTAGTTGTTTTTAAATTGCGGCAACCGAAAAATTTTTTTGTAGACATTTCGTATGACATACACATGTGTAATCCAAAAAAATTCATTCCACACAATAGCTCAATGGAAGCGTGCTAGACTGTCACGCGGAAGACGTGGGTTCGAATCTTGGCTGTGTAAGCACCAAAAATTTTATTTTAATTATTGAAATTCTAATTCTGTTTCATTAACTGATTCGTCAAAAATAACCGTCAAAATAAGTTTTACTTAAAAAACATTAAAAAAAAATATTTGGTGTTCTTGTTGGTGATTGAACCCAGGTCAATCGAGTTCCTAGACTCGAACGCCAGCATACTCGTCTAAACTTGAACTTCCAAAACAATGATAAAATTTCATTTAGTTCTATTTTTTTTCGTTTCAAGCAAGAATATTTTTAAGTTGATGACAACTGAATATTCGTTTGCGGCAAATACAGTTCACAAACCAAGCATAGTTGGTGAATTTTTCAGTTGCGGTAAACGAAAAATTTCTTTGCGTGTAATTTACATGGTATTATTTACTGTGTGAGGTTTGCCATTGCTGGCATAGAGGTGGAGGCCGAGCAGGAACATTTATTTCATTTGTAAAAACTTTTTCCCAAGGTGAGATTTGAACTCGGGAGCCATTGGTTTGCCTGCCACACACGACCACGGCTGCCACATGATTTCTAAGATTTGTCGTAGAGTAATTATCTGGTCGATGGTGGACTTTCCATGTCTAAAGCCACACTGATAAGATGCGATGGGCTTCATCCTTATACATAATACGCTCGACAGGACCTTGTATGCGATATTAAGATGGTTTATCCTACGGTTGTTGGCGCCAATGGTGAGATCGCCTTTCTTGTTGATTGGGCAGAGCACATTGAGGTTCCAATTATCTGAAATGCATTCTTCCGACCATATCCTGCTTAGAAACTTATGAATGCATTTAAACAGAGCTTCGCCTCTATTTTAAAACAGCTCAGCCGGTAAGCCATCGGCTCATGCGGTTTTGTTATTCTTAAGCCGAGCTATAGCTGTTAAGACCTCGTTATAGTTGGGCAGCAAAACTTCAACGCTGTCATGCATAATTGGGCTTTCAGGAAGATAATCTTTATTGGCGGCATTGTTGTCAGCGTCTCCATTTAGAAGACTAGAGAAGTGTTCCCTCCATAACAACAGTGTTCTCTGGATATCTGTCACTAGATTCCCATTTTCATTCATGCAGGAAGAGACACCAGTCTTAAAAACCATCGGCCAGACATCAAAAATCTATGCTTTCAAGATAATTACTAAATGGAAAAAAATATATTTCGACCATTTGTCATACTATAACAAAGTCGTATAATCATGTTTCTGGCTTTAGGCTCATGTGAGGACCCCTAATCACGCTGTTCTAGCCGATAACGTGCACCGTTTGAGAATTGACAGTCATGGCGGCAAAGATGGCGTCAAATGAAAAACTATGCGTTGCAAGTTTACTGATTATGTAAATAAAAACCGCTATAAACAATGTTAACACTTTATCGACTGTTTACCAAAGAAAATAAAAATACAATTTTTTTATATCACTTCTTGTTGTTGTCCTCCATCGAGTACATGTTTCTCGTTTCCGTGCTGCCCGTACACAGGGCACACATTTTTAGAATAAATAATCATAAAAAAAAAGTTGTTAACTACAAATGCACTTTCATCTCTAAAAGCCGATGAGGTGTTGACAAGAGCAACAAAATTTTGTTGAATCGAAATTTAGACGCATCAGAAAATCATACTTTTTCCAAACATTACATTAAAGTCGCTTTCCACTCCCCTTTCACAAAAAAAAAGAAAAAAAAAATACCACAAAATAAACAAACTTCGAGTTTTGTTGTTGTTGATTTGTTTTCGTCAAGCCTTTTCCTAGAGGTGTTATTGATTCAAATTTATTGTTAGTTCATTTTATTTACTTTTGAGAAATTAACACTTTTAAGTATGGATGAAAAATCGAGAGACGACGTTCGTTAAAGTTTATTGCTCCAAGACAACGTGCTATAAAAACAGCACCGAGTTCGTATTTCTCACAAGCATTTCTCATACATCAAATAGATTTCTCAAATGTTCCATTTTATGTTAAGATAAGATACGATTTTCCATGCTTGACGTTTTCAAAGAGGTAATTAATTGATAATCACCGTATGATTATTTTATGGCCGGCAAGCGATTAAATCAATCGTTTAGTTTTAACTCAAGAAATTAAAAAGCTTCTGGGCATGCTTGCTAGTGTTGAACCAAAGACCTTAGTTTGTGAATTTTTTTCGTTTCAAAATCCTCACTATTGTTCATGAACATTTTCTAGGACTATTGCATATGTTCCTTAACGTACAAAATGTTGCAGATATTCCATATGTAAAAATCTGAAATGGTACTAAGCAGAATGATTTTAAAAAAACTTCTGTGTTTGCCCTCGACACCCATAAAAATGGAATTTCCTCTAATATGTAATGCAATAAATTCTCTTGCAACTCATGTTGCAGCAAAAAATTTTGCCGACATTTTTGCCGCAAGTATTTTTTTATATAGTTTTTTTGCAACACTTCTTTTAGTTTCAATTTGAGTACTTTTTTGCTCCCATTTTTCTTGTTTGGCTTAAATTCTCTTGATTTCTTTGAGATTTCAATGCGATTGTTGTATTAGTGAAAATGCATAACATGAAGTGTTTGTTTTTATTGTTTGTTGCAATGTTGCTGCATTAAGAAGTTTTTGAAAGAGTTTTGAGTTACTTGCATTATTTCTTTGTTGCTCTATTTGCCGGGTTTGAACAGAGGCTGCGAAGCAAAAGTTGGCAGCATGGTTGAAAAGTTGCCATACAGTTGATTTTTTTGTTTTTTTTTTTTTTTGTAATCTGATGCAACTTCTTACGTTGTTTTCGTGGTGTATGTTTAGATCTATGTATGTAAGTATTTGAAAGGGTTACGAGACAAGCAAAAAAGTACCAACAAGATTTATGTGCTATAATTTAGCAAATTTATCGAAAATAATTCTCAATTGTTTTTCATAGAATGCCTAGTTGTTGGAAAAGTAAAAAATATTTATGGGTAAAGTTTAAGTTTGTGCGGAAAATGTGTTCATGTGTTTGTAAGAAATCGATGAAAAATTATGGTCGAGAAAATTAGTTTTATTTCTCTTGCCACATACACTAACTTTGTGAATTTTTTTTTATTTTTAATGTTTTTCCTGGGAGCTGATCAATATCGGGGAAACACATTTAGATTAAGTTATTAAGGCGGCACATTCAAATTAAGATAAGGAGGTATGAATCGCCCTTATTAAGTATTCCTCACAAAATTTTCTCTTTTATGAATTGAAAAATTTGCATTTAGCGAATTCTTTTATCTGTAGTACTTTAAAATCAAAACAGAAAACTTAACCCATACCGAACTCGAAAACTTAAAAATGTTCTAAATTTACTTTAGGGTACTTTTTAATAAAAATCTATTTAATAAAAATAAAATGGTGTTCGATGGTAATGGCATCACTCATAAACGGCTTAACGGGTTTACCTATTAGTTCTTCTATTTTTTTTTTTTTGTCGTGATAAGTGGATGGTAAATAGAAAAAAAATGGGGATAGATTTGTTGGGAAATTCAGAGAATCGCGAAAACCTGAAGAAGATTTTTTTGCATGGAATCTTTGTAATTTTTATGAGAAAAGTTACATATCTTCGCAATTTCTTCACCGATTGCTGCAAAATTTAACAAAGCTATTCTACCACTTAGGTCAAGTTTAAAGATATATTTTGTCTTCCGCGGATATTTACACCGCCTACTAAAGGCATGGAAACAGTTTCAATGCACGAACAAAACTTATTTTAGCTTATAACTCTGAACTGAATTGAGATATTGGCCATTCTTTCACTTAACCTTAAATCTTTGTGCAAATCTATATATCAGCCATTCAACGCAACTTTTGCAATAAATTCCTTGCAGAGTTTTTAAAATTTTTAATTAAAAATTTGAAAAATCAGGCATGTGCTCGAAAAATTTGATCATATTAAAAACAAAACACCCAAAAAAAATCGGTTATGTGTCTTATAATGAAAGAATGCATCCTCGCTTCGTGCTGGAGTAAGAAGTTTAAGTTTTTTTTAATATTTATCTCTAGAATTTAATAGCAAAAATACAAAATTATGATATTGCAATAAATTTGGAAGCGCAGCGAAAAAATCAGTTTATTTGCTCTCCTGAATAGTTGTCGAAAAACACATAACTGCACTTTGAGTTTAGCGACGATATATTCTTGATCAGAGTCACCTCGAGAGTCGATTTAGCCCTGTCCGTATGTCCGTCCGTCCGTCTGTCCCTCCGTCCGTCTGTGTGTTGCATGAAACTTTGTACACGTGTTCACATGGACCCAAGGTTCTGCACTATGAAATATTTCCACCCACGGACACGCCTACCTCCCAAACAACCCTAAAATTTCAAAATCTATAATAACCTTACGTTTAACCTACAGAGATAAAATTTGGGGCGCAAGTATTTTATAGCAACACAAAAATATTTTCGAGGCGCCATCCACCCATGGACACGCCCGCTTCCCATACAACCCAAAAATTTTTAAAAATCTATAAATAAGCTTTTATTCGTCAAACACTGATAAAATTTGGTATGTATATTTTTTATATCAGCACAAAGATGTATTTACAAAATGGACGCCATCCGCCCACAGACACGCCTCAATTCCCATTCAACACAAAATAGCAAAAATACTACAAAAGCATTTACATATGAGCTACAGGAAAAAAAAATGGATATGTGCAAATTTTTCATCATTAATTTCCAATACTATTATCGTATTTCGAAAAAGTAGGTTTAGGGTATTTCATAGTAGGGCTATGAAGATGGCGCAACACATGGGGCTTCTTCCAACTTAAAGCCATATCATTTCCAAGTATTATCTTCTTGTTGCTAAACCCGGTCAACCTGAACAACCTAAGAAAGACCGATAACTAACCCTGATTGAAGGTAAAGTCAGACAACATATAAGATATACATGTTTATTGATTCACCAAAATGGAGTCTCGTGGGGCTTAGTAGCTTTTCTCACTAACACCCTTACCTACGCATGATTTTTATCATCCCCCAAAAAGGTTTTGTAAAGTACCATCTTTCCTATATTTATCTTCCCTCGATGCAATTCATTTTTCCAAGATATTCTCTTCCAATAAAGAAATCCTGGCACTGAGAAAAATAAGTTTTTCTTTTTATATTTTATTCAGATATCGTGTTATTCACTTCTGTACTGAACATGTCGAATAACGAGTTCATTATTGTTCATTAACCTGTTGAAAAATTCATAAATTAAACACTTATAATAGCTTTTAATTTAGTTCATTAAACGACGATAAAATAAGAGAAAGACCCAAACCAACAAAATATGTTAACCAAGTTTATCCTGAGTTATTTTTACTTGATATTAGCTGTTTTTTAAGAAGCGAGTTCCCAAAAAACGACAAACGTGTTTAAGAATGTTTTTTTAAACTTGGAAGCATTTTCTGAAATGTTTATTTTTCTCACATTTTTAACAATATATTTTTCTTTTTTAAAGCCTGACTTGAAACTTGGTTCTTAAAATTTTCCCGATACTCAAACCATTTTCAAAACTAAACGCTAACATTTCAACTTTTTCTTGGCCGTTTATTTAGCTTCTTCTATTTTTCACAACTCTGAATTATATCAACAAATATCTATAATTCTTTTGCTATTTTCTTTATTCTATATTCAATAATGTCCTTCTATTTCAGGGATCCAAACGGCCACCGTTCAACTGATAAGCAATCGCAAAGATGAAGTTATTCTTAAGTGCCATGTTGAAGGATCATCCGGTGATGGGTTACTTGAAATTGAATGGTTTCGCAATAGCGAAAAGATGAGCACACTTCAAAATATCGAATTGCAAGAGAATCGTCTAATAATCAGCCATCCAAGCATCGGCGACAATGGCCTGTACCGTTGCATTGCCTCCAATGCAGCTGGACGTGCCATGAGCAAAAAAGGCTACGTGCTTAAATGGTCCAGCAGCGAAGGTGGTGGTGCTGAAGCATCTAGCTGCATACCACGTCTGAAGAAAAACCAAAAACTAGCAGCTTCCTCACAAAATGTTTTCTTGTGTCGCGGCAAAAGAGGTGGAGCTGGTGGTTCTCCTTCTTTTGATAAGCTACCCATTGCAGAGGATGTCAGCATCACTCAAGGTCCGAGTGGCAAACAAGTTGTTAAGGAAAACGATGCCATCGAACTGCCCTGCATTCACTACATACCCGACCAGTTTCGTCAGGCAGTCGGTGTAAAGCTGTATTGGCGCAAGGACGGTAAAGTTTTTCGTCAAATTGAATTGGGCCAAAGTACATCGACTACGGCAGAGCCTAACATGGAAACGATGCTACGTGAAGATTCGCGTATAACTCTAAATCGACAGAATGGCTCCTTGATATTCACTTCGGTCATTGCCAGTGATGCTGGACTTTATCAATGTCAGATCAATGTCGAGGGCCATCGTCTGGTCACTTCGGATGCTGGTGAGTTGCAAGTTATTGAACAATTGAAATTCGTGCCACAGCCAACGTCGAAAAACTTGGAGTTGGGCTCTGTTGGGAAAGTGCACTGCAAAGCACAAGGTTCACCTACACCAACTGTAAAATGGATAAGGGTGAGTAACTACAACAACAAGATAATATGAGTAGAATTATGTTTACTTACTTAAGTTGTCTCGTCATTTTTAACTTTTTACATAAATTTAAATAGCTTGCCTTATTATAAATAAAGCTGATTTGGGAGGATAAAAATACTTTATTGCAAAATATTGGCAAAACAAAGTAAAGCAATTTGAAATGACATATTAACAAGAGCTTTAGCTCAAACACATGTTTCGAGCTTCACGTGTTCACGAAAGTTTGAACTGCGTGTAGTTTGTGTTTTGAAACACGAACCTCAACGGCACGCGCATTTTATTCACGAACATTTCGTATTCACGTGAAAACTATTTACGCACTTTTATTATTAACACTTATAAAGTAACTAATAACTTAAAAAATAATTAATATTATTAACCCATTTCTTCCCAGCGTTGCGTTTACGCAACACAAAGTTTAACTTCATAAAATGTAGTAAAAATTATCCTTACTATTTCAAAAATTCTTAATCCACGTATTAAAAGGCGTTCACAAGTAGGACTGCCAAATCCCAATCTCCACGCGGGTTGTCCTAATTTCCAGCTTAAAAATGTGTATCAATTGTCCCGTTTTGTCTACCGTGACCAAAAATTAAAAATTAACCAAAATTTAATTTTTGCTACGCTGTCGTTCAAAAGTGTGTAAAATTCTGCATTTTTTAAAAAATTTTAATAAAGTTAAGTAACTTTTATAAAAAAAATCGTTAAGTAGAAAAACCGTTAATTTTATATTATTCGAGCCACATTGCTCGAAGTTTGCCTGCTTTCGTTACTGAATTTGGTTGCAGGTATTTTAGTTGAATTTTTTCCAACTTCTCATGGTCGATGGAGTAGGAATTAAAAAAATATAATATATAATAGTTAAACTTTACGTTTTATTAACGTCAAATATTTTTTTTAAGCAAATTTTAACTTTGAATGTTCCGATGGAAATTTAAGTAGCGTAACGCCAGTAACGTCACGCCCTATGACTTAGCCTAATAAAAAAAAACCGAGAAAAGATTTTTAATTTGATAACTAGCAAAATAAACTTATATTATTTTAAATTCTTCCAAATAAAGTTTTGTATAAGAAGTCTTACCCAATTCTCAGAGTTTTACAAATTTTCTAATCTAAGTCGAAAACCACTTCTGTTTTTTGTAACGTCAAGCCAGTGCATATTTTTGCTTATATCTTTTAATTCTTAGAGTCGATTGTTATAATTTTTTAAATTAATATAGTGCTACTTAATTACTACGCAAATATAAAAAAAAAATTTTAAAATTTAGACTTCTTCATTCTTTTTTTTTTAATTTTTCGTAAAATACATTTGAAATGGAAAATACGAATTTTTTTTTGCACTATTTGCAAAAAACTATTTGTTTTTTTTTTCATAATATAGCAACTCTTGTGGTGCAAAATTTTGCATAATTGGCTTGTTTATAAAAAATGCCTGTCAAAATAAAGACTTTTTTCCATTTCACAACAATTCAATCTGTGTGACTTATCTGGTTTTGAATGTAAACTCTAAATTTATACTATTAACCTGTAAATCAGGGGGGAGGGGGGTTGGTTGTGAATGACGTCCATTTTTCGTAAAAATCTTAATTTTGCGACTTTAACTTTACTTTTTTTAATTTATGTACTCATATCATTATTTTAGTATATGAGATGTTTTTATATAAGGTATGAATTGAATTTACGTTTCTTACTCCTTACTTATTCCTTGTTCCTTACTAAAAGCACTACAAAAACTTTTATTAAAAACTAATGTTTATGCCTTTTTCCTATAAAACGTGTTCGTGAGGATATGAATAAGTGAAAAATGTCCTCATGATAGTGATCTCGCAGGTGATCAAGAAATGTGTAATCGTGAGCGTGCGAAATCAGAAGAATTCAAATCGTGACCATGCGTGATCGTGTGTCAAAATTACTCACGCGCCCATCTCTAGTTATGCTTATCAAAAATATATATACTTTTCTATAACTTCCACGACTCCTTATTGTGTTATCATTTATATTTTCTTGCTCAGAAAAAAAAATAATTTTTTGATGTTCATTATTTGTGTTCAAATATAAAAATCGTCAGAAATGAAAATCTATTTCACACGCTTTCTTTTTATAAGACATCAATTCACCATGCCTAACAATTTTGATGAAGAAATTATAAAAAAGCAATTTTAATATCTGATCAAACAAAATTTAAATCAAAGAATGATTTTCACTCCAAACCCTAGCACTCTGTTTGTTTGCGTGAAGTTTCGCTGGAAACATTCATTTTTTTGTTGCGTGAAAATTCTGACAAATATTTTGTTGCATAGAAATTGTAAAATTTAATAAAGTTATGCTTTACGTCTCAAAACAGAGAAAAATAAATTTATAAAAACAAAAAAATTACGACAACTGTCACTTTTAATATCAAAATAAATAGGCAGTTCAATTAAATTGTCGTGAAAAAATGTTACAAAAGAAATGTTGCGAATATATTTTACAGCGGAACAGAGTACTACTTTGACAAACATGTGGAAACTTCCACGCTTATTTCACATCATCGTTTTTTGTATGAAGATTCCAATTTCACATGAAACTGAACAGAGTACTAGACTTTAAGCCAAAAAATTAAAATCAAAAATAAGTTTTTTGTTTGATTGAAAAAATAAAAATCAAAAATTATTTTTGGTTTGACTTAAAAAATAAAAATCAGAAAACAATTTTAATATCTGACCAAAAAATTAAAAATGATAAAACATGATTTTTTATTTTATATTGTTCATTATGATTTTGGTCCCTTTTTAGTACATTGATAAGAAAACAAAAAATTAACGCAACGAAAAACAACTAACTAAAAGAGTACGTTTATCTATTTTAATTTGTCCACAGATGATTAGATATAACTGAAAAAAAAACTCGGGTGTAGCAACGTACACGTGGAAGAAGTGAAACTTCTTTAACAGTAAGAAATAAGAGAGATTTTAGTGTGAAATATAGAGAGAGAAAGTATCTGAAAAGAAATTCAATCAATACGGAATGGAATAATAATTTGATGATTCAATATTTACATCCAGGGACCGTACCGGCTATGGTTTTTGTCGAAAGTGTCACATATTAACTTTTATCTCTTAATTTTTATTTTTTTCGACAAAAATAACAGTTTTTTGTGCTTTATAGTTTTTTGGGCAAAAAAAACAGTTATTTTCTGCCGTTTATTTTTCGGTCAAAAATATCAGGTAATTTATATTTGTTCAAGTCATTTTACCGATAAAAAAATTTTGATATTATTATTTTCATCTCATCGGTGAGACATTTTACACATGGTGTCAACAGTTCAATCTGTCAAGCAGCCTTTAAGAAAACACAAATTGCTTGATATTTTTGACGGAAAAAATTAAAGTCACAAAATAACTGCTATTTTTGACCGACAAAATAAAAGTCAAAAGTAACCTTTATTTTTCCTCGAAATATACTAGGCAAGAAATTAACTTTTAAAGAATCAAAGAAAGAAAGAGCCTCCAAAAGCAGAGGCAAATCTTGTTCATTATTACCTCCTGCTTCCTGATCATAATAATTGCTATGTTGATAGAGGGCCTCATAAAGCAGCGAACGTTGATTGTTGAGTGCATCAACTTGGTTGGCTTTAAAATTTTGTTGAGATGCATCAGTGTGTTTTTTGGGGATTGGTTCTTTGTAGATTCACCAAAATACACTGCTGTTTCGTTAAAATGCATTTTGAAACTCAGCCGTTGTTGCAATCACCTTACCTTCATCATTAGTTGTAGACCCAGCTGCGACTCTAAGAGCTCTAATTCGCTCTCTATATTCACGAACGCGTTCTGCTCCTGTTTTAGCTATTTTTCTATTTTTTTTCCGTGCATACTTGTAGGATGAAAATGAATTTTACGGTTATGTTAATAATGTAATGTTAATGTTAATCTAATGTTTATGTTAATTATGTTATTTTTAGTATGTTACGCGTTCAGTTTTAATTACATTTTGTTTGGCTATTTATCATGTGCCTACGTGGCTAAGGGTATAGCTTCCGTTTCTTAAGCAACGATGTTCGGGGTGCAATTCTCGGCAGCGACAATAATTTTTTTTTAATTTTCATATGAATTGAAAACGTTAGCCTAGTGTCACGAAAAAGGACCTTGAAATTTCACTCGCCGCCAAAGAAGTTTCACTTCAAAAACAACGAAATAATGCATTTAATGCCTTAAAAATTAAAACACTTAAATTCAATACTTTAATTTATTTAATTTTATTTTATTTTCAACGTATTGCTCCAAATCATTCTTATCACATTCAAAATACCTTTAGACGAGTGTTTTTGTAATAAAACCAACAAAAATTTAACAATGCATTGTTCTCTATCCAGTCTCAAATTATCTACCTTCTTTTGAAAAAGACAAAATTTAATAATTTGTAAAAAATAATAAACTCAACAAAGTACCAAAAATACAAACAAGCTAAAAAAGAAACAATAAAACTTTATTTTTTGCGTTTGTCTTTTTAAATTGACTACTAAAAATCCTTAAAGAAACATGTTGCAACTTCAGCCCTGGACATAAAAAGTTGCTCGGCATCAAAAGAAGGGAATTTCATGCTTGGTAGATACCCTTGTAGAGCGTTCCCTCTACCGATGGATGCTCCTCAAGATGAATTGTTTTTTTGACCTTTTTTCTTAACGTTGAACATTTCTTTGCATATTTTTAAGAAAATTCTAACGAAGTCCGTGTTTTTGTGACTGTGCATGAAGCGCAGCAGCATTATTAAAGACATTTTTTTCTCTTTTTGTTTATTTTCTTTTTGAGTCTTACCCTGCCAAAGTGGACCCGACATTTGTTTGTGCTGAAGATTTGCTTGCCATTGCCTTTCATACCATTGCTATTTAAAAGATAGAAAGAAGTGCAACATTGTGACTCTGCTCTTCATAGTATCTTTTGCCTTTTATAAAAAATGGTCATGGAGAGTACCTTTGCACAAAGAATCAGACCAGTACTTATGTGGCAAAGAGATGCAACATTTACAATATTTAATGTTTTCGTAGAACACGTTTGAACAGCCAGAGGAAAACGATTTTACGAAAAACCGAAAAATTAAAATAAATTCTGTGTAACTTGTTGCACATGGAAAAACATTAAATTTAAACAGCGTGAAAAACTTTTTGAAATTGAAAAACTATAAAATATTTTCGAACGAACTTCTCTCAATCATTTCTCATGCTAATTCAGAATTAATTATACTGACTTAGGTATGACACCATCTCGCTGGCATTAAAGTGTGACTCAGGGCCGTAGCCAGGATTTTCCTTGGGAGTTTTCATAAAAAAAATATGTAAGAACTTAAAAATAAGTCACAAAATAAGCCACGCTAGATATAGAACTTTACAAATTTTTTTTTTAATGTGAATTTCTTTAATATATGACCATTTAAAGGTGCCGTTTTGAGGATTTATGACAAAAAAACACCGCGTCAAAATGCGAAAAAAAATCAATTTTTACTATATTTCGTGATTGAAGGAAGAGCCCAATATCTATTTTATATTAAATTAATAGGGCAGTTAACTATCTTATTTGCACCAGATTGCAAAATTATGCAATTGCTAACATTTGCTATCAATTGTGAACAGGTTTTTTTGGATAACTCTGCAACACTTGTTGCAAAATAAACACAGCTGATTTGCAGAAGAAATAAAAACCAATAATCTGAGCTTTAAATATTTTAATTTTAGTCCATTGCAATATAACAAAATTTATTTTTTGATTGTGAATTCTTATACATTTTTGACATTTGAGCTTTTTTTTATTTTGAAGTGAAAAGTGACAGTTGTCATAAGTTTTGTTTTTTATTATTATTTTTCTCCAGTTGGAAAAGTAAAACATGAATTTCTCAAATTTTACATTTTCTTTGCAACAAAATATTTGTCAGAATGTTCACGCAACAAAAAATGTTGCCAGCGAAATTTCACGCAAACGAACAGACTAAGCTTAATATTGAAAAATTAAATTGTTGTCACTTGTAACCCTGTTTCTCCCACACCCTCATTTAAATAAATTAATTTTATATTACAAGCCATGATTAACTGAAAAATATTCCTTTTGCTGCAAAATATTCAACAAAAATTTTTTTCACTTCAAGCCTAGTTCTGTGTTCAGTTTCATGTGAAATTTAACTCAATTCTACATACAAAAAACTAAAGCTGTGAAATATGTGCGAAATTTTTTCCAACATGCCTATTATTGAAAGTAAAAAGTATTTATTTTAAAGTGAAAAGTGACAGTTGTCGTCAATTTTTTTGTTTTTATAGGGGTATTCACGATTCAGTGCAGTTGCCAGTGTATTTGAGGACTTGAGGACTTGCACAGAGGGAAAGACCTATGGACTCAATACATAAATTTATGTACTCATCGCATAGTTTTCTGCACACAAAAAGTTTACATTTTTTATGTATTGAGTACATGTTCAAATCTCTATTGACTACATAATGCTTTTAAGTGGTTATGTAGTCAATAAAGAATTTTATGTACTCAACGCATAAATATGTGTCGTGAATTCATGGATGTATGTGGTGAGTACATGCACACTGTACTCATCGCAAGCTGTTACAAATAATTTTATGTAATGAGTAAAGATCTTATGTACGTATTACATAGATTATTGACTCAGTACATACATAATTTACTCATTACATATTTGGAGTACATAATTTTATGCAATGAGTACATACATTATTTACTCATTACATATTTTAAATGCATAATTTTATGTAATGAGTACATACATAATTTACTCATTACATATTTTTAGTGCATACATTTATATAATGAGTACATACATCATTTACTCATTACATATGTTAAAAACATAATTTTATGCAATGAGTACATGTATAATGTCTGTGCGTTAATCACCCTCTCAACACTTGCAATAAATAACTTAATAAAGAAATGACTAGATTTCACAAAATAATTGACAATTACTTATAGAAACCCAGCCATTCTTATCCAATCATCGCTTTTGTTCTAGAGTACAGTGGATAAACAACGCTCTGATTTTCTACATACTTTAGAGGTGTTGCTTATTTGAAAATCAAGAAACGAATAACATAAAACAGCAAAATCGTGTGCCGATGTGCAACAGATACGTGTACTGAGTCCATATGTTATGTACTGAATAAATGTGTCACTTCAATCGTATAAGGGGGACGTGTACTGAGTCTATATTTTATGTATTGAGTAAAGTTTTTGTAAAAAATTACATAACACGTTGATTGAGTACACGTTGCTTGTATCTATTGAAGTCTGCTATGTACTCAACACATAACATGATGTATTGAATACATTTTTTATTCATTTTAAAAAGTGAATAAATTGATATGTAGTCAGTACACGCTCCCTTTACTCAGTAAATACTGCTCTTATTGCGTTCTCATACAAGTTGCAGTGCATAGATTTTACATAGCGGTCTCTGTACTGACTACATAACTTTTTCCCTTAGTGTGTGCACTTTACAAAAACAAAATATACGTACGTCAAAAATCTACACAACTACATTTCTACTATTGCCTTAAACTTGAGGACTTGAGCAGTTGTGTAGTTGTGTACATTGAAAAATTTGACATGTTTAAAATAGTGATGCAACATTTAAGAGTTTAAGTACCAATTAAACAAACAAACAAATTTGCCATTTCAGCCCTTGAAAGGACTTTGACCGAGCTTCTTGTGATCAATTGTGTTGTATGTGTTATTAAATGTTTGCACACAATTGATCGAGAACTGGACCTACATGTTTTATGCCGACTCCGAACGGCTAAAGTTTATGTTCTCAAGAAGCTTTACATGGCATTATTTACTCTCTGAGGTTTGCCATTGTCTGCAGAGAGGTTTTAATGAAAAAAAACTTTTCGCCACGGCTGGGGATCGAACCCGGGCTCCGAGCATGCTAAGCCACACACTTAACCTGCATGCCACGGTCACCACGGTCACCAATTACTTGATAAATAGTAATCTCATTGAAATCATAAAAATCATAATAATAATCTTAATTAAAATTTTGGTGTGCTCACGAAAACCTAACTGCACAACTGCACAAGTCCTCAAGTCCTCAACTACACTGGCAAGTGCACTGAATCGTAAATACCCCTTATGTATTTATTTTTTTTCTAATTTTTCGAAGTAAAGCCACATTTTTTTTCTTAAATTTTTCGATTTCTTCGCAACAAAATATTTGTCAGAATTTTCACGCAACAAAAAAATTAATGTTGCGAGCGAAATTTCACGCAAACGAACAGAGTACTAGGCTTTATATGAAGACGTGCCGAAAACTTAAAAAACTAATGATTCAGTTCGATTCCCAAATCCAAATAAGTTGAAAACATGCTCTTAAGGCATGTCTTCAACATTTAAAAAATAAAAAATATCTCAGTAAAACTTGGTCACAAATTTAGTCCAATTTAAAAATTTTCCCATTACATAACATAAAGTTGGAAAGTTATTATGATCCAAAGTGTTATTTTTTGCATAAAATCGGTCGGAAGTGCTCCTAAAATCCATTTTTTCGATTTCACTTGTTCCCATGGTTATAATGATTTTTTTGTAAGCTTTAATTTTTTTGGTAGCCTTATAATATGGTAGAAAAAGAGATCGTTTGTGGAATCAGTCGAAAAAAAACATTTGAGGTAAAAAAAATCAGAAAATATTTGCATAACGTCAACACCCACACAAATATATAATTTTTCCGGATCGAACAAGAAACACCGAAGATGTATAAAAAAACCAAAATTGCTTACCATAGGGACCACTTTAAAAAAAAAATTTTTTTTTCAAAAATGTCTTTCAAATATCTAACGATTGAGGCGGGGTCAAAAATAGGTTAGTTTTGGTGATACGCTCTAGTGTACACGTTCCCTGCAATGACTATATAGAGAGCATATGTACGATGCCGTGTTGCCAGCGAGAAATGTACTGAATCTATATTTTATGTATGGAATAAAGTTTTTGTAAAAAATTACATAACACGTTGATTGAGTACACGTTGCTTGTATCTATCGAAGTCTGCCATGTATTCAACACATAACATGATGTATTGAGTACATTTTTTATTCATTTTAAAAAGTGAATAAATCGTTGTCAGTACACGCTCCATTTACCCAGTAAATACTGCTCTTGTTGCGGTCTCATACAGCTGTCTCTGTACTGACTACATACCTTTTTCCCTTAGTGTATTTATTTTGAAGTGAAAAATGAATGTTGCTTAATGTTTTTTATATTTTTCTCCATTTTGAAATTTGAACTTCTCAAATGTTACAATTTCTACGCAACAAAATATTTGTCAATATTTCCACCCAACAAATAAATGAATGTTGCCAGAGAAATTTCATGCAAACGAACAGAGTACTAGACTTTATTGTTAAGCCTAGTTCTCTGTTCGTTTGTGTGGACTTTCGCTCGCAACATTGATTTTTTGTTGCGTGAAAATTCTCATAAATATTTTGTTGCGAAGAAATTGAAAAGTTTGAGAAAGTCATGCTTTACTTTTCAAAATAGAGAAAAATAAATTTATAAAAACAAAAAATTTTCGACAACTGTCACTTTTCACTTCAAAATAAATACGCAGTTCAATTAAATTGTCGTAAAAAATGTTGCAAGAGAAATGTTGCGAGTATTTTTCACAGCGGAACAGAATACAACTTTGAGGAAAATGTTGTGAGTATTAGGCTTTAATAACGATTTTTAGCTTCAAAATGTTTCCTTATCGTTTTCATGTCGTTAGAAAATAAAAAAAAAATATAAATATATTTTAAAAATACCAAGCTTTCAAAAAGCATAATCTTAAAGGAATATAATTTGTATTACATACACCTATTGAAATGTTCTTTCTGTTTTATTTTGAACATTGTTTTCAACATGACAAATTTTCACTACGCCACATGCACTTTAATAAAACTCTGACAAATTTGCATGCCCTGAAGTCATTTCTAACAAAGGATTTTTCAAAGAACCTTCGGCACAATCTAATGCCATTCCCTAGTTTTAACGGATTTTCCAACATTGGTTGACGTTGGCTTTGTCATAGAATGGCTACATCGGTCATTCATCGTCCTGTCTCGTTATTTGCTAATCCTGCTATTTTTATTTTGTTCCTTTATACACCTGATGTCGTGTTACTCGTTGTCGTTGTTTACCTTTCATATCGGAATTATGCGTTGCTGAACCATATGCAATGCTATGCAGACGAACAACAATAAACCAAGCTCTCTATGTCTGATTTGTTGCAGCAGTTGGAACAGATGAACTTTTATGTCGATTTAGGGTTTTAATTTTAATATGAAATTGTAAAAGTTTCCATTGTTCTAGAGAGAGTTTATTGCATATTTAAACTAGCTTTATTAATTATTTATTGAGACTTTTGTTATAAACTGAAATAGACAGCAAAGAAAGTATATTCGTTTGCAAACTTTTTAGAATTTTGTTTTTATATGATATTGATTTTTTTATACCTGAACTTCTTATTTAAATTTTTTTATACACTCATTTTCGTTCCAGGACATGAACTCTGATGCCCAATTGGCCGCAACCATTGATGATATCAACGGCACGTTGATATTCAAAAGTGTGACCGCTGAGCATCGTGGCAACTATACCTGCATTGCCAGTAATAGACAGGGACAAATAAATGCTACCGTCAGCATAAATGTTGTCGTTGCTCCAAAGTTTTCGGTGGCACCGGAGGGACCTATTGAAACGGTCGAAATGGGGGTGGCCACGATGCATTGCCAGGCGATTGGCGATCCGAAACCAACCATTCAGTGGGACAAGGATTTGGAATATTTAAGTGAGAACAACACAGACAGAGCACGCTTTCATTTTCTCGAGAATGGCACCTTGGAGATACGTGATGTCCATTTGGATGACGACGGACGCTACGGTTGCACGATTGGTAACAGTGCTGGGCTAAAACGCGAGGAAGTGCGCTTCATTGTAAAACGTAAGTGTCAATAGAATTAGGAAATTTAATGAATAAAGAGTTTACACACTTAATGAGAATCTAAGTACATATATATCTACATACATACATACAGCGCAGCGCCTCACAAAAGTATTAGGAATTTGAACATTTTTGAAGCAATCATAAAATTTATTTTTCTGAGAAAAAACAAAAAAACAATAAAATTTATTTTTATTCCTTAAGGCGGTTTTTAGTCTATTTTGGGTAGTTTTTTAAAATTCGATACAAAGACTAAGAAAATTGATAGTGCATTTTCTTGTAAGATATTTTAACAATTAAAAAAAATTAAAATTTTGACTATTTAAATCTTTAACCGCGTTTTCCTCGAAACTTCCTTTTGTTATACGTCTGACGTGAATTAGTGTGGACCTTCTCTATATATCCCTCTATGTGAATATTTTGATTTTTACTATTTTTAAGAAATTCAAAACTTTAAAAAGGGCAATAAATCACTTTTTCAAACTTTGTAAAAAATGCCTTTTTTTAATTTCCATATATTAAACCCAGTGACATTCTTATTTATTAAGAATCTTTTTTCAGATTCAGATTCAGATCGCCAGACGGTTTGGAATCACGTCAAGAAAGACGCACCCTTGTTTTTCTGATCGGTCACCACCTCTCTGCAGACAATGGCAAACTTCAGAGAGTAAATAATTACACGTAAAGCTTCTCGAGAACATGAACTTTAGCCGTTCGGAGTCGGCATAAAACATGTAGGTCCAGTTCTCGGTCAATTCTGTGTAAACATTTTTAATAAAACACACAACACAATTGATCATAAGAAGCTCGGTCAAAGTCCCTTTAAGGGCTGCAATGGCCAATTTGTTCTTTTTTTTTACATAGAATTACGTCTTACAGCGCGGTTTGTATGGGGTCGTTTTAACTGATTTTTGGAAGGTCATGCAACTTTTTTGGCTAATACTTTAGGGTATACCTACAGCCTTCAATACATATCGTTCAAAGATAATATATATACTAAAATATCACATATATCCTGCGCTGAATGAATATCTAATTTTGGGTTTTGTTACTATTATATAAAAGTCACAAAAATAGTAAAATATAAGAAGAAAAATTCATGTTTTTCAGAGCTGTAAAAGAATGCATTCAATTTTATTGCTTCTACAAAATCTTGAATCAGTGAATAATGAAATAAGAATGCATTCAATGAATGCAAAATTGATCCATGAATAAAATTTCGAATTTACAATCAATTTTTAAAAACTGATTAATTATTCATTTCTATTATTCATATGTCGTTATTCTGAATAATGCATTCATTTTGTTATTCAAATGAATGCTATTTATAAAGAATGCTATTCACAAAGAATGCAATCCACAAAAAATCGTTGTTAATTTTTTTTCTTTTCATTATTCATTTTTTATTCTTTGTTAATTTTTTATTCATAATTAATTTTTTATTCAATATGCATTTTTTATTTCATTTCTATTTTTAATTTTATGTCTATTTTTTCCACGCAATTTTTTAATACATTCAATGAACTTACAATTAACACAATAATGATATTTAAAATTATGCCAATGAGATAATAAATATAACGTTCCGTAGTTAACCATAGCATACATTAGGGATAGTTCTTCTAAAGCTTGTTTCTTTTTTTTTCTATTTTTTATAGAAACTGTTTCTATCATTTTTGTAAGTGTATCATTAAAGTTCATGATTAAATTTCGTTGAATGACTTATCAATTCGCAAAAGGTCAATATTTGATTTGATTATCCAACATTTTGCAAAAAATTATTTTTTATCATATCTCATTTCACTTTTGTTACTTATGCATGCGAACATACCAATAAAGTCCCGTAGGTCACATATATATAAAACCATCCATAGTAATGGTTTAAAAACTTTAATACATAATCTAACATACAAAAAGATAATAACAAATTACTGTTTTACTTTATTTATTCATTGCTGTAACAATTTGATTATTATTTATGACAACAATTCAAGCTTATGTTCATCTCGTATTTTGCAGCTAGCGATGGTTTCGCAACCGAGGAGTCTTCAGATGGTTTCCTTATCACACGAGCTGTTCTTATCACCATGTCGGTTGCCTTCGCCTACATTATTCTTGTGGTGGGACTCATGCTCTGGTGCCGATTTCGTCGTCAGGCACGCAAAGCACGTCTCAATGAAGCCATCAAAGATAGTCCCGAATCCGGTGAGGCTGGCAAAGCAGCTGAAAATGAACCTTGCCTGCCAAACGAAACTAACAGTTCAAGCAAAAAAGATGCCAAAACGAAAAAAGCCAACGGAACTAATAATCCGCGCGGAAGTGGCAACGAAGCGCAAAAATCAGACGACACTGCATCTAGTGTTCACTCAAAGGGTTCCAAAAAATCACACGCTTTCGATCAGTTGGCGTTGCCACGTTCTGGCATAAGCGAACTCATACAAATCGGACGTGGTGACTTCGGTGATGTGTTTGTAGGCAAAATCAAAGCTTCCATTATTAAGGTAACTGAAGAAAAGGATGCCGATACCGAGAAGCCATCACCCCAAAATGGAACAGCTGGCAATACTGCCACGGAAAAGCGTCGTTCAAAGACATCCATGGATGACATTGAGGAAATCAAAGAGGAGCAAGATGGTGCCAGTGAAGAGACGCAAGAGCTGTCCTCTGTGACGGATGGGTATAAATTAGTACTTGTGAAGGCATTGAATAAAATCAAAGATGAGAACGCGTGCCAAGAATTTAAACGGCAAATTGAAATGTTCCGCGCCATAACACACAAGGGGGTGGTTCGATTGTTTGGATTATGCAGAGAGAAGGATCCACACTACCTGGTGCTAGAGTACACCGACTGGGTAAGATTAATAATTGAAATAATTGAAAAGAACAACGTCGTTTGCCTCAAAATTATGTTCTCAAAGAAAATGAGAGCATCTTTTGTTGCTTACTGCAAAACAGTTTCTAAAGTAGCTAACCTTAATATTTGAGCCGAAAATGCATGTTAAAAATCACACTAAAAATTTTAAAAATATTTGCTCCCAAAATATTTCACTGTATAATTGAGTCTTTATTGTTGTTTTTATACTACAAACTTTGTATCATAAATATTGTTTTCTTATTATAAATAATAGTTGAAAGTGTTAATATTATAAAATATGCTGATAAAATGGGACTTTTAAAAGGACGACTTCTTCTATTAAAAAATACTTTTTCATATTATCTCGTAAAATAGCGCACAAAATTGTCATTTTAAGTATAGTTCTTAAAAAATTCTTGAAAAATCTTTCTTCGAATACTTATATCAAAGTCCAAATTAGATATGGATAACGAGTTCAAAGTAGCTAAATGATGTAGCTACAGCGAAATACACATAAATACATGTTACGGGTTTCACATAAATTAAAATAAAATACATCGAAGAAAACAAAAATTTATTTGATGACATTTGAGTTCAAGCAATAATAACATCAATAAATAAATCAGTAGTTTTTGTTTAAGGCACCTTTTTATAGTCAATTTTTCTGACGCTTGCATGTAATTGTGGACGTGTAAACCTTGTATTGCTCGCAATATTAAAAATTGCATGCAATTTTCAACAAAATGTGGTAGACTTCCAAAGTTGAATGTGGATGTGCGGTTTTATACAAATAAACAAGCTGATTGTGGAAAACGGCGGATTGGTTGCGGCGGAAGTTCATCTGATCCGCACTCCCCTCACTTTAACAAAGAATCCCATTGTTGAAACCGTGCGAGTGAACTGCAATACCGATCCGCACTCCAAACGAAAAACAGCAGTTCAGCTGTCAAAACAAAATTAAATAACGAGTGAATTTGCGTAAGTGTAAAATATTCATAACAAAAGTGAAAAATATAAATAAAAAGGCAATTTTAATGTAATCATACCATAAATTAATTTTTAAAAATCACTAATACATTGCCCTGGCAACATGGAGCTCTAGGCGAGTGGTCCTTTTACCGCAGCACATCGTTGCTGCCGTCAGGACGCCTCGCAGTAGCTCTTTTTTGTTGGTGGTGATGTTTTTTGCATTAATTATGGTATTTACGTTGCTCCTGAGACTTCTGGACTGACGCCAAGACATTTGAGCATTATCTCTGCCTCTCTTGGTGAAGATTCCGATGCCACGAGTTGTTGTTCGATTGCTGTTAATATAAAAACTTTTAGTTTAGTTAGTTTTAATTTAAGAGCTTAAACTAACTTCTTAGGAACGTCCATAATTTTAACGCGTTCAAAAAATTTTGCAAGTGCCAGTTTTTTAACAGTGCAACAGTTAAATGAAGTCAAAAATTAAATAAATAAGTTGTCGATAAATCCATAAACATAATTATTTAAAATTAAACTAAAATTTTATTTTACACTTTATTTTGTTGTTGCGGCGAATTCATATCTCAGAAATTATTTGTGGCGAATTGAGCAAAAATTTGGGCTGAAGATTTTGGGCTATCTTCACAGAAGTGATATGATGCATTCAAAAACTCGATTTTTAAATTCTATGTGCCCATATTATGCATTGGTATGATGTATTGGCAATAGGATTTTAGTGGTGCAAATTTGATACAGTCGGGCAAAAGAATTTCTATAAATTATGCTGTTGTGTTGAAAATATTTGCCATCATATTTTGCAAATTTCACGATGCAAGGCTGTACAATGCACAAAGTACATACAGCTTTATTAAGTTAGCAACTTGAAAAATATCTGAAAATTTGTTTTGCTTTGAAATCCGAAAAATTGTATGATAAAATTTATTTATTTTAAAATTTATAAAAAATTATTTTTGAGTTAAAAAACGATGTAGCAATATTTTAAACACTAGATTCGAGTTCAGCGACCTCAAATTACCCTGAAATCTTATAAAGCATTTCTTTTTTGAAAAATTTTCTTCAAATCCGCACAGATCCGCACCAATTTTTTTGCGAATGAAAAGTGAAAAAATTTTTATGAAGTGCGGATGGACTGCGTTTTCAACAATAGCACGTTTTCACTCCGAATCCGCCAACTTCATTATCGATATGCAACGAACTTAATCGCCGGTTTCTACAATCGCTATAACAACGAGTTCGAGTAATTTTCCCGCCGCAACTGATCCGCCATTTTCCACAATCAGCATGAAAATCTTAGAAAATGAATTCAGTAATCTGAAACTGATCCTTAGTTGAAGTGTACGTATGGGTATAAAGCTTTGAAGAATTAAACATATAAAAAAGGATTTCGCGATGTGTTAACTCTTAAACTTCCTATAGTTTTTTAAAAAAAGGAAAAATTTGGGCAAGAACCATAAAAAAAATTCCGATCGATCAGATTCCTTAATTTTGCTTAAAAACTATTATTATTTTAGGAGCTTTATTTATTTTTTGACATTT
This sequence comes from Tetanocera ferruginea, assembly GCA_958299015.1. Taxonomy (NCBI): domain Eukaryota; kingdom Metazoa; phylum Arthropoda; class Insecta; order Diptera; family Sciomyzidae; genus Tetanocera; species Tetanocera ferruginea. The sequence continues at coordinate 120,912,488 of OY282640.1, forward strand.
CTAATATACAAAAGGCTTGCCCACACTAAACGTTTTTTGCCCAAAAATGGTACTTTTTTCAAAAAATTCCAGGAAGCCTTAGGGTCAACACATAACGAAATCCTTTTATAAAATTCCAGGACGCTTAAGGATCAACACATCACGAAATCTATTCGTTTGGGTCAAGGAATATTTTACCCGACCTAAAGTATGATTATAGGAGAATAAGAAAATCTGACTGAATTTGGATGATATACTTAACAGTAGTTTCACGGATATGCTTACTACTATTGCTGGTACTAGCAACTGTATCCTAAATTGTCCAAAACATCCTGCCATTAATGTCCTATACTCTTCACAAGCTGTACTATATCCTATGAAATAGTGCACCAAGCCTTCTCAATTTCACAAATTTAACATGAGATCACTCCTATTTATTTTGTTGATTCTCTTTCCCTTAGTTTCTCTGCTCCACTCTGTTTATTAATTTCTTATTTTATTCTTATTCTATTTCCTTTGACCCACAATGGCTTCAATTATCCAATGGAACATTAATGGATACTTGAATAATTACCATGAGCTACCATCTCGCAGTCCATCTCGCAGTCAACTCCATTCCATATTTTCCTTAACAATACATTGGTCACTTCCATAACTTACCCCAAAATTTGGCAAGCAAACAAGGAATCGGTGTCCTTATAAAAAGAGGTTTGTCTTATAATCTCAAAACAGTTAATTCTCCTTTGTCGGTTATTGCAATTGAGTTCAATCTTAAAGTAAAATTCACAGTTATATGCATTTATATTCCACCAAACCAACAGTTCTCCTCGTCTGATATACTACAAGTTTTAAATAATTTCTCTGACCCAGTGATTTTGGCTTTCAATTTCTGGAGTTAACTTTGGGGTTCTCCAGCTGCAAACATTCGCGGTAAGCATGTAGAGGAAGTAATAATCGTCAAAAGTAATATTAGCTGCGTTCGATTCGCCAGCCTATACTCGCTTATTGTCGCTTATTTCAAAATTTATATGAGAAAACAACAACAAAGTCTCCAGCTAGTTGAGCATAGAGAAAGTCAACTACCTATTGAGTTGAGTAAAGTTGCGTTGCCAAGTTCTTATTTTTTACTTGGTTTGTGTACGGGATAGAGTTGACTGTCATAAATTCTGTCATAATGTGATGTGAATACAAAAACAAAATTAAATTTCTTCAAGCAGTCAACTGCTTATACCCTAAACCTAAAAGGTTGGGTTATATTAACTTTGTGCAAACGTTTGTAACACCTAGAAATAAGCGAGCCCGGTTTAGAAAAGTGCATATATTCTTGATCAGAGTGACCTCGTGAGTTGATTAAGCTATGTCCTTCTGACCGTCCGTCAGTCTGTGTGTTGTCCATCAACACAGGATAAGAAGAAGGAGTTGAAATAATTGCATGATACAATACAATACATATATTCACATGGACCCAAGGATCTGCACTATTGAATATTTTTGGAATTCGCCCAAGGACACGCCTACCTCCCATACAACTCACAATATTGAAAATACCATAAAAAGGTATATACATGGCCTGCAGGGATTAAAATTGGTATGGGAGGATCTTATGTCAAAACTAAGGTGCATCCACAAAATAAGCGTCACCCGCCCACGAACACGCCTACCTCCCATACAACTCACAATATTAAAAATACCATAAAAAGGTTTGTATATAACTTACAGGGATTAAACTTTGTATGGAGAATTTTATATTAAAACTAAGGTGCACACAAAAAATTGGTGCCACCCGCCCACGAACACGCCCTACTCCCATACAACCTACATTAGTGAAAACTGTTAACAACTGTAAAGGAATACATGGACTTAGAAAAAATAAGAATTCATTTATGTTTGGAGTTTTAATGTATTCCATAGTCGGGCTAGACCGACTTTAAAGTTTCTTTGCTTGTTTATTTTCAAAATATTTCAAAATGGGTTATGTCGATTGATTTTTTGGCAGGTAAAAAATTTTAATTTATTTATTTATGTGGTCGTCATGACAAAAGTGTTGCCAACTATTGAGCAAATAAAAGTTAAACGAGTAGACGTTTTATTCACAAGCGAGTTGAGCACTGGCGAATCGAACGCAGCTATTGTCATCCAACCTGATTGTACTTAATGATGGATCTCCTACGTCGATGTTACGCTCTGTTCTGCGAGTCTGGCACCCAAATGCACATGGCAAATACACGATGACCTTCATGGTAGCGATCACTACCCTATCACTACCAAATTTTAACTGGCATGTGAACAAGCTTCCAATAATATTTCCATCTCACTAACTACAAACCAAGAAGCGGCCAGATTACAAAAAATTATTCGTTGTGCTGCCAACTTGACAATTAAGCAGACTAAAAGTAAAAATGCTAAAGTTATTGTGCCTTGGTGGAGCTCAGAACTTTCTACCTTCAGAACCAATAAGCAAGCAGCTTGGCGCGATTTTAAGCGTAACCGCTCCATGAATAATCTTATAAAATATAAAAAAGCAAACTCCCTTTTTCGACTTTTTCAGCGCCAAAAAAGCCAAAAGACTCAGTTTTGAAAAATTCACAAGCACCAAAAATCCATCATCAAATCCAAAAAAATTTGGGCTAATATTAGGATGCTTTCATGTTCTTTGAATCCCATTACACGCTCCCCAAAACATTTCATCTTCTGCAAAACAAATTAACACAACCATACTCATGTCTGAATTTGAAATAGTTCTCAGCTCCGTCAAGGGAAAAACCCCCGGCACAGACAGAATATCGTACCCTTATATAAAAACTTCCCTTTTTCTTTGAAAGAAAGAATAATTAAATTGTATAACAACATCTTCGATGGGGGTAGTTATCCTAAATTTTGGAAAACATCCGCCATTATTCCCATTCACAAGCCAAACAAACCTCTGCGCGATATTGACTGCTACAGGCCAATATCTCTTCTTCCATTCATAAGTAAGCTTCTTGAAAAGATAGTTGCCAACAGATTAATGTGGTCTGCCAGGAAAAGCAAACTTAGCAGCCACAAACAGGTTGGATTAAAAAAAGGATACGGGCAGTCAATGCCTTGCTACATTTAGAATTTTTTATTAATAATGCTTTGTCAAGCAAAAACCACATCTCTTTGATGGCAATTGATTTTCAAAAGGCTTTTGACCAAATTGGCGTTCATATAGTTTTAAGACAACTGATAAAATGAAAAGTTGGATCACAAATATTAAATTATATCAAAAGTTTCTTATCCAACATAAAATGTAAAGTATTAGTAAATGGTGTTTACTCCTCAGTAGTCTCTCTTGACAATGGTACACCTCAGGGTTTACCGCTGGCAGTTATATTGTTTGTTATAGCATTTGATGAAATCAGTCATATCATATCTAAATACTCCGGTGTTGATCATATTCTATATGCCGATGAAGTTGTAGTTTTTTCAAAAACTTCGGATACAAATGCTGTAACAAACACTTTTCTAATATTCTAACTGACATACACGAATGGTCAATTATTTCTGGAGCAAATATTTCAGTTGAAAAGACCAATACTTTTCATATCTGCCGAAAAGTAAATTGCAATAATCTTAATTTTACATTTAATAATGTAAATATTAGCTGTGCCGATACTTTAAAAATTTTAGATGTACTATTTGATAAAAAATACACTTTTAAACCTCATTGTAAATATATTCAAAACAAAAACAAAAAAAAAACAAATTGGCCATTTCAGCCCTTGAAAGGACTTTGGCCGAGCTTCTTATGATCAATTGTGTTGCGTGTGTTATTAAATGTTTGCACTCAATTGACCGAGAACTGGACCTTCATGTTTTATGCCGACTCCGAACGGCTAAAGTTCATATTCTGAAGAAGCTTTACATGCCATTATTTACTCTCTGAGGTTTGCCATTGTCCGCAGAGAGGTGGTGACCGATCAGAAAAATGTTTTATTTAATAAACTTTTCGCCGTGGCTGGGGATTGAACCCGGGCTCCGAGCATGCGAAGCCGCACACTTAACCTGCATGCCACGGTGACCACGACCGTGATAGTGTGTGCATAAACTTCATAACCCCTTTCCAACGAGCATAAAGTGTTTGAAACAAATTCTGTGAGATTAGTGGTAGTCAACCTACCTTTGAGGAAGCCATATTGACAAGGGGGAAAGATAGATTTGCAATGGAAGAAGAGACCATCGTAGGTAATACTTTCAACAATTTTGGGAGCACATGACAGTTTTCAGCAGTAAAGGTACTTTATACGAATTCTTCCATAACTTTGGAGAAACTGAGTAAGAAATAAAAGTTGAAAGAGAGTCAAAAGGGGATGAGCCAACAAGTTCACAAATTTTTTTTATAATAATATCAGGCAACCCAGGGTCCAAGAGAATTATCATCTTTTAAACTATGTTACTTTGCTAATAGATCAGATAGTAGAAGTCAGCGAGATTTGAGCTCAGTCCTTAAGGCGGATTCACTGATCACCTTCAGCAAGTTTTTTGTTCCTCTTTGTTCGCTCCTTTGCTCTCTCTTCGGGAATGTTCCGTACAACGATTCACTGACTTCTAAAACATTCAGAAAGTTTTGTTGCCCAACAAAACAATTTAATATTGCCAGACACAAAGCTTCTTTATTTTGAAGCTTCAAAAAATAAAATATGACTTATGAATGACTGACTGGTTTACAGTTATTCCCGGGTTGTCTAAGCAGATATCTGAGTGTAGATTGCTAGTTGTTAGATTTTCTTTTGATATTGATGAACTTGTAGAAGCTTTTAGGATCCGACAATAGTTTTGTTTGAATATGAGCAAGATAAGACTCATATACTTAGATATTCACACGCAGTCAAAGTATGTATATATGATATTGTCTTATGACAGGGTAAGACGTAGAGGTTGATGGTACTAATCGAGTCTTGATTAAGAGACTACACAATTATCTGAATCTAAAGAAAAGATAGGGTCTAGTTGTCTACCTATTAATAGTAACTCCGCTAAACTGGTAAAGGCAGAAGTCTGAAAGACAGCTAGTAAAGATAATTTATTTTTCAGATGTAGCATCTGAAGGAAAAAAGTGGCACTCGCCATTTGACAGAATCCAATGAAGGACAGGAAGATAAAGTCCCCCATCTTATATATTAATACGTGAACATTAAAGTTTGTCGTACGCTTTTTTGGTATTAATTAAAACTCAAAATAAATGAAACTTATATCATTCGAAAGGTTATGTTGCCCAGATGTGCAGAATGTATAAATAAATGATATATCTGATAGAGGGGGTTCCCAACCTTCTAAGAGAGAAATTAAATATTTCAGAAAAAAACCCGCTCTTTGATTAATATGAAATTTGGTTGGGGGAGAGTTTTTGAGTTGGTCGAGTTTGAATTTTTTTTAAAAGTAACAATTTCTTAAAAAAATTTAAGTTTAAAATTTGAAAAAAATGTGTTTTGAATTCAAAAATTTTACTTTCCATGTAAATATCTTGGTCGAACTTAAACGGTTTTTCAATTTTTCTAATTTTTTCTAAAAGTTTGTTAAATTTTCTTTCAAATGTAATAAAAATTATAGCAAAGTTCTAACCAAAAGTATTTTTAGTGAATTTTCTTAATATTGTCATTAGTTATTTACCGTGTGTTTCAACCAAATGCCAAGAGGGAGAAAAAAAACTGTCTCAAATTGAATTTTCTAAATTGGGAAGCCAATATCTCCGCCATCTGTGAATAGATTTTATTTATTTCTTTTTATACCCTAAACCTGAAAGGTCAGGGTATATTAACTTTGTGCAAACGTTTGTAACGCATAGAACGAAGCGAGTCCGGTATATAAAAGTACATATATTCTTGATCAGCGTCACCACGTGAGTCGAGCTATCCATGTCCGTCCGTCCGTCCGTCTGTCCGTCTGTGTGTTGTCCGTATACACAGGATAAAAAGAAGGAGTTGAGATAATTGGATGAAACTTGGTACACTTGGTCACATGCACCCAAGGATCTGCACCATTGAAAAAAAGAAAAGTTTAATATTCGAGGTCATTTTCAAATTGTTCTGACGTTGTAGTGAAATCTGAAAACGGTTACTGAAATTCAATTCAATTTATGTTTTGCATTCGCAATGTTTCTACATACAATGAGAAATCACAAGAGCTTAACAAAATCGCATTACATGTATATAAATTTAAAACTTATTTCGTGTTTAGGTTTCTAAAAGCGATTTCTTTTTTTCAAACACTTTCATAGCTTTAGTCAAAAATATTGAACTTTTTTCCTACAGGGCGACCTCAAGCAATTTCTGTTGGCTACAGCTGGTAAAGTGAACACCTCAAACTCTGGCAACAACACCAACTCACCACCACCTCTTAAGACGGGTCAAATATTGGCTGTGGCCTATCAAATAGCGCGTGGTATGGATGCTATTTATCGCGCAAGATTTATACACAAGTAAGTGAGGCATTTTAATTAAATAAAATTCGTTATGTCGAAAAAGCTGCTGCTACTATTCACTGACGTTTTCACGAAGTTTATTTTATTAATTTAGTAAATGCATTCCTTATTCTTCTTTCACAGAGATCTGGCTGCTCGCAACTGTGTCATCTCTAGCGATTTCATCGTCAAAGTATCTTATCCAGCGCTAAGTAAGGACAAATATAACCGTGAATATTTTAAGCATCGAAACACTTTGTTGCCAGTACGTTGGTTAGCACCCGAATGCATTCAGGAGGATGAGTACACAACAAAAAGCGACATCTTTGCCTTCGGTGTTGTTGTATGGGAACTATTCAATCAAGCAACAAAGATACCTTTCGAGGAAATGAGCAACGAGGAGTTGGTGCAACGCAGTCAAGCTGGTAAATTGGACTGGGAATGCGCTGAGGGAACACCGGCGTGCTTGCATGAGATCTTGGTAAGTACAAATTTGTTTAAATGCTACGATGCATCGAAAATAAAACAACAGAAAGTTGATAGTACAGACAAATGGGAAAAACCTGTGTATGGGTATTCACACTGACTGGGGCAGTTGGGAAGATTTGCAAATGCCGTACATTTTGTTTTTTCAAAGTGCCATTATTCGCAAGTCCCATCTACCAATCTACTCTAGCTGACCCCTTGTCTTGTTTGGGCAGATTTATTTTTTGCCAAATTCAATAATTTCGAAACTAATGTTATTATTTTAAAATTCAGAATTAAAATACAGCATTTTATAATTCAATAGAGTAGATAGGGCTTTTATGAATTTTTTATTTTTAGGAATTCGGTCCTATGACGAACAATCGAAAAATGTATGTCAATTCTTGACTAATGTAAAATATCGGAATTTTAAATTGCAATATCGTAAAAAGGGTTGCCTTTTTAAGGGGTTGTTGGATATAACTGGAAATAATTATTTTTACAATAAACTATTATTAAGTTGAGCAATGCATTAAGTTATTTTTCTTATCTTTACCTAGAATTCGATTATTTTCTTTGAATATTGCATTGCTTCCAACTAGTCTTACGTAGAGAACAGCAAGGAAAGCGATTCATTCAATTCGAATTAGAATTCGAATGCATCCCGGTTCTGACAGACAATCGGTACCAAGTTAATCTGCTGTAGGACCAAGGGGTATTTATTTATATTTATAATATTTGAGAAATGGTTCCAACACAATTTATTTGTTTTTACTTTTATTATACTCTAAACCTGAAAGGTCAGGGTTTATTAACTTTGTGCAAAAGTTTGTAACGCATAGAACGAAGCGAGTCCGGTAAAGAAAAATATACATATTCTTCTCCGTCCGTCCGTCCGTCTGTGTGTTGTCCGTAAACACAGGATAAGAAGAAGGAGTTGAGATAATTGCGTGAAACTTGGTACACATGATCACATGGATCCAAGGATCTGCACTATTGAATATTTTTGGAATCCGCCCACGGACATGCCTACCTCCCATACAACGCAAAAATTTAAAACTGCATAGCTCAGCTCATAATAAGCCTACAATAATAAAATTTGGTGTGTATATGTTTTCTATCAACACTAAGATGTCTTTGAAAAATGGATGTCATCCGCTCACGGACACGCCCACCTCCCATACAACCCAAAAATTGAAAACGCAATAAATAAGCCTGTGTTTAACCTACATAGCTTAAATTTGACACATATATTTTTTATTACAAAACAAAGATGGTTTTGAAAAATGGACATCATCCGCCTACGGACACGCCTACCTCCCATACAACGCGAAAATTAAAAACTGCATAACTCAGCTCATAATTAGCCTACAACAATAAAATTTAATATCTTTGTGTTTTATACAAACACAAAGATGTCTTCGAAAAATGGACGTCATCTGCTCACGGACACGTCCACCTCTCATACAACCCAAAAATTGAAAATGCAATAAATAAGCCCCTGTTTAACCTACAGAGCTAAAATTTAGCACATATGTTTTTTATGACAAGACAAAGATGGTTTTGAAAAATGGACATCATCTGCCTACGGACACGCCTACCTGCCATACAACCTAAAAAGTTTAAACTCAATAAATAAGGTTATGTTTGTCATAGAAAAATTAAATTTGGTATGTATGTATTTTATACCAAAACTAAGGTGTGTTCAAAAATTGGGAGTAATCCGTTCATGAACACGCCCACCTCCCATAGCGAAAGCACAATAAAGGCATTAACTGTGAGTTACAGGAATAAAACTTTCCTCCATACAGAAACATCGATATATAATGTTTATGGCATGTGACTGCAAAGCTAGGACAAACAATATTAAATAGGGACCCCTTACGTTCTGCAAAAACAATTTAAATATTTATTAAAATAGTTCTGCTTTTATTTTCTGACATTAGGGTGGTACATTAGTATGGTAAGAACTGAGATATGGTAGGTGGAAACTTGAAGTCAATGACCTTTGAAGCAAATTCTATTCGAGGTGAAAACATCGATATATCGCACACAGTTTTCCAAAATCGACTTTTTGTTATAAATCAATTCAAAATACACATCTCTATCTACTGCAAAAATGTCTTTTTCATTACATTCTTGTGGAAAAATGACGTTATGCCAGTTTTATTGATAATTACATTGCTTCTGCATCCTCAACTGAAAAGTTTTATTTTAATGTTGCTTCTCCTGAAAATTTAAGTTTTTTGAGTAGTGATGATTTTGTATTTAGTGTGCGATATCACGCTATGTGCTTGCCTAAAATTTTGTACAGTCTAACGACTAACGGAAACATTATATATCAAATAACAGCTTTTTATGTTATCAATTGGGTTAGTGCAAAAAGTTTAACAATATTTTCTCTTTCTAATTTCAGTTGACCTGCTGGAATGTTAATCCAAAGGAACGTCCGTCCTTTAGTCAGCTCTGCACAGCGCTCAGCAAAGCAATGCAAAATGGTGATAATTAAACTGCACATAATTTTAACATTTTCAAAACTTTTAAAAACATTAAAAAGAAAAGAATTAACTAAGTTGTTGTACACCAAAAATTATTTAAGTTATTGAAAAACTTAAAACAGCTAAAAATATATAGATTTTAATGAAATAATTTATAATTTAAGCCATCGCATTACATTTATAGAAGTCACTGCCATTTTGACAAAAAAAAATGTAGTGAAAACACTGAACTGATTATAAAAAGTGTCCAACACTTTTTTTCGTTAATTTTAGAATATATATTAAAATATAAGTTCATAATTTTTTTCTTAAGGTTTATCAACATATTATATTGAATATTTAACATAAGTCGAAATAGAGCCATCATTACAAGAGTTAAAAATAGATCATGTTAAGATAAATTTGCTAGCTACAAATCATTGCCAAACGTTTGATTTAATTTAATTTTAATTATATTAAATGCTGTTAGAGTTAATTTTTACATCGTCATAACTAATGTATATTAAAAAATAAACTGCTATTCGAAATATTATGTATTAACATAGTTCTTGACATGAATATTTTCAGAAACAAGAGCTAAAACATAAGTGTACCAATTTTTTTGAATTGAATCAAGGATTATTCAAAACTTTGAAGTACATACATATATCTTGTGAATATGCCTGAACATATTTTGAAGATACAAGGTCTTAATATATGGTATGGAGTTGCTTGAATTTGCGTTTTGTTTTTTATTTGTTTAAATTTAGTTTGGACGCATTATATTTGAAAATTCAACAAAACACAAAAAAGGTCATGTTTTATTTGAAAATTAAACAAAATAATACAAAAATGGTCGTATCAGGTTAAAGTATCAAAATTCAATTTGATTACCTGTTGTTTCTTTCTGCAATAAATTCAAAGCCAAAACTTACGTATCCTACATCATTTCTTGCTTCGAATCCTGCAGTCACACCCTTGATCCCATTGGCGAAAATGAAAAAAAAAACTGACTGAATAGTTCTCCCTCTAAAAAAAATAAACTCCATTTTATTATTTGTTTAAATTTAGTTTGAACGCATTGTATTTGAAAATTAAACAAAACACAAAAAAGGTCATATTTTATTTGAAAATTAAACAAAATAACTCAAAACAATTCGTATCAGGTTAAAGTATCAAAATTCAAATTGATTACCTGTTGTGTCTTTCTGCAATAAATTCAAAGCCAAAACTTTCGTATCCTACATCATTTCTTTTTTCGAATCCTTCCCTTGATCCCATTGCCGAATATAAAAAAAAAACTGGCCGAATAGTTCTCCCTCTAAGAAAACTAAACTCCATTCATAAAAAATATACAATTATTTCAAACGTAGCTAGGTATAAGAATCAATTACATATATTATAAAATTTATAGCTTAGAAACACAAAAATATGTATAAAATAAATGTTGCCGACATTACTTAAAAAAAGTGAAAGTATTTTAGAGGACATTATGAAGAAAACGTTTGATTTATAAATGTAATAAAACAATTTTAAGCTTTTCACGTTTAAGAAACATTGAATATAATAATTATAGAATATTAAATTTAAACAAATTAATAATAACTTATGAATAGTATTTATAACAAACATAAATAGTATTTATAATGAATACAAAATGTATTAAAAACTATAAAAAAATAAATTAATTTCAAAAATTAAATTTGTCTTTATTTTTGAGTACTTGAGTGACCATGATAACCCGTGGTCGAGATACGGCCGACTTCATCAGGTCTCGCCAGGCGTTTCTGCTTCGCACGCGCCGTCCCCAATAACTTTCACCAAGCGCGGTTAGAACTTCCTCGGCCTGGTCAATCCATCGGAGGCATGGTCTTCCTTTTCGTCGTCGCTCCTCGGCTTTCGCCTCAAACACCTTTTTCGCTGGAGCTTCTTCATCCATACGAAAAACATAACCCAGCCAACGTAGTCGCTGTATTGTTATACGCTGCACTAAGTCAATGTCGTCGTAGAGCTCCTACAGTTCGTGGTTCATTCGAATGTGATATTCGTCACCAACACGAACAGGACCAAAGACTTTGCGAAGAACTTTCCTCAATACGCTCGAAAGAACCTTGTATGCAATAGAAATAAGACTGATACTTCGGTAGTTGGCGCACATTGTCGGGTCTCCTTTCTTTAGTATAAGACAAAGCACACTGAGATTCCAATTGTCGTGCATGCTTTCCGCTGGCGATATTTTGCTGATGAGTTGATGCATGCACCTTTTCAATTCACCGCCGTACATAGGGGTATTTGGCTCGAAAAACCGCTCATTAATCAATTTCTCAAAATGTAAAGTTGAGATGTAAAATTATTTTCTAGCTTTTGTTAATACTCATTAAATAAGTTACCATTTGTTTTTTTAATTTTAATGCACACACTTCGTCGCAGCATCAGTTGAAAGTCATCGATCGTAAGCTTGCATTGTTATTGAGTTAATTTTAGTGAAAAAGATCACACCTAAACAAATATTTTTTTTTTTGTTATTAATACTGTGAAATAAGTTTGTTGCTATGGAAGATTTTGCTGCAGGTATGTACTTTAAAATATAACTTTTTTATGGATATTGAAGCTTTATTTATTTAGATATATCATTTGTTATGAAGGTATGAAAATGGGAAATTTTTTTAAAATTTTTTTTTTTTAGTATGAACCTTTTGTTATATTATTTGGTGTTATTGGGTAACATTTTTGGTATAGGCTAATGAAGAAAGATGTCAAAAAGCAAAAACCGAAAAAAAATGCTGCCCGAAACCGCCCCCCTCCCCCAGATTTCATTGTCCCTGATAGGTGTCTAGTTTGATGAAAGAGAAAATTTGAAATGAAAGAGAAAAGGGACATGACATTGGCCGTTTATTTTTATAATTTTTTATTTTAGTAAATATTTTTAAGATTCTAAGAAAAAAATTTCATGGAAAAATTTTTACGAGCTCAAAAGTTACAGCCGGATTAGTGAGAGCGCATTTTTATTTTTCCTTGCATTTTTCTTTGTTCACAAACTTTGAACGCGTTTATCTCGAAACTCTGTTTTTCGTACTGGTTGCGGCACTAGCGGGTTCATTTTTTGATGATTTTTTTTTGTTGTATTTTTTTAAACTTGATTCGCTTTCGTATGACACGAGCTTTTTTTAAATTTTTTTTCGATTTTTTATGAATTTTAAAGTCAAAATTTTTTTCGAAAAACACACTTTCAAATTTGGAACATCACCAAAAAGTGAAAAAAAATGTAAAAAAAGTCATTTTTTTCCAGATCGGTTTGGAGCCAGTTTGGAGCTCTACAAAATCATGTTGGAGTGAAAAATATATTGTTTTGAATATTTTTTTTTGTAATTTGTTCAATTCTATACAATGATTAAAAAAAAAATTTGGAAAATGTTTGTTTTTGACTGAGTTATGAATTTTTCAAAAAAAGGTCTGTTTTCTCTGCCGCGAATGTTATGTCCCTCCTTAAGAAACTTAATTTACACCTTTATTTGGTCGAAACAAGCTTTATAGCCCTTTTCAAGTTATTTTAGACAAATATCATTTACTTAGGACAAACAAATATTTTTTAGCGGTTTTTCGAGCCAAATACCGCTATGTGCGCCGCCGGTTTTTTTACAATTCAGCAGTCAGACCTTCAACACCTGCTGCTTTGTTGACTAGCTACATTAACCTCATCATGACTAGGTGCTGGAATTTCCACTCTATCATTGTTGATTGGTGGTGTCCGACCGCATTCTTTAAGGGCAGAATTGTTGGGATCGTCGCCCGCAAGCTGAATTAACATACAACAATAGAATTTGTTGTGCATGTGTTTTGTATCAACACAAAGATGTCTTCGAAAAATGAGTGTCATCCGCTCACGGACACGCCCACCTTCCATACAACCCAAAAATTAAAAAGGCAATAAATAAGATTATGTGTGTCATAGAGAGATAAAATTTATTATGTATGTATTTTATACCAAAACTAAGGGGTTAAAAAATTGGGAGTAATCCGTCCATGAACACGCCCACCTCCCATAGCGAAAATACAATAACGGTATTAACTGTGAGCTACAGGAATAAAACTTGGTATGTGTGTAAATTTTGTATCAACATTAAAATGCATATAATCCGGCTTCATCCGCCCACGGACACGCCCATTTTCAATAATATTATTTTTTTTAAAGTAGGTTTAGGGTATTTCATAGTCGGCCTAGACCGACTTTAGCCTTTCTTAACTTGTTATACCCCCACGCGTACTGCGTAAGGGGTATATTAATTTTGTCACGACGTGTGTAACGCCCAGAAGGAGGCGTGGTAGGTATAGAGAAGTGTATATATTCTTAATGAGCATCACCACCCGAGTTGATTTAGCCATGTCCGTCTGTCTGTCTGTCGACACGATTACAGCCGTAATTTTCAAGCTATCGTAATGAAACTTCATATTTAAGTTTTTTTTAAAAAAGCGAAGATCAATTTCGAGAATGGGCTAGATCGGATGAAAACCACGCCCACCTCCCATACAACCTCAATAATGAAAACTCTATAAAGAGGCTAATATTTAAGCTACAATACTTAAATTCGGTATTTGTGTATTCTATGTCAAAACTGAGGTGTGTTATGAAAATGGGCGTTATTACACCCACTAACACGCCCACCTCCCATACAATCCCAAAATTGAAAAATCTATAAAGAGGCTAATATTAAAGTTACAAAACTGAAACTCGGTATTTGTGTATTTAATGTCAAAGCTGAGTTGTGTTATAAAAATGGGCGTCATCCACACATTAACACGCCCACTTCCCATACAACCCCAAAATTGAAAAATCTCTAAAGAGACTAATATTAAAGTTACAAGATGGAAACTCGGTATTTGTGTATTTAATGTCAAAACTGAGGTGTGTTATAAAAATGGGCGTCATCCACACATTAACACGCCCACTTCCCATACAACCCCAAAATTGAAAAATCTATAAAGAGGCTAATATTAAAGTTACAAGATGGAAACTCGGTATTTGTGTATTTAATGTCAAAACTGAGGTGTGTTATAAAAATGGGCGTCATCCACACATTAACACGCCCACCTCCCATACAATCCCAAAATTGAAAAATCTATAAAGAGGCTAATATTAAAGTTACAAGACAGAAACTCGGTATTTGTGTATTCTATGTCGAAACTGAGGTATGTTAGAAAAATGGGCGTCATACACAATCTAACACGCCCACCTCCCATGCAACCCCAAAATTTAAAACTTTATAAAAAGGCTTATATTTAAGCTGCAGGAAAACAATTTGATATGTATGTATTTTAGACACATAAAAATAATAAAATCTCTCAGAATCTCATACAAAAAGCTCTCCAATTTAAGATTCTTCCACCCTTAAGAATCGGCCGTGGGGGTATTTTAACATCGGCCAAGCCGAAGATATACCTTACTAGTTTTATTTTGTCTTTGCATGCATTTTTATTGTAAATCGTGTTATAATATGTGCTGCGGTTTGTGTGTTTGTTTTGTGCAAGTGTTCTTTGTGTTTGACTTCGCGTAGAGACAAAATCAAGTTAGAAAAAAAAATTTGTATCAAGGGCCACGCGGGCGAATCGGGCTTCTACGTGGGCATGTGTGCCATAAAAGCATTAATATGTGAGTCACAGGAATAAAACTTAGTATTTGTAAATTTTTTATCAAAATTGTAATGTATATAAAATAAGAGCTTCATCCGCCAACCGACTCGTCTATTTTCAATACTATTATTGTATTTTGAAAAAGTGGGTTTAGGGTATTTCATAGTCGGGTAATACCGACTTTAGACTTTATTTACTTGTTTGCTCTGCTTTTGTAGATACTGCTTTTAAGCTCGGTATGATAGCTATATTTTGTGTAGATACGGTAATTTGAGTCAATATTAATGGTATTTAAGCAAAAATTCGCTATTTGTATTTTTCAATCTTAAAGACAAGGGATGGCTGACAATGAAAATACAATCAAATCAATTTTGGATTTTCATGTTAGATACGGCCTTCTTCCTTATGAGGACAATTATAACGTTTCATTATGTAAAAAATATTAATCAAATAAATTAATATTTAATGTTATATTAATATTTAAAAAACATTAATATAATAAAACAGGTGTTTTATCACACAAAAAACGAGTGTGTCGTATGACCTCAAACTCAAAATTTTTTACTTTCCCGCTACAATTCTCAAAAAATAAAAAATAATCTAATAACTTTTGCTCAAAACGAAAAAACATCAACAACGTGTGTTCAACAAATTGATTGAAAATAAAAATATATTAGCAGAATACTAGCGATAGCTGCGTCAAATACCTACAACATCCTTTAATGGTGCAAATTTCACCACAACAGCTCTGAAGGCAACTATAGTAAAGTTTAAGCCAAGTCACCTTTAAGTTTAAATCAAGTGGCCTGCAGACAGCAGAACCGTTAGGTTCCGTTATCATAGATGATACCTATAAGCTTTTATGCCGTCAACATAAGGCACAGTGTGTTGTTGTTTCTGTTGGTTGCAAGTTGCGCACATCACGCAGTTTGATGATATCATTATTTTTGCTTGCAGATCACGTTTACAATTTGCCATGAATTTGGAGTTGCCTCTGTGATGAAGATGAATATAAAATAAAATATAAAAAATAAAAAAAATAAAAAATATATTCAAAATAAGGAAGCTGTAAAAATAAAATAGGTTCCATGCTGTCTGTAGCTGCAATTTATTGGGTGTCATTCAAGATTTGCAGTGGCTGTCTGTAAAAATAAACTACAATTTCAATTGAAAATAATTGTTTGAAACTTAACGCTTGTATTGAAACGTTAATAAATGATTGTGATTGCAAGTTTAGAACATTCTGCAACATTTTAAAGCAAACAAATATATTAAGAACCACTTTTAAAGCAACAAATCAAAAACAGTCATGAACGAAACAAATATTTTTTTATACAGACTGTGCAAATAAAACACCAAAGGTTCATTATTCTCCAATATTTATTTTATCACCTTTAAAATAATCATAATCGGAGGTGATACACGTGTGCCAAAGTTTTTCCATTCTTTACAGAATTTTTGATAGGCCGATTTTGGAATGTCCTTAATCAGCCTCTGTGAATTCTCTTAGTGACATCAGTCGTCTCAAAATGTTGTCCATGAAGCGACAATTGAGTTTGGGGAAAAGCAAAAAGTCACACGGGGCCATATCTGTGACGCATTAATAATTGCTTATAATGCAAGATGTGTGAGCTGGTGCATTCTCATTATGCAAAAACCATGAATTCTGCTTCTGGCCTCTTTTGGCGAATATTCTCGATTTAAAACATTCAAAACGCTCTAAAGCACTCAAATAATATTAAGCGTTGATTTTCGAAGAAAACAGTCAACATCAACTTCATTTTTAACGACTTTGTCGTGGTTTTTTGGGGTTTCGGCTCATCTGGATAGTGCCACTTTGCCACTTAGAGATTGTTGAGCTATTTCTACATCATACTCGTCACTAGTAATGATGCACTAAATGTTCTTATCGTCCATTGAAATCATCTCCTGAGGGTGTGAAGAATTATTGCCATGTGCATTATTGCCATAAGCATGTAAGCATTATTGCCATAGAAATGTGCATTATTGCCAGCAAATTAGTTATGGAAATAATTCTCAAGACACAAGGAATTAACGCCATTTGAATTATTGCCATAAAATTCTTTATAAAAGGTATTAATGCCAAGTGAATTATTGCCATTAAAGAGAATATAGCCATAAGAATTATTTCTGACAAATTATGACACTTATACAATTGAGTGGCTTAGAATCAAAACTCACAAGCTCCACTTTTTGAAAAAATTGAGTTAATGATGCAGTTTCGTTGATTTGAATGAATAATATGGCTAGCCGAAATTTAAATGTTGCAAATCTTTGAATCTCCGTCGTCCACAACAGGGTCTTTATTGAGTTTGGTTGCAAAAATCACAAAAGCGGGCAAAGTATTGGTTTCAAACCTCACTAACTCCTTAAAACTAGCAAAATCAAAAAAGTCAACACCGTCGTTAAAAAATTTAGCAAAAAAAATGCCTGCAAAACTCACAAAATCTATTTTTAGCAGAAATAACTCAACATGCCTGGAGCTTTCAGAACAAATCAAAAGGAGCGCTGATGATCAAGAAAGCAAAATCTGATTACGCAAAAACGTATACACACGCTGAGAGCGACACAATTCTTCAATTTGTTAAAGGATAAAAAAGGTGACTTGCTTGTTCTTAGCTTTGATTGTTAGAAGAAATTACCGCTACCGAAACTACCAGATCAATCAACCTACTTTAGCCGTCAAATTTGCTTATTTAATTTTACGATTTTCAAGGGTCCTTCAGGCGGTTCACTAAATAGAAATACTGTTACATCTTAAGCATAGTACTCTGTTCGGCTTCACGTGAAATTTCACTCAAATTTCCATACAAAAAATGACAGCTGTGAAACAAGCGAGAATATTTCACAAATTTTTCGTCAAAGCTGTACTATGCTTCGCTGCGGAAAATCAAGTACTTTATTCCGCAACATGCATCTATCAACATTGTTTTCACTGCAATTTAATTGAACCGACCATTTATTTTGTCGTGAAAAGTGACAGTTGTCATTTTATTGAAGAAAAAAGTGCAAGCAAAAGAACAAAGCTTCTATTTGCAATTATATTGTGTGCTATTTGTGAAATTTTGCAATTAATAATTATTAATTAATTAAATACTGCAATTATAATGCCAGTGGATGGAAAATGTAATTATGGATGTACCTTTCCGCGGTGTGGCAGTCGCAAATCTTCGCAGTTTGCAGGAATAAACCGATGACTTGTGCCAACAAAGGCCATCAACAAAGGACTTGCGACAACAAAGGACATCATCCATAAGCATCATATGCTTTCTAAAATATTTATTTTGTACGTGAGATAACATGATTTTATGTTTTCGGCAAATCCAGAAAAAGTAAACCAAAACCTTAAAAAATGAAAATGCTTAAAGTTCAATAAAAATACATGGAACGTTAAGGATATTCTTTGTGTTTTCCTGCGGTAAAAGCATTTTGAAAAAAACATATCGTATCCTTAAATTTTAACTGATTTTATTGAATGTATTTTTAATCTGTAGCAAGTTAAAAAATGGTATGTTTTTTATTTTTTGTAATTTGGTATTTCGCGATTTAAATACCAAACACCGTTATATAATATTCACAATTGGAACATTTTATATTGAAAAGTGAATATTAAAATTTTTAAAAAACTTATTTTCTATCGAAAAAAAAAATTTAAAAAAGTGATTCAAGAGTGAAACGTGAGTGACAATTTTTAATTGATAAGTTGGATTATCTTGGAAAATAATTGGCTGGCATAATTTATGTCTCGGATTTACTTTTAATATAAGATAAGTTAATTTTGCATTTTTTTAAATCAAGCCGACGCAATTATTTTTCATAAAAAAAGATTTTGAAGAAGTGAAACGTGAGTGACATTTAATTTTTTTTTGTTTATTTTTGTATTAGAAATGAAAGAAAATGACGAAAACATCAAGAAAAAATTAAAGAACGTATGAAACAAAAGATAGAGAAAAATTATAGTTAAATCCGGATTCATATAAGAAACAAAATTTAGGAAAGATTAAAAAGATCTAATTAAATCATTACTTTAAGTCGTTGGCCTCGACGGAATTGCTAATAGGCCAGTCATATAGTCAAATTTGGCGCAGTTTTTGGCTTTTAACAAGCGTAAGTATGAACGAATTAGGCGAATTAGAATCGGAATAAATTTTGGAAAAATTATATATTTATGAAATAGTTTTTGTGTTGTTTTTATATAATGAATTATTTTTTTAACTATATTATGCTTTACATAATTCTTTCCATACAATTTTTTTTTTCTTTTTTGAATAAAAATGTCCTTAATATTAAGAACAAAATTTTCCTTATAAAGTATGCTTAATAAAGTTCACCAGACTAACAACGATGCAAAAAAAGGACAATTAAAATTGATTTGAAACGTGAGTGACATCGACGTGAAACGTGAGTGACAAAATCAGTATATGAAACAATCTTAAAATTCTGAGAGAAAACTAAATTTTTTCCTGCATTTTAAATTTCTACTCAATTTCGTTACGGAAAATTACTTTATTCCTAATATTAACTCAAACAATTCGCAGATTTTAAGCAATTTGTTAGAAGAACTCGAAAAATGAAAATCGTGCAAAAACGTGAGTGACACACCATTAAAAGAGAGTTTTTTTGAAATGTGTAAATATATATAAAACTTTTTGCATGAACTTATAAAAGTGAGCTTAAGAATTATTGTACCCATATAATTTTATGTGAAAAGCTTTTATTTTTGATGGAGAAAAACTTACGTTTACTGCTATGACTGAAACGTGAGTGACACTGGATTTGCCGTTTTGCCTCTAATTAATTCTTGCCGTTTATTTATTTTTTTGTCAACATATTTAAGCTGAACATCAGCTGTTCGTTCGCAACAAAATATGTGTCAAAATTTTCATGCAACTAATAAATGGCTGTTGCCAGTGAAATTTCACGCAATCGAACATAGTACTAGGCTCAACAGTAAAGCATAGTACTCTGTTCGGCTTCACGTGAAATTCCACTCAAATCTCCATACAAAAAATGACAGCTGTGAAACAACGGTGAACATTTCACAACTTTTTCGTCAAAGCTGTACTATGCTTCGCTTCGGAAAATCTATTACTATATTCCGCAACATGCATCTAGCAACATTATTTTCACGGCAATTTAATTGAACCGACCATTTATTTTGCCGTGAAAAGTGGCAGTTGTCATTTAATTTAAGAAAAAAGTGCAAGCAAAAGAACAGTTTGTAATTGAAATTATAAGTACGAATGCACCTTGGTGTTTGTGGTCGCAAAACTTCGCAGTTGCAAACTGCCATAAACTAATGAGTTGTTCTGCTCCACAACAAAGGACATGCATACTTGTATAAATATTTATTTTTTATTTATATAATCACAAATATGAAAATAAAAGAACTTAAATGATTTTCTGCTTTTCCTCTAATAAATTGTGGCTGTTTATTTACATCTTGTCGAAATTTGTAAGCTGATGATCGAATTTGAGTTGCAATACTCACAATATCCTAATTGGTTTGTTACATAACTCAAAAAATCCATGATTTTGCAGCAAAAGTCACAGTATCCAAAAGTATTTCTCGTTATTCTACTATTTAATGTTCATAGTAACATTTTTCGTGGTTCTTGAGTGAAATGAAGATAGATTCCGTTGAAATAAACGAAAAACTAAGGTTACAGGCAGTGTTGCCAGAAATTTTTGAGAGAAGAAGCTAGATGGTCTTTAAAAAATGGCTAGAAAAAGCTAGACGGCAGCTAAAAAGAGGCTAGATTTTTTTAATGTTATTTTTTATTAACCCTTTCAATGGCTTGGCTGGAATCATCGTGGAAAAATTTTTTTGAGATAATATTCTTATCATTTAGGCAATAAAAAGATTAAAAAACATCCCTCTGATTCTTACATGCGCTGCTTAGCTTTTACCAGGCTGTCGAATAGAGTGTATCGAAAATCTGACTCCCAATTGTTATATCTCATCAGAGCATTTGTCAACAGGGATGAAAATTTGAAAATTTTTCGTTTTTATATGAAAGGAATTGATTGATAAGCTTGATTTTCTTTACAAAAGTTGATAAAAAATGCACAAAAATGAATTTCGGGGGACGCCAAAATTGGTTCAAATAAAAAGAAAGTACACCAATGGAAAGGATTTTTCATGTATTATTTAATTTTGGTACCGGAATTGGGGGTAAGATTTTTCCCATACAAGGCGATTCACTCTACTGTCTAATTAAATGGACAAAACCATCAAAAGGTTGTATTATCAACTAAAACAATCGGAGACCAATGCAAATACCTTGGTTATAATGTTATTATCAAAAAAAAAATAATTACGCGTAACCACTTTTGTTTTTGCAACATTTATTAACACGCGTTGGCCATAAAATAAAAAATACATATCTCTCTTACATATCTCTCTTAATTTATGTTAATCATGTTGGTACAACTTAATTTCATAGTACCAACCTTTTTCATTTTAAAAAATACGTTGGAAAACAAAAAAAAAAAATATTTTCTTATGTGTCGAATATAATGAACCAATTTATTGAAAGGGTTTAACATGCCTCTGTGAATATACAATGTACATACGTTTGTACATATTTATACTATACTATAGGAATATGTTATAAATAGGAACAATTCCAAAAACAAAACATATTCGATTTTAATAGAATTCAGTTTTTCAAGTTTGAATATATAATAAACATAATCATAAATCTAACAGTTGAAAAAACACACCAATAAGCTTTTAAAATAAAAACGATTTTCAAAACCAATTCATTACTTTAATCTTAAAAATATTATTCGTTCAAGTGCTTGCCTCGGTTAATAAAAAAAGTTGAACCTCTATCACTTTTTAAGTCTATATCTCAAAAAATATTTCCTCATATTACATTATATACTAGGATATCACCAAAGGGATTAAATTTAAAACCCCTTGTACAATGATCTTCTTGTTTTAAGGACACCACCAAATAGTAATTCCAATATGGATAAAAATTTACTGTAACTTTCACTTGCATAGCTATTCTGTATCGGAAATTGTATTTTTGTATTTTATCAATCAGAATTTACTTATTTATCACGATATTTGCAAAACTTGTAATATCATCTGTGAATTCAAAATTGCAGCATGTGCTATTTTCTTTAAAGAGTATATCGTATCGTTAGAAGAAAATTTAGCATGCCAGTTTGAATACGATTTCTTTGCATGTTTTTTACAAAATAAGAAAACTAAAAACCAACTCTAAAAGTTCTTGGAACGGATCTTCATTCAGATAATTCTTATACTCTCTAATTCTGTGCAGAATTCAGTTGTGGAACTTAGAAAATATTTAGGGTTTAACCACTTTAAAAGTATAATCAGAGCAATACAAGGTTTACACTTTCAAAATTGCATACAAACGTCAGAAAAATTGGATGTGGTAACGCGTTTTTAAGCAATATTTTAAAAAAAGCTAGAAAAGGCTTGAACAAAACAAAAAAAGGCTGAAAAAAGGCTAGAGGCTAGATGGTTATTTTCGAGGCTAGGCGACAAAAAAAAGGCTAGACTGGCAACACTGGTTACAGGACATAACATGCTCTTGTGAGAAAGAAATCAAATTTATCTCAGAACCGGTTATAGTGGTGCTTGTGCGTTTTGATTCTAAGCCACTCAATTTATATGTGAATTATTGCCATAATCTCTCTTATGGCAATAATTCACTTGGCATTAATACCTTTTTTCGCATGGCGTTAATTCTCTACCTAATGTAAATTATGGCCATAACCAATGTGGTGGCAATAATCTTCATGGCGTTAATTCTCAACTTAATGTCCATTATTGCCAAACATGGCAAATATGGCAATAATGCACACGGCGTTAATACACAGCGCCCTCCTGAGCGACAGTTTTGCAAAATTCTTTTTGAAAAAAATTCAATAAAATTCTATGCGCTGATACAGTCGACATCAGTGGCGTACCAAGAGTCTAAGCCGCCCGGTGCGGATTCCAAATTTGCCGCCCCTCTCATATGCAATACAAAAAAAAAAAACATCTTTTATATTCATTTACGGTTTTGTATGCATAGTTTTCACCTTAGAATGTGATCTTTCATTGTTCTTAATTATATAAAAAAAAAATTCTAATATACATATCATCAACCTATTTCTAATACCTATTTCTAAGTCTGGAAAAAATGGAGCAAAACGCGCGCAAGAGTCTATTTTCTCCCGTGGTATGCTGCTAGTAACTAGCAGTTAACTAGCAGTTACTTGGTTTTGTTGTTCTATCAAGTTTTAAAACCTAGAGCAAAAGGTCTACGAGCAACTTCAATCCATTTTTGCCTATCTCATTTCTAAACACTAATATTAAAACAGAAATAAAACAAGTAACTTGAAATGCTTTGATTAGATTAAAATGGGTTGCAACAAAACCAAGTAACTTCAGTACTTTTCAGCACTTTACTTAAACGAAGTAAAATTTTATGCGAAAAATTCACTTAAAAATACCGCAATCGAAAAATTATTTCCAAAATTTATTGAAAATTTTTTCTTAGTCACATATTCTTCTTCAAACGTTTCGAATATAATAAAAAACAGAGTACAATGTCGTCACTTGAAAAAAATTTCCATTTAATTGAAAATTTATAAGTAATTATCTATCAAAACCAAGTATCTTGATAAGTTCCTTGAATTTTTTTTTGGAAATTATTACAAAAATATTAGTATACTCTCCAGTGATTTTTGCGAGAATAATGGAGAAAGTAAAATTGATTTTAATCCTACATCGTCGTACTATGATCCTGAATTTGATCCACAAATGAAAAAAAGTGACGAAGAGGAGCTCATGGACAATCATTTCATGGATTCTCGATCTGAAGATTCTCAAACAATCTTTTGCAATCGTACTACAAAGGATTCTCAAACATTCGTTTTCAATCGCGCTACAAAGAAAAGATTATTGCATCCAGCATACAGCAATTGCCGAAAAAAATGTAATGCAAAATTTTCAGAAGAATTCGAAAAGGATTATTGTAATTTTTTATAAAACTTCCTTCGAAACCGATGCAAAGCTTTATGAATGCACATTAGTTCATCAAAAAGATCTTCTGAAATATTCAAATAGAATTAAAGGAAATCATGAAAAACCCATCTAAAAAGAAGGATATTAAAGATAAATTAATTTCTTTAATACATGATAACACAAAAATTAATTTTTGGGAAGATTTTAAGGAATGTGCAGATTCTAAGGATCTTTCTATTGTTTTTACAAGCCACCACCACCAACATTCATGAATTTATTTATATGTTCTATTAATTTTGTTAAAAATAGTAAAAAAAGATTTTTTATTGAGTTTAATGAATAGATTTATATATAATTTACTTAATAAGATACTTGTGAATTATTTTTTCCATTTACCCTAAACAAGTTGCAAATTAAAATTGTAACAAATTTTCAACTTATTTTCTAAACAATTGTGTTTTAATTGATATTATACAACAAAACCAAGCAACTTTAAAGTTACTTGATTTTGAAAAAAACAGGAAAGAATAGAGTTCTAAAATACATAAAAATGTTTTATTTGCTTTCAAGTAACTTCATAGTTGCTTGGTTTTGTGAAAACACAAAAATCTTTATATGTAATGTAAGTTTATATGAAATATAAAAAAATTTTACAAACATTTTCTCAGTATCTTAAGTTCGACTTGATTGTTAAAAAACTGCAATGCAAAATAATTTGGCTAGCACAAGTTTCAAAAATTTTGACTCTTAACTCTTCAATAATTTGAAAAAATTGTTAGAAATCTTATATACGGAAAGATTATATCCTATAAGGCAAAACAAAACAATTTCTCACAATTCTCAAAAAACAAGTTACTTGGTTTTGTTATATCACAGGAGATTTCTATATTTAATAAAAAATAAATTTAATATATTGACACCTGAACAAGTATTTTTTAAGGAGTAACCTGGCATAATAAAATTTTGTCATTGCATGCACCCTACACTTATACCCTACAGTTGAAAATAAAATTTATTTATGATATATAAAGTGGTGAACAAAACATATAAAATTAAAAGCGCCATGAATTTTTTAATGATTTTTTAAAAAAATTCCATTTGCAGTATATGTGATTAAAACAATAAAAAAATTTTTTTTGCGAAATTTTTTTCCGAAAAATATATTTGTAATTTTTACAATTATTTCTTATTTTTATTGAACTTATACATATTTTAAAACATTCAAATAAACAAAATTTTTTGAAAAATCAGTTTCTTTGTGCGCAATAGAAACAATATTCTGAAGTATCTTTCTCTCAACGAGAAACTCTTCCTTGTCAATTTCTTCGTGACAGAATTCATTCAGTTTACATTCCAACTTATCATTCAGGAGAGTCAAAGGAGTAAGAATTGCGTATTTTTCAGCAAGAACATGAAGCTGCTGAAACCTTGTGGTCATTCCTCAAAATCAGTTCTTCAAAATTAATAATTGAATTAGAAAATGACCCAAATCAGTATAGACCACGCCTAACTCCTCTCCAAACTGATTTTATATATTTTATTTAACAGTGAAATCCCTTCGAAAATCACAAAAAATTATAATAGATACGACTTAAAATTATACGCATAAGTCTTATTTCTTAATATGCACTCTGAACTTACAATTCGCCATAACACTGGTTTACAGCCAATATGTACTTTGAATGCCACTATCCTTTTCTCATGTAAAATCGGTCGCTAATTCCGAAAAAAAATCATTTTTTTTTTCTGTCACTCCGTTTTCGAGATATTGCCCACTGTAGGGTTTTCAACAAAAAAAAAAAGTTGGTTCTACTTAATTGCATATATCTCCAGAACCAACAACAGTAATCAAACAAATGATATATCAAAATTATTTTTCAGAAAAATTTCCAAAAAAAGACAAAATAGTTGAAAATTTCGTTAAGAAATCAAAATATTTTATTACTTTTGATATTTTTTACTAAAAGCCTTTATTTTTCCAAAAAAAATAAGATATTGTTGAAGAAAATCTATTGAGAAATGAAAAAGTTGTGTTTAATGGAACGAAATCACCCAAATTGTGTGATTATCAATTTATGCATTTGGACTTATTTTATTGCCATAAAAAATAAATGAGAACTAAAGGTTGTTGTAATAAAATCATATATTCTTCATTTTTATTGTTCTTTTAATAATTTACATTATTTTTACATTATTTAAATTGTATATAATTATTATTAATAATTTTTATTGTTGCATTAAATCATTTATATTGTTATTTACATTGTAAATAATTTTTATTTATCATTCAGAAATTCAAAATGATTAGAATTCTTGTTATGTCGTTTATTTAATTCGGGATCGGTTTCTCTGATGAGAAACCAACAATAGTCGCCCATCATTCCTTCGTCCCAAAATCCTTGGTACCGATTCTCAATTGCTTTCATCTGTTGGTGGAATCTATTTTTTCAGGTTATTGAATCGAATTTAAATTAAATTATATAATGTAATAAACTCACATCAAAGTTTCCAATTAATTATATAAATTGAACACAAAAACGAGCACTCGAACAGCCGGCATGAAAAAAACACGAATGTAAACAATGGCTAACATTTACTTTTGTCGTCTGTTTTTGTCGCCAAATTAGAATTAAATTGAAGCTGGCTACAGCTACATTTGATGTCGGGCAACAATGTCGTCGCGATTGTCTCCAAAAGTTCATCCCATAAGAAATACATGTGAAAAAAAGTGACGTTTGAAGCTCGTCGCTCGTTGTCGTCATTGTGGATGGGCTATTACTCGAAAATTCAGCTACTCGCACATGCCTAAATATTATGTCTTTTTTTATTTCTTTGGCAACTAATTTCGAGACTCCAAAAACGATTTTATATTTTGGTTGTGCTCAATACGAAGGTCATAAATAAAGTTACATTTACAGTGGTGGCCAAATTTATTCATTAAGTTTAGTTCTTTCTTTTGTTTGTACACCTTAAAATGATATTGTACACATATTTATTTTGTAAAAGGCTTTATTTAGCTTCAGTGCCGCCCCTAAAATATTGCCTAAAATATAAACTTTAAAAAAAAAAACTTTTTCCTTTTCAAATAAAACTTTTCTCATTTCAAATTAAACTTTTTCCTTTTCAAAAAAACTTTTTTCATTTTTTTCAAGTTTTTTTTAAATGGAAAAGTTTAATTTAATTTGGGAAAAAGTTTCATTTGAAATGGAAAAGGTTGAATATGAAGTTAAAAACCTGTATAAAATTCGCTGATCAGATTCTAGACGATCTTGTTTAAAAAGCTATTAGACAGAACTAAAAACTGTCCCAGATATAACAGTCATTTTGTTTTTATACCCTAAACCTGAAAGGTCAGGGTATATTAACTTTGTGCAAACGTTTGTAACGCATAGAACGAAGCGAGTCCGGTATAGAAAAGTATATATATTTTTGATCAGCGTCACCACGTGAGTCGAGCTATCCATGTCCGTCCGTCCGTCCGTCTGTCCGTCTGTGTGTTGTCCGTATACACAGGATAAGAAGAAGGAGTTGAGATAATTGAATGAAACTTGGTACACATAGTCACATGGACCCAAGGATCTGCACTATTGAATATTTTTGGAATCCGCCCACGGACACGCCTACCTCCCATACAACGCAAAAATTGAAAACTGCATAACTCAGCTCATAATTAATCTACAACAATAAAATTTGGTATGTATGTGTTTTGCATCAACACAAATATGTTTTTGAAAAATGGGTGTCATCCACTCACGGACACCTCCCATACAACCCAAAAATTGAAAACGCAATAAATAAGCCTCTGTTTAACCTACAGAGCTAAAATTTGGCACATATGTTTTTTATAACAAAAGAAAGATGGTTTTGAAAAATGGACGTCATCCGCATACGGACACGCCTACCTCCCATACAACCCAAAAAGTTTAAAACTCAATAAATAAGGTTATGTTTGTCATAGAGAGATTAAATTTGGTATGTATGTATTTTATACCAAAACTGATGTGTGTTCAAAAATTGGGAGTATTCCGTCCATGAACACGCCCACCTCCCATAGCGAAAGCACAATAAAGGCATTAACTGTGAGCTACAGGAATAAAACTTGGTATGTGTAAATTTTTCATCACCATTTAAATGCAATTAAAATATAGGCTTCATCCGCCCACGGAGACGCCCATTTGCAATAAAAATTTTTTTATTTTTGAAAAGTGTTTTTAATTGTAAAACAAGTAAAGAAAGTCTAAAGTCGGTCTAGGCCGACTATGAAATACCCTAAACCCACTTTTAAAAAAAAAAAAAAAAAAAAATTAATTGTAAATGGGCGTGTCCGTGGGCGGATGAAGTCCTTTTTTCAAACCATCTTTGTCTTGTCATAAAAAACATACGTGCCAAATTTTAGCTCTGTAGGTTAAACAGAGGCTTATTAATTGCGTTTTCAATTTTTGGGTTGTATGGTAGGTGGGCGTGTCCGTGAGCGTATGACGTCCATTTTTCAAAGAAATCTTTGTGTTGATATAAAACACACACATACCAAATTTTGTTGTTGTAGACTTATTATGAGCTGAGTTATGCAGTTTTAAATTTTTGCGTTGTATGGGAGGTAGGCGTGTCCGTGGGCGGATTCCAAAAATATTCAATAGTGCAGATCCTTGGGTACATGTGACCATGTGTACCAAGTTTCATCCAATTATCTCAACTCCTTCTTCTTATCCTGTGTATACGGACAACACACAGACGGACGGACGGACGGACGGACGGACGGACATAGATAGCTCGACTCACGTGGTGACGCTGATCAAGAATATATATACTTTTCTATACCGGACTCGCTTCGTTCTATGCGTTACAAACGTTTGCACAAAGTTAATATACCCTGACCTTTCAGCAGCGGAATTCCCAAAAAGTAAACGACAATAATCGTTGTCGATATCGGTCATTGTGCGTGCCACTTTAATAGAAAATGACAGTTTTTGCAAGCTAACGACATCGAAAATTGTTGTTTAGCCGTTTGGGAATTCCACTACAGGTTTAGGGTATAAAAACCAATGATGTTTTTTAAAAATGCTTTCAGTTTATTATTAAGTGAATATTACAAAATAAATGAAAATTTTATTTACACTGAAAAAAATATATATAAAAAAAATTATGCACTTTTTGATTAAGGTCCTCCATTAGGTTTTTTACCGACCTTCGTTGACCTTAGTGTAGCCCGACACCATTTACGTCGAAATATTTCGATGTTTTTCGCAGTTTGTTTGGTCTTCTTAAGGTTTCATTTTTTGTATTAAAGCCCAATATCTTTCGATTGGACGAAGTTCGGGGCAATTCGGAGTATTGGGTTCTCTTTGTACCACAGTGACATTACTGGCTTGGTACCAATCCATCGCTCTCTGGTCGTAGTGACATGTTGCTAGGTCAGGCAAAAATAGTACTGAACCTTGGTTCTGACGTATAAAAGGCAGCAAACGCCGCTCCAGACACTCTCTGATGTAAATTTCGGTTTGATTGTGCGATCTGTCACAAATTCCTTACTTCCAACGCCACATTTGCATATGGCCTGCCACACCTTGTATATCTTTGGAAATTTGGTATGTTTTTGGGTGGTAAATTTTGGAGGATGCTCCACCCCTTCAAACCGCAGTATAATATCCGTGTCCAGGTAACTGCTTGAAATCCGCTTTGCTGTACGTTTCATCGTCCATGATCACGCACTCAAATTTGGACAGGTAATCGCGATACAGTTTTCGAGCCCTCCTCTTGGCTTCGGCGTCCTTTTCTTCTGACCTATCAGGTACTTTTTGAACTTTATAGATCCTTAGGTTGTAAAATTTTTTAATCCGTTGAACACTTGATTTCGATGTTCCCGCTTTTGCTGCCATATCACGAACCGAAGTGCCTGGATTCTGAATAAACAGCCGCTTAACGTTCTGGGCCACCGCTTGGTTTGCTGGACTACTTTTTCTCCTTGAGCTTGGCGTTTTTGATAAAGGGGTAAGCAGTTTGTATCGTTTTATGGTCCTTCCGACAGTTTTTACGCATACGCCAACTTCCTTAGCAATCTTTTTGTACGTGGTGTTTGGATTTTTCAGATATTTGCAAATAATTGCTTTCCGCTTTTCTTCTTGTTGAGACGACATCTTTTCAGTAGCTCTTTTATTTCACTAATGAGTGTTTTTTAATCTGAAATATTTATACTTTATTTAGGTACCAAATATGTTGCTATAGAGGTAAAGCTTTTTTAAACATAACCTAAAAACAAAAGGACAGTTATTTCTGGGACAGTCTTTACGTGA
This sequence comes from Tetanocera ferruginea, assembly GCA_958299015.1. NCBI lineage: Eukaryota > Metazoa > Arthropoda > Insecta > Diptera > Sciomyzidae > Tetanocera > Tetanocera ferruginea. The sequence goes on from OY282640.1 coordinate 120,942,761, forward strand.
CAGATCGCAATGAAAATTGAAATTTTGCATAAAAAAAATTAAAATAACAAAGGGAACGACATTGATCTTTCCGTGTTTGATGTATACCAGGTTAGGGGAGAAAAGGTTAAGCCGGATGTCCAACTCACGCACTTAGGCCATCAATTATCCAATTGTTCTACCATATAATCTTATTTACTTATGTGTTGTTATAAATTTTCCCCTTCTACATCGAACAATGGTAAATTTGATAAATCTGTATATTGGGCTCGGTTTGATTTCTGAGATTGCTACTAGTGAGCATAGGAATAGTCTTTCTAGGGTTAAGAGTCTTCTTCTGCTAAAGTCGGTGCATTGGCAAAGAAGATACTCCACACTTTCTCTTCTTGTAATTGTAGCGTCTGTACTGGTCGTTGACTTCAATACCCAGTCGGAGAGCATGTGTTCAAGCAGTGCCCGAAAGTACTCCAACTAGAACAGAGAGGTACGTTCTTCTGAGTCACAGTAGTAATGTACATAGTAGTAAGTAGTGGTAACGCAACGTACCATTCACAGTAATAACGCTGAATGTTATAAAAACGGCAGATAGTTATTATAAAGCTCTTTGGTCTGGCGAATAGAATTTCCTCTGCTTTAAAAGTGGCTAAGGTAATACCCATCCTCAACTACCCTGGAAATGCAGCGGCCGTGGGTAAACCTGAACAGTTCAGGTTATATTAACTTTGTGCAAACGTTTGTAACGCATAGAAATAATTATCGATTTATTCATAAAACTAAAATGTTTACAAGAGATGGGTGATCCACTAACCAACAATCACATCTCCCAAACAACCCAAGTAACATTGTTGGAACTACTAGGTATGAGTGAGCTTTAAAATGTTCTAAAGGTGTGTCATATGTAGTTAAAGCTTTACCCCAGCTTGTTTTGCTGCTAGTTGCCTTTTATTATAAGTAAAATGCTCGATAGTTTATTTTTCTACCATTCTTAGCTCTAAAACTTTTATAGTTCTTTAAAGAAATTTATAAAATCTGCAAAAGAGCAGAACTCGGAAACTTGTTATTTGCTTTGTAAAGGCTCTTTTACTGCAGTAAAAATTACTACAGAGCTGCTTTAAAACTCGTAGATTCAGTTTAATTTTAGCTTTAAGATGTATATTTTGACTGCATTTTCAAAGCTAATAAATGTTAATTGTCGTGTATAAATAAAGTGTTTAAATTCAAAGCAATAATGATTGTGGTCGTTTTCGGAGAAGGAGGTCTTAGGGTAATCGGGCTAGACCAACTTTAGAGTTGTTCTTTACTTTTTTTATTTACACTCAGGGAAAAAATGCTGTATTATCAAACAAATCATGGGTTGAAATAACATATTTTGCTGTTAAATACCATCCAATAAATTAAACTTTCAAATCAACAGTCGGTTGACTGTTAGTTTTAAGAACACGAAACCCATATAAAATCTTACTTATTGTAATTTTATCAATGTTTTGAAAGTTCATGTTTGGCCAAGTGTGCTAACGTGTGCGTCTAGTAATCGACTGTCCTAGCTTCAAATTCCGGCAAGGCCAAAAAAGTTTTTTTTATTTAAAATATTTTTTTTTAATAAAAACTGAACTTGGCAATTTTTTTTTTAAGATAAAAACACAACTTATTTTGGAAGTTATTTTTGACCAACCAATTAATGAAACAGAATTATTATTTCAATTATTAAATTACAAAATTTGATATTTACACAGCTAGGGTCGTGGGTTCGACGTCCCCCGCATGACACTTTAGCGCACTTCCACTGAGCTATTGTCAACGATAATAAAAATATAGGAAAACAAATTTAAAAAATATTGCTTAGAGAAGATGGGCATTTCAACAAAAACACAAAAATATTTCAACAGATGATTTTAACAGCACAAAAATACTTTGAAACGTTCATTCAACAAAGAAAACTGTTAACTTAAACGCAAATCATTCAATCTAACAGAGTTTTTAAATAACAGCGGCCGACTGTTAATGTAACAGTTGATATATTTCTGAGTGTATAAATAGTGAACGTTTTCGACTTCTTCTTACAAATTCTTTTAAATCTGCGAATTGTTTGAGTTAATATAAAGAATAAAGTAATTTTCCGAAATGAAATTGAGTAGAAATTTTAACTGCAGAAAAAAATTTTGCTTTTTCTAAGAATTTGAAGATTTTTTCATACACTGATTTTGTTACTCACGTTTCACGTCGGTGTCACTTACGTTTCAAAACAATTTTAACTGTCTTTTTTTTACATCGTGGTTAATCTGGTGAACTTTATTAACCTTATTTTGTAAAAAAAATGTTTTCTTAATATTAAGGTAATTTTTATACAAAAAAGAAAAAAATTTGTATGGAAAGGATTATGTAAAGCATAATATAGTTAAACAAATAATTCATAATACAAGAACAACATAAAAACTATTTCAGATATATATCATTTTCACAAAATTTATTCCTGTCCTTCATCCGAATCTGTATGTAAACCCTGAACTGTACGAAACCCAAAGTCGTTGATCCTTACGCTTATTTAAAATCCAAATACCGTGCCAAATTTGACGATATGACTGACCTATTAGCAATTCCGTCGAGGCCAAAGGCTTAAAAAAATGATTTAAATAGATCTTTTTAATCTTTGCTAAGTTTGTTTTCTCTATATTTTTTTCATACGTAGTTTAACTGTCGGCTTTCACTTTTTCTTGATGTTTTCGCCATCTTCTTTCATTTTTAATACAAAAATAAACAAAAAAAAATTAAATGTCACTCACGTTTCACTTCTTCAAATGCTTTTTTAAGGAAAATTAATTACCTCTGCTTGATTTAAAAAATACAAAATTCACTAATCTTATATAAAAAGTAAATCCAAGACATAAATTGTGCCAGCCAATTATTTTCCAAGATAATCCAACTTATCAATAAGAATTGTCACTCTCGTTCACTCTTGAATCACTTTTTTAAATTATATTTTTCGACAGAAAATGATTTTTTTAAAAACATTTAATATTTACTTTTCAACAGAAAATGTTTCAGTTGTGAATATTATGTAACTGTGCTTTGATATTTAAATCTCGAAATACCAAATTACAAAAAATAAAAAGCGACAATTTTTTTAACTTTCTACAGATTAAAAATACATTCAATAAAATCAGTTAAAATTTAAGGATACAATATTTTTTTTTTCAAAATGCTTTTACCGTAGGTAAACACAAACAATATCCTTAACATTGCATGTGTTTTTATTGAACTTAAAGCATTTTTGTTTTTTAAGGTTTAGGTTTACTTTTTCTGGATTTGCCGATGAGTATATTTATTATCACTGCACTTTTAGCAGAAAATAAAAATGCGAGAAATTAAAGAGTTGAGCGTAGAAGCTTGCGAGATCGAAGTGATCCTCTAGATTTATCCAGTTCTGCATAAATCTGTCAATTGCAAAGTTTAAAAAATAAATAAAAATCTAATTTTCTTAGATTCATTTTTCAATATCGTATTAATAAAGCGGCATTTAATTACATACTGAAAGAAATAGAACAACAAATTCAGTCGTCCTCTATTTCCACAACACTTCAATTGGCTGTAATACTGCGTTTTCTCGCTGAAGGTGGCCATCAACTAGGTAGAAGCACTGTACCGAAAATATTAACGAATATGTTAAATATTTTGGAAAGAAAAATTTGCGTAAAATGGATACAATTAAATGTTAAGGAAGAGCAAAGAAATAAAACCAAGAAGTACTTTCTTCAAAATTATGGCATTCCTGGTGTCGTTGGTTGCATTGATGGGACACATGTAAGAATAATGAAATCATCTGAGGCTGATCATTTATATTGCAATCGCAAAAGATATTATAGTCTCAATGCTATGATTGTAAGTCCTACTGATATTTTTTAGGGCTTCTGTAAAATACATTTTGTCTCAAATTTCCAATCACAATAGACAGATCTTGGCAATTGATGCACGTCATCCAGGATCCTGCGGTGACTCGTTTATATGGAAATTAAGTGATACCAGAGATTTATTCTTGTCGAAGTATGAAGCTGGTGATCGAATCTCTTGGCTAATTGATGATGCTGGATATAGAATTGAACCATTTGTCATAGTTCCATACAAAAATTCAGAACCTGGCTCAAAACAGAACAAATACAACAACGCACATGAGTCTGCGCACAATGTTATTGAATGTACAATAGCTGAACTTAAAGGACGTTTTTGTTGTTTGCTTGGTACCATATAATACAAACCACAAAAAGTTTGTCAAATAGTTAACGTTTGTTGTGCGTTGCATAATATCTGTCGATATTACAACGATGAAAATGATTTTGCTTCAAAAACAAAAAATGTTGATTTCACAACTTCTTTCATTGACAAGACTTCTCTAACTATCAAAGGTACAATAATAAGAGACTAAATAGCTGGTTCCTTGGAATTCAAGATTATTTGTGTCTCGATGTTAATTTATTTCCTCAGCCTAGATTTTATAAAAAGTAGCTTTAAGCTCATATCAGTTTCTTATCAACAACCACAAACATTTTATATTAAAAAGTATTATTTAAGAACTTGAAACCATGTTCACATGAAGAATTTTTTACATTATTATTGTTACCTTAAAATGTTTGGGATATTTTTATGTCTGAACTTATTTATTTTATCTGGATTATTTCTTTTTATTCAAAAATTTAAAATCGCATTATGCATGAAAGCTACTAGTATGAATAAGATAGTTGACCATATCTAATATTTATTATTAATCAAATATTAATTTCAAATGGTTTAACAAAAAATATCGTTTTGTCTTTTAATACGAACTCATAAACGAAACAAACACTGGATAGTTTAAGATCTTTTTGTTGCTGTTACAGCAATATTTAAACACTATTGTGAAATAAAATATCAAATCAAAAAATCTATGTTATCTAATCGTAACAAGCACAGAGAGTAATCGCAACAGCAGCGATTTAAGTTTAAGAATCCTTAAGAATTGTGCTCAAACAAATGAAAAACCAGTAATTCAACTCAGGTCGGTTTAGCCAGACTGTGTTACACCATAAAAATACTTTTAAATTTAAATATATATTTTAATACTTAACAAGTAATCTAAATAAAAACATTTTATATTTTATATTTTTAAAATTCAGGTTGATGAAAAATGATCTCTTCATTGCAGTAATTATTTTAAAACGAGAGAACTGAAAATACGAATAACTAATTGTGTTTAACCAAAAAATTCAAGCAATAACAAAGGGCATTTGAAATTTTAAATACATGTTTTTTAAGTCACGTTCAATGGTTCCTTTCCCAGTTGAGCCTCTTGTTGATGCATACTTCTCACATGCACCTTCCAACCTGTCTGCGTTGGAAAACGACGTTTGCAATATTCGCAGTGAAAAATCCAATTATCACAAGTACCGACTTGCATGTGCTTTTGCAGGTACTTTTGATTACGAAATGGAGAAAAGCATTTTGGACACGTTATCTTTGTATTCTGATGCACTACATCCATATGATAACTCCAATTGTCCCACACACTAAAATGTTTGTCGCATGCATCACAATAGAAACGCTTTACTTCTGAGTGTATGTTAATATAGTGTCGTCGGAGACTGGAAACTCGATTAAAATGTGACTTGCAGCCGGGATGTGGACATTTGTGGCACTCTGATCCATGTTGTTGCTTCTTATGGTTTAATAGATGCACCTCTAGGGTGTAGGTTTTTCCGCATTCATCACACTTGAATTTTTTTTCTGCAGGTTGTTGCTTGTGATCTTGCTCAACATGCCGGAACAGCAGACGGCGCCATGAGAACTTTAGCGCACAAAATGAGCACGGATATATGTTGCTATCATCAATATCGTGATCCAGCATCAGATGATTAATGAAATTTTTACGAACTACAGTTTCGAATTCACAAAACTCGCACTTGTGCATATATTGCAACTGTTTCTTAAACTTACGTTTCAAATTTGTTTCCTTTGTAATTGAAACGTCTTTTAGTTTAGGCTTCACCTCTGCCAAGGGTTTAGTATTATTGGTACTAGAATTGTCAACAATGGTGGTGTTTGATTCTAAGTATTCTGCGCACGAATCATCTAACAGGAATTCTACATTGGAATATAATTTGTGATTTATATATTCAACGGCATTGTTTGCATCTACGTGATCCAACGCTTCGTTTTTTATAAATTGAGGTGGGGTCGAATCTTCAACGTTTATCTTTAAGCTGGGCTCAGATACATTTGGTTTTAAGGGCAATACATTTTTGTTTGCCGATGTTGACTTCAAATTATGTTTCTTCTTTTTACTTCTGCCTTTATCGCGTTCATATGACACCCCATCATTATGAAAGTCTCTTGCTATGTTATTCTTGCATAAATATTCAGTCTTTCTTTCGCTCAACAAGAATTCCTCAGTCTCCTGACACTGCAATATGATGCACTCTGCAGCAAAAATAGCAGCAGTGCAAGAAAAACATATTTGTGCTTCAGGTTCACATCGTGATGAAATCTACAAAGGATATCAATATACATTCAAAAAGAAAATATGTCTAAATTAGGAAGTTCTCTTACCTTTACGCCGCTGATGTTGTATATTACTTCTGGCAAATATTTTTCATCTTGATAATGATATATCGTTCTAATATCGTTTCTAATTCGTAGGCATATACGACAAAAGTCTTCTATTTTTTCCATGGTAGCTATCTTTTCTGTTTACCAAAACAACAAATAAAATAAAAAAAAATAGAACCAGCACTTGCCATCCGAGTTGCAACACAAAGTACTTTCCTACTATCAGGCACTTTCAAGCCATCCAACGTGTACAATGTACAAGAGCTTACACATCAGCAAACTGATTTGTCGAACAACACGGCGGTTTGAACCTGTTCGAATAAGATAGCGTTTATATAGAACGAATCTGTTCGTAGAATATCCGATTTTGTTTTTCGCCATTACTTGTTTTATACCAATTTTATCCGACGTTTCAAGTCGATATGATCGAAGTCGCTACGACACAAGCCACTGCATAAACAGAACTTCAAATTGTCTTAAAAATTTCAAAGCGATTCAATACAACCTCATTTTAAATCGGTTCTTAAAATTTCAAGCCGCTCTAAAAGTATGCATAAACAAGTTTTTATTTTGCAACCGTTCTGAAAATCGCTGTGTTCTAACTGTCAAACTTTATTGAGCACAGTAACAGAATGTGCATTAACGAACTGCATAAACGCTTCTTTTTTTACTGAAACCGACTCAGAGTTTTAGTATAACCACACTACTTTAAACCGTAATCCGAAAAAACGATATCAATGAATTTGTTTTAACGTGGCGGAAAAACATGGTAATAGACATGGTTGAATAATGAAGTTGCCGCAAGGCTGGCAGTGCTCTCTTTCTCATAGCCTCAAAACCAACTGTCTACCGAAAGAACAAACAAGAGATGCAACAACAGAAAACAGCAGCCTTCCATCTTCAGCTGGCGCAGCAGCGTCTGCTTCTTGCTTGCAGTTTATATCACAAGTTTTTTTCAGTTTTTTGCAATTAATTTTGCCATTTACTACTTGTGAACACGTTAAAAAAAATTTCAAATTGTATTTTGGGTGATTTTTCATTATGAATGCTTGGCCAAAAGTTTTGCCCAAAATTTTCTGGCGTTTGCTTACAATGTACGATTATCTTAATTTTTGTTTTTGGGCGATTATGCATTTTTGGAAGTTGAGCGATTATTCATTATGAACAATCACCAAAAAAAAAAAATGTCTTTTTGCCCAAAATATGAAATGAATGATCACCCAAAATATTTTATGGGCATTCGTTCATTTTTGATTTTGGGCGATTGGGTTTTGGGCGATTATTCGCACAGTCATAAAGAACTAAGCAAAAAGTGCAACAACAAAATCTTTGCAGAATCAATGAAGTCAATTATTTTTAAATTTTGCAACTAGCAAAAGTGTAGAAAAACACTGCTTGAATAAGTAAAAAGCTTCTCGTTGATTCCGTTTAGGTTTTACTGCAGTTGAGCTTCTTAGCTTTTCAAAGTTAGTGGACTGCATAAACCACAGAGACTACTGATGAGTCGGAGTACCGTTCGACGAAACCATTGTCTAGTCTGCGCAGTTTGTTCATTGAACAAGAACATTGTTGTTTGGCTTCAATAAATTATTTGGCATCAAGCTCTAAAACTAATTCTTAAAAACTATGTTTTTTAAGAATTATAAACTAATATTTAAGCTTTAATAAGTTTCTACTATGGTGCAAGAAAATAAAAGGGATTACTGAACTATACATAGAACTTTACATTTTGATCGTTTGAAAGTTAAAAAATGAGAAAATTAAATAAAAAGTTGGATAAAATTATAGTTGTAGCGCTAGTAATTTATATTAACCCACCATGGAATAATAAAATATATCTTACTTGCTTACTTCCCATCGCATCTCCTAGATGGCGGTGATGTAAGCCTTTATTTTTGCGAGGGCTTCCACCGATTGGACAGAAGCACCTTCTCTATACAGGATCGCCATATTCAAGGTGCATATCCGTAAATCATTTTTCGTTTGAAGTGGTCGTCAACGCAGTAGGGGTTTATATCCGAGGCTGATTTGGTTTTCATTGTGTGCAAATTCCAGGCGGCTCGGGGAGATAACGATTTCCGGGGCGCCGCAATTTGACGATGGATTCGAAAAGTACACTCTCCAAAAATTATTGTTAAAATTCAACAATTACAATTGTATACTCTTAATAAAAATAAGAATAGCCAAAGTAAAAGTTGATTTATCGAATTTTTTTGCTAAAAGGCCTATGAAGAAAATTAGCTTTATTATTCTAAATATATAACCAATATTAATAATTAAGATATTATTTAAAAATTTATATATAAGGCTTTTAGAAAAATTTTGGATGAATGAAATTTGTTGAGTACTTTGTATTTTATAGGTATTTTTATGCAATAAAAAATATTTTCTTACACAAAACCATTATTTTCTCAAACATTTTCTCAAACATATGAAGAGTAAATTATTTAAGCTTGAAAATTTATCTTACATTTGGTATGTAATATTTATAATTTATTTGACTTTTTGTGGTGTTTTTTTATGACACAATAATTTGCCCTTGTACGGACAATTGCTTATTTCACTCATATTTACCTTAGATGTTTTGCTTTCTTTCTCCATATTTTCGAATATGGCCATGACAATAAACAATTGTTTTTAAATCAACATTGTAGCTATAATATATATATGAATTAACGGGATTTTCGATTCAGTGAAAAAAATTTGTAATTTTTAGTCGATCAGTTAATAAAAAATATACATATTTTTATCCATCGAAAAAAGGTAAAACTTTCAGCTTTTCAAAAAATATATATTTTAAGTCTCTTAAAAACGTAAATTTTTTATATAAAAATGGTTCTTTTCATTAAAAACTTCAAATCTGATATTTATTCGCTTGTGGTGCGACCGTCTGTCACGTCATCCCCTATTTCGTTACAAGCGATAACATACTTAAGTGGGTTAGCAGAGTTTATTGTTCTGCGAATCTTGAGCAACACTTTGTTACAGCCCACCGACTCAGATTCTTTATCGCGTTTTATTTATGTTATTTTGCGATCTGCTTGGCTCCGCGATTAGCGCTTAGCCAAGCACATTCCTTGGCCTAGCGACTTCGCTATCGATGTGAACGACACAGCGGTAATAGAAGCCGCCACTTCTTGTTTATCGTTGGTGATTCAGCCAGCTACAGTTGGTAAAGTAAGTGGAGTCCGCTGTCATCAACGACCGACGTTCAGTCGCTGTACATAATACTATAGTATTTATTCAACGCGCTATGATGGCATGGTCTCTGGGCCATGCTACCTTAGAGATTTTATTATTTAACTACGCGCTCCGGGAATAACCAAAGTCAGTCTTCTTCTAGCGTCGAGCGCGAGCTACACTCTTATCAATTGTAAATACTTATGAATAAAAATATACCAAGCAAACTTAAGTTGATACTTGTTAATAAAAATATACTTAACAAACCAAAATTGGTGACCCCGACGACCACGCGAATAAAAGTGATAGTGTTTGTGGAAATATTTTAACAAAGAACTTTAAAGAACTTTAAAAAGAAAAACCTTTTTAAAATGGAAAATGAAGTGCATCGCGATACCGAATGTGCCGACGACCGTGCCGAACAACCGGAGACCACCGCGCCTGCAGCAAAACGTCCAGACGGCACAATTCTGGACGGACGCGCCCGACCTGAGGTTCCTCCAATTGGAGGCCCAGTTTAAAAGACAAGGCGTCAAGTCTGACGCACACAAATTTTATACTGTGGTCACGGCGTTGTCTAAACAAGTTTTGAGACAAGTGAGCGATGTCGTGCGCAGTCCACCGGCCTCAGGAAATTTGATTGTCTGCAAGAGCGTCTCCTGACAATATTCGGAGACAGTCTTCAAGAGAAGCTTCGGTGTCTTATGGAAGACATGGAGCTAGGGGACCAGCACCCGTCCCAGCTTGCTGGTCCCCTATTGGACTCAAGTCAATGAGTCGATGCTGCAAAATCTGTGGATAGCAGGACTACCTGAGGACGTGGGCGATTTTGCAGGTTTTTGCCCTGAATCTGGCTCAGCAGGCCACACAAGCCGACAATATAATGGAGTCGGGTAAAAACCGACAGAGGCATGTCGCAGCGACAACTTCCACGCCACCGAATGATATTTATGAAAAACGTCTCAATCGCTTGAAAGACGCGCTCTACGACCGTGACCATCCTCAGCCCCATGGCCGCCGCAGACGATCACGCGTACGCTGGAATATACCACCAGCGAGCTGCAGTCAGAGTTGAATGATGACTTTTTATACGTTCTGACTACGCGAGGCCGTGGTACAGCAGCACCTGGCCAAGCCATCGAAGACACCGATCCGGCTCAAGAAAGAGGTCAACCGACGAGTCTCGTGCCAGAGCAAAGGGTTACTGCTGGTACCATCGATTGCAAGGCAGAAGAGCCAAAGCATGCCGTCAGCCCTACAACTTCGACTCAAAAAACTAGATACACAGCCACCAGCGAAAGACGACATACGTGGCGACAATCGGGTATGTCGTCTATACGTAACCGATTCTGCAACGAGTAGACGGTTTCTGATCGACACTGGCGCAGACATGTCGGTCATCCCTCCAAAAGTTCAAGAGCGATTCAACGGAATGCGCTTCAGCAAGTTATATGCAGCTAACGGATCGAGCATCGAGACTTTCGGCATGAAGAAAGTAGCGCTCGATTTGGGTCGTTGCCGTAAATTTGAATGGCCAGCGTCAAAACTTCGTCATAAACTTCGTGATAGCCAGCGTCAAAACACCACTCATTGGAGCTGATTTTCTTCGAAATCACGGTCTCTTGGTGGACATGAAGTACGGCAGACTGATCGACCAGGGCAGCATGCGTGAGAGCAGCAAAACAGGTTTGGATTGGGGTAAGACAGAACTATTTACTTTTAATATTCGCGACCCTTTCGAGAGGATACTATCAGAATTCTCTGACGTCACTGTTTTACGCCATAAAAGCATCTCTGCTAACTCAGGCGTTACCCATCACATCATAACATATGGGCCGCCCATTCACGCCCGGCCCAGACGTCTTGCTCCTGACAAATTGACAGTGGCGCGAAAAGAATTCGAATACCTTATAGAAAACGATATTTGCGAACCGAGCGACAGCAATTGGTCAAGTCCACTCCACATGGTCAAGAAGTCATACGGCTCATGGCGACCGTGCGGAGATTACAGAGCTCTTAATGAAAAAACGGTACCAGACCGCTACCCTATTCCCCACGTGCAGGACTTTACACATATTCTGCACGGGAAGAGCATTGTTTCATTACTAGATCTGCAGCGTGCATATCATCAGATACCTATAGAACCTGATGATATACCAAAAACTGCGATAACGACTACGTTTGGCTTGTTCCAATTTAAGTATATGACCTTTGGTTTGAGAAATGCAGCTCAAACGTTTCAAAGGCATATTAACAAAATTTTGGCCTCAGAAGCAAATTACGCGTTCGTCTATTTCGACAACATCTGCATAGCTTGCAGCGACGAAAAGCTGCGCGAGCATGGCCTCGCGATTAATGTCACGAAATGCGTATTAGGCAAGGAGGTAAAGTTTTTGGGCCACACGGTCAACAAAGATGGAATACAACCTCACAAAGATTAGGTGAGATCCATCGTAAACTTTCCGAAACCCAAAGTTGCCCGCGATATGAAACAATTCCTTGGGATGGTGAACTTCTATCGAAGATTTATCAAGAATGCAGTTTCAACTCAGTCCGTTTTGCAGGGCATGATAGTCGGATATAAGAACAATGAAAAAACGCCTTTGGTGGGGAATACAGTAGCAGAGCTAGCATTTGTTAAATGCAAGAACGAGCTTGCAAACGTGGCACTACTTTACCACCCCAAATCGGACGCCAAACTTTCACTCAGCGTTGATGCTTCAGATTTTGCGGAAGGCGCTGTTTTACATCAAGAAATAAATGGTGCGATGCAACCACTGGGTTTTTATTCAAAAAAACTCATAGATGCACAGAAAAAATATGGCACGTACAGTTGAGATAGAAGTAAGGTCACTAATCGACTCTCCAAAAGAACAATCATCGCTCGAGATACGCAAACTTGTCTTTCCGAACGTTGCAAACCCCGTTTTTTGTGATAAGGCACATGGCAGAGTTCACCTATAGTTCCTAGTAAATTTCGCGAAGAGGTGGTAGCAAAACTACACGGAATCTCTATCCAGCCGTTACTGCATCGACAATACTGGTTAAGGAGTCTTCAAGAGAATTTGTCTGGCCAATCATGGGCAAAGATGTTCGTAAATTCGTTAAATGCTTTTTGCCATGCCAGCGTTCCAAAGTCCAGCAGCATAACAAGTTACCGCTTGCGTTTTTTGATAAGCCAAGTGAACGTTTTGAGCATATAAACATAGATCTTGTGGGACCTCTCACGATTTCACAAGAAAATCGTAACTGTTTAACTATTATCGACCGATTTACGAGATGGCCTGAAGTGATTCCTCTTCAAGATATGACCGTAAAACAGTCGCCCGTCATTTGATTTCAGGCTAGATATCACGATTTGGTGTTCCACTATGCATCACAACCGATCTCGGACGCCAGTTTGAATCTGACATTTTTCGTCAACTTAATCGGATGCTGGGTATTGACCACTTTCGTACAACTCCGTACCACCCGCCGTCAAATGGCCTAATCGAGAGATGGCACCGCACACCAAAAACAGCAATAATGTGTCATGAAAATGATGACTGGAGCGAGATTTTTCCAGTTGTTTTATTAGGACTCCGATCGTCAGTCAAAGAAGACATCGCAGTGTCTCCAGCTGAGTTAGTTTACGGGACCGTACTTAAACTCCCAGGTGAGCTACTAGCCCCAACGCCAGGGAAAACTAGCGAGACAGAGTTCGTGAAAGATCTAAGGTCCATGATGCGTTAAGTCATGTCACCTCAGACGAGCCATCACGACAAACCGAGAATATTTATTCATAAAGGCATGGATACTTGCTCCCATGTCTTCGTGAGAATCGACAATGTTCAACGACCGCTACAGTCCAGGTACGAAGGCCCGTTCGCAGTGTCTGAAAGGTTCGATAAATATTTTGTTATCACCATGAATGGAAAGAAAGCCAAGATTTCAATCGATCGACTGAAGCCATCCCATACGACGGAGGAAAGCAACACTGTCGTGACATTTTTCGACACTTCGATGGACATCGCGGGACTTCCACTAAAGTGAGTCCAGCAGACAAGGTCGTGACAGGTTCCGACCCACCGCTGGACAACGCTGGATGCGCTCGTAAAAGAAATCAATCCAAAGAGAAGGTCGTGACAATTTCCGACCCGCCGTTGGAAAACGCGGGACACGATTCTAAAAAAAGTTGTCATCCAAAGAAAAAGGCAACCTTCTCTTTTCAACACTGTAATGCAAGCCGACAGACAACAACAAACGCCGTGACTTATTCCGGCGCACCGTTGGACACCGTGGGAGCTCCTCGAAATCAGAGCAAAGCGAGCCAGTCACCGCCGGTCATTACAGGAAGTGGAAGACTCATTCGTCGCACAAATAAGTTCTAAAATTTAAAAAAATACGTAAAACGCTAGGGGGGAGTATTGTGGCGCGACCGTCTGTCACGTCATCACCTATTTTGTTACAAGCGATAACATACTTAAGTGGGTTAGCAGAGTTTATTGTTCTGCGAATCTTGAACAACACTTTGTTGGAGCCCACTGGCTCAGATTCTTTATGGCGTTTTATTTATGTTATTTTGCGATCTGCTTGGCTCGACGATTAGCGCTTAGCCAAGCACATTCCTTGGCCTAGCGACTTCGCTATCGCTTTGAACGACACAGCGGTAATAGGAGCCGCCGTTGCTTGTTTATCGTTGGGGTATTCAGCCAGCTACAGTTGGTAAAGTAAGTGGAGTCCGCTGTCATTAACGACCGACGTTCAGTCACTCTGGCTGAACGTCAGACCGTTCGTTGCGAGCCAAGTATGTATGTAGTTGTGATAAGCAACAACAAGCGCTTGGCTTCAAATGACTATGTGTCACTTAGAATGCATGTACCAAGAGCAAGGCTTGCCAACATATACATCGTTATTGGTAGTACGTTGCTCTACTCCCCGCTACCGATCTGTAGGTAGATTCCAGGATTTGCTATCGCTTAATCTCGATCGCTAAAAAATGCTTACGTCAGTTTTAGCAAATTTTAGCGACAATCGCGATTCTAAATCACAAATCATCTCCTATTTTCATCGCTTAAATTAAGCAATGAAAAAAATGAGCCGGATAAAAACAGTTGATTTTGACATTTATTTATTGCTAAAAAGTTGCTAATTTGCGATTCTGAGTGTATTTCAATCGCTAAAAATTGCTAAAATTATCAAATTTTTAGCAACAAGAAATTTAAGCCGCTAAAATTTTTAAAAACCTAATAGTACTTAAAATAGGAATGAAAACAAGGCAAATTTAAATTATCAACAACGTAACGCTGTCTTTTTCTAATTCTCTTTCTAAACGTCAATAGAAAACGTATAAACAAAAAAGCAAAATGTTTTTTATTCCAATGTTTAGAACGAGAATTTAATAAGACATAGTTGATAAGACACTCATACTGTTATTATAATTAATAATGTTTCTAATTTAATAAATTTTACCGACACTGAAGCGCACAACAATTTATTATTTTGACTTTAACCTCAATGCTTACACACACAAATAGAAAATTTGACAGCTCTCGTTGAAAAACTTGTGCGCCACTACGGTGGATAAAACAATTAGTTTTTAGCTAAGCGATGTGAAGTTCAGAATCGCATTTTAGCGAAATCGCTAAAATTTCGGATAATACTAGATTTTTAGCATTTTAGCGATTTTTAGAGTTTTAGCGATAGTAAATCCTGGAATCCACCTACTGCTCTCGTTTCGTCATTAGCGCTGATGACAGAAGCATGTCAGCATGAAAGTCGCCATAGCTGGCTTTTGTTGAACGCTAACAAATCAATTAATCGTGTCTACCTTTTGTTAACAAAATATTGATTGCCGTCTTAATTATTCTTAATTAAAATTTAGTTATTGCATAATAAACTTAATATGATGCTTAATTTGACAAATTCATATGAGAACAGACAAAATGTTCTTCTTATCATATTTTGCATGTTCACAATGACTCACATCAATCGAACAGGTCTACTAACGACTATTGAACAGATCTTTTCTTCGCAAATTTACGACGATTAATTTTCATCAACTCAATAGATGATTAAATTTAAGCAAACTTCGGAAAAAAAACAACAACAATTGCATTGAAATTTTCGTAAATTTCAGATTTCGGAAATTTCAGCGTTGAAGTGAATACCCTAAGTGTGAAATAATATAAGGGATGTATATTTTTATGTCAAACATGAGGTCTTACTGTAAGCTTTTCAAAAAAATATATTTTAAGTAACTTAATAACGTTACTTTTTTAGAAAATAACGGTTCTTTTTATTAAAAATTCAACTTTGGAATAAATTCGCTTATAAAACTTAATATATTGTAGCAATAATGGTATTCCCTTAACGCCTCGGAAACAGCTTAAACCTCGTAAACTGCTTAATGTTAAGAAAATGGGAAATGATGGAAATATTTTGTATAGCGATTTTTTTACGATGTTTAAGCTACAATTTCAGTGCTTAAACAATGTAAAAAAGTTTGATTAAACTTTCAGCTGTCAAACTATCAAAAAGTGTGTGGTGTGTTTTATTATTTATTTTGGCGCTTAATTCATCCCAATGGGCAAGCATAGAAGTGGATAGTGGCAGTGCTTGAAAACGGAAAATAAACACTTCGACAGATCGTTAGGTGCTCTGTCAGACAGTAAAACTGCTGCAATTGGTATTAGATGAGGCTAAAGATTGCCCGGAAAAGTTTGGAGTATACAGCTAACTTAGTAAGTAGGCAGTAGGCAGCTAACTCAATTATTCCCATTTCAGAAACCTAGAGCAAACAGATTCTACGAACAAATTTTCGATTTATTACGGCATGATGACAAATATGCATGACAAATTTATCAGATGTCTAAAGGTACGTTCCTTTAACAGAGGCTCGGAATTTTGCGAGTTTACGAAATGGGAAATTTTGATCGTTAAGGGAATACCATTAATGATATTTATAAATTAATTACCTTTCAAATGACATATCAGTCTGAAAGATCCATTGAGTTACGGCCAAGATATACATGTTTTTTGAACAGATCGTTTAACAACAAATTTTTTAAAAAATCGATAACTCAATAACTAATAGAGTTATCGATTTTTTGTTCGGCAAATCATGTTTTTTGTTGTTCTCTACCAGAAAACATCTTCAAATTACGGCGCCCCGGAAATCGTAATCGTACCGGCGGCTCCATCTCACCTTCGGTCTATGTGAACCGATTACGGACAAACTAATGGATTGTTTATGATTAAAATTTTTATATCAAAAAATTTATTGTAGTAAATTTACTACATTTTTTTTCTAAGTGCACTAAACTTCAAGAAATGTGGCACCTTTTCACAATTTTTATCTTAACTGTGTTCACAGTTGCCACCTCAAATTCCCACAAAAATTACCTTTTTACCACACTAACAAAAATTAATTACCACAAAATTGATTAAGAAAATCCCAACATACTTAAAAAATACCATTAAAAATCCCATAAAAATTTAAATTTACCACAAAAATACCACGCATTTAAAAAATACCACAAAAAATCCTACATGCATTGAAAATTACCACATTTATTACCACAGACAGTAACAATTTTAACAAAATGGTTGCAATTAAATACTATTAGGGTGCTCACAGTTCTGTATTATCTGCTCTGTTAACTTTGCCGTCTATTAACTTTAGAACATTTTAGCACGTGTTAACTTTGATTGTTTTTGTTTTACGTACAAACTTGAGATACCACTTGTTGCTAAAGTTATCTCACTTCTGCTCATGTCTTTCTTTTGTGTTAATGTGGTATCACTAATCAGCTGATTTAATTTTGTTGCAAAAAATGGAAGAAGAATGCATCGTCGAAGAAGTAAGTACATTTTTCCATAATTCTTCGTTTCCGTTCATTCGAGGCATGTTATTGAACAAATTTCAAATTTTTGATAACTATTTTTGCAATTTAGCTCCAAAACACAAAAAGAGGTGCTCACAGTTCGATTGAAATATCTTTCTAAAGTTGCCAGGTGTTAACTTTAGAAGCAAACTGTGAATTCCCTATATAAATAGTTATGTGTAAAAAAATTAAGTTCTATATATATAATAAAATTAGGTACTATAAGTAATCAATATTTTAATTATGTTTTTTTAATCATGTATTTCATTTGCATTTTTGGGTTTGTAATTATTATATTATAACAGAATTCAATTTTTGACTATAATTGTTTACTAAGGGTGTGTGCTAATTGGCTACTTTTCCTACTGTCGACGGAAATTTTGGCAGTTCTGAGGTGAATTTTACCGTTCAAAATTTGTAGTAGCCCTAGGGGCTAGTATAATTTTTGGCAACAATAAATAAGAAAAAAAATATTTTTCATTTGAATTTTAACAAGATTTTTGAAAAGTGAGATTGCCATTAATTGTCAATCGTTTTTAAATCTTATTGGTAAGTTATTAATTTTCATTAAATAAATGAAATATTGCTTATGAGCAAAATTTTTAATATTATATGTCAAAATTTGTAAATTCCCAATTGGCACAACAAAAACGTAAATTATTTTCCCCACAGTGTAAATATTTTCAACACTTCTCACCTCGTTGTAAAAGTAGCCAATTAGCACACACCCTAATACACTTATTAAATGATTAGAATTTTTGTAAATGTTGAAATTTCTAAAATTTATTTATAAATTAACTTACACCACTTGTGCTCTACGGAGTTCATATCTTATATTTTTCACTACTGCTTTACATAACAGTACATTAAAAATTTGAACTGTATATTGTTAATTTTGCTGTGTTCGATTTCATAGAATTTAGATTCGTTCGCAATTTTTAAAATTTGGATGCTTTCAAAATGCACATATATTTAAATCGGATGTGTGGAAATATTTAATCTAAAAAACGATAGAAAAACCAAGTTTTCGCTAAAAAATAATGAGTCTTTAAAAATTCCCAAAAAAAATACCACGAGAATAAAAAAATACCACGCTGAATTAAAAAATACCATGGTAATTATAAATTCCCAAGGCAATTAAAAATTACCACAAATGGGATTTTTCCACTAAAGGTGGCAACTGTGACTGTGTTACAGCCCTGATTTATTTATTTTTCATGGTATATATTAGAACAATCAACAAATATTTGTTTGTAAATAACTTTCAAATTGTAAATAAATTAAAAATATGTCAGTGAAAAAAGTCTATAACAAATTTGATCAAACTATTTTTCATATCATATCATTGACACACATTAACTTTTGCTACATTTATAAAAGTTATGATCCAAATTTAGTCAGGTTCGTTGCGAATTGAGCATTCCTCAACATTTCTGCAGACAACCTCATTGAAAGAATCGTTGTTCTAAGGTGAGTGGTCTTTAATTTAATTAGGGAATTAGCAAAGAAAACTTAACAAAAAAAAATATTACAGTGATAAATATAGCAGGAAAACAAGTCAACAGTTTTATAATGCTTGCAACTTTAATAAGAAAGCTCATAAATGTGTAAGTATCCAATTAATAGATATAATAAAGTAATTATAGATAACATCACATAAGCCCAATAAAATATAAATGAAAGTGTTCCCAAAACGGCACAAATTCTCAACACTATTTATGCTAACAGAAACAATCTTGAATGATGTAATTGATAAACTATTGAACTTTCTTATTACAGGCCAAATTTAATATAAACCAGAAATATTCAAAATCTTGAAAAACAAATGCTAATAAATACAACAAATCTTCCAAGCAACAAAGAAGAAACAACTAAACAAACTATATCGACAACAGCACGTTGGCAGTCAGTACACGTTATTTTGTATAAGCTATTAATATATACATATGTATGAATATAATATTGATATGTATTGACTTCACATTATTTAATGCATTATCAATATTCGAAATTTCATAAAAGGATTTAGCCGTTTAATTTGAGTTTTTCACAAACATGGCATCGGTCCGTTTCGTTAATAGGTAATTTAAGTTTGTTCAATAATTATAACGTACGAATCTAATTAAGTTACAAATATTTTTTTCTCTCCCTTTCCAGACTTGTTTGGCGTGGTATTATAACGCTGTCTCTGTTCTTAATATTTTTTAACGAAGTACTTATTTATTACATAAGTCAGTGGTCGTGGCAGAAAATTAATTGTAAATTTGGTAAGTTTGATTATAAATGAAAAATAATTTTATATTACTGATCCAGACAGTGCTGTTAAAAACATTCAAAATAATAAAATATAGTCTGGAATGTGCTTCTATTCGATAAATATTTAAATATTTTTGTTTTTATATTATTTAAAAACACAGAAAATTGCACTCGAATTCTTTTTATTGCTGACCCGCAGTTGTTGGGAAGAACTTACGACGTCTCTGTATACAGCCCATTTGCCAGATACGATTCCGATAGGTAAGTACGGACGCAAAGCGCCTAAATTGCTGTAAGAGTATAAATTAAAAGTAAGAATATTTATTTTAAGCTACCAAACAATCTCATATATTTGGTCTATCCGCAAAGTTATTCACCTAAGACATAATGATAATAAACTCAAATAAAAAGATATTTATTTGCATCGAAATTGATTAAACAAACTATGTTTTATCCATCAAACAAAACTATGTGAAAAAGTTATCATACTGTCTGTTTGCCGCTTTGTTAAATTTAGTGTAGCGTTATAGCCAATTGTATGAGAAATTGTTACAATAATCTTTTTTTTTTTTTATTTATTTATTTTATTTATTTAGTAGATCATTAGTACAATAAGAACTAGGTTCTTTTTAAGTACAAAGCTTATAGACTAGTTTCATAGAACGAAATACAAAACAGTAAAATGACAAAGTATGACTTACAGTTAAAACCTAATTTAATTACAATGTTAAGAAGTTTAGTTAAATAAATTCAAATTTGTAAAGTAGTTAAATAAAAATAATCATAGAAACTTAACATTGATGCATTAATAAAAACTTAAAACTAAAGAAGAGATAGCTATAGATAGAAAGAAGAGCAAGAGTTAAGAAACAGAGGTGAGAATTAATTTAGTAATTATTCGTTGATGAGAAATGCTTCAGAACGGCATGCCTGAATTGTGAAATCGACACTATTGATTTTATCTGAATAGGTAAAGCGTTCCATAGTCTAATGGCGTTAATAAAAAATAATCTTGTAGAGTTAAGATAGTTAAAATTAGGAATAATGAGCATATGGCTTCTGTGCGACCGACAAAATTGAAGTTTTTCAAATAAATAAAGAGGAGTTTTAAGATGTATAAGTTTATGCAGAAAAATACAATTTCTGGCACTACAGTAGTTTATTACATCACAATCAAGTATAGAATTTTTAAACTCAGATAAATGATCAAATTTGCGTAAGCCATAGACATATCGGGTAGCATGATTAAACGCAATTTGTAGCTTCAGTTGAGACCGCGAGTCGAGCTTACTATAAACAAGTTCTGAGTAAGTGATCACCGGAAGGACTAGTTGTATAACCAGTTTTCGTTGTATTTCCGATATTCTTAGGTTCTTAGGTTTCGCAGGATGTAATAGATTTTGGTCACTACTCTGTTCATGTGATCTGTGCACGTGAGAGAGGAGTTGATATTAAATCCTAGGCTAACTACACTACTAACAAACTTGAGGGATTTCTCGCCCATATATACCCCGGAGGTATTGATCGAGAGTCAACATTTTTTTTTGAGATTGGTAACACATATGATTTGAGCGCATTGAGATGAAGCAAATTATTCATAGCCCATTGATTAACGCTGTGCAGATCTTCAGTAAGTTTATATACTAAATCTTCCATAAGGTTTTTCCTACCAGATAGATAAATCTGTACATCATCAGCATAAGCATGCATTGATGAGTATTTGCAACAACGAAATATATCATTAATGAATATAGAGAAGAGCAGCGGACCCAGAACTGACCCCTGGGGTACACCACAATTAACAATTTTCGGCTGTGAGAGGTTCATGCCAACTTTTACCCTTTGTACTCTACCAGTTAAGTAGCTACTTAGCAGATGAACTGCATTGTCACAAAAACCATAAATATATTTTAATTTTGACAAAATAGATCATGATTTACAGTGTCAAATGCCTTCGAGAAATCGAGTAGGCAGAGTAATATTAACCTATCATCATCATAACAAGACCTTATATCGTCTAATACTTTAAGCATAGCAGTTGAGCAGCTATGACCAGTACGAAAACCAGATTGAAGTTTTGATAAGAACTGATTTTGATTTAGAAATAATGAAATTTGATTAGCCATCAGAGATTCACATGCTTTAGCTAGGGACGAAAGAATACTAATAGGTCTAAAGTCTTTTGGCTCAGAAGCTGTAGTTTTCTTTGCCACTGGTGTTACAATTGCAGTTTTCCATAGGTAAGGGAAAGAGGACGTAGTAAGACAATGATTAATAATGTGAGTTAAAGGCCCAATAACGTGAGCAAGAATAATCTTTAAGAATTTTATATTGATACCATCATCACCAACAGCGTTAGATTTAATGTTTGTTAAGCTCATTGCTACCTCATTTTCCGTTACCATGGAAAACTGAAATGTTTGCTCTACAAGAGGATACGAGAAAGCAACATTACCTGAAGTGCTACTTGAACTTTCTTGAACGTTAGAAAGAAAAAAATCATTGAGAATGTCAGGATGAATTTCGCAGTTAGTAAGATTCTTATCACCAATGCCCAGATTTTTCAAATTTTTCCATAAAATCTTGGACGGAAGAGAAGGACTCAACTTAGCAGAGCAATATTTCATTTTTGATTGTCTTATTAAAGTTATTGAGGCATTTCTGGCACGTCTATAATTTTCCCATTTCTCAGGTGAGGAGAACTCCACAAACTCCGCAGCTTATTTCGTTTTTTTTATCGCGCGGTGCACATAATTTGTAAACCACGGACAAGACACATTTTTAATCTTGTAAGAATTTTCAACAATTATTAGCATATCACTAGAGTATTAAGACTTTTTTAGAAAATGCTCTACTGTTCGAAACATAAGAATCTTCTTAAAAAATGCTATATCTTCTGTGGCTAAGTAGAATATTTGCAAGCCGTCAAAGGCAAATGTTACTAAAATAGAAAAGCCAATTCATTGTTCAATGTTTAGATCTCTGTTAATTACGCCCTTATGTAGGCGAAAGCCCCAGCGTGACCAAAAAATTAAAAATTCTTTAAAACTAAAGTTAATGATATTATGATGGAGAAACATTTAAATTTTACTTGTTTTATCAATTTATACGTGAATTAAATTGAACAAGATGATTACATCGATTGCAGGGTTGCACAAATGTGTTTTTTGCTATAAATCTTCATTAACAGACACTACAAAATAACGACTGTTTCACAAAATCTCTGTTTAAACAGTAATTATAGAAAAAATTTAATAATTTTTTTTTTCAAAACTACTAAATAAACCTCAAACAAATAAATTGAACTTTAATAACCAATTGGATCACAATGAAAATTATGTTACGTAACGTGTGTATCGTAACGTATTCTATTATGGTTTGTAAAAAGAGTTCACTTTCATCAAAATATTAAATGGCGTTAAGTAGAACAAAAACGTGAAATTCAGTCATTTGATTGATCGTGTGAATTGGGCCCAGCACAAAACGATAAATTTATTTTGTTTCATTTTGAAAATGCACACAAGCTCTTATTTTTAGTTTATAATATTAAGTTATTTAAATTTAAATACTAAAATCTTCCTTAAATTGGTATTAAAAATGATCTCTTTATTTCTTATTTTAAAGTTGAACTTTAATATTCAAAGAATATTTATCGTATATATACGTTATTATAATTTCTTTGATTTGCTAGGTTTTTGCAAGCTTTTAACAAAAAATTTAAAAACAATAAAATGTTTCTTAAAAAAATTAAGTTTCGGTTTCGGCCGAATATTACAAAAATGGCCGAATTTCGGATTCGGTTTCGGGAAAAATTTTGATTTCGGTCAGACAATACTATCAACCACCGCACGTTCTTTTCAAAAGTAAAAAAGCCAACAGATAGATACAGTAAATATTATGTTGTTCAGTATACAGATTTTATAAAAGCCTTTAATCGTGTTGATCAAGAAACTTTAACGAAGAAACTATTTCGTATTCATGGATTTTTTCTAAATTGGCTAAAATCTTATCTTTCTGAGAGATCTCAATTTGTAAAGTTTCAGGGAACACTGTTTAGGTTATTTTGGGTTGTTAGGTCCGCCGCAATGTATTTTTCGCCCGAAAATACTCAGTTGTTCTTTTTGCTTATTATGAGTTTCGCACGGAAAATTTCGTATGTTCGAAAAAAATCCGAATTATTAACAAGCAGTGGCGTACCGAGAGGCTAAGCCGCCCGGTGCGGATTCCAAATTTGCCGCCCCTCTCATATGCAATACAAAAAAAAACATCTTTGATATTAATATAGGGTTTTGTATGCATAGTTTTCACTTTAGAATGTGATCTTTCATTGTTCTCAATTATATAAAAAAAAAATCTAATATACATATCATCAACCTATTTCTAATACGACGCTCGTTGGAAAAAAAATGGAGCAAAACGCACGCCTGAGTCAATTTTTGCTCTCATTTCTATATTTACTAAAATATAAAGCTGATATATTGACACCTGAACAAGTATTTTTTAAGGAGTAACTTGGAATAATAAAATTTTTTCATTGCATACACTCTACACTTATGCAGTTGAAAATAATATTTATTTATAATAAATAAAGTGGTGAACAAATAATATAAAATGCAGTAGGGGAGAGTCGTCCTAGTTGTCTCAAGCACTAGTTGTCACAACGCCGATATCTTTTGATTCAACACGTTATCGAGTTGAATATCGATGTCATCTATTTAAGATGAAAGTTTAAGTTTCATTAGTTTTATTTTGCAAAAATTAAAATAGATTTAAGAAACTAAGTTGGATTTGTGTATTTTTATATTTTTTAAAATTTGTGTTTTAACAAATAGAAGTGTGTTGTATTCAACTTCAAATAAATTTCCAATACAATTAATATTATATTTTGCAAATACTTAAGAATTTTTAGATAAAACTTTATATTTAAATTTACAGAACATTGTTTACATTTTTTTGCAAAATGGTACAGATTGTCACAGCGCTTGCGGGGTGCTGTCACATATCTAATATATAAAAATCTCATGTCACGGTGTTAGTGTTTAAACTCCTCCGAAACGGCTGGACCGATTTTAATGAAATTTTTTTTATACATTTGGTAGGTATGAGAATAGGTTATAAAGTACTTTTCACCTTCCTTACTGCGAGGGGCGTGGCACTTTTCAAAAACAAAATTTTTCGGTTATGCTTTCGTCTATGAATCACACATCAACTAAATTTAGTACGAACTTATTATTGAGACGTGCCATTTGATTGTCAAACTTAAGCGATCCTTGGAAAGGGGGCATGGCACCGCCCATACAATTCAATTTTTTCATATCGAATAGATTTGGAACTAAATGTCGTATAACAATGAAACTCAGTATAAAATAACTGATTGGCCAGGTTGTTAAATTAAAATACAGTCATGGGCATTGGATAACGGGGCGTGGCTCCGCCCACACAATTAAAATTTTCGATACAGAACAGCTATGCAAGTAAAAGTCACAGAACATTTTAACTCAGAATGGAGTTACTATTTTATGGTGTCCTACTACTGGAAAACTAGATGGAGCATTGTACAAGGGGTTTGGCTCCGCCCATAAAAGACACATTTTTTAAATTTAATCGCTTTGGAACAGGCAAATTGGAACAGGCATTGGGCAAGGACGGGAGCAACGCACCGGGTACCAACTAGTAATTTTATAAATAATAAAATTGAATTGAATAATAAAATATTGAATTTATGTTTAAAAGTTTTGCAATTATTGCTTGATTTGTGGGAGTTACAGCGGTTCATTCAAATTTTGTGACAACTAGTACCACTCTCCCCTACAATCAAAAAAAAAACATAGAATTACAAAGATATCGTAACACTAAACGATTTTAAGAATCTTAAGGTCCTTTTCACTCAAAAAAAGAAACAGTCTATGTATATTAAAACTGATGCGCGTATGTGTGTGTTAGTTAAAGACTGCTTAACCAATTGATATCAGCTTTTCAGGGTAGCTGTCGCAAGGTCTTGAAAGTGTTGCTGTGAAGTTTGGAAATAATTGATGCACGAGGCGTGGCAACTCCTATGTAACCCAATTTGCAATACCGCTTAGCTTTGAAATTACAGGTTGTACAATTTCATAATTAGGAACTTAATCTCACGTGCCGCTCCATTGGTAACATTTTGTAAGCTTTATACAAGAGGCGTGTCACTTTTTGATCAGCTCAAATTTTAGGTATACATTTAGAACTATAGGTATGTACACTAGAGTGGGTCGGCCTCCATACAAAAAAAAAAGTTTGAAAAAACCACCCCCTTTTTTAAAGTCCACCTCGAGGGGATTTCGAAAACAAAAAAAAAATGTATTTGGACCACCGGAAAAACAGCCAAAATGGTCTTCTTTGCATAACTTAAGCATTACATGTCAGATCTTAAAAAATTATATGTCGTTGAAAAGAGCTTAATGATTGTCTTTTTAAAACTCTACATTGTCTTTTTAGAAAATTTTGACTTTTGAGGTCAAATTCAACTAGTAAGCCCCTTTAGCCCAATTTACCCCCTTAAATTTCTCTTTTTTCTCACAAGATTGAACTCCTTCAAATTTGTTGAATTCGTGTTCAAAAAATTATTTATTAAGTTTAAAAACAAGGAAGTTATAAAAGTTCAAATATTTGATATAATCCTTATTTTATTAAAAAAATAACTTTTATTTTAGTCAACGAACAACGAACACAAAATATATAAACAAAATTGTAAAAGCAAAGTCACAGAGTTTGAAAAAATTCTTCAAGAATTGTTGCATCGTGCAAACATTCCGACAGTGGTAAAATGACGGAGGTACATAACAAATCCCATAAAAAAACATTATGATTAATTAAAACATCCACATAAATACAATGAAGTGGAATGGAACAGGATTTTTCTTATATGTCAGTGCAAATGTAATATAGAAACAAATGCTCAATGTAGCTGCTCCGATTTTGATAAGATTCATCAAAGACAGTTGACTTTTGATAATATACAAGAGCAAATTGAAAATATTTAAATGGCTGATGTATGTGATGAAATGGCGAGCATACCTCCAATATCAAATTTTTCCATTGGCTTTGTTCTCTAATCAAGCGAAGAGAACGATTGTAGGTTTTTGTTTTTGAGAATCTAGATTATATTGTGATGTTTCTTTTGAAATTTTGTTTAATTTATGTTATTGTTCGTTGAGTAAAATAAAAGTTAATTTTTTATAAAAAAAGGATTATATCAAATATTTGAACTATTATAACTTCCATGTTATTAAACTTAATAAATACTTGTAATGCTTAAGTTATGCAAAAAAGACCATATTGACTGTTTTTCCGGTGGTCCAAAAAATTTTTTTTTGTTTTTGGAATCCTCTCAAGGTCTCTTTAAAATAGGGGGTGGTTATTTCAAACTTTTTTTTTCGACCCACTCTAATGGAAACATCAAAGAAACTTTAAGCCCCATACTATTTATTCGTGTCCTTTGACTGGCAAAAGTAGCAAGTAGCAAGTAGCGTGTCACCGCCCATACAAAAAAAGTATTCATATAAAAAAGCTTTGGAACAAAATGTCGGATGATAACAAAACTCAGTATGGAGTAAATAATTGATCAAGTTTTTGTGCTGGAAAACTGGAACGAACATTGCAAAACTGGGCGTGGCTTTGCCCATGTAAATCGAATTTTTGAAACAGATTATCTATGAAAGTAAAATAAGATCACTCATATATATGATAATTGCCAAAGATCTCTAAACAGTGCAACAGTTTTTAAACTTTTAAGTGCTGACTAGTAAACCTGTTGCCCGAATTCGAGCAATTCAATAAAAATTAACTGTTAGAAAAATTATATGCGTTTAATATATGATATTCTATTCAAGAAGTTATTATACTCAATAACGACATATTCAGTCTCAATAATGATATAAAAGATCATTATCTGAATGGTTTGACTTGAAACGTATTATCTGACACTAAATTTTTAAATGTAACATTCAAAATACGAAAATGGACTTACACTTATGTAACTACTAAGACAAACATTATAATTATTCGAAAACATCGCAGCTTAACTCTTCCAGCTATAAAACATCACTAATTTAAAAAAAAACGCAGTGAAAAATAAATTTAAGACATAATACTAAGAGATATTTCAGAAATTAATAAAAGGTACTTACAGACCACTTACAACATCGATTTATAACACCTTTAGATAAAAAAACGCCAAAAAATCCAAAAAAAACCGTTTTTTGAAAACCGTTGAAATTTGACTGACTGGTTTGCTCGGAAAGTGGAATTTTTGATTTTGGAACTGCATTTTTCGGACAATTGACATTTGAGGAATGCATAAAAGATAATTTTGGTTAAAAGTTTTTAGTTTTGAAAAAAATTCAAATTTGATCAATTCATAAGCTCTTCTCAAACTTAATTTCAAGTCGATAAAATAACGCATTTTTGTACAAAAATTTTATTTCTGTTTTAAAAGGTTGGAAACCCCCTGAAGTGAAATCACAATTTTTAAAAGTGGTTTGCACATATACAGCCTAAACCTGATTTAATGACATCTAAATCGATAGAATCGGTCCATTGGTCTGGGAGGAGTTGAAGTCACAAAAAAAACCTTAGCCTATTAATTATATAGATAAGCAGGATGATTAAAACAGATTCGTGGCTATTACTTTTAATTGGTTGTAGCTATAATGCAATTTTTTTCAAATATATTATTTTTGAAGCTTGTTGAAGATTTAAAAATTATAAGAACAACATTTTAAAAAAAAAAAAATTTCGAGCAAAAAACCATAGGGGGTAGCCTTGTTTTTTCGATGACACATAGTATTTATTAATTTTTCTGAGAAAAAAAAAACAAATTCGTCTTAAATAAACTATATACAATGAAAGAAAATCAAAAATGCAAATTTGAAATTTTTTTATTTTTACAACAAAAACAATTTTTAATACATTTTTTGAGGAAACATTCATTTTATTGGACTCTTTTTAAAGGCAATGATTAAAATATAAATAATAAAGTAACGGTAAAAACTTTGTAATTATTTTAAAGTCAATTAATTGCAATTAAATACAAAAAAAAAATAAATGAAAGTTTTTAAAAAATGGCAGAGATATTTGCTTCCAAATACAGAACTTTAAATTTCAGAGTTTTTTTCTCTGTCTTGGCGTTTGATAAAAATACACGTTAAACAACTAAAGAAAATATTAAGAAAATTCATTAAAAATACATTTGGTAAGATAATTACTGTAATTGTCAACACAATTCAAAGAAAATTGAACAAAAATTTAGAAAAACAAAAAAATTTTGAAAACCGTTAAAATTTGACTGACTGGTTTGCTCGGAAAGTGGAATTTTTGATTTTGGAACTGCATTTTTCGGACAATTGACATTTGAGGAATGCATAAAAGATAATTTTGGTTAAAAGTTTTTAGTTTTGAAAAAAATTCAAATTTGATCAATTCATAAGCTCTTTTCAAACTTAATTTCAAGTCGATAAAATAACGCATTTTTGTACAAAAATTTTATTTCTGTTTTAAAAGGTTGGGAACCCCCTGAAGTGAAATCACAATTTTTAAAAGTGGTTTGCACATATACAGCCTAAACCTGATTTAATGACATCTAAATCGATAGAATCGGTCCATTGGTCTGGGAGGAGTTGAAGTCACAAAAAAAACCTTAGCCTATTAATTATATAGATAAGCAGGATGATTAAAACAGATTCGTGGCTATAACTTTTAATTGGTTGTAGCTATAATGAAATTTTTTTCAAATATATTGTTTTTGAAGCTTGTTGAAGATTTTAAAAATATAAGAACAACATTTAAAAAAAAAAAATTTCGAGCAAAAAACCATAGGGGGTTTTTTCGATGACACATAGTATTTATTAATTTTTCTGAGAAAAAAAAAAAATTCGTCTTAAATAAACTATATACAATGAAAGAAAATCAAAAATGCAAATTTGAAATTTTTTTATTTTTACAACAAAAACAATTTTTAATACATTTTTTGAGGAAACATTCATTTTATTGGACTCTTTTTAAAGGCAATGATTAAAATATAAATAATAAAGTAACGGTAAAAACTTTGTAATTATTTTAAAGTCAATTAATTGCAATTAAATACAAAAAAGAAATAAATGAAATTTTTTAAAAAGTGACAGAGATATTCGCTTCCAAATACAGAACTTTAAGTTTCGGAAAGTTTTTTTCTCTGTCTTGGCGTTTGATAAAAATACACGTTAAACAACTAAAGAAAATATTAAGAAAATTCATTAAAAATACGATTGGTAAGATAATTACTGTAATTGTCAACACATTTCAAAGAAAATTGAACAAAAATTTAGAAAAACAAAAAACTTTTGAAAACCGTTGAAATTTGACTGAGTTGTTTGCTCGGAAAGTGGAATTTTTGATTTTGGAACTGCATTTTTCGGACAATTGACATTTGAGGAATGCATAAAAGATAATTTTGGTTAAAAATTTTTAGTTTTGAAAAAAATTCAAATTCGATCAATTCATAAGCTCGTCTCAAACTAAATTTCAAATCGATAAAATAACGGATTTTTGTACAAAAATTTTATTTCTGTTTTAAAAGGTTGGGAACCCCCTGAAGTGAAATCACAATTTTTAAAAGTGGTTTGCACATATACAGCCTAAACCTGATTTAATGACATCTAAATCGATAGAATCGGTCCATTGGTCTGGGAGGAGTTGAAGTCTCAAAAAAACCTTAGCCTATTAATTATATAGATGCTCAACTTCAACATAAAATTAAGAATTCTGAGAAGCTTTATTGGTTAAATCTCTATTAATAAAAATTATTAATTAAATTATTTAATTATTAATAATTATTCAAAATTATCTACTGTTGAAGAGGCAAAGAAAACTAATTTCAAATGTATTTAAATATGTATTCAAGCATTAAAAGCGTTAAAAAGACAAAAATGTACTTTTTATCAACCTACCTTAAACGTTAATAATCGCTTTTATTCCAAATGTTGACTTACGTCATATTAGAATTAGGCCAACGATAAAAAAAGTTTATTCTTAAATGACACCGGAAAAGAAATTTATACAAATACAATTTTTTTTTAATTAATACTTTATTATAATTGTTATTTTTCTTGCTTTTTTATTAGCAAAATCGTTAATTACATTGTCAAAGTCTATTTAACTTGTGTTCTATAGAAATAGTTAGTTAGAAAGATGCGTAAAAGTATAACAATGTTTGAAACTGCGTTTTCTAGGCTTAATTTAAAAATAAACTTATCATTCAGGAGAATCAAAGGAGTAAGAATTGCGTATTTTTCAGCAAGTGCATGAAGCTGCTGAAACCTTGTGGTCATTTCTCAAAATGAAATCTCCAAAATTTATAATTAAATTCTTAAATTAGAAAATGACCGAATCAGTTAGACCACACCTAACTCCTCTCCAAAGTGATTTTATTAAAACAGTAAAATGCTTTCAGAAATCACAAAAAATTATAATAGACACGACTTCAAATTATACGCTGTCTTAATTTTTAATATGCACTCTAAACTTACAATTCGCCATAATCAAACGAAAATTCCACTACTGGGTATTTCCACTGATAACTTTCCACTGAAGCACTCAAAAACTCGAAAAATTTCGAGTTACTCGAAAACACCAGTAGCTCGTTTCTGCAACTTTTGCGACAAATAGTCACTTTTTCTGTCGTCACACTATTTCGTTCCAAAATACTCACTTTTACGAAAGCTAGTGTTTCTGCATTAATAATTGAGAAAATATTGCTCTGTGATGAGAAAGATACACAAGTGATAGGGAATATATAAAATTGAAACAATTGCCATTTTTTTTTTGTTTTGGTTTTTTCAAAAATAAAAAATAAAAACAAAAATAAACAAAACAAATTTTTCATGTTTTGACACTTAGTGATGTTGATATTTATAAAACAAACCCTATTCATGCGTTGAGATCCGAGTTTTCTTTTCATGCGGTTGCTGAATGCAGTGATACAAATTTTTATCATGGAATAAATCTCATTAATAAAATATTTATGTTTGTACACTCAAAAAAATGCTGTAGTAAAAATAAATAAAAATTTATTTAAAACAAATGTAAAGTAGTAGCTCACCGTCCAAATAAAAATGTATTTATTATGACTAATTTATTTTATTTATTTTTACTACAAAAAATTAATTTTTCCTTTGTAGTAAACTTGACTACAATTGTAGTATATTTTACTACACATGTATTTAATCGAATTTTAAAAATCAAATTTTTTTTTATGCAGTAATTTATAAATTTTTACTACATTTGTAGTTATTTTTACTGCAATTAAATAAAATGAAAAATTATTTTAATTTTGGTTGCAATTTATATTTATTAACAACACATAAATTACAAAGTTAACAAACAATTTTTACATAATGTTGAAGTAAATGAACACGGTTTATATTTAAACTATTATTAAACTCTTTATGCTGTTTCGCGAAAGCGCACCCCAACGATAAGCAAGACACGAGAAGCTTTATTTTATTCCAAACAAAAATCTATTGCTTCTCGCGTCTTGCTCGTATTTGGAGTGCTTTTCGTGATACAACGTGGGTAAATTTAATGATGACGACGCTAAAAAGTCACGGCTTTCTTTTAGCTGTTCTTGAATGTTATGAAGAAGAGCTCAAAAATCACAGTGAGAAGGAGAGCAGCGGTTAGATGTTTGCTTAACAATTCCAGAATTGTGATTCATCTTTGTAATTCATCTTTGCCAGGCCAGGATATTAGCTTAAAATACAGCCATCTCAAAGCTCAAAGTAAGACTGTCCGCTGAAAGAAGAGCTTAGTTATAAAAAGGTACTAGAAATCAGGGATTACTTACCAAAAGCTTACAAGTCAGCGCCAATACTTTTCTTAATAAAAATTAAAAATATTTTTCCAGCCTTCAAGCTACTTTTTATTTATTGAAAAAAAAAAACAATATAAACAAAAAATTACAGATTGCTATTTAAAAAAAAAAAATTTATTGACAAATAAATACATTTAAACAAGTACTGACTGCATACAACTACGTCGTGTAGTACTAGATATATAAATGTAAATGAAGTTTAAAGATTTGGAATAAATACTTGTGTATTTAAAAATAAATAAAACTACAAACTAATGAAACAAATACACGTTATGCAGTAAATTTTACTACAGTATTTTTTTGAGTGTATATTCAATAATTTATACATTGTAATACTTATAATATTGTGTATATTATATATTTATAAACTAAATGAAAAATTTAAGTTGATACCTTGTACCGGGTAGAAGTATTAGTAACCACTTCATTGAAATCGAAAGTTGCACTATCAACCAAAAATTGTCTTCACCTAATCAGAACATAGTGACAACTTCAGCCGACGCGAGTCGCATATTTTAGTTTACAGAAACACTTTGGCTATTGAATTTCTACGAAAATAGAATTGAAACAAGCGAGACGAGTCACCGACTTTTCTCATTTTATTACAGAGACGGTGCAAGTGAGAATGACGTCATTATGGCGTCAAAGTGAGAAAATATTGTGAGAACTGCGGTGACAAAAGTTGCAGAAACGAGCTACAGTTATTCAATAAGAGTTTCAAGTCGTAGCCGAGTTACTCGAAAATTCAACTACTCGTACATGCCTTAATAATACGTCTATTTTTATTTCTTCGGCAACTAATTTCGAGACTATATTTATAAGATTTTATATTTTGGTTGTGCTCAATACGAAGCTCATAAATATAGTTACATTTACAGCGGTGGCTAAATTTATTCAGTAAGTTTAGTTCTTTTTTTTTAATATCACCAATATCACCTTAAAATGATATTGTATATATATTTATTTTGTAAAAGGCTTAATTTAGTTTCATTGCCGCCCCTAAAATAATGCCGCCCGGGGAAATGGACTTGATTGCGTTTTTTTTCGATTTGGATTATTTGCCATCATATTTTGCAAATTTCACGATGTACAATGCAAAAAGTACATTTGTTTTTTTTTTAAATTTATAAAAAATTATTTTGAGTTAAAAAAAAATAATTTAGTAATATTTTAAACAACAGATTCGAGTTCAGCGACCTCAAATTACCCTGAAATCATATATAGCATTTATTTTTTGAGAATTTTTCTTCAAATCCGCACAGATCCGCACCAATTTTGTTGCGGATGAAAAGTGAAAAAATTTGTATGAAGTGCGGATGCACTGTGTTTTCAACAATAGCACTTTTTCACTCCGAATCCGCCAACTTCATTATCGATACGCAACGAACTTGCTCGCTGGTTTCTACAATCGCTAAAACAACGAGTTCGAGTAATTTTCCTGCCGCAATTGATCCGCCGTTTTCCACAATCAGCATGGATGTTTCTGATTGCCCCATTTGAAAAGAAAGATTTTACTTTTTCTTAGATTTACCTTTCTTAATGACATCCTATTCGAATAAAAATATAATTCTGCACATCTACTCAAGTATACCTTTGCATCGATATAAGTATTATGTAAATATATTGACATTAACACCGTTAAAAGTGTACCCGAAACTTTTTGCTGTTGTATTAATATATAGAAGATGTTAAAGAGCTGCATGAATGTATTTGATACAATCAAGCGCATCGAGCATTCAATTGTCTTGTTATCTATTTACTTTATTCTTTCAAGCATGAGCCAACATAATAACAGCATTCTTTCACAAAAAAGTGTTGACTACTTCCCATTACTTTAAAATGCTTAATACATTCGATACGATCTAATCGAGACAACCAAATCAAGGCAAATAACAACGAGCACACCAAGCAAAACATTAGTATGGGCACAAAAGAGATTTGAGGTGAGTTTGAGTGATTTACTCGTTTATCGAAATGAAGTGGTGCAATGTCCCATTTCAAATGAGGTGTGTCGTGTAAAAAGAGGTTATTAGATGTAAAAGTGTTGGTGAGGTTTTTAAAGCGGTTATGACGATTATGATTAAAACGAAGAATGATCACAAATACTACTTAACACGTTCACTGCCGACTACGAGATAAATCGTAGATGCAGTTCCCTGCTAGGGTGCCTACTACGAGTTATCTCGTACTCACTAAACCTGTAATTTTTCGTTGTCACTCATTCTTGGCTTCTGCGCACATGAACGAACTTTTAGTAGCAAATTTAAGCAGATAAAAAAATTTACGAAGTAGCAAATTTAAGCTACTTTTCAAATATTAATTTTTGTCTTTATGACCGGTGAACTGAAGTTTTAGGTGTTGATCTTTCCGCGGATGGTAAGTCACCGCTACTCCGTGCAAAAAGTAAACACGAATTCTGGATCTCGTCGCTTGGAAACTATAGCTACATCAAATTAGTGCATCAAAGCATGAGCTTGTCGAGAAGCCATCAAAAACGAAGGACACAAAAGGAAAAAGAAAATGAGAAATATTTATAAGAGGGTTGGAAATGCTGCACTAAATATCGTTTTGAATGGAACAAAGAATTTTTTCAGGATCAGTCCTTCTTAGGGTCTCTATCCTAAATTTTCAATTAATGAACAAAACTTTTATTGTTGTAAATCCTACTTCATAATCTGATTTCTTGCACCATTATGAGCCTGGTCAGATTGCCGCCATTTTTTCATTCAAAGTTGTGGCTGTTTGGGCTTTATCGCTGATATGAACTTATCCAGTCTATTGAACTTAAACGATGCGCTTCTTCTGTTTGAGTGCTTTCTTTGACTATGTTGGAGCCTTGTTGAGACCGAAATAGTTGAAACCACATTCTGAGGTCCAGTCATCGGGTAGCATATACTTCCGTACAAAGCGAAGCTAAATCGTATTCATAGTTGTCTTCACGTTCCTCATGCTAACCCTCAACTACAATTGTTTTGTCCAAAGTCCTGGCGGTAAGTTGGTTCAGCTTGAACACACCCATTCAAACTTGAAAGCCGTCGTTGCCAGTTGTAGGCATCAGCTGCATCAAAGAATCTACGTCCTTGCCTGAATCATGATGAATGTCTGGAAGATGAGACAAAGCATGTTGGTGGCGATCATCATCGTACAAAAGGAGATCCAAATTTCTTGCTTGTGGGCTGTACCCGGCATTGAGTTCGAGTGCCTTATTAACCAGCAACTTTTGTTTAGAAATCAAGATAAACTGAATGTTTTCAATTTAAAAAAAATATTTTTGTATGAATTTTTTCAAATTTGATTCGTTAAGTTGATAAATAATCGTATCTCAATTTTCATATGAAATATTTTTGACATATCGTAAATTCTTACGAAATACGAGCTTATGAAGTACATACGAAGTGACATGAAGCACCTTATTATTTGTTAGAAAGTTTTTTCGTTAATTTTATATTTTTGTTACATTTCAAGTTCTCGTGAAGTCCGCCATCTAACGTTTTTTTTCAACTAGTGCTTATTTCGTGAATGGTAACACTAAGCACATGTCTGATTTGACGGATAATTAGTTTTATCCTTCCGCTGAACGAATATGGTTGAGTATACGCTTGAAAACGCTGGGAAATATTGCACATTACTTTGAAAATCATGGTAATGTTGCAGAATGTGTGCGAAAATTGCGTACGGATTTTGGAAGAACAGAAGCACCGTCAGCTCCGTATGTTCGTTATCTTGTGAAAAAAGTGAAAGAAACTGGCATCATCATCAATAAACCAAAGCGTGAATAGCCAAAAACAGTGCATACACCCGAGAATATTGCTGCTGTAGCAGAAAGTGTGCGTGCAGCGGCATCAACATCACCGTCGTTCTCAACAATTGAACATTTCGGAGACATCATTAAGTCGAATTTTGCATAAAGACCTTAGTATGACGCCATACAAAGTCCAATTAGTTCAGTAGTTGAAGCCAACTGACCATCCAATGCCTTTTCGCCTCGCTGAGTGGGCCTGCGATCGACTTACAGAAGATGCCGATTTTGCCAAAAAAATCATCTTTTCAGATGAAGCTCATTTTGATCTTGGCGGGTATGTAAACAAGCAAAATTGTCGCATTTGGGGCACAAAAAACCCGCACGCATACATTGAAAAGCCGATGCACCCAAAACGAGTCACTGTTTGGTGCGGATTTTGATCCAGAGGCATAATTGGGCCATTTTTCTTCGAAAATGAGCAAGAAATGTAAGTGGCCGTTACAGTCAATGGACATCGTTATCGAGCCATGTTGAACGAATTTTTGTTCACAAAAATTAAAGAGGAGGATATTGGCAACATTTGGTTTCAACAGGACGGCGCTACGTGCCACACAGCCGAAGCTACACTCGATGTTTTGCGCCCTGTTTTTGAAGTTCGCATTATCAGCCGAAGAGCTGATGTCGTTTGGCCACCTCGGAGCTGCGATTTGACACCGTTGGACTATTATATGTGGGGTGCCCTCAAAGATAAGTGTTACGCCGACAAGCCAGAGACAATTGACGCTTTCAAGGACAATATTCGTGAAGCCATTGGTGAAATACAGCTGCACACAATCGATAATGTGCTTAAAAATTGGACCGATCGTGTAGGCTACTGTATGGCCAGCCGAGGCAGCCATTTCAATGAAATTATTTTCCATTATTAACCGGAAGGATTGTACATCCAAATAAAAAAAGAAATTTGAGAAAATATTCAGTAGTTTTTTTATAGT
This sequence comes from Tetanocera ferruginea, assembly GCA_958299015.1. NCBI lineage: Eukaryota > Metazoa > Arthropoda > Insecta > Diptera > Sciomyzidae > Tetanocera > Tetanocera ferruginea. The sequence continues at coordinate 120,980,228 of OY282640.1, forward strand.
ATTTAAAAAAAAAAAAAGTTATTTGGCGGACCCTTTATAATAAAAGTTGCACTTACCATCGCCGATTTGGCGAGAAATCATGACGTTTGACATAAATGATAGAAATGATAGAATGCTGCAATAATTTAGACTGCATTTTAGAACACGTGCGCCAGCGGTAAATTCAGATTCATGGTCCAGCCGGGTCCTTAGGAGGAGCTTGGTCTCAGTAAATGATAAACTTTCTCTGAAAATACAAAAAGTTAAAAAATTAATATATAATAGTCTTTAATTGCAATTTTTTAACTTACTTTTCTTCTTCCAGTTTGTTTATCCGAATGTTCGCAGCGTAAAATAAACTGTTGCAATAAATGCGCAATTGCTGATGTAAAATTGACTTTGCAGAACACACGACGTTTGCAGTACTGCCAAATTTGCATATCAGATTGTTATGTTTCTACTGCAAAAGCTGGTTGCGCATTTGTTTTACATTTCCGAACAAGCCCATCGCTTTTCCCGGATCCACAAATAGGTTATATTTTGAGACAACGTAGCTCTGTCATCCGCCCACAAACACGCCCATCTCCCATACAATCTACTTTAATAGAACTTTTATAAATTTTATAAAGGAGTACATGTATTTTGAACGAAAATAATAAGTCATTTGCAGTTGTTTTACTATTTTATGTATATTTTAATACCATAGGAGGCTTAAAGCGTTAAGGGTATTCCATTGTCGGGCTTGACCGATTTTAAAGTTTCATAACTTGCTAATTTCAAAGTTGAATGCCAAGCCAGCAACTTTGAAATTAAAAATGGGTTGACTAACTGAAAATTTTTCAAAAGTTTCATATATCCCTTAAAATAGAAATAATAACCTTTCCAGTGATATCCTTTTTACGAAAATCTGATTTAAAAGAACAGCAGAGCCGTTGTCTTAAAATATACCCTTTTCTGATTTGGGTTTCTCCAATTATTAAACCAATCCAAGAATAAAATTAGAGTCAAATCGGAGATGATAAGTTAAACTTTTATTACATTTCAATATAAAATGGGCGATATTTAGTTTATTATTATACGTAAGTTTATTCCTTCACCCTACTCTGTGTTTGGGGACAACACACCGATGAACGGGTAGGGCTTTATCGACTCTCGAGGTGACACTGAAGAACAAACATATCGACCACTTTGCCAGAGTTATAATATTTGGATTTTTTCGAAATTAACATTTTTGATTCAAATTTGTTCACACTCCACAACCCTACAACCCTTAATCTGGTAAAATATTGTAGCTGAAATTCCTACAGGTGCGCCAATAATTTAGTGCATATTTTTACTTTTCTGAGCAAGTTAAAGCACAGAAAAGAAGTAAAAACGGTCTCCTGTAAAATTTGGGCTTTTTGAACATACAACAATTTTGCTCAAAGGGGTCATTATAAATTTTCTACATCGATCACGCCTTTGTTACTCTATTTATTGCACGTCTTTATTCATTAATTTCGACTTTAAATAAAATTTATACTCAAATTTATTGACATGTGAAACAAAATATGATTTTGATTGGTGCATGTGTTGCTATTTATTGAACTTTTTTATTGGAAAGGAATGTTTTTATTTTCTACAATATTTTCAGATATTTAAAGAAAACCTTTGAACGCTCTATTGCCTTTACACAACCACATATCATTTGCTTTCTTGGCGACTTACTTGATGAAGGTAATGTTGCTTCACCATATCAATTTCAGAGTTATGTTCAACGCTTTCATCGAATCTACCAAACGACTAATAATATCCGGGTCAGTGAAATTATTTTTAAATTTTCTGTTCTATACCAATAATAGTTTTTTTTCTTCCATTGACAGACTATACACGTTCCAGGTGATAACGATATTGGTGGTGAGAATGGTGCATACATATCTAATTCAAATGTTCGGCGTTTTGAAATCGAATTTATGCATGAAGATCTATTTGATTATGAAGAACAACTGCGGTTTTTCAAAATCAATCGAATGCTGCTAGATTTTACTAATCCCGATCGAAATAACAATGAAAATCGGCTTCGTATTGGCATCAGTCATGCGCCGATAGTAATAGCAGGTGGTCCACTGCTGCGTGCCATTTTATCAGATATAGATCCTCATGTGATATTTTCGGCACATTGGCATGAATCACGCATTTTTTATTATCCTTCGACGAAAGTGATTAATTTTTATGAAAACGAAGTGCGCCATTTTAATTTACAGGCCTTGAAGAAAACTCATACATATCTGGAAATAATGGTTCCAACAGCGTCATATCGCATGGGTAAAACAAAGATTGGCATGGGTTACGCAGTATTGGGTTAGTATTAAAATCAAGAATTGATGCATCTATAATAACAATAATTGTTTTTTGGTGTCTTTAATTTAAAACAGAAAACTATGATCTCAGTTATACAGTGCTGTGGAGTCCGAACCGTTTTGTGTTTTTGTTGACTTACGTATTTTGGTTAATTTTTGCAATATCCGCTTTTATCGTTTTTAAAATGATGACTCGCTGCCCTTTCCGCGTTGCCAAACGACAAAAGATGCAATTCAGTAAAATATCATCTATACACCAGTTTTAGCGAACGATAACAATAAAATAAGTCTACAAAATTTTCAAAATATCTTTATCCATAACATTTGATAGTCGTTTTCTATGTTAAAGCACGTGATCAATCGAAGTATGAAATAAAAAAATAAACGTAGAACAGTTATAAAAAATATGACTAAATTTGCAATTAAGTTATACTTTAAAATTTTTGTACTTCATATTAAGCTTGAGCCCGTAGTTTATCATGAAAAATGATTGTCAAATGTTAATGATAATAATAATGTATGTAAACTTAATCAAATAAATTAAATTATTCTGTATATAAAATATATTTCACATATAACTATTAGAAATTATTATATCGAATATTATAAATAAACATGTAATGTAGCCAAATATTATTGTTCTTTAAAAAAAGAACACACTTAAAAATGTATAAAAAAGAATTTAATTATTTATTTATATAAACTTTATAGACTGTTTTATAGACTAATTATTTAATTATAAAACAAGTATCGAAACCATTTACAAAAACTATATCAAATTATTATTGAAAACAATTCAAATAAACAAGATAAAAACATGTTGTCTTGTTTTATTATTAATAGCATAGCATATACTCTTTTGTGAATTTTGTGAATTTAGAACTCGAAAATGCTAGTATCTAGACCAGAGAAGGGCACAATTTCAATTCTCATGCACACAAACAAAATGATTGGAAACAAAATGTTGCTTGTGCGACGTCGACACACGTTCACTATAAGCTACTTCGTGTGGCTTACGATCGAGTGCATTCGGCAGTTGCTTTGTTTTTTTTATTTTGACAGCATTTAAAGTCAGTTGGTTTTCAGCATTTGTTGACATGATATCTTTTTGCGCAATTTTTAAAAATATAGCGAGAAAATACATAAAATGCATCTCTGCTTTACACACAATCAAAGAATGTGATAGTATGTGTGTGCCCATCACTCATCTAGACCAGTGGTCATCAACGCAGGGTTCAAACAACAAGAGAGCTTTGCGAGTGCGCAGCTTTACACCGAAACAAGAAGTCGACAAGCTGTCGAAACATGTGAAAAGGAAATATTGTCGAGAACAAAAAAGGTAAAAGTGATGATTAGAATGTATCAATGTACGAAAAAAAATTGTTTCTAAAAAACCAAATTTAAAGTAATATAAGAGATTATGATATTCAATTATTATAATATTAAAAATATTTACGCATATTCATTAAGGTGCCTTGAAAAAAAAGTTTCATTTGTACCCATCCTAAAATGAACCTTGATGTATTTTATGATGATTCCCAAAATATTTTGGCTATGCCGAAATCCGTCAGTGAGCTAAACCATTTTGCAAAAACCTCAAAAAATCATGTTTTCCGTATATATATTAACTAGTGTAATAGTTGTAAACAAATAAACTGTCTCAAATTATAGACCTGAAAACATTCGTTCAATCTGAATCAAAAATTTGAAAATATTTGTATTTGGGTTAAGTATAATGAAGTTTTCATGCATTTTTTTTAAATTATTTTCACAAAAATTCAAATAACTTTATTATTTCTTATACGATCGCCGTTATCAAGATATCGTTGGAAAGGTATGCATTGCAGTCATATATTTTGGACATTTTTCTTTGGTTAATAAAGTGTGGCTCTTATTTTATTTCTCCATTTGTGTGCAGTTTACCTGAAAATAAAATTTTCAAAATACTGTATTTTTTTTATTTCAAGCGTTTGTTTCAATGTAGAATTTTTGAAAATGAGATAAAAAACTAAGAAAAAAAAAACAACATTATCTTTAATCCAATTGCAAATTTATACAAATTTTTGATGCAGATTGAAAGAACTTTTTCAGGCCTATAATATGAGACAGTTTATTTAATTACATCTATTACACTAGCCAGTATAAAAACGGAAAACATGATTTATGAAGGTTTTTGCAAAATGGTTTAGCTCACTGACGGATTTTTGTATAGCCAAAATATTTTGGGAATGATCATAGAATACATCAAGGTTCATTTTAAAATGGGTACAAATGGAACTTTTTTTTTTTTCATACAAGTCGAGGCACCTTAATATTAATAAATAAAACCGTACGAACACTGAAAGCATGCAGATTTAAAATGTAAAGTGCAAAAACGACGCCCGAGGGCTATAGGAAAACATAAGTTGATGACTACTAATCTAGACCAACATCAAAATTTTGATTAATGCATTGTTCACATTGTCATTTCTTGTGGAATAATTTTTACTAGACTAATTAATAATAAACAAAAATCAACTAGTTTTCATTAGATCGTGTTTTGCAACGATCTCTAGTAGTATAGTTTTTTTTTTTAAAACAGCAAAAATTATGGAAAGAGTAAAATTCATTCATCAGATTCCTCAACTAATTCCATTCGAGTTGTGTCTTCTTGGCGCAGGAGTCTGTCTTTTTTGAGTGCTTCATGTAAGATTTTTTGTATTTCCCAGACAATTGCTTCTTGAATCTCTTCATTTTGTATTTTATTAATTTCAGAAACAACAAGTTGTCCAAGCCATTCGAACTTTCTTTCCGCTCTGTCACGGATGCGATCGTATACATCTATTTTTAATTGTTGTATACTGTTGAGATTTTGAATTTTTTTCTGAAATAGAAGAAATATTTCCTGAATTAACTATAATGATAAAAATATGCTTAGTATTTTCTTAAAGAAACCATATTCAATTCAGTTTCGAATAAGCCCAAAAGCAAATTAAGAAATTGCTTACGGCATTTCGTCTTGGAGGGCACCAATAAAATTTGCAACTTGTTTGCTACATTTCTTTTCAAAAGATAATTTATACTAATAATGATAATTTACTCTAATGTCTTCTTATCACATACTTATTTCCTACAAAAACAAAGTTCCGGTAATTTTCCTCAGAAATCTTTACATGGAAAATTACAAAAGTAGCTAGCTACTTCATTTGCCCATTTAAAGAATCACTCTATTGTTTTGTATGTAAACACTCTTGTAGATTATTGTGCCACTACGTCTCAAATCAGCTGCTCGGATGATCTTCTCCATTACTAAATTAAAAAATCTGCACGATAAGGAATCACCTTGCTTGAAACCTTGCTTGGTATCGAACGGAGGTGAGAGGTCCTTCCCGATTTTCACTGCGCTGCTGGTGTTGCTCAGTGTCATCCTGCATAGACGTGTTAGCTTTGCAGGAATACCAAATGCAGACATGGTGGAATATAGGTGACTCCTTATCGGACTGTCGAAGGCGGATTTTGTTTTTCCTAGGGTTTTTCCAAGATTTGTCAGAGCGTAAATATCTGGTCGATGGTGGACTTTCCAGGTCAAAAGCCACACTGATAAGGTCCAATCAATTGGTTGACGATGGGCTTTAGTCTTTCACACAATACGCTCGACAGGACCTTATGAGCGATATTAAGAAGGCTAATCCCACGATAGCTGGTGATATAGTGGGATCGTCTTTCTTGTGGATTGGGCAGAGCACACTGAGGTTCCAATCATCTGGAATGCATTCTTCCGACCATATTTTGTATAGAAACTTGCGAATGCATTTAAACAAAGCTTCCCTTCCGATTTTAAACAGCTCAGCCGGTAGACCCTCGGCTTTGCGGCTTTGTTTTCAAGCCGAGCTATATCTGTTAAGACCAGGTTATAGTCGAGTAGCGGAACTTAACGCTGTCATCCATAATTGGGGTTCATTCTGTAATCTATTGGCGGGATTGTTGTCAACGTCACTATTTAGATGACAAGGGAAGTGTTCCCTCGATAACATCAGTGTACTCTAGATGTCTATCACTAGATTTCCGTTTTCATCCTTGCAGGAAGAGGCTCCAGTCTTAAAACCATCGGCCAGGCGCCTTGTCTTTTCGAAAAATTTTCGAGTCTCATTCTTGTCGCCATGCATCTCAATTTTTCGCGCTCACAGATTTCTGCTTTTCGTTTTTTCGCCTGAAAAGGCGTCTCTCTTATCCCACTTCTCTCGGTATCGCTTCAAAACAGCACATGTTACAACCGACTTCAGGTTGGCTCTTTAGGCGGTGCCTTTCGCCTATTTCGTACACACAGAGTGGGATATGTGCATCCACTGTACACATATCGCACACTTAATACAAAACAGTCACAACCCAAATAACATAACTTTTCAAGAGAAGCGAAAAATTAAACTCTTCGGTGTAAACTGCAGAGGAAAAGCAATTTTCTTTTAAACGCACAAACTTCATTCTTAAGTTAATGAAGAAATTAATGAAAAAGATAGTGAGATACGTGTTTTTTCAATTGATTTATGACAAAAAGTCGGTATCGAAAAATTTTGAGTTGTGGCAGTTTTGTATTTAGTGTGCGATATATCGTCGATCGGAGGAGTGCTTTTTTAAAGCAGGAATGAGAATCGAGTAGCGAAGGTTTCGGATGTCCGTTTTGACTGCAGCTTGTTGACGTCTAGCATTCTCTGTGTTGGATTGCAAGCTTTCTTAGCTGCGCACAGACGTCTGCGGATCTTGGCTGCGACAAGATAATGATCTGAGTCTATGTGGGCACCACAAATCGAAGAGTGCCTTCCGTCAATCAAAACGTGATCAATTTGGTTGCGTGTTTTTTGATCAGGAGACAGCCAGGTAGCCTTATGAACATTGAGATGCTTGAATCTAGTGCTACTAACGAGCATGTGCTGCGGAGAAGTCAATCAATCTCATTCCGTCAGAAGTCACCAAGGAAATTTTTAAGTCATGACGGGGGCAGCGCGCGTATGCGACTTCAAGGCGCTCGTAAAAACTTTCTTTGGTCTCGTCATATTTTTCTTGTCGGCGCGAGCGCACATATTAGGCTTATGTTAAAATATTTAGCCTTGAAGCGGATTATGGCAAGTCGTTTGTTCATAGGAGTGAGTTTCAGGACTTGACGCCGTATTCTCTTGCCAACTGCAAATCCGCATCCAAACTCGTGAAAAGGAATTGATTGTTGACGCTAACGAAAAAGCCAGTAGCTATAGTTTAAATATATATATAATGTTATAATATATATATTAGTTTAATATATTGGTTTGTTTTAAAATAAGAGGAAAGAAATGGATTCACAAAAATGAATTGCGCTAGGAAGTGAAAATATCGGTTAATATGATTTGAGTCACAAATATTATAGCTACAAAATTTGATGGATTCTTTTATGGAATATTTTAAATGCAATGGGAATTTTTCACTCTTTTTAACAAGGGAATTCTTGTGGTAAAAATATATTTTTTGTGGGAATTTGAGGTGGCAACCGAGGTCACCACTTAAGTAACTGGATTTTTTAATTACTTCCTTGGTAAACAGGAATTCTGTGTTTGGTTGCATTAGTTAGTGCATTAAAATTAGTTAACAGTCAATAAATTAGTTTCCGTAGTAGATTTCACTAATCTAATATATAAAATCAAATGTTTGTCTGTCTGTCTGTCTGTTCCGTATAGGCTGGCGAACCGTTTATCCGATTGAGCTGAAATTTGAACACCGAGTACGTTTGATAAAGATAAAGAACATGGGGGTGTAAAAAAGTGGGCGCAAGTCTATGGGCGTGGCACTCCATAGTAACTTCTAAACGCCTAAGCCGATTTCAATGAAACTTGGTATGAAGGTTCAACTGCACCCAAGATAAAACATAGCCTATAAAAAATTCCAAAGACTTCAGCAAGAGGGCACTTTAAGTATAGCGTTTTTAAGACTCAATTACTCATAAACTCCTGGACCGATTTCAATGAAATTTGGTATGAAGGTTCAACTGCGCCCAAGATAAAACATAGGTTATAAAAAATTCCAAAAACTTCCGCAAGAGGGCGCTTTAAGTAGTTCATTTTTTCACACTCAGAAAAAAGTTTCTCGGAAAAATGGTCTATAGTCTATAGACTATGCTCCAGGAAATGCCTTTCTCTAAATGCGATCCTAAAAATTCTCTAAAAACGATAAAAAGCGTCTATAAAAAAGAGAAATATATAAAAATATATCGTGTTTAGAGAAAAAGATTTTTTATTTTGAGAAAACATTTGTTTTTTTTTATAAAGAAAATACTTCTCATAGTAAATTTTTTATCAAAATATAGGAAACATTTCTCATTTTCACTAAATTTTTCTCTATAAATGAGAATTCTTTTGTGCGAGAAAAATATTTATCATTATTAGAGACATTGAAATATTTCCCTTTCCTAGAAGTGAAAGTGTAATTGAAGAAAATTTTATTTGAAAAAGAGAAAATTGCTATTATCGAAAAAAAAGAGAAATTTTTCACCGGAGAAAGATGAGTTTTTTTCTGAGTAAGGGTGACCATTTTCCTCAGTTTTACGGAAATTTGACTAAACACTTTCGACGGAAGGAGGGGGCAAAACCCCAAAAAAACGATATTTAAAAAATTTTAAAATTTGATTGATAACACTGTTGTAGTTCAATTTTGGTTTTGCGATAAGACCAACCTTTTCAGATTTGAGGAAGTCCCCCGAGTACAACTGTGTCCTTGGTTTAGTTAGATTGGCGCAAAATTTTAAGAAAACCATGTTTTTCCAAATGGTCAATTTTGAGCCTTTCTAAGCCTTTTGTCATGTCTTTTTCTAAAGATATCTCGCAAACTAGTTGCACGGTCTTACCAACCAATGAAGAAAACAAAAGGTAATGAAATTCTTCGTTAACAGTTCCTATACTACTTTCGGATCCGAGGATAAGTTTTTGAGTAATTAATAAGTTTTTCCATAAATTATTGTTTTCTTACGAAAAATTCAAATTAATTTTACAGTACGACAATTTTCTAGTTTTTTGATAATTTTAAGAATTTTTAAAAATTTACTGGTAGAAGATACAAAAAACCAGTTACAAGTGTGTTATCATTTTGATTTAAATTTACACTTTTTACAGCCTATACCAGAAAAGGCCAGAACAGGTAATCAAATTTCGTTCAGTGAATTTAATTTCCAATTTTCGTTAAAAAAAAAAACAACAAGTTCTCAAAAATTGATTAATTACACAAAAACTAATCCTCGGATCCGAAAATAGCATGAGAACTATTGACAAAGAATTTCAATACCTTTAGTTTCCTTCATCGGTTGTAAAGATCGTACAACTAGTTTGCTTATATCTTTATTAAAAGACGTGGCAAAAGGCTTAGAATAGCTCAAAATCGACCATTTGAAAAAACATGGTTTCTTTAAAATTTGCGCCAATCTAACTACACCAAGGACACAGTTGTTTTCGGGGGACTCCCCAAATCCGAAAAGGTTGGTCTTATCGCAGAACCAAAAATTTCGTGTCAAAAACTACAACAGTGTAATTTAAAAAAATGTTAAAATGATGAGAACCGTCTTGAAAATCGTCCTTTTTCTGTGCTCGAGGCACAACCCCGAGTAACACCGGGTTACATCCACTAGTCTAAAGTAAAACTGTTTTTAATTTATGTCAATTCATTTAGAAATGAAGACATAAAAGCAACTGTGAACTCGTAAAACATGATTATCAACAGTCTAGCTAATGCTTTTAGAAAGTAAATATGAAAGTAAATTCATAAAATTGTCTTTTATAAAGGAATATCAACATAGATTTGAATGGACGACTTTTTTAAGAAATCTTATGCAATGGACGATCCTCAGAAGTCAACGCGTGAGAGTCAATAGTCTCTACATGGCAAGTGTCTTACTGCTTCTTTTATTTACTTGCCGATTTACCTTTGCGAGGTGTACGCTAGAAACTGCAAACTAACACATTTCAGTTTGACGGCTATTCTGAGTGACAGTCAGCTTTGGTCTTCAAGCAAAGGTTGTGCATTGGGTTTGAAGCCCACCACATAAAAGATTTAAATAAAACAAATAAAAAAAAAAGAAGAATGACTAACAATCTGATGAACCCTGCCGCAAACGAAAAATTTATTGGTTGCCATCTTGGATAAACATATATAAAGTTGATATCACTGTAATCCAAGTAATGCAATGAAAGGAACAGGGTTCTTTACGGCAAGTACCCTTTGCTATCTACTAAACCGTCCAAGTAGAGAAGCACGAGCAAGTAAGATGAAATGAGCCGGTTTTTATACGAGTTATGGCACGATTAAGATTTCCGGGGCGCCGCGATTTGAAGATGTTTTCTGGTAGAGAACAAGAAAAAAACATGATTCGCCAAACGAAAAATCGATAGCTCTATTAGTTATCGAGTTATCGATTTTTTTAAAAAATTTTTTGTTAAAAGATCTGTTCAAAACAACATCTATATCTTTACCGTTACTCAATGGATCTTTAAGATTGATATTTCATTTGAAAGGTCATTAAATGACCTTTCAAATATATTTGTTATAAATATCATTGCTACAATATTTTTAATTTTATAAGCGAATTTATTCCAGAGTTGAATTTTTTAATGAAAAGAACCGTTATTTTCTAAAAAATTTACGTTATTAAGTTTATAAAAATATATTTTTTTTGAAAAGCTTACAGTTAGACCTTTTGTTTGACATATAAAAATATACATATTTTATTTAATTTCACACTATATTACATAAAATTTAAATTTTCCAAGTGTTTTCTTTGTTAAAAAATCTGTTCACAAAATTTTCTATATCTTTGCCAATATCCAATGAATCTTAAAGATTGACATGCTATTCGAAAGGTATTTAAATGCTTTTTCAACGATATATATTTATTTATTTATTAAGAGTAATGTTTGCATGTAAGACACAGTCTTTTAAATGCACAATATAAAATATAAACATATTGTCAACAAGCAAGTATAAATTATACAACTGACTAGAAAAATAGAAGTTAAAATATAGAAATAAATAAAGTTATCAGTAATCAAAAAATAAAAACACAATTTAACGAACTATGGATATAAATAGTAAAAATCAGTAACATTATAAATTATACAACTGACTTGATAAATTTAAGTTTAACAATTGAAATAAATTGATAATTGAAATAAATTATCAGTAATCAAAAAATAAAAACAAACAATTTAACGAACTATGGATATGAATAGTAAGCATCAGTAACATAATAATCAGACTTAAACATAAATCGAGACTTAATTATAGTTAGATATAATTATATAATACAAATATAGTTTCAAAAAAGTTTTTAAATTTATAACTGAATAAATATCAGATTTGAATTTTTTAATTAAAAGAACCGTTTTTTTCTACAAAATTTACGTTTTTAAGATACTAAAAATATATATTTTTTTGAAAAGCTGAAAGTTTTACCTTTTTTTCGATAGATAAAAATATATATATTTTTTTATTAACTGATCGAATAAAAAATACAAATTTTTTTCACTGACTTGAAAATCCCGTTAATTCATATAAATATTGTAGCTACAATGTTGCCTTAAAAACAATTATTTATTGTTATGGCAATATTCGTCAATATGGAGTAAGAAAGCCAAACATCTAAGGTACAAATGAGCGAAATAAGTAATTTCCCGTACAAGGGCAAATCATTGTTTCATAAAAAACACCACAAAAAGTCAAATAAATTATATATATTATATATCAAATGAAAGATAAATTTTCAAGCTTTAATAATTTACTTTTTATAATTCATAGTAATAACGGTAATTTTTGAGAAAATAACGGTTTTGTGTAAGAAAATATTTTTTTATTGAACAAAAATGCCTATAAAATAGAAAGTACTCAACAGATTTCATTAATTTAAAATTTTTCTAAAAGCCTTATATATAACTTTTATATAATACCTCAATAATCATTAATATCGGTTATATATTAAGAATAATACAGCCGATTTTCTTCATAGACTTTATAGCAAAAAATAAAATTTAAAAAATCGATAACTCGAAAACAAATCGATAACACAACATTTCCTTTGGCTATTCTTATTTTTATTAAGAGTACTCTTCGAATCCATCATCAAATCGCGGCGCCCCGGAAATCGTAATCTCCCCCGAGTTATAGCTACTGCAACTGTTTCTATTGCTGTCGAACAATACTAATTATTAAAAAAATTTGTCGAAACAATTCATCAGACTTGGTTAAGTATTGTACTACTTAAGTGTTTTAGCTAAAGTTTGTGCAGGACTTTGGATGTGAGTAGTCGGTAATTTGATAGTTAGCACTCTTGGTCAATTTTAATTCTTGTTTATCCATAGTTTGTTGACGTTTTAAATCTTCCGAATATTGTACAATTTATTAGCATTCAAACATTGTATTTAATTACCTTAACAATAATTTCTTCCCCTTTTTTTTTCTTGTAATAACCACCTAAAAAACTAATTTCATCAAAACACCAGAGCGTTGGTACATAAACTTTTCCAGTTTTTTTTGCATCCTGTAACATTCGACTTTCTTTGGTGTATTGCGTACGAAGAGTATGCAATTTTTTTCGGAGAGCTTCTGCTGTAATATTTGTGTCCACTTCTTTCAATTCAATGTATATTTGCAGCATAGAAGAAGTACGCTTACTTTTATTATTGTAATATTCATGATTGGGATTGTATAGATTTTCATGTTTTTTAAAAGAAGCAATTAGTTGTTCAATTAGCTGACGTTTCCATTTGTATGTGTCCATTTTTGTTGATCTCTTTTTGTTAACAAAGCAATACTTTCAGTAATCATCAAACGGTTGCCACCTTTAGTGGAAAAATCCCATTTATGGTAATTTTTAATTGCCTTGGGAACAGGGCTGCCACTCTCAAACATTTTATTCTACCAAATTTCATCTAAAAATTTACTAAAATGAAAAAGAATTTACCAAACACAAAAAATTTTATTTTTAAGTTAAAGAAACAATACATTTATACATTTTCTCTTTCTTTCTAATAACAAATCTAAAAAGAAATAAAATAATTCCTTTAGAATATAAATTTTAAGAAAATCAATTTATTAAAAATAAAAACATACTTATCCATCTTAGCCATGATACAAAAATAAGGGTAGCATTGACAGCTGCTTATTTTCTCTTGAGAAGGGAACTGGCTGCTGTCAAAAACGGCAGTCAAAGAAAAACAGTTACTTGCCACATTCAGCGTAGTGACAGTTGTGACAGTGTACCTAGGTGAGCTATGTTTTAGCTGAATGGGTTGCTATATGAAGCGTCTTAAAGTAGTCAAGTTGACGAAATGGAAGTATATGTACAATTTATGTATAGCCTTTTATACTATTACAATAATTTATACTATTTATTCATAATTTTTCTATTTTTTTAAGTACCTATTTAAAAAATACCTAATATTAAACTGCACTCTAAAAAAATTATCTTTAAATTATAAGTATTTTACTATATGTTGAAAATTATTTCCCACCACCTCAGATTGATGTATATGAAATTAATTAACACAGATTCAAAGTTGAAGTTTTACAGCCTTATTCAGAATAGCATTTTAAAGGCTGCGTAATTTTAAGCAGGCGTTAAGCAACAAAACCTTATTCAGAATGAATATTTCGTCTTACGCAACGTTGTTTAAGGGTTGCGTTACTTAAACGCCGAAATTGGCGTTTAAAGGCTGCGTAAATGCCACGTAAATTTTGATTTGGTTGCACAGGATAAGCATGTCTATCATTACTTCATCCTGTGGAACTAAGAAAAGTTTACAAAAAAGGTTAAATCTTATGAAACTATGGGAAAAGGAGCTTCGGAAAAAATATCGTATTTCCAAAGCTTACATGGTAAGCTAATCAATATTATCCTCCCGGAATTCAGTAACCACAAAAAATGGTCACATTCTAGTCAAGTCATGATCGCTATGCGCTATTGGAGCAGCTGCTGTTATAGCAGCTTCTTGCAAATGGAATTTTCGGTTGCATTTTCTAAATGTACAAGATTATTGTAATAAGTTTCGTAAATTTTTGACACAACGATAGTTTAGTTACACAATACATAAAAAATGATTCTGAATAACAATTTAAGCAACGTTGCGTAAAGGCTGCGTTAAACAGTGCGTAACTAAACAAGCGTTGCACGACTGTTTAGGGAATTATATTGAATAAGACTGTTATTTTCTAAACAGTTGAGAAAGAAGCGTACATTTAACGACTCCCACCTCATCAGTTTTACTAAGCGCTATCAAAATTGAAATTTGGTCAAGTGTTTGCAATGTTGAGTATGCTGAATGTGCCCTTTGTATTATGTTCTCTGATTATGAGCGCTCTCTTTTTCATTATATTTTTTGACAATTCGAAGAAGTCGACAGAAACGTCAATACTACCTGTATTTTTGTATCATTATCTTGGCGATCCATCAATTTCTTTCCTAAGCCGACGATCTAAGACCCCTTTTCCACTCGGCAATTTTTCTTGCTGGCAAGTCGAGTTTGTTGGCATCGGGACGTGACGAAAGGGGATGACTACAGATTTGCTCGTACCGTACAGACCGTACCGTACAGACAAAAGAGAATTGAAAACTTGCTGGCAAGAAAAATTGCCGAGTGGAAAAGGGGTCTAAGCAACTGACAAATTCAAATTGTTGACATTTTACTTTGCGTTCATTCATGTTTCACTTGATGCGTTCGTCTTTATTCGAAAGATTATTTTCATTCATTAGGATGGTGGTTCACAATGAGCATGATTGATATAATTTTTATACAATCATTTTTGATATGTTACTTATTTTATATTTTCATTAATATTAATTTTACCAGACAAAAAAAAAATTTACCATTTTACCAAGTCAAAATCTTTTACCAAATTTGGTAATATTTTACCAAAACGGCAGCCCTGCTTGGGAATTGGGACCAAGGTTCTAACCAGAGATAATGAGATGGGAAACTTCGACAAATTTAGGCAAGAAAGAGATAGCCTTCTATCAAAATGGCAACAATACCAACATAAACTCTACAAGTGTGTTAGTGCAATTTTTGACATACTCCCCAGTTACCTTAATTAAATACATAATTCAACAGTTTCCTTAAAAGTAAGCAGTCTGGTGAAAAACTCACTGGCCATGTCCAGCGCTTTCAATAAGTTATTCTTTCTGAATAGTTTGCTATTTGAAACGTCAAAATAGTTGTAAAATTGATGAAATGCAAACCAGTTTATCGAATCAATTGGTAGCCTAACCAGAAAATTGTAATTTTTGTCTCTTTTAAGTGTATTTATTAAGTATTAATTCTAAAAATATGCTCTAAAACAGTCATGAGCAGGAAAATAAATTTAGTGAGCCAAGGTTTTTGTTTTTTAAAACAAACACAAAATTGTCTTCATATTTGCTTTTGCTCATCGTTGCAAAAAAAAAAAACAAATAACCAGCAAAACAAAAACAAATCATGTGCGTTTTGTGCTACACATGT
This sequence comes from Tetanocera ferruginea, assembly GCA_958299015.1. NCBI lineage: Eukaryota > Metazoa > Arthropoda > Insecta > Diptera > Sciomyzidae > Tetanocera > Tetanocera ferruginea. The sequence goes on from OY282640.1 coordinate 120,996,024, forward strand.
ACAAACATTTCAAGCGCAGCGCAATCGAGGAAGGCTTGCTTGGCTTTGCACGCATTTGTTGTTGTTAGCAAGTTAGAATTTTGGTGAACGTCGGTTTTGTTGCTATTCTTTGTACTTGTTGTTGTTGTTTTTTGCACGCGTTGTTGTTTTTACAAATGTGCAAACACAAAGTTGAAAAAACAAAACAAATTTGTAGCTGAGCCAACTGAGCTAATTGAGCTACTGGGAGCTCATGTCTGCTCTAAAACTACAAGAACATGCTCATTCATTGTTATTTGCCAACATTTTTGTGGCACGGCCCTGCATTTTAACTACTGGCCAATATTTTTGATGTTTGACTTAGCAACTCAGTCATAGAAACAAAGCGCTAATTAGGTTTTCTACTGGAACAGTTGTATCGCTTGAAAGCGCTCACTGCTTTAGAGCCCGAACAGAACCAAAGCGACTGACGGCTGGCGGTCCTCTCTCGGCGAATTGAGCTCAAACACGTCTACAACAAGAGCGGCTGGCGGTTGTCGGAACAGAGTTGCTTTTTGTCACGGTAGTGGTACAATTGACAGATAGGGGTGCAACAGACGGACAACATGATTAACATACATGAAAAAATTTTGGCTTATTCAATTAAGTGTTCATCAAAATCCATTGTAAAGACAATTATTTCGTATATTATTGCGAATTCACATAAATATAACACAGACACAAAAAACAAAACGTCAAAATATACTAAAAGCTAAAAAAATTACATTAAACACAGCCAATTCTTAGCAAAAGTATGGCAAAATTTATGTTTCTCAGAGAGAGGACCGCCAGCCGCCATAGCAAAAATAGAATAGGTTCTATTCTGGCGTTTTTCCGTCGCGGATTCGCCCAGCGAATTTGTTTTTGCCGAGTGCATACATTTCAATGTATTCTGCTGAACGGCGAATCCGCCAGCCGTCATCCGCTTTGGTTCTGTTCGGGCTCTTAAGCAGGCTTCAAATCAGCGTTTTTGTGTGGCATACGAACCATATACACACAAGTTCGATAGTTAAGAAGCTAGTTCGCCAGCTTGGCACACAAGTTGGCTTGTTGACAAAAATTTTTGATTTTCTCTGTCCAACAAAGCAAAAAAAAAAAAACATTTCAATAGTCATTGCGAAACCAGGGTTGTATTGAAACATAAGTGTACTACTATGTGGAGTTAATTTTAATGATTTAAGCACGATATAATCAAGGTACAGAATAACTTTTTATTATCTCGGCCCTCTTTAAGAATTTTGCAGTTTTTGGTTCTCTTCTCAAACAAATTCTGACCTTTAAAATTTAATAGTTTTTTTTCACGAAAATTTTGATCTCAAAAGTAAGATAAATTGCAGTTCTTTCTCAAAATTGACGATTTTAAAATTCTACCCTTAAATGCTGTCAACTGAGGGAACTGAAAAGTGACATTTTAAGAAAATGTTGAACATAAAGCCCCAACAAAATCCTGCTTACATGCAATCGAGAAAGTAATCCAGATTATTTATATCACTGATTACCTTCTCGCTTACGGAACCCATTATTTCTTTATTTAATCAATGAAGCTTTCGCTTGGCTTAGAAGAACTTAGTTACTTACTTACTTAGAAGAACTTAGTTATAAACTTATAAATTGTGTTGAATAACTTTTTACCACTCACCAATTATTTGTTAACAAGTTTAAAGTTGGTAAATAAGATATTGCTTTGCGCAAATTAGGAAAGCGATTGAAATATTGAATAGAGATCATTGTAAAACTCTTGGTAAACAGGGCGAAAGTGTAAAACCACAAATTTTAAAAGTTAATGAATTTCTTCTTTAAGCCTAGAACTATGCTCGATTGCGTGAAATTTCACTGGCAACAGCCATTTATTTGTTGCGTGAAAATTTTGACAGATATTTTGTTGCGAACAAACAGCTGATGATCAGCTTACAAATTTGCGACAAGATGTAAATAAACAGCCACAATTTATTAGAGGAAAAGCAGAAAATCATTTAAGTTCTTTAATATTCATATTTGTGATTATATAAATACAAAATAAATATTTATACAAGAATGCATGCCCTTTGTTGTGGAGCAAAACAAGTCATTAGTTTATGGCAGTCTGCAAGCTTCGAAGTTTTGCGACCGCCAACACCGCGAAAAGGTGCATTCGTATGAACAATTTCCAACAACTGCAATCATTATTGGCAAAACTTTAGACACAGTACAAAAATATAATTTCAATTAGAAACATTGTTATTTTGCTTGAACTTTTTTCTTAAATGAAATGCCAATTGTCACTTTTCACGGCAAAATAAATGGTCGGTTCAATTAAATTGCCGTGAAAACAATGTTGCTAGATGCATGTTGCGGAATATAGTACTAGACTTTCCGCAGCGAAGCATAGTACAGCTTTGACGAAAAAGTTGTGAAATGTTCGCGCTTGTTTCACAGCTGTCATTTTTTGTATGGAGATTTGAGTGGAATTTCACGTGAAGCCGAACAGAGTACTTTGCTTTAGAATGAAACATACTTTTATTTGGAAGATAACAAATATTTTTCTGTAAATTCAAAAGCTAAAATGAATACTTTTTTTTTTATAAAACGCAATACGTTTCACTTAAAGATTTCATTAGATAAAAAACTAGATTTGAAACATTTTCATATTGTTTTGTTGGTAAATACATTTACTTCCTTCATTTATCTTTCTTCTCTCAAAGCTGTTTTTACTAAAAAGAGAAAAATATTCCAAATATTCAAACTAGAAGGGCACGATTAACTTAAAACACAAGTATGAGGCTATGCATTTTGGTGCCACTCTGGTTAAAACGGTAAATAATTTGTTGCTAAAATAAATTAACAATAAAGGCAAGTTTCTTTATTTAAACTTGTTGTTTAATATTGAATATTCGTTAAAAAATTATAAAAAATCACAGATTTGTATAAGCTTTTTTCGAACTTTGATGAATTTTATCTCCTAAACCAAAAAAAAAAGTCCTTTTGTTTTACCACTATTGGGCTTAGCGAGCCCAAATACATATAATCTAACTAATCTAACTCGAAAAACAAATAAAAGAGCATGGGCCCTAAAGTAGAAATATGACAACATTTGTTTTTTTTTGTTTTTTATCAACTTAGAACAGGGCAAAGTTTTTGGGTTAAATAAAAAATGTTATATATTCCTCACTCTTTGCACAGAGAGTGCAGAAAAATGGAATATATTCTTGATTTCTTTTATCGGGAAAAGAAAATACCATTTGTCTACCGCAAACAGCATTTAAGTTCGAAGCAACTTTGATATAATAGTAAATTTTTATTTCTTTTGCAATGCAACCCTATTAATAGAATCTGACAATAATACTTGACATCTATGAGGTGAATCATGTATACAATATATGAGTCTCACAAAAGTACCCAAAAAATTAAAGAAGAAGCATGAATTTGGAGGGGAAACATGAAAAAAACATCATTAAAAAGAAGTTTCGCATCTCTGTATCTCTGGTTCTAACGATAGCGTCGACGAACTGGTGAAAAATGAACTGTTGAGATTAAAAAACGTAACAGATACCACGTTTATCCGGCACGTTAAACCGCATTCATTTGTTTTGTTTTGTCACAGTACGGTTAAAAGAAGAGTGTTTATACCCAAACACTGAGTCGGTTTCAGTGAAAGCGAGTAATACTATGTTCACACTGATATCAAATTAGGTAATTTCGTGAGATAATTTCGAAATTGTACAAAAGTGTTCACACTGGGCTTGGATAATTTCGTTTGACGTTTGATTTATTTTTTTTTTTTCAATTCATTATTGGCCACATTCAGCACTCTCGACAGTTGCCAACTTAAATGTTCAATTAAAAATAGAAAATTCTTACTCAAAAGTAAGTTTGCAAAATTATTTCGCATAAAGCCGTACATGTTATCAATTGTGCAACTTTAATTCATTGAAAACATCGCTCACCTAAGTTTCACTGAATGGGTTGCTAACCGAAAGGTCAAAACAGCTAAGTATCTGAATGTGGCCATTATCATGTGTCATCTATAATTTTGACGGCTCAGCTGGAATGGATAGCAAGATTGTTAAAACGCCAAAAAAGGGTGTGTTTAATTAACACCAGATTCAGATTTTAGGGTTGTAGTGCATTTTTGCCTAATTTCGTGAGTAATTTAAACGAAATTACCTTGTTTGAGGTAATTTCCAAATCAACAAATTGTATGGGAAATTACCATCGTTTTTAAATAATTTCAGTCGAAATTACATAAAAGCTCGAATTTGATCTCAGTGTGAACATAGTATAAGCGTTTTCACAATTTGACAAGTCAATGCACATTCTGTCACTGTGCTCAACAAAGTTTGACAGCTAGAACACTGCGAAATATTTTCAGAACAGTTGCAAAATAAAACTTGTTTATGCGTACTTTCAAAGCGACGTGAAATTTTAAGAACCGATTTAAAATGAGGTCTTATTGAATCGCTTTGAAACTTTCAAGACGGTTTGAAGTTCTGTTAATGCAATGCTTTGAGTCAAAGCGACTTGAGGTAAGAGACAACGCCATCACTAGAAGTAGCAGGAGTTGTTTCGGATCAGGACACTTTTATCACCACGTCACATACAGCACCGCAGGTTGCGCTGCATGGTATACAGCAGGGATTCCCAGCGCCTAACACTTTCCACTCTTTACAACAACTTCGATGTATTCATTATTGTTGTAATTCGACGAATTCAGTTTGAAGTAAAATCATTGCTACTTATTGCTTTGTTGTTTTTTTAAGAGCCATCAAATGACGCTTTCTTGCGTTTGCATGTTGTTGTTTTTGTTTGTCCTTTTGTTTTTTGCTTGGGCGCTGTCAGCATTCGTGTTGTTGTTTTTAACATGCTCAACTCTTTCCACTCTTTACAACAACTTCAATATTGCAATGATTGTTGTAATTCGCCGAATTAAGTTTACAGCTTCTCCCTTACTTCTTATTACTTTATTATTGTATTTGCGCACATTGAAGGATTCGTGTTGTTGTTTTGTGTGTTCAATATTTATGAACTTTTGCGCTGGCGCAGATGTAGGTTTTATGCGCGTTGTTGTTTTTATTTGTTTTTGTTGTTAGAAAAATGATTGTGCCACGAATCCAAAGATTTGTTGCTGTTGTTGGCTTTTTGTTGTAATTATTGTAGCACTCTTCAAATAATTTTTCTGGGCATCACTGGTATACAAGATGCGCTATATGGCACTACTCTGAAAATGGTGCAGAGCATGATAGAATAACAAGGTAGGCGCATATTGGATAGGAAGTGAGCTAGATGTCAAAATCAGCTGATTGAATTTGAGTTGTTCTTATGTCGTTGTTGCCTTTTCGTTTGACGTTTGACGCTCTCACAGCATTGTTTGTGTAAAAATAGACATTTGAGCAGCCATATTAATATGAGCCTACCTTATTATTCTATCATGGTGCAGAGTAAATTTGTTTTATAACGTGCCTTGCTGTCGCTGGTTCTTCGACTTTTGTTTTCTGCTCAAAGTTAAAAAAAATCAAACAACTTGACAAGAACCTGACTTCATCGTTCTCTGATTTTTGGTCAGAAATTTTGGGTGCAAGAAAAGAAATTGATGATGCATTTCTGTTCCCAAGAATGAAAAAACTAATATCATATATTTCATGCCTTCCTCACTCTTCTGCAGAAGTTGAACGCATTTTTTCACACTAAATTTAAATAAAACTTCACTCAGTAATAGAGCTTCGACGGATTGGGTCTCTGCTATTCTTAATACCAAACGTTTATCACAAACAAAAAAAAATTTAATAAGGTTGATTGTAATAAAAACCATTGTGTGCGTTTTCGAAACAAAATTTTTCGCAACAATTGCACAACTGTTGAGTAAAAGTCTTCTGAACGGCAATAATCAGTTTCCGCTACTCACAACATGTTGTGAATTTTTGGAGCGCTTTATTTTTCCGCTACATTTACTCAACATGTTGTAATTTTCAATTTGACATATTCACATAGTTTGACACATTTAAAAGTGATAATTCTATAATGAAAATATTAATTATCTCGTCAAAATTCATATATCCAATATTTATTAAAATTTTCGAGCTCAAATAAGTCAATTTTTGGAAGTGTTAACAGAAAATTAATAATAACCGTTCAGAAGACACACAACGTGTTGTCAACATGTTGTATGTATCACTTTCCGCTACTTTTGTTTTAGAAGCGCACCCATTATGATTTGTTTACAAATGAAATGTATGATTTAAAAAAAAAAAAAATGAACATATTTATATCTAAACGCAATTTTAATGTTAATGAAACTTAATTTAATATTGATAAATATTTCTTATTATAAAACACAAAGAACGTATTTAAATCCAATAATTTTGAAAATGTTTACTGCCGGTGGTAATAAATGTGCTAATTTTCAATGCATATGTGATTTTTTGTGGTATTTTTGAAATGCGTGGTATTTTTAAATGCTTTTGGGATTTTAAATGGTATTTTTTAATTGTGGTGGGATTTTTTTGTTCAATTTTTACCATGGAAATTTTTGTGGTAATTAATATTTGTTATTGTGGGAAAAAGGTAATTTTTGTGGGAATTGGAGGTGGCAACCGTGAGGTAGTGACACTTTTTTACAAAAGTCAAACAAATAAAAAGCTTTTAAGATTATTATTCCTTAGCCATGTCCTTAGCTAACAAGCATCGCACTGATAAAATTCAAATATCAAATAGACAAATTCTTTCCGCCTGACTTTTTGAATTGAAATTTCGAAAATAACGGTTATTTTCGGTTCCTGATTATGAATAATAAATTCTTTCCAAAACTCGTTGCGTGTTGCTTTTTCTTATGTTTCGCGTAGCTATTCACTCCTGGATAATTTCTGCAGAATGAAAAATACATCAAGTCCGCTGGACGTGCCGACAGAAAAATCCAAATTATTTTATTTTCGTACTACATGTCGAATGGACATGTTTGACACATTACATGTCCGATGACATTTAGTATTGTCTGAAACCCCCTATTAATAAGTCCTATTGTTCGGTGAGCGTAGGCTTGTATTATGAAGCTGAAGATAAAGTGTTTTTCAAAATATTGAATTTAATCAGTATTTTGCTTAGACATTGTATTTAATTACCTTAACAATTTCTTCATCCTTTTTAAATTTGCAATAACGACCTAAAAAGCTCAATTCCTCGTAACACCACAACTTTGGCTCATAAACAATGCCGGTTCTTTTTGCATTCTGCAACAATCGGTTTTCTTTGGTGTATTGCGTACGAAGCGTATATAGTTTCTTTCGAAGAGCTTCTGCGGTTATTGCTGGATCCTTTTTTTTTAAACCTCTGTATATCTGTAGCATGGAGGCAGCACGCTTACTTTTATTTATGTAATCTTCATGATCAGGATTGTAAAGATTTTCATGGTGCTTAAACAAAACTATCACTTTTTCAATGAGCTGACGATTCCACTTGAATGTGTCCATTTCTGTTTTCAAGTTATTTCATTAAAATGCAATAAAACCAAATAAACACTTTAAACATTGATTCTTACTTATGCATAACACTGTTTTTACAATAAATATATAATAAATATATTTTCAGAGCGCACCATGGCAAGCGAATATTTACAAAACAAACATTTGATACAGTGTTGCCTAGTACATACTTTCGTACAATTTGGAATATTTTTACTCCCATTTATAACTGTGCGAATATTCGCGCAAAACCCAAACGCACAAAACAAAAATGAAAGAATACCCGACAACTATTTTGTTCCATCAAGCTTTTCACATATTGAGCAAAAAGGTATCTTTTTTGGTGATACCAAATTTTCAAAAAGGTATAAGCGCCCAAAACAAAGATTTCGGATAATCGTATATTGTAAAAGAAAACAAATAATTTTGGGCGTTTTCTTATTTTACTTGATTTTATTTAACTAAACAGCTATTCAGAATTAAGTGCATTTGTAAAAGCAAACTTTTGCAATTGCAAATATTTGCTCCCAATTGTGAACAGTCTTTAATGACAACTCATTAAAAAAGCCCTAACCAATATAAAGGTTTCGACGATTGCAACTCGACGAGTGTGTACACTCACATTTAACTCAAAATGAAACGTTATTGAACTCGTCTAGGCTGGTCAGCTGCCAACTGTTTCAAATGCATATAAATGCCTTGTTCATTCCTAACAATGGCTTTTAATTCATTAAAATATTGTTTCTTGCACTAATTGATAAAAATGCAACAAAACTTGATGTAAAAATACTATACAACTTGCTGACGAGTTGAAACGCTAAAAGTTCGGTTCTTACGGAACAAAGAACCGAATGCTTGATGTAAAAGCACTATTATTGCTGACGAGTTGAGACGCTTAAAGTTCGGTTCTTACGAAACAAAACGTCTCATCAAACCATTTCGTCCAGTTTCGATGTGTTTACGTTTGCTTATTTTGGGCAACAACATTGAATTGCATTTAAGCGAACATTTTCGTCTTCGATCGTTACGCAGCAAAGCGTCTATTTTGGTTAAGGCTTAACCCAAAATAAAACGTTCTTGAACTCTTCTAAGCTGATCAGCTGCCAAATGAGTTAAATGCACATGAATGCCTTTTTCATCCCTTATAATGCCAATAATTCATAAAGAATATGAACGGGGGTATACTTCTTTGACAGAAGTTCTTTAGAAAATTATTTCCCATCTGAAGATTTATGCAAAGCTTATAATATTAAATCATAACGTTTAACCGTAATTGGAAGTCGTTTTGTAAGTTGGTTTATTCTCACTTTTTATGTTACTTTTATTCCTTTTTTATGCCTCTATTATATTATTATGTTATTCTTTTAAACTTATTTTATTTTATGAACGAGAACTAACCAAAATTGAAAATATGCAAGAATTCATTTTTCAAAAAGTCTTTCTGAAACCATGATAGAATAACTAAGTGAATAATCTAGTTGAAGTGAAATCTGTCTTGTTTCTTATATTAAAAATTGTAAAAAATTGTTCTTTTTCGTGTTTTTATTGATATCAAAGTAATTCAAAAGTTCTTGAAGTCCAACATCATTAAAAATTAAATAAAGAAAATTAACTGCAAGCCACATATTTGCTGGTTTTGACATTTAATGAGTTTCCATGGCGAGTTACTCGGGGTCAACTCGCTATGGAAACGCTAGTTGAGTTGAGTTTCGTTAAATCTACGAAACTCCAAGAAACTTGTAAGATTTAACTAGCAGTAGACCCTAATCGAATGCATGTTGCGTTGCGCTTCCTAGCGACACGCAAATTTTGTATACGCTTAGCCTAAACAAAAGCGCTGCGTACAATCGAAAACATATATGTTCCCAGTCGGAACAATCGTAAGGTGCTTACTAAATAATTCATGTTTTCCTTTAGCTTATGGTGGTGAAAACAGGATCATGCTGAAGTAAGTATGTTGTTTGTTACATAAGGAGCACCTTACATCTTCACTTACGACTGCAACTGCAAAAGGAATACACGTTTAAGCCGATCATGTCTTCGTGTGATCATTTCCATATGTACATTATTGCGTAAAGCAAGAGACATGCAGTGGTATGATGACATAACGGTATTTGACTATCGTTACGAAGATGTTAAGTGTAGCAAAAAACCAAAAGAAAAAACGAATAAAGAACAATCTTATGGTGAACGGCGGTGTAGTAAGATCATTCGTCGTTGCGCATACAAAAATAAGATAAGATGTTTTATTTATTTTACTGTTCAATAGCCATATGTATGTACAATTATATATCTTCTCTATAAAAATTACGATTTAACCCTCCATTTAAACCTTCTTCGCAACGGAAATTGTAAGCACTGCTTCCGTTTACACTTACAACAAAAGGTGAACGTAAGGCCACAGCTTACAATTTCCGTTGCGAAGAAGGTTAAAATGGATTATATGCACGTCGTACATCAATACAGTACGGGTGCCTTACGCTGTCATGCACACATCCTGCTTATTAAATAAAGTGCATAAGCCCGATTGATTCCGATTTTTGAAAGTACATTCCCATATCATACATTACAAAAGGAAGCTTATAGTGGCGATCATGCCTGTGTAAAAGTAATTGGCATTTGGTATTGAAGTTTTCATGCCCTGCGTATGAAAAATAAGTAAAGAATAATTCATTATGTAAGGATAGATTTTCCCACTGGGTTTTCCTTGTTGCTTTTATGTGTTTCTTGCTCTCTATTCGAATATTTTTGTTCTATGCAGCCAACTTCACAACCGAACGCACTGTCAAAATAGGAAATTCGAATCGAGTTGCGCTAGTGCGTTGCGCATTTCGGTAGGCTTCATATAAAATGTATGTGCATGAACCAATTCTGATAGAAGCGCAACGCAACACGCATTCAATTAGGGTCTACTGTAGGTTCTATCTGTCAAAGTGATTGCTGTCGTTAATATTGAAAAAATAATGAAAATTTTTATTTTAACAAAAATATTTAAATGTCGAACGCAAGAGTTTTTGGAGTGCCGCAGAAACTAGTCAAAAAATAACAAAAATTACAAAAAAGAATTGACAAGTTCAACTAGACTCGGTGTTGTGCATGGGAACACTATCGAGTCAGCAAAATCATTTTGTCAACTCAACGAAAACCCAAACCCAGAGATAACTCGCCATGGAAACTCAGTAATTATTGGCAGTATCAAAAGGAGACCAGCGCTGCATTTACCTTTTTTATTCTGCTATGTCATTTTGAAATTTGTTTGTAAGCCTTGAACGAAATTTGTTTATTATACAAATAATGCCTTTAAATTCCTTTAAAAAGATTTCTTTACAGAAAACGTGTGTAATCATAATTTAAAACATTCATATTCTTGTAGAAGTGATTTTATTTTGGTACTTATAACTAGCGCCATCTGCATGTGAATGCCGCTCATCATTTTAAGTAGCGCCATCTACAACGGAAACATGAAAACGAGGCTTCGTCGAATTTAGCACGACACTGAAGCAGCGACGCCTCAAAAGATGGCGTAGTTTAGTAGATTTGATTAGATTTGATGTTTGACAAACATACAAGTGAGAAAGGAACGTAAAAAATATTTTTGAGCGAATTACGATGCGTTAGCATATGCGTTGTGCATTAATTAATAACTTTAAACCTTCATAAAGTCGTGTATTTTAAGTTTTATATTGAACAATTAAAATAATGCAGTGAAAGACAGCAAAAGCTTTACAAATAAAAATGGTTCGGTTCTGCTCAGAAGACTGAAAAAATCTTGAATATCGGAAAGAACAACTTTGTTAATTACGGGGGACGGGCACGAAAGCAAGCCGGTGGATAAGTAAAAATCCTATTTGTATGATTTATCAACAATTGCTGCTAGTTTGGAATACGGTGGAAAGATTTTCATAACGAGTAAGTTTCGCGTTGTGATGATTGTCTGCTAAGCCTGTATTCAATGTGGCTGGGTATTTGGCAAAGGTAAAAAAAAGTTGAATATCGGAATTACTTCAGTTGTTTTTGCCATTTTCATCATTGGCGCTATTCCTATTGAAGACTATTGTTCCCTTTTGATCACACGTTCGTAGTTGTTTTGAATTGATTGTGTTGTTTGTACTGACTATTCTTGTTGCAATAATTATGTAGACAAATTTGGATTCATCTATACCAAATCGATGTTCCATTTAGCTGATAATTATAGAATTATTAAAATAAGGGGATTCAAATTGGGGCATTATGTTAAACTAGCTTAAGTCGAAGAATATAGTTTTTAACTATAGGCAATTGTAAAGGTTTTTCATGGTATGGTTATTAAAAAGCTTTAACTTTCTCTCCAAGCGACTGATATAAATAATGAAAAATTTTCAAAATTTTGTTATTAAAAAAGTTGGGAGTTTAATTTTAAGCGTTTTGTTTAAATAAGTATATAACATTTGTGTTCCTGGAATTGTTAATAATTAGTAAATTTTAAAGCATATTTTATTTGAAGGAAAAATTTATCTAAATCGTTTTAAAAGATCGCAATGAATCTTTAAAGTCTTCGGAAATAAAAACAAGTCAACCAAAATTAATTAATACAAATAGCTCTTCACTGAAAAACGGATTTTAGGTATAAAGCGGTTCCGTGAGACTATATCAAACCTAAAGTTTTCGATGTCACACAACGATATTTACAGAATGATCATAATCACTTCTTGTTCTGCTTGAGGATACGCTACTACATTTCTTCTGCATAAGAAACTTAAGGGTGATCCAATAAAAGCTTCATACTTTGTTTTCAAAATAAAATACATAAAAATCAATATATTGATGCAAATCTTCATTTGGAATGATAGTTCGGTTCCTACAACTCAATGTTAAAAAATTATTTCCCTCAAGTGTTGCCCACGACTAGCTCTTAAATGATGCATTCTGTGGGAAAAACACGAGTTATTCAGAACACTCTGCTACTGCAGCAATATTCTCAAATTTACGGGGTCTTTGCACTCTGGTTGAATGATGAACGTCCAATAGTGTAAAATTGGTTAGAAATTTGGAACTGATGACTGATCTTGGTAGTTCCCACAATTAGTTCCCACAATAAATAAACGTTATTCAGGAGTAAGTCTATTCATGATTGAGGCGTATTGAATACTAAACACACACATCATATGGACAAGCCTTTTGACACATAACAGCTGTCAAAACAACTCAGTTGAAATAGGGACCTCGCATTGGATCACCCTTTATTAATTCCTATAACTTATATATAGATGGTTAAGCGCAATAATTTGGTAAGTGAACAATTTTAAATGTTCAGAAATGTCGATTTTGTTTTTAAATTTTAATAAATTTCAGTACAAAACACTAATTTCAATTGTGTTTTGAGCAGCATTCGTTGATATCCAATCCATTTTCAAGAAATTTACACATCAACGGTATTTCTATTAATGAATAAGAAAGCACCACTTCCAACAGTAGTAGATGCATATCGTCACCTAAAATCCAAAAGGTTGTCATAAAAAAAATTTAAAAAAATTATTTTCAAGAAGACTAGGTAAATCCGGTTTTTTTTTCGTTCTACAATACAATACTTAGCTTTTAAGTCTTGGGTTAATATCAATATTTTCACGTGTTTAAAAAAACAAAATCGATAACGTAAGATGTCCTGATTCCACAAAATTTCAAACAATTTCAAAATCAAATCTAAATAGTTGCCCTAAGTAAAGCGTTATGGGTGAGGTATTCTAAACACTTTATATAATTAACTAAATTATGTAACTCATAATTTTTGGAAGTCGTGTTTTTTTTCATTTTCTGTTAGAATACCCTCCATGAAACTAAAAACGCTGTTATATGGTTTTAAATACTAAATTTGTCGACGATTTTCATTACAATCTGCATTAAATAGTTTTTAATTACAATTACATTTTAAAAAGTTATTACGATTTTTTATCTTCCTATGAATTTGTGAGTTACATCCTTTCTATATTGATGACGATATTATTATTTATAAAGACTAGTTTTCATTTTCATTATCAACACGTTATCAATTTTTTCCGTTTGATAATGGCAATGTTTTTAGCAAAAATTGCATAAAAGTTGTTATTTATGTGATATTTTACACTTTCAACTTTCATGTTAAATTAAAAATGACTTCTATATCCTTAAGTATAAAAAATCAATAAAATTTACTTTTACAGAACATCGTTAAATTCAGCGAAACATTCAACGTGACGCTTAAATCATGTCGGATATTGTTTATCCAACCGGATGTAGACCTCTTACGGAGGATCTTGGCACCGATGAACTTATACGAAGGTTAAAGGTAGGAATTTGCTTAAAATACAATTTATTAATAAAAAAATACTTATCGTTTCACACTTATTTAGACATTAGCACACACTCTTCAAGCTATGGGACAGGACGATGGACTCTATCACCAATACATACCGTTGGCTTTACATTTAGTCGATGAGTTCTTTTTGCAACATACATCACGTGATGTACAACTCTTGGTTGCGTGCTGCATTGCTGATGTTTTGAGAGTTTATGCCCCAGAAGCGCCATACAAGGATCAAGAACAAATTAAGACAATCTTTTTATTTTTCATTAAGCAGTTGTATGGCTTGAAGGATCCGAAAGATCCCTCATTTAAGCGATACTTTTATCTTTTGGAGAATTTGGCGTATGTTAAGTCATTCAATATGTGCTTTGAGATCGAGGATTGTCAAGATATTTTCTGTCAACTCTTCAGCATGATGTTTAAAATAATTAAGTACGTTACAGTGAAGTTTTATATCGAAACAAAAAATTACAAATTTTTTTATTGCAGTGAAGAACACAGCAGCAAAGTTAAGAATTTCATGATTGACATTTTAAGTCCTTTGATAACAGAAGCCGATAATTTCACCACCGAATTGTTGGATTTGATATTGATCAACATTGTAGAGCCCAATAAATCTCAGAACAAAAATGCCTATCAATTGGCCGAACAATTGATTTTGAAGACGAGCGATTCATTGGAGTCAATGATAAAAATGGTAATTATAGTATCTTAAAGTAATGTTAAAATTAACAGTTTCCGTATAATCAAGTTATGAGTTTGTTAAAAATATATCTATATATCTTGATATGCTTATAAAGATGATCGATTGTAAGTGCGTTAATCAGCACAATCATGAACATTTTTGCATCGGAATTGGAAAAAAATTAATGTTTTTAAAATAAAGTAGAAGAAATTTTTAAAATTTTTAATGCACATTTCGCTCATTTACTAAAAGATTGTCATAACTAAAAAAAACCGATTTTGCAGAAAACACATTTAAAGTTCTAAAAGATTCTCTTTTAACGCGGAGAGTATTCAAGATAATAACTTGAATTACACAATATGAAGCATGACATAACGAATAATTCTAAAAAAATTGTGATGTATTAAAAATTAAAACTATCTTTTCAAATTCCGAGGGAAACATTTTTCATGATAAGGCTGAATATGTCCGCGATGAAGCCGATCAACTAAAAGATGTAACGAAAAATAAATGTCAATATTTTTTCCTGACAAGTAAACATATCGTATACAAATTTCCAGCCTCTTGCATGCGTTTACATACTTATCGAATTCCACACGATAAGCTAAAATTACTAATATCGTATAATAGAATGCAAACGATTATCGTGTATCGTATGAACTCGTTACTTAGAGGTTTGTCCATGTTTTATTGCGGTATTACATTTTTAAAGCTTAGTTGAAACACACTCTCCAATAAAGTTGTTTTGTTAGTTAGTAGAACTCAACATTGTAAATGTACAAAGAAGTTATTTATTTTCTTTTAAGAGTTTGTGTTTTTCCTGCTTATCCCATCGTATATCCAAATATTTCCAAAAGTATTGAGTATATCAAAATGATGTCGCATTTTCTTAGTCTTAGTTTTTATCTAGATAACCGCCACAAATTTTTTAATTTCCGAGGTTTCTTTGCCGTCAAGATACTATTTACAAACTAACATTTAAAAATTGGTCATGTTTTTTTTTCCATTTCATCTATTTATTATGTAATATGTATTACTATTTGGTCAAAATTAATATTACAGATTATAAGGTATATTGGAGTCCTTAAAGCTTATTTCAACTTATAATAATGAATATGACCCTAAAATATATTTATTTATTTATTTCGTTTATTTCATCAATCAGAGACAATAACTCTTACAGACAACTTATATAAAATTAAATGGTCTGTAAGAGTTTAAATTTTATTATTTTATTTTATCTTATATATAAAAATCTCGTGTCACGGTGTTAGTGTTTAAACTCCTCCGAAACGGCTGGACCGATTTTAATGAAATTTTTTTTATACATTTGGTAGGTATGAGAATAGGTGTTAAAGTATTTTTCACCTTTCTACCTGCGAGGGGCGTAGCCTATAAAAGACAATATTTTATATTTAATAGCTTTGGAAAAAAAGGGTCAAAGAATATTGAAACTCAAAGTGGAGTTACTATTTATTGATGGCATTCTATTGGCAAATTGGAACAGGCATTGGGCAAGGACGGTAGCAACGCACCGGGTACCAGCTAGTTATTGTATATTATTAAATTTTAACTTGTAAATTAAACAATAAGCTGTCAATTACATTAATTACATAAATTACAATGAACACAAAGCGAAATAGATGGATAAACAAAAATGGGAAATGAGCACTTAAATGGCTCATTTCGAGCATATTCAGATCTGTGAAAGGGAACATGAAAGGAAAACTGGTTACGTAGGTAGCGGGACGGGGTAACAAAATCAAGCAGACCGAGTAGAGGAGGACATGTGATGATGAACCAGGTCACGAATATAAGTAACGGACTGCGTCCTGCGTCTTGATTCAGGAGAACAGATATCGATTAAGATACATCTAGTAGGGGAGGGTAGTGGCTGATGAAGGTTCCAATTGAGTTAAAATAACCCATATCTTGTAAACTTTTTCTGGATTCTTTCAATACGCAGGGCTTGACAAATATTTGAGGGTATAAGGATCCTTAAAGTTCTTTGAGTTCCTTATTAGGAAGCCGAGAATTGAGTTAGACTTGATGATGAAATCGATATGATCTTTAAAGTTAAAACGAGGGTCTAATAGAATTCCATGGTATTTCTTAGAGGTAACTTGATCAAGTGGACACGTTAACTCTTTTAACATTATAACCCACAGTACTAGAATAGACTTCAATACAAGGTATGTTTCCGTACGCACTTGAAGTTAAGTTCAAGTAAAGTTCGAGTAATAGAGAGTAATTTGATTACCTGTTAAAATGAGAAAATTTGTCAAAAAGTACGGAAACGGTTTCAAGTAAGTTTCAGTACAACAGATGTTTTGACCGATCAGAAAAATTTTTTTATTGAAAAAACTTTTCGCCGCGACTGGGGATCGAACTCGGGCTGTGCTAAGCCACACACTTAACCTGCACGCCACGGTCACCACCAAATAATAAAAAGTGACTTCCGAAAATAATAAAATTTAATTTCTCTGTTTTTGTATTAAAAACACTTTCGCAAGCTTTCATTTTGCCAATTTTAACTATTTTTATAAATTTTTTAACCAATTACATACATTTTTTCTATAACACAATAGGGGTATTCAGTTGCCAGTGTAGTTGAGGACTTGAGGACTTGTGCACTTAACAAAAACAAAATATACGTACGTCAAAAATCTACACAAGTACATTTCTAATATTGCATTAAACTTGAGGACTTGAGGACTTGAGCAGTTGTATAGTTGTGTACTAAGCCGGATCGAAATTTAGATATCGCCGGACACCGACTCAAAAGTTGGAGGGACTCTTAAAAACTATTTCTGCATCATTTTTTTTTGGATCGAAGAAATCCCTGTGGAGCGGTTTTGGTTCTCCTTAACCCTTTTTTTGGCCAAAAAAATCAAGTTTTTTTCGAAAATAATGAAATATCGATTTTTGGGGTCTCAAAAGAGTTTGTAAGAACAACAAATTTCAAAATTATTTTAACCAATATTTGTGTACTATCACAATCTTAACTTTTTTGCTTATCTTGGGTATGCATTCTGAAGAAAAAAAAAAGTTATTGGCAAAAAACTTGATTTTTACATGCAATAACAAAAGAGTTTAGCTACTACAGCTTTTTCGCACTTTCTCAGCATTAACTCATTTGAAGCCACAGTCCAAAGCATCAAAAAGTTTTAATGATAAAGATTCCAGTGGCTAAAAACAAAGTTAATGTGGAAAAAATTTACCCACCAAAGTTTGGGTTGGGCTCAGGGACAACACAAGACGTAACTACTAACCATGCACACATAGATCTAATTACAGAATAGCTTTTAATCTACTTTTGAGTTGACCTTTTGACAAGTTAACATCAAAAACGCTACAGTTGTTAACAAAGGTACTCATGCGGTTTAAAGGAGCAGTTGACATATAGTTCGTTCTACTAAAAGGTAAATAAATTAAAGTGTTAGCGTTTCTACTGCTTCTACGGTTAGAGTTAAAATTAATGAGAGAAAGAATTTCCGGAGAATCGAAAACACCGGTCATGAGTTGGTGTAAATACACGATATCTGCGGACCTCCTTCGCTCACTTAGTGACTGCATTCTTAATAGTTTCAAACGATCCTCATAAGGAGGAAGGTTTAAGATATCAGTTCCACTTAAGCCCCTTAGAGCAAACCGAACAAAACGTTTTTGGATCCTCTCTATTCGTTCAACATGCACATTATAACTTGGGGACCAGACTTGACTTGCGTACTCCAAGTGAGGACGCACAATTGCATAATATAACGTTGTAGTTGTAATCGTGCTATTGAATTCTTTGGCCCAGCGTTTTATAAATCCAAGCATTGAAGACGCTTTTTTACATATATTATCAATATGAATATTGAACGATAACTTAGGATCCATGCATACACCAAGGTCTTTGACCACATCTACACGACTTAAAGCAGTATCTTTTATATTGTAATCAAATAATAAATTATTCCTTTTTCGCGAAAAGGTCATAGTTTGGCATTTACTAGGATTGAGAAACATATTATTTTTAGAACACCAAACTTCAAAGGATTTCAGATCAGCCTGGAGTAGGTTAGAATCATTTTCAGTATTTATTTTTCTGTATATTTTCATATCGTCTGCATAAATCAGCAGACGAGAGTGTTCAATGACGTGTGTGACGTCATTAATTGCTAAAATAAACAGAAGTGGACCAAGGTGGCTACCTTGAGGAACACCTGATTCAGCAATAAATTCTGAAGACAACACCCCTCGGAATCGTATTTGATAAGATCGCTCAGTCAAATACGATTTTATCCAGCATACAAAATAATGTGGAAATCCCATTAACTTTAGTTTGAATAAGATTAAATCATGAGGTAATTTATCAAATGCTTTACTAAAGTCAGTGTAAATACAGTCGACTTGGTTACTAGATTCCATTGAATTTAAGCAGAATGTTGTAAAATCGAGAAGATTAGACACAGTGGATCTTCCATTAACAAAACCATGCTGACGAGTTGTTATGACTTCTCCACAATGAATTTTAACACGATCGTACACAATTCGCTCAAAAAGTTTGGGAATAGACGAAAGCTTAGCGATGGGCCTATAATTATTAACATCATTTCTGCAACCTTTTTTATATATAGGACTTATAAATGATTTTTTCCAAAAAACTGGAAAATAACATTCTGTAATTGATTTATTAAATAATAAAGAAAGTGGTTGACACAAAACGGATCCGCATTGAGTTAACACTGCGGCAGGAATTCCATCAGGTCCAGCGCCAAAATCCTCATCGATTGTCCCAATATACTTTAAAATATCCTCAGAGGTAAAGGATATAGATTCCAAAGAGACCCTGGGTGAAGAGTTCATGTAGTCAAAGTAATCTTCATCAGGGTTAAATGAATCTGAACAAAAAGATTCCTTGAAGAGATTGGCAAAAAGGCCACAAATTATAGAAGGATCGTCCGTAAATCCATCAAGAGTTTTGAAGGATGAAGGAAATCCATCAGATTTTTTCTTAGTATTTATGAACCCCCAAAATCTCTTTGGATCAGACAATATTCTCAGCTTAATATTGTCTAAATATTCATTATATAAAACAGCTGAAAGATTTTGAAATTCCAGAAACAAACGTTTGTAGATTTCTAGGTCATTTGAGTCCAAACTACAGACATATCTCTTCCATGCCCTATTCCTGTTATTGCGAAGTGTTTTAAACTCTTTTGTGTACCAAGGGTACGCCGAGTTCTTTGCAAATTTGAGGCTATATGGTACAGACTGAGAAATTACAGCAAAGAGTTCCAAATAAAAAAAATTAATGGATTCATCCAGATTATGTTCATTTATATATTCTAAAATAACGTTAAGTTTACTGTGAAGTAAATGATTCAACTTCAAAAAGTCAGCTTTTAGCATGGAAAGAAGTTTTAGCTTTTAGTAAGAGCATGGAAGGCCCTCTTAACAATGACATTGTTACTGTCCGTAGTTAAGACCAGGTCAAGAAGTCTTTCCAGACTATTATAAATACAACTCACTTGTTGTAAGTCAGAACATATACTGTCAACAAATATATGCTCCCCAAGAGTCTTCGCATTAGATGCACAAAAATATGTATCATCGTCAGAAGAATGCCATTTTAAGTCGGGCAGATTAAAATCGCCCAACAATAAAATGTCGTCATTAACGTCAAGAATATTAAGAATATAGTCTAGACAATCAGCCAGACTTGTATAAACCTCTACACTACTGTTTGGAGGAACATATGCATTAATTATGTATACATTTAAGCTACAATGTATAACCTTAACGCATATTAGTTCAATATTAGAAGCGCAGGGTATATCAACAAAGGAACTAACAAAGCAGTTCCTTACAGCTATAAGAACACCACCACCAACAGAAGAAATATTGCTGGCGTATCTGTCCTTTCTAAATACTTGGAAACTATTGTCAAACAATTCCAAGTCAGTAATGCTTTCATTCAACCACGTTTCAGTAAACGCGATAATGTCCTCAGAACAATTCTGAGTAGAAAGAAATAAGTCTCGCGTTTTGGAGCGCAATCCCCTTACATTTTGATAGTAAAGGGACAGCCTATTTAGTTTTTTTGGTTCCTACGGGCTATATTATTTGAGCGCCTAGCCTTGTTTTTAGGTTTAAATTCTGAAACGAGAATATTATCGGCCCACATATTCGAATTGAGAACAGCTGTAAAAACTTCGGCTGCAACTGTGAGAATAAATGAGGCGTGGGTGGGCTTATTGCCAATTTTCTTACATGAACGGAAAGCATTTTGGGGTATTAAGTTACATTGTTCGACAAACGTCAGAATATCATAAGTTGATGTGTCGGGTTGTAATCTCGAAATGAAAATGTTCTTAGTCCTCGAAACTGCTCTTAGAGTAGTTGGCTCAGTTGAAGGTTGAAGTGCAATGGATGGCGCAGTAACCAAATTTATGATAGGAATATCTGAAATTTCAGATACAGCATTATCATTAGTTACAGAAATAACTGGCACTTCAGATAAAGGGGCAATCAACTGAGGTCCTACAGTAATATTATTATTACTAACATTATTATTAATGTTTTTTTCGTTATGATTATTATTATTATTTTTATTATTTTCATTAGTATTATTATTACCATTGTTATTTTTATTATCATTATTATTATTGTTATTTTTATTATTATTATTATTATTATTATTATTATTATTATTATTATTATTATTATTATTATTATTATTATTATTTTTATTATTATTATTATTTTTATTATTATTATTATTATTATTATTATTATTATTATTATTATTATTATTATTATTATTATTATTATTATTATTATTATTATTATTATTATTATTATTATTATTATTATTATTATTATTATTATTATTATTATTATTATTATTATTGTTATTATTATTATTATTATTATTATTATTATTATTATTATTGTTACTATTATTATTATTTTTGCTATCATTATTAATGTTATTAATATTATTATTATTATCATTTTTGTAATGAATATTATTTATATTATTACTATTATTATTATTTGAAACAAATTCAGAGACATGTGACGAGGAGGTGGGAACTGAAAAACGCTTAGCCTGGGGAATAGAAGACAGGCTTTGATTGGCACGTTTGCGCTTATTATTTTTTCGTTTATTTTTAGAGTTATTTTTAGAATTATAACTCTGCTTTTGTACTGAACCCCTATTTAGGACTTCGTTTGTGGATATGATTGCTGAACCGAGAGTTTCGGACTCCGTCAAAGGAACGTCAGCACTGGTTGGCGAAAAAATTTTATCCGTTATACTGTCACAGTGGTCAACACTTAATTCGCTTAACGACGTCATAATGAATTTAAAATTATTATTAAGCGAATTAAGGCTTTCCCCAAAGAGCTTTATTTTTGAGTATAATTCAGCTGGGGAAACGACCCTGCACGTAGTACAGTACCAACGAAGTCCTGAGTGTGCCGAAATTAAATCATCAATGCATGAATTCGAAATTTTAGCACACGAAGCGTGAAACATTTGCTCGCATGGTCCAGAACAATGAAACATAGTATTCAAAATGTTCTGGCTTCTGCATTGCCCATTTAATGAACAAGCAGCGAAATTTTCGACTTGAAAATAAGTCATGTTAAAAAAATGTTATTTCAGAAGAGCAAATATGTTCCTAAAATGCCTCAAAGGGTTAAAATACAAAGAGCGGACAGTTAAAAGCTAGCAACAATAACACTAGAACTGACCAACAGGTACGGACACCGCACAAAGAAGAAGGCGAAAAATAGCAAAAACAAGCACAAATATACACACAAACAAGCAAGTCAAACTATGTTTATTTATAATTTATTTTTAATTATAACAATAACTAAGCACTTTAACACAAAAAATTACTGCTAAAAGTAGCTTAATATTTAAACACAATTGTACAACACTTACGTACGTTTAAGTTATAAAATAAATTATTTTAAAACAACACTAACAACACAAAAACTAAAAGTTTATAATACACAACCGACAACGACAAAGGGACGAGATCAACTGATTTTTTGGCAAAAAAAAAGGGTTCAGGAGAACCAAAACCGCTCCATGGGAATTTCTCCGATACAAAAAAAAATGATGCTGAAAAAGTTTTTAATAGTCTCTCTAACTTTTGAGTCGGTGTCCGGATGACTTTTTTTTCTCCATACAAAATCGATCCGGCTTATTGTGTACATTGAAAAATTTGACAGGTTTGAAATAGTGATGCAACATTTAAGAGTTTAAGTTTCAATTACTTGATAAATAATAATCTCATTCAAATTATAATAATAATCTCAATAAAAATTATAATAATAATCTCAATTAAAATTTTGGTGTGCTCACGAAAACCTAACTGCACAAGTCCTCAAGTCCTCAACTACACTGGCAAGTGCACTGAATCGTGAGTACCCCTAATGCAAAAATTCAATTTTATCACTTTGACAATCAGCTGTTTGAAGTTCGAGATTCATGCTCGAAGAAATTTTTCAAGTAAAGTTCGAGTAATAGAGAGCGACAAAAAGTGAAATTTTGATTGTCACTTGTTCCCTCGCGCTGGAAATGTGTAAAGAAACGCTTTCGAGTAACTTCAAGTTACTTGAAGTGAGTACGGAAACAGAACTACAATAAAACAGACTTGACATCAAAAGAGAATTAGCGATTTTATATTTGATATGTAGTGGCCACTTCCAACTTAGAACGTTAATATGTATAGGATACATACGATAACTTTTGGTCAATTATGACCCCCAAGACAGTGATTAAATTGCTGCAGTCAAAGTAACAAAAGTTGTAAAATTGTTGCTGTTTGAAGTTGTCACTGAAATGTCATCATTTCAAAACTGACTGCTGCTTATTCTTGTGCTTGCGAAAAATAAAAATGTCGCAGTCAAAGCAAAAGCACAAAGCGATAGCTGATAGACTGCAAAGCATTTTAGCAGTCGACAACTTCGACAGTTTTTGCTTTGACTGACTGCAACTTTCTCCAAATTCCGAAGTTGAAGCAGCAGTATTATTTTCGCTTCGGTAAATATTGTGTTCAAAGTCGCTATCAACTGCTGTGTGCGTTTTCTTTTGTCTTCGATTTTTCGTTTTCATTGTCAGTTTGTTTGTTTTTTTTTTGCGTATAACACTTAAGAGAGCCACCGATCTATTTGATTCGCACACACGCATTGAAATAGTTAAAAAAGCAGAAGGCTCATTCCATACAGACGAGTGTGACGTTTTGACTACTTTATCGTGCTGAAAATGGTATTAACCGGTTAAAATTTTAGCAATTTACTATAGGGTATTTGAGAAGATGCCCCAAGGTTTCAAAATGCTAAAACATAATGCAATTATTTATACTAGTTTAATAGTTACATTCGCTTAAACACCTGGGACGGGTGTGACGAGCACAAGTTTAAAAATTAAAAATTCTGAGTTTAACATTGAAATTCAGTCCATCTGCCTCAATGAGACCATTTTTAACTTGCATATATTCAAATTTAATATTTTTTCTGTTGAATACCAGTGAAAAATATTTTGGAAAAATGGCGATAACCATTCTTTTTTAAACTTTTAAATGGGACGGGTGTGACATAAGATTGTCCCGGGTGTGACGAGTGCGAATGATGTGGAAATTATATATAAGAACTTAATGGGTATAATAACCATCGCATATTTTTGACACTAAAATCAAAAAAATATGTTTTTAATTAATGTATTCATTTAAAAAAAATATTATTTTGCAAAAAAATTTTTTGCATGAATTTTTTATCAAATTAATACCTATACAAATAATTTCAAGCTTTTAATATATTTAAAAAAAAAATATTTTTTTGTAAAACATTTTTCGCATGAATTTTTGATCAAATTAATACCTATCGGCAAATCCAGTGTCACCCACGTTTCAGTCATAGCACATTTTTCTCCATTAAACATAAACGCTTTTAACACAAAATTATATGGGTATAATAAGCCAAAAGCTTACTATTATAAGTTAATGCAAAAAGTTTTATATATATGTACACATTTCGAAAAAACTATCATTAAATGGTGTGTCACTCACGTTTTCGGACGATTTGCATTTTTCGACTTCTTCTTACAAATTCCTTTAAATCTGCGAATTGTTTGAGTTAATATTAAGAATAAAGTAATTTTCCGAAATGAAATTGAGTAGAAATTTTAACTGCAGCAAAGAATTTAGCTTTTTCTAAAAATTTTAAGATTTTTTATACACTGATTTTGTCACTCACGTTTCACGTCGTGTCACTTACGTTTCAAAACAATTTTAATTGTCTTTTTTTACATCGTGGTTTATCTGGTGAACTTTATTAAGCATATTTTGTAAAAAAAATGTTTTCTTAATATTATACAAACAAGAAAAAAATTTTTATGGAAAGGATTATGTAAAGCATAATATAGTTAAACAAATAATTCATAATATAAAAACAACATAAAAACTATTTCAGATATATATCATTTAAACAAAATTTATTCCGGTCCTGCATCCGAATCTGTATGTAAACCCTGTACGAAACCCTAAGTCGTTGATCCTTACGCTCATTAAAAACCAAATACCGCTCCAAATTTGACGATATGACTGACCTATTAGGCCTTCCGTCGAGGCCAAAGGCTTAAAATAATGATTTAATTAGATATTTTTAATCTTTGCTTTGTTTGTTTTCTTATATGAATCTGCATATAACTATAATTTTCCTCTATATTTTTTCATGCATAGTTTAATTGTCGTCTTTCACTTTTTCTTGATGTTTTCGCCATCTTCTTTTATTTCTAATACAAAAATAAACAAAAAAAAAATTAAATGTTTCACTTCTTTAAATGCTTTTTTAAGGAAAAATAATTGCGTCTACTTGATTTAAAAAAATACAAAATTCACTAATCTTATATAAAAAGTAAATCCAAGACATAAATTGGGCCAGCCAATTATTTTCCAAGATAATCCAACTTATCAATAAAAACTGTCACTCACGTTTCACTATTGAATCACTTCTTTAAATTATATTTTTCGACAGAAAATGATTTTTTTAAAAAATTTTAATATATACTTTTCAAGAGAAAATGTTTCTGTTGTGAATATTATGTAACTGTGCTTTTATATTTAAATCTCGAAATACCAAATTACAAAAAATAATAAGCTAGCATTTTTTTAACTTTCTACAGATTAAAAATACATTCAATAAAATCAGTTAAAATTTAGGTATACAATATGTTTTTTTCAAAATGCTTTTACCGTAGGAAAACACAAACAATATCCTTAACATTGTATGTGTTTTTATTGAACTTAAAGTATTTTTGTTTTTTAAGGTTTCGGTTTACTTTTTCTGGATTTGCCGCTATACAAATGATTTCGCTATACATGAATTTACAAAACTTGTTTTAATCAAAGAATTTATTCCTATACTTGCAAAAATTTCATAATTAGAAAAAAATTTTGAAAACCGTTCCGGGTGTGACCAACTTCTTGTAACGGAAATGAAGAATAAAAATAATTTATTTTTGAAAAAAGTTAACAAATTAATGTAAAACATCAACATCCTTACTTTAGGAAAGTTTCATTCTTATCATAAGACCATGTTGCTTCTTAGGAAAACTATAGCATTTTTCTGGGACGCATTAAATATTTTTTCGTTGTTAACGTATTTTGAACTAACCTAATTTTTTTGAATGTGCATCAAGAGATGGCTGTTTTAAATCTAAACAAAATATTTTAAGTTTTTCTCAACTCGGAGTTTGTTTAGTTAAATTGTCAAAAAACATAAAAAAGCATTAAAACTAAAAATAAGTTTGCAACAAGAGTAACTTAAGACTTCATTTTAATCCGAGAACCAAAAATTATTTCAATTGAAATCATTTTAGGATTCATGTTTCCGTTCCTCATTTGTGTATAATCAGCCAGAATCAAAAAAGCAACGACTGCGGTAACAAAATATACCGAAGCAAAACTTATGCTGCAGCTTCAACTTCGGAATTTAGCGAACGTTGCAGTCAGTCAAAGCAAAAACTGTCGTCTGCTAAAGTGCTTTGCAGTCTTTGAAATCTTAGAAAATTTACATTTTTCTAAGACATTTTTGTTTTGATATAAAATACATACGTACCAAATTTTATCGTTGTAGGTTAATTATGAGCTCATATATGCACTTTTCAATTTTTGCGTTGTGTGGGAGGTAGGCGTGTCCGTGGGCGGATTCCAAAAATATTCAATAGTGCCGATCCTTGTGTTCATGTTACCATGTGAACCGAGTTTAATGCAATTATCTGAAATCCTTCTTATCCTGTATTTACGGATAACACACAGACGGACAGACGAACGGACGGACATGGATAGTGCGACTCACGTGGTGACGCTGATCAAGAATATATATACTTTTCTATACCGGACTCGCATCGATACGTTTTAAACGTTTGCACAAAGTTAATATATTCTGACCTTTCAGGTTTAGGGTATAATTATTGGACCAAGAACAGAACCATGAGGGACACCAGAAGTGTTATTAAGCAAGTAAGACTACAGGCCACAATATGAAACATATTCTACACGACCAGATAAATACGATAGCATTAACTTACAGGCACAGTTTGAAAAATTAAATTGAATTTTCAATTCATGAATTAAGTGGAAGTAATTAACAGTATCGAATGCTTTCGTAATGTCTAGAGAAACATTAATGCTAATCTTGTAATTATTAGTATTTTCTCTGATTATATCAGTAAGCCCAAGTAGAAGAGATGTTGTGCTATAGCCATCTCGAAATCAATATTGGAAGTCATCAATAAAAGAGTACCTATTTGTATATTCCAGTATCTGTTTTTTTATAATGTTCTCAACGACTTTAGAAAGAGCTGGCAATATACTAATCGGCTTCAGGTTATCAATAATAGTAAATTCGTTATTCTTTGGTATAGGTACAACTCGGGATATTTTGCAAGACATTGGGTGTTTCGATGTTGTAAGTATGCTATTTGATCCTGGATACGGGGTGATATAATTTTAATGAATTTAATTGTGTATTGTTACCAATTGCATTAGATTTTACATTAACGGATCGATTCTGTGTGTTACCGGTAATAACAATATTGTTACCGAAACTCGTTACCGGTCTTAGAAATGGTATTCAGTGCACTCGGTAACGCTGTCAAACGTTGTAAGCTTACCATATCGAAATAAAGCTCTTTTCTTGCATCTGGCAATTCTGTTTTATAGTGTGGTGATATGCCAACAATGGAAAATGAAAAGTAAATACATGGAATTAATTGCATTTTATGAACTTTTATTATAATTGTTTTCCTTAGCACGAATTATGCACGCACTACGCCGGCGCAGCTACAGTTTTTTTTTAAATTTTTCAACAGTTTTCGATCACTTATCTTAATCTAAGCAATAATAAGTCAGCTGTTTTGCTTGTTACCACCTAAATAGATGGTAACAACATTCACCGGTAACGAGTGGTTGCAGAATACCAAAAGGGAGTATTAGTTACCAAATGGTGAATTTCTTCGGTAAAAAGATTAATGGTACCGCGACAGAATTGATCTGTAAGAATTGTTTCATTAAAGCCTTCTAAAAAAATTGTGTTGAATAAAAACAAATTTCACTATCATGGTGTGAAGCAAAATCAAATGCCTCAAAGTTGTTCTGAGTCTGATGACTAAGGAATGCTGGTTAAAATATTTTGCATCAAGTCCTTCAATTTGTGTTGGCGAGTCCATGCACCCTTTATTCCTAAGGGCATTCCACATTTGCTTACTATTAAATCCATCAAACAATCGATATTTTTTGCCAATATTTCTGTAGGTATTGGACTTTTATACTGTTATCAGATAAATGCAAAAATCATATTTAGTACGACTTTTACGACTTTGGAACAATTTGTTGGTATATGATGAACGCGATCTTTCAAACATCTTGACTGTTGAAACCCATTTTGCATCATAGTTACACCTTTTATGTAAGTAATTCCTCATTTTTATTCCGACGTGTAGTGTAATCTTAAATAAAGTGCCATTTAGTACCAAATATTAATTCATATACAAAAATACAAACATTTTATGATACTTTAAAATTTAATTCGCTAAGACGTTAACGAAATTCAGTACTTTTGTTTTATTTATGAGCACTCACAAAAAAAACAGCAATTTTTAATAAATCGGTATAAAACAAGTAGATCCAGTTCTCGGTCAATTGTGTACAAATATTTATATAACACACACAACAAAAGTGGCCTTGGCGTTTCAAGAGCTAAAATTACCAATTTAATTTTTTTTTACTGAGTTAAAAAAAAAATCAAAACCGTTGGTGTGAGTTCGTAACATTGCATCATTTTGGGTGAATTTGTTGTAGTGTGCCATTTAAATTTGTATTTTGAGCTACAAACATATTTTTTATCCAAATATATAGGTCTATAGGTCTTTGAGTTTGAATAATTTTATTTAAAATCAAAACTTAAAATTAATGTTACATGTCAAGTGGTAATCTTAGAGGGAGAAAATAAATAAACAATACAAAGAGATAAAATTATTGGGAAAAATGAAATAAAAATTCAAAGTGTCCTAAGTGCTTTGAACAAAAATAAGATATGAATTGAAAATTCCGTTAATTAAGCTAGTATTGCATATCAGCTCTTGTATTACAGATTTCCAATTCATCATTAGTGCCAGTTACATGCTATGTGGTTTTTTGTTCAAGACGCAGCGCCCAACCAAAATTACGCCCTTCCACACCCTGGCTGGTCACACGCTACTTGTCCGGGACAGCAATAGAGCGGCTAACCTCTATATCTAGAGGCCGTTCTCTATCCGCAACCTGTGATTCATGTGGCAGCATGTAACTTAGCCCAGCAGATTCCCCCTAGAATCTACAGATACCGGAATTTTAAGATTCATATTTAGTTCAATAAAGGACTCTTTATAGACTCATAATTAAGACTCTAAGACAAACAAACAAACAATTCTCCGAATAGCGGTGACAAGATATCACGTGCGCACAACGGTTATGTTGTGTATTTAAAAATGTTACACAATAAATAACAAACTTAAATATGTGTGATTGAGTTCTAATTAATTTATGTGCCAAAGTGCTTTGCAATAATCCAAAAAAAAAGTCATAAAAAGATCATATCCATAAAAAGACAATAATTTGATGTGTCTTTTTATGATTAAGGATATATCCTTTATATATACATAGATATACAGTTGCGGTCAAAATAATAGCAGTGCTCTAATATTCAAACATTCTTGAATAAATAATACTAGTCTAAAATGTAGGATCCGAAAAACCCAATATAATTTCTATATGAGCTTTCAACGCTGATTCCAAATCTGTACCCAATTTTTACCGTTGTGTTAGGAATTTCAAGATACAGGGTGTTTTACACTTTTTACACTTGTCTAGTTTTATTAAGGTACTATTACAGTGTATAAAAAATGAAAAATTTTTTTTTTTTTTTTTAGAATCTGGTTCCTTAAGGTCTTAAGAATACGTGTAAGAAATTTTGGAAAAAAATATAAAATAAAAAAAAAGATATAATATACTTTATATTCGTGTGTCACGCAATTATTCATATATTATCGTTCATAGAAGAAAATCTAATCGCGTTTTTCTCGAAACAAGTTTTTTCGAATTGGTTTCTAAGATATCTCGAGTTCTGCTTGATCGATTTCGATGAAACTTAATTTATTGTGATCTTCATAGACTCTGTTAAGCACTCTACCTATAAAAAGCAGAGAAACTTTTATATTTTGTTTTTTACGGCTCAGAATATCTGCCAAAAACAGGGGTTTTTTGTAAATTTGTTTTTCAACGCATGCCATTTTTTTTGTTTGCCTTATTTTTTTATTTGCGTAGGTAGAGTGCTCAACTACAACCCTTAACTGAAGAATGCACCTTGATTTTTTACTTTCCGACGCCTTGGAAATGCTGGAGACGAGAAACCAACTTACAACCTTTTTTTAAACACGCCAACTTTAACGACCTCTAGAAAATAAACAACAAATACAAAAGCAAAAAAACAAAAATTTTTTTTATCTTCAACTTTAACTGTACATAATGTAAATAAATTTGAATTGAATAATTTTATAATACTATGTAAAAAAAATTAATAAAAAAGGTGTTGTTTTTAATCGCTTCACACTGTAATAGTACCTTAATCCAGAATCTAAACAACACACATTTCCATAGAGAAAATATGGAATGTTCCAACGGTATATCAACTACTATCGTGTTATGTGTTGTAGCGGAGCTATAATTAAGAGATCATCAAACTAAATATCGCCAAATTTTGTATCTTTTGTTTTAGCGGAGATATAATCGTCCAAATTTAAAGTGACTGTTTTTTATGTAAAAAAACACTAAATCAACAATTCATTTCTAAATTTGAACTTTGGACGATTATAGCTTCGCTAAAACAAAAGATACAAAATTTGGCGATATTTAGTTTGATGAGCTCTTAATTATAGCTCCGCTACAACACATAACACGATAGTAGTTGATATACCGTTGGAACATTCCATATTTTCTCTAAAATACAAAATTTAATTATTTATCTTATGGTGTGTTGTTTAGATTCTGGATTAATAAAACTAGACAAGTATAAAAAGTGTAAAACACCCTGTATCTTGAAATTCCTAACACAACTGTAAAAATTGAGTACAGATTTGGAATCAGCGTTAAAAGCTCACATAGAAATTATATTGGGTTTTCCGGATCCTACATTTTTAGACTAGTATTATTTATTCAAGCATGTCTGAATTTTAGAGCACTGCTATTATTTTGACCACAGCTGTATATATATACAGTGTTACAAATATGTGTTGATACAAAATAAAGTAGGTCTTTTCAATAGAGCTTAATTTTATTTTAAGAAATATGAATGCACAAATATGAAATAAAAATTAAAGAATTAATTTATATGACAATTATTGGATGGCCAGCCCTTTATTAGCCAAAACCCGCCGAAGTCTGCAATCAAAGTTGTTACACGCAGCACGCACTACTTCCATTGGTATTTTGTTCCATACGTCAATAATAGCAACTTCAAAAACCTTTATTTTACTATTGTACTTATATTCCTTAAATCGCTGTACCATATATCCATCCCCATATGCAAAAGTCCAAGGGATTGCAGTCTGGTGAGCTAGGTGGCCATTCATCTTTAGGATTAAATGGAGGATTAAATGGAGTTTTGCTCACACCATTACATGGCCTCTACGATAGGCTTCAGATTCTTCTGCAAGACTTTTTCTAGGTAATACTGAGCGTTTATTTTTACACCTTTGTTAATGAAGACTAGCGGCAGTTTACCTTTTCTGGATATCGCACCCCAGACCATAATGGATGATGAGTTTTGGTATCTTGGCATATGCTTTTTGTCATTTGGGATGCCCTTGTATGATACTGCCCATAATCTGTCATTTTGCGTGTGGTACGATGCCTCCAGAACGAAAAGTTTTTCGTCGGAAAAAGCGATATCATCGCCAAGAAAGGATAAGTTTCGATCTTTGCAATCGCTTGTCCACAGTTGCGTTAGTAAGACCATGCATTTTCTTCTTTTTAAAGGCTTTCATATTGAGGTCGCAACGCAAAAGGAGCCTTAAAGATTCTCGGTTCATTCCAATATTTTTGGCCATCTTTCGTGCTAAACAGTCACAATTTCGTCGAATTCGTTCTGTCATTATTTTAATTGCATTCGCGGTACGGACGTTCTGTTTTCTCCCACTTTTCTTACGGTCTTGTATGGAGCCAGTATTTGTTGTATTTATTTACAATTAAGGAACGTATCTCAACCATACCAAATAACTTTTAACTGTCGCGACTTAAACAATGTGAATGTAATTTTCTATATAACTGAAATTCTAACGAATATTTTGTAATGCAAATTTTTATAATGTTACTATGTTTCCAAAAGATATAGTGGTACAAAGTTTTGTATGAACCCATATTTGTCACACTGTATACATATATAGTTTTTGTAGTGAACAATTATATCACCGTCCTATTTAGGACTTTTAGGGCCAGTTTTTCAGTGCGGGTTTAAACTCTAGTCAAATTAAACCGAGGTTAACTCAGCAAAATTGGACGTTTAAGCTCGGTTTAAGCAAAAAAATACACATCATATGATAATTTAAGTCAATTCAACTTCAAAGATTGCTACAATATCTAGTTAAACATAGTTTTAACGTCCCTTTTTGGTGAGTTAAGCTTGGTTTAATTTGACTCGAGTTTAAACCCGCACTGAAAAACTGGCCCTTAATGAGAGACTCTTTTGTGAGTAGTTATTAAACATGCACAGTAATGACTTTTATGAGCCTAACTTTTGAGCGATCATTTAACATTCATATAAAGACTATATCATAAGTCCTTTTAATGAGTAATCATTAAACACGCATAAAAAATCTTTGGAGTTATTTGTTTAGGGCCTCATAAAATGCTTGTTCGGATGTAGAAACTTATTTATAAATAAATTTATAAGTTAATCAGATTCTTACATTAGAAGGCAAAATAGTGATTTAATTCAAATCTTTCGTTTCAGTTTTTTAATCAAGTACTCATCATGGATAAAATTGATAAAAATTATGCTATATCGTTTAAAATATACGATCTAATTTATGAATTAAATTTAATAAATCCCAACATACTGTGCTCCATTTTACCTCAACTGGAATGTAAATTAAAATCTACAAATGAAACCGAGCGGTTGAGTAAGTTTTTAGAAATGCATTTTTATAAAAGAAATTTTTAATTTATTGGTTTCTATTTACAGAGGCGGTTGCTTTACTTGCTCGAATGTTTTCTGAGCAAAACTCAAAGCTATCGCAAAAACATCCCAGTTTGTTGCGAATGTTTTTAGGCAGATTCTGTGACATTGCTGTCTCTATACGCGTTAAATGTGTGCAATCGTCCATGCATTTCCTGCTAAATCATGCTCATCTTCGCAAGGATATTGTTGATTGTCTGCGTGCACGGCAACACGATTCCGACGAAAACGTCCGCTACGAGGTTGTAATGGCTATCGTTGAGACAGCTAAACGTCAATTTGAAATAGTGTGCGAGTCGGAGGATTTGCTTGATTTTGTACGTGAACGAACGTTGGATAAAAAATTTAAAATTCGCAAGGAAGCTATGAACGGCTTGGCCTTTATATATAAACAGGCTTTGTGTGAAACAAATAACTTAACAGAGACAGTTAAAAAATCCGTTGATTGGATTAAAAACAAAATATTACATGGCTATTATATGCCCGGCATGGAAGACCGTCTATTGGTAGAGCGGTTACTTATAACATGCTTGGTACCGTATAAGTTGCCACCCGAAGATCGCATGAAAAAACTTTATCATCTGCTTGGTACGTTAGATGACAATGCAACCAAAGCATTCATTGAGTTGCAAAAAAATCAAATGAAGACGCGCAAGACAGTGAGTGATTGGATAAAATTGCATCACACAAAAGAAATAACTCCAAAACTTCAAAACCAATTAAGTATTAAGCAGACAATAATTAGCAAGTAAGTCAAAACTAATTCTGGAAAATTTCCACACGTCCTTTCTTAAAATCACAAGTGTCGATAAATGTTATACTCATCTAAGGTCCTACTATTAAAAAGCCATTTAAACCACTTTGAGAGTAATAAATTCAGATTTTTCAAGTCGTTTGAGCTAAAAAGAGTTGAAACATTTATTTTAAACATTTTTATATTTCAGGCTGCTTCCTGATCCACTTAAGGCCATGGAATATCTAACAAAATTTAGTGTGAATATGCGAAAAGATTCGAGTTTATTGCGCTGCATGGAAATAATACTTAAGCGTGATGTTTCTTGCAAGGAATGTGCAGATACAATGTCGATTCTGCTAAAAAAATTGGGAACCCCAATTATGACAAATCTGTACTATAATATTGTGAAAATGTTAATTGAAAGAATTGCATCAGTGATGGTGGATAAGGATTCCATTGGTGTATTAATAGGGTAAGTTTGTCTCAAAATTTGTAAATTGTCACATTACAATAACTTTTTTTTTATAACATTTTAGTTTAATTGAGGATTGCATGCAGGAGGGTAAAATGGTTGATGAGGTTGGTATTCCGCGTGAAGAGGCTGGTGAACGGGGACTTAGGCTACTGAGTGTAAGTAATGTCAGCCAAAAAGTGAACAAATATTTTTAAATAATAAAAGAATTGTTTATTGTAGGTACTCTCGTATGTTTTCTCTGCTCACTTCTTTACTGATACAACACTTCGTCACATGATTGCTTTACTGAGCTATGATTTGGACTACGCAGCACCATTGATTTTGAAATCTTTGACACACTTGGGTCGATATAAAACCCTAAATGAAGCTAATCCAGAAATTTTGGAAGAGCTTGCACCTATTTGTAAGGAGTTTGCACTCTCAGGAACGGTAAAACAGGCCAAACACGCTGTCCGTTGTATATTTGTTAACACTCAACCAATCAGCGCCATGGAGAACATGAATCCCACCGTGCATCCTATTTTTACCGAAATTGTTGAAACACTACGCTCTAAACTTTCACCTAATTGCGAACATCAGCGTACAAAAATCGTCACTCTAGGACACATCGCTTTCAATATGTCGCAAGCATTTCAAACACCTATAAAAAATATGGTGGCTCGTCGCATTGTGAAGGATTTGCTCATACAGGGTGTGCCTGAAAACCGATGTTTGGAACTTCCAACAGGGGAGTGGTGTTCAGAAGAAGATTTGCCCCCTGATACGCTCTGTAAGCTAGATGCTCTAAAGACAATGGCGCGCTGGCTATTAGGTTTGCGCTCCGATGAGCATGCTGCACAGAAAACTTTTCGTATGCTTAGTGCATTTATAAACCAACGTGGCGATTTGCTTGAACAAAATCGTCTATGCCCAGCTGAGAAATCATGGTTGCGTCTGGGCGCTGCTTGCGCAATGCTAAAAGTGTGCGAACAAAAGGGAGTTGGGGATCAATACAGTGCAGAACAGTATTTCAATCTGTCACAATTGATGGTGAATTTTAAATGTACAAACATGAAAATAAAAATTAATTTAATTTCTTAACCTCGTAGCGTGATCCCGTCATGGAAGTTCGTGAAATATTTGCTCGCAAGCTTCATAAAGGCTTGGGCAAAGGCTTACCAAACAAATGCCTACCGTTAGATTTCATGGGCTATTATGCGATGGCTGGATATGAGCCCGATAAAAAGTGAGTTTATTTTATTTTCTCTGTAAAAGCGTTATTTTAATCAGAATTTATTTCAGACTATCCGAAACAATTCGTCATTTTGTGGATGCTGACGTTAATCGACGACGTGAATATCTTAAAACAATTGCAGCAACAAGTACGTAGAGTGTATTGATTTTTTTCAAAAAGTAAACAAACTTTTTTCAAATTATGAATTATGCTGTAGTTTTCTAAACGCAGAATGTTCCTATAAGATTTAAAATTCTTTGCAGTAATATGCATTATATCGTCGGTTTAAATCTAATAAGACGTAAGTAACAATTTGGCACAGTAACGTTATTAGCGATTTAGGTAGACTGAGCAAAACAATGAATATGCGCCTTTTTTAGTTTTTAATTTTTGTATGAAAAAAAAAGGTTTTTTGTTGTTTGCAACAACACATCAAAGTTTACACTTCATACAAATTATTAACCGTTTTTCGCTTCCTGAACATTAGATTATTTTGATTTACGTCTTATTATAATTAGACCGACGATATGATTTCTTGTGTCCGTAAAAAATGAAGCAGGGGAATGTTTAACGCATTTTAAAATTGCAAAATTTACAATGAAACGGATAGAAAATGGAGGAAAACAGACTTGTCAACTGTAAATGTTTTTTCTTTCTTGCTCTTTAAGTCCCATCCATGGATTTCTGGAGTATTAAGCTTCAAAAAAAGGTTTGAACCTATAGAAAATGGCGTTCAAAGAGTTTACAAAAAACCAAAAAAAAAAAAACAAAACCAAATTGGCCATTTCAGCCCTTGAAAGGACTTTGACCGAGCTTCTAATGATCAATTGTGTTGTGTGTGTTATTTAATGTTTGCACACAATTGACCGAGAACTGGACCTAAATGTTGTATGCCGAATCCGAACGACAAAAGTTTATGTTCTCAAGAAGCGTTTCATGGCATTATTTACTCTCTAAGGTTTGCCATTGTCTGCAGAGAGGTGGTGACCGATCAGAAACATTTGTTGTTGAAAAAACCTTTCGTTGCGACTGGGGTTCGAACTCGGGCTCCGAGTATGCTAACTCACACACTTAACCTGCATGCCACGGTCACCTCAAAGAGTTTAGTTCGTTTAAAAACTGACTTTTTAATTAAAAAAAAATTAATTTAAAATATGCATTATTTTGAACAAAAAGCATCGTTCAACAGCTGAAATGGCAAATTCCTTGTGCGAAAGACAATATAAGTGACTTTATGCAAACTACACCATGGTTCCAAGGTTTTTCCAGAAGTACTTGCTTGAAAAT
The DNA here is from genome assembly GCA_958299015.1 of Tetanocera ferruginea. Lineage (NCBI taxonomy): Eukaryota > Metazoa > Arthropoda > Insecta > Diptera > Sciomyzidae > Tetanocera > Tetanocera ferruginea. The sequence continues at coordinate 121,032,961 of OY282640.1, forward strand.
TAATTGCATATGCTTAGTCACCACTGAATTTGCCTTTGCGAATGAATAGCAAGAATTGAAGAGCAAAAGATAGATCGATGTGTGTAAATGTTCGTACTGAAATGTATGGTGATCCATTGTTGAGTATAATATAGTTAATTTGGTCTTTCGAAATAAAATTACTTCTTCGATTGTTGTAGGGAAAGCGCTATTTGCTGTGTCCACTATTAAAATTTGCAGTAATAAAACTGGAAAGGGAATAGTTTTGTAAAGAGAGCAAGATTTGCAGGTTTTGAATAGAAAATTGTTTATTGAGTGGAATGGAGGATGAGAAAACAATTTGAACGAGAGCAGTTAAAAGGGTCCTTGCAAACCTCAACATAAACAAAGCCTCTAGTCCTGACGGCATGCCACCAATTGTGCTTCTACTCTGTCTCGGCCTTTGCATAACTTCTTCAACATCTCATACAGGACAAAGTATATCCATCTTGTTGGAAGGTCGCAAATGTCCAGCCGGCACCAAAAAAGGGCGATGCCACGAACCCTGCAAACTACCGACCTATTGCTATATGTGCAATACTCTCCAAAGTCATGGAGAGTGTAGTAAACTTCAACCTTATGAATTATCTGGAGCACAACGAATTGCTCAGCGACCGCCAACGTGGTTTTCGTAGAATCCGCTCTCGAAACGCTCTGGATCCAAAGTGTTCACTTATTGGTAAGAGCAAAGTTGTTACTCTGGATATTTCTAAGATATTTGATCGAGTGTGGCATAAAGCGCTCGTTTCGAAACTTGTCGCATTTGATGTCGGTGATAACTTTGTTCGGTTGGATCACGGCACTTCGTCCAGTTCAGTCCTATCTATATATACCCACAAAAAAATCTCTGAGTGGAGTATTGCTAATAGAGTAGAGTTTAATTCAAGCATGACTCAGTGTTGTTTGTTACAAACGAATGGATTGCTTCTTAGCTCCCCTTAATATGCATGGTGTAGATCTTGCAGAGTCATCATTCTGATCTTCGTTGGAATGATCATATTTCGATGTGCCGAAAAAAGCGGCTAACTGCCTAGGTTCAATTGATACAACAAAATACTTCACTTCAGCTGATATTCGAACTTTCTATGCCTCATATATAAGGTCGAAAATGGAGAACGATTTGCACATTGGGGCAGTGGCTTCAAGATATTATTTAGAGCTTCTAAACCGAATTCAACGTCGTGCGATATAACTTATAGGGGATGTAAATGTTTCATCCTCTCTAAACTCTTTTCGGCATCGACACAATGTTGGGTACTTAAGGCTTTTATACAGATATTATCTTGGGAAGTGTTCAAGGAAGGAACACGACCTGACTCCACCAGCTCGTGTATTTCCCAAGTCAACTCGGTCAGCTTACCAAGCCCAGCCCATCTCTATAATATTGCCTTCATGCACAATGGAACCTCGTATAACCAAGGGAATTCTTTCTTTGGTCGCACAATAAAATTGTGAAATAATCTCCCCGCAAAATTGTTCCCGAACAGTTTTGAACTGTGTGAATTTAAAAAAAATGTTCACTTATTTATAGGGAGCAGCATCCCCCGAGCGTTGGTTTAGCTTAAAAAAAGTTTCCTCTACCGGTATAATTTAAGGATGAACTTTTAAATAAGAATTTGCAAGTTTTTGCAATTGTTTATGTTACCTTTTACATAAATACGTTTAGGTTAGTTTCAGTTTGGTGTGATTCTTTTACGAATCAAGGGCAAAATTGTTGAGAGGTGCTGAGCGAGTGAGGTTGTATGATAGCTGTACCTTGGTAGTTATATTATTGTGCTGCAATTGAGTTGCCATGGCAGAGCAGCCATGGCATGAGTATAAACCGGAGTCTAGCTGGTGTCTTTCATTGTAAATTTTGTATGTAGTCTTGTAAGCATCTGCTCTTTGCATTCCTTATGCTTAACGAAAATTGTAAAAATCATCTTTACAATATATATTGGCTATGATGTGCCATTAACTTTGATATCCGATATTGAGTTACTCAGGAAAAGTTAGGGTTGAAAAGGTTAAAATAAAAAGAAAAATAAAATAAAAGTTAAATAATAAGGATGAACCATTTGATTTTGATATTGAGTTGATCAGGAACAGTTAGGGTTGTAAAAGTTAAAATAATAAGCCCTGTTTCTCTGAGGGAATCTCCTTCTTTTTATTGTTTTTTTTTTTAAATTTAAATTAATTTTTAGTTTAGTTAAGAATTTTACCGTCGGGGAGTTTTGAAATTTTACCGACGGGGTTTCACTAGAAATGGTGAAACCTTAATGAACGTTTCGGGAGTTCTTTAAAATTAAGGGATTCTGTACCATCGGAATTTTGAATTTCGAAATTTTGGCGGTATCTCAAATATGCGCTATTTTAAAATTTTTTCACTATTTTTTTTTTGTTTGACCATATTTAAAAAAATCACTACATTTTTTATTCAAAGAATCAATTTTATTTCTCAGCTGAAACCCCACCATCGGAAACTCAATCACTACACATACTACCTGATTATATGTTAGCCTTTGCGATACCTGTTCTCGTGCACGATCCAGCCTTTACAAATCATGAAGATCGGTCTCAGTTAAAGCTTGTGGAAAAAAGTTTGCGGTTTGTGCTTGAACCACTCATGGCTAAAAAGGATGCATTTAGTTACGGTTTCTATAAGAATTTTATTGAAAAAATGAAAAATCATCAGGTCAGCACTCCAAATGCTGAAGATAATTCCTACAATGTTGTAAGTTTGTTCTTAATTGCTATTCACTTGACATTTGAACTTAAATGTATTTTTTCTTTGTAGAAAATGTGGGCTGCTTGTGATCTCGCTATGTACATTATAAATACAAAAATTGGTATTTTCGATTCGAACAACAATTTCTCTGTAAATATCCAGTTGCCAGCAATGTATTTTAAACCGGTATCAGCTGATTTTCAAAATACAAATATCTATGTACCGCTCGATATGTATTCATCATTGCCAACAGCAACGTCTAAGAAGGCAATCAATTCTGTATTGCCAACAACAAGTTCTACAATACGATCGACTGAAAAGCGTGCTGCAGAGCCTGCGACGCTTAATGAAAACTCTCCAACAAATGTCCAACGCGTAAGTTAAAAAAAATCTCGAAACATGCTCTAATGCAATAAAAATGTATTCAAAATTATGAACTTTAATTTTTTTTAAAAAAAATCATGCATTTTTATAATGTTTAAATATATTTTGTGGCGCCCGTGTTGCTAAGTGTGTGGCGTGCGAGCCAACGGAATGCGGTAGCCTTGGTTCATACCGCACATCTGGCAGAATGTTTTTTCAAATAGAAAAAAAATTCTGATCGGCCGTCACCTCTCTTTAGACAATGGTAAACCTCAATGAGTTAACAAGTCATTTTAAGCTTCTTGAGAACATGAACATTAGAAGTTCTCGATCAATTGTGTACAAAAATTGTATAACACCAACACAATTCGATCTTCAGAAGCATGGTCAAAGTTCTTTCAAAGGCTAAAATGTTTAATTTATTTATTTATTTATTTTATTTTTGTTGTATTTCGAAGTGAATCGTTTTAAAACAATGCAAAATTGGAACAATTTTAAAGAATACAAATTTCTTCTAGCGAAAATCTGCCTCTTTTGATGATATTAAAGTCGAACTAGCGTCGGAACCTGCAGCAAAAAGAACGCGATCTGGGATTGTTAGAGGTGGCAAACCATAAAACTGTCCCCTTTGATCTGAGCTACATTCATATGTAACATCTGTAAAATAAACACTTGTCGCCTACTTTTAAACTTAAACACTTTATTTTGAACTATTGAAATTTTATTATTCGTTGATGTAAGTTTTTTTGTAGGTATAATGAAAAAAAAATCAAATTTTGTTTATTAAACATTGATTGTTATGAAAGAAGTACGTTTGAGCTAAAATATGAAATATATTTATATGTAGTGCGTAAGTATTTGTAAAGTAATGTCAACATTTCATTGTTCTCTTATTAAGTATAATTTTTGTTTAACAATTGAATAAATCAAAGATAAAATAATTTATGTATGCACTACCAACAATTAATACTATAGCACAGATTTATTTTATGTATGAATTTTTAAAAAAAGAATTATTTATGTTTCGAACTGTTCATTTAGTATTGTTATAGAAATTTAAATGTTTTGTATTAAAAACAAAATAAATGATTTCAACCGAGACGATTTATTAATGTGGGTTTTCATTAATTTTTCATTTAATAAATATTATCGAATATATACAAACTTTGTAATAAAATAGCTTAAGCAATAAGCAAAAAATATCGGTTATCTTTAAACTTCATTGAAATCTAACAAACACTTCAATAGAGTTGAAATAAATGAAATGTATACAAATATTTTAACACAATTGCGTATATTAATATATTTAGTAATTATAAGAAAAAGAAAACTTTGTTTGATTATAAAGAAGTGTGTATTTATATAAGTTTGTTTTAAACCAATTAAAAAAAAATACAAAATATTCAAAAAATTTGTTTCCCTGATTTCACCCTTGCTTTCTGAAATTATTTTATGGGTACGCACAATGAGAAAAACATAGCAAAAACCCTTGCATTGGAGCAAATCAAAAAGTTGTGGGGAATGATTTTTTTTTCTTCACGTTCTATAATCTACACATATTACTGGTTCTAAAAATATATCTTAGCAAACTATAGTCCAAAAGCTTGCTGATTTATAGGCCACGAAAAAAGGCCTTTCTCAAATATTTTGTTGTGCGTAAATATCTCTTTTATATAGCTATATTAAAGTTTAAATATTTCGTTTATTTTGCAACCGATTGCAACCATTTTTGGCACACATAATAAATGTAGCTTTGTTATTATTTTTCTGTTTAATTTTTGTTTTTAATTTATTTTACGTAAAAAGGATTAGGTCTTTGAAATTATGTATTTTTTCGAATTAGCAGATTTTTTCCGTATTAAATAAACTGTTACTTTTTCAAATCAATGAAATCCTTTAGTTTCAATAAGTTGAATGTATTGTTAACAAAGCCCTATCAAAAGGTTTTACAAGAATTTGCAAGAAATTGAGTTATAATTTATTTTACGTAAAATAAATTACGCTTTTTATAGTAAAAAATTTATATAGGTATTTTCTTACTTAAAGTGTGTTGGGCTCAAAATGATCATAATAAAGTGGCTGAATATATTAAGGTCATGTATTGAACAAGCTCCTAGACTACTTTTTTATAAAAGTGACACTTTGATAAATTTCAGTTAGAATGTTTTTCTTATTGTTAAGACATGTGTTTATTACTCATTTGTGTCACGTGACATACAAATTAAATATATTTTGTCTTCGGTTCATGTTCAGGTTTTATTAACTTCCCTCAATTCTGTTGCAGGATCAGGTTATTTCACATACCAAAATTTAGCAAAATCGCTCAAGTCGTTTAGGAGTTATTGAGTCTTAAAAATGTACTACCTTAAGTGCCCTCTTGCGGAAGTCTTCGGCATTTTTTATAGCCGATGTTTTATCTTGGGTGCAGTTGTACTTTCATACCAAATTTCGTTGAAATCGGTCCAGGTGTTTAGAATTCATTATGGAGTTCCACGCCCACTTTTTCACACCCCGTATCAGCTTCCTCTCTATGAAACGTACTCGGTGTCCAAATTTCTCAACCGGGTAAACGGTGCGCGAGCCTATACAGAACAGACAGAGAAACATTTGATTTGATATATCGATGGTTAAGCGCACAAAAGTGATAAGTGAAAAATTGTAAATATTCAGAAATGTCGATTTTGTTTTTAAATTTCAATACATTTAATTACAGCACAAAACATTAATTTCAACTTTAAGAAATTTACATTAGGTGGATATTAATTATACTGATGATTTGGAAAATGCAGTAAACCTATTTTTGTCAAAAGGTCACTTATCACTTTAGTGAGCTTAACCATCGATATTAGATTTTCCCCATATACTAACTTTTAACTGCATTAAAACATTTTTAATGAAGATTTTACGCCAAAACTTTTAAAATGCTTAAACAGGGGTATTTTTATTTTTGACTAGCTTTGTAAATCCATTATCAGAATTTCGATATTTTTCTTTGATTTTACGCAGTGCCGTTTTCTAATTCATAACTTCCGGCTGTAGGGTATCAGGCTCTGTTAAAGAAAACTTACATCAGTCTCTTCTCTGAAGAATATTGTACATAATACCCAAACTTCAAGTATCTAGCTTTAATTTTATAGATGCCAGCGTTAAAAACAGGCGATGCGAGGTTTTTGCTATGTTTATCCCATTGTGGGACTTGACACTTTAAAAAAAAATTTCTTTTAATGTTTTAAAATGCCTATAAGTTGAATAAAACATAAGATATCATTTTGAAAAATTAAATATAGTTCATTCCATTAAAAAAATTCCAGTAGCAATATATGTGATTAAAATAATAAAAATAATTTTTTTTGTGAATTTTTTTTACAAAAAAATATGTATTTAATTTTTCAAAATGATATCTTACTTTTTATTCAACTTATACGCATTTAAAAACACTAAAATAAAAAAATGTGTGAAGGTGTCACGTCCGCTTAAGTTTCAATAATTATATAAAGGATTTCATCTGGAAAACTAAAGGGCTCAATTTCTTCACGTAACATTAAAGTTATTAAGAGGAACTTGTACTCAGAAATGCGCTTTACACTTTCTGCCATCTTTTATAATATAAAAGATGTCTTGTCTTATAATTTTTAGATAAGGGAGTAGCTGTGTATGCGCTAACAAATCTTAACTGGATCAGTTGTATTGTATCATATATGTACAAATTTTAAGAACTTATTTCGACAAAAACAAGTAAAGAAAGTCTAAAGTCGGTGTAGCCCGACTATGAAATAATCTAAACCTTCAAAATACAATAGGAGTATTGAAAATGGGCGTGTCCGTGAGCGGATGAAGCCCATATTTTAAATGCATTTAAATTTTGATGAAAAATGAACAAAAATTTATAAAAATTTCAAGTTATATTCTTGTAGCTCCCATGTTAATGCCTTTATAGTATTTTCACTATTGTGGGTTGTATGGGAGGTGGGGGTGTTCGTGGACGGATTACGCACAATTTTTTAATGCATCTTAGTTTTGGTATAAAAAAAAATATATACCAAATTTTATCTCTGTAGGTTAAACATAAGTTTATTTATTGAGTTTTCAATTTTTAGGTTGTATGGTTGTATGACATATATTTTTCAAAACTCTCTTTGTTTTTTTATATAATACAAACGTACCAAATTTTATCTCTGTACGTTAGACACGAGCTTATGACACCCATTTTTCAAAGACATCTTTGTTTTGATATAAAATAAATACGTTCCAAATTTTATCTCTGTACGTTAAACATGAGGTTATTTTTTGTGTTTTACATTTTTGAGTTGTATGGGAGGTGGGCGTGGCCGTGGGCGGATGGCATCCATTTTTCGAATACACCTTCGTTTTGATATAAAATACAAATGTACAAAATTTTATCTCTGTACGTTAAATATGAGCTTATTTATTGAGTTTTCAATTTTTGCATTGTATGGGAGGTGGGCGTGTCCGTGGGCGGATGACACCAATTTTTCGATGACACCTTTATTTTGATGTGAAATACATACCAAATTTCATTGTTGTAGGTTAATTATGAGCTTATTAATGCAGTTTTCATTTTTTGCGTTGTTTGGGATGTTGGCGTGTCCCTGGGCGGATTCCAAAAATATTCAATAGTGCAGACGGACGGACGGACATAGATAGCTCGACTCACGAGGTGACGCTGATCAAGAATATATGTATATATATTTTTCTATACCGGACTCGCTTCGTTCTATGCGTTACAAACGTTTGCACAAAGTTAATATACCCTGAACTTTCAGGTTTAGGGTATAAATAGGCGTGGTCTCTATTTTTATCAAAAAAAAAAAAAAAAAAAAACACCAGTACTTCACACTAAACTTCTTGGCATCATCAAAAAGCTCCTCTTTGTTTGCTGGCGGTTTCGGATAGACCCGCTTGTTCAGTTCAAACCAAAGCGTCGCAATCGAATTCAGATCAGGACTTTACGGTGGCCAGTACCAGTAATATTATTGGTCTTTAATACCAATTTTTCCATAGAAGGAAAATATTCTGTTTTTAATGCATTGATGTAGACATTAGCCATCATCTTGCATTCAATCAAGATTAATTTTCCGACACCATTTCTGATAAAACAACCTCGGAGTAAAATTTTTCATCCTTCAAATTTAACGTTACGAATAGTATATCGATCAGTTATCCTTTTGGATGGCATTTTCCATACATCGAATTCCGTCTGATTCGTGTGTATTTTCATACCACTGCTCTAAAGACCAATTTGATGCTCTAAAGGCCCTGTACCCCATTTTCTTAGCTCTCGATCATTAGTTATTTTTGAAACATGTTTCCTTGAATTATTTTTGAGTTGCTTTGAACGTCTGTGATGTTCCTGTAATAATTCAACAGCTTATAACACTCCGATTAAGGTTATTTAAAATGCTTCGTCGACCAGCATGCTGCTTGGGAGCCTCTATAGAATTTTTATTTGCAATCTTCAGAGCCGTAGAAATACCAACAGATGACGCTTGAAGACGATATGACATACCCTTATTTAATTTTGTTGATAACCATATATGTTAAATATTGAGTTAACTTTCGAATTTTGCCTAAGAGCAAAATATGAATTACTTTTCATATTGAGCAAAAATTAAACATTGCAAATTATTTTTATCGTACCAGGATTGAGGAATAAATATTTCCTAGATGTCAGATATGAACTGTTTATTTGACGTTTTTAGTAATGGAATTGAGAAAGAACTCCCAATGCTAAATATATTAACGTTGTATTGTAACGGTTAAGTAAATATTATCGTTCAACAATAATTAAACGGAGAAGAAATTCTATACTTGACTAAATTAAAGAAATTTTTTAAAACTGCTGCATGTAAAAATAAAAAGATATTTTTAGGAAACTGCGATTACTTGCTCAGTTATGTTGCATACTGTATTTATAATTCGATAGGCTACAATGTACAGAAGGAGAGTTGCCAGTTTGTGGAAGAAAATAAAGTTCAGAACGCCTTTTGCATACTATAAACTAAATAATTTTCACTTTTAATATTGTAATACTCCAATATTTAGGAACATTTTAAACGTTTTCTTTTTACATTTTTGTTCACCGTTAGTTGTTTTCTCAAAAAAATGTTTAAACCTTGAAGGAATTAAATACGTAAACCTAACATTACTGAAAATCCACAAATTAAAAGATTTTTTAATTGACGTTATAACGTTATAACACAGGAACGAATTCAACGACCCACACAAACACCCTCAAAAAAGTTTATCTTTATAATTTGGTCGAGACTAGACGTACCATTTTTGACACGTAATGACCGTTAATGTAAAAACAAGAAGATTTATCAATCACACGTGCGACATATTAGATAAAACTAAACATTTTTAAGCTGTAAATAGTTATTTTATTAGTTCCCTCGCTTATTTTAGCAGTCTTATTAAATATTATCTAATATTTAATTGACATATCTATTAACAAACATGGAAATGGTTTTTGTATTTGCTTAAATGCTACCAGAACCTTATTTATTAAAAATTTTTTTTAATGTCACGATCTGATCGAAAAGGATGTTACCATATATATGTAACACAATTTTTGTTGTTTTCCGAAAAATTCAAGGAGTTATTGTGATAAAGCTTTTCGAATGATATGTTTAAAATTATCGTCTTCGAAAGAATTCAATTATATCTTTTGTCATTAGTATTCTTAATTATTCCCGAATGGACTAAGGCCATTAAAATTGAATGTCTATTTTACATTGCAAGAGCAAACCACATTATATGATGCTTTAAAAGTTGTTTTTATCGACAAGAGAATTTTTTCTGGAATATATTCATTCATATTTTAATTTATATTAATTTTTGTTTAACAATTTTGACATTTATGAGAGGATTACGAAGCAATGGATATTGAATTACGATAGCAAGATATTGAATTAAAAATGTTTGTATGCTTTCAAAGTATTAAGTTTTGAAAATTTTTTCTTTTTGTGACTTTATTTCTTCGTTAAGCCTAGTACTCTGCTCGTCTGCATGAAATTTCGCTCGCAACATTCATTTTTTTTGTTGCGTGAAAATTCTGACAAATATTTTGTTGCGAAGAAATTGAAAAATTTAAGAAACCATGCTCTGCTTCCCAAAATAGAGAATAATAAATCCATAAAAACAAAAAATTTACGACAACTGTCACTTTTCACTTCAAAATAAATAGGCAGTTCAATTAAATTTTCGTGAAAAAATGTTGCAAGAGAAATGTTGCGAGTATTTTTCACTGCGGAATAGAGTACAACTTTGACGAACATGTGAAAAATTTCACACATATTTCACAGCTATAGTTTTTGTATGTAGATTTGAATGAAATTTCACATGAAACTGAGCAGAGTACTAGGCTTTATTATAAAATCGCAGAAGCACAAAAAAAACTCACCGAGAAAGATACAAACAAAAACTAACTGCCCGATTGACTTAAAACGTGTTGTGGGCCCTAGGCAATTTATTTTTCAGGGATTGAAACGAAATTTTTTGGTTTTATTTCAAGGTGCACCTAGGTAGTTACTTTCACCTTTAAAGCACAAGTATTATTTAGATTTTGACTTCCAAGAGTCAATTTGTGAAAAAAAACAAATATTTCGAAAACTAGATGTCAATCTCTAGTTTTAACCTTTTCGGTACCATGGTGACATCGGTGTCACAAAATTTATTTTTCAGATTTTTAAAATTACTTAATAGATTTTTTATAAATTAAAGGTTTTAAACAAGAATTGTTGGTTCTTTCGTTTCCATTAAAAAAATTTACAGATATGTTTTTGATAATGGTACCGCAGCGGATGAAATGGAAAATTGTGTTTTTGTTGTTAACTTTTAATCAGTCTGAATTTCTACAATTTTGTTTTGTGTTATAAATACTTTTGATATGGTATAGTAAAACTTATTAAAATTAAACTTCTATTTTGAGACAAAGTGTACCATTGGCACCGGTGTCACATACAAATTTTAATATCGTTCCTTTAAAGAGGTATTTTGAAGAAATTCAAATATTTAATAATAATAAGCTTGAACAACTTGGGGTAGTCCATATACCGGCCAACTCTAACATATAGCTTAAAAAATAAATATTAAAGCACTATTAATATATAATTAAAATAAAAAAAGAATAACAATAAACGGCATAAAAATTTAAGTCCCAAAATAATGGCCTCAAAAAAGTTGTACATGACATTGTTACGCATACGCCCCGAAATGAACAAATTAGCAAATGGATGACATCGCAAATCGTTTATTTGAACATAAGTAGACAAAAAAGAATTATGCAGAATTTCTAGTTTTGGCAAGTAATTTCAAGAAATCGAAATCCCAAATCTAAGTCCCATAATTATGAGTAATTCTATGTAACGAACGTTCAACATATACAACATATACTAAACACGACTACATCCTTAATTTTAAGGCTTAGGTTATGAAATTCGATACAAAACTTATATTAAAAGAAGTAAACATAAAGTTCGAGAAAACTGTAACTGCACAAAAATGTATCTAATGGCTTAAAATTACTCATCTAAGCGTTGATATGTATTATAATGTAGTATAAATGTGTCGATGTTTTACACATACAGTTCTAATACCTCAAACCAACTGTTGGTTTTATATTTTTAAAAACAGGATGAAAACTACGCTTTTGTGCTATATAAAATGAAGTTTTATCAACATAATAAAACTTTCACAACTTCGAATATATAACTTTATTAAGTCTGTTTCTTACTATATCCCATACATATCGTCACCTAGAATTCAAGAAGAAAAAATTACAAATCGAAATTTTGTTTTGTAATAATGCGTTACAAAGAGCCTAACTAAATTAAAAAAAAAAACATTTTAAATCCAAAGAAAGAGTGGTTTCGAAATCTAAATATAATAAAAGTTCATTATTATAACACTTAAGCCTTCTTCCATCAAAATATAAAAAGTTTTGTTTCGGCTTTTTGGATTTTAAGTGACGATATATGAGCTTCAATTATGCATGAATATGAAATAAAAACTATAAACCAGGGCATCAACGCGAATACAATAGTTTGTCGTTTCCAACTTGTAAAAATGATTTTCAAAGTTTTTAATTTTCATCTTTTACATCATAATTATTTTTATTATTATTGTAGATCTAGAATACGAACTTGTTTCATAATAATAAAAAAATAAAAATAAAATAAACGAGTCATTATAAGCTGTTTATTAACTTAATTTGAAATAAACCAAAACAAACAAGCGCAAAGGAGGAAATTAGACAATATAAAAAACTAAAGAAAAAACAAACTGTATTGCAATTTAAACTTTCTTAACGATTTGCACAACGTCCTCGTCGTTTAAAACGTGTTCAATGCCTACTTTTTGCGGCTGATGCTTAACAGATGAACCCCAAACAAGAGCGCTAAAAAATATAAATAATAGTTAATACAATTATTGTAAGCTAGGCAAGTCAAAACTTACTATTTCAATTCCTTGGCAATCGAGCGATGTAATTTATTACAAAAGTCTTCAATGCTGGTATGTTCACTGTGGAGCACAATTGGTGAGTTATAATCAGGTAATTGACCCTTAGGTTTAGTGTAACTGCAAAAAATAGCTTGATTACATTTGAACAATTAAAAGCAAAGAAAATTTTACATTCGCACAAGCTGCAAGTACTCCCACATCAACTCCAATAAATCATCAAAGTTCCAACGATGATGTGCTGATATGGGCACACAATGTGGTATTTTATATATAACATCGAGCTCTTCTATTGAAATTTGATCGATTTTATTGAGCAAATAAATGCAGGGTATATAAATGCGGTTTCCTTCAATAACATCAATCAAATCGTCACTTGTAGCATCATAGCGTAGCGTTATATCAGCATTGTGTATTTTATATTCAGACAATATGGTTTTAACCAAGTCGGCATCCAGTTCAGATTGTGGCACCATGCTGTTGAAATTTACACCACCCTTATCCTTACGTTTGTAATATATATTTGGCGGCTTTTTGTTCAAGCGTATGCCAAAACCTTCCAATTCATGCTCGAGTAGTTTTTTGTGTCCCAGCGGCTTGAGGCAATCAAGCACCATAAAAATTAAATTACATGTTCGCGCAACTGCAATGACCTGCCGACCACGACCTTTACCATCCTTAGCACCTTCTATAATACCAGGAAGATCGAGAAGCTATAAGAAATAATAATATTTAGAAATTTGAATTTTTCTACATACTTATAGCGTGTATCGTGTAATTTTTCATCCGGAATTGGAAAAAAAGAGTTTTCATTTTTAAGATAGCAGATAAATTTGGTTAAAATCAAATAAATTAAAATCAAATTTTGTAGATACACCACCTAGAAAACTAATGCAGAAAAGAACTCTACATTTGAAACGGATTTACTTTACGACCGTTATAAAAACAATAACAAAACAAGTAATCATTTATGGTCAGATAACATAACGTTCTCATACTATCCGCTCTTTTTATTCGGCGATATATGAATAGTGGTAGTGTTTGAGTCGAAGCGTCAAATTTTTCCACTCTTTGATTTCAATGAGATAAATTATTTTATCTCATACTATACTTAGGTCTACCATCGATAGCAACATATTAAATATCTTCTATACATATTTTTATAATCCATGTATTCATGGCCGTGTGTGGGTAGGTTCAGTTCGCGATCAACTGTGTACACAACATTAATACCACACACAACACAATTGATCATAAGAAGTTCGGTCAAAGTCCTTTCTTGGGCTAAAATGACCAATTCTTTTTTTATGTATTTATGCAATGTGCAATGTGCATAGAGCGCTTGATGTTTTTGTTGTCTTTGTTACATTGTAAAAAAAACATTTTATTAATATTGAAGATATTTCATATTTAATTTAATCAGGGCTCGGATTTAATGGCACTAAAAAATCAAAAAAGACAAATGGACATTGAAAAAAACATTTATTAGATTTTTTTAATCGATCAGTTTAATTTTTTAGCTGCCTTTTTTCAACATAGAAATCAGAAACAGTACAGAACAGTACTGAACAGTAGTTTATTTCCCGAACGATTTAAAATGTATTTTTATTTTATTTATATTTAAATAAAAATAATTTTAACTAAAACAATTTTACAACAATGTATATTTCAAAATATTGAAGTAGCAAACTCATGCAATTATCCCTTAGGTGTATATTTACAAAAGTTGAGCGAAGATTGTTCTCCAATATTATGCGATAAAGAAATTTTTCTCCAGATTCTGCGATTTTTCGTTTAAAGAGCCTTGCAAGCTCGGCGAGTTTAACCAGTTCATTACCAAGAGTCGATTCTACATCTTCTGGGCAACAATCGACAAGATTTTTCGCTTTTGCATTTAACACATTAACATTTCAGTTGTAATCGTTTGAAGATCATAAAAAAATCAGAACCTTTTGCAAACTTCAACTTCATATACTGCAGTAAACATGTGATTCTTTTTGATAAAGACGTGGTCAGCGAGACCACAACTGGAAGAAAAGCTTCAACGCGGAATTATAAATAAAATTTGAATTATTCCAATTTGCATTTTATGTCGTCTTCTCTTATATATAAACTCAAATGGTTGTCTGTCTATTTGTCTGGTTGTTCCGTATAGGCTCGCGCACCGTTCATCCGATTGAGCTGAAATTTGTACACCGAGTACGTTTCATATGGAAGAAAATGATAGAGGGCGGTGTTAAAAGATGAAAAAGTGGACGGAAGTCTGTGGGCGTGGCACTACGTAATAACTCCTAAACGCCTGGACCGATTTCAATAAAATTTGGTAAGAAGGTTTAACTGCACCCAAGATAAAACATTGGCTATAAAAAATTGCGAAGAATAATGCAAGAGAGCGCTTTAAATAGTGTATTTTTAAGACCCAATAACTCCTAAACGACTTGAGCGATTTCGCTAAAATTTGGTTTGTGAATTAACCTAGCTCCTTAGGAAGAGGGAAAAAAAAACGAAGTTTAACGAAAACGAGCAGAAGCTATATAAAGATGAACAAAAATCAACCAAACAGTACCGACCAAAACCGATGTTGAACGAAGACAATACAAAAATCAAATCGATCCCAAAAGAATTTTTTAAAATTAAATTTTTTTTCTGAGATATAAATGCATATAAATGAATGTTAAGAAAAACTTTAAACGCATTTTTTAAAGTCTTTTAAAAAATAATTTTTTCAGACGTCGGAGCAAGACATGGAAGATTAAATAGTTTTTCAGGAACTGTATTACGGAAATTTGACTAAACACTTATGATGAATTTAGGAGGCAAAACCCCAAAAAACGATAATTAAAAACATTAAATTCATAATTTTAAAAATGTTAAAATCAGAGCAGTTTTAAAAATCGCCTTTTTTCTGTACTCGAGGAGCAACACCGGGTAAGATCAGTAGTTTTAAATAAAAAAAGTTTTTGATATTTTCAATTGGAATTTTTTTCTCTCATTGTTTTGAGAATGCTTTGAGATTTTATATGAGTTGTCAACTTCGTTTTGACATTTACGGCAGTACGCTCTGTTCTAGCGAGTTTACCTTTAGTTTATTGTATCATGGTTCAACCTACAATTTTATTGGTATGCTATCAGACACGCTTACTGAGATTATATTTTTGGACAAACATTTCTTTAAGATTTTGGTTCTAATAGTTCACTTGGCTTTTTTTTAACAAAAAACTACGGAAATGGAAAAGTGATTCAACAAAAGACAAAAATGCAATTCCATCCAAGAGAATTTTATTTTATGCAGATAATTAGCAACTTTGGCCATTTTTATGCTGAACGTTTTTTATTAAGAGCCATATGGAATTATTTAATTTTTTCAAATAAATTTTTCTACATTACTTCAGTATATTGTCCGAAAAAAAATATATTTTCGAAGTATGCAAAAGACAAATAGGTTATGGATGGCTCTCTGTGAAGTACAAATTTGGTAGACCGATATCAATTAACTTGCCTGTATTTTAGCACCTTTATACTTTATACAACCTGGTACAGTTGTTAAAGTTGTGAACTCGTACGCAGCTACCTCAGAGTAGACACCAGCTAAGTTCGACAGCAGTGTGGATTTTCCAACCGATGGAAACCCTACAAAACCAACTCGGGCATCCCCAGTTTTGGCCACTTCGAAACCTATTTAGGATGCCAAACCAAAACAGTCATCATCAACAAACATTTTAGACAAAACCATGTTAAATCAAACTTTATAACACTTACCTTGCTCGCTTGCACCACCACCGCCCCCCTTAGGAGAGATAAGTTCACGACGCAACTTGGCCAATTTTGCTTTGAGCAACCCCAAGTGAGCCGATGTCGCTTTATTTTTCTGCGTGCGGGCCATCTATTCATAGCAGCAATTAAAAATCACCGGGTCCCAAGAGAAGCAATAAATTAGTTAAATTCATATAGGTTAATGTCATTCTCGAAGGAAAAAATTTGTTGGATATGCAGCTGTAGCACTGGAATTAAAATATAGTTGAGTTCTCACCTCAGCCTCGATGATTGAAATTTTTTCTAATATTGTACTCATGATTGTAAGGTTTTCTTAATTTCGGTTTTAGTAATAATTGTTATTAAATGGTATAAAAAGGATTTAATCCGTCTCTCAAAGCGAAATTAATCGCGTGGACATTGGAGATTCCACCAAAAAGACTCGATAAATGTCAATTTTGACAAATAAACGTCAAAGTCTAAGTGATGCCACATTTTATGTATGTTGATACGTTATTTGAGCTCATGGATGCCACCATAATACAATTACAACACTCAAAAAAATCTTCTATTATTAAGAACATCAATGTTCTAAAGAAACCTTGAAATTTTATTTGGGGGTTATTTAATTTTCTTTTTTCATAAGTAAATGAATCAATTTTTCATTTTGTTTGTTTTCTTTTGTTTTAAAATGAATTTTTTTCGAATTTTGTAAATTTTGGTTATTTTGTTAATTTTTCCCCTGTAACTGCGCCTTTTACAAATTATTCATTCTGTAAAGGGGCAGCTCACTTGCTGAATCAAATGTTGTATTTGCTTTGCATGCAAAAGCGGTGACCTGATCCAGATTTCCCAAAAAAAAAACGCAGCTATTTTGGACGTAAGCATAAAACATTTGGTCTGCACCACCCACTATTCGTGTGTTACAATTTATATGTCATTAAAACAATTTCACGCTAGATAGGGCTATGGACAAAATCAATGTAAGTTAAGAACCAGCGTTTAAAAACTTCAAGAAATTTTCCCTTTCTTTGCTGCACTCTCTAAAAATTATTGTTAAAATTCAACAATTACAATTGTTAATATATTTAACAATTTCCATGATAAAAGTTTCCCTTGATTTTGAGTTTTAATTTTTTCTTTTTAAAGATTGACAATTTTTATTGTAGTATTGTTAAATTTATTTTTGTTTTTTTTTATTGTTGAATTCAACAATTCAATTGTTTGTTGAAAACTTCAATTCAAACAAAAAAAAAAGGAGAAAGCTTTAATTTTTTTTTTGTTTTTTTTTACTTCAATTTAGCAGAATATAATTCAGAAATAAATTTTGTATGAAACTTGCAAAAGGAACAGATTATTAACGAAATAAAGGTAAATATTATAATTATATTTTATTTCATTAAGCTGAAATATTTCATGGTGTTCATTCATATTTCATGTTCGGTGCTTTGGTGCTTATCCATTATTCTGAATGCAAACGATTCTTTGGGTATTCTACAGACGTCGTCCTGACCTTCGAAGCAGAGTAGCCAGAAAACGTGAATATAACAAAGCTATAGGCTTGTAAATTGTAATTGTTACAAGCTTGTTAAATATTATTTAATAAAATTTGTATTTTAAATAGAGGATTTGAAAAGATGTTAAATTTTTTAAAGTTTAGTTTTTGACAGGAAATTTTTTTAAATTTTTTGACGTTTATATTTTGACATTTAGTTTTTGACTTTTAAATTTTGACGTTTAATTTTTGACGTTTAACATTCATAAATGGCAAGACAACCATCAAAATTTTAATTTCGAAAAATATACATATATATAAATAGCATTGACAACATATTAAGGGTATTCATGCAAAGAGGCAAGAATATAATTTGGGCAATTAGTTATTTTTATCAGGCAGGTTGCATGAGCATCCCTTTAAAGTCGATTGAGCATTTGCATCATATATCAGCTGTTTGCAAGTTGAGGGTTTGCTTTCTGCAAATGAAGTATATAAATATTTTTTAATTCCTTCAATTCACAAAATTTCCATTCTTACCTCTTCCATGTTATTTAATTAGTTTTACAATTTTACTATATCTTCTCCTGCTTCTAATTTTTTCTTTTGCTCTAATAAAATAAATCAGCTGATTGATGTTATAAGTTTGCCTGTTCGTTTGCTCAGCTAAATCGTTGAGCAAAGATATCTGGTTTGCGCAAAAGCTTCTTCATACAAACTTTGACAGTTCATTTATAAGGAGAATAAACTTATACAGTTTATACCGTTTATAAGGGTTTTGCCCAGTTGCATGAATACCCTTATTATATAAATATAAAATATAATATGTTGTCAATGCTATTTAAACCAAGATTATTGTTATTTCATTGTTACAATTTACAATTTTTTTTGAGAGTGTGCTGCTTAAACTAATGCTTATTTAAATATTGCAGTCGCAGTCAAAGCAAAAGCAAAAAGCGATCGCTGATAGACTGCAAAGCACTTCAGAAGTTGACAGTTTCAATAGTTTTTGCTTTGACTGACTGCAACTTTCGCTGAATTCCGAAGTTGAAGCAGCAGCATCGTTTTCGCTTCGTTAAATAATGTCACCACAGTCGCAGTCACTATCAACTACTGTATGCTGTTGTTTTTGTGTTTGATTCTGCTTTTTTAATAGCTTCAGCTTGTGTGTGAATCTGGCAGATCGGTGGCTTTCTTAAGGTGGGACATAACATTCGCGGCAGAGAAAACAGACCTTTTTTAACCGTCATCGGTCCTTTGTATGCGCGCGCATACAAATTCAAAATTAAATTTAGTAAAAAAAGATATTAAACCTTAACCAATTGGCATGAGTTTTTGGCAAATGGCTTTTTTCCATAACTTTATTCATAAAAGGAATAAATAATCTTTAAATTTTATTCATACAATTTGTGGTGTTTTTATTTATTTTTAATGTTTTTAATATGTATGCGCGCGCATACATAAAGAACCTTTTAGGGTTATGGGTCTTAGGGACCGATGAGGGTTAAAAATTCATAACTCAGTCAAAAACAAACATTTTTCCAAAATTTGTTTTTATTTTTGTAGAGAATTGAAAAAATTACAAGAAAAAAAATTCAAAAAAATATATTTTTCACTCCAATATGCTTTAGTAGAGCTCCAAACTGGTGGCAGAGAAAAAAACGGGGCCTCGTGGAGTCGCAAAAATTGTCCGATCTGGAAAAAAAAAATGACTTTTTTAAATCTTAACATGTAAAAAAAATTGGTTATTGTATGACAGGAGCTTTTTTTATATTTTATTTCAATTTTTAGTGATGTTCCAAATTGGAAAGTGTGTTTTTTTGGAAAAAAAATATTGATTTTAAAAATTCATAAAAAATCGAAAAAAAATTAAAAAAAGCTCGTGTCATACGATAGTGAATCTAGTTTAAAAAATACAAAAAAAAAAACAAAAATTTCGTCAAAAAGTGAACCCGTTAGTGCCACAACCAGTACGAAAAACATGGTTTCGAGATAAATGCGTTCAAAGTTTGTGAACAAAGAAATATGCAAAGAAAAATAAAAATGCTCTCTCACTAATCCGGCTGTAACTTTTGAACCCGTAGGAATTTTTGTCCAATGTCATGTCCCCCCTTAAGTGTTATATGCAACAAAAACAAACAAAAGAAGAAATGAAAACGAAAAATCAAAGCCGAAAAGAAGGCAGTTGATAGCGACTGCGAAGACAATATTTACCGTAGCGAAAATGATGCTGCTGCTTCAACTTCGGAATTCAACGAAAGTTGCAGTTAGTCAAAGCAAAAACTGTGGAAGTTGTCGACTGCTGAAATGCTTTGCAATCTTTCAGCGATCGCTTTTTGCTTTTGCTTTGACTGCGACTGTTTCATTTTTCCCAAGCACAAGCATAAGCAGCAGTCAGTTTTTAAATGATGAAAACAGTGAGAACTTCAAACAGCAATAGTTTTACGACTTTTGCTACTTTGACTGCAGCAATTTAAACACTGTTAAGAACCATACTTTCGAAACGCTATCTTTTTAATGGCCATATGAAAAAAAACTTAAGGAGGAAATTTAGAGAACTACACTTTACTTGCGTTAACTGCTCGTAAAGTTATAGATAAAAATAATTTCAGTCGAAATTACATAAAAGCTTGAAATTACCTAATTTGATCTCAGTGTGAACATAGTATAAGAGGTATTAATTCTGTGTGCTATAACTATGACTGTTACAAGCGATTCTAGCTCAGAAAAGGACACAATTTAAAATCACGAAAAACTCATTGTGAATACCTGGCTGTTACAAATGGAAGAACAAGATAATACCATGTTCACGCTATTGTAATTTATAGCTTATTCTTGATTTAAGCATGAAATATGTACAAATTAAATAATTTCCCAGTGGGAAAACTATCAACGAAATTAGTTCGAAATAAAGTAATTTATCATAAATTATCATCCAAATTAACATCCAATCTGTATCGGCTCTAATTTTTTCGATTAATAATCGACACGTCACAAGGTGTCAATGAGTGCATTCAATCCGAAAAAGCGCTCAGGTATCGAAGTAGCATAAAGTGATACTTTCTGCCGAATGGGGTTTTTTGCGAAATGTCAAATTTCTAACAAACTGATTGATCATCTGTCAAAGTGAAGTGAGCGTAAAGCGCTCAACCATAAAATATTTTAGCTACCTAAGATGGCGACCGCTCAGGGAACATATTGTGTGAGCGGTTTATGCCATGGTTGAATAACAAGGTTGCTGCAAAACTGACTGCGCTCTCTTTCGCATATCCGAAAGTGTCAAAATCAACTGGCTGTCGAAAAAAAGAACTATAGCGGATGCAGTTCGCTTTGACATTTGCGGCAGTCGCGCTCTCCGTGTTGCGGCTACCTTATTCAGTGTACCCTGGTTTATGCTACATACCATTCAGCCAGAAAGTTGTGTAGCAGCTACGTAGCAAATTTTCTGCTGAGTACACTGAATCAGAATAAAGAATAAATTCAAAATAAAATCAGTCAAACAAAATAAAATAAAATAAACAAATATGCGAGTTATGGAAAGTTCAAAATAAATTCCTTTGAAATTGAAGTAAGTGAAGTAATTTAGGACATATTAAATAATTTATGCCGTAATGCATGATATAATTACTACAAGGTAGACGTTTCTGTTGGAAACGGACTTTTGTCAAAAAATGTAACAAGAAAGAGCGCGCTCACAATCCGTCATTGTATACAATTAATTTTCACTGGTCACATTCAGCATACCCAACAGTTACCAACTGCTAAGTCAAAACTTGATGCACATAAATATGAAGTTGAGCATTAAAATGCATTTAAAAATAGAAAATTTTTAATTTGTCGGTAAAATTTCCATTCGTATTTGATACAAAGCTTGATATTTCATAAACTTGACAATTTTTCTGAAACTTCAATACCGATAACAGCACTCCCCGATATGTTGCATATCTTTAAGCTGCAGGGGAAACAGTTTCATATGTACATATTTATTTTAGACGTCATAAAAATAGTAAAAACTTTTAAAATCTCATAAAAAAGCTACAATTTAAGATTGTTTTACACTTACGAATCGGCCGTGGGGGTATTTTAACTTCGGCCAAGTCGAAGATATATGTACCTTATTAGTTAAATGATTTTCCGCCAAAAATTGTAGATTAAACACTGTTTAAAATATTTCATACAAAATTGTATAAAGGTTGTTTTGATTAAAAGCTTAGAGGTTTAAGCATTCCCATTACCATTATTTATCTGTTTGGAAATATTTAAATTTTAAGTTTTATTTTTAAAGAAATATTGGTGCTTTTTGTGCAACCATTTTTAGTTTAGAGCTTAGGAGTCTAGGTAATTTTTTGTACCATTTAATTTATCTTTTAAAATGGAAAAATTGACCTTTTCGTTGCAACTTCATATATTATTTAAAACAAACAACAAATACATACATGTATTCAATATTATTTAAAATCAGTAAAAAAGCACGTCATCCGCCCACGAACGCACCCACCTTCCATACAATTCACAGGGGTTAAACCTGTTTAAACGTTTGAAAAAAAAATCCATGTATAGTAATGTATATTTAAACATTTAAGTAGGTTTAGGTTATTCCATAGACGGGCTAGACCATCTTTAGAGGTTTTTTACTTGTTTTATTTATATCCATGATTACTGCAAACAATTTTTAAAGAAATAAGACAAATGTAAAATAAATTACGCGACTCGATATTTTACATGTAAGCCCTAATCCAAGTTTACTCTGCGTGTGAACGTAGTTAAGCCACGAACTTTTTGATACTCATGCTTTTGTGAATAAACTATTAGAGGTCTGTATTTTGTGTGGTCAACACTAAAAGCCGTTATTTTTTAAATGTTTAAAACTGTATTTTAAAGACTTACAAAAATAATTATGTTTGCAGCAAGTAAATATAAATCGTTAATTAAATATATTTTTGTTAAATAAATATATATCTTTTTCATTCTCAGCAGCTAGTACAACTTCATCAAACTCTCGATATAAATTCGTGCAAGAATTGAATGCAAATGAATGTAAGTTATTTAATCGAAGTTTTGATACTGCATCAAAAATAATTAATAAAAGCGGAAAATTAAAGCAAACAAAACTTTGCCTGAATACATCATGGAAAAGGGTTAAGCTGGATCCGCAGAAAGCGGTTAAACAGGATGTTGATGCAAATAAAGAAATATTTTGTGGATTTATGAACAAAAAGCGCACAGAAAAAATTGAATTGCCTCCAGTACCCAGACCACATAAAGGACAACAATTGAATACAAATATTACGGATCTAAAAAAAAATGCTTCCATTCACGTCAATTCCAAAACTGACACACAGGTTAATTTACCTGTAAAACCTGGACGTAATATGTTGGCAATTTTGGGGAGAGTGGATTTTTGCCTAGAAATGCATAAAAAACATAAAGACATCGATGCTATGTGGGATGCTTATGGTACTTTATTGTAGTGCAGTTCTTAGCTGTATTGATAAGCGTACAAATTAATTTTTAGCACATAATATTTTGTTTTTTATATTTAGGAAAACTGCTTAAAATGACGATGGGCAAGCAACGCTACGAGTTCATACTTCTTTTACGCAGTGTGGAAGGCGGTCCAATTTTACAAGCTGTCTTCTACGACTTCGACAATCAATTAACTAACCTCAAAATTGGTACTTTAATTTTGTTGTTTGGTATATTTTGGGAATTTTAAAGATTTTCATTATTTTCAGGATTCATTATACGCGTTGTGGGACGCTTTATTGGAAACAACCGTCTCCACATATATAAAGTACAGCATATAACTCATTTAACAGCCGCAGATGAATATTTCACGCGCATTCAAAACGCGACATCGTTTGCATTATTGCAAAATGACATATGAAAAAAATTTATAAAATTACAATTTTTTTTTAACATCTGTTTTTCGATATTTTTCAAATACATGGGACTATCTCCAGAGAAATTCTGATATTTTGCTACTAAATTTTAGATTGGTTTTATTATGTAAATTGTTAACTTTAATGGTAAACTTCTTAAAGTTCTTAAGTTAAATCTTTATTTTAGCATTTTAAACAATCGTGCTTTTAATTTCAAGCGATGTTTGTAAAGGTTGATTTTTTAAGCGTTTGGATTTTGAAAACTGAATGTGTCAAAAATGTACACTGTTAAAACAAATAGCAAAAAAAATACCCTTTATTATTATATTATTTTATAGTTTTTGCTATGATGAATAGAACTCAAAAATTTTAACTCAATCGATTTAAACTCAAACTTGAGCTTTTCTTTTATCTTTGTCAACGTTTAAAAAAATAATGCTTTGAGGAAATTATGTTTAAAGTTTAAAGTTTGAATGCATTTCCTATATATAACTGTAATGAATATATAAATTTTAGGGCTCTTGATTCGATAGGGTAGTTAGTATTATCCGGGCCATACCATACCCGGGTAGCTCGAAAGCTGGAAGCTAACCGGGTATTGTTTATCAAATTACCTGGGTCCGATTACCCGTGTGGCTTTTGAGCTAACATAGCTATACTGTATTGAAATTTTGTCTTGTATGGTTGGAGCCACTCTCTGTGTTTTAATATACGTAACATTTTTGCAGTAGAGCGACCTATTCTGAGTTTCATTGTAATGCGACGTTTAGTTGTATGGACGGTGTCACGTTCCCTTGTCTAATGTTCGCTCCATTTTTCCCATTGAAGGACAGGACTAAATAGTAAGTTCAGAGTGCCAGTTTCATTGATGTGTGACTTATAATTCGAAAGCTATAACAAAAATGTGGGGTAAAGAAAAAGTGCACCGCCCCTTGTCAAATGTCCATTAAATGTTGCAAGTGGAAAGACTCGTGCATACCGAGGCTGTGTGACCTATAATTCACAAACTTTTTCGTAATCACAAATCAGGGTAGTATGGGAGGTGCCACTCCTGGTATTTGGATCTGTAGCAGGTATAAAAACATAGCGCAATTCGTGCATTTTGCATTTTGAACAAACATATATTTGCATGAAAAAAAAATGAGTTAATTAATTGATAATTTAATATTGATGTATTTTCTATAAACGCTTTTAAAAATATCTTAAATTAATCGGTGCACTAAAATTTCAAGTGAATTTCACCTATAAATCGTATAAAGTTTCTTATAAATGCATTAACTTAAATTTAAACTTAATTTTTTTTTAGATACTGCAGGAATCAATTTTCCTGCTCCCGTTTCTCAATTTAGCGCCTGAGAAAGTCACACCTCTAGTGAAATGACAAATTATAAGATATTTTTTTAAACTTATTATTTTTTCGCCATTACTTACTTACTTACTTAGATGGCGCTTACAACCGTTGGTCGGTTTTGGCCTGGTCTAAGAATTTTCGCCAGCCTCTTTTGTCGTGCGCTTGCTGGCGCCAGTTGGAAACTCCAAGCGTTGTCAGGTTATCCAATGCCTGGTCTTTCTAACGGAGATGCGGTCTTCCTCGTCTGAGTTGGCCACCACTGGGTAGCGAATCCAATATCTTTTTCGCTGGAGCTTCGTCGTTCATTCTCTCGACATGACCTAGCCAGCGAAGCCGCTCAATTTTAATACGCTTGACTATATCGATGTCGGCATATAGCTCATACAGCTCATGGTTCCATCGTATTCGGTACTCGCCATTGACGCAGATTGGACCATAGATCTTGCGAAGGATTTTTCTCTCGAACGCTCCCAAAGTCCTTTCATCAGAGCTGCTCAACGTCCAGGTTTGTGATGCGTATAGTAGGACGGGCATGATTATTGACTTATAGAGCGTCAGTTTTGTTCGTCGAGAGAGAGCTCTGCTTCTCAATTGCCTACTGAGCCCAAAGTAACACCTGTTGGCAAGAGTTATCCTTCGTTTAATCTCAATACTGATATCGTTGGAGGAGTTTATACTGGATCCCAGGTAAACAAAGTCCTTCACTACCTCAAAGGAGGTGTTGTCAACAGTGACGCGGTTTCCAAGACGCTGGGACTGTTTGTTTGTTGACACAAGATACTTCGTTTTATCTGCGTTCACTGCAAGACCCATTCGACTCGACTCTTTTTCTAGCCTGGAGAATGCTGCACTGACTTCGCGCGTATTTTGACCAATGATGTCAATATCATCAGCATACGCCAGCAGCATAACACTCTTATAGAAAATTGTGCCGCTGCGTCTCAGGTCAGCAGCTCGGATGATCTTCTCCATGACTATGTTAAAAAAGTCGCACGATAAGGAATCACCTTGTCTGAAACCTCGCTTGGTATCGAAAGGAAGGGAGAGGTCCTTCGCGATTTTCACTGCACTGCTGGTGTTGTTCAGTGTCATCCTGCAAAGACGTATTAGCTTCGCAGGAATACCAAATTCAGACATGATGGCATATAGGTGACTCCTTATTGGACTGTCGAAGGCGGCTTTGAAATCGACAAAAAGATGGTGTGTATCAATTTGTTTTTCGAGGGTCTTTTTCAAGATTTGTCGGAGCGTGAAGATCTGGTCGATGGTGGACTTTCCAGGTCTGAAGCCACACTGATAAGGTCCAATCAATTGGTTAACGATGGGCTTCAGTCTTTCACACAATACGCTCGACAGGACCTTATATGCGATATTAAGAAGGCTAATCCCACGGTAGTTGGCGCAAATGGTGGGATCGCCTTTCTTGTGGATTGGGCAGAGCACACTGAGGTTCCAATCATCTGGAATGCATTCTTCCGACCATATTCTGCAAAGAAGTCTGTGAACGCATTAAACAGAGCTTCGCCACCGGTCTTAAACAGCTCAGCCGGTAGACCATCGGCTCCTGCGGCTTTGTTGTTTTTAAGCCGATCTATAGCTGTTAAGACCTCGTTATAGTCAGGCAGCGGAACTTCAAAGCTGTCATCCATAATTGGGGTTTCCGGGATATCATCTCCACTGGCGGGATTGTTGTCAGCGTCGCCATTTAAAAGACTAGAGAAGTGTTCCCTCCATATCATCAGTGTACTCTGGATATCTGTCACTAGATTCCCATTCTCATCCTTGCAGGAAGAGGCTCCGGTCTTAAAACCATCGGCCAGGCGTCTTAATTTTTCGAAAAATTTTCGAGTCTCATTCCTGTCGCCATGCATCTCAATTTTCTCACACTCACGCATTTCCGCCTCTCGTTTCTTTCGCCTGAAAATGCGTCTCTCTTCCCTCCTCTTCTCTCGGTATCGCTCCATAACAGCACGCGTTGCAACCGACTGCAGGGTGGCTTTGTAGGCGATGTCCTTCTCTGCAGTGGCGTCGCGACACTCCTGGTCGTGCCACTGGTTTCGGCGAGGGCGGTGGTAGCCTATCACCTCTTCGGCAGCCGTACGCATAGAGTGGGATATGTGCGTCCACTGTCCGCATATATCGTCGATCGGAGGAGTGCTTTCTTGAAGCAGGAGTGAGAGTCGAGTAGCGAAGGCTTCGGCCGTCCGTTTTGACTGCAGCTTATCGACGTCTAGCTTTCTTTGTGTAGGATTGCGAGCATTCTTAGCTGCGCACAGACGTGTGCGGATCTTGGCTGCGACAAGATAATGATCCGAGTCTATGTTAGCACCACGGATCGTGCGTACGTCCAGTACACTGGAAGAGTGCCTTCCGGCAATCAAAACGTGATCAATTTGGTTGCATGTTTTTTGATCAGGGGACAGCCAAGTGGCCTTATGAATGTTGAGATGCTTGAATCTAGTGCTACTAATGACCATGTTTCGTGCTGCGGCGAAGTCAATCAACCTCATTCCGTTATCGGATGTGTTGTCGTGGAGGCTGAACTTTCCGACTGTTGGACCAAATATGTTTTCCTTACCCACCTTGATTTTTTCGCCATTATCAGGTTATAAAGTTATGCGAAAGGCTTCAAATCTGCATTTTCATAAAAATTTTAATAATCTTAGGACTAATACATCAGGGAATCGAAATAAGAAAGCAATTGCTAAAAACGCAATATGAGATTTTTAATTGACATACAAGAATTGAATTTTCTCCGAAAATAGTTTTTTCACAGTTACAAACTTTTAACAGCTAGCAAGATATTTTGTTAACCCTTTCAAAGGATTTGTCCATTATATTGGACACATCAGAAAATAATTTTTGTTTTTATTTTCCAAGGTCTTTTTATGAAATAAATAAATTTTTATAAATAAAGTTGTACCAACACGACAAAAATAAATTAAGAGAGATATATAACGTTTAACTAAGTTAGATTTTTGAGTTTTTACCCAACAGAAGCCTTAATTTTTTTTTATTTCACGTGTTAATAAATATTGCAAAAAAACAAAAGTGCTTGCTGTGATTGGTGTGCAATGCATATAATTTTTTGATAATAACATTATACATAATGCATTTGCTTGGCATCCGGTTGTTTTAGTTGAAGTTTATAATACCTAAATATTATAAAACGACATTTGAAATATTATTTTTCATTACATTGGACAGCCAAAAAAAAGCTAAGCGCGCATGCCCCGATGGAGGAAAAGCACGATGCTGTCAAGGATACCTTCTACGCGAGCCTAGAGAACGCGAAGGTCTCGGAAAAGAAGGTATCTTTGGCTCCACTGTCGGTCAGTTCAGTCTCCACGAGACAACTTCGAACAGCGGTCTAAGACTGATCGACTTCGCCGCTGCGTGAAACATGTAAGTTAGTTGCACCAGATTCGAACACCTCGATATCCAAAAAGCAACTTGGCTGTCCCCAGATCAAAAAACGCGAAACCAAATTGATCATGTTGTGATCGACGGAAGGCACGCTTCAAGTGTACTGGACTACTCCGACCATTATCTTGTTACAGCCAAGATCCGCATGCGATTGCTTGATGTCGATAAGCTGCTATCACAACGGACCGCTGAGGCCTACTCCGCTCAACTCTTGGTTAAGCTCAACCAACCTTACTCTTGCCTTTACGACGCTGGCGGACTTTAGGCGCATATATCCCACTCCATGCCCAACGATTGGAATCTCAGTTTGCTTTATTCTATACTTAAGAAAGGAGATCCGACAATCTGCGCCAACTACCGAAGTATCAGTCTTATTTCCATCGCATACAAGGTTCTTTTGAGCGTATTGTGTGAAAGATTGAAGCCGCATACCAAAACACTGATTGGGCCTTATCAGTGTGGCTTTCGTCCTGGCAAGTCCACCATAGACCAGATTTTTACACTACGCCAAATCCTGGAGAAAACCCACGAAAACCAAATCGACACCCATCATCTCTTTGTTGATTACAAAGCTGCGTTCGATAGTCCGATTCGATATTGCCTGTACTCAACAATGTCTGAGTTCGGTATACTTGCAAAGTTGATAAGGCTCTGCAGGATGACGTTGAGGAATACATGCAGCTCCGTCAAGGTAGAAAATGACCTCCGAGACCTTAAGCCGAACGAGGTTTCATACAAGGCGACCCACTATCATGCGATCTCTTCAATTTCATCATGGAGGGGATCCTACAAAAGGCAGGTGTACATCGAAATGGTACCATTTTCTACAAAGGTGTCCAGCTCCTTGCGTATGCTAATGATATAGATATTATCGGTAGAACAAAGAGAGATTGTAACTGTTGCTTTCGCCGCTATCGAAAAGGAGTCAGCCAAAGTGGGTTTGACGGTGAACGAGGGCAAAACAAAGTATATGCTATCTGCAAATAGGGAAGCGCGGCGTCTAGGCTCCCATGTCACAGCAGGCACATACAGCTTTGAAGTTGTCAAGGAGTTTGCATACCTTGGCACCGCCGTAAACAGCAACAACAATGTCAGCCTGGAGAAAAAGCGAAGAATAACAGTTGCTAATAGGTGCTACTACGGGCTAAGTAAGCAATTAGGTTCCAGAGCCCTCACTCGATCGACAAAGCTTACACTCTACAGGACGCTCATCATGCCTGTGCTTCTCTATGGCGCTGAGGCATGTATGGTATCGTAAACAGACGCAGACGCTCTTGTGGTGTTCGAGAGGAAAGTTCTTCGCAAAATCTTTGGTCCGGTTCGAGTTGGCGACAACTATCACATTCGAACGAACCACGAACTGTACGAGCTCTACGACGACATTGAATTAGTCCAGCGTATAACAATTCAGCGCCTACGTTGGCTGGGTCATGTCTTTCGTATGGATGCAGAAGCTCCATCGAAAAAGGTGTTTGAGACGAAGTAAGTACAAAAAGCTAAGCAGCGCATGTAAACATCGAAGGGATGTTTTTTTAATCGTTTTATGACCTAAATGATGGGAATATTACCTCAAAAAAATTTTTCCACGATTATTCTAGCCAAGCCATTGAAAGGGTTAATCCCCACCTGAGTCCGTTAGTATATATTTAATAACGACTTCAGTCGCCATGTTACGTAACGTAGTGAAAACGAACTCAGAGTTTGATTTCGACATTATTGGAAATATGGCAACAAAAGCAATCGCCTATACAAAGAAACGTCATGAACAAAATAAAGTTATGGAGGTATTTTAAGTTTTTATTTGATTTCTCGAAAGTCTATACATCATAAGGAAATGGAAACAAGGGTCAAATGAAATCTTACGGCATTGTGACACTGTTCAAGAAAACAATCAAGATCTTTCTTTTAAGGAAGTGTAGAATTGCGTTCTGGGTTCTAATATTTATTTTTATAAAAAGAAAATAACAAGATCATAAGTTGAAAATAACTTATTATTAGTTTTCTTTTAAGTCATTTAAAGAATGTGTAGTAATATTTTAGTAAGAAAATATAGATTTTTTTATTAATTGTTATTATTAGTTTGTACTTATATAGGATACATGTGAAAAAATAAAGCTGCTCATATCGTAGCTAAATATAAGATTTACTCTTCTTGTTTTGTTTTCTTACACAAAATGTGAGATGAATAAATTTTGAAATTTATAAATTGCTATTCAACGAATTGAAAACAATATTTGAAATTATATTAACTTGATTAATGCATTTCCCAAGTTTCTTATGATTAATCAGTGCATGGAATATGAAAATGTTTTCATTTGAAGAAAAAAATAATTATAATACTTTGAAAAATTAAAAATAAAATCTAAAATTCTTAGAAACAGAAATTAATGAAATTTGAAACTAAGATAATAACTATAATATTTTATATAAATTATATAAAGCAATATTTTAAAATTAGCCTTTTTGTAATTATTCATTGATTGAAATTAATCCAATTTTTTACATATATTTGAGAAGAAAGACGAATATAATTAACTAAACATCTTTTAAGAAACCAGTTGGCAGAATATATAAACTGGGTTGCGAGATTACACTCATGGTAAGACGAAACTAAGAATGTTTACTTTAAACTAAATAAATAATAATAACTTCAAGGCATTTAATTACATTTAAGCTGTTTTTAGAAAATCATACGTCCAAAAACATTATAGTGCTGACAACAAAACCTGCTGCTAACGCTGTTATGTAGCCCAAATGCATTGAACTGCTTTTTTGTTGGCGGTACCTGAAATATTTAATTAAGTGATATGAAATTGTTTTATTTAAAATAAGTGTGTGTAGTATGAAGCTTACAGTGTTTTTTTCCGTGGTGAAAATGGCGATGGTGGATTAACTCCAGGTATGTTACTGTCCAAATATACTAATACAAATGAGAATATAGCAATAGCTAATCCACAGAGTATGGGCTGTAGGGAAGCACGCCAGTCTGTTTCTTGAGCCCAGTTGATGGCATCCAAAAGTTTTGTTTTTGCAATGGAAGATAAATCAAATAGTGCTTCCGTGTCTGCATAAGGCACTGAAAAAATAATGAGAAAACTAATGAAAATTCCATAATAACCATTGTAAAGAATGCATTTTATGATGCAATATCTGAATTACAATATCTTAAGCAGAATTGTAAGCTGAAATGGGTAAATTTGTTGTTGTTGGAATGAGTTGAGATTTTTATTTTATAATGTGTATTTTTACAAAAATAACCTTATTATTATGAAAACCTAATTGGATATAGTCAAAGTTGGGTAATGTGATATACCATATATTCATACCATATCATTACATATTTTTTTTGTTAAGTTGTTACATGTGTATTTGCATTCAGTTGACTTTGTTTGTATTTTTGTTTTCTTTTTATGTAAATTCAAAGTCAAGCAAAAAAATGTACGACAAGTGGGGGTCTTTAGTGACCCCCTGGGCAGCTATAGGTTAATTTGAGATTGTTTTGCAACTAGCAACGAAAGTTTTTGATGCAGAACCTTGTTCAAAGACGTTTTAGAAAGATATTTTCATGGACTTTCCAACGATATACATTAATTACTACTAGAAATTTTTTTTCAAGAAATTTTGGAAAAATCCACAGTTTTTGAGTTTAAAGTAATTTTTGTTAAAAAAAAATACTGTGTGAGCCTATATTTTTTATTTAAAATTATATTCCTGTTAAATTTTCCTTAAAGAAAGTATCATTACAACAATTATTATTATTGAAAAAATGGTTGCTGCTAAATTCGAGTCCGAGAAAAATCTGCTGCTTGTTTTTCCATCATTGGAGTTACCAAACCACGCCTTCGGTACATCTACAATCAATCCCATTTTATTTCTGAATCGCTGTTTTAAGAATAAGAATACGACTAACAACAAAACGCAGCATATCATAAAAATATTTTATTTAATTTTGAGTTTCTTCAGTTTCTAGAAAAAAATTATTAAAAATAAAAATCATAGCCAACTATACATCTGTTCTTTAAGTAAAATCATGTCCTTAAAACAATGGAGCTGCTTCGATTACATTGCTATGACTCGTGACCTTAGTTCGCTAAGCAATGTCAAATTTCTCTCATTTAGGGAAAATCCTCTATAAAATAGTGAAAAATCCATGCCCTTTATCCATGCGCATATAAGAAAACTCTTCGGATATCCAAAAAATAAAAATAAAAAATCTTCAAAAAACACACATTTTTAAAATACAATTACTAACTTTAAATAAATAGAATACCATCCAAACTACTTGACATTTATGTTTATATTCCTGCTTAAAAAATATGAATTTTTAAGTATGCACTAAATAGCTAGCAACCCAAAGAAAAGTTCAATTAAAAATGACATAGTTTAGAGAGCTAAAAAAAATGTTTGAGCAAGACAAGGTAAAAAATACTCATTGTCCATTATTCTTATCCTATTCAACAAACTAAAAATTTATATATTTTTTTTTTTAAATCAGTGTTTGACAAAATTAAAAATATTGCCCAGCTATTGTCCAGTAAATTGCTTTTACATTTCTGTGCTTATTGAAAATCGAACAGCAACAGCAATAGCAGTAGCATTAAAAATAAGTTGTTTTACTGCGTAGTGCTACGACAGCACCAGAAATTATTTTTTTGCTTTTCTTTTCTTATTTGTCGCAGCTCAACGAAAGCAGCAATTCGTTTGTTTAGCTTCGTTTTACTGAGCGTTGAAATTACTTTCAGCAGAACAGCAAAAGTAATGAACATTTTGCTGCGGTATTGCTACCGAAAGTTTTTCAAAGTAGCAATATACATACGCGACTGCGCACAAGTGTACATATTATAAAAAAACATGCAAATAGACATGCGTCTCTGAAACGAAGCATAAAAACGACGAAAAATAACTCACGAACGCCACACCAAACGAAACCAAACGAAGTCCCGAAAGCAAAACGAAGCAAAGCTGCTTAAAAACTGCTGCTGTCGTAGTGCTGTGACAAATTAGAAAAGCAAAATGAAAAGCAAAGCAAAAAAATTATTTGTTTTGCTTTCGTAGCACTTCGCAGTAAAACAAATTATTTTTAATGCTGCTGCTTTTGATTTGCTTTGCAAGATTCGCACAGTAAAGCAAAATGAACAGCATATCAATGTTTTTAAAAACTGTCGGTAGCACTACCGCAGTTAAATTTTCGTTACTTTCGCTGTTTTGCTGAAAGCAATTTAAACCCTGATTGGTATATATGCAATATCACATTATCCGAACGTGGTATACCACTGTACCCACCAATTCCATTAAGGGGAGTTACATGACATTGTGTTGAAAAAGCTCCAAAGTTGTAAAACACTGCAAAATGCATCAAAAAATTTCCTGTGTAATGCATTATAAGCTAAGTAATAAAAGTAACTTGTAATTGTAAATTTAAAAATATCTATGTCACATTACCCGACGTTACTCTAAGTTTGTATAACTCAGACATAAGTGGTTTAAAATAGCTTTCTTGGGAATATAGATTAAACTGTATGTTTTAAAGTATACAATAAAAGCAGTGCTAAAAGTGAAGTTAATTTGAGTGAAACGAACGAGATGTTCATCGATCTGACTGCAATTTTGAGATGATTATGTTTAAATTGCTTTTTGGGGTTAAAATTGATAAAATTTGATTAAAAATCCTACTTAAATTTTAATTTTAATTCTGCAGTGTTGGACAGGCCCCACATCTAGATCGTAAAGACCACATAGCCCGAGTCGGAACCGCTTCAAAAGCCCCATGTTTAAAACTCCCTGTCTCCTCTAAACTGTAAGCTTGAGGGGTTTCTACAACAGGGATTCCCAGCGTCTAACTCTTTCCAATCTTTACTTTTTTTAACTTCGATGTTTTCATGATTGTTGTAATTCGACGAATTCAGTTTGAAGTAAAATCATCCCAATCAGCCACTTAACTTTAAACAAGCTTAAAAACGTAAGACTCAAGCTTGGATAACACTTTCATTTACTATTTTAGAACGCTTACATGTAATTGTGGGATAAACGAAAGTGAACCCTTGGAATAATATTCCTTACTTCAAGCATAATCCAAGTGTTCTTTTTACAGTTGGATATGTGTTTTAATAAGCTTTTTCCAAGAGTACGACATTCAAGTAATCAATTAGCACTCCCTAAAAAATTTTTATTACGTGGCTCAGTTGGTAAGTGTTATAACGTTTGCACAAAGTTAATACCTTACAGGTTTAGGGTATAAAAACTGTGCTTGCCTTCCGTCTGGGCAAAATGCAAACATTTGAAAAAGTCTAAAATAATCGCAATTCCAAAGCTGATACATCAAAAGAGAAATGAAGGCCCTTTTCAGATCCGATGTCCATAGGTTGTAAAAGTTGCTCATTATTTTAAAATCTACATAAAATATATCTAAGATATACAAATATACCTTTAAGTATAATAAATAATATACATTTTCTTACTAACAAGAAGATTATATTTAAAACTCTTAAACTAACTGTTTTTTATTAGCAAAATTTTAGTACTACAATTGGCGACATTATCCATTTTTTATTTTTAAAATCTTAATATATAAAAATGATTCTGCATATGTTGGATACCGCTTATCTCAGAAACTACTAATCCAAGTCCAACCAAATTTTTAACAAATGTTGGTGTTGGCTGTAAGCAGGCTTTTGTTTTTAATTGGAGTCGCCAAATGGGGCTGGGGTAGAAATATGGAAAAGTCCTTATTTATACAGGAGCAATGGAACAGAACAAATGCCACAAATTTTGGTCACATATTAGTCTGACGCCCTATACATATGTTTGTAAATTTTTGACCCGCCAGAAAGCGCTAGAATCGAGATATTTGAAAAATGTATTAACTTCTCATGCAAATTTCGAACATTATAATTTAGTTTAAGTTTATTTTGATTTCTAAAAAATTTTTTTAACTTTAAATAGTTGTTTTTTAACTTTAAAAAGTTTAATTTGAACAGTAAAAGGTTGAATTTGATTGGAAATTTGATGAATTTAATTTGAAATGAAACAGGTTTAATTTGAAGTTAAAAACCGGTAACTTGAAAGGCAAGAACGTTGTATTTTTGGAGTATTCTCCTAATGTTTACTACCAAAAGTAATTAATATTGAAAAACTCGACAAAGTAATTTAAGCCAACAAAACAGTAGAAATTTCCTATTGTGCACGTTAATCACCCACCAAAATATAGGTTGGGCATGGTTATGCAATTGAAAATTAACAATCTTTAATAGTGAAAGGACATCGTTAATTTTCAAAAAGAAACACACCTGTAACAACTCAATTGTCGAGTAACTTTACAGTAAATAGCGCTTTTCTATCAATGACCCTTTAATCAACGGAAAATTACACACGCAAAGATATAATTATTATTTTGTGTATAGGGTATGTAAACAAGCCTTCTTCTTAACTTATAGGTGTAGAATAAACAAAGAAACAAAGTAAATGTTTTCATATTTACCGAGACGCAAACGAAAAAGAAAACAATAAACAATGATTTACATAAACATTTGCCGTAACTTTCAGTACCAAGAAGCTCTTAATGACGCAGCTCGTGAGATCATCATACATTTTGTTTGTGCTATTTTTAACAACAAATGCAAATAAAAACAGACGAGTGTACGTACACTTATTATTGAATGTAAGTATAACGATATAATGGATAGAATGCGCCAAGTGACAGCAAACGTTTAAAATGTAAACTTGCAACCTTATTGAATATAAATTGACCTTGGAATGGTTATATTTGTAGAACTAGAAAAAAATCATGCATAATTTGTATTCCATAAGAATATTTAAATAATAATTAAATTAATACAGTACTATAGCTAGCTGTACATGTTTGAGTTATAAGAAATTCGTAAAAACAAATTTTAATAATTAATATGTTAAAATAACCCAAATTTATTTAATTTTGTATAATAATCAATTTTGAATAAATATTTGGTAAATCACAAAAATTAGTTGTTAAATTAGTTAAAACACAGCAACTGTTAGAAGCTACAAACCAACTGTTAAAAACTGTGTTTTAAATATTTTTTTGTGTGGTTCAGTTTTATTTTAGTTTTTAAGGCAATGGGGAAAGAATTTATATGATATAATTTATAATGCTTACTTTAATAATAACTATTATTTAGATTACTAATAAGTCCTATAAAGTAAAATTTCTCTTAATAAGACGTTATTTTTTTTTAAGCTTTAAAACAAAGGTTGCAAGTGTCAAATCTATTCAGTCAAGTCTGCTTTTGTTCGAAAATGGAGTGATGGAAAAGTATGAAAGAAAGGTCAATCTTGTGAATCAAATCGCACACCCTCTTCAAAAGTGACACAACTCAAAATTTTTCAATTTTGTCTTTTCAATATAAACCAATTCGTAATGCACATCTCCATCGACTGTTAAAATTTTTTTTAATCTGATTGCTCTTTAATTTTAAAAAATCATTTTGTGTCCTTCTTTTGTATAAAGTTTCTTTGAAAGCGAAATAGTTTTTTGCCTTTCCTGAAAATTTTAAAATTTTGAGTTGTTTAACTTTTGAAGAACGTGTGCGAAACGGGAATATTTTATGTGGTTTAAAAATTAGGTAGAGAAAAATTATTTTATTAATTTAGACATATGTTTAAAGCCTTCTAAAACTAGGACATACTAACTCAAAAATTGCAAAAAATAAAACTCTGTATAACGATAAATATTAACGAAAAAAACGAAAATATTTATTTATTGCTAGTAGCTAAAAGTTCATAGCTAAAAGGTATTAATAAAGGGATAAAAATTTTTCATTTGCACCTCACTATTTTTGTTTTTTGACATAAAATATACATTTTTAAGGTTTAACGATATCTGTTTTAAATTGTTTAATAAAATTTTTGATCTTCGAAACTTGTATTTTATTTAAAAATACACTTTTAAGAAGCTACAAGAAAGAATCAAGTCAAAATATTCTACAGTTCCATTTTAAATGTTGGTTTACTTAGTAACCTACATTAAGTATACTTGGTTAATATTTGGTGTTTGGAAATCCTAAGCTTGGATTTGATGGGCCGCATTAAATTTCGCACAATTTTGTTTGCAATCAAATTCGTCGTCTTTATCTGCCGTGTTCTGAATTCCGTATCGAATTGCGATAAAATCGGAAGTGCATTCCGAATCGGATTTGAGAAGGTGTTCTGCATTCCGATCGGAAATGCTAAGTTCGAAACAAAAATAAATCCGATTCGAGCTGTTAAGTTTTTATGAAAATATTTTCAGACTTTGGTGTGAAAAGTGTAAAAAATTTTTAACATTTTTAAATTCATGCAATAAACGTCCAATAACGACAGAAACATAAATGAGAACCCTTTAATAAACCCTTGATAAAGCAATTTCAAAGTTTTTATTCTCATCTGACCACAAATATTGTCAAAAATACTTCAAACTATTTAAAAAAATATGAAAACATGGCAAAACATTTTAAAATATTGAAAATAAAAATAATTACTGATAATTTTAATTTTATTAAATTTTTTGAGAATTCGATTTAATTAGCTCTTATGTTGTTAGAGATTGAAAACCATTCAAACGAGAAAATTAACCTCCGTGAGACCCAAATAAATGTTTGATACGGCGTAATTTTTATACCCCCACGCGTACTGCGTAAGGGGTATATTAATTTTGTCACGACGTGTGTAACACCCAAAAGGAGGCGTGGTAGGTATGGAAAAGTATATATATTCTTGCTCAGCATCACCACCCGAGTTGATTTAGCCATGTCCGTCTGTCTGTCCGTCTGTCCGTCTGTCGACACGATTACAGCCGTAATTTTTAAGCTATCGTAATGAAATTCGATATTTAAGCTTTTTTTAAAAAAACTAAGGTCAAGTTCGAGAATGGGCTAAATCGGATCAAAACCACGCCTACTTCCCATACAACCCCAAAATTGAAAACTCTACAAAGAAGCTAATATTAAAGCTACAATACTGAAATTTGGTATATGTGTATTTTATGTCAAAACTGAGATGTCTTAGAAAAATGGGCATCATCCACCCACTAACACGCCCACCTCCCATACAACCCCAAAATTGAAAAATCTATAAAGAGGCTAATATTAAAGTTACAAGACGGAAACTCGGTATTTGTGTATTCAATGTCAAAACTGAGGTGGGTTTGAAAAATGGGCGTCATCCACCCACTAACACGCCCACCTCCCATACAACCCCAAAATTGAAAAATCTATAAAGAGGCTAATATTAAAGTTACAAGACAGAAACTCGGTATTTGTGTATTCTATGTCGAAACTGAGGTATGTTAGAAAAATGGGCGTCATACACAATCTAACACGCCCACCTCCCATACAACCCTAAAATTTAAAACTTTATAAAAAGGCTTATATTTAAGCTGCAGGAAAACAATTTGATATGTATGTATTTTAGACACATAAAAATAATAAAATCTCTCAAAATCTCATACAAAAAGCTCTCCAATTTAAGATTCTTCCATCCTTAAGAATCGGCCGTGGGGGTATTTTAACTTCGGCCAAGTCGAAGATATATCTTACTAGTTTTTAATAAATTGCACAATAGCGTTTGAATAAAGAATCATTTATTGAATTTATCAAATTTACAAACCATTTTTGACACTGTTCTCACTTTAAATTGAAAGTGTTCCTATTTTTACAAAAAAAGCCGAGAGAACATTTTTATGAATAACAAAATTTTAAAAAGGATTTTAGTTCTTAAAACATATAAAAATGAATATTTCAAGATATTTTTATGAATAAGACCGTAAATTGTTAACAAATAATTTAAAAACATTTAATTGACTCTATTAACATATTTGACTGCAACATAATGAAAGCGCGGAATTAAATTCACAGCCAAAAAGCTGATCGGATTAAAACTGATAAAAATTCCGATTAATCGGATTGTAGAACAGCTTGTTTCCGATCGTTTTAAAAAGTTCCTATTCGAAGTAAATATCGGAATGCATAACACTAATCCGACTGAAATCGGATTGTAGAATAGGGCTGTATGCTTTTTTTCTGAAGTCATCAAAGTTTTTGGTGAAGCGAATGTATTTTCTTAAATTAGTTTTAATATTAACCTCAATACCTTTCGATTGGTCTTAGTTCTGGGCAGGTGAATTTAAGCTCTTCGAACAGAATTGACTTTTTGCTTTAATATAAACTCATTACCAAAGTTTATAATAATGACAATTTGACAAACTTGTAATCGTATATGGCCAATATGGACCGATTATGAATGATTTACAATAAAAAAAAAAACAAAAAAAAAAAAGCCAGTCCAAAACATTCTCGAAGAAGGCTTTTTCATATTAAGGGTCAGTATTTTCTTTAAACACTCGTTTAAATAAATTTTAGAATTTATAAAGCCGGTTGCATTATATTGGATGCTTTTTCGGGGAATATTTTTTTTTTAATAGTTTTATATTTTTCAGGATCCTTAAATCTTTCAACTGCAGAAAAGAATTGTCTCCCAGACAGCGCATGAACGTTTTCTGTACTTTTCTGTAAAGTTTTCATTATACTTTTCATAATCTATGAAATGCACGTGTTGCTTTGGGTCATTGCAATATTTTGTTATTTTTGTTCACCTTAAGCCCAACATATTTTTTATATGAATTCATATTTAGCCCTGTCATAAATAATAAATCATAAGGATTTTTTTACGGTTTATGAACAAATTGGCATTCAAAAATTTTCAAAAATTTTTCAGATTTGCCTTAAAAACGGAAACCCATGATAGAATAATAAGGTAGGCTATTTTAGGCCATATTAGGCTATTAATATGGCTGCTCAAATGTCTAGTTTTACACAAACAATGCTGTGAGGTGCTATAAACGTCAAACGAAAAGGCAACAACAACAATTAGAACAACTCAAATTCGAACAGCTGATTTTGACATCTAGCTCACATCCTCTCCAATCTGCGCCTACCTTGTTATTAAATTATTCATAGCTTATTAGATCTTCGTTTTATTTTTAATATCTTAACATGATTTCTATTGAATTTCTTTGCAAAATCGGAGTCAGAAGTTGGTATTTTCCTCCAAATTTCTTAAGGTCATAAGACCGCTTCATCGCTAACTCCTTGTCCCTTGCTGTATTTTGTTCACCCGTTCCTCTCTTTTTCGATATGGATTTATGTTCTAAGAAGCGAATCTAAGAGCGTTCTAAGAGCGCATTCTATTTGTCAAGTTTAACAATTGTTTTGTAGTAAGCATTTTTATTACCTAAGCTACAAATTTACAACTTCTCTTTGTATCTACAATCTATCTAAAAATCTAGTCTTTCTTTAAAAGACGACTTTTACGGTTTGCAGAGTTCAACAAGTCTAAAAAATGCATCAATTAAATAAGAAGATGGCAAACTGAATGTGAAACAAAATGAAACTTTTGAACTCGTTTTTGATGAACCGGCTTACTTACTGTTACTCCAAAATAAATGTTATATTATTTATTTTAAACGGTTTAAAAGCTCTTGGTTTTTTCCACACGTTTGTATTTTTTAAAT
Organism: Tetanocera ferruginea; assembly: GCA_958299015.1. Classification (NCBI taxonomy): domain Eukaryota; kingdom Metazoa; phylum Arthropoda; class Insecta; order Diptera; family Sciomyzidae; genus Tetanocera; species Tetanocera ferruginea. The sequence continues at coordinate 121,073,956 of OY282640.1, forward strand.
TGATTTTAAATATTCACACATACTTGAAATTATTTTTAAATAAGAAATGTTTAAACTGCATTTTCAAAACCAAAAATGAATGAGAAATATCAGAAAAATGCAACTCGCGGTAAAGCTTAAAGCAAAAACAAAAATGCAATGTCACCACATTAATGTCCATGTTTATAACTTTTCTAAAATTTATTAACATATTTGAACTTACTTGCGACAAGAATCATTTTATAGCCGATAACTACAACAGCAAACAGAATCAGCAGAGCCCCTAATTGTGCATCAAATATAACGGCTGCTCCAGGTAATGTCGATAACTTCTCACCAAACCGCTGAGTTATGTTAACATGTCCGCGAACAGGTGCAGCTTTTCCGTTTGTTGTGAACTCGTACGAGCCGGTAGCGTGTGAACCGAAACGATTACTTGGAGGCCTTTGAATGTAGTTCTCGTTAAATATGATTTTGTTTGTAGACGTCGTTGTTAATGACGATTTTTCTTTTGGCGTCGAAAAATCGTTAATGCTTGAACCGAACAGAGTGGAGCTCGATGTTGAACTAACAACAAAATCCAAATTTTCTTGGCGTTTCATCGTTGCTCAATGGGAGTGCAAGGTATTGGGGGAGTTCGCAGCAACTGTCTAGGAAGATGACGCGGTTGCGCAAGTTTTATTTACTATGCAAGTTAAACGAGGATGAACATGGTTATTGTTAATAACTTGAGTAAATTAAATTTTCCAGATTTATATGGCTGTACCCAGTAGCACTATAACGAAGTCAGAATCTATCCACTTGGGCCGATTTATACATTTGAATTTTATTAAACGATTTAATATTCAGCTTCTTATTTATTTTAGCAATAGTTAAGTACATGAAAATTGCCTTTATTTACTAATATATACTACAAAAAATTGTACGTTTGTTTTATCCGAATAAGAGTAATAAAAACAAATTAAGCAAAAATTAATTGCGTCATACCCAGGGTTGCCCTTCAATTGAAAATTACCCAAAAGTAGAAAATGAGAGTCTGTGCCAAACGCTACTAGCATGATATAAGAAACAAGGTTTTTCACAGTTTTTCCCACAAACCATAAATTTATTTTTGTATGTCAAATAATTGCCCACGAAAGAGCGGCACATTAGATGGCACATTATATTTTAAACAAACTGTTACAGCTTTACTAATTAATTACAATTGTGTTAATAAAGTATTATTAATTTTGTATATCAAATACATATATAATTTCAATAACTATATTTTAACAATTAATTGTTATAAAATTCCAAAAACACTTGCTGTTTATATTGCTGCTGTCGTGGTTATTATAATCAAGTGGCCTACCATTTCTCTACAGCGACAGTGTGGAGACATGCTATTCGTCGATTGTTGTGTGCAATGTGTTCAATCTATAATGATACAACTGATGTTAGCCAGCAAAAAATAACTAGTCATGATGTTGAGGTTAGGTCAAACACACGATCAAAGATAACAAGATGGGAAACTTGAAAAACATAACCTCAAAAGAGGTTTGTATGTATTAGTGTGCCGAAAAAAGCAACCCTGAAATTCACTCTTGTTCTTTATCGGCCGCAAACTGCCCAAGAAATCACTTCGCACCCCCTTTAAATAATGCCCATACCCAATTTATTATGATATAAATATTTAAGTTAAGTTGTAATAAGCTGTTTGCAACCTTAACTATTTCTTAAGTCCTTTTATTTTTGTTTATACAAGCGTGCAAAGTTTGCCAATTTCTTCAGTTGTTGTATTTGTCAACATTTTTAAAAATTTTGCTTTTACACAAATCCCCGCTATTTTACACAAACCCCCGCTATTTTACACAAACCCCCACTACTTGAGGTGAAATTTTAAAAAGGAGCGTTCTTCTTCTTCTCCTGCATTTTTAAGCTAGAACATCGTTTGTACGCAAGTTAAATACAGTATGGATTATGTGTTTTAATATGTTAATCTTTAAGTTGAGTTACAGGAATATATTCTGCATTCAAATAATCGCATGCATTTTCTTATTTGACTCTTTATCGCCAAACGAAATTTGTAATTTTTGGCACTTGTTGTATTTGTCAATGTGTTTTTATATTCACCACAACCGATTTGTGCAAGTCCTGTTATATTTCATGCCATCAGAGTTGTCAACTACTCATGTTTTCCTTAAAAATTTGCTTGAGTGGAATAAATATTTTTTTGGTGTTTTCTGGGCTTTATTGGCATTTGTTTTGTCTCTAATGTTTAAAAAACTACATTAGTCATGTATTTTCATAAAATTTTTAAAATCCAGTCATTAAAATACAGTTAACAAAAGAACTAAATGTAGAAATTAAGTAGATATAAAAGATAGAACAGTTGACATGTCTTACCACGAAAAATACGCAAAGCAATAAGGCTGAGAACTCTAATTATTTTGATTAATTCAATTAGAACTTTGTCTTTAAACATACTTGTGGACAATATTCTATTCTTCCCAAGTTAGTATTATTGTACGTTCAGATAGACTTAATTTCACATTTTAAACAAAAAAGCTTTTACGATCAACTCATTCGTTCACATTGCCTGAACCATGATACAAAAACTAAAGGTAAACTCGCTAGATGAGAGCGTATTGGCACAAATGTCAAAACGAAATTGACAACTCATATAAAATCTCAAAGCTATGAGAAAGACGTGAGCAAGCAAGAATTTTCAAATTGTAAACGAAGTAAAATATGTCTTGTTTCTTAAATTAAAAATAATTAATAATTTAAAGAAATTTACTGCAAGCCATATATTCGCCACACAACTGATTTTGACAATATCCGCAATAACGAAAAGAAAGCACAACCAGCGCTGCAGCTACCTTATATGTTGTACTATAGCCTGTACCATAGATGCCAGTTTCGTGTGAGAAATCAGTGCGAGTGCGAATAATGTGGGAATTATATATAAGAACTTAATGGGTATAATAACCATCACATATTTTTGACACTAAAATGAAAAAAAATATGTTTTTAATTAATGTATTGATTTTTTGCTTGAATTTTTGATCAAATTAATACCTATACAAATGATTTCAATTTCTTAATACATATAAAAACAATAAATATATTTTTTGCAAAATATTTTTCGCATGAATTTTTGATCAAATTAATATCTTTACAAATGATTTCGCGTTTAGTTATAGTTGCCAACCAAATTACCACAAAAATTCTATTTTTCCCACACATGAATTTTAAAAATACGCCACAAATTTCCCAGTAATGTTGGTCTTATTATTATTTTTTTATATATGTACATATCCAAAAACAAAACCAACCAAAACCTTCACTGTCATTACCCAACCGACCATTTGAAAAGCGAAAGGCAATTGTACTTTAGAATAAGCTTAATAAAAACACTGGGTTATAAGCATTTCTCAATATCACTTTTAACAAGCTTGATAAAAAGATAAATCATAATGAATTCTCAATCGTGTTTGAGAAACGCTTGATATACATAACTGTTTCTAAAGTATGCTTAATAAAGACTTACATGTAACAATACTTTATTAAATATGATTGAGAATCAGTTGTTTTATACAATAGAATCTGTAATAATTTTTTTTCTGTCAAATAAAATATATTGTTTTGTTGGACATACAATTTATTATTGAATTTGAATATTTTGTAGATGAGACTCTATCCACAGTTGCAGCTGTATATTTATCTATGTACATATGCATGTTAATAAAACATTATTTTTAGGTTAATTCTACAGATGCAAAAAATAGCTTAAAAATACTATTAAAAAAAACTAAAAAATAGTGTTTTTTAAGCTTATTTTACAATTGCGAGAAAAAGCTTATAAAACTATTGAGGATAGTAAGCTTTTCTATACATTTATTGATATAATATTATTTTATAAGCTTATTCTGCAATTGCAAGAACAAGCTTATAACAATCTTGCTTGAGTAATATTATCACAAGGGTTCCGTTTTGATTTTTCTACAATTACTGTGACATACTTTTTCAATAGATTCTCAAGCTTTTTTCAAGCTTAAGGCTTATGTTGCTAAGCTTGTTATAATATTATTCTCAAGCATTTTGGTTGGTTGGGTAACTATTATTTCTTGCACATGTGGTCGCAGTTCATGATATAAAAACCAGGTATTATAAAAAGCGACTGCGCTGCCAAGACGGAGGCATGATGTGTCAAATACAAGGAGTGTAATCATAAGAAGAAGTAAACAGGGATTTTTTTGTCTTTGGTCTTGCACTTTCTGGTTACTTTTCCACTAAAAGAAAGGGATTTTTCTGTTGTTTCACTTGCACATTTTTAACGTTTTATAAAAGGTAAACACTTATATTTAAGTAAACAGCAATATTTTCTAACTAGAGTAAACAAGTAAAATTTGTTTGTCGTTATTATAAAACAATTCCGCTTTTATTTTAGAATAATTAGGAGTATTAGGTTAAAAAATTTCACAAAATTTAATAATAATATAGTATAATTATACAATTTACGCAAAAATTTAATACATATTGCAAAATATTTCCAACTTCAAGGAAAACACATAAATAGAAATATCCCTGTTTTCATTTATTATTGCCCAAGAAGCATCATTGTTTTGGCGTCAAATCGTCATTTTGACATTCTATGCCTCCAATGACAGTTCCCTCGCGATTTATACTACCTGGTCATTATATCATGGTCGCAGTTATGTTATTTTTTCATGATAAAAGTTATAGCCCGAAAAAAGATAAATTGGCAACACTACAATTGGCAACAGAATGGAAAGAATTTATTTCATTCATAAATTCAACAGCTGACATTATTAACCTTTACACTTCATCTAATCATTTTGTACTTTTCGAAAGAAAACAATATGGTTTCTCATGAATAGAATTTAATTTAACATGAAGTTAAACTACAGCAGTAAATATTTTTACAATATTTGACAATATTTAGTGCACTTTACAGATTTTTGTTGTCCTTATGAAGTCAATCAGTATAAAATGTGTTGGAAGGGTTACGATTAAAATTAGTAACTGGCATATTCACCTCACTTTCAAGGTGAACAAATTTTTCTCATACGTGTGTTTACTTTATGGTAATTTCGGATTCCCCACAGAAGTTTCCTATCTTGTTATCTTTGCACACGATATAGCGGAGAAGCAGCAGTCCGTTTATTGAAATGTATATAATTATGCCAATGCAAAACGCACAGCGTGTTACATGTGTTTTTGTTGTTACAATTACATTTGTTTAAATCAAATTTACTTGCACGGATTTCACAAACTTTATTTTGATTCTAATTCGTCATCAGCCGTATTTTACAGGAACGGAAAACATTTTGTGAGAGAAGTGTCAAAATCACTAACAGTTGTTAACAACAATTGTACTACACATCAGAGAACTACATGAGACCATTCGTCATTTTTTGCCACTCGAATAACAATCGTCGTCAGCCACAATCGCACAAAAATAAACATGCATGCATACCACTCGAGTTCGTAAACAACGATTGCTGCTTAGCACAGTGTGTGACGACTGCGAATCGATACAAAGGCAGCATCCAGACAATGCTGACATTCGAATGATTCGCTGGAAGCTCGAGTGTTTGCTGCTGGACTCGAGCTCGAGTGGAATTTTATTTTTGTTTTCTTTGTTTTTTTTTCCTGGCGTTTTGTTGTGCGCAGTGTTTTTTTTATGCTTTCAACAACAATTACAACAAAAAGCCAACACCAAAACAAATCGTTGGATACGTCCCAATCAACCATTTAGAAATAGTGCTTGGATTAAGCTTACATGCAATACAAAAATCAAGCCTTATCCAAGCACGCTTGAAAAACATTTGCCCGGGTAATAAATTTCCAAGTTGCTTTGTGTAACTATTGCGTAAAACACAAAAAGCAAGTGATGTACAATAATACTTGGAAAGGCTTGCATTAAGTAAGTGTTTTGCAATCATACTTAGAAAACGCTGACAACGGTAATAGTTTCACAACTGTTCAAAGTTGTGATGCTCTCATATATACATACATTTTCATTTTGTTCGCTCAGCAGCCATAAGGCTAACGGCAAGCTGTTAGAGTGTCCGACTCATATGCAGTGGTTCGCGCGTTCGATCCCTGGGGTAGCAAACACAAAAATTTTTGAAGACATGCAATTTTTCATATAAATATATGCTTCAATTTTAACAAACGAAAATAAAAAATAAATAAAAATAAAAATGTTCCGGTTGGGAATTGAACCTTGGATGTCCAAATCACAACAAATCAAATAACCAATGGCTTACCAACTGAGCCACGGAATAAAAATTTTTCGCGAGTGCTAATTGATTTGTTGAATGTAGCACACTTGGAAAAAGCTTATTAAAACACTTATATCCAATTGTAAAAACAACATTTGGATTAAGCTTGAAGTAAGGAATATTATTCCAAGGGTTCACTTTCGTTTATCCTACAATTACATGTAAGCGTTCTACAATAGTAAATGAAAGCGTTATCCAAGCTTGAGGCTTACGTGTGTAAGCTTGTTTAAAGCTTATTCCAAGCTTGTTTGGCTGATTGGGGTGGCACAGAGAGCAAGTACCAACAACAAAAAATATATAAAAACCACACAACGCCAGCGACAAAAAAAACAACAAGCATCGATCGACAGTGCGCAATCCCAACAATAAAACAATAAGAAGTAAGAGTGAAACTGAACACTGAATTCGGCGAATTACAACAATCATGAAAATATCGAAGTTGTTGTAAAAGAGTGGAAAGAGTAAGGCGCTGGTGAGCGCTGCTGCAGACTGCAGTCAGGGCTGCCGTTTTGGTAAAATATTACCAAATTTGGTAAAAAGATTTCGACTTGGTAAAATGGTAAATTTTTTTTTGGTTTGGTAAATTTAAAATCAATGAAAATTTAAAATAAGTTGCAATTCAAAAAATGATTGTATAAAAATTATATCAATCATGCTCATTATGATTATGATTGAAAATAATTGAAAATATATAATTGAACGCATCAAGTGAAAATTACACGAATGAACGCAAGCAAAATGTCAAAAATTTGAATTTGGCAGTTGCTTAGATGGTCGGCTTAGGAAAGAAATTGATGAATCGCTAAGATCATGATACAAAAATGCAGGTAGTATTGACGTTTCCGTCAACTACTTAAAATTGTCAAAAAATATATCCAAGAGAGAGAGCTCATAAACAAACAACATAATACAAAGGGCACATTCAGCATAAAATTAAAATTTGATAGCGTTCAGTAAAACTGTTGAGGTGAGAGACGCTAAAATGTAAGCTACTGTCTCAACTGTTCAGAAATTAAAACTTCAACTTTGAATCTGTGTTAATTAATTACATATACATCAATCTGAGATGATGGGAAATAATTTTCAACATAAAGTAATATACTTATAATTTCTATATGATTTTTTAGAGTGCAGTTAAATATTAGATATTTTTTAAGTACTTAAAAATCAAAAATATGCACATGAATTGCATTTGCACTTAAAATAGAAAAATTAAAAATAAATAGTATGAACTATTGTAATAGTATAATAGGCTACACGTAAATGGTACATGACTTACATTTCGTCAACTTGACAACTTTAAGGCGCTTCATATAGCAACCCATTCAGCTAAAACATAGCTCACCTAGGTACACTGTCACAACAGTTGACTACACTGAATGTGGCCAGTAACTGTTTTGCTTTGACTGCCGTTTTTGACAGCAGCCAGTTCCCTTCTGAAGAGAATATAAGCAGCTGTCAATGCTATCTGTATTTTTGTATCATGGCTAAGATGGATAAGTAAGTTTTTATTTTTAATAAATTGATTTTCTTAAAATTTATATTCTTAGCGATTATGTTATTTCTGTTTAGATATGTTATTAAAAAGAAGGCGACCAATGTGAAAAGCGATGAAACATCTTCAAACTTATTATAAAAGTTAATTTATTTAAAAAATATGTATAAAAGTATTGTTTATTTAACTCAAAAATAATTTTTTTTTTTGTGTTTGGTAAATTCTTTTTCATTTTGGTAAATTTTTGGATGAAATTTGGTAGAAAAAAATGTTTGAGAGTGGCAGCCCTGACTGCAGTTAACATTTTTTCCTGCTGCGAATAAACATAAAAGCATGAATATTCGTTGCTTTTGGCGAATGTTGCGAATGTCTGGCTTCATCGGACGTTCATGTTTCGCAGGCATTCGTATTCGTCATCGCTCGTACTCTACGGCATTCGTACCACAGCGATTGGTGCATGTCTTTGCGCAATAATTTTAATGCAAAAGGCATATTCGTAGCTCGTATTTTGATGACATATTCAAAATGCCATTTGAATGCACTCAAGTTGTTCTCTGCTACACATGATGCAAAAAGAAGGTGATAGCGAGTTTTTCTCAACACCATAAATTTCTTTCTTCCTGTCAAAAAATTGCGAGTGAAAGAACGAAATAGTTATGTTGTGCTCTGTGCTGTTGTATTGTGTCCCACTTCTTGGCAGTTTTCTCCACAATTTCTGTTAGCCACCATAAAAGAACTGTCATGTCATTGAGGTTAAGTCGAACGCACGATTGAAATTCGCCATCAGCTGATTTTGAAGGGAACGGGGAAACATAAATTTATCATTTTGAGAGAGAAGTGCTAATCTCGCTATCACCTTCTTTTTGCATCATGGTACTACATTTTGTTTTTAAGTATGATTCAAATATCATCCCACATTCCATTCGACCAGAGATGTATTTCACTACAAAATTCGTTTGAAATTTTTGTGTTTTTAAATCAGCAAGGAATTATTGAAAGTGCTACGTGATTTTGAGTGAAAGTCTACACATGAAACATGCATTTCTTCACACAAAAAACAATATAAAATAAAAAGTGGAATAAAATTTAATCGCACTTTCTTTATCAAATGTCATAACAAACGGTAGGATAATGTTAAGTCGCTTTTACAAATAAAATATATGACTTCCAGAAATCTGAAATGAAAAATTAAAATTAATAATTAAAAAACGCAATATTATTTTATGTATATAACGTGTTTTATATGATATATTCAAGTGAAACCAGTGGAAACTAGTGGCACGACTAGAAGTTTCGCGACGCCACTGTAGAGAAGGACACCGCCTACAAAGCCTCCCTGCAGTCGGTTGTAACGCGTGCTGTTATGGGATGCATGGCGACAGGAATGAGACTCGAAAATTTTTCGAAAGGGAAAGACGCCTGGTTGATGGTTTTAAGAACAGAGCCCCTTCCTGCAAGGATGAAAACGGGAATATAGTGACAGATATCCAGAGCACACTGATGTTATGGAGGGAACACTTATCTACACTCTCCCAAAATTATTGTTAAAATTTAACAATTCCCTTGCTGAACTTTTACTTTGATTTTGACTTTTAAACATTCCTTTTCAAAGATTGACAATTTTTATTGTGAAATTGTTAAATATAATAATGGTATTCCCTTATCGATCAAAATTTCCCATTTCGTAAACTCGTAAAATTCCGAGCCTCTGTTAAAGGAACGCACCTTTAAACTTCTGATAAATATGTCATGCATATGTCCATAACAGCTCAATAAAAAAAAATCAATAAAAAAAAAATGAAAAATAATATTAACCTTTATTATGCCGAAACAAATCGACCGGAAATTTTTTTCGTAGAATTTGTTTGATGTAGATTTCTGAAATGGTAATAATTGAGTTAGCTGCCAAGCTTAAGTGCTTTATGCTCAGTAGTGCACTTTTCGGGGCAACCTTTAACCTCATCCAATACCAATTGCAGCAGTTCTACTGTCTGACAGAGCACCCAACGATGTGTCGAAGTGTTTCTCTTCCTTTTTGAAGCACTGCCACCCACTTCCATGCTTGCCAATTAGGATCAAATTAGCGCCAAAAGAAATAAAAAACCACCACACACGTTTTGACAGCTCAAAGTTTAACCAAACTTGTTTACATTGTTTAAGCACTGAAATTGTAGCTTAAACATCGTAAAAAAATCGCCATACAAAATATTCCCCATTTGCTTAAAATTAAGCAGTTTACGAGGTTTAAGCTGTTTCCGAGGCGTTAAGGGAATACCATTATTGTTGTGTTTTTGTACTGTCAATTTCAACGATTCAATTGTTAGCTGAAAAATTGAAACTTCTATTGAGCAAATCAAAATTTATAAATAATTTTTTGTGCTGACGCTTGCAAGATCAATAGAATAATATGCAAAAATAAAGGTAAATTAACGATTATATTTTATTTTATTAGGCTGCAAATTTAAAAGTGTGATTTTATATATTTCTTGATCGGTGCTTTGATGGAATACGAGATGTATTTAAATTTCTTTTGGGATTCTGCCGACGTCATTTGGTGCTCTTGTAAAACTTGTTCGGCTTTCCGTTCAGAACTGAGGAGTATACGACAGCAATGAAAGTTGGAATCAAAAAAATTGCCTTACCAGTGATACTGCAACGGTTTGTTGAAAATCCACCAACTGAAAAACAACTTCACGCAACTATAGTATCTGTGTAACATTAGTTATTAAATAAAATTCTTATTCAACATGCGTTAGATTTTTCTGAAATGTTTTAACAGTTGATATATTTGACAGATAATTTTTTGATTAAAAATTTTTGACGTTTACATTTTGACATTACATTTTTGACGTTTAAGTTCTGTTAAATGTTTAAACGTTTAAAGTTTTTGACTTTTTAACATTCACATATGACAAGACAACCATCAAAATTTAATTTCGAAAAATCTACAATTTTGATTGTTGTTTCTAACAAGATTATTGTTATTTTATTGTTAGTATCAACAATTTTTTTTTGAGAGTGTAGTCTTTTAAATGGCGACGCTGACAACCATCCCGCCAATAGAGATGATATCCCGTAAACCCCAACTATGGAAGACATCCTTGAAGTTCCACTGCCCGACTATAACGAGGACTTAACAGTTCGATTTAAAAACAACAAAAAAGCAGGAGCCAATGGCCTACGGGCTCGTCTGTTTAAGATCGAAGCGAAGCCCTGTTAAAACGCATTCACAAGCCTCTCAATGGTCGGAAGAATGCATTCCAGATGCTTGGAACCTCAGTGTGCTCTGCCCAATACACAAGAAAGGCGATCCCACCATGCGCGATAACTACCTTGGGATAGCCTTCTTAAAATTGCATATAAGATCCTGTAGAGCGTAATGTGTGAAAGACTGAAGCCTATCATAAACCAACTAATTGGATCTTTTCAGTGTGCTTTCAGACCTGGAAAGTCCACCATCTTTACGCTCCGACAAATCTTGGAAAAGACCCTCGATAAACAAATCGACACACACCATATTTTTGTCGATTTCAAATCCGTCTTCGACAGTCCTATATGGAGTCAACTATACTCCAACATGTCTGGATTTGGTATTCCTGCAAAGCTTATACGTCTTTGCAGGATGAACCCCTTGTTTGGAAAAAAGTCAAGTATTTTGCATATAACTAGTGTCCGACCAAAAAAAAATTTTGGTCGAAACCAAAACCGAAATTCGGCCATTTTTGTAATATTCGGCCGAAACCGAAACTGAAGGCTACTTGAAAATTTTTTTAAAACATTTTATTTTTTGTTAAAAGCTTACAAAAACATAACAATTCAAACAGCGAGCGAATTGTCAGATCCATGCACGAAACGGCAATCGAACGAATGAAAAACACGGTCAATCAAATGACTGCGAATTTCACGTTTTTGTTCTACTTAACACCATTAAAAATTTTGATGAAAGTGAACTCACATCTACAGTTGAAATAAATGAACCGAATACTCGGTTTCGGCTTTATTGATGCCAAATAGCCGAAACTGATTAAAAGGGCCAAAACTAGCCGAAACCGAATATTCGGTCGGACACTAGTTGTGTGCCAATTAGCTAAGTAAACTAAATAATCAAAATATAAAAGTAAAAACTAAAACGAGAACTTTTTAATATCCTTAAAAAAGTTTGCAAGCCTATTACTTACTTACTTTGGTGGCCACGACAACCCGTGGTCGGGTTATGGCCGACTTCATCAGCTCTCGCCTGGCGTCTCTACTTCACGCGCGCCTTCTCCAATCTCTTTTACCAATCGCGGTTAGGGCTTCCTCGGCCTGTTCAATCCATCGGAGGCATGGTCTTTCTCTTCTTCCTTGTCTCAAACACCTTTTTCGTTGGAGCTTCTTCCCCCATACGAAAGACATGATCCAGCCAAAGTAGTCGCTGAACTAAGTCAATGTCGTCGTAGAGTTCGTACACTACGTTGTTTATTCGAATGCGAAAGTCCTCGGCAAATCGAACAGGACCAAACACCACAAAAGGGGCTGCATCTATATGCGGTACCATGGTTGAATAACAAAGTTGCCTCAAAACTGACTGTGCTCTCTTTCGCTTATCCGAAAGTGTCAAAATCAACTGGCTGTCGAAAAAAAAAACAACAACAACAACATCTGAAGCAGTTCGCTTTGACATTTGCGGCAGTCGCGCTCTCCGTGTTGCGGCTACCTTATTCAGTGTACCTTGTGCGGTACCACCCATGCCTCAGCGCGAAAGAGAAGCACAGGTATGATGAGCGTCTTGTATAGTGTTATAGTCCATCCACAATGACGACAACGAGCGACGGGCGTCAAACGTCACTTTTTTTTCACATGTATTTCTTATGGGATGAACTTTTGGAGACAATCGCGACGATATTGTTGCCCGACATCAAATGTAGCTGTAGCCAGCTTCAATTTAATTCTAATTTGGCGACAAAAACAGACGACAAAAGTAAATGTCAGCCATTGTTTACATTCGTGTTTTTTTCATGCCGGCTGTTCGAGTGCTTGTTTTTGTGTTCAATTTATATATTTAAATTCTAACTTTGATGTGAGTTTATTAAATAGTATAATTTAATTTAAATTCAATTCAATAACATGAAAAAAAAAAAAAAAAAAAAAAAAAAACAGAGAAACCAACCAACTTGAGAACCTCCTCCTTTTTGAAGTCGGTTAAAAATATTGCTGATTTCACTAAGCACTTTCTGATGTAGATTGTTGTTGCCGCGTTTAAAAAATTCAAGTCGCCCGAAATTTCTCTACAACGACATTTATATCATAGAATCACCTATTAGCAATTGTTATTCTTCGCTTAATCTCAAGGTTTACATTGTCGTAGCTGTTTTCGGCGGTGCCAAGTTATGTAAACTCATTGACAACTTCGAAGTTACATTTGCCTGCTGTAACAGGGGTGCCTAGACGCTGCGCTTCCCTATTTGCAGACAGCATATAAAGGGTGGTTAAATTTTAGGGGTCAATGTTGATTTTGAATAAAACACAAATTATTAAGGAAATTATTATCATTTCTTTTTATTATGATAATATTGGTATGGTGATGAATTATCTCATCCTTTAGCTCTTAAATTGTTGTTGGCTTATCGACACACACTTTTTCTTTCAAATAACCCCATGGAAAGAAGTCCGACGGTGTCTAATCACATGATCTTGACGGCCAATTGATATCGCCACCACGTGAGATAACACGGCCTTTGAATTTGTCTCGTTATTATCGGATAAATTATAATAGTTATAAATTAGTTAGTTAAAGAATCTTAACAATAAAAATTATCATTAATGTGTTAAGTTCAGTTTTATGTGAAAATGTGAGATTAAAAATTGTAGTGATTGCAAACGTTGCACATTGGGAAATTTGGCCCCATTTTGAGGCCAAAAGTAAATTTTTCAACTTGTTTGAATCTTTCTATTTTTGGTTTTATCTAGCAGGGAATACTCCAAAGCATACAAATGTTCACTTTGTTTTTAGATAATGTGTTTTACCACTGCTATGGTACATCCCAAACATGTTGTTTCGAAATGAGTTAAACATTTATTTTTTTATGTTGTTTTTTATATCGTGTTCAAATGGATGTATCAATTAATAATTTCTATTAAATTGAACGTTTCTGATAGAAAGTGAATTTATTATTAGTGACCTTTACGAGAAATTGTGTAATTTTAAAAGAAAACTTTAGTTAGAGTTTAAAAAAAAAGTTCAAGAGAGTTGAAGAAAAACTCATCATACATCGATAGAGCAATCATTTATGTGTTATTGCCACAAAATCTCATATTGCTATTTTGTGCAATATTAAAAACAAAAATTTTTCTAACCTAAAAATTACAACATTTATTGAACTTTTTACCGCCTACCTGTAGAAATAGTGGGCGTGGCAAGTCAATTTTTGTATTGAAAGCTTACTAATTCGAGCCCAAGTGCTGGATCAAAATTCAAGCTGATAATTCAACTCTATACCTCCCACCTTTAAAAAAGTGGGCGTGGAAAGTATATTTTTGTTAGGCAAGCTTAATACTTCTAACTTAAATAATGGATCAAGTTTTAAGCTGATACTTCAACTTTTCGAATTCTGGCCACAAAATAGGGTAAAATTTCCCATAGTTCGTTGTGCAGTTTACATCATTAATACTTAATAACTATATATTTTTTTGAATTAAAGGAAGTGAGAAGCACTATAGGAAATAAGTGTAGCCTCTTCAATTACTTCAAGTTCGAATACGCCAAACTATTACATAGGTTTGAGTTTAAGGTGAAGAGAGATGATATAAAACACAATGAAGTTAATTAAGATCCAGATATATTGGTCCCTTCTTATGCAGCTATAATGCCTTGTTTGCACGTTTTCGTGTCACAAGCGTACACACATAGTTTATATGCCCTTGGTATAAGGGTGAAGAGTGTAACAAAAGCAGAGATTAAAGAAAACAAGAAAAATATTACAATGAAAACAACCCCAAAACATGCATTCATATGACAGTGCCATGGCATAGGACGAAGAAGAATCAAAACAACAAATTATGTATATAACTGGAGTGACAAGTGATGGAGACATGCCAACGGAAGTCTGCAATTTACCGCAACCTCAGTGTCGATTTTGAAGCATTTAGTAAAGGTTGATTATATTATACTGCAGTGTAGTGAATACCTTTTCCAAAAATATACATAATATATAGCATACATTAAAAAAGAGTTAATTAAAAATTAAACATGCAAAGAATTCAGTATTGAAGTGAAACCAAATTATTAAAATATCTTAATATTCTAAAATATTACATCGAGGTACATAATTTGCAAACATATCACTATAATTAAGACTTCCATGTAAATTGGGACATAAAGTCAGTTTTAAATGCAAAAGTAATCTCAAACAATGCAAAATTGCACATTTAATATGTTAAATGTGCAGCATAAAATTATCGATTTGGCACAAAAATATAAGTTGACAAGTGAAGACATTAAAAGCTTCCTTAAATATGCCTGTTAGAAAGCTTTGATTTAAACTAACTATACATTTAATGGAGACGTGCAGAGGTTTCTTTAATTAAATTTCCATAATTTCCAGATCTCCAACAGCATGTCTGAAAGTGATGAGGTACAAAAAAGGCTTTTTGCTTCGGAGCATTATTCTACAACTAATTTAACTAACCAACAGATTAAAAAGTCTAACCAAAAATACGTTGTGCCATTCGGAATTTTGAGTGTATTTTTGACGTTATATATTACAGTCAGTGCATTTAAACAAACCCTTGGATTAAGTCAAATCAAATTAACTGAAGAATTTAAACAACAGAATGAAATACAACACATTGAAGAAGAGTTATCTATGCACGAAGACAAAGAGTTTTCCAGAAGAAAACTCGTCACAGATAAACTGTTAGAACATCCTCAAAAGTGCGATGATTTAGAAATTTTTACAAAAGTCATTGATTTGTCTGAGTATGACAAAGTTTTTAACACTGATTTTTCAAATTCTATGTATGGAGTAAAAGTTGTAGAGAATGAACAAGGGGAATCTGAAGTTGTTAAAACAAAGGCATCAGGCTTAGTTCTCTCCGCTGCCAAAAATGGAAATAATGGTAAACCTCAAAAACGTTTAAATGGCAAAAATACTAATGGTCTCAAATATAATAATAAATCAGTAAAAGCCAAAAATGGACGAAAAAAGGTAACACAGAAAAAGGAAATAATTCAAAAGAAGGGATCAACAGCGGAACCTATTATATACCTTTTTGCACTTGTTTTTATCTACTTATTGTTAAAAGCGGCATCTGACATAAACCAACATTATAAATTGGTATGTATTTTTAATATAAAAAAAGACCCCCTACTTTTTCATAAGTTGTTGACATTTCCGTAAATTGAACAGTCCCAATTTTAACCAATTTAGTAAGCACCATATCTAGTGTCCGACCGAATATTCGGTTTCGGTTTCGGTTTCGGCCAGTTTCGGCCCTTTTAGTCAGTTTCGGCTATTCGGCATCAATATGGCCGAAACCGAAACCGAAACCGAATAACTCTAAACACTAAAAAGTTCCTTAAAGTGGTATTAAAAATGATCTCTTTATTTATTATTTTAAAGTTGAACTTTAATATTCAAAGAATATTTATCGTATGTATACGTTATTATTATCTGTTTGAATTGTTTTGTTTTTGAAAGTTTTAATAAAATTTAAAAAAAAACATAAAATTTTTTTAAAAACAAATTTGTATGTAGACTTTCAGTTTCGGTTTCGGTTTCGGTTTCGGCCGAATATTACAAAAATGGCCGAAATTCGGTTTCGGTTTCGGCCAAAATTTTGGTTTCGGTCGGACACTAACCATATCCCATACCATATGCTTCAGCACTGAATTCGTAAAAATAAAAAATTGAGTTTGCAGCCATGATACAAAAACTACAGGAAGCATTCGGTGCATTCAGCAGAAAGTTTGCTACGTAGCTGCTACACAACTTTCCGGCTGAATGGTATGTAGCATAAACCGCTCACACAACATGTTCGGTAGCCATCTTAGGTAGCGATAATATTTTATGCTACCTCGGTTGAGCGCTTTACGCTCACTTCATTTTGACAGATGATCAATCAGTTTGTTAGAAATTTGACATTTCACCAAAAAACCCATTTAGCAGAAAGTATCAGTTTATGCTACTTCGCTACCTGAGCGCTTTTTCGGATTGAATGCACTCATTGACAACAGCTTACATATTTTCTCATGAAGGAAAACTTGCTGGCATGCCAGTTTCGTGTGATAAATCACTTTTCGTGATTTTTTGAGGGCTGTGTGACAATGTGTTATTTCTGAAATGAAGCGAGTGATTTTTCACTCATGCGGGATTTCTTTAATCTCACACTTTATTGTTGAAGAGTGCGTTCAAGTTAATGCGAAAACACGTAAATTAACGAACAAACCCAACACTGCAATGGAAATTTGCTAACGCAGCTATAAAGTTTAAACTTTTAAAAAGTTAATATTAAGTTTATATTACAAATTCAGACAATTTAAATTAGTTCCACTAATATATATATAATATTGAATTACCAAAAATTTTCATATCTTCTTAATTTTAATCTAGGAAATAATATATTAATAAATGTTTAACAATAAACTTTTACTAATATCACCAAATAACAGAAAATATCTCATTATTTGTAATATTGTATGGCATTAATTGCTCTTTTATGCTGTAAAATTGGAATTGCTTCTGAGCGATTTTCTGTTCTGTGTGTGAATTTTGCGTGATTTTCTGTTCTGTGTGTGTGATTTTGCGTGATTTTTTTTATATGTGCGTGATCTTTTTGCTGTGAGTGTCACACGAGTGATTTTTATATATATGTTGTGTGATTTAGTGATTTCGTGTGTGAATTTTGGTTGGCATCTATGCTTGCTGCTGTCAAAAACATGCAATATGCTACTAGGGATGACAATCTGCGATGTTGAATATAAGAGTTGAAGCTTATATAAGATTGTATGACAAGATGGAATAGTTTGCTAGCCATGTTAGAGAGATTTATTTTTCTTAATAACAGTATGAAAAAGGACACCATTGATCTTAAAATTAATTTTTTGCTCGATCATGAGTTTGATTAAAGAAGTTGCATGTGTTCTTCACCCAGTCAAAGTTAACTTATGTACTCGCCACGTCAAATGTGACGTCGCTTTGAATTTTGTGCTGAAAAAAATAAAAAGGGAAGAAATTTACTTTGAGCAATCACTTATTTAATATACTCGTTGAAAGGATCAAGTAACGGAAAACAATTCTGTCCGATGTTTATTCTTTTTTAATCAATCCAAATAATATGTTTGATCTTAAATATAACTTTTCTTAAGCTCCTAGTATTAGTGCTATTAGAAAATAGCTCGAGAACATGCTGCTTTACGTTGAAAATTAGCCTTATTGCGAAAGCGATATTAAGAATACTAACGACAAAGTAGTTGAGGTAGATAAGGGTAAGTCTCAAAGATGAATTGCATCAAGTTTTAACTAGCAGCTTGGAAATGTCTCATAAGAGAAAAAATATAACTTATCTATAGTTTTGGTAAAAGAAATTGATCTTTTTTGATTTTGCCTTCAGAAAGCATTTCATTTTTTATCAAAAATCCAACCAACAAGTGTTGAGGTTCTTCTCAACTGCAGGTTTTATATGCAACAAATTGAGGTCCAGGTTACAGGATAACTCTTTAATTTATGCTTTAATATCTTAAAAATCGCATTTTGATCAAAAGAAGGAATCATTTTTATTCGCTCAAAATGGTGATGTATTTATTTTTTACTAAATGTATTGACTATTTTTTACTAAAATAAACTTTATCCTATAATAATACATAATATTGGTCTCAAAAGATTTAAAAAGCTTGATACAATTATAATTATAATAGGTCTGTTTCCGTACTCACTTCAAGTAACTTGAAGTTACTCGAAAGCGTTTCCGTACACATTTTTCCAGCTCTAGAGAGAAGAAGAACAAGCGAAATGTCACTTTTTGTGGCTCTCTATTACTCGAACTTTACTTGAAAAATTTCTTCGAGTACGAATCTCGAGCTTCAAACAGCTGATTGTCAAAGTGATAAAATTAAATTGTTGCATTGTATTGCGAACAAAATGTATGCAATTGGTTAGAAAATTAATAAAAATAGTTAAAATTACCAAATCAACGCTTATGAAAACGTTTTAAATACAGAAACACAGCAATTAAATTTTATTGTTTTCAAAAAACAGGTGCTGTGCTTGAAACTTACTTGAAAGCGTTTCCGTACTTTTTGACAAATTTTCTCATTTTGACAAATAATCAAATTACTCCCTATTACCCGAACTTTACTCGAACTTTACTTGAAGTGCGTACGGAAACAGACCTAATATAAATTACTGCGAATATGTTTGTCAAATTTCATGTTTGTTTGTTGTTTTTGTTGATTGAAAAGACTTATACAAAATTACAGCATTAAAACTATCTTAAATCAAATTTCGAGACGATCCCGTGATCCCGGGATTGTATATTCAAATCCCGAAAATCCTGGGATCGACAAAACCCCGAATATTGACATCCCTAATCGCTACCGGTATGTCAGAAATCATCAAATACCAGTGGCAACTTTACCGACAAATAAAAATATTTTCAAATGCATTTTTAAGCACCATTTCATTTTTATGTGCATCAAGTTTTGACTTAAAAGTTGTCAACTGTTGAGTACGCTGAATGTGACCAATGTAAATTAATTATATGTAATGGCGGTTTTTGAGTTATTTATTTAGAGTAAACCAACGCTCAGGGGATGCCCCCTATAAATGCGCAAGCATTGTGTTAGTTTCGAAGAGAGGTGATAGTTTAGCATGATATAAGGAAAGGAGGTAGCCGTGACAGTTCTTTTCGCTGCCTTCAGCGATGGGCATCTGTCAAAAACAGCTGATCAATTTTTGCAACGAAGAGAGAGAATGAATAAACAGAATGAAAATTGTGCAAATCATGGCGGACAGTAATGAAATAACACAATACTTTGTTTCATTCCGATATGACATGTTTATTTATTTATAAAAATTCACAATTCAACTTATTAAATCACAATCTGTTGATTAGAGCACAATGTTTAATTTGTTATTTGTTCTTTTCGATTTCACTTCTTATTGCTTCGTTGACCAGCGCTAAAATAGCAACGTTGCTGGAGCTGTCAAAAATTTTAGCAACGAATGGAGGGGAAATTCAGAGGCTGAAATGATGTATTAAAAACGATTAATTAACGCTAATAATGATCATTAGTAGAGGATTTGGAACAGATTTCATCTTTTATTGCCCAAACTGTGAATAAATTCCAAAATCTAAGTAAGCCATTTCAAAATAAATAATTTCTGTGATATTTTTCTATGACTATCTCTTGTATAATCTTTCTTTTGAGAACATTAAAGAAAGGATTATGGCTTCACTAGTACGCAGTGGAGAGGATTAGAGTCTATAGTGGCCAAACCTTCGATGGTGCGTAAACCAAGAGTAAACCATATTTTTAAGAAAATTTTTCCTGTCATAGCAATGTGATTGCCATTTCAAAGAAATATTTAGTATAGAAATTATAGATGGAAATGACTTCATCATTAGGTTTTGGACATGATTAGGATCGATAGTGGCCAAACTTTCAATGGTGCGTCAAATCGAAGTATGCCAAACAAATTCTATGATTTTTCTCGATTTTTTGGTATATGTGCTCCTACCAGAATATATTTTGCTCGGAAACTATGAACGAAACACTTTTCTATGGCCAATTTGCCTCTATATGGATGGCAAGCTGCCTCGGTCAAACCTTAGATGGTGCGGAAAGTCAGTGTGTTCCATCTTTTTACAAATATTTTTCCCGTCATAACGTTGCGACTGTCACTTCTGGGAAATATTTAGTATAGAAGGAAATGGCTTCATCATTAGGTAAAAATGGCCAAAAAAGTGTTTCGTTCATAGCTTCCGTGCAAAATATATTCTGGTAGGAGCACATATACCAAAAAATCGAGAAAAATTATAGAATTTGTTTGGCATACTTTGATTTGACGCACCATCGAAGGTTTGGCCACTATCGGTCCTAATCCTGTCCAGAACCTAATGCTGAATTTAATATTTTGACTGGAACTTCTATACCAAATGTTTCTCAGAAGTGACAATCGCAACGTTATGACGGGAAAATATTTTGTAAAAGGATGGCATACTCTGACTTGACGCACCATCGAAGGTTTGGCCACTATCGATCCTAATCATGCCCAAAACCTAATGATGAAGTCATTTCCATCTATAATTTCTATACTAAATATTTTTTTGAAATGGCAATCACATTGCTATGACAGGAAAAATTTTCTTAAAAATATGGTTTACTCTTGGTTTACGCACCATCGAAGGTTTGGCCACTATAGACTCTAATCCTCTCCACTGCGTACTAGTGAAGCCATAATCCTTTCTTTAATGTAATCCATAATCCTTTCTCAAAAGAAAGATTATACAAGAGATGGTCATAGAAAAATATCACAGAAATTATTTATTTTGAAATGGCTTACTTAGATTTTGGAATTTATTCACAGTTGGGGCAATAAACGATGGAGTCTGTTCCAAATCCTCTACTAATGATCATTATTAGCGTTAATTAATCGTTTTTAATACATCATTTCAGCCTCTGAATTTCCCCTCCATTCGTTGCTAAAATTTTTGACAGCTCCAGCAACGTTGCTATTTTAGCGCTGGTGCTTCGTTGCACGAACAGCTGACTTTTTGACAGTAGCCCATCGACTCTCGTGAGAAAAAAGGCAGTTGTCAAGGCTACCTTCTTTTCATTATATCATGATAGTTTAGTAGGAGGTTGGAAAGGTGACGGTGAAGATTTGTTTTAAATTTGCACAGCTCGAATCCGTCGGGAAACACAGACGCAGGGAAATTATTCCACAATTTTACAGTGCGACCAAAGAACGAATTATCCCTGAAATGTGAAGTTCTATTGGACACAACGACAATGGCATGGGAATGGGCTTGGAGAGCTGTCCTAGTGGATCTAGGAAATACACGAGTTAGTGGCGTCAGGACGTGTATCTCCTTTGAACATTTCCCGTTGTAATACATATACTGAAGGTTCAGGCAACTAACATTGCGTCGATGTCCAAGAGAGTTGATAGACGATGAAATGTTTTCATCCTCTATCAGATATATCGCACGTCGTTGAATTCAGTCCAGAAGCGCCAAATAAGATCTTGAAGAACCTATCCAAAAGCTACCGAACTTCAGCGATGCTAGCAGGCAATCAGTTTGCGTTTCTTCTTCAGTCAGTAATCATGTTATGCGCAAAAAGTTCCGTTGAATATTTTTTTGTACACATATATCAAGACAAAAATATTGCGCTTGAATTGGAAGCTCTGCCAACATGATCAAACATGCAAATTTCTGAGTACAATTTTTACTCTATTTTTCCTGTCAATTTGTTTTTGAAAATATAAAAAATACCAGATATAACATGAAATCTATCAATTGAAATCTAGAAATTATTCCTGATTTATGACTTTCAATGTAACACACATTCAATGTATGTGCCATATACTTTTTATACAACATTGCTATAAAAAAAATTAAATGTAGTTTTCAAAGATTTTATACTTTTTCTTATAAAAATGTATACCAACGTGGTGTAAAAAGATTTTATACACTTTTCGGATAAAATCTATCCCAATTTTGTATAAATTTGGTTTATAAGATTTTATGGTATAAATTTTATAACACTTTTGGTATGGATTTATATTTATACCAAATAGTATAAAATTTATCTTCATAATTTTTACTGTGTGTCAAAAGATTGCCATACTGTTTTCACGTTCGATGTTATTTAAAATGATATTTGAAATTATAGAATCGCAAAGCAATGAACCAGAAGCGGACAAAGTTATAAAACGTGTAACTTTGTTGCGCACCTTGGAACCACCGGAGGATAAAAAATCACAACGCTTTATGTAAGACCACAACGAAATACGCTCCATACCACTAGTGTCTCGTCGAAAGTGTGCCTTTGGGTAGTCATTCAGCGGCAACAGCGTTTTTGAAAGCAATTCCAGCTGCGAGTTGAAAGCAATTCCACCAATAACGGGTAGTGGCGGCGTTGTTATATTTTTATCCTCCGGTGGCTTCAAGGCTGCCTACGGTTAACTTTTATTCCTACATTTTCAACAAAAATATCATTTAACTTACATTTTTTAACTATTTTCAGCAAAACGCAACTGTAACAATAAAATTAAAATGCCAACATGCTGGCATTTCGATTTTTTTTTGTCATTCAACGATACACTGATTGGCAATCAGTGGTCATATTTGACAACAAACTAAATAACAATACATCAACTAATAATATTCTGACGTTTGTCGAACAACGTAGTTTGATATCCCAAAATGCTTTCCGCTCATGTAAGAAAATTGGCAATAAGCCCACCCACGCCTCATTTATTCTCACAGTTGCAGCCGAAGATTTTTCAACTGTTCTCAATTCTAATATGTGGGCCGATAATATCCTCGTTTCAGAATTTATACCTACAAAGAAGTCAAGGAGCTCAAATAATAAAGCTTGTCGGAACCAAAAAAACTAAATAGGCTATCCCTTTACTATCAAAATGTAATGCAGAATTGTTCTGAGGACATTATCGCGTTTACTGAAACGTGGTTGAATGAAAGCATTACTGACTTGGAATTGTTTGACTATAGTTTCCAAGTATTTAGAAAGTGTCTAGACTATATTCTTAATATTCTTGACGTTAATGACGACATTTTATCGTTGGGCGATTTTAATCTGCCCAACTTAAAATGGCATTCTTCTGACGAAGATACATTTTTTTGTGCATCTAATGCGAAGACTCTTGGAGAGCATATATTCGTTGACAGTGTATGTTCTGACTTACAAAAAGTGAGTTGTATTTATAATAGTCTGGAAAGACTTCTTGACCTGGTCTTTACTACGGACAGTAACAATGTCATTGTTAATAGGGCCCTCCATGCTCTAACTACTATTGATGTATATCATCCACCATTGAGTATTTGGTATAAATCGGATAGAGAGAATATAGTTAATTCTAGTTCAATGGATAAAGTTTATGAATTCAATTTCAAAAAAGCTGACTTTTTGAGGTTGAATCATTTACTTAACAATAAACTAAACGTAATTTTAGAATATATTAATGGACATAATCTTGAAGATTCCATTTCAATTTTTTTTATGTAGAACTCTTTGCTGTAATTTCTCAGTCTGTACCATATAGCCTCAAATTCGCAAAGAACTCGGCGTACCCTTGGTACACAAAAGAGTTGAAAACACTTCGCAATAACAGGAACAAGGCATGGAAGAGATATGTCTGTAGTTTTGACTCAACTGACCTAGAAATCTAAAAAATTTGTTTCTGGAATTTCAAAATCTTTCAGCTGTTTTATATAATGAATATTTAGACAATATTAAGCTGAGAATATTGTCTGATCCAAAGAGATTTTGGGGGTTCATAAATACTAAGAAAAAATCTGATGGATTTCCTTCTTCCTTCAAAAATGGATTTCCTTCTTCCTTCCTCTTGATGGATTTACGGACGATCCTTCCATAATTTGTGGCCTTTTTGCCAATCTCTTCAAGGAATCTTTTTGTTCAGATTCATTTAACCCTGATGAAGGTTACAATTTTTGGTGGGTAAATTTTGTCCGCATTAAATTTGTTTTGAGCCAGTAGATTCTTATTCATTAAAAATTTTTGATGCTTTGGATTGTGGCTTCAAATGAGTTAATGCTGAGAAAGTGCAAAAAAGCTGTAGTAGCTGAACTCTTTTGTTATTGCATGTTTAATACGTTTCCATTAGATTGACAACATTTGTCATCGAAAACTGACCTAGTGAAAACCAGGCTTAAGAAACAACAAAAAAAATAAAGTGGACAAAAGTTAAAGTAAAATAAAGACAGTGAAATAAATACATACATGAGACCAATATTTATTTATTGCCTCAAGCCCGTATGATACTTCATTGTTTTTTTCCAATTTAATGTATTGAAAATGAATTTAGAAGAGTTGAAATATAGCGCAAGCGTAAATTCAATTGGTGTGAGTGGATATGCATATAGTACGAATTGGTGGAAGAAATGTGGACTGTATTTTTAATGCATTGTTATTGACATTTCTCTCAATTCGTCACTCTATCCTATTCTCGCATAATATATTAGAATCGTTAAATACACTTATTAATGGTATTCCCTTAACGCCTCGGAAACAGCTTAAACCTCGTAAACTGCTTAATTTTAAGAAAATGGGAAATGATGGAAATATTTTGTATGGCGATTTTTTTACGATGTTTAAGCTTCAATTTCAGTGCTTAAACAATGTAAAAAAAGTTTGGTTAAACTTTCAGCTGTCAAACTGTCAAAAAGTGTGTGGTGTTTTTTATTATTTATTTTGGCGCTTAATTCATCCCAATTGGCAAGCATAGAAGTGGATAGTGGCAGTGCTTGAAAACGGAAAATAAACACTTCGACACATCGTTAGGTGCTCTGTCAGACAGTAAAAGTGCTGCAATTGGTATTGGATGAGGCTAAAGATTGCCCGGAAAAGTTTGCAGTACACAGCTAACTTAGTAAGTAGGCAGTAGGCAGCTAACTCAATTATTCCTATTTCAGAAACCTAGAGCAAACAGATTCTACGAACAAATTTTCGGTCGATTTGTTAAGGTCCAGTTATAATAGAAGTAATGTAAAATAACGTAATGTTGTCAACTGTCATCGTTGTAGCAATGATAATAGCAGCAGTTTAAAGTCATATTGTTGTACAACTTTTTTTTTTAAATTTATTATTCGTAAAATATATAATGAGAAGAAAAATGGACGCAGATTATATAATTATCCAATCTCAAACATCAGCTGTTTGACAAGACGTAACGTAGAAATCCAAAATCTACGGATTCTTACGTCCCGTTCACATTACGTTACGTCTATTATAATCACTTGGATATGAAATGTATTTATTGAAACCTTAAGTGACAGAACACACTACTGTAGTGGCATTAGCTTACATCACGTTACTTCTTTTATAACTCCACCTTTACGGGATGATGAATAATAAAGTTATATTATTTTTAATTTTTTTATTGATCTGATGTTTTTGACATATGCATGACAAATTTATCAGATGTCTAAAGGTGCGTTCCTTTAACAGAGGCTCGGAATCTTACGAGTTTACGAAATAGGAAATTTTGATCGTTAAGGGAATACATTATTGTCTTGCCCACGCGCCACTTGTTTTCAGTAAGAAAAATTGGACAAAAAAATGAAGTATCATACTTCTTTATCGGAGCTTTATCGGAGCAAACAAAAAAAATTCTTTTTTATGTTTTCTAACAGAAAACTTTTCCGATTAGGACTTGAGAAGTTTTTGTACAAGGAAAATGATCGCTCCTCATCAACAGATGTCATAAGAGTATTTCGTTTATAGTATAATTGTTTTTAGAACTTTCATTTAACTCCAATATACCCACAATTTTCGTTATTTCAAGAAAACCTTTGTTTTTTTTGAAGAAAAAATTTGATTTTTCAATAATTGTTTGCCAATTTCTTTCTTCTAATTTCGTGATTACTTTACATAAAAACCCATAATTGGCATATACAAAAATCTATTGAGATTTCAGAAAAAGCAAGATTAAAAGTAATGTTATGTTTTTGATCGATGTCGGATCGGAATTGTCGAGCTCTTTTACTACTTCATCGAATTTTTCGAAGTTCTGGGCTGATAAATATTATCCGCACTAAGCCATGTTCCCCATCTTGTTCTTATTGATACTGGAAAAAGCGGAATGCCAGGAAATGTATCGTTATAAAACTGTACTCGCGAAGGCACTTTAATGAAGCCTTGTTTTTTGGTGAACAAAAAAAATGTTTATCAAAGTTTCGCTTGATACACTATTCAAGGACTTTGACCGAGCTTCTTTAATCAATTGTGTTGTGTGTGTTATTACATGTTTGCACTCAATTGACCGAGAACTGGACCTACATGTTTTATGCCGACTCTCCGAACGGCTAAAGTTCATGTTCTCAAGAAGCTTTACATGGCATTATTTACTCTCTGAGGTTTTGCATTGTGGTGACCGATCAGAAAAAATGTTTTTATGAAAAAACTTTTCGCCGCGACTCGGGATCGAACTCGGGCTCCGAGCGTGCTAACCCAAAAACTTAACCTGCATACCACGGTCATCACATCATAAGGACACTCATTATTTTTACTGGATATTCTTCAAATGTTGCTTTATTATAACTATGGAGTTACTTATACTGATTTTAATTTTTTTAAATTACTTTTAATGGGCCATTTTTAGGCCGAATTAACCTTAATCCGCCTTAATAGAATGAATCGTTACTTATGTTTTAGCTAGTCAAAGTCAAGTGACCTAGATGACGTAAGCTGGATTTGCAGAGTCCATTGCGCTACCTGTTTATGCAAACTCCGAGTTCATGTTCTCAAGAAGCTTTATATGACATAATTTACTTTGAAAATATTTGTTGTTTTACACAGCGTGCAACCGCTGCCCTAGGCCAAAAATAAAAATTCAAAGTAAAAATTTTTAAAATTATATCTTACTCGCAGTCTCTTATATGATCAAGCTTTTCAACGGTAAATTTTGTTTTTGTTGGTATCTAGCGGTACTTTCAAAAAAGTGCAGTGTAAGAAGCTTGAAACAAAGTTTAATTTCGAGTTTTAAAAAAATTAAAAAAAGCAAACTTTGAATTCAAATATATAAAATGGATATTGATATAAAAAGTATTAACCTTCATTATAAGCAATAAAATAATTTTAAAATATAGTGTACTTTTAAACAAGGTATATTTTCCATACCTACAATATTTTGTATTTTTCGTCTGTGTTTTAGAATTTCTTTTAAAGTTTTAGTTATGTTCCCCTCCAATTCTCCCGTTGATTTTTATATCCTAATGCTAGTTCACGTTTTAAGATTATAAGGTGTTCGTGTCAGCTGCAGAGACTTGCAGAGCTTCTTGTAATCTTCCATAGAATGCGAATGGCCGTTCTAAAAAACTTTAGCTATTCCATTCCTACTTTTTCAAGTTATTAAGAGCTTATGTTAATTCGTTTGTGTTATAAAGTTTTTGTTATTGTACATAAAGTTCCGGTACTGTTCAGCACATAATTGAGCATAATTGAGCGAAACCCGTGTGCAAAATAAGAAGGTGATAAAAGATGGATACAACGAAAAGTACGTGAAAATCTGCATGTGAATGCTCCAAAACTATTAAACAACCGATGTTGAAAAATATATTGTCAAAAAGTGCTCCCGAAACCGTTCGCTAATTCCTAACCGTGCGTTTAGACCGCCTGAACGAACGAGGAATTCATTGCGAAGAATTTATTGCGATAAAAACTTCGTTCGGCGTACTGTCTACACCGGACGAACATCAATCGCGAACGAACATTATCCGCCATCTTGTATGTTCAGGCGGTCTAAACAGAAAATTATGCATTCGGCGAACATGAATAAATGCAGGGTTGATAGCTTTTTATTTATATATTAGTAGTAAAACTTGTAGTAGTAAAACAACAAATTCGTCTATTGAGTAACACATAATCGCGATTTTATTTTAATATTTCAATTTATTAATTACACTATTAGCTATTGTATGAAAGAACTATATAATTATTATTATTATAATATTTAACTTACAACAATTAAATTCCAGCGAAAATTAGCAGAACACGTTCAAAAACATAAACAAACCTTGAACAGTACTGCTTTGTGTTGTTTTGAAGTTAAAGTTACTACGAATTTTGGTACTTTCCGTGATTTTTTCTTTGAAGATACTCCTTTTTGCTACTTTTTTGTTTTTAAGAACAGCGCAACACCGGATTCGCCCAAAAAGATCGAGCGACGGCCGAACAGTCCGAACGAAAGAATTCTCGTTCGTTCTCCCTAATTTACCGTCTACACCGGGCGAACAGCGTTTGCATCGAGCGAACGAACGAGGTTTCTTTCGTTTTCAAGGACACACAGCCCGCAACATACCATTTGACAGTGCCAAAAACCATACTGCTAGATTAAAATTTTCAAGAGATCACATTAAAAAGGATAAGGATAACTTCTGGAACACCGTTATTTTAGCTGACCTTCTGATCGGAAGGTTAACTTGCTTTCGTCAGAAAAAATAACGGTGAATAGCAAAAAAAGTCAAGTTTATTTCAGTCAGTGTTTGATTTGCTGGAAGATTAACTATGGTAATGCACTGAAAGTGTGATATGTAATTTTTTGATAAAATCCCATTTGGTTTTGTACATTTTTAGAAAAAAATCTCGAAATCAATTCGTTTTTCATTTACAAAAAATGCCTGGCAAATTTTGTATAATTAACTTACTCTTTTTCTTTGAAAAAAGTACTATAAAAATCAAATATTATTCGAGAAATCAGACCTTAATTTTTAAAAAATTCGCTACAAGGGGGAAACTTTCAAAGACTATATCTTTTAAAATCGAACTAACCTTTTAGGGCCCTTTTAGGGTTTTGTTACTCTACACCAGTACTATCGAACTGTATTGGTCACTGCTCCGTTAGAAAATGCTGTTGCAAAGTGTTATTAGTGAGCCCACAATTTTCTTGTAGTTAGTTCGAATAAAAGCAACATTTTTTCAAAAAGTTATTTCAAAATTCTGTTAAAGTATTTTAAATACATCCGCTCTTAATGAGCTAAAAACTGCAGACTTTGTACAATATAAATTTTTCAGCATATACTTAATGCAGTAAAATAAAAATATTTTTATATTTACATAATGTTTTCAAGCAACATAAATAAATGTTTTTTTTATTCTTGCAGCAATCAAAAGGCGACAAAAGATTGAGAAGATGTTCCCTGCAGTCGTATGCACAAGCTCATAAACCAGATCGACGAGCATCAAAAGGTATTGCATCAAAAAGTATTCAAAAATTTTAAATAAGTAAATTTTACTAGATCAATTTTAATAGAACAATTTTAAATAACACAATCAGAATCAAACTAAAAGAAATTTACTCCAATTTTGCAAAATAATAAATGTATGAACTAGAATAACTATCTAAATATTGAAGTGGATAAAAGGAAACCTCTAATCAAATGGTTTTTTTTTTTCATAAAAAAGATATTTTAATGTTAGAACATATATATACAAACCTTTTATCCACATATATATATAACAATGTTTGTATGCCACTAAAAACAAAAGCTGTACTGTGAACTACTGTATATTTTGTAAATTGAACTGATACTTTTTAAAAGACTATGTATTGCTAATAATAAGTATGTATGAAAATTTACTTTCAATTACTGTTACTATCATTAAAACTCTTAAATCTCTTTGTACACTCTATACTAACTGTCCTGACTAGAGATATTTAAATGTGTTCCTCTTTGAAGTCACTTAAGAATTAAACATGATTATATAAAGCGATTTTTAAGACATTATTATTTTCTATTATATATACAATATTTTAATATATCGATATTTCTCTCAATTAGATACATTTAAATAATTTCTTCAATAAGTCCGACTTTTTGGGTATAATTTTTTAATTAACATAAATACTGCTTAACATTTCCTAATTTTTATTATTCTACTTCTTTGATTTAAGACTTCAATATATTTTGACTTTTTTTTTTTTGTTTTTTTTTAATGCAAAATTAAACAAAGGTCAAAAATTCGAGAGCCTTCTTAAAACCTTCCCAATTTTCTCCAAAAATCTGTGATTTTTTAACACATCTTCATTTAACGATGAAATGTTCTTAATGAGTAAATTTATACTTTCTTTTTATTTAATTTTATTTTTTATTTAATATTACCAACCAGGGCTGCATATCAGCACTTTTGGTAAGCGCATTTATATTGATTGTTTTCATATAAATAATGTTTAAGTAAATGTGTTAAGTACTTTCAATTCGATTTGATTGATATTGCATGTATATTCAAGCTTCAGTTCAGCCGTCAATGTCTTAAAAATCACTTTAATAAAACTAAGCACACTATCACGCTAACCTCAAATACCTCCTCTAATTTAAATATTTGTACCGTTAACACTTCTATTGAAGTTAATCAAGAGAATCTATGTAATTTTTCAATTACTTAATCAATTTTATTTGAATAAAATGAATGTTTTATTGTAAGCTTTATATATTTATATATTGAACCAATCGTCGGCTTACAAGTGATCCACTAAGTAAATTTTGGCTGTTCTTAACTAAGTCCATCAAGCTCTTGTACTCACGGTCTTCTCAAGTTAGATCGCTTTTTATTAATATAATTAATGAATGGCGAGTAGCAAAGAAGATAGCAGTATAAAATTCCTTAATTGTAGCTTCTGATATATTATAGATTTTGATCTGTATGATTTCACTTATAAGCCGACGAAGTAATATATGTATGTATATACTTGTGTATGCCATGTTTAAACGAAACGTTAAGCACGTCTTGAATGATTATATATTTCGCTTAAAAACTTGTGTATTTAACGTATCGTATAATCAAGGCAATATGCATACTTTATAAGTCTGTATGTCTATAAAAAGATGTTTTAAAAATAATAAAAATAAAGTTATTCCTCTGTGATCGTCATAAATCTATGTGTTTTTATTTTAAAATCTATTATTTCATTCACTCTTATCTCTCCTTGATATTTCTTTCTACCATACTACCAACTTTTAAGTATTTTTTTTACTCTCCGAAAAAAATGTTAAATTTCAATAATGCCATTAAATATCAATAAAAACGTTAACATTTTTCCTTAAACCCAAGAATCCCCTATAAAAATGAAACACATGTTGGATACACGTTCAAAATCTGTCGATCGTTACTCTTCCGCCAATGAATTGGCAAGGAAAAATGAAATTTTAATAAAGTTAAGAAAATTTACATCGGTTGATGAACAACAGCAACTACATGAAATTGATTCATTAGCATGGAATTTTAAAATGGTTAATAATAGTACACAAATGACATCAGCTACACCAACTGAATGTGTGGAAACGATCAGCTCTAGAACCATGATCAACCGACGAGGTGAGACGAAAACTGTTTTCTTTTAACTTAAATATGCTTAGTTCATCAAGTCATTCCCAAATCATTCTTAACAGATTCCATGTTCATGTTACCGGCATCATCAAGCCGTCGTTGTTCTGTTCCCGTCTTACTCAATTACCAGCGGCTCAAACTAACAAATACACCATCAATAGCGATGACATCCACAACGAGACGAACTTCGATAACCAGCGGTAGTATGGGTGCAGCTGGAAGCCTTGAGAGCGTAGATTCTCAATTTCCGGAAGTCAAAAGACGCGTCCGCATGATCAATAGACATTAAGAGGGTCCATAATATTGAGCACAGCTTACTGCTAATGTTCATATATAATGATTTAATACTTTATAGAAACAACGAAGGAAAAACTTGAGTCGAATAATGGCAAACTTGAAAATTCATTATAGTAGTTATATCAGCTTTTATTTTGAATAATGTTATCCAAAAACCAAGATTACGCACAGTATGATTGTGATCACAACTGCAGTTTAGATCATTTAGTCCTTGTTTACAACACCGTAACACAATATGGGGGTCATTACGGGAATCGCAGAAAATTCCAGAACAGGGTAAAGGCACAACCAACTTGGTTGGAAAGTTATATTTCTTGACATTTCATTCCATTAGACATGAAAAAGTGGTTTTATGCCCTATAATGTTCAAAAAAATTCTTTGGCAAACATTTCTCTACATTTCACCGACAGAAAGTACAGTGAGCGACCCACAAAAGTTTTCATAAAAACTCATATATTTATATTTTGTCTTATTTTTAATTGAACGACTTAACAATTTATACTTAAACTTTGTGAAAACTGAAAACAGCTTATTCTCAACTATTCTCAGAACAAAACACCTATCTTTCTGCGATAAAAAATTTCTCTATTTTCGATAATAGCAATTTTCTCTTTTTCAAATTAAATTTTCTTCAATTAGAATAAATTTTCAAATTTTCGAAGAAATATTTCTTCATTTGCGGGAAATGGAAATATTTCATGTCTCTCATAATGATAAGTATTTTTCTGATAATGATAAGTATAGAGAAAAATTTCAAAGAAAAGTTTCTTGAAAATTAAAAATGTTTCCCATATTTTGATAAAAAATTCACTTAGCGAAGTTTTTCTTCAATAAAAAATCTTTTCGCAAAATAAAAAATCTTCTTTTTTAATCATTAAAGCTTTTAATCATTTTTGGGGAATTTTATGGATCACATTTAGAAAAAAGCATTCTCTGGAGCAAAGTTTTCCGAGAAACTTTTTTTAAACTAAGCAATTATAAATGTGTTCAAATCTTTATTGCATTTGTGTGCCAACTTCTTTATGAACACTTTCATGACTGGTTTGAATTTATTCTTTTAATGAAGATTTTTACATTTTATTATATTTTATGTGACTTTTTTGCTTTGAGCAATAGCTGAATTATTTTATGTATACTATTAATTAAGTTTTTCAAATATTGAGCACTTATATTTTGACCTTTCCCTAGTAGCAAACCTTCCAAAGCTCATCGACGTTTTCCAACAACGGTTTTCTCAATATAATTTTTTTCTTTAATATGTTCCACAATTTTTATATCTAATTGAGGTCGGCCAACTGTGGTTCCCAATACATAAAATTTATACCTCTTCCAAAATCCATTTTGTGGTTATATTCACCTTATGTTTGAAGTCATAAATAGGGTAATGCTTGGCTCATATCCAAATTTTTCAAAACCAGGAAGGTAGGAATTATTCAAAATAGCAATATAGCTTTTCTGTTTTAATTATTCCTTCAATTTAATTCAAGAAATTTTATTACTTGAAAAACCATTTCTTGTTGTTTCCAAAGTTGTCACACAAATGCAATAAAAATTTTAACAAATATATAATTTAGGTTTTTTTACTATTTTACTTTATAATACTTTCCTATACAAATGTTAAGTTTAGCTTTTTTTTTAATATAGTTAAGAATAAGCTATTTTAAGTTTCCACATAGTAAGTATAAATTGTTATGTCCTTCAATAAAAAACAAAATATAAATATATGAGTTTTGATGAACACTTTTGTGGGTCACTGTTTATTAAAATATTGCGTAGTTTGCAAGTTATATGGCTTTAAGCAAATTCTAACGATCTTTTTTAAACGATAACGAAAAGAAATCTAAGAGTGTTCCTATATCAATCAAACTTCGAAAGCGAATTTAAAAAAACTAACTCAATTTTAGTTATACTTTCATCCTGTCTTATTTTTTTTGTGATCGCCAAGGTGCATTATAACAATTGAGCAATATATATTTTATTTCTCCACAAGAGTGTTTTATAACCAAACATTTCTGGTAAGGGATCGAAAACAGGAAGCAATCAATTTTTCGATCAATTTCAGACGGTTAAAAGACCCTCAAAAAGAAAAACAAATTCAAAATAACTATAAAAACATAATGAGGAACAAAAACTCTATCTCTTCGTGATATGTGTTTTATATAATTTTTAGTTGCTGAGAATGAACTAATTGAATTCAAAATCAAATTTTAAATGTAAGTTTGATTTATTTATAGTAAGGCTTACATGATACACTTTATTTACATTATCATGGATTTATATTATCTAAGAGACATGAGATTAAATATTTATATAAAAAAAAAAATATTCACAAGAGTTGATAGTTCTTTTAAGAGTGTTGTGTTTTGATCATAATTAATTGATTAATTGATCATAAAATGTTCGGTCAAAGTCCATTTAAAGACGAAAATGCCAAATTTGTGTGTGTTTTAAAAATAAAAATCTTAATTCATCATAATTTTGTATTCATATTTTTATCGTCAAATCGATTATTTTTTTGCACTAAAATTATTACACACTAAAAAATTTACAAAATAAATTTACACCGGTTAGCGGATATTTACACTTTTTACACCGCTTACCCGGTGTGAAATACAAACTTATCCGATCTGTTACCACGTTTATCCGAGGCTTCAAGTCGATATAATCGAAGTCGCTTCGACTCAAACCATTGCATAAACTGAACCTCAAACCGTCTTGAAAATTTCAAAGCGATTCAATAAGACCTCATTTTAAATCGGTTCTTAAAATTTCAAGTCGCTTTGAAAGTACGCATAAACAAGTATTAATTATGCAACCGTTCTGAAAATCTTTCGCAGTGTTCTAGCTGTCAAACTTTGTTGAGCACAGTGACAGAATGTACATTGACTTGTCAAATTGTGAAAATGCTTCTACAATCGCTTTAACTGAAACCGACTCGGTGTTTGTGAATAAACACTCTACTTTTAATCGTACTGTGACAAAACGGAATAAATTAATGCGGTATAACGTGCCGGATAAACGTGGTATGTGTAAAATAAG
This sequence comes from Tetanocera ferruginea, assembly GCA_958299015.1. Lineage (NCBI taxonomy): Eukaryota > Metazoa > Arthropoda > Insecta > Diptera > Sciomyzidae > Tetanocera > Tetanocera ferruginea. Next base: position 121,109,130 of record OY282640.1, read on the forward strand.
AAAAACACCGAAGAAAAGCAACATCGAAGACACGTAAGTATTGAGAAACAAATTGAAAATTGAAGTTTCACAAGACTGAAAGTGAAAATCTAGAATTATAAGTCATGTTCGTGACAACAGTTTCGGCCAAAACCGACAATAAAGTAATAAAATAAAAAACATAGAACTTAATCCAACCCAAATTTCTAGCATAAATGCCATTATATTTGGTATAACATTATTTTTAACATTTTGAATAAATTTTAAGAAACACATATTTTCGAATAGTAACAAATTCAACGTTCGGTGTTGAAAAACTCATCATTTTGCGTATTCTAAAAAAACACCTAACAGGGTTTAACTCAAACATGCTATCGTATGTTTACTGTTTTAACACCGATTGGTGTGTAAAAAAAAGCCTCGAAGGGCTTTGGACTCCCTGGAAGACCGATCGGTGTACAAAATCTATAAAAATTTTTTAGTGTGTAGTTTAACGAACCGATATTTAACACACAGCTATAGAAAAAACATTTTAATTATGTAAGAATAAATTTTATCTTTTTTATAACATTTCTGTAGTATAAACTCGTTGTATTCGAAATTTATTATAAGTTTTATCCCACTCTATAGTATAAAACTTGCTCTTCCATTCAAACAGCTATTTTACTCCAAAATAGTTTAATTTTTATACCATTAATTTATACATATCATATATATATTCCAGTTATGCACACGAGAACCTCACGGAGCCACTCGGCTTTCACGTACAAGTCCAGTTTTCGAAGCTACCGAACTTCATAGATGCTAGCAGTAGCAGACAATCAGTTGGCGTTTATTCTTCAGTCAGTAATCATGTTATGCGCAAATAGTTCCGATGAATATTTTTTTATACATACCTTTCTAGTTTTATACAATATTGCTATAAAAAGTAACCAAATGTGGTTTAAAAAGACTTTATACTTTTGCTTATAGGAATTTATACCAACCTGGTGTAAATATATTTAATATACTTTTCGGATAAAATCTATACCAACTTTGTATGAATTTGGTTTATACGATTTTATGGTATAAATTTTATAACATATTTGGTATGGATTTATATTTATACCAAATAGTATAAAATTTATCCTCATATTTTTTACTGTGTACATGTTTTATGCCGACTCCGAACGGATATAGATCATGTTTTCAAGAAGCTTTACATTGTTAACTCTCTGAGTTTTGCCATTGTCTGCAGAGAGGTGACGGCCGAGCAGAAAAATTTATTTCTATTGGACAATTTTTGCCCGAGGTGAAGTTTGAACTCGGGATTCGTTGGTTCGAACGCCTAACATTTAGCACACACGACCACGGCCGCCACTTTTTCATATATACGGCCAAAATGTCTTTGCAAACGTGACGTTGTAAAGCTTTAGGTAAAATATTTTGACTCGAGTCCCAAGAGGTACAGCAAAAATGTACTACTCATTGTGTAAAATTTCCCCCGTTCGTCGATGAATCCTAAAATTTCTTCCTTAAGTGGGTACTAAGCAGGGCCTTTGGCCATCTAAGACTATAGGCGGACTTTGTGGTGCGGGCGCTTATACTGAAAAAAAACTTTCATAGATAGATAATAATAAATAATAATAAGCAAAAAAAGCTCTTTTCTTTCTTGCACTTAATCTTTCTTGCACCATGGACGTTAGAAATCTGTTTTTAATAAGTTTTAATTAAGAAAATGATCTTTCTCCAGCACTGTTAGTTATCATGAGCAACAGATACATCTTCAAAGCAATCTCAACATTAGGAAAACAATCCTTAACATTTTTTTCGTATTAATTCAAGAATCCACATTGCCTGAGATATATTTTGCTTTTGTGCATTTTTAAATTCTTTGAAAAAATATTTAAATTGAATAAGCTCATTTTCAAAATAATCTTATAAATCATTATCATAAATTTGAATTAAATTGCGAGCCGACACAATTAGTTCTTCATCCGTTAGTTCGTCTAACGGATTGATAAAGCCAAAACGGAAGTCAACCAATTCATATGCCTCAAGCCTCTGCTGCAACGAAGCTTGAGACTGATCTTTAACAGGAATAGAATTTTGCACTCTAAATTTTGCACTCTATCTTTGTTCTCTTGCGACCACATGTGCAAGAAATAATAGTTAAAGAAAGTTTTTGGATGGTTTTGTTTTTGGATATGTACAATGTACATATATTAAAAAATAATTATTAAAACATAGACAACATTGCTATGGGAATTTGTGGTGTTTTTTTAAAATTCATATATGATAAAAATGGTGGTGACCGTGGCATGCAGGTTAAGTGTGTGGCCTAGCATGCTCGGAGCCCGGGTTCGATCCCCAGCCGTGGCGAAAAGTTTTTTCAATAAAAAATTTTTCTGATCGGTCACCACCTCTCTGCAGACAATGGCAAACCTCAGAGAGTAAAAAATGCCATGTAAAGCTTCTTGAGAACATGAACTTTAGCCGTTCGGAGTCGGCATAAAACATGTAGGTCCAGTTCTCGGTCAATTGTGTGCAAACATTTAATAACACACACAACACAATTGATCATAAGAAGCTCGGTCAAAGTCCTTTCAAGGGCTGAAATGGCCAATTTGTTTTTTTTTTTTTTTTGTTTTTATATGATAAAAATAAAATTTTTGTGGTAATTTGGTTGGCAACTATGACTAAACAAGTACTTAAGTCCTTAAATGCAATTTGTCAGAAAATAAATAATTTAATATGTTATTAATTTAAAAAAAGTTTTAAAAAATGTTACGTTATAAAGCAGGTTTTGCTTCTTTCATACTTCTTTGCGAATACTTTCATTGCACTAACGAATTGTGCAAGAATGGGAAGCGTTTGTTCTCGGAATTCGTGATCCAAAAAGGCCAAGTAAGTAATCTGAAGAATGGCGCAGCAGGTGCAAAGCGAATTTTTTTCATATCAAAACATTTCTGTTTTGATATGAAAAACATGAAAAAATCAGCGAAATGGCTATATTTTTGAAGTGAAACTTCTTTGGCGGCGAGTGAAATTTCAAGGTCTCTTATTCGTGACGCTAGGCTAACGTTTTGAATTCATATGAAGAGCCTAACAGTATGCACGGAAATGTTCTTTCTCTATGCTTGGAATGCTGTACATTACGTAACAAAATATAACAACTGAGAAAAAGCAACATACTGACAGATACACACTTTCATTGCTGCAATATAACAACTGTAATGAATGCTTTAATAACATTAATGAACTTTTAATTTTATTGCAACACTTCTTCATATTGTTTTTGTTGAATATCAAATCGTAGCTTAAAGCTACAAATGTTCTCAGCCTCACGAATAGCCTCAGTGCCTTTTAAATTTTCGACTGATTCTTTAACTGTTATTTTTTCGGGGAAATATAGAGTTACAAAAATAGTTACTTTCGACTTTTATTTGTTCGGTCAAAAATATCAGGCAATTTGTGTTTTTTTAAAGGCTGCTTGACATATTTAACTGTTGACAAAAAAAAAAAAAAAAAAACAAATTGGCCATTTCAGCCCTTGAAAGGACTTTGACCGAGCTTCTTATGATCAATTGTGTTGTGTGTGTTATTAAATGTTTGCACACAATTGACCGAGAACTGGACCTACATGTTTTATGCCGACTCCGAACGGCTCATGTTCTCAAGAAGCTTTACATGGCATTATTTACTCTCTGAGGTTTGCCATTGTCTGCAGAGAGGTGGTGACCGATCAGAAAAATTTTATATTGAAAAAACTTTTCGCCGCGGCTGGGGATCGAACCCGGGCTCCGAGCATGCTAAGCCACACACTTAACCTGCATGCCACGGTCACCACAAAAAATATATAAATATAATATTTTTTTTAACTGTTGACACCATGTGTAAAATGTCTCACAAATGAGATAAAAATAATGGTATCAATAGTTTTTTAGTCGGTAAAATGACCTTTGAAAATATACAAGTTGCTTGATATTTTTGACCGAAAAAATAAACGGCATGAAAAACTGTTATTTTTGACCGATGAAATAAAAGTCAAAAGTAACTGTTATTTTTGAACGAAAAAATATAAGGCACAAAATAACTTTTATTTTTGTCAGAAAACATAAAAGTTAAAAATAACAGTTATTATGTGACTTTTTCGATAAAAACCATAACCGGCACGGTCCCTGAAGTAAATATTGAATAAACAAAATATTATTCCATTTTGTATTGATTGAATTTCTTTTCAGATACTTTCTCTCTCTATTTCACACTAAAATCTATCTCATTTTTTTTACTGTTTAAGAAGTTTCACTTCTGCCACATGTACGTTGATACACGTGAGTTTTTTTTCTTTATTTTTATTTATTTATTTATAATAATATTTATTATTTATTTATAATAACTAGTATCACCTGGGGTCGAAATTCGACCAATTTATTCATTGCCTATTTATAAATATATGCGAGATGATCAAAATAAGTTCAAGGCTATAACTTTTCATTGATTGGAGATATTAAGCTATTTTCTTCAGAAAAATTATTTATTTATTTAATTATTTCTTTCAAAAACAGAAAAAGAACATTTTAAAAAAATTTAATTTTTTAAAAAAAATCATAGGGGGTAGGTAGCCTTGATTTTTTGATGGCATGGAGAGTTTATTAATTTAGTGTCAAGACAAAATAAATTCACCGTAAATTCAGTATAGACTTTGAAAGAAAATCAAAAATGCAATTTTGAGTTTTTGGTTTTTTTACAACAAAAATCATTTTTACCCCATATTTTTAGAATAAATCAAATTTTATGGTCTTTTTTTAAAATGAATAATTTAAATATAAACAAACAAAAAACGGTATTATTTTCAAAAGTTTTTTTAAGTTAACTGATAAGACTTAAATACAAAAAAGAAATAAATAAAATTTATTCACAGATGGCGGAGATATTGGCTTCCCAATTTAGAACATTCAATTTGAGACAGTTTTTTTCTCTCTCTTGGCATTTGGTTGAAACACACGCTAAATAACTAACGACAATATTAAGAAAATTCATTAAAAATACTTTTGGTTAGAATTTTGCTGTAATTTTTAGCACATTTAAAAGAAAATTTATCAAACTTTTAGAAAAAATGAAAAAAATTTAAAAACCGTTAAAATCCGACCAAGATGTTCACATGGAAAGTCAAATTTTTGAGTTCAAAAAACATTTTTTTACAAATTTAACAATTGATGAATGCATAAAACTACAATTTTTTAAGAAATTGTTACTTTTAACTGATAAGACTTAAATACAAAAAAGAAATAAATAAAATCTATTCACAGATGGCGGAGATATTGGCTTCCCAATTTAGAACATTAAATTTGAGACAGTTTTTTTCTCTCTCTTGGCATTTGGTTGAAACACACGCTAAATAACAAACGACAATATTAAGAAAATTTATTAAAAATACTTTTGGTAAGAACTTTGCTGTAATTTTTAGCACATTTAAAAGAAAATTTATCAAACTTTTAGAAAAAATGAAAAAAATTTAAAAACCGTTAAAATCCGACCAAGATATTCACATGGAAAGTCAAATTTTTGAGTTCAAAAAACATTTTTTTACAAATTTAACAATTGATGAATGCATAAAACTACAATTTTTTAAGAAATTGTTACTTTTAAAAAAATTCAAATTCGAGCGACTTAAGAAATCTCCTCCAACCAAATTTCATATCAATCAAAGAGCAGATTTTTTCTCAAAAATTTAATTTCTCTCTTAGAAGGTTGGGAACCCCCTCTATCAGATATATCATTTATATATACATTCTGCACATCTGGACAACAAAACCTTTCAAATGAGATAAGTTTCAATTATTTTGAGTTTTAATTAATACCAAAAAAGCGTACGACAAACTTTAATGTTCACGTATTAATATATAAGATATCTATTTTTTCCCTTTTGAAATTTATTTAGTCAGAACATATGTAAATGAAAAAATTAATTTAAGTTAGTTATAGAAAAGAAACTAAAAAAATTATTGTTTGAAGTCTTTTTTACTTTCAAGTCTGGGCAATTTCGCACAGCTCTCTAATGTCGTCGCCATAACAGCCTCTACATTTTCCGGTATAACCCGTTTGAAAACGATAGCTAGCAATTGAACATGTCGTTCCGTTCCTTGTATGTGTGATGGAATTTTTGGATCATTAAACGGTGGATCATCTTGATTTAAATATTCTTTCAATGTATCGTACGGAATGCTTCGCGTGAATGGTGGTTCAAATACGTTATTTATGTCATTCATATTGATCATTTCCGTGTAACTTGTGCAATTAAACTTTATATCTGGTTTTTTATAAGCTCTAAGTTGCGTTGGGTCGTCAACATCTGTTCGATAGCGTAGAATTATGTTGACTAGTTAGAAATAAAATTAAACATGTTAAAGCAACAACGAAAATTTTAGAATGAAAAGTAAAATGAATATTTTCAAAAATGTTTTACGCCACAGAAAAATGAAAACGCACATTTTCAAATTCAAAAGTAATATTTAAATTTTTTTAACGAATATTTAAACGAAAGAGTGATGCTTCAACTTTAAGAAAAAACAAACAACAAATTTATGTTTGTCAATTATAAATTTTATCTAAATCAATTTTTCAATAATAGATTCATATCCACTCATAGCCCACTCAATCAAATTCATTTGATGTGATCTTTGCGCTCAAATGATCACTTCCAAAAAGAATTATAAATGTTAAAATATTCATTATCAAAAATCAAATGAACGTTTTAAAAGCTCATTTTAAAATTTTTATTTTAAAAAACCAAACGAACGTTTTAGAAATCAATTTTAAAATGTTAATTTTAAAATATTTATACGTTAAAATATTAATTTTTCTTATCAATTTTAAAGCGTTTTACGGAGTTTAACTTTCCAGACGCACATAAAAATTAACCTTTGTTTGTGAAGTTTTTTCTCAAAAAATTATCCAATGAGTTAAAATAAAATTTTTATACTTTATTAATGGCGGGGTAAAGTATTTTTACTTTTTTTTTAACCATGTTTTATGTAATGCACAACATCTCAAGAATGTTGTGTCCAAATTTTAAGTCAATCCGAGTAAATCTTTCAGAGATATGTATTTTAAGTAAGTTTACCTGGAACGTCGATAAACGTAGCTTATAAACTTTAAACGCGTTTTTCTCAAAACTACATTTTCAAAGTCCGTGTTCACACTGAGAAACCTGTGCGCCTCTAACGTTTATTTTCATTTCAAAAACGGACATTTTAAAATTAGCTTCTAAAACTTTCGTTTGATTATCTATAATAAATATTTTAACATGAGTTTTTAAAACGTTCGTTTGATAGCTTAAAATGAAAATTTTGAAAATTCCATGTAATTCTTCTAAAATTTTAATTTTTAAATATCAAAGGAACGTTTTAAAAGCTAATGTTAAAATGTTTATTATAGAAAATCAAACGAACGTTTTAGAAGCTCATTTTAAAATATCCGTTTTTGAAATGAAAATAAACGTTAGAGGAGCAAAATCTGGGTTAAACGTTTTCAAAAGTAGCTCGCTACCTGCTTTCGTGCTATGAAACGTTTTCACAGTTTTCTCTGTGCACTGCCAATGAAAAGTAAAATGAATATTTCCAAAAACGTTTACGCCACAGAAAAATGAAAATGCACATTTTCAAATTCAAAAGTAATATTTAAATTTTTTTCAAAAACGAAAGGGTGATGCTTCAACTTTAAGAAAAAACAAACAACAAATTTATGTTTGTCAATTATAAATTTTATATAAATCAATTTTTCAATAATAGATTCATACCCACTCATAGCCCACTCAATCAAATTCATTTGATGTGATCCTGCGCTCAAATGATCACTTCCAAAAAGAATTATAAATGTTAAAATATTCATTACCAAAAATTAAATGAACGTTTTAAAAGCTCATTGTAAAATTTTGATTTTAAAAAACCAAACGAACGTTTTAGAAATCAATTTTAAAATGTTAATTTTAAAATATTTATACGTTAAAATATTAATTTTTCTTATCAATTTTAAAGCGTTTTACGGAGTTTAACTTTCCAGACGCACATAAAAATTAACCTTTGTTTGTGAAGTTTTTTCTCAAAAAATTATCCAATGAGTTAAAATAAAATTTTTATACTTTATTAATGGCGGGGTAAAGTATTTTTACTTTTTTTTTAACCATTTTTTATGTAATGCACAACATCTCAAGAATGTTGTGTCCAAATTCGAAGTCAATCCGAGTAAATCGTTCGGAGATATGTATTTTGAGTAATTTTACCACGAACGTCGATCAACGTAGCTTATAAACTTTAAACGCGTTTTTCTCAAAACTACATTTTCAAAGTCCGTGTTCACACTGAGAAAACTGTGCGCCTCTAACGTTTATTTTCATTTCAAAAACGGACATTTTAAAATTAGCTTCTAAAACTTTCGTTTGATTATCTATAATAAATATTTTAACATGAGTTTTTAAAACGTTCGTTTGATAGCTTAAAATGAAAATTTTGAAAATTGCATGTAATTCTTCTAAAATTTTAATTTTGAAATATCAAAGGAACGTTTTAAAAGCTAATGTTAAAATGTTTATTATAGAAAATCAAACGAACGTTTTAGAAGCTCATTTTAAAATATCCGTTTTTGAAATGAAAATAAACGTTAGAGGAGCAAAATCTGGGTTAAACGTTTTCAAAAGTAGCTCGCTACCTGCTTTTCGTGCTATGAAACGTTTTCACAGTTTTCTCTGTGCACTGCCATTTAAAACTTGGTTCACATTTTCTACACATAAAATGCATCCCCCCCAACGCTTAATTTGATTTTTTTTTTACATAAAGGGGTTTTCCCACCCACAAAATTGCGGAATTTTTGGTGGAAAATAGCAGTTTACACTTCAGATGGCTACCAAAAATTTTTACATGAAAAAACAAATAATCAAAGAACGTTGGGGGGAGGATTTGATGATACTTTGACTAAATTTTAATGGTTTTTGATTTCCGGGAAAAGCTCTGTCACGGCTTGTTTTTCAATATTTCAATATTCCGGGAAAAAAATTACAGAATATTGGTAAAAGTACACTTAATAATTTACGAAAGGTTTTAATAAATTTGCTCATACTCAAAAAAAATTCAGTGTTTTTTTCTATGCTGAAACCCTTACACCCTCCTTAAACATGCTTATGATATGTCTACACAGGGAGCTAAGTTTGACTTACCAGTGCAAAGCTTAACTCAGTTTGCACTTGTAACTTGAACATGCCTTGTTTTGTTTTTGATGAGCAAATCGGCGTACACCATAGCTGTCTCGGAATTATAAAATTCCACGATTATAAAATTATTTTTTACATTTTTTAACATTTTGCACCAAGTGGTGACCGGAGGCTTCTTTGGTGTGCACCGATTTGCTCCTCTTCTCAATACACATTTTCGTTAAAATTCTTTTTAGTTAAGCTTGCCTTTTTCTTTATTGTTGGGCTAGTATAACTTGCGTCCTATAAAGTTTTATTAAAAAAGTTATTTTCCAGCGAAAACTTAAAATTTTCCAAAAGTGCGTTGTGCCAGCGACACTAATCCAATCAGCAATCACTAATCGAATGAACACCTGCTCAACAGTTTTTTGGTTAACGCTAAAGCAGAATGTTCATTCTATTCAGGCTATCAGTGTGTTCAAGGAGAGTGAAATTGAGAAAAAGCCTTTGCAACAACAATACGACACAGCTCTGTTAATCTCTGTCCATCTCACTGTTACGCTCACATTTACTCTTCTTTCTGGAGGCTACAACAGCGATGCTTAACAGAGCTATGACGCATATTTTGATGTTTTTTCTGATAAAACCCATTGGGAAAAAGGTGTTTTTACGTTTCCTTCAATTAACCTATCTTAATGACATCCTATTCAAATAAAAATATTATTCTGCACTTCTACTCAAAAATACCTTTCCATCGATATAAGTATTATGTAAATATATTGACATTAACACAGTTAAAAGTGTACCCAAAACTTTTTGTTTGCGTATTAATATATAGATAGCACAGTCGCGTTTTTCTTTGCTATCATCAAACAACATTAGGTCTGTTTCCGTACGCACTTCAAGTAAAGTTCGAGTAAAGTTCGAGTAATAGAGAGTTATTTGATTATCTGTCAAAATGAGAAAATTTGTCAAAAAGTACGGAAACGGTTTCAAGTAATTTTCAAGCACAACAGCTGTTTTTTGAAAACAATAGAATTTAATTGCTTTGTTTTTGTATGTAAAACACTTTCGTAAGTGTTCATTTTGATTATTTTAACTATTTTTATTAATTTGCTAACCAATTGCATACATTTTTTTCACAACACAATACAAAAATTTAATTTCATCACTTTGACAATCAGCTGTTTGAAGCTTGAGATTCGTGCTCGAAGAAATTTTTCAAGTAAAGTTCGAGTAATAGAGAGCGACAAAAAGTGACATTTTGCTTGTTCTTCTTCTCTCTCGTACTGGAAAAATGTGTATAGAAATGCTTTCGAGTAACTTCAAGTTACTTGAAGTGAGTACGGAAACAGACCTATTGATAACAATATATTTTCCGAATGCACATAATATGAATTATCTGTAATAACTTGATTGACAATTTTGCGTAAACGAGGTTCTAGAAAGAATGTACAATTTTCCCAATTTTGATGTTAGCCAGATCCACCGAAACCACGCCGCTAGAAATTGCATGGGCCATGTTATAAGAACTTCGAATCGGTGGAAAATTCAATTTTTTTCTGGAGCGGAGCATATTTTGCAACTCAATTTTCTGGAAGCCGTACACCACCTGAAAATGTATAATAATAAAATAATTAAAAATGGTTGACAATTATAATAAATGAGTGATAGCAATAACTTACCGGAAAAGTTTCACAAGTTTTGATTTGACGGCTCAGTTTCCGGTTGCCGATCTTGGTCCAGTGCTGGTTGATTTATCCAAACCTTCAAACAAATGCCGAAACGGAAGTTCGTTGAAGTGTAGAAGGCAAACGAACCAATGCAGTGGTCTTTTTAACAGCAATTCGAATCGTCGTATAATTCCACCGTGTGGCCAGTGTTTGTTGGCTCACCGTCAGTGCATATTCCAATTAATGCATCCAGTGTTATATTTTTATCGTTGAAAAAATCATTTAATTTGGTTGTTTTGTATTCAGCGGTTTCATGTTCCAGTCTTACGTAACCAATCAATTCAGAATTGGGTTCTCTCAAAATAACAAGATGAGGTTCTTTTACCATCCTAGTATGATACTTCTCATCAACTTTAACTGTCGTTAAAGTATCATCTTTTCTGCCATCGAACGAAAACGCTAACAAATTGGTATGATCTAACCGTTTGCGAATAACTTCTTGTCTGCATTTCTCTTTTTCTCTGCGAACTTTCGATTTATCCATGATGAGAGGTTTGCCATGCTTATCTTTTATTTCAAAATCTTGGAAAAGAGCGCTTCCCAATGCCGATGCTACTCTATCAGGCACACCAAATCTGTCACCAAGGCAAAGTTAAAACAATCGTATCTCTCTGTGTATTGTGAACTTGTGCTTCTATCCATATCTTCTTGAACCGGTGGCGGTGCGTATGTTGAATCATCGGGATCTTGGTATGTTGGCATTGATGACATAGACGTTGCTCCTTGCTCTTCAGTTTCCATTACAACTACATCCATTGTTATTCTTCTTCTCTGATTATGTTGATCGTGCATGAACTCTTTGAGGCGTTCGGGAACCCAGCCGCATGCACATGGAGCTGCCTTCAAATCGCATTTACATGTTCCAATGTAAAAAATTGTTTCCAGAGATTTTACATACATACTCTGTAAATTGTTGGGTTTTGTTTCTTCTCTTGATTTGATCTTGATACTTGTCAAGCAATTTATTAAATACACTTTTTTTCAGCATTATTTCCATACCAAGTTTTTCCCAAATTCCATTCAACTTATCTTGTACTTGAATAGTGAATGATTTATGGGAAAACTTTTTTTGTTCTGTTTTAGCACGTTCGCTTAAGTAAAAATAATATCTCCTTAAGGTGCCTTAAAAAACGCACACAAGCAATTTTCCGATTTGCAATTGTGTCACAGTGATACCTTCAGTTTTTTAGAGGGTTGAATAAATTTCTAAAGAGAAAAAAACTCAAAAAGGAAAAAAACATAGGCATTTCGCTGATTTGTCCATGTAAAGTGCCAAAACTGGCGATTTTTTTAAATGTTTGTATGGGAAACCTCCAGGGGGGTTCCAGGGGGTGTGCCACTGGCATGGGTGGGTCGGGCCTCCAAAGTTAGTGGGGGTCGGTCATACATTTGGACTCGATTGGAGCACTCTGAATGGGTCAAAGTGGGACTTTTCAAAAATTTGCCCCTACCCAAAAGTTCCACCCAAATTGGGGGACATCAGAATTCGTTTTAGAGGTATGGTTCCTTCGGCAAAGTTTCCTATTTTGATCCCTAGAATACGATTTTCACAGAGCAATGGGCGATTTTTTTGCCTCCCCACAAATCGACCCGGCCTAATCTACATAACCAAAAACAAAACCATCCAAAAACTTCACTTTCTTTAACTATTATTTCTTGCACATGTGGTCGCAGTTACATATGTTGTTTTTTCATGATAAAAGCTATGGCCCGAAAAAAGATAAATTGGCAACACTACAATTGACAACAGAATGACCCATTTTACATTGATCAAGACTTGAAATCAAGTCTGTGAGCTTGTAGCATAGATGCCAGTTTCGTGTGATAAATCACTTTTCGAGATTTTTTGAGGGCTGTGTGACAATGTGTGATTTCTGAAATGAAGCGAGTGATTTTTCACTCATGCGTGATTTTTTTTATCACTCACTTTATTGTTGAAGAGTGCGTTCAAGTAAATGCGAAAACACGTATATTAACGAACAAACCCAACACTGCAATTGAAATCTGCTAGCACAGGTATAAAGTTTAAACTTTTAAAAAGTTAATATTAAGTTTATATTACAAATTCAGACAATTTAAATTATTTCCACTGATATATATTATATTGAATTACAAAAAATATTAATTTCTTCTTAATTTTGATCTAGTAAATAAGATATTAATGAACTTTTAACAATAAGCTTTTGCTAATATTACCAAATAACAGAAAATATCTCATTATTTGTAAAATTGTATGGCATTTAATGCTCATTTATGCTTTAAAATTGGAATTGCTTCTGAGTGATTTTCTGTTCTGTGTGTGATTTTTGCGTGATTTTCTGTTCTGTTTGTGTGATTTTGCGTGATTTTTTTTCTATGTGCGTGATTTTTTTGCTGTGAGTGTCACACGAGTGATTTTTACATATATGTTGTGTGATTTAGTGATTTCGAGTGTGAATTTTGGTTGGCATCTATGGCTTGTAGGTAATTCGCCGCACATCGGAAGCGACGGAAGGGAAAAAGAACAATAATGGTATTCCTTTAACGCCTCGGAAACAGCTTAAACCTCGTAAACTGCTTAATTTTAAGCAAATGGGGAATGATGGAAATATTTTGTATGGCGATTTTTTTGCGATGTTTAAGCTACAATTTCAGTGCTTAAACAATGTAAACAAGTTTGGTTCAAAGGAAGAGAAACACTTCGACACATCGTTGGGTGCTCTGTCAGACAGTAGAACTGCTGCAATTGGTATTGGATGAGGTTAAAGGTTGCCCCGAAAAGTGCACTACTGAGCATAAAGCACTTAAGCTTGGCAGCTAACTCAATTATTACCATTTCAGAAATCTACATTAAACAAATTCTACGAAAAAAAATTTCCGGTCGATTTGTTTCGGCATAATGAAGATAAATTATTTTTCATTTTTTTTATTGATTTTTTTTTATTGAGCTGTTATTGACATATGCATGACATATTTATCAGAAGTCTAAAGGTGCGTTCCTTTAACAGAGGCTCGGAATTTTACGAGTTTACGAAATGGGATATTTTGATCGATAAGGGAATACCATTATTGAAGCTGTACCGTCAATTATTTCGTGTCTGTTGTTATTTTCGCGTTGTTGGCTGTGCTCTTTATTTTATTTTTCGCATATCAACGTGCGTTTGTTGAGCTGCAGCTATAAATTTATGATATTTCATTTATACAAAGCATTTTTTTGGGTATTGTTATTATTTTATGTTTGACAATTCATTATTTGTTGTTTTTAAGCCACAACAATTTTTTTATTTGCTTCTATTTGCTGTTTTTAAGTCATAGAAAGCAAACAAAGAAGAAACAAACTTGAATTCAAGACCCCTTTTCCACACGGCAATTTTTCTTGCCAGCAAGTTTTCAATTCTCTTTTGAACTTGCCATTTGCGTTTCCACTCAGCAAGTTTTCTTGAGCAATTCTGAATAAAACTAAAGTGAAACTTCAAAGAAAGAGCAGGACAAAAGAAAAATTGCCGGTACGAGCAAGTCTGTACTCATCCCCTTTCGTCACGTCCCGATGCCAACAAACTCGACTTGCCAGCAAGAAAAATTGCCGAGTGGAAAAGGGGTCCAAGTCTTGAACAATGTAAAAGGTTTCGTCAAGTTCAAAAGAAAACGTCAAAAAAACTTGCTTTCAAGTCTTGATCAATGTAAAAGGGGTCAATGGAAAGAATTTATTTCATTCCTAGTACAACAAGGAAGGTAGTATTAGACCCCTTTTCCACTCGGCAATTTTTCTTGCTGGCAAGTCGAGTTTGTTAGCATCGGGACGTGACGAAAGGGGATGAGTACAGACTTGCTCGTACCGGCAAGTTTTCTTTTGTCCTGCTCTTTCTTTGAAGTTTCACTTTAGTTTTATTCAGAATTGCTCAAGAAAACTTGCTGAGTGGAAATGCAAATGGCAAGTTCAAAAGAGAATTGAAAACTTGCTGGCAATAAAACTTGCCGTCTGGAAAAGGCAACGAAGTAAAATATAAGGAAGCGCTGTTTTCCTCACATACACTGTATGTGTACTGTGGCATTTTTGCAAACTGCCATACCGACATCGCAGGCATTTTTTGACATTTCTATTGAAAAATTTCCCCTCCGCTTACCCCTGCTCAACCATATCTTTTTTCCCGCCAAATTCAATCTATAGAACTGTCAAAATGTAAGCAATACTTCAGAGGCGCATTCAATTTAAATAGTTGCACACTTGTTAGGGCGCTCTTGTTATGAATGATTTATTAATAAACTTACAATATATCATTGAAATTAGTTTTGAATCATTTTAGTTTTATTCTGAGTTTACGTCTTTTACATAATTTTACCAATATTTTGTTTGTTAACGGGTGAAATAGGCTTACAGGGGAACCGAATACTTTAAACGTCTTCCTTTACAACATAACCGAATGCGCTCAACTACACTGCTTCCTTATATTTTACTTCGTTGGGAAAAGGGGACTTATTACTGACTGCGCTGCCGAGCTGTGGGCAAAGAGTGTCAAAAACAAGTGATGTACACCGAAATAAAAACATAAAGGGAATTTTTTCTTTAAGCAAATCAAATTTTGTATAGATTTGTCTTTCCATCATTGCGCTAAATTATATTATTCTATTGTCAATTTTTCATAAGTTCTGCGTGCTTTATCAATCCACAAACCACTTTGAAAGATTGTTCGCATTCCTGTTCTAAATTAACATTACAAGTGTTTGTAAATCAAACACTTCTTTTTTCAAACTCTTCCACTTCAGTTTGTGTTTTTTAAAACAATGCAAAATTAACTTATTTTAATTAACAAAAATTAAAAATTTTGCCATTTTTAAAAATTTTGTTTTCCCTTTCTAGCAAAAATCCTCTTTTTTGTTTATAAAAACAACACCGTCAATTGTCATTACAGCATTTTGACACTATATGCCTACGCTTAACAGCTGTTTCAGTCTTATTAATACTACCTTCCTTGCTGTACTATGATTTCATTCATAAATTCAACAGTTGACATTCTTAACCTTTACACTCCACCTGATCATTTTGTACTTTTCGAAAGAAAACAATATGGTTTCTCATGTATAGAATTTAATTTAACATGAAGTTAACATGAAACTTATTCGGCCTTGTACGTTTATTAGTTGTGGTATTATGGGCTTTGGCCGTAAAACAAAGAAAACAATGTTTGGGTTTTCTTTTGTTTTAATTTTATTTTTATTTATATTTACTCCGATATTTCGGCTTAATTTTTAAGCCTTCTTCCGGGACTAGAAAAATAACACATTACAAATTTTACATTTAACACAAAACAACAATGTTACCATTTAAAAATTGAACAATTACAATTAATTAAAACTCTACTAAAAATTGAAGCTGCCTCTAGCTGTTCGGCGGCTTCATCGTCAACTGTGTTTTTGTTTTATTATGTGTTTATAAATATGCGCGCAGTTATCGGTGTCCGTTTTGTAGTTTAGTCTAATGTTTGTTGGAGTGTTGATTATGTGCAGCATTTCTATTGTGTACCTTCTTCGGTAATTCGTCTCTTGTTGTAAGATTTTTGTGTGTTCAAAGTCCGGAGAGTGATTATGTTGGAGACAGTGGGCCGCAAGCGCTGTTTTGTGGTCATATTTAGATTTAAGATCTGATTTGTGCGCTGAAAGCCTAGTTTTCAGCTTTGATTTTGTTGTACCGACGTATACTTTGTTGCATACATCGGACCCGTCACCTTTGCAGTTTATTTTATAAATCAGATTGTGTTTGTCCATGTCATCCACTTTGCATTTTGTTTTGCTGTGAAACTGTTTAAGTTGATTGTTTGTTTTTGGAGCCAATAAAAAATTCTTTTTGTTGTAAATGTCCGATTTTTGAAGTTTTTCCGTCAGGCCCGGGATGTAGGTGATTCCCTTGTATATTTTTGGTTCTGTTGCCTCTATGTTTTTTGGAATGTTGTTGTTTTTGTATTCTTTAATTAAACGTGCAATAGAGTAGTGTGGAAAATCGTTGTTTCTGAGTAATTGTGTGATTCGCCTTGTGTTGTTTTTATGAAAAATGCCATCGCTGATGTTGTAGACTCTGCTTATAAAATTTCTTGCCGTGTTGAAAATTGTTTTTTTAGGATGTTTGGAGAAAAAATTTTTATTAGCCTTCCTGATGATGTTGGTTTTTGGTACCAGTCCGTTTTCATTTTGTTATTGTTTCGTACAACAACCGCATCAAGGTACGGCAATCTCCCTTCTTTTTCTAAGTCAACTGTGAATTTTATGTGGCCGTTGCATTTGTTCAGTGTTTTAAGTGTATTATCTAATTTGTCTGTTTTTACTATTACAAAAATATCGTCTACGTATTTGGTTAATAAACGTGGTTCATCGTTCGAGTTTTCTATAAACATGTCCAGTACCTCTTCCATAACAATGTCAGCAATAATTGGCGAAATGGGTGAACCCATTGGCATTCCTTTTAATTGGCTATACATTTTATTGTCAAACTTGAAATAATTGTTTTCTTTGATGCAGAATCTGAGGATGTCCAAGAAAAGTTTTTTTGGCATTTTTGTTAGCATTTGTATTTTACTCCAATGTTTTTCAATGGTTTTTATTGCAAATTCCACCGGTATACTGGGAAACAAATTAACTACATCAAAGGAAACCATTACCTCATTATCAAAAATGTGTGTGTTGTTGATCTTGTTCTTGAAATCTGTGGCGTCTTTTACGTTGTATTTGGAATTTTCAGTCAATGTTTTTAATATGTTTACCATGTACTTGCTGATTTCATACGATGGCGAATTTATGGACGAGCAAATAGGACGGAGAGGCATGTCGTTTTTATGAATTTTAGGTAGACCGTAAAGAACAAGATCAACAACACACACATTTTTGATAATGAGGTAATGGTTTCCTTTGATGTAGTTAATTTGTTTCCCAGTATACCGGTGGAATTTGCAATAAAAACCATTGAAAAACATTGGAGTAAAATACAAATGCTAACAAAAATGCCAAAAAAACTTTTCTTGGACATCCTCAGATTCTGCATCAAAGAAAACAATTATTTCAAGTTTGACAATAAAATGTATAGCCAATTAAAAGGAATGCCAATGGGTTCACCCATTTCGCCAATTATTGCTGACATTGTTATGGAAGAGGTACTGGACATGTTTATAGAAAACTCGAACGATGAACCACGTTTATTAACCAAATACGTAGACGATATTTTTGTAATAGTAAAAACAGACAAATTAGATAATACACTTAAAACACTGAACAAATGCAACGGCCACATAAAATTCACAGTTGACTTAGAAAAAGAAGGGAGATTGCCGTACCTTGATGCGGTTGTTGTACGAAACAATAACAAAATGAAAACGGACTGGTACCAAAAACCAACATCATCAGGAAGGCTAATAAAAATTTTTTCTCCAAACATCCTAAAAAAACAATTTTCAACACGGCAAGAAATTTTATAAGCAGAGTCTACAACATCAGCGATGGCATTTTTCATAAAAACAACACAAGGCGAATCACACAATTACTCAGAAACAACGATTTTCCACACTACTCTATTGCACGTTTAATTAAAGAATACAAAAACAACAACATTCCAAAAAACATAGAGGCAACAGAACCAAAAATATACAAGGGAATCACCTACATCCCGGGCCTGACGGAAAAACTTCAAAAATCGGACATTTACAACAAAAAGAATTTTTTATTGGCTCCAAAAACAAACAATCAACTTAAACAGTTTCACAGCAAAACAAAATGCAAAGTGGATGACATGGACAAACACAATCTGATTTATAAAATAAACTGCAAAGGTGACGGGTCCGATGTATGCAACAAAGTATACGTCGGTACAACAAAATCAAAGCTGAAAACTAGGCTTTCAGCGCACAAATCAGATCTTAAATCTAAATATGACCACAAAACAGCGCTTGCGGCCCACTGTCTCCAACATAATCACTCTCCGGACTTTGAACACACAAAAATCTTACAACAAGAGACGAATTACCGAAGAAGGTACACAACAGCGTTGCCGTTTTCGCTTCGATCGAAGTTTTTTACTTCACTTTTATGTCAAACACTTCCACACTTCCTCTTTTGTGGAAACACTTCGATTTTGAGTGATTAAAACTTTTTTTAGTTTTTGATTTTTTCACTTCATTTCACATTAAAAAATCAATAACATGGCATAACTGTTGGTGTAAAGGAATTCATAGCTTGTACCTTCTCTCACAGAGTTTTGTATTGGATGAGAGAATTTTAATGATAGTGGCAACACTATGTTCGATTAAATACTTCTTGCAAAAGCGCGCGTTGTGAAGGTTGAAATGAAGGTTGAAATGTTAGTTTGTAAGAATTAATTACTTCGAGGAAGACTCTGATATTACAAGTCGTATTGCAATATCAGAATCACGAATGACTGATTCAAATGTGATATATTTACAATTCTTGTCTTATGCACTGAGTGCTGTTAATTCACTTAATGTAGAATTTCAAACAGAATCGCTTAGTTTTCATGAGTTGTTAAAATCATTAAAATTGTATTTCAGAAGTATTCTTATTAATTTTATTGACATCTCTGCCGTAGAATTTGATATAATTTTTGAAAATGATCTCAATAATTTTAGAATTAAGCCTTTGTCTGATATATATATAGTGCCTAGAGCCCAGATAAAATTTAATTCCTATGATGTATCTGTAACAGACAAAAATGGAATTTTAAAAAGTTGTGTACATTTCTATTACATTCGTACACTAATTATGAAAAGAATCAATTTCAAATATCCAGTTTTGAGAACATTACAAATTTTGGATACAAGATCTTAAGCTTATAGTTTGGTTCCCCTCATAAAACTTTTTCCTAATCTCATCGAAGAAAAAGATATCGACTGTCTAGAAAAGGCATGGCGTCTTTTAATATTAAATGATTTCTTAGCTGAAAAAGGATTTGAAGAGCTTTGGTTCTGCGTTTTTAAATTAAAAAGTGCCTTAGAAGACCTGATGTACCAAAAAATAAAAACTTTCGTAAGAGCGTTGCTAAGCTTACCGCACGGTGGTGCAACAACAGAAAGGGTATTTTCACATTTAAAACTAATTAAAAATACAACTACAAATAAGTTAAAATTTAGCACCGTAAATTCGATAATGCTAATAAAGGACCACTTTCTATATGATAATTTTTTAAATTGGAATCCCTAAACGAATACTTTATCGAATGTTTGTTATAACAGTGATATTTACTTCAGAACCGAAGAAATAGCTGCATAGAAAATAGAAATTAGAAATAGATAATTTTTTTAACATTGTTAATTTATACATATAAGTGATTGAAATGTATTTCAGTATTTTCTTATTGAACGCATATTTTCTTATTAAACTTTACTGATTGATTTTTATGAAAATATTTTTGTTGATTTTTTCGTTATTAATTTTGAAATGTACCTGAATATGCTTAATAAACATTCATGTTAGAAACAAAATTAATTTATTTGAACACTTCGAAATCTCTGAAAATACTTCCATCTTGTAGCCTATTTTACTTCGTTTTAAAATTCTCGAACGGGAACACTGGTACACAATAGAAATGCTGCACATAATCAACACTCCAACAAACATTAGACTAAACTACAAAACGGACACCGATAACTGCGCGCATATTTATAAACACATAATAAAACAAAAACACAGTTGACGATGAAGCCGCCGAACAGCTAGAGGCAGCTTCAATTTTTAGTAGAGTTTTAATTAATTGTAATTGTTCAATTTTTAAATGGTAACATTGTTGTTTTGTGTTAAATGTAAAATTTGTAATGTGTTATTTTTCTAGTCCCGGAAGAAGGCTTAAAAATTAAGCCGAAATATCGGAGTAAATATAAATAAAAATAAAATTAAAACAAAAGAAAACCCAAACATTGTTTTCTTTGTTTTACGGCCAAAGCCCATAATACCACAACTAGTTAACATGAAACTACAACTTTTTCCCGCCAAATTCAATCTATAGAGCTATCAAAATGTAAGCAATACTTCAGAGGCGCATTCAATTTAAATAGTTGCACACTTTTTAAGGCGCTCTTGTTATGAATGATTTAATTATTAAATTAGAATATATCATTGAAATTAGTTTTGAATCATTTTAGTTTTTTTCTAAGTTTACGTCTTTTACTTAATTTTATCAATATTTTGTTAGTTTACGGGTGAAATAGGCCTACAGGGGAACCGAACACTTTTTACGTCTTCCTTTACAACATTACCGAATGCGGTCCTGTTTGAATGTTTTTGTGTTTGTGACAACGTTACTGTTACCACGTCTATCCGACGCTTCAAGCCGATTTGATCGAAATCGCTACGACTCAAACCATTGCATAAACCGAACTTCAAGCCGTCTTGAAAGTTTCGAAGCGATTCAATAAAACCTCATTTTAAATCGGTTCTTAAAATTTCAAGTCGCTTTGAAAGTACGCATAAACAACTTTTTATTTTGCAACAGTTCTGAAAATCGTTCGCAGTGCTCTAGCTGTCAAACTTTGTTGAGCACAGGGACAGAATGTACATTGACTTGTCAAATTGTGAAAACGCTTTTACAATCGCTTTCACTGAAACCGACTCAGTGTTTGTGTATCGACTTGTATGGGAAAAATCTTACCCCCAATTCCGGTACCAAAATTAAATAGTACATGAAAAATCCTGTCGATTGGTATACTTTGTTTTTATTTAAATTAATTTTGGCGTCCCCCGAAATGCATTTTTGCGCATTTTTTATCAACTCTTGTACTGGAGACCCATTAATGGTTGATTCAAAAAGAAAATCAAGCTTATCAATTAAATCCTTTCATATAAAAACACAAAACTGCATATTTTCATCCCTGTTGACAAATATTCTGACGAGATATAACAGTTCTTTTCAAAGTGAATCTACTTGTTATTTAATATTTTATATGTTTTTATTCATTGTATGAAAGTATTTTTAAAATTTTGTTTTTTTTTTTATTGCTTAATGCAACAGTAACGTATTTTTTTAAACTATTACAGTTAACCAAATAATAACAACATTTTTTTTTAGATCCTGTAAAGGACTAAAAATCCCTTTTTGTTTCGAATTTCGGCTTTTTTTGACTCCAACGGCCCTCCAACATAGAAAACATTATTCCTTTTCTTCGTTCTGCAGAAGCAGCAGCCACTGACGTCTCTGTGACGAGCTTAATATGCTATAACTTGCTAAAAGTTAAAAAAAATACTATCATACAAAAAATAAAAACATATCAAATATTAAATAACAAGTAGATTCACGTTGAAAAAAACGAATATATTTATGATAAAAATAAAACAAATTAGGAAAAGTTAAAATAATAAGAATTCCAATATAATAATGTTTATAAATAAATTATCAGATTTTTCCACGATTAATAGGAAAAGTAATTTCAAATTATTTTTTACTTTGTAGTGATTTTGAAGTAGGTTTTTTTTTGTTAAAAAGTTTTTATTTCTTCCTTTTTAGAGAATATAAATTTTAGGAAAAGTTTGTAAACACAATTATTTAAGCTCATCATTTAAAAAATGTTTTTTTTCTGTCGTTTCTTATTCTTTACTCTTTTGAATTTTTTAGTACATTTGCATGAATTATTTTTGAAAAATTTCAAACATTTCACTTTTTCATGGTTTGTTGTTTATTTTAAATTTCTGCCTCTTTACAATTTTTATTAAAGTGTCACGCCCTATTTTGAATCCCGACTATGTACTTTATTGATCATACTTTATAATAATTCAACCTTGCCCTGCACCAAATTTCAGTTCCCTAGTATCAGTATTAATCGTTATACAGTATTTCCTTAAAGTGCCTCACGCTATTTATAATCTCTCCCACCTTTTTAATTATTCTACCTACCCACCTACTAAATATTAGTACCTAAGTTTCAATATTTACTGAAATGCAGTGGTTTTCTAATTGTGACACGCCTCTTTGTTGAATCTAATCTACTTTCTTCATTGTGTTTTGTTATAACTCTACCTATGCTTGTTTTGATTTCAATACCCTAGTGTCAATATTCACTGAGATATAGTGTTTTTCTAATAGTGACACACCTCGTTGTCGAATTTCGCTAACTTTGTTTATTCAAGATACAAAGCTTTTATTAATTTGGCCACACCTCTTTGTCGAATAACGCCCACTTAATTGACTGTAATTTTTTATAATTGTGCCTACCCTTGCATTTTTGCTGTAAATGTCAGTACCCTAGTGTCAATATTTACTGAGATACAGTGTTTTTCTTATAGTGACACGCCCCTTTATCGAATACCGCCCACATTATTGGCAGTAATTTGTTATACTTGTGCCTACCTCTGTACTAAATTTATGTATTCTAGTGCCAATAGTACTCGAAATACAGTGTTTTTTTAATATTGCCACTCCCCTTCTCGAATAACGCCCATTTTTTTTTTATAAAAATTTGTACTAATTGTGCCTACCGCTGTAATGCTGTAATAAATTTCTGTACCCTAGTGTCAATATTATTCCAGATACAGTAATTGTCTTATATTGCCACACCCCTTTGTCAAATAACGCCCACTTTCTTGATAGTAATTTTCAATAATTGTGCCTACCTATGTACTAAATTTCAGTTCTCTAGTGTCAATTTTATACGAAAAACAGAGTTTTTCCAATATTGCCACACCCTTTTTTAGAACAACGCCCACTTAAGTGATTGTAGTTTTTAATATTTGTGCTCACCCTTCTAATTTTACAGTGAATTTTATTTCTCTAGTGGCAATATTTACTGAGATACAATGTTTTTCTTATAGCGACACGCCCCTTTGTCGAATACCGCCCACTTTTATAGACGGGCACCTCCGCGTTGATGGTCTCTATGTGTGGCCAAAAAATTACGGCAATCGGGCAAGTACTTTAGGAGTAATCGATGTACATACATTCACAAAAAAAAAAAAAACAGAGAAACCAACCAACTTGAGAACCTCCTCCTTTTTGAAGTCGGTTAAAAAATTATCCAAATCGGTCCAGCCGTTCTCAACTGATGCAATTACCAACGAACGACATTTGATTTTTATTTATATAGATTAACATGTTAATGGAAGTCAAAGGATAAATTTCTTCGTAGACTTATGAAATATGAGATTTATTTCTTGCCTTTTTTTTATTTAAATATATCGAGCCATAACCGCGAAAAAGATGTAACCATCAAAACTAAAATTTCAAAGGAGCAGATTTCTTTTAATTATTTTCGACTTAAGATATTTAGTAACGACAATGTTCACAATCTTAACAAATAAATAATTAAATTATTATAATTACTATTATTTTTTTAATAATAAATTGTTGAAAATGAAATAAATTATAAGTTTTGATAAGAAAACCAATTTTTGTAAATTGCTGGTTACATCTTTTTCGAGGTTACGGCTCGATATATAGCACGAATACGGACACGACATCATAGACACGACAAATTTTTCCACCATAGTTAAATACAGTAAAGATGTTCATTATAAATTTTAATAAAAATAAATCATAATAAATTAAATTCAAGTTAAGTAAAACTAATCAAAATAAAATAAAACTAAAAGCTAATAGAGTGCTTTATTTTAATGGTTTTCTTCACTTTTGGTGGACCTTTTTTGGGAGATGCCCATTAAGCCGGATCGTAATTTAGGTATCGCCGGACAGCAACTCAAAAGTTAGAGGGACTCTTAAAAACTATTTCTGCGTCATTTTTTTTTTGGATCGGAGAAATCCCCATGGAGCGGTTTTGGTTCTCCTGAACCCTTTTTTTTGCCAAAAAATCAAGTTTTTTGCCTATAACTTTTTTTTTTCTTCAGAATGCATACCCAAGATAAGCAAAAAAGTAAAGATTGTGATAGTACACAAATATTGGTTAAAAAAAATTTTGAAATTTGTTGTCCTTACAAACTCTTTTGAGACCCCAAAAAATCGATATTTCATCATTTTCGAAAAGGTGTTTTTTTAAAACACCTATAAAATATTTATTTTTCAAGCAATTCATATGCATTTATGCTGAGTGAAAAGATATTGAGCTCTTCTTTCCATTGATATATCTTATGGTGTAGTTTAACCAAAACTAAGTGCCACAATTATATAAAACATGAGAAATTGATATTCAGAAGGGTTCTTCAGCTTAATTATTAATAATTATTTAATTGCCTTAATTACCGTTAGATTTTGACAAATCTTGGTATGTTTGAGTTTTTAGGTACGCTAAATTGAATTCTGACAACCATTTCTTAGAAAAGTATACGCCAGATGGCGCTCCAGTACAAAATGCATGAATTTCGAAAATATTTTTTTTTAACGCCTACAATATTCGTATTTTTCATGGAACTCACTTTTGATAAAACCACTCCATACGTTATACCAATGGAAAGAATAGCTCAATACTTTACCAATAAGCTTAAATGCATATGAATACCACGAAAAATGTATATTTTATAGATGTTTAAAAAAAACACCTTTTCGAAAATGATGAAATAGCGATTTTTTGGGGTCTCAAAAGAGTTTGTAAGAACAACAAATTTCAAAATTATTTTTAACCAATATTAGTGTACTATCACAATCTTTACTTTTTTGTTTATCTTGGGTATGCATTCTTAAGAAAAAAAAAGTTATAGGCGAAAAACTTGATTTTTTGGCTTTTTTGGATTTTGGATTTTTTGGCCAAAAGGGTTCAGGAGAACCAAAACCGCTCCATGGGGATTTCTCCGATCAAAAAAAAAAATGATGCAGAAATAGTTTTTAAGAGTCCCTCTAACTTTTGAGTTGGTGTCCGGATGACTTTTTTTTTCTCCATACAAAATCGATCCGGCTTAATGCCCATATACAAAAACATATATGTTAAATTAAAAAAAAAAACAAACTGGGAAAAATTACTGTACGCATGATAATTTGTACATTATCTAGGCTGCAGCCAGCATAGCCTATGCCTAAATCCGGCCCTGGTTCTAAATCGACTCGTTTTTGAAAGTCAAAAAGCACACTCAATTTATATCAGATGAAAAACTAAGAAAGCCTGAATTTGAGGAAAATAGGTCGAGTCGCCTCCGAAAGACCCGATGAATTTCATCCAAAATCATATTTTTCTTAATCGTAATTTTTTAACCCGAACAAACTAACCCAAACTCCTTGCAAGAATGACTTACATTTCCACATTGTTAAATTGTGACGCATCGAACACAGTCGCGGATGATAAAAAGTTGAATCAAAGAAAAGTCAGGGAAGATGCTTTTAAGATTGCTTTACCAATCACGGAATGCAGTAAGTATTGAACGCGTTCGATTTCAAACGAATCCAACATCCAACTTTCTTGTCGATCAGAAACGTTATGTATCTGGTTGATAGCTCGTGTTAATAATGAACGAATAACAGTCAGAGATAGAGGATGGCCACAACGCACTCTCCAACTTTAAAAGAAACTGCGCTGATACGCACCTCGTTGACACAGAAATAATAAAATATTTCTGATTGCGCTAACGCATTTCGTTGATTTCGTAAACTGAGCTGGAGTTGGTGTATCAGTGCAGCAATTTTTGACGCGTAACCCATGTCTAGTGGTGACCGTGGCATGCAGGTTAAGTGTGTGGCTTAGCATGCTCGGAGCCCGAGTTCGATCCCCAGTCGCGGCGAAAGTTTTTTTCAATAAAAAAATTTTTCTGATCGGTCTCCACCTCTCTGCAGACAATGGGAAACCTCAGAGAGTAAATAATGCCATGTAAAGCTTCTTGAGAACATGAACTTTAGCCGTATGGAGTCGGCATAAAACATTTAGGTCCAGTTCTCGGTCAATTGTGTGCGAACATTTAATAACACACACTACACAATTGATAATAAGAATCACGGTCAAAGTCCTTTCAAGGGCTGAAATGGCCAATTTGTGTTTTTTTTACCCATATCCCAGGTACAGATACGAAGCACACGAATCTGCGAAATAAAGCGAGATAGCAATTGTTTACTTTCGGTGTTGGAGTCTATCAGACCTATACAGACCAAGGCTTAAAAAGTATACACAACATCTCATAGTACTAGTTTTCCATTTTCAAATGCCGTTGACTTTGCTCAAATATTTTTTTCGCGAGATATCGCATTTTGAAATTTTTCATGTTTATGAATTTTCCTATGTGAAATTTGTCTATGTAGTTCAAAAGAAAGCTGAATTCAGATGCAGCGCATCAAAAACTTAAAGTGAAGTAAAGTCTGGATTCTGCTTAAACATTTTTTTCACCCAAGCAGATATTTAGCTTAAAAATATCTATTTGTCATTAGTGCCATAGTATAATTAACGAAGTAATATCAGGGAGGAGAGCAGCTTACCGTGATTGTCAAAACGAAGTTGAGAACTCATACAAAATCTACGAACGAGTAGAACGCTAAGAATAGGCAAAATGTAAACAATGATCCGCTACCAACTCTCGCGTGTTTATGTTAAATAATTGTAGAAAATTGTGATTTGTCGCTTTGTATATTATTTTTATTGTTATTGTTAAAGTAATAAACAAGTAATAAATAAAATTAAAAGTGCAAATTGAATAAACTGCAATTCATTGAATGCTGTTTGCAGTCACTGTTGCTGCTGCTTAAACTCAGACCTCTTGAACAATTCGCTGCAAACACATTGAAGTCACTGTTATTCCTCAGTTATTGTATTATATTTATTTTATCTAGTTTATTGTTATAATTAAACAATATCACAACGAAAATATTAAATGTTATTTGCACTTAACACAACACGATGTTCCATTGAATTTAGATTTGTTTGTTTGCTTTGGCTTGTTTGCTTTGTCTGCATTCGCCAAGATGGCCGATTTTGACATTTAGGGTACTGACAGAGAGAGTACGTTCACTCCTGATATTACTTCGTTAATTATACTATGATTAGTGCTTACCAAAGTAAAGACAAGTAAACTTTATTGAGACTTTAGAACAGTAACAATCATGATATAATGAAAAGAAGGTAGCCTTGACAACTGCCTTTTTTCTCACGAGAGTCGATTGGCTACTGTCAAAAAGTCAGCTGTTCATGCAACGAAGCACCAGCGCTAAAATAGCAACGTTGCTGGAGCTGTCAAAAATTTTAGCAACGAATGGAGGGGAAATTCAGAGGCTGAAATGGTGTATTAAAAACGATTAATTAACGCTAATAATGATCAGTACCTGGGCGACCGAGCTCCGCTCAGATTCCTGCCGTATATTCAAATTTTTTACGGTATTTAATGTATCGGAAATGCCAACTTTATCTTAGAAACATCATATAAGATCATATTTTTCAATTAACTTTAAATGCATTTTTATTTTATGATAACTTCGTTTTTCAAATAACGAAATTTGTTTTGGTTTTATATTTTTTTTATATTTGGTTTAATTATTTTGATAATTTACTTATGCTGAACTTATGCCGGCCATTCCAAGCCTAAGTAAATTTTTTTTTTCCCAAAATTAACCTCATGCTCCTTTTCCACTTACAAGAATAGAAGTTATTTTTTTATGTCGCAATTTTTTCTAAAGTTATGGAGATAGCAATTTTTGATCAAAGTAAAAATCTTGAAAATGGAGTCATTTTCAATAAATCATACCTCTGTCATTTGTTACCCCTATTTTTGTAAATGAAGTATCGTTAGAAAGCAATTGAAAAGCGATTATTAATAAAAAATAAAATAATTTTGGAATTTTTTTGCTAGAGCTGCCTACTTTTTCAAAAAAAAAGTAAACTGTTCATATCTCAAAAAATGCATTTTCGGTTTTTTTTTACGTATAATTACGTCTTACAGCGCGGTTTGTATGCAGTCGTTTTAACAAATTTTTTTAAGGTTCTAAGTTAAGAGGGTGTTCCGATTAGATTTAACACTTATGAAAAAAACTATTGGCATTATTTTTCGTTGAATGCTATTACCCAATAGATGTCGTTTTCTATTCACTTAATATGATCTTTGCATCTAAAACAGCAACCGGTTGTTATTGGGTAGCAAAGTCGTGGCTCAGTTGGATAGCTGTTGAGGTGATAACGTTAAAAATCAAAGAAGCCTGGTTCGATCCTCAGACTGATTGATAAGTATATTTTTTTTAATTTTTTATTATTATAATCTTATTTTATTAATTATTTTATGTTACAATTGCATAGTGCAATATTATTATTTTTTGTCACATCCTGTTGCTTGCGATAGCATGAACAAAATGTAAGCAAAATACAGCTTTTATTAGTCTTTTAGTTATTTTGTATTCAATTTTTAACCTAAGTTACAATAATTCAAATTGTATTCCCAATTAATTAAATTTACGTACAGCTTTGACTAAAAATATGTCTAGTATTTTTAATCGTATCAATTCTAAAAAAAGGATTAACATATGTATTAGTTCAATGTATTGTTTAAAAATTACTCTAAGATTTTTAACCGTAAAGTTGTTGTACTATGTGGTCTGTTCACACCTTAAGATATTTACAAAATGTTAATTTGTCACTTCATCCTCCCCAGACGGCCGATTGAAAAAATGTTAAAACTGTTTTGTTTTAAGACCGCTTAAAAAATTCTTAGAGTAAATTTGATCTTAATTTATTTCGAATTTTTATAAGGCATTTAAAATTTTGTAAACTTTCTGCATCTAAAAAAGAAGGAACTAAAAATTTTGTTCAAGCTTTTTACAGTTTTATGGTCCAAGATTCCTTTATTATATACAAAGAAAAACATTTTTGCTCCAGATTTTTTAACAATATCTCAAACGGTATAGAAGTTATGAACGATTAAGTGAAATGTATATCAGAAAAAATTGAAATTACGAAAAGCATAACATTTGGCCATTATATTTTATTTTGGTGGAAACTTAATTTGTTTCTTAAAATTACAAAAAATAGTGCACTTTTTGAGATGTGAGCAAATTAGATTTTTTCTTTCAAAACGTAGGAAACTCTTACAAAAATATTTTCCTTTTTAAAATTTGTTTAAGATTTAGTGTAAATTACTCTATTTGCAAGATTTCTTTTTATATCAAAAATTGGTACATCAAAACTGTACTAAAAACGTTTCTATAAAAAAAAAATTAATGAAAAATATAACAAATTCACCAAATCACTGTTTGGTGAAGCTTAAAAAATAAAAACAAAAAACTTATTGGATTCGAACTCACTACCTTGATATTATTGGACAGAAGCTCTATTCTCTGAGCTATCACCGCTATAACAACATAAGCAAACTTAACATAACATATTCCGCAGAAAAATTAACTTATTTATTAAATGCGTGAAAACTCGGAAAAACAGCTTTTCCCAGAGATGAGACCTAGCTGGATCGAAGTGAAAGTCACATCGTTATGACTTTCGTTATTTCGTTAATTTGACGCACCATCGAAGGTTTGGCCACTATCGATCCTAATCCTGTCCAGAACCTAATATGAAGTCATTTCCTTCTATAACTTCTATAATAAATGTTTCTTTGAAATGGCGATCACATTGCTATGACAGGAAAAATTTTCTTAAAAATATGGTTTACTCTTGGTTTACGCACCATCGAAGGTTTGGCCACTATAGACTCTAATCCTCTCCACTACGTACTAGTGAAGCCATAATCCTTTCTTTAGTGTACTCTCAAGAAAGTTTCCACAAGAGATAGTCATAGAAAAATATCACAGAAATTATTTATTTTGAAATGGCTTACTTAGATTTTGGAATTTATTCACAGTTTGGGCAATAAAAGATGAAATCTGTTCCAAATCCTCTACTAATGATCATTATTAGCGTTAATTAATCGTTTTTAATACATCATTTCAGCCTCTGAATTTCCCCTCCATTCGTTGCTAAAATTTTTGGCAGCTCCAGCAACGTTGCTATTTTAGCGCTGGTCAACGAAGCAAGAAGTGAAATCGAAAAGAACAAATAACAAATTAAACATTGTGCTCTAATCAACAGATTGTGATTTAATAAGTTGAATTGTGAATTTTTATAAATAAATAAACATGTCATATCGGAATGAAACAAAGTATTGTGTTATTTCATTACTGTCCGCCATGATTTGCACAATTTTCATTCTGTTTATTCATTCTCTCTCTTCGTTGCAAAAATTGATCAGCTGTTTTTGACAGATGCCCATCGCTGAAGGCAGCGAAAAGAACTGTCACGGCTACCTCCTTTCCTTATATCATGGTAACAATGAAGTAAGTAGAAGTGACAAAGAAAGAGAACATAGAACAGCAAAAATAACTCTATTATAGAGATAGGAAAGCATGCAAAGGCATGGAAAATGACAAAAGGAAATCAAATGTTTGCTCAAAAAACATTTTTAAGTTACGTTGATGTGATATCGAATAAAACTTAAAACTAATTAAAATTAATTAAAATTACAAACACAACAAAAGAAAAATAAAAAAAACTATTTACATATATACACTTAACCTTAAAACCGTAAATTGGGCACTGAGTGCCCAGAGCGATTTTCAAGGTCAAATTTCTATTACTTAAAATATTAAAACAACTTTGTTTGCTTATGTTTTCTATAGTCTGTAGTCTAAACTACAGAATGCAAAAAGAATTATATAAATCTGACCTTTTTTGGTGAAGTTACAGGCAAAAATATCTTTGTGTTCTTAAATCGTAAATCTGGGCACACAGTGCACAGGTAGTTTTTCCATGTAATTGGAATTAAAAAAACATTATTCAACCCTTGTTTGCTGCTTGATTTGCCTTTTTTTTGGTTTTTCGTTATTTCGTTTACCTGAAGCCGGTGTATTTTTATAGCATACAGAATTTTGCAGCTTGAACGTCTGTTTTATTTTAGAATTTTAGTCAGTTTTATTTTGAGTTTGGTTGCGAAAAGACGTGATTTGTGAATTTAGTTGTGAAAATATTATCAAAAAATGAATCGTGAAATGCAAAGTCTCAGTGATTTATATCACCAAAATAATAATTTGACGGAAGAAGAAGAATGACAGTTGGAAGAGTATTTGTATGCAGGCACAAATGAAATAGGAGGACAAAATTATAGTTCAACAAATGAATCTAGTGCTGAGGAATTTGGTGTGCCAAGTGATGAGAGCGATTTCGATGAAAGTGATAACGAGCCACTTGCAAATATTAGATTCAGACAGTATTTGCAACAAAAAACGCAGGAAGTTGATGAAGAGAGTGAGCCACAGCAAGAATGTCCAGCAATTGAACCAAATCGTGGCGAAAAATATGTTGCTCAAGGCAGTGGAAATTCAACTGTTTGGTGGTCACAATCAACTGCAAGTGAACGAAGACGCACAGAGCATGCAAAAAGAGGGTGCATTTTTTCTTTGCCAATAGCAACAAAGCAATATGCTAATAAATTGGACGTATTCAAGGACACATTCCCCACCAACATCGTTGAAACCATCGTTATAGAAACTAATAGAAAAGCAAAACGAGTGTACAATGACAGACATAGGAATGCTGATCGCAGCATGCGTCATTGGCGTGACACAAATGCAGACGAGATATATGCATATATTGCTATTTTACTGTATGCAGGAGCAGAAAAAGCAAACTTAGTTCAAGCTAAGGATTTGTTTGATAAGCAAAATATGCCATTTTATAGAGCAGTGATGCCTTTATATAGATTCGAGCAACTAACTCGATTTATGCGCTTTGATGACTCAAGAACGCGTGTTGATCGATTGCGACATGACAAGCTTGCTCCAGTTCGTCATATATGGACAGTATTTCTATTATCAATCAAAATGCACTATCAACCATCGAAGGAGCTTTGTATAGATGAGCAGTTGTTGTCAACTCGTAATAGATGCAGTTTCCGCCAATATATACCTTCTAAACCAGGCAAATATGGAAAAAAAATATTTTGGCTTGTCGATGCGAAAAACAACTACCCACTTGTAGGAGAAATTTATTTGGAAAGGCAACCAAATAATACGCGATCAACAGGTATTGCTTACGATCTGGTGCACAGACTCGCCACAGACTTTCTTCATATCGGTTACAACATCACCATGGACAACTTTTTCACCAGCTATAAATTGGCAAATGATTTCGTCGAAAAAGACACAACCATTGTCGGCACAATACGGAGTAACAAACCTGAGTTGCCAAAAATGTTTTCATCTGCCGAAGAAGCAAAAAAGAGAGGTGCGTTTGCTTCAGTGTTCTGTTACTCTAAGGCAGTCCAGCTGACAAGCTTCACTACACATTCCAAAAAGAATGTCCTATTGCTGTCGTCTGCACATGCCACTGACAGTATTGACGAAAGAACACGCAAGCCAGAAGTCATTCATGACTATAACAAAACAAAAGGCGGCGTGGACACGTTCGACAAGATGATACGTGGCTACTCTTGCAAAAGGAAGACAAACCGTTGGCCAATGGCGGTGTTTAGCAACATAGTTAATGTTGCTGCTTTAGCCTCTTATCGATTGTAT
The DNA here is from genome assembly GCA_958299015.1 of Tetanocera ferruginea. NCBI lineage: Eukaryota > Metazoa > Arthropoda > Insecta > Diptera > Sciomyzidae > Tetanocera > Tetanocera ferruginea. The sequence goes on from OY282640.1 coordinate 121,142,374, forward strand.
GAATTGTGTCATCCGGCGTGGAATTACAACACATCAGAAAAAAGGAAGATTCTTCTAAAAGAACTGGCACGCGAATTAGCGGAAAAGCACCTGAAGTCCCACAAATATATCAACTCAACAATGAGGATTGCAATGGACATGATTGGTTTCAAATATGAGCCAGCTGCAACACGTATGCCGACAGCCTCTCAGGTAGCATAAATTGAAACACTTCTTCAGTTCTTTTTATTAATTTTTTTTTTTTTATATTTTGTAGACAAACATGCAGAAAAAGCGTTGTCGAATGTGCAGGAGGGAGAAAAAAGACAATAAAACCACAGCCGTGTGCGACCTATGTAAGGATGCAACGTCCATCAAGCATTTTATTCGAGTTTGCGAAACTTGTTACACTCAAAAATTCATTGGCGACAGCGAATCGGACACAGATTTTGATGAACAACCAACAACATCAACCGCAGAACGGCAGAGAAAAAGAACTAGAAGAATTTCTCCAATAAATTAAATTTTCAATCAATAAAATATCTAAATATTAGTACATAAGCTTGCATAAATTTCATTTCATTTCATAAATTAAACATTAAATTATAAATATTTTAAAAAAAAAATCATGTTTTTATCTCAAATGCGCGAAAAATTAACATTTTTATAAAAAAAACCATACACTTTCACGATTTCCCATATAAAATGCACTGTGGGCACTGAGTGCCCAGATTTACGGAAATGCGTTGAAAAAATAATTTGCGGTTTGAAGGTTAATAAAGATATAATGTTAAGATAAAAATCAGTGGCAGAACTCGAACTTAAAGTAAAATCTATACTTTCATTAATTATTCCAATTGCATAAATATGATTTATATTTGACCAATTATAATCTTTTTGCGAATCAAAAACAAAATTGATCAAATCATTTTCTAAATAAGGTAGTTTATTGATACATACCAAAATTTTCTATGAATAACAATGTCAAGCAACATTTTATAAAAATTATTTTTTATTTCCAGACTTAATTAAAAAAATTAGTTTATATAGCAAGTACATATATAACATAAAGTTTGCATTAGTGTTGTTTGTATTTGTTGTTATTTACATTTAGTAAAAAATTAACGTAATTAATTCTAAAAAAAAAAAAAATATAAATATTAATTAGAAATTACTTATTAATCGGTTTTATTCATTAAAAAATTAATTTCTACGCTTAACGTTTAAAGTCATTTCGATAATTACTTTCTAAATACACACAAATATACAATTGCGCAAAACTATTTATGCTGTTTATGTTAATGTTAACATTATATATCTCTTATAAAATTTATTAATTTAAGGCAAGATTTAAAACAATCTTAAAACTAATGGACATTCAATTATTATATTAAGTTAAGTTTGCACAAATTTTATTTCAATGAATCACCGAAGATATTCTGTCATACAAGTCGATACTTATTTTTGGAATATGAACTTATTATCGGTTTTATTACGTATTTATTTCTTGTTTTAATTACAGTTCAATTAGAAGAAGTTTCTTTGTTTTCTATAAAATGTGCTATCAAGTCTTTAAACAAGTGTTTACTTCCTCACTTTTAAGCAAGGGAAATAATTTAATATTACTCGAAGATAAAAAAATGAGCCTATATAAAATTGAATTCTTAGTATAAGCAATGCAAATAAGATTTCCAATAACCCAAACAATCGAAAAGAAAGTAATTTGCATGCTGCAACAAAATATTATAAATAAATTTCCGTAAAAAGCAGTAAATAGCACAAAATTCTATAAAATATTGTAACATTCGTTTTCCTAAAAACAGTAAATATTTTATGGAAAACCTATTCTTCTATATTATATTCGATATAAATATAAACAATTGCGAATTTTCACTAGGCAAATTTTCAATCGGAAAATACATTTCAAAACCTTGCAACAACTTTGTTGATATATTAACACTGTTATAAAGTAACAAGCCAGATTGCATGTTCTCTTCCTAAACGGTGAGCCGTAAAAAATAAATAATTTATCCATTATCAGCAGCCCTGCTCTGCATAACGATTTTATTTAGCTCTCGAAGGTCTTTTATAATTCAAAATTAACAGAAACAGAAGGGAAGGAATCAAATTCTGATTTACCTTTAAAGAAATTTATTGTTAGTTATATCTTTCTGATCAGCTTGAATCCGCGTCGAAAATATTTTGTTACATTTAAATTACTTCTCAATAAATAAAGTTTAGTTGTGGGAAAACACAAACAAGTTTGCCTAAAACTTCACTTTACCCGAGGTCATGAAATAGCATCGGAAATCGAAAAGCACAACACTAATTAAAATCCAATCAGAAACTTTCTTTCAGAATTGGAAACAGGGCAGCATACCTCAGTATAATGAAACCTATTAAGGATCGATTAAAATTAAAAATAATTTACTTTTTCGAAAACAGCTAAGGCAACTTTTAGTTTGATTTAAAATTGAAAACTTTAAATGAGGAAGAGTTTTTCATCCAATTACATATAACGTTATTGAAAAAGTCCGATATAATCATTAACATTACGTAAAACCATTAATACTCATTTTTACTCTTGCAAACGTTTCAATGGAAAGTTATTAGGGCCAGATAAACGAAGGCCAAAACCACAATAGATTAGCAGATTCACGCTCTATTTTTAAATCGTTATAATATACATGCATTTCAATAAAATAAAGCAATATTGTCTGAAACTACAGTCATAAGTATAAATTTAAAAATAAGCTACAACTTAAATATTTACTCTAACTTAACTCATTGCCTTCGTAAAGACTTTCACAACTTTCAAGCAAACGCAAAACAGGCGAGATATCGTACGGATACAACTGCCGTGACACCAAACGTGATATCTGCAAGCGTAGGCGTATCAGCACACTCATCGCATCATCCAGAGTACTGCCACCCATACCGAAGTCATGGCAACTCTGAACTAACATCGACCAGTTCATGCGAATGTACTTAAGGAAGCGTAGCAAGTATAATAGGAAGCACGTCTCATTGCTAACCAACAAATCCAACAGAAGATCAGAGCTATTCGATATCATTTTAAGAAATTCCAAAAAAGTATAAACAGGATTTAGCATTGAAACTAATTCCGGAAAGGCATTGTTGCGAAAAGATATGCCAGAAGTAACATCGAGTGTGCAAACCATGGCTTCAATTAAATGATCATCTTGATCGTCAAATAAATGTATAAGAATTTTACTAAAGTGACATTCCGGATGAAACTCTAGAGTGTTCTTTATAAAAGATTCTAACTTGCGCAGCACATCACGAATCGAACGTTCAATCAAGACCATATCTTGAAAGGCATCGTAGTCGGTAGAATCAATTGAGCTGTCTGAAGAGTCGCTGCGTATTTCTTTGACGGTAACCGCTATCGATTTCAGCACCAGCAAAACCATTTTCTGTAGTATTGTTTTGTCCATTTCAATAGCATCGCCACTAGCAAGTTGATTGGGTGATTGTTGTGTAAAATTTTGCATCGAACCTAGTTCCGCATACACGACTGGTTTGCGTTTAAAACCAATAAGGCTAACAATATTTTCCGGTTGTCGTCGCGGCAACGATTCCAGTATACGAAAGTCCTTAACATGCCGCACTATCTGATGTGCCAACAAACAAGTTTCATCAGGTAACATATCCTGCAGTGCCAAAGTGGAGCCGTAGCAGAGCGCCTCGTTGAACAGACATAGCATTTGCTTGTAAATAGTGCAGGATAGGTGCTGATTAAGCAACAACTCAAATTTATCCAATTGTGCATAGAAGGGCAGCGTCTCTACAATAGACAGATTCGCCTTTACGGAGATAATATTCTCCCAGAGCTGAAGAAAATTCAAAATGCAATTCTCGGCATTCTCAATATCCAAGTGGCTGGCAATGAGTGTAGACATATTTTTGACCAGGGCAGGCCATTTGTTTTCAAGTATTTTAATTGTGATGCACTTCAGATGCGTCGTATCAAAAGATTCTGAATCAGTGAGTGTTATAATGTGGCAACCAGATGGCTCGGAGGAAGAGGTATTGGGAAATTGTGAGAAAGTGTTATAGTGCGTGTGGTGAAAATTACGCAAATCCACTTCATTTTGCAAAAAAGTACTTAAACCGTCTGTATTATTCATTTGCAAATTAGACAAGCTACTTGAGCTGGCCAAAGGATCGAAATGTGCACTTGAAGCAAGTAATTGCACATTGCTGTTAGGATTATGGCTGTCATTGCTGTGCTCCTCATCCACCTCTACATCATGTTCGTGGTCGTGATCTTCGTTGCTCGCTTGAAAGTGAACCGCAAAATAGTTTGTTTCTAGCGTTGGCTGCTGAGCATGGAAGTGCAAGAAACCATGAGTATTCAATATTGGCTCCACTACACCAACTTCATGCGTTTCTGCAACGGGTATAGAAATGCCAGCATTTCCGCGTGTCTCCGTCTCTGACTCAATTTCATCTTCGAGCGGATGTAGATCCACATCCTTCCACTCAACAATGCGTTTAATAATTTCCAAACTGAAATGTATCTTTTGTACCGCTACATGATTCAAACGTTCAAAATTGAAGAGATTATCAACAAGTTTCTTAAGCCAGTCATCGTTCATCTCCTGCTTGGCAATGACCAAAAAGCTTGCCAGAACACGCCCAGCAAGAAATTGTACAAACGCATTGCTATAACTCGCCAGCACTATGATCTCGTCGATCAGATTATGATCGTTTCTTATAAGAGCATCGCAGACGTCCATGATTCGTGCGCAAATGAATCCTTTTGAGTTCTGTTTCAAATAAATATCGAAGAGTAATTGCAAGTTGGATAGGAACTGCAGCAGCTTATTCGTGGGCCATTCGCATAGGTTTGCAATCCGTTTCATACCATTCGAATCTTGTGAATAATGTGACTGAAAGGGTTTCCGAAGAGTACGCTCCGAAACACCACAAAGACATTGTCGCGTCAGCGATTCTTCAAATTCACGCATCTCATTGATGAAAGTTTCGCCAACTGATGTTGGGCCACAGTTATTGTTTGAAAGTAGCTGTGGGTGTTGTTGTTGTGACTTTGTGGACGTTGTGTTGGTTGACGTGGCCACCACCAATTCAATACCATGTGTTGGCAATAAATTGTGCACATTATGCGTCGATATTCTATCAACTTCATCTGCTGACTGTTCGCCAGAGCTGCTGCTGCTGCCACTATTGACACAACCATTAGTTTCGCCTGCTTGCGGAAGGATATTAGCAAGATTTTGTACATTAAGCAGTTGTGACAATGAAGCAGCTCGTGAACTGCCAGGTGTAGATGCTGGAGAATTATTGGATGAGTTACTGGGCGTCGTTATGGAGTTAGCTGATGAAGAGAGTGAAGAGCACATAAGTTTCTTATTGGTTTTATTGGATTCATTCACATCATCAGTATCAATAAAGTCAGATGGTTGAGAAGTGTTAACTTTTGTTGTTCTACCATTTTTAAAATTTTTAATTTTTTCAATTTTTTGTCGTTTTGTTTGTGGTTGCTCGTTGTTATTGTTAGACACATCAGACATTGTGGCATTGGAGGATGTTGTTGCTGTCACATTGTTTGGCATTGTGGACATATTATTTAAAGTATTTTTTGAGACGTCCCTGCCGCCTTAACCAGTTTGTTGTTTGAAGATTTTTACTAGTATCTCAAGTTTTTTCACTTCACTGCCAATTATTTTTAGTTAGATCAATTTTGATCTTGATTTAATAGATTTTTCCTAAAATGAGAGAATAATATGAGGTTCAATTAATGCAATTTAAATTTATTTTAAGTATGTAAATTGATTTTTTAATAATTTTATAAGAATTTAAGTGAGTAATCAAAGTATGATAACAATATTTGACATGCACATATTTAGATATTCCTTGTTATACCCTAAACCCGACCAGATATATAAACTTTTTTTAAACGTTTATAACACCCACTCATAATCGAGTATAGGATTATAGGTATAGAGAAGTACATATACACTATTGATCAGCGTAACCTCGTTAACCCCAGCTCGCCCGTCCGTCCTTCAGTCTATGTTATTTCAGTTAACACAGGCTAAGGAGTTGAGAATACTGCATAAGACTTGGCACACATGTACGCAAGAATCTACACAATTGAATATTTTGAAATCCGTACACGAACACGCCTATCACCAATACAAACCCTAAATTAAAAACTCAATAAAGAGACTTATAGTTAACCTACGAGGATAAATCTTGGTAAAAGCAAGAAGCACTTAGATTTTTTAAGCAAATATTTTATTCTTAGTTAATATAATTTGTGTATTTGTACGTGCCGGCCGTGATCGTGCGTTGTAATTGTTTGGCATACAAGCTAAATAAGGATAAAATCACCATCTTTTAACGGCATTGTTTACTCTCTGAGGTTTGCCATTGTTTGCATAGAGGTGCCGTCCGATCAGAAAAATTAATTTCTATTAAAAAACTTTATGCCAGATGAGAGTATTGAATTCAGGCTATCGCCACGGCCGCAACTTAGCTTGGAAAGCACTTGAGTTCTATTAATTTTGTCACGACACGTGTCACGCACGTAAGGAGGCATGGTAGGTATAGAAAAGTACATATATTCTTGTTCAGCATAACTACCTGAGTTTATTTAGCCATGCCCGTCTGTCTGTCTTTGTTCAAAGATCAAGTTCGAAATTGGGTTAAATCAGATAACACCCACGTCTACATCCAATACAACCCCAAAATTGAAAACTCTATAAAGAGGCTAATATTAAAGTTAGAAAAATAATATTTGGTATTTGTGCGGCTTATATCAAAACTAAGGCGTGTTCAAAAATGGTCATCCACCCACAAACACGCTCCCCTCCCATACAACCCTGAAATTGAAAACTATAAAAAGGCGTGGGGATATTTTAACTTCGGCCAAGCCGAAGATATATCCTTCTTTACTAGTTTAATTTTATAATTCTGAAAAAATATCTTTTTTAAGAAATATATTATCTTTGAAAAACTACTAAACACAACTGGATCGAAACATTTTGGAACAACATTTTTCTGTCTGGTAACCCTAAAATAAATCTTACAGTGAAAATGTTAGAGTATTTAAAACTTCAATGCAGTTAAACAATTAAATTATGACTAAAATCAAGAAGTTAACTTAGCATTTAAACTTTTTATGTAGAGTTTTCTTATCTCAATGTTTCCAATAACTCAAGATCTTAGATATTAGTTAAACACAATAAATGAGCCAATTTTTCAAAGTCGCCAAGTACCATAAAAATTGTTTCTGGAAAATTTAATATTTAACTTTTCTGCATATTTTGTTGCATTGTTTTTGTTGAAAAAAGTAAAATAAACTCCAACACGCTGCTTGAAATATAACGTACAAGATTTTTGAGAGAAAACCTTCGTAAATTTGAAAAAATCAGATTAAATGTTGTACTTAGTTGGATTTCAAAAGTTTAATTTCCTTAACCTCAAGATTCGTACACAGAATTTTTTTAAAAAATATTTAAAATTAAAACGAATATTCAAATAAACGAGACGATTGCAACTCGCCGAACGTGTGCACTCGTTACGGCTGTTTTGAGCCAAAATGAAACGTTTTTGAACTCGTCTAACCTGATCAGCAGTTAACATAATTTAATGCATATAAATGCCTTGTTCATCTCTAACAATGCCAATTAAATCATTAAAATATGTTTTCTTGCAATAATTGAATGAAATGCAACAAAAATTTATGTAAAAATACTCCGCACAGTTGCTGCTGACGAGTGCAGACGTTTAGAGTTCGGTTCTTACGAAATAAATCGTCTCGTCACAATGTTCAATTTCATTCAGTTACGTATGTGAATTTTGGGCATTAACATTGCTTTCCCTTTGCTTGAACTCTCGTTACGTCTCGTTTCGTCTATTTTGGTTAAGGCTATAAACTTAATTCAAATTGAATATAAAGGTCACAACTCAAAATATTGCTGTCCCTCTTCTCGGCGGTGTCCTTCAATGCACTTTCACATACCATGAATGAAATTGTATATCATCTCTTGAAATGTGAAATATTTGTTTTATAGATGTCAAATTATCTTCTGCAGTACTCTCGTAAAAGCTATATTTTTTAGCGGAAGAAAGAAATTTTTAAGTTTCATTCATCTATGTATTATAATAAATAAATATAAATAAAAACAAGTAAAGAAAGTCTAAAGTCGGTCTAGGCCGACTATGAAATACCCTAAACCCACTTTTCAAAAACAAAAAATTTTTATTGTAAATGAGCGTGTCCGTGGGATAATGAAGCCTATAATTTATGTGCATTTAAATGTTGATGAAAAATGTACACATACCAAGTTTTATTCCCGTAGCTCACAGTTAATGCCTTTATTGTGCTTTCGCTATGGGAGGTGGGCGAGTTTTTGGACGGACTACTCCCAATTTTTTAACACACCTTAGTTTTGGTATAAAATACATTAAGGTGCCTTGAAAAAAAAAGTTTCATTTGTACCCATCCTAAAATGAACCTTGATGTATTTTATGATGATTCCCAAAATATTTTGGCTATGCCGAAATCCGTCAGTGAGCTAAACCATTTTGCAAAAACCTCCAAAAATCATGTTTTCCGTATATATATTAACTAGTGTAATAGTTGTAAACAAATAAACTGTCTCAAATTATAGACCTGAAAAAGTTCGTTCAATCTGCATCAAAAATTTGAAAATATTTGCAATTGGGTTAAGTATAATGATGTTTTCATGCATTTTTTTTAGATTATTTTCACAAAAATTCAAATAACTTTATTATTTCTTATACGATCGCCGTTATCAATATATTGTTGGAAAGGTATGCACGTCTGTCATATATTTTGGACATTTTTCTTTGTTTAATAAAGTGTGGCTCTTATTTTATTTCTCCATTTGTGTGCAGTTTACCTGAAAATAAAATTTTCAAAATCGAAAACACTGTATTTTTTTTTATTTCAAGCGTTTCTTTCAATGAGAATTTTTGAAAATCATCTAAAAAAATTAAGAAAAAAATCATGAAAAACATCATTATCTTTAATCCAATTGCAAATTTATACAAATTTTTGATGCAGATTGAAAGAACTTTTTCAGGCCTACAATTTGAGACAGTTTATTTATTTACATCTATTACACTAGCCAGTATAAATGCGGAAAACATGATTTATGGAGGTTTTTTTCAAAATGGTTTAGCTCACTGACGGATTTTGGTATAGTCAGAATATTTTGGGAATGATCATAGAATACATCAAGGTTCATTTTAAAATGGGTACAAATGGAACTTTTTTTTTCTTCATACAAGTCGAGGCACCTTAAAATACATACATACTAAATTTAATTTCTCTATGACAAACATAACCTTATTTATTGAGTTTTCAACTTTTTGGGCTATATGGGAGGTAGGCGTGTCCGTAGGCGGATGACGTCCATTTTTCAAAACCATCTTTGTCTTGTCATAAAAAACATATGTGCCAAATTTTAGTTCTTTAGGTTAAACACAGGCTTATTTATTGCGTTTTCAATTTTTGTGTTGTATGGGAGGTGGGCGTGTCAGTGAGCGGATGACGTCCATTTTTCAAAGACATCTTTGTGTTGGCATAAAACACATACATATCAAATTTTATTGTTGTAGGTTAACTATGAGCTGAGTTATGCAGTTTTCAATTTTCGCGTTGTATGGGAGGTAGGCGTGTCCGTGGGCGGATGATGTCCATTTTTCAAAATCATCTTTGTTTTGTTATACAAAACATACACACCTGATCAAATTAATAGATACACGTTGAAGATTTCACGTTTATTCACGATAAATTCACATTTAAGTAAGTTTTTGTAAACAGCGGTTATTTTAATTTAAAAAATGCAAAATAGTAACGCCTTTGATCTAAGAATTTAGAGTGTGCATCCCTGTTTTTTTTTATCTTCCTAAGCTTTTGTGTAAAGTGCAAAAATTTGCTTGATCAAAATAATAGATACAACAAAAGTTAAATTGGTATTTTGAGCTGGTATTACAAATTTTGTTAAACTTTTTTAAGGAAACGGTAAGTGTTCTCAATAAAGAATTTAAATTTTATAAAATATCGAAAAACATTTAATGTAGATGGGTCGAAATAAGCATTGCACCGCTGAAGAGAAGATCTTGGCATCGAATCTTAGAAAAGATGGAAAATCTCTGCGAGACATTGGAAGATTATTAAATCGATCATTGCATTTCGTACAAAACATTTTTAAAAACAAGCCATCCAAAGAAACGCGTGGTAGACCGTTAAAAACAAGCCTGGCAGATGATCGCCACATAGTAATGCTCTCAAAAAAGGACCCATTCAAGTCTTCAAAAAATATTGCAGCCGAAATGGGCAACATAATAAGCGCTCCAACGGTTAGACGTCGTCTACAACAAGCAAAACTGCCAGGACGAATTGCTAGAAAGGTACCTTTGCTGCGAAAAAAAAATGTGGGCATGAGGTTAAATTTAAGAAGAAGTGGCAAAATATACTATGGAGTGATGAAACCAAAATTAATTTGTTTGGAAATGATGCACAAAGGAATGTAAGACGACCTAAAGGCAAGGAATTTCACGTCCGTTATACTAAGAAAACTGTTAAACATGGTGGCGGAAATATTATGGTGTGGGGATGCTTTTCCTGGCATGGTGTATGTCCGATTTACCAAACGTCGCATAAAATGACAGCAGCAGAATATAAGAGCATCTTGGAAGACGTTATGCTTCCATATGCCGAGGAGAACATGGCTCTTCGTTGGGTCTTCCAGGATGATAATGACCCAAAGCACACCTCAAAGCTGGTAAAAAAGTTCATTGCCGATAGTAAAATAAATGTGCTCACCTGGCCAAGTCAGTCCCCGGATCTAAATACGATTGAAAACTTATGGAGTGACTTAAAGACAAAATTGGCAGCAAAAACTTTCGCTAATAAGAAGCAACTGTGGGAATTTGTCCAAAAAACTTGGTACGAAACTCCAATAAAGACCTCTCAGGACCTTATTAACAGCATGCCCAATCGAATGGCAAAAACAATTCAAAACAGAGGTGGATACACAGGATATTAATTAAATAATGAAATTATTATAAAAAAAGTATAACTTCTTTAAGTTTTTTTTTAAGTTTTATACAGCGTCGTAAAGTGTATCTATTATTTTGAGCAGTAAAAATTTGAGCAAAAGTTTTGTAATTGTTCTTATATATACTCATTTAAGCATTATCATTGAAATTCTTTGTTTTTTTATTTACCTTCTATAATAGAATAAATGTGTTTGTAAGTTTTTTTAATTACTTCAATAAAAACGTATTTCTGTTTTGTTTCATAAAAAACTCTTAAGTGTATCTATTAATTTGATCAGGTGTGTATGTGCCAAATTTAAGGTTTTTAAGTTAAACACAGGCTTATTTATTGCGTTTTCAATTTTTGGGTTGTATGGGAGGTGGGCGTGTCCGTAAACGGATGACGTCCATTTTTCGAAGACATCTTTGTGTTGACATAAAATACATGCACACCAAATTTTATTGTTGTAGGTTAATTATGAGCTGAGTTATGCAGTTTTCAATTTTTGCGTTGTATGGGAGGTAGGCGTGTCCGTCGGCGGATTCCAAAAATATTCAATAGTGCAGATCCTTGGGTGCATGTGACCATGTGTACCAAGTTTCATCCCATTATCTCTACTCCTTCTTCTTATCCTGTGTATACGGACAACACACAGACAGACGGACGGACGGACGGACGGACGGACGGACATGGATAGCTCGACTCAGGTGGTGACGCTGATCAAGAATATATACTTTTCTATACCGGACTCGCTTCGTTCTATGCGTTACAAACGTTTGCACAAAGTTAATATACCCTGACCTTTCAGGTTTAGGGTATAACAAGTAAAGAAAGTTTAAGTCGGTCCAGGCCGACTATGAAATACCTTAAACCTACTTTTCCAAAAAACAAAATAATATTGAAAATGGGCGTGTCCGTGGGCGGATGAAGCCTATATTTTATATGCATTTAAATGTTGATGAACAATTTACACATACCAAATTTTATGTTTTCTTTATTGTGCTTTCGCTATGGGAGGTGGGTGTGTTCATGAACGGATTACTCCAAATTTTTGAACACACCTTAGTTTTGGTATAAAATCCATACATACCAAATTTGATCTCTCTATGACAAACATAATCTTATTTATCTTAGTATTAAGCTTTTTGGGTTGTATGGGAGGTAGGCGTGTCCATGGGCGGATGATGTCCATTTTTTAAAACCATCTTTGTTTTGTTATAAGAAACATACGTGCCAAAGTTTATCTCTTTAGGTTAAACAGAGGCTTATTTATTGTTTTAAATTTTTAGGTTGTATGGGAGTTGGGCGTGTCCGTGGGCGGATGATGGATGACCTTTTTTTATTTTGTTGATATTTATACGAGGATGGTTTGAAAAATTTGCAAAAACGTTTAATTTGATACAGATTCGGTGTATTAAACTAAAAGTTGGTAGTTAAGTTTGTGTGGTGACTGTCGGCAAGTGTGAAAAAAGGCGTAGTTGCATTATATTAAAGCCCACTTTTTTGAAAATCATTAAACTGTACTGGTATGATTAAAAATTTTTTCGAGTGCGAGGTTTAAAAAAATGTTGCCACACCTCAATTTACCGCATTTATCCTATGTATATTCAAAACCATGTGAAAGAGAATCAATAAAGTATACTTGAATTTTAAATTTTTTCAACATCAATTTGTAGCTTTTTTTTACGAAACAAAGAAATTTCTTAAGGTTTTTTCAGAGTCCTACCAAGAGTCTACGAAATATTTTTTAGTAATTTGGGTATGTTCGAGGCACTCAATAAATGCGGCAACACTGCGGCCTTTCTACATGCTTGCAACACTGTTGCAGATGCGCAGCTGATACGTTGCTGATTTTTTGCGCGTATTTTGCACAATTTGCATAAATTAAAGCAAGAATGGATTGTTGTGCAAGTTTTATTTTGGATAGCATAATAAAAGTTTGTTATTGAAATTGGAAGAAGAAAGAATAAGAGACTTAAGAAGAAAAAATGGCTGATTGCAGAGATTATGAAGAAAAGTGACGAAGACGAAGAATTTTTTTAAAACCATTCAATTACGTCCTGGTGATATAGTTTTAATGCATTTCCGATTGAATGATATTAGTAAATTTATATACGTGGCCAATAATAATAATAAAAAATAAATAAACATTTGTCTAAATTTTCTTCATCCATTATTATTCTGCAGACAAAAATTTTGTGTTTTTTCCATTCCTGCTCATCAAAAGTCAAATTTCTGTTCGCTAGAACGTTTTGCTTTTGTCAGTGTTGCCAGAAATTAGCATAGAATGTGATGCTTTGACAAATCATGCAACACGACGGCAGTGTTTGCAGCTCGAACATACCATTTTTATCAACGTCAGTTAATATCTCAGGATTTGATTGACCAATTGCTGCAAAATTATTAGATGAAAGATTTTTAAATGATTTTGCTATTGATGGATTTAGCATAAGCAACCCACTTTTGCAAAATTGTTTCACACGGACTGCTCAAAAAAATTTAAGACTTTTTAAAAACTCAATAAGTGCAATAGATAATTTGCCTTTGCCATGGGTCAAGTAACAAAGACGATCACATGATAGCGACATGATAATCGTCGTTGCGCCTTAAAAATGCAGGTATATAATTTTTTAAGTGTTATTATTGAATGACTCAATATCGGCCTATGTTTTATGATTTTTAGGACACAGTTTTGATGATTATATAAAAATACGGCTCCTAATTTTGTTTTACAACACTATTAAATTTAATATGCCAACTTATTTAACTGAACATTTTATCTTTTCTAACTGATCCAGAACGCATTCTTTACTATGTCCTACTTTTAATTCTTTAATTATTCAAAGATCTTATACAGTGCGAGTCTCACGGCTTTGGAACACATTGATACCATGATGAACGTGGGTTTTCTAACAGTATACTTGTTTTTAAATCTATCATTGAAAGCCTCATTTGAAATTGAACTTTAATTTAAATTTAAATTTGATTTTATAAATAAATTCTAACCAATGAATTTGCTAGCTATTGTTATTATTATTGTTTTTGTTGTATTATTTTTAATGTAACATTTTTGCTGGGCGGGTAGAATAAGCTTTAATGAAATATAATTTTATGAATTATCAGTAGTTGAAATAAGATATATCAAAAACAATTAATGATTTTTTTAAGTCTATGGTTTTCTTAACTATTTATCACATTCATCTAATATTATATTTATGTCATCACAACAAAATTTGAATTAACTATGTAATCAATTTGGCCTTAATGGCTTAAAGGTTATAAATAAAATCTAATAAATAAAAAAAAAATAATTGAGTATCCCTTCTCTTTTCTCATTTGGTCTTATAAATAAATTCCCTGTAGTTTTTAAAATATATAATTAAAAACTTGAAAAATCAGGTGTGTGCATGAAAAATTTGTTTATAGTAAAAACAAAGCTCCCATAAAAATCCAGTTGTGTCTTAAAATGAATGAATACATCTTCGCTTCGTACTGGAGTAAAAAGTTGAATTTTTTTTCATGTTTATCTTTTATATTTATATTATAGAGAATCTCATAACTGATTTTTGAGGCGCAGCGCCGATATGTAGGTTTCTTTAGTATAAAAACCATATAAAAATTACTTAGGTACCTTTTTTAATAATTACTGATTCGGCCCTTAGTAAAAACAACAACAAAAAGCACATGATAGTCAATAGTGTGCTATAGTTTAAATAAAACATCTACATTTCTATTTCCATGGAATTTTAGAAAAAGGTAAAAATATTGTCATATTTGATTTTATTATCTAACAAGGATTAGCTAAATACCTACCTATAATGGAATTTTAGAAAAAGCTAAATATATTGACCTATTTGAGTTTCTATCTTAAAAACAATTAATGTCCAATAAAGTCACACCAATAGATTGAAATAATATAAAGCCGCTAAAACTGTTATAAATAAGCAATGTTTCCAAAAATAGTTGAATTTTTGCAGTTATTAATTAAATTGGATTTCCACACTTGAATTAAAAATAGAATAAGTACCAATGCTTCCAAAAGTCCAACGCATAAAAACACGACGCAAATTAGTTTCATTTCAATACCAGGAGCTGTTCGCCTTGTCGCTTGGTGTGGTTGGTGCATACATGCAGATTTTAATGCAAACAGTAGGATCTTGAGTCATACAGATTAACTTTTTTAATAATTCAGGAAATATTCAGAACACCTGCTCGAAATTAAGAGCACGTTGGAGCGTTTACCCATAGCTCGTTAAACGTTCTGAATATTTTTAGAAATCAGAACTCTAAAACAGTTTTAAAATTCAATTTTTTATAAATTCTTCATTCCCCGCACTTTCTTGACGCTGCTACTACACTCGTTTGACTTGGATTGGATGGGACAAAAGGTGCTACTGTGCTACGCATTCACAAGGTTACGTGTTCAGTTTTCCATCAACTACATATAAAGCATGTCCAAGTTTTCACGGTAGCTTGTTTTATATTTATTGCATTTTTTATTAAAGTTCATTCATTAATTTGTAAAATAGTAAATAAGAAAAAGTTTTCATCATTTTTCTTTAGCAGAGTCGCGTATTTACCTTTCTAATGGTAAATTGTCAATCGTAGTCGTCTCTTCAGACCACTTGAACACTTCTGTATTTTGCTGCATTTTTCTTCAAGTTTTTGGATTGCATTAAAACAGTTTGTTTTCTGGATTTATATTTAAACAAATTAACTCTCAGTTTGTATCCAATTTAGAGTATAAATAATTATATTTGTTCTAAAACGAGATAAAAATTTCAGTGCTACTGCGATTTGTTGAGTTTTGACTTCTTAATTACACACACTTACACACACTTGAAAACAAGCTGAGTCGCCATCTTGAAATAGTAATGTTAGGAATTTGTGCTGAAATCAGACGAGCCGAAAAGTATAAAAATTCACAGACAGGTGTCGCATCATTACATTACCGCTTAGACCCATTTTTCACATGTTAAGTTTTCTTGAAAGTCGATCGAGTTTTATTCTTAAGAGGAAGGGTCGGGTGGATGCTTACTCGTACCGAATAAATTGTTTTGTTCGGATCTTTATAGCCCATCCACAATGACGACAACGAGCGACGAGCGTCAAATGTCACTTTTTCTACATGTATTTCTTATAGCCCATCCACAATGACGACAACGGGCGACGAGCGTTAAACGTCACTTTTATTTAACATGTATTTCTTATGGGACGAACTTTTGGAGACAATCACGACGACATTGTTGCCCGACATCGAATGTCGCTGTAGTCAGCTTCAATTTAATTCTAATTTGGCGACGAAAACAGACGACAAAAATAAATTCAGCCTTTGTTTACAATCGTGTTTTTTTCGTGCTGACTGCTCGAGTGCTCGTTTCTGAGTTCAATTTATATATTTAATTGCAAAATTTGATGTGAGTTTATTAAATAATACACTCTCCAAAAATTATTGTTAAAATTAAACAATTACAATTGTTAAAAAATTTAACAATTCCCTTGTTAAAATTTTCCTTTGATTTGAGTTTTAAATTTTTCTTTTCAAAAATTGACAATATTTATTGTACAATTGTTAAATTTTTTGTTATTTTTGTTTATTGTTGAATTCAGCAAACTCAATAGTTAGTTGAAAAAATGTAAACTTCAATTCAGCAGTACACAATTTAAAAATGATTTTTTCTGCTGATGTTTTCAATAAGAGGAGAATAATTATCAAAAATAAAGGTAAATATAATGATTATATATCAACTCATTTGTATTAAATATATTATGGTGTTTATTTAAATTTCCTGACTGGTGCTTGAACATAATTCTTTTATTTATTTTTACTACAGAAAATTATATTTTCTTTGTAGTTAATTTACAATCTACAATTGTAGTTGTATTAATCTATTATAAGTTGTATTAATCTATTATAACTATAAGTTGTATGTAGTTTAATTTAATCTACAATTGTAGTATATTTTACTACATATTTACTTAATCGAATTTTAAAAATCAATTTTTTTATGCAGATATTTCTAAATTTTACTACATTTGTAGTTATTTCTACTGCAATTAAATAAAATGAAAAATTATTTTATGTTAGTTCCAATTTATATATATTAACACATAAAGTACAAAGTTAACAAACAATTTTTAAATAATATTGAAATAATTTATGAACACGGGTTATTTCAAAACTATTACTAAACTCTTATGCTGCTTCGCGAAAGCGCACTCCAACGATAAGCAAGACATGAGAAGCTTTATTTTATTCCAAACAAAAATCTATTGCTTCTCGCGTCTTGCTCGTATTTGGAGTGCTTTTTCTTGATAGAACGTGGATAAATTTAATGGCTAAATCGCAATACTGCGTTAGGTCGGTCGTGCGTTGACTGCTCGAATAGAGATCAACGTGTTCTTATGGTGCAAATCTAAATTCGACCTCAAGCGTTGGTCGTACTTTATATCGTAAAACAAGAAGAAGAGATAAAATACGACCAAAGTACGATCTAACCAGGGTACACTGAATAAGGTAGCCGCAACACGGAGAGCGTGACTGCCGCAAATGTCAAAGCGAACTGCTTCAGCTGTTGTTGTTGTTGTTCTTTTTTCGACAGCCAGTTGATTTTGACACTTTCGGATATGTGAAAGAGAGCCAAGTTAGTTTTGCAGCAACCTTGTTATTCAACCATGGATCTAACGAGATAAGTTGAAAAATGTTCTACTCGGTCGTGCGTTTGACATTTCTTCATATAGCAGAGTTGCATTTTCGTTGAAAGCACTTAAAATGTGGGTGTTTTATGGTTTCACTGGCAAATATAGATTTTCGTGGGATTTATTATCGCTGGAATTTATGTTTTATATAATGTTTTTAAATAACTCATGCTATTTAAGAAATCAAATGAAAAGTTTGATAAAGTTAATCTATTTGTATTATTTTTCTTCAAATTATCTTTGTATAAATATGCGTTGGCGAAACAGGTAAGAACAACTTTTGTGGGCATTTTTGTATAGCTGCTTTTATTGGCATCGCCAAAATTACAGACGCACGATCTGTCAGCGCAACATTGAGTTTTGTTAATTTATGGGTCGTGCGTTCTGACAGCTCATCTCGTAAAGTTTATGCAACGTCGATATAAAGTACGATCGGTGCACGACCGACCTTACGCAATATTGCGATTTCAGCATAATGATGACGACGCTTAAAAGTCACGGCTTTTTTTTTAAACTGTTCTTGAATGTTATGAAGAAGAGCTCAAAAATCTGTTGCGTGTCGTTTGAGTGAGTTGGAAACAACACCCTATATGCGCAATTTCTTTTGAAATAATAAAAAGCTACCATTTTGGTGGAGATAGGCTCTGCTTTCAACAACCAAGGGGCAATGCACTCGATGGCAGCTAGAACTGCCCATATAACTACCAAATAACTATGCAGCTACACCTGTCACAAAAACTGTGGTACCATGTAGCATCCACTTACTTCTTTTGTTTTTTTTTAACTCCAGCAGCTTTATAAGCCACTCTTACGACGACCCTCCTCTAGGTAGTGTCAAAACGCATCTCTACCACCATGCTATCGTTGGTCACATGCTCAACATTACCCTACTCAACTACAGCTGCGTCGCGACAACTTCTTCAGCGTATCAACTCCTAGTATAAGGATTTGGACTTCCAGATGCTGACTTAGAAGCCATAATTTCGACCGTGCTCGCTGAAGATTCGCGCGCCTTACAAAGTAAAATGCAACATCATCAGCAAAAATAATAGCAACAGTGGCAGCAACAGCATGCGCAACACATGCAACAACAGCACAGCAGCGGCAAGTCTCCTCCGGCTAATGTGAGATGAGCACATGAACTGCGACTGTAGCGGCAGCAGCGGCGGCGGCAAATGTTCCAGCTGCACCAACGACTTCTGGCCAACACATTCAATGAAGCGCTTTACTTCTGCCCAACACTGGAGAACGGGCAAAAGAATCTTCAGTCCACAAGAGTGATGAAAATGTGCACCAGCGACAAAATTGAACCATGCTGCCAAAAATATTATATCCAATGGTATACGATGTTTATACAGCAGGAAACTCCAAATCATCGAATCTCAGCTGTCAAAATTGTAATTTCTCGCATTGCCAACGTCATGGGTAAACGTCGGTATAGCAGCAAAAAGGCAAACCTTACAACAGCATGCCAGTTTTAAAATCCCACGTTAGGGGATTTTATTATAGCATAAAAAAGGGGTTGAAGATTAGATAACGAGGAAAAATCAGAACAAGATAGTTATACTTATAGGGGGTTTTCGAAAAAAAAAAAATGACAGAAAAGAAAATCAAACTAACAATTATTAGAGGCCATGAAAAGCCTAAAGGAGGAAAGAGCAGCGAGGGCATAACCATGGTAGGGATAGACATTATGAAAAAAGGCTGGAAAAGTTCAGTTCCTGCGAGGTTGGTCTGAGAGTTATTTTGAGGAAGAAAATTTCTAGAAGTTTATTCCGAAACAAAGCTTCAAGCAGTTAAGTGGTGATTGAGTTACAAGTGCAAGTGCATTTCAAAAAAATTGTGTGTTAGAAAAAAAAAAAAAAAACAAAAAAAGTGAGTCAAACAAAGGCAACTTGGGCGAAACAGTTTTTACACGAAGCAGAGGAAAAATAAAATAAAAAGAGCAGAAAAGGTGAGGATTCAAATTTATGAAGTGTATATGAAATTCAAATAGGAATTTTAGGACCGGAAGGAACGTTTTGGCCGCAAGGAAGATAGAAGGCAATTTTTATGCAGCCTTGATCAGTCGCGAAGAAAAGAAGTGGAAATAGCAAAATCAAATTGTAGGTGATTTTAAAATGATTTCAAAAAAATCTTAATTGACGATTATGTTCCGCAGTGTGGCCGACCGGAAATAGGGGATTGCGCAAATCAGGATCCCATAAAAGATAAGTCGGTCACAAAAAAATTTTGTTCTTATATACATATATACATATACATATATACATATACATATATCTACATATACATACATATTCATTTTAATACCTACATATACACGCAAAATAAGCCACAAAGCCCTGAAGAATTTTCCAAGAAAATTAGTTTATATCCGCTTACAGTTCGATAGCGGATGCAAAATACATACGGCCAGTGATTCCCAACTCAATACCCTTCGGGTGCCGAAGTATATAAGAAAGAAGATTGAAAATGGTCGCTTCTAACGGAAGCCAACATTTCAGCAATAAAAAAAGTTAAATTCGGCCTAACTTAAATTTATAATTTTCTTTTATTTAATTTAATTTTAATTAATCCAACTTATATGAATATTCAAATTTTATCTAAGTTTTTTTGTCTATATTATTTATATATATTTGTATTACCAGTTCCTAATTTACATTTTTGTTAAGTTCAGAGTGATTCAGTTTTTTTTACTGTTCGAGAATAATTTTTGATGATTCCAAAATATTTAAAGCGCATTTAAGCGTATATTAAAAATCATGTGTGTTCGGTTCGAACAAAAACTTTGAGGCCATAAAATTTGGTTTTTTTCGAATTGTGTTTTAGTTTTGTATTCTTTTTTTGTACCAAGTGAAACCTAAGCGAGCTCCTTTAGGCAGATAAATTTTAAATGAATGAAAGTTCAGTTTTGTTGTAGTTATATAAAAAGGAAAAAATTTAAATTGAATATATGTATGTATTAGTGCCCTGAATTTTTGTCTTTCGCGCCGAATATTATTTTTGTATTACAAAACTTGAGAATTTTTTTATTGGATTTTAAATAATTTACATAATTGGTTTAATACATATTGAAATGTTTATACTGTTATTTTTTTTTTGTATGTATGAATGTAAATTTCGTTTTTTTTTTCTTAAATGTATATTTAACTTTTCTTAGAGACTAGCAAGATTGTCAAGATAAATTTAAAGGGTTTTATTTTAAATTTTTTTTTGTGTGTATAATTAGAGTTTGAGTTTCTATTTTGTATATTAATATTAATTAAGTTCTTGAATTGTGTTAATATAATTCCTTTATAGTATTCTTTAGTGTTATTTTTAAATTAATCATAATATAATCCTTGCGCCACTTACCTAGAAATAAGAGATTGAAATGTTAGTTTTAGGAAATAAAAATGTGAATCTTTAAATCGAAGCAATAATGGTTAACTAAATTAATTTGTAGTGGGGTGAAAAAGTACAGGGGCGTTCGAAAGGGGGGGATCAACAGGTGACATGGACATCTAAACGCAAGTTTTTTAATTGCGTTTGTTTTGTATGGGGTTACCAACGAAAAGGCATGTGGTAACCATGGATGGGAGGGAGCATAAAGGAGGGTCAACATCTCTTCCGTCTCTTTGATGTGTTTGGTGAGTAAGAGTTTTCTAGGCGATGTTGGTCGAGTTTAAGTTGGGTTCGATTTTTTTGATAAATTGTCTGTTTAGTATAAACAGTTTTCGTCATTTAGTTCTTTTTCTTTAGTATATTTTTTTTTATCGCAGTCTTAGGTTTAAATTAGTTTCTTTTTTTTTGCTTTAATTTTTG
The DNA here is from genome assembly GCA_958299015.1 of Tetanocera ferruginea. Lineage (NCBI taxonomy): Eukaryota > Metazoa > Arthropoda > Insecta > Diptera > Sciomyzidae > Tetanocera > Tetanocera ferruginea. Next base: position 121,163,921 of record OY282640.1, read on the forward strand.
CTATGATTTAAATTTTTTTTTATTTTATTTAACGCTTTTTCTTTTCAGTTCGATAATGATTTAGTTTGATTTCATAATTCCGTTTTGATTTAGTTATTTATTTTTGTTTAAAGATAGTTTGAAATGTTTAATTTTGCTAATGGTTCCTTAATTTATTTAAAATTTTTTTCTGATTTCGTTTAATTGTTGCTTTAGTTTACATTCTCTCTGCGATAAGTTGGTTTCTTTTGTTAACATTTAATTTATTTCAGTTCATTATCAATTTGAGTTTTTTTTTTGTTTACTTCCGGTGCAAACCGGAAGTTATTGTTGCGTCCTCGACCTGGCCTGACGGGTTAAGAACAGCGCCGTCAAAACGCTGAGCTAGTTGGTGAAAATCAGGCCAGGTACGATTCAATGGGACACGTAACAATATGGCGCCCAATCAATAAACCAAGCCCAGCTTCCAATCGTGCTTTCTCAGGGTAGTTTTTTTTTAAGTAGTGCTGACTTAGCAAAAGTTATTGAACTTAAATCTAAATGCGCCTACAAAAAGATACCTTGAGAAACCGGTGATTGTAAGGTTGGTGTCAAATTAATCAAAATAGTTTCAAATTATTTTCATTTTTTTTTATCAAGAATCAAACCAAAACATGATCGTTAATGCTATTTTCTTGGGTATATTTTTTAGGGTAGCGTAGCAAGAGTCTCTAGACCATAGGCTAATAGTACCACGACAAGGATACCATGAGCAGATAGAGTTAAACGTTCATATTCAAAAACAATTAACAAGAGAGCAATAACTTATTTGAACGTATACTGCCAAACAAAACAAATAATAGTATTGTTCGAAACTGTTAGAGAATTTTGGAGAAGTGGAAAATAGTGGTCGTGGTGATGGTTTGTGATAGCAATTGATGAACCTGAAATGGTCCAATAGTCTGCACCAGAGACCAATTCTGTAACATCATCAACCATCGAACCATAATCCACGTGTAGCAAGAAAGGAATTAAGCCTTATCAGAAGCAAAGCGTCAAGCAAAGTTTTTCTTTGGTTTGAACCAGTTTGCCCAAATAAGGTTCAACAACGAAAGCCAAACACAAATGAAGAGTTTATTATGCGTAGATTGAATAGATTGTCCAAACAAAATCACCTGTGTACCCCCGGCAGAATAGCACCCTGTATTATAATCCCACACAAATCTGATAAATTAAAGAACTTGAATCGTGAATAATACATATCGTTCGATTATAAATTTACGGCACTTATATTTTTTTTAATTCAGTTTTTTTTAAATGAACTCAGAACGTGAGGGACGTAAAAAAAGAGCATCCAAAAGACGGCAAATAAGTTTCGATTTAAATCGGTCCTCTCCCCAACAGAAATTCGTCAAGAAAAATACACCGAGAAGGACCAAAATGGCTGATAGTCAAGCTACGAAAAGGGTCGAAGAAAACCCGAGCACATTTTATGATTTGTCGAAATCTATATGCGCTAGCGATAACCCCAACCTAGCTGAAGCTAATTGTTCGAGGCAAGGTGCGCTCCCGAAAAACATAGAAAGCAAAGGTTTCCCCCCTAATTTGTCTGTACCTCCCCCTGCTAACAGCAATAGTGCAAGACCGATCGAAAAATCAAATCCTTGTGGGTCTTCTTTGGGATATAAGGGCGACCATGAGGATGAGCAGATTAAAGAGATGGTAGCTAAAGCATGCGAAGATGCAAGGTCTTCAATAGATAGGTCAATACAGAACCAAATTCAAAATGGCATACGAGAGGGTCTCAAAAATATAATGGGTGAGCTAAAATCCATTATTCAGCAAGAAGTACATGAGCATACTCAAACACGGTATAGTTTACCTGAAAATGGTGGTAACGAAGATTTCAGCAGGGTTGGTTTCGGTCAAGTCCGAAGTAATAGTAGCATGGGGCATCTACGACCTGAAAATTTTAGAGAAAGATTAGTTCAAAATAATACAAATAATAACAGAACAAACCAGAATACGAATAGTTTTGAGTTTTCAAATAGGTCAGAGGGAACTAGGCAGCCAACAACAACAGCATATGATCGTCTGTCAAGCGCAGCAGCAGCACGGAACCAATACGGCCAAAGCCAGGCCAATCCTAATGCTTTTGCCGGAGCTATAAAGGTTGATAAGTGGGGATTGCTCTTCGATGGACGCAGCAGTAACCTATCCGTCGAAAATTTTGTTTTCCGTCTTGAACATCTTCAAGCGCAATACGGATGCACCTGGATGGAAATAATGCGGGACTTCCATCTTCTGCTATCCGGTGAAGCTAAAGAGTGGTATTGGCTGTTTATAAAAACCAACAACGTTCCAGATTGGCCAACACTGCGACATGCCATCATGCGCCAATATCGAACTAGCTGTACCAATTTCGAGATCATGAGGGATCTGGTGGAGCGGAAGCAACAGCCTGGCGAATCAGTCGACGCCTTTTTCCAGGCCATATGGAAGTTGAGATCACGACTGATGCAACCAATGCCTGAGTACGAGGTAATAAAAATCATAAAGAGAAACCTCAAGGAGCATATCGGTCGAATCGTGTATCCGATTACCGTACACTCCGTCGAACATCTCCGTGACGAATGCAACGAGGTAGAGCGGACGTTCCCTCGACGTGATGTGCGGACAGCTCAACCACCTATATCTAGATATCCGCGTAATATCAGTGAGATAGCGATGGAGGGGCGTGATGAGTACGAAGGTGAAGACGGTCAGGTGATGGTGGAAGAACTGACAGCGGCGAGGTCTCTGGGGACAAGTTCGCAGCAACAGCAAGCCAGTTCCCGGGTGCTGATTTGCTGGAACTGTCGTCAGCAAGGCCACGCTTTTAATGATTGCATGGCGCTAGAGCGAAATATATTTTGCTATAAATGTGGTTTGCAGAACGTTATCACTCCGAAGTGCCCAAAATGTGGATTGGGAAACGACAAGAGGAGCGCAGCAGCAGCGGGAATGCCACGTTCCAGTCACAATCCCGTGGAGATGAAGCGGAATTAATTCCGATGATCGATTCAAGACAGATCCGAGATGGTGGAGTAACAGGCGAGCCTAGAGATGAAATAAAAATTAGTCTTTTAAAAAGAGTAGCTGAATTTAATAAAAATATAAAACAAGTTAAATCCATAAAGCCCATCGAAGAACGTATCCAAAAGTACTATGAAACAAGACAGCGTATCTTCAACAACAGCCAGCTAGACGGAAAGCGAGAGATTTCGAGAAAAATCCAGAGAGCTCGAGAGAGTTTTGCAAAGCGCAAAATTATTCGCAAGCAAGTGATAGAGGCAGTCTTTAAAGCAGATCAAAAAGACCCTAGAGCATATGCTGAAATCGAGTTAGGCGGCAAAAGAGTACGTGGACTCTTGGATACGGGGGCTTCGGTGAGCATTCTTGGTCGTGGGTGCCGAGAGTTGGTTGAGGAGCTGGGAGTTGAAGTGGAGCAGTTTTTCTCGATTGTGAAAACAGCTGGAGGACGTCAGCACAACATATTGGGAAAGGTTCAACTTCCTGTCACTTTTAAAAATAAAGAAACACAAATTTTATTTTATATATGTCCATACTTAGAGCAAGCAGTTTACCTGGAAATTGACTTTTGGAGAGCTTTTGAACTAGCTAACGATGTAATAGGGTTAGACGAGCTGAATGCAGACGACTTGGCTAAACAATTTAAGCCAGCTACGCCAAACACGGCCCATGAGCTAACAGCAGAACAGCAGGAGCGTCTTGAGAGCGTCATAGAACAGTTCCGGACGTTCGAAGAACATGGTTTAGGGCGCACACATGTGGAGCAACACACCATCGAGCTTGTTGAAGGAGCCGTGCCTGTCAAGGATCGACACTACCCAATATCGCCAGCAGTCCAGGAGATCGTCTACAAAGAAATAGATAACATGTTAGAACTGGGTGTAATAGAAGAGAGCCAGAGTGCATGGAGCAGCCGCACGACAATTGTGCGGAGAAAAACCGGTTTTGTTTAGATGCTAGAAAGCTGAATGAAAGAACGGTGAAGGACGCCTATCCTTTGCAAAACATTGATGGGATCCTGAGCCGTATCGACGAAACTTATTTTATAAGCAGTGTCGATTTAAAATTCGCCTTTTGGCAAATTGAGCTAGAACAGAAAAGCAAGGCATATACTGCTTTTACTGTGCCTGGACGTCCACTGTACCAATTTTCAGTGATGCCGTTCGGACTCTGCAATGCTGCTCAACGCCTTTGCCGCTTAATGGACAAAGTCATTCCGCAAAGACTTAAATCCAATGTTTTTACCTATCTCGATGACCTTTTGATAATAGCAGCTGATTTCGATACCCACCTGAAGATTCTAAGCGAGGTCGCTAAATGTCTGAAAGAAGCGAATTTGACTATTGGCCTAAAAAAATCGATGTTCTGCTTCAAGGAGCTTCGGTATTTGGGTTTTATTGTGGGAGGTGGCGCATTGAAGACAGATCCTGAAAAAGTTTCAGCGATTAAGCGTATTCCTATTCCGAAGTCTACAAGAGAAGTCCGAAGCTTTTTAGGTACAGCGGGATGGTACCGGCGCTTCATCCAAAACTTTGCGGCTATATCATCACCACTTAGCGACACATTGAAAAAAGGAGTAAAATTCAACATGACACCCGAGGCAATTGATGCGTTCAACCAACTAAAACAAGCTCTAACGTCAGCTCCTGTATTGAAACATGCAGATTTCAGCAAGCGTTTCTGGATACAGTGTGACGCATCGGACATTGGTATAGGAGCTGTACTTTATCAATTGGACGAGAACAACCACGAAAACCCGATTGCGTTTTACTCGCAAAAGTTAAACGGTCACCAGCGAAACTATAGCGTGACGGAAAAAGAGTGCTTAGCAGCGGTACTTGCGGTCAAGAGGTTCCGGCCATACGTCGAAATGATGCCGTTCACCGTCGTAACGGACCACGCTAGTCTTAAATGGCTGATGTCATTGAAGGATTTGAGCGGCAGACTAGCCAGATGGTCTCTTCAACTGCAAGCGTTCGATTTCCAAATTGAACACAGGAAAGGCGCAGACAACGTGGTAGCCGACACACTCTCCCGTGCTATTGAAGAAGTGGAGTTAAATGGAGATGAGCTACTGGATATCGAAACTCTTGAATTTTCATCAAAGGAGTATCTGGACCTCATAGAAAATTGCTGTCAAAACGAGGAAAGGTTGCCAGATGTAAAGGTCGATAATGGAATGGTGTTTAAAAGGACAGAATTCAATCGAAACGACAGTGAATTGGAACAACTAAACTGGAAATTATGGGTACCTGAGGCGCTTACGTCAACTTTAATTGCTAAGGCACACGAACCGCAAACGACGGCCCATGGCGGAATTGCGAAAACACTCCATCGTTTACGCCAATTCTATTTTTGGCCTGGAATGACCAAGCAGGTTCGGAATTACATAAGCGAATGTGTCACTTGCAAAGAAAATAAATCTACAAATATAGAAATGCGACCTGGAATAGGGCAGGAGGTGATGACAGAACGTCCATTTCAGAAAATCTATATAGATTTTCTAGGCAAATATCCGCGCTCCAAAAAAGGAAATACTTACATATTTATTATAGTAGATCATTTTTCAAAATTTACCATTCTAAAAGCTATGCGTGAAGCGACAGCTGTAAAAGTGGTCGACTTTCTAATTCACGAGGTCTTTTATAAGTTTGGAGTACCCGAGGTTATCCACAGTGATAATGGAATTCAGTTTACGTCCAAGGAATTCCAGAAAATGATCGAAAGATTTCATATCATTCACATGAAAACCGCAATTTACTCACCACAGTCAAACGCCGCAGAGCGAGTTAACCAATCAGTACTAGCAGCAATACGAAGTTATCTCGACACTGATCATCGTGACTGGGACTTATATCTACCAGAGATTGAATGCGCGTTACGAAGTGCTGTTCACGCAGCTATTGGAGTTACACCCTTCTGTGCGCTATTTGGGTACAACATGTTTCTCAGCGGAGCTGACTACAAACTCGCTCGCAAGCTGAAGTCTCTTAGTGACCCAGAGATCATGATCTTAAGCAAGGAGGACAAATTAACACTTTTACGCGAGAAAATCAAAAATAACTTGCACTCAGCTTATGAGAAAAGCGCGCGTCGATATAACCAGCGAAAACGTGAAACAAATTTCGTTCCGGGGCAAGAAGTATTTAAAAGGAATTTCGCACAAAGCGACTTTAAACGCAACATTAACGCAAAGTTTTGCAGAAAATTTATAAAGTGCCGTATAAGCCAAGCAGTTGGAAACAACATGTATAAATTAGAAAGCCTTGATGGCAAACCACTTGGAACTTACCATGCAAAGGACATCAGGCAATGAAAAAAAAAATCTACTAAGCAAAAACAGCTACTCCACAAAATAATTGGTGCAATACTTACCGACATATCCAGTAATAAATCTAAACAACGGTATCCCGTCCGCGGGAGATCCTAAACAACAAAATTGGCACAACGTTATTCTTAGAGAGGCGTAAAGTGTTATCTTCAAAGCGGTTACTCAGTCACCACACCAGGATAATCTAAAAAAATAAAACAACAAAAGGATACAAATTATAAAAACGAGTTGTTTTTTTATTTGCACTAGTGCAATTTTATTGAGCTGCACTATGTGCAGTTTTATTCAGAGGGTTAACTAGAACTAACTAACTAAAAGCTTAAAGCTACCTTAAGTAGTCGATATTGCTGTTGTTGTTGTTGTTGTTGCTGTTGTTGTTGTTGTTGTTGTTGTTGTTGTTCCGCCGACGCTGCATCGTGGTCGTTATTGTTACAGTTGATATTGCTGTCGTTGTTGTTGTTGTTGTTGTTGTTGTTCCTGTGGTTGTTGCGATTATGCTTACTAGGCCGTTCCCATAGAACGGAAAAATAGCAGACATATCGTCAGCATTTTGGCACTGGAGCGGATGCGCGTGTTAACTTCCCCCCTTCTCAAGAGCGGCTGTCCTCAGTCGCGCTATGAAACTGTGGTTGACTTTCTGCTTTGGTCCTTTCGACCAATTCTACTATAGCGAGCTTCCTTCGTTTATTTCTCCAAAAGAAAATTGCCATTGTCATAACCATGATAAGGGCAATCATGCAGAGCATGCCTAATGAAATCTGAGATTTTGTTTTTATTTCTGTACGTAGGGCTGCGATATGGTTTAGATTTCTTATGTTGACCTCATGCAAGTAAGGTAGGGATAACGTAATTATATGATCGGTGAAATTTATTTCTTGTGCCATAGGCAATTCTGGAGTTAGTTGGTATTTTCGTTTTTGGTTTTCAAAGACAGTACCATTTATTGTTACTTTATCGTTAAATGTTACCAAATATGTTCCATTTACAATCACAGGAGGTTTGTCATCTTGACGAATTTCCGACACGCAATCATTGATTATAATCATGCCTTCGTCCACGACTTCCGTCATCGCCATATCGTGCGCCGAAATTGTTTTACAGTTAGCGGTGTAATTATTAAGTAGATGTTGTAGGCAAGATCCATCCGAGCTGTTTATCTCCCTGCAGAATGTTGATGTGGTCGCTCTTTCGCAGTTTCCTACTAATTTATAAGTCTTGTCACACTTTGCTACTATCTTAGATTCAAATATAATTATCTTTGAGTCATGTACTACCGGGTAAATTATGGTTTTATTACAAACTGACTGAATTTTAGGGTACTTAATTAAGAAAAGTATAATTTCCTGATTTTGTAAGATTTTTAATTTAGAATTAAGTATAATATCGCTTACGCTAATGTCAGTTGACTTTTCATTTTTAACAATAGATTCAATTTCTTTATTATCGAGTAAAATAGGATTTATAACATTCATTTTTCCAAGCATAATAGACAAAACAATATTACTTAGTTCAGTTATAACAGCTCTATTCCTGCTGCTTATAAGTCCGAATAAATGAGCCGTGTCGAGGTCTGTTGTCTTAGTTTTGTTCAATAGTTGATTAACGGCGTTCGTTATTTTATTAATTTGGGTTTGCATTACGGAGTTTATTTTTATTTGCTGTTCGTTTGACTCTAGTAAGATCTCATTTTTAATTTTTATTTCTTGAAAATCATCAAAATCTGGGGTGCCCGCTACATACTTGAGTGCGGTACCTATAAAATTAAGGCTACGAGCGTAACGATGATGGATTGTAAGTGTTTCTAAAAGCTGAGTTATTTGTTCTATGTCGAGTTCCAGAAGTTTCCTCATATGTGAGTGTGGGAGAAGGTCCATGTATTTTTCCGTTTCTTTTATAATTTTATCAAAGTTTGTTAGATTCGTACGGTGCGTAAGGTAGTTATAGTCGGAGTAAATTGCAACCACGCCGTCTGCAATGGGTATATAGTTGGATTTTGAGTAATCCAGTAATTCGCCCTGAATTTGTGTTAGGAATGGTAACCTGTAAAGAAAATTTATCTGAGATTACTTTTGTGAATTCGACTGTTTCCAACTAATATCGTAGTTCCCAAGTCTTTATCCACAACTTTTTCTATATAAAGTTTCCTGAACTTGTTTCCTATGCGTTTGTTGGTTCTAACGAATACTCTATCGCCTGGCTTATATTTTCTTGTATGTCTACCTAAGTTATGGCGCTGTAATTCTATTCGCTGAGCATCCGTGAGTTTTTCTTTTATTTTTTCTTTAAGTTCATTCGGTGCTGCGTGAATTATGTCTATCGGTCTGTAGTTTGTTATTGAGTGAACTGTTCTATTGTACCTAGTTGTCGCTAGAAGAATTAATTCAGAGGTATCAGAGATATCTAATTCTATTTTCAGGCAACGAGCTATTTCAGTGAGTGTGCTGTGAAACCTTTCCACTTGTCCATTTGTAGTGCTGTGGAAAGGTGGCGTTGTATAAATTTCTGCTCCGAAATGATTCATCAGCATTGATTTTATGGCTTCCGAGTTCAGCGATTTTTCGTTATCGCACACTATCTGTTTAGTTTTATTGTAGAAATTAAGAATTTCGTATAGGGGTTCTTTAATATCAACTATGGCTCTCGATTTTATTGGGAAAACTATTGCAAATTTGGAGAATTTGTCAATGCTAGTAAGGAAGTGCATTTTATCGGTAGAATAAATATCTACATGTAAAATCTCACCTGGATAAGATGGCACGGGTGTTTGGCCTATTTCTGTTCGGATTGGGTGACGTTGGTATTTGGCTTCGAGGCAAGTTTTACAATTTGAGGTAATCTCTTTTAGTCTTTTTCGAATTCCCGGAAAGTAATAATCCGTAAGGATTTGCTGTGTATTTTCCCTCGCAGATCTATGTGCACGGTTATGTTCTGTTGCGAGAATTTCAACCTGATCGTCTTTATTGATCACATCCATAACTTTTTTCTCAGTATGGCGAAATTTAACCGAAGGGAACATTTTAATTATGTTATTTTGAATTTTTCCTAGCACAGGTAGTTCGCAATAGATTCCGTTAATAACGTTAGGGTTTACGGATGTCTTAAAAGCATCATAAATATCGTTCAGTGAAGAGAATGTGATTTCATGCCCAGTTTGTGTTTTAAATAGGATCTTAGATGTTTTTTTAATTTTGGGACCTTGGTCAAGAATTATCTGATTTTTAAAACAGTTTACCGGATTCTGCACTGTTGGAATAGTTGGTGTGAGAGATTCTTCGCTGTGAGTTGTCATATCGTCTGAGATTTCTCCTTCATTAAGAGCATTCATATGCTGCCTTGAGAGAGCATCTGCAACGAAGTTTTCCTTGCCTGGTTTGTAAAAGAATTTCGGTGAGAATTCTTCCACAAAAGCTTTCCACCTTTTGATCTTGGCGTTCGAGCTCTTATCAGATATGGCGAAGATCAATGGTTGATGGTCAGTAAAGATGTTAAGTTGTTTTACGCCATATAAATAGTTACGAAGCTTCTGTAATGCCCACACTATGGCCAAAAGTTCACGCTCATTGGTTGCGTAGTGTTCTTCCGTGCAGGAAAGTGTCCTTGAAATCATTATAATAGGTCTGCCGTCTTGAGACAAAACAGCTCCTATTGCTTGAGAGGACGCGTCCGTCGTAAGGTCAAATGGCTTTCCAAAATCGGGATACAAAAGTAGTACCTCTTCAGATGCTAAAATTTTCTTTATTTTGTCGAAGGCTTCAATTCCCGCTTCATCTAGATCAATTGTTGTCTTTTTAGATTTATTGGCACTTACATGGCCATTGTCCCCCCGCAGAAATTTGGTTAGAGGTCTTGCAATTTGTGCATAGTCTTTAATGAATCGCCGGTAATAGCCGGCAAGTCCAAGAAATGATCGTAGGGCGCGGAGGGTTTTGGGCATTTTAAAGGTTAGAATATCGTTGACTTTATCTGGGGACGTTTTAATGCCACTACCCGATACCAAGAATCCCAAGAATTCAACCTCGCGCTTGAAGAACCTAGATTTTTCTAAGGAAACACGCATATTTGCCTCGTAAAGTTTTGAAAGAATTCTGCTGATATCCTTGAGATGCTGCTCTTCCGTTTGGGAGAAGATTATTACGTCGTCTATGTAGACGTGGCAACATCTACCGATTTCGTCCCTTAGGATATCGTCTATTGTCCTCTGGAAGATGCTTGGGGCGTTCTTAAGCCCAAAAGGCAGTCGGCAAAATTCATATTTGCCGTTGTTAATCGAAAAGGCAGTTTTTTCCCGATCTTCTTGAGCTAATTTTATCTGATGGAAACCTGACTTCAAGTCAATTGTGGTAAAGTATGACGAATGGCCGAGATTTGCCAGAATAACTGACGTATCCGGAATCGGATACTTGTCGCTTATGGTCTTTTCATTCAGCTTCCTGAAATCAATAACAAGTCGCATTTTACGATTACCATCCCCATCAATGCCCTTTTTATCAACCACCCATATAGGGTTGTTGAAAGGTGACCGTGAAGGTCTGATAATACCGGATTCTAGCAGCGATTTCACCTCGTTATTAACAAATTCGGCCGCTGCCATAGGGTACGGGTACGCCTTAGAGTAAACCGGTTCATTATCAATGGTGCGAATGCTGGCGACAACCTTGGTATTATAAGGTAATGACTCTTTGGGGTCGGCGAATACCCCTGATTGATTTTTAATCATAGTTGAAAATTGTTCAACAAGCTCAGAAGGAACGGTTGAGTCATCAATAATAAGATTATTTATTTTGCTAGAATAGAGGTACAGAAATTCTTCCTGACCACCATCGTGTTGCAAAATTCCTTTCCTGACATCAAGTTTTGCGTTTATTTCAAACAGGAAGTCAAAACCAACTATTCCGTCAAATTTTTCGAGGTTTGGTAAAATATAAAAATTGGATGTTTTATTAAACACATTCATTAAACATTTTGAATTGACTCTAGTTTCACCGTGTATTGATTTAACCAAAAAAGGAGTTTCTGTGGGTTTAACAGCTTTTAAAAGGCTTAGGTTTCTTACGTAATTTTTTGACGTTCCAGTGTCGATTAAGAATTTTAGTTCATTCCCTCCTAGTGTCCTGCAGACGTACGGGAGGAGGGATTTCCCTCTAAAAAATTAATTTCATCTTTAATTTCCAAAATATCTTCTGTGTGACTGTCGTTAAAACCTGAGTTTGCGTTTTCGTAATAGTCGTCGTAGTCAAAGTGATCCTCACCGCTAAGGCTTTCCTCTTCAGGCTCGATATCCCGATGAGCCAGATGATTGATTCTCTGTAACTTTGCCATGGGTGCTCTGTCTGAGTCCCGATGCCTCTTAAACGGTTTGGCTTGTTGGTCAGGCCCCAAGGGCCTTGGTTCGTTAATGTTAACACCGAAAGCAGTTCTGTTGTTGGGAGTTACTAATGGTCTACGATCCAATGGGTGGATAGGCGGAGCCTGTGGGCTTGGCCTATTCAAGACAAATCGAGAGGTGGAAGCATCGACTTCCATGGGAATAGGTTGCTGTGGTCTCTGTTGTCTTCTATCTAAGGGAATTCCACGATATTGTGGAATAAAGGGTTGTGGAGCAAACGATTGTCGTTCATGTCTATTAAAAGAATTGGCGAATACCAATCGCGCTTGGTTGGCTTCTAACTCCTGAGCGAGTGCCAGCGCTGTCGGCATATCATCCGGCCTGGATGAAAATAGTATGTCGCACAATGGCCGGTTTAGGCCAGAGATGAAAACGCGAAGTGCGTCCTGTCTGTATTTTGTGTTAAGAGACTCTATGAGTCCATCCTGACCGCTATATGACATTATGGTCTTATTAATTATTAATGTCAACTTCTTCTCTACCTCATCGTAGAATTCTATAATTGACAATTTACCTTGCCGTAACGTTGACATCTCCTGTTCTACCAAGTAGACAGGTCTTTTGTCAGCGTACGTAAAGTCTAGCCTGGCGATTATTGCTCGAAAATTCAGAACCGTATTAAAAGAAGCCAAAACCATGTCTGCTGATCCTGTTATCTTGTTCCTTATTATGGCTACCGCTTGGTAGTGCTTTGAGCTGCCAACATGGTTTTCGAAAATTTTGTAAGCGGTGTGAGCCGCTTGTCTCCATGAGACATATCTCGCCTGATCACCAGAAAATTCTGGAAGTGACTTCACTAGGTCTAGTGATTCATCACATGTTGTGCCTGGAACTATTGTTACATCCCTAAACTCCTCGACATGGGAGGGGGTCTCTAACAAGGTCAGTTTATTCGTTAAGTCGTCCAGTTTCCCCTGAAATTCACGTCTAGTTTGTTCGGTCGCGGCCCTTATTGCTGCATTAAGCAGGGTCTGCATTGTGTCTGCGTCCATGTTAATACAATTGTTAAAATTGAGAAAACTTAATATTTTATAAAAATCTTTATGTAGAGGTATTCAATAATATAAATTTTAATATAATCGATAAAGTTGCTAGAGCTTTAATATTTATACAAAAATTCAAACAATATTAAATTAATAGAATAATACTAAAATAAAAATATCTACAGTATTAACACGTTCATGATCCTTGCGTCGTTTGTCCACTCGGTGAAGCCGCATTCGATGGTTAGAGAATTTTTATTTGATTATTTTCTATTTACTGAAATCGTCTTTTAGTAATTACTCAATTTATAACTGTTTTTTATTCTTTCCACGTAAGAGTTTAACTCATTTCTTCTATTAAGAATTTTAATTTTTAAGAGTTTTTTTCTTTTAAATATCTAATAACTTTTTCTTTTTATTTTCAGGTAAGTCTTTCCAGCTATTGGTAAGTTCCTTTAATTTATTTTTTCAATATTTTTTATTTCTTTCCTCTATGAAGAAATTCACTGTTTCTATCTTTTCTTCTTATGAAGAATTTCACTGTTTTTATTTGTTTCTTCTATGAAGAATTTATTATTTTTTTATGAAGAAATTCACTGTTTTCATTTTTTTTCTTCTATAAAGAATTTATTTTTTATGAAGAAATTCACTGTTTTCTCGTTTCAGGTAAGAATCGTTTTCCTCTCAGGTAAGTTCACTTTTAATTCAGTTTTTGAAATAAATTTCTACGGCCTTTATTTAGAACGTTCAACTTGTATTTTTAATTTTATATCTCTTTTGTTAAAAATTCACTTTAGTTTATTTTTTCCTCATAGAAAAATTTTATTCGAAGATAGAAATTTTTGTTAAAATTTGCTCAAATAACTTTCGCAACATACAAATTTTTTTAAAAATTGTTCACATAGAAATTTGCTCAAATATTTTTTCCAACATAGAGATTTTGTATTTATAACTGTTCACATATTCTTTCAACACAGAAAAATTTTTTAAATTTGTTCACATAGCAAATTTTATAAATTTGTTCAAATTTTTCACAACATAGGAAATTTTTTATTTCTAACTGATCACATATGTTTTGCTAATTATGTGCAAATTTTATGCTCGTAGTTTCTTTAAATTTTCAATGTTCTACGCATTTACTTGTTCAGGGTCCGAACCCTAGCTACGCACAATAACTTCTTCGCGTAGCCCCACGTTGGGCGCCAATTATAAAAACGAGTTGTTTTTTTATTTGCACTAGTGCAATTTTATTGAGCTGCACTATGTGCAGTTTTATTCAGAGGGTTAACTAGAACTAACTAACTAAAAGCTTAAAGCTACCTTAAGTAGTCGATATTGCTGTTGTTGTTGTTGTTGTTGCTGTTGTTGTTGTTGTTGTTGTTTTTGTTGTTCCGCCGACGCTGCATCGTGGTCGTTATTGTTACAGTTGATATTGCTGTCGTTGTTGTTGTTGTTGTTGTTCCTGTGGTTGTTGCGATTATGCTTACTAGGCCGTTCCCATAGAACGGAAAAATAGCAGACATATCGTCAGCATTTTGGCACTGGAGCGGATGCGCGTGTTAACTTACACAAAGTAAAAATAACTTAAACAAGATTATAAGATAAAAACTTCCCGGCAAATGATAAACAGCTATGAAAGTCCACTGCAGTGCCACGTAAAAAGGTCTGAAAAGAAAAAAAAAAAAACTTATAATTACAAGTAAAAAAAAAAAAAAAATTAAAAACAAGTTACATTTAAAAGCAAACTATAATTTTTGCCCGGCTAGCAAGGGATAAAAACAAAGTCTCAGGGTGTGGGCGGAAGCCTACGTTGAGCGAAAAAAAAAAAAAAAAAACAACTCAAATTGCGTCCAAGCCCAAAAAGAGTAGACTCGCACACTGTCTTTGGTCAAAGAAGTTCTAGCCAAAGTCAGAGTTTTGTTGCGTGTCGTTTGAGTGAGTTGGAAACAACACCCTATATGCGCAATTTCTTTTGAAATAATAAAAAGCTACCATTTTGGTGGAGATAGGCTCTGCTTTCAACAACCAAGGGGCAATGCACTCGATGGCAGCTAGAACTGCCCATATAACTACCAAATAACTATGCAGCTACACCTGTCACAAAAACTGTGGTACCATGTAGCATCCACTTACTTCTTTTGTTTTTTTTTAACTCCAGCAGCTTTATAAGCCACTCTTACGACGACCCTCCTCTAGGTAGTGTCAAAACGCATCTCTACCACCATGCTATCGTTGGTCACATGCTCAACATTACCCTACTCAACTACAGCTGCGTCGCGACAACTTCTTCAGCGTATCAACTCCTAGTATAAGGATTTGGACTTCCAGATGCTGACTTAGAAGCCATAATTTCGACCGTGCTCGCTGAAGATTCGCGCGCCTTACAAAGTAAAATGCAACATCATCAGCAAAAATAATAGCAACAGTGGCAGCAACAGCATGCGCAACACATGCAACAACAGCACAGCAGTGGCAAGTCTCCTCCGGCTAATGTGAGATGAGCACATGAACTGCGACTGTAGCGGCAGCAGCGGCGGCGGCAAATGTTCCAGCTGCACCAACGACTTCTGGCCAACACATTCAATGAAGCGCTTTACTTCTGCCCAACACTGAAGAACGGGCAAAAGAATCTTCAGTCCACAAGAGTGATGAAAATGTGCACCAGCGACAAAATTGAACCATGCTGCCAAAAATATTATATCCAATGGTATACGATGTTTATACAGCAGGAAACTCCAAATCATCGAATCTCAGCTGTCAAAATTGTAATTTCTCGCATTGCCAACGTCATGGGTAAACGTCAGTATAGCAGCAAAAAGGCAAACCTTACAACAGCATGCCAGTTTTAAAATCCCACGTTAGGGGATTTTATTATAGCATAAAAAAGGGGTTGAAGATTAGATAACGAGGAAAAATCAGAACAAGATAGTTATACTTATAGGGGGTTTTCGAAAAAAAAAAATGACAGAAAAGAAAATCAAACTAACAATTATTAGAGGCCATGAAAAGCCTAAAGGAGGAAAGAGCAGCGAGGGCATAACCATGGTAGGGATAGACATTATGAGAAAAGGCTGGAAAAGTTCAGTTCCTGCGAGGTTGGTCTGAGAGTTATTTTGAGGAAGAAAATTTCTAGAAGTTTATTCCGAAACAAAGCTTCAAGCAGTTAAGTGGTGATTGAGTTACAAGTGCAAGTGCATTTCAAAAAAATTGTGTGTTAGAAAAAAAAAAAAAAAAACAAAAAAAGTGAGTCAAACAAAGGCAACTTGGGCGAAACAGTTTTTACACGAAGCAGAGGAAAAATAAAATAAAAAGAGCAGAAAAGGTGAGGATTCAAATTTATGAAGTGTATATGAAATTCAAATAGGAATTTTAGGACCGGAAGGAACGTTTTGGCCGCAAGGAAGATAGAAGGCAATTTTTATGCAGCCTTGATCAGTCGCGAAGAAAAGAAGTGGAAATAGCAAAATCAAATTGTAGGTGATTTTAAAATGATTTCAAAAAAATCTTAATTGACGATTATGTTCCGCAGTGTGGCCGACCGGAAATAGGGGATTGCGCAAATCAGGATCCCATAAAAGATAAGTCGGTCACAAAAAAATTTTGTTCTTATATACATATATACATATACATATATACATATACATATATCTACATATACATACATATTCATTTTAATACCTACATATACACGCAAAATAAGCCACAAAGCCCTGAAGAATTTTCCAAGAAAATTAGTTTATATCCGCTTACAGTTCGATAGCGGATGCAAAATACATACGGCCAGTGATTCCCAACTCAATACCCTTCGGGTGCCGAAGTATATAAGAAAGAAGATTGAAAATGGTCGCTTCTAACGGAAGCCAACATTTCAGCAATAAAAAAAGTTAAATTCGGCCTAACTTAAATTTATAATTTTCTTTTATTTAATTTAATTTTAATTAATCCAACTTATATGAATATTCAAATTTTATCTAAGTTTTTTTGTCTATATTATTTATATATATTTGTATTACCAGTTCCTAATTTACATTTTTGTTAAGTTCAGAGTGATTCAGTTTTTTTTACTGTTCGAGAATAATTTTTGATGATTCCAAAATATTTAAAGCGCATTTAAGCGCATATTAAAAATCATGTGTGTTCGGTTCGAACAAAAACTTTGAGGCCATAAAATTTGGTTTTTTTCGAATTGTGTTTTAGTTTTGTATTCTTTTTTTGTACCAAGTGAAACCTAAGCGAGCTCCTTTAGGCAGATAAATTTTAAATGAATGAAAGTTCAGTTTTGTTGTAGTTATATAAAAAGGAAAAAATTTAAATTGAATATATGTATGTATTAGTGCCCTGAATTTTTGTCTTTCGCGCCGAATATTATTTTTGTATTACAAAACTTGAGAATTTTTTTATTGGATTTTAAATAATTTACATAATTGGTTTAATACATATTGAAATGTTTATACTGTTATTTTTTTTTTGTATGTATGAATGTAAATTTCGTTTTTTTTTTCTTAAATGTATATTTAACTTTTCTTAGAGACTAGCAAGATTGTCAAGATAAATTTAAAGGGTTTTATTTTAAATTTTTTTTTGTGTGTATAATTAGAGTTTGAGTTTCTATTTTGTATATTAATATTAATTAAGTTCTTGAATTGTGTTAATATAATTCCTTTATAGTATTCTTTAGTGTTATTTTTAAATTAATCATAATATAATCCTTGCGCCACTTACCTAGAAATAAGAGATTGAAATGTTAGTTTTAGGAAATAAAAATGTGAATCTTTAAATCGAAGCAATAATGGTTAACTAAATTAATTTGTAGTGGGGTGAAAAAGTACAGGGGCGTTCGAAAGGGGGGGATCAACAGGTGACATGGACATCTAAACGCAAGTTTTTTAATTGCGTTTGTTTTGTATGGGGTTACCAACGAAAATGCATGTGGTAACCATGGATGGGAGGGAGCATAAAGGAGGGTCAACATCTCTTCCGTCTCTTTGATGTGTTTGGTGAGTAAGAGTTTTCTAGGCGATGTTGGTCGAGTTTAAGTTGGGTTCGATTTTTTTGATAAATTGTCTGTTTAGTATAAACAGTTTTCGTCATTTTAGTTCTTTTTCTTTAGTATATTTTTTTTTATCGCAGTCTTAGGTTTAAATTAGTTTCTTTTTTTTTGCTTTAATTTTTGCTATGATTTAAATTTTTTTTTATTTTATTTAACGCTTTTTCTTTTCAGTTCGATAATGATTTAGTTTGATTTCATAATTCCGTTTTGATTTAGTTATTTATTTTTGTTTAAAGATAGTTTGAAATGTTTAATTTTGCTAATGGTTCCTTAATTTATTTAAAATTTTTTTCTGATTTCGTTTAATTGTTGCTTTAGTTTACATTCTCTCTGCGATAAGTTGGTTTCTTTTGTTAACATTTAATTTATTTCAGTTCATTATCAATTTGAGTTTTTTTTTGTTTACTTCCGGAGATGTTGTTTTTTTGGAAGGTCAAACCCAAAATCAACCAGCTTCATCTTCCAAAATTGAAATTGATGACTCCCAAGTATTTTTGCCTTGCACAAGTAGTAAAGTTGATCAGAAAATTCAAGACTTTTCAAAATCAAATGAATCACCCACTGAGGGAAATTTGGTGTCACCTACTATATTGGATTATGCCAACGAAACCGTAGACTCTACAGATTCGAGTAGCAGTAGCAGTGAAGACTTTGAGGATGCAGTGGAGCAAGAACCAATACGTTTTTTGTCTGCAAG
Source organism: Tetanocera ferruginea (assembly GCA_958299015.1). NCBI lineage: Eukaryota > Metazoa > Arthropoda > Insecta > Diptera > Sciomyzidae > Tetanocera > Tetanocera ferruginea. Next base: position 121,182,398 of record OY282640.1, read on the forward strand.
GTGCACAAAGGTGTGCCACCAACTCGTTTTGAAAATTCAATTCATTCAGCAATCTTGACAGTTTATACAATTAATTTCATTGAGGCAATTTCAATTAAGGAAGAGAAGGATCACTAAATCGCAGCAATGAAAGAGGAGCTACAATCCTTGGAGGAAAATAATACATGGACGTTAGTACAATTACCAAAAGGACGTAAAGCAATTGGATGCAAATTGGTTTTCAAGAAGAAGACAGATGAAAATGGCAACATTGAAAGATTCAAAGCGCGTTTGGTAGCACAAAGATACATCCAGAAATTCGGAATGCAGTATTTGCTCCAGAGGTAAGACAAACCACAACACGAACGTTATTTTCTATAGCAGGAAAAACAGACATGGATATTTTCCATTTTGACATTAAAACCGCTTTCTTGAATGGTGATCTAGAGGAAATTATCTACATGAAGCAACCTCCTGGTTTTCAGTCGGAAGAAAGTGGAGACAAGGTATGTTTATTACGTTAGAATCTTTATGGTCTAAAGCAAGCTGCACGGGCTTGGAATCAATGCATACATAATGCTTTGATTGAGTTCAAGTTTTGTCAGAGCAAAGCTGATCCTTGGTTATATACAAAGAGAGCAGGAGATGACATATGCTACCTTCTTGTATATGTTGATGATATACACATCACAAGCAAAAACTTGGCATTTATAGATACAGTGTTTAAAGTCCTGAGTACAAAATTCACGATGAAGAATTTGGGACCAGTTAAACATTATTTTGATATGGAAATTGTTAGAGATAAACATGGAAATTATTTAATGAGTCAAAAGAATTACATCAATAAAATAGTAAATGACTTTTGACTTACTGAATCGTAACATTCTGAAATACCTCTCAGTGTTTCTTATTCAAAATTTTCAAGTAGTGAACTACTTTTCGGTAATAAATTATATCAAAAAGCAATCGGAAGTCTTTTATACTTGTCAATTAACACAAGACCTGATATTGCAGCAAGTGTTGCTATACTGGCTCAAAAGACATGCAAACCAAACAAGGGCGATTGGACAGAAGTAAAGAGAGTTATAAAATATCTAAAAGGAACAGCAAATACAGCTTTAAAACTAAGTAGCACATGTATTAAAAACGAAAATCTTTTTGGATATGCGGATGCTGATTGGGGAGAAAACAACAAAGATAGGAAATCGAATAGCTGATATGTCATTTACCTTAATGGTGGTATAGTCAGTTGGTCCTATAGAAAACAAGATTGCGTAGCATTGCCATCTACAGAAGCCGAGTATATCGCATTAACGGAAACTTGTAAGGAAATTAAATGGTTTTATAGTTTATCGCAAGATTTTCAATACAATGTCAAAACTCCAATCAACATTCTTGAGGATAATCAAAGCTGTATAAAAATGCTCAACAATGAACGTTTCAATGCTAGATCAAAGCATATTGATATCAAATACAACTTCATCAAGAATTATATCTCAAACAAGTTCGTTCAAGTTTCCTACTGCCCAACGGATCAAATGGGCGCTGACATGTTAACGAAACCTTTACCGAAAGTTAAACTTAATAATTTTAAGAAATTATGTGATTTAAATAAATTTATCAAATAAGAGGAGTGTTAAAATATGTATATCTACTGTAATCTAAACTACTCTACTTCTACACTTTTTACATGGTTCAATTCATCTGAGGTTTTCATTTTAGAAATTTTCCAAAATGAATTTATCATTCTGAAATAAAACTACAAACCAATACCAAGGCAAACGTAAATCTTGTGGAGACCGCATGTGCCCTGACATATTTTATGCCTTGCGATAGATGCCATGAATTATCTCAGGGCATGTCCATGACTCAATAATTTATAAGGTAATCCCGATATTTGACATACCCTTATTTTTTGTAAACAAAAAAATATTCTCTCTCGAAAATGAATGACAAACAGGGTTTTGTGGTCTCCTCAAAAAAAATGTATGTTTCAGTGTTGTGCTGTGTTTTTTTTTAATAAAAAAGTATGTGTTTTTAGTATTTTACTGCTTAAAAAAAAAACAAAATCAGTATGCATTGCTTTCATTGAATTTTTTAAGGCAATAAATTCGTGAAAATATTTCAAGCTTGGACTCTGTGAAGTCGCAGAACCTTTAAAAATCATCTGATGGATGCTTCAAAATACAAAAGTAGCAGAGAATTTATTGACTAGAAATTTAAAGATATATTGTACTAAAAATAGTACGATATTCAAGCACCTGTGAGATTTTTGTGTCATTCAAAATGCTCTCCTCTTCAAATAAGGGTATCTATCTCCATTTTCGTGAGAAGACGTCAAATATCGGGATAACCTTATAATTATTGAGTCATGGGCCAAGGTTGATTTATTTAAGGTTGCGTACATTTTTTGACGCATCCTTATTTTATGTAAACAAAAATATTTTGACGTTTGCAGAGTAGGGTTTTGTGCTGCTCGAGAAAAAAAGTATTTTTCAGGGTTTTGTGCAGTTTTCTGTTTTATTGTGTACACACTAAGTCAAGATGTGTTAAAATTTTGATTTTTGTCAAAATTGGAAGAAAAAGTGGTTTTTACGATCACCGTTGTCCAATGCAATGAAAGTTTCGAAAATGAAAATATTTATTTGGTCTGTCTTTCTTGATATTCTTAATATATATTTATTTCATTAAACCTTTTTTAGGGCATAGTACTGAAATCCTTCAATCAAAACTAAAATTATGTGCATAAATCAAACTCAATGACTTAATTTAATCAGGACATCCGAATAAAAAAAGGACCATTAAAAGTACTAAACAAAAATTTTAGTATTCTATTTACCAAATAGTACTACAAAAAACTACCAATAGTATTATATTCAGGCAACCGTGTCAGTTCTTTATACTATGTTCACACTGAGATCAAATTAGGTAATTTCGTGAGATAATTTCGAAATTGTACAAAAGTGTTCACACTGGGCTTGGATAATTTCGTTTGACGTTTGATTTATTTTTTTTTCAATTCATTATTGGCCACATTCAGCATTCTCGACAGTTGTCAACTTAAATGTTCAATTAAAAATAGAAAATTCTTACTCAAAGTAAGTTTGCAAAATTATTTCGCATAAAGCCGTACATATTATCAATTGTGCAACTTTAATTCATTGAAAACATCGCTCACCTAAGTTTCACTGAATGGGTTGCTAACCGAAGGGTCAAAACAGCTAAGTATCTGAATGTGGCCTAAGGAAGTGGTGTTCTGAAATCAGAGTGCGGCACTTTTCTTACTGGTGTATGTTTACGCAAATACATAAACAGTCACTCAGGGCCGTATTCGGTTGTTGCGTTAACTAGGCGCAGTTTTTTAATAGGAATTGCCTATGAAACAAGTTTCTGTTTGAGTGGTTAAAAAGTTTAAGTGAATGATTTATTGATTTAAAATTATTTTATAATTGTATTTCCACACCACCCTTGAGGTATACAATTTGGTGCGTTACCGATTTTTTTGGGTGTTCGGTTCCCCAGTAGGCCTATTTCACCCATAAAGAAAAGAAATCATTAGTAAAATATTAATAAATATTTAAGCTTTAAATTAAATACTAATTTCCCTTAAAATGAATAGTTTTATGGAGCTTTTGTCTGATTGAAGGCTTTTCGTTAAGAGTTTTGGTAATATAAAAATATCGCGTTTTCAAAAAAATGTCAATTAATGATTTGACTAAAATATTATAATGGCCGGAAGACTTTACATGACCTTCAAACATACTTTCTCCAATAAGGGATTTTTGCGTATTTAATAATATTCTATTATAATATATTTTTGCAAAATAGATTTGTTTTTTTCCAATAATTTTGTTTGAATACGAAGTTCCTTTTCAGCAATCATGCAAACAGCTTCGACTGACTTTGATGGTATTTTTAAATATCCCTTCGATTTAAATTTTACAAGTGATTGCTGATTTATGTCACCCTCCAAATCTATTTTGCAATTATTACATTTTAAATCGACTGCAACTTGAATACAACAAACCCGGCTATGTACCTAACAACGTGAGTAGTATATTCTGTCAATATGCTCGGGTCTGCAAAATAATTATGTTCATTTAAAAAAGGATTATTTTCATAATTAATAATATTAACGACTTCACTAGATACAACTTCATTATTTAAATTATTGCAATTTAAATTTTCCGATTTAATAGGATTAGATGAACTTATATTTAAAATTTCAATATTTTCTAGGGGTATGCAATTACCAATGCCACCTTCTCTAATTTTGCATCTAATAATTAATTTTTTATATGCAGATTTAAATTGCTTAACCGAAGGATTATCATTATGACCCAAATGTGAGCGTATCGAACTAAAAAATAACTCAATATGGTCTTGGTTAAGCTTATAAAATGGAACAAATGATAATATTTTAGTTGCTATGAACCTTTCATAAATTACTTTAATATTCAACACACATGCAATTATACCTATAAACCCTGTCTTTCTTCGGTGTGTTGTGATTAATTGCCCATTTATGGTGCGAAGCTGGCTTAAATAGGCAACAAAATTATTTCCAAATGAAATTAAACTTTCTACATTTTCCTGGCAAAGAGATTTTTCAAAACCGAATTTGTAAATGCTTCTACTATTAAGGATATCGAATACATCATTAATCTGTCTGATAAATTTGACGGTAGCTTCACTATCTTGAAATTCTGGTAAAAGCAGAACTTCCCTGCAAAAATCTAGTGCGTCTGCAACAGATTTGCTTAGAGCTTGCACAGCAAGTCTAACCTTCATTTTTTGATCATGAAAATATATATGGGCTCTTCTAAGCTTGTTTCCTAAATGTAATTCTTCTTTTTCTTGTAACTCTACAAGATTTTGAAGGTACTGCCATTTAATAATTTTGTTTTCTGCATCCATAAACTCTCCCATTTCTGCAAAAAAATTCCTTATCAGTTTAATCATGTGGCAGGGGTCCGGGAAAATACAAAACTTATCTATAGAATCATCTAGCTGAAAAACATTTTCCGTACTAATGTCACGTAAATCTGACCCTAACAATCTAGCTGCAGTAAAGTTCACTGCTGCTCCGTCAAATGTTACCCCAATTAATTCAGCCCCAGTTGCTAAAATATGTCCTATACAATGCTTGATCATGTTTTGTTTTTGATGTGCATCAAGTGATGCGATTGGAAAATACCCAACAGGGATTTTCCAACTTTGGTTGATGCACACGACCAGGAAAACCAAGATTTGTGTAGCTTCGGTGCTACTGCAATCACCATCTCCAATAAAAGTTAATCCTATTGGTCCTTTGTTACTCCAATCTATGTGCCTAATAAAGAAATTATGATATATTTAAATTGAAATATAATGTAACTTTTAAATCCATACTTTCGAATAGCTATTTCATCAAAAACCAAGTTTAAAATTATTTTTTCTGATTGCTCTTTTGCTTTTTCTACGACCTCGCTAATTGCATCAAATGATTCTTTTGTGAATCCTGGACAGCAATCAAAACCCTCGTACCATTTTGCTATAGTCCGGGAATGTGGGAGGCAATTATCGAAATTTTGCCGAACATATTCATACGCTTTCGGTGAAAGAAAGTTTAAATTTAAAGCAAAAGATCTTAAGGCTGGCTGATACTTTCTTGAATTTGGCAGGCCCTTTAATTTTCTCAATTTTCTTTCGAATAAATCAGCATTCATGACTCCAAGATTCTCAAGTATCTCAGAAGTTTCTTCATTTATCAAATTGTTACTTTTTATTTTAGCTACAATTTGTTTGAGTGAGGCAATGCGTTTTGAATTCCGTCGAACTTTTTCGTTAAGGGTTTTTATTTTTCTATTTTTTTCCCTCACTATTTTCCGGAGCACGCTAAGTTTTTCTTTTGCCACTCTTTTTCTTGGCGTTGATGATAAATCATCGCAAGAATCCAAAGCTCTTTTCGCTGTCATTTTTTTTTTATCTGGCAATATAGGTTTTAAATTCGTGACAGGCTCAATACGAATTTTTTCAATAGCTGGTGGTAAAACTTGTATATTCTCAATAATTTTAATATTTTCTTTATTTGAGCCAAACGCCACCCTAAAATCTATATTACTACTACCTGGTGTCTTAATAAAATTGTTGCTGCAGGTAGGAATTGAATCTATGCCCCTAAAATATTGGTTCATTTCTATATATATATGTATTCATTAACGATAAAAGCGAAGTTTATACTTACATTTCATCACTAACAACACCTAGATACGGTATTGCAGCCGGAAATAACCGTTTACTACATTTCGTAGACCCGATGTAGTCATTTTCATGAAAATGATCTGAACAAACAACAGATCTGGTATTAACCATATCGGGTTTCAACCTAAGTGCACTTATCCATTTATTTCTTATGTCTAAGATGTGCGGAAATCTGAAAATAAACACAAATATCTATTAGAATTGATATAATATACTGACAGTAAGGGCGCATTGAAAAAGGGCGGCCCCCCTTCAAAATAGAATGCGGCCTTGCAGTTGTGTTCACGCTTTGACAATTCTAGCCGCTGAAAAATGGCGCGAAAACGGCGGGCTCTTTTCGCGATTTTTCTTATATTTCTTATTGGAAATATATTAATTTCCAATTAGTATTCACTGTGTTAAAACTACTTTAATATAAATAACGTGATTTTGCCATTTAAAACACACCGGTGTGGAAATTATTACCTGTGGAAGGAAATCGCACTGTTTTTCATTTTTTGGCCATTTTCACAGCTAAACACAACACAACGCATGTTTATTGTTTTAATTTAAACTGTTTTTATAATAATTGAACACTTTTTAGTAATGACAATCACTTTTTAATTAATTTTTTTATAATTTTCATCAAAGCACGACGCACTGTTTATCAAAGCGGTTCGATCTGTCAAAAAACGATACGAAAAAAAACTTTTTAACAAAAAAAAAAACCTACTTCAAAATCACTAGAAAGTAAAAAATAATTTTAAATTACTTTTACTATTTATTTCTTGGTCAAATTTGTATTTTTATAATAAATATATTTATTTTTTTATGATAATAAAAGCTTCTAGTCAGCGCTAATCATTGACGTAAAATCATGATTTTTTCGCCATCCCTACTCTATTTAAGACTTTTTTATTTGTAAATATCCTGCTTGGGTGACGCTGTATTAATTTGTAATCTTAATTTTTCTTAAATCTTACTTAAAATGCCTTATGTGTGTTGCAGCTGCACAAAAAATCTGATTATATTAGCGCCGACTTCGAAGCTCTTATTATCATAAAAAAATAAATATATTTATTATAAAAATACAAATTTGACCAAGAAATAAATAGTAAAAGTAATTTAAAATTATTTTTTACTTTCTAGTGATTTTGAAGTAGGTTTTTTTTTTTGTTAAAAAGTTTTTATTTCTTTCTTTTTAGAGAAAATGATGTATATTAAAAAAGTGTATAAATTAATTAAACACCAATTATTTATGCTCATAATATGGAAAATGCTTTTCTGTCGTTTCTTATTCTGGTCTTTGTCAGTATGTTTATCAGTACCTACTCTTGTATTTTTATCATTACCCCAATGTCAATATTGACTGAAATATAGTGTGTTTATAATATTGACACGCCTCTTTGTTGAGAATATCACACTCTTTGTTATAGTGTTTTCAATAGTTCTACCCATTCTAACAATGAATTTTACCACCCTTAAGTCAATATGATACAGTTTTTTACACACTGCCACACCCCTTTGTCGAATGATGACCACTTTATTCACAATAACTTGTTATAAGTGTGCCTACCTCTATACTTAATATCAGTACTCTAGTGTCAATATTATTCGCGATACAGTGTATTTTATATATTGCCACACCCCTTTATCAAACAAGGTCCACTGTATTGAAATTAATTGTTTTATAACTGTGCCTACCCCTGTAGTTAACTTTAGTACTCTAGTGTCAATATTATTCGAGATACAGAGTTTTTCTAATATTGCCACACCTCTTTGTCGACTAACGCCCACTTAATTGACTGCTATTTTTTACCTACCCTTGCATTTTTTCTGTGAATTTTATTAACTCTAGTACTCTAGTGTCAATATTTACTGAAATACAGTGTTTTTCTTACAGTGACACGCCCCTTTATCGAATACCGCCCACATTACTGACAGTAATTTGTTATATTTGTACCTACCTTTGTACTAAATTTTAATATCGTAGTGTCAATAGTAATCGAGATACAGTGTTTTTTTTTATATTGCCACTCCCCTTCTCGATTAACGCCCATTTTTTTTTTTACAAAAATTTGTAGTAATTTTTCCTACCTTTGTAATAAATTTCTGTACCCTAGTATCAATATTATTCGAGACACAGTAATTCTCTTATATTGCCACACCCCTTTGTCGAATTACGCCCACTTTTGTTATAGTAATTTCCAATAATTGTACATACCTCTGTACTTAATTTCAGTACTCTAGTGTCAATTTTCTTCGAGATACAGAGTTTTTACAATATTGCCACACCCTTTTTTAGAATTACGCCCACTTAAGTGATCGTCATTTTTAATACTTGTGCTTGCCCTTGTAATTTTACTGTGAATTATATTACCGTAGTGTCAATATTTACTGAGATACAGTGTTTTTCTTATAGAGACACGCCCCTTTTCCGAATACCGCCCCCTTTCATAAACGGGCACCTCCGCGTTGATAATCTCTATATGTTGACAAAAAATTACGGCAATCGGGCAAGTACTTTAGGAGTAATCGATGTACATACATTCACAAAAAAAAAAAAAAAAAAAAAAAAAAAAAAAAAAAAGAGAAACCAACCAACTTGAGAACCTCCTCCTTTTTGAAGTCGGTTAAAAAGCCGCACTACACGTACACTGTGTGTGTGCAAAACACCATTTCCTTATTTTTTACTTCTTTGATGTGGCCATTATCATGTGTCATGTATAATTTTGACGGCTCAGTTGGAATGGATAGCAAGATTGTTAATACGCCAAAAAAAGGGTGTGTTTAATTCACACTATATTCAGATTTCAGGGTTGTAGTGCATTTTTGCCTAATTTCGTGAGTAATTTAAACGAAATTACCTTGTTTGAGGTAATTTCCAAATCAACAAATTGTATGGGAAATTACCATAGTTTTTAGATAATTTTTTTTTTTTTTTTTTTTTTTTTTTTTTTTCGTTATACGATTTCTATTTGTATTTTGTATTTATTTATTTGTATTTATTTAATTCTTTCGAATAACCAGTACAACAAAGTTAGATAACCTTTTATGACAGTACTGGCAGCATAGAAGTACAAAGTATTTATAACATTTATAGCTTAAAATTACATAATAAACAAAAACGAGGCTTTTATACATCAGGTGAATTTTAAAATCTTAGAGAATAATAGTTTGAACAAGATTTACTTTCAATATAACATAAAAACAATATTAAACCCCTTAGCTAATTATCACTACTCTTATTACAACGAAGATAAATGTAAAGCTAATTTATTTTTAAATTGCACAGCGTTATTGTTAAATCTTATATAATTAGGAAGAGCGTTCCAAAGACGAACAGAATAAACAAAGAATTGCCTTTCAGAAGTTAAACAAGAATGACGTGAAGAGTTAATTTTATTTGTGCGACTAGACCGAGAAAAGTTTAATCTGGTGAACAAGTATTTCGGTTCTGTAGTGTTGATTATCTTATATAACAACAAGAGCGTACGGAAATCAAGCAATTTGTCGCAGGTCATACCATAGATTTTTTTAGCATATTGAGAGACATGGTCTCTTCAGTCGAAATTACATAAAAGCTCGAAATTACCTAATTTGATCTCAGTGTGAACATAGTATTACTCAAATGACTACGCTCTTTTGCTCTCATTTCAAAATAAGGGTGCCGAAATGAGAAAACGTCAAAAATGTATGCAACCTTATATAAATAAGCCTTGGTCATGGGCATGTCTAATGGCATGAGCAGTCACATTTCTGAATTTCACTGGAACTGAAATAATATGTTAAGGGCCAAATAGACTACACAGACTGTCGGTCAGACAGATGTTTTTTTCTTGTCATTGCGACGACTATACACTACACAGACTTCATGCACGCAGACTTGGTTTTTTAGTTCCCCTTTGTTGCGCGATGAGTGAGGACAGCGATGCTTCATGATTTCTATCTTTATTTTCATCATTAACACTTCATATTCATTGTTTTTAATATTTTTTCAGAATACTTTTTGCTTTCAATCCTCCAAAGTGACGACAGGGATTTAAAAAGCTCAATAAATTCAGCTAAATTTATCCTTTCTTTCGCTGCAACACGTCTTTGCACAACGAAAGTTTCGCAAATCTGTGAGGTTTCACCATACACTACACAGACGGTCCGTCAGACACGACCGAAAATTAAAATATTTTAATTTTTGTCAGACATCTGAACAGACCTTCAAACAGCCACTTCAAACAATACACTATTAGACCGTGTTTGACGTGTTTGATAGACCGTCGCAACAAACACGTGTTTGATGCGACAGTCTGTGTAGTCTATTTGGCCCTTTATCGGTGCTGCGCTACTTTTTGGCAAATTCTCATGTTAGTTCTAAATAAAAATTTCTTTTTAAGTAAATTTGGACGTGGTCTTTGTGTAAATACACCATTTTGATCATTTTAAATGACTTTAATACCTGTTCAGAACATTAAGTTCAAATGTTGCCGAAGTTGTTTACTGTTTACTGTTGGAAAATAAATTTGATTAATATGCCACGGCATAGAATGCCCAACAAAAAATACAGTTGTATATTTTAACATTCAACTCTCATGCGTTATGCAGGCTTCAAATCTGCATTCCTGTGTGCCACACGGCGGCCATTTCCACACAAGTTCGATAGCTAAGAAGCTAGTTCGACAATTTGGCACACTAGTTGGCTTGTTGACAAAAATTTTTGATTTTCTCTGTCCAACAAAGCAAAAAAAAACATTTCTGTAGTCATAACGAAACCAGGGCTGTATTAAAACATAAGTGTAGTACTATGTGGAGTACATTTTAATGATTTAAGTACGATATGAGAAATGTTTGGTACTTATTGTTTTCTATTTGGTAGTGCTCTATGTAAATTGCATACAGTATACATGATAACTTTGTTTGGATTCAGTAAAAAATTTGTTTCGAAAAAGTAAGCTGGTATGGAAGACTTGGAGAGCATTTTTTGTTTTATTTCCCCACACAAAAATAATTTTATTTCGAAGCAATAAATACTTTTTTAAAGGCCGTTTTGTTCACAGAGGAATAAATTTATCTCCGAGATAATTTAATTTTTTCAATTGTTCACAGAGAGTTAAGACTTTTAACTCCTGAGCGGGAGATAAAAATGGCGGCGAGATATCTTAAGAGCTTAAGGGGCTAAGAGTACATTTCTACTCTTCTCAAATGTAACCCTGTGTGTGCCAAACAAATTCCGTAATTTGAACGCTCGCTTTTTCGAACACATACAAGTAGCCATATTGTTTGCCACACGAGTTCCAGATGTGAAAGTCACATTAGTGCATGTGAAGGCATGTGCTATGCCCTGTGGAGACGGCCTGTAATACTACCCCGACAACAATCAGTTCGTACGGCTGCATATTTTGTAATATAAACACTTTCAACTTTTATTTATAATAAGAAAACAATATTTCTGATAAAAAGTTTCTGGTATCCTTAAAGCTTGAAATGTATTTTTTTAATATTAATAGCAAAAGTAAAAAATTACAAAAACAACAACGTTAAAAGCGAGATTAACCAACTCAGTCATAAAATGCAATCCAAAAACTGACAACATTCAGTTCGTACGATAGAAAGAATGAGAGTATCCACAAGGATAACGGGACAAATTATTTTTTGTTGATTCTGTATATCAATTGAGAATGTATTGAGAACGTTTTGGGAATGTTTTGAGAAAATTTCGGCCACTCTTTGATTTTATACCAGTAGTTTTTTTGAATGATTTTCTACTATGGCACGTGGCAAAGCAATTTGTAATGAAATAAGAAAGTAAATTGCCAAAAACTTTCTTTTACATAAAAGTTATGGTTTTTATTGCATAGCCCCTAGAAATAGCAAAGTCAACTGTCCAATACGTCATCAAAAATTATGTGAATATCGCCTCAATTGAGACACAGCAGCTTGGGCGATGAAATCAATCAAAAGTAAATTATCGAAATATACGAGCATTGGAGGCCATTATCATAGAAAAAAGACAGACTTCAGTGAGAAACTTAGCCAAAATGTGGTCGAATATGATCGATAGAAGTGTAAGCCGTGAATGGCTTACTCGGAAACTCGGAATAATTTGCATAAATTGAAATATGGCTTTTATAATGTGCATTTTGTTTAAACGAGTACCAGTGCATTCATTTTCAATTTTGCAGGAAAAGAAAGAACCACCGTTGACTGCCAATTTATGCAAATGTTTCCGAATCCATTCACAGCTTACACTTCTCTCGATCATATTCGACCACATCTTGGCAAACCTTTCAAACTGAACAACTGCTCAAGTCCTCAAGTTTAAGGCAATAGTAGAAATGTAGTTGTGTAGATTTTTGACGTACGCATATTTTGTTTTTGTTAAGTGCACAAGTCCTCAACTACACTGGCAGCTGCACTGAATTGTGAATACCCTTAATGTAACGCATAGATGCCAACCAAAATTCACACTCGAAATCACTAAATCACACAACATATATGTAAAAATCACTCGTGTGACACTCACAGCAAAAAATCACGCACATAGAAAAAAAATCACGCAAAATCACACAAACGGAACAGAAAATCACGCAAAAATCACACACAGAGCAGAAAATCACTCAGAAGCAATTCCAATATTACAGCATAAAAGAGCATTTAATGCCATACAATTTTACAAATAATGAGATATTTTCTGTTATTTGGTAATATCAGCAAAAGCTTATTGTTAAAAATTTATTAATATATTATTTACTAGATCAAAATTAAGAAGATATGAAAATTTTTGGTAATTCAATATATCAGTGGAACTAATTTAAATTTTCTGAATTTGTAATATAAACTTAATATTAACTTTTTAAAAGCTTAAACTTTATACCTACGTTAAGCAAATTTCAATTGCAGTGTTGGGTTTGTTCGTTAATATACGTGTTTTCGCATTTACTTGCACGCACTCTTCAACAATAAAAAGAGTGATTAAAAAAATTACGCATGAGTGAAAAATCACTCGCTTCATTTCAGAAATCACACATTGTCACACAGCCCTCAAAAAATCACGAAAAGTGATTTATCACACGAAACTGGCATGTATGATGTAACGACAATTTATGTGTTAATAGCAGAGTAGTCTTCAGAGCCAGAGCACATAGAGAACGTTTCGATAAGAGTGTGCTCTGATCACATTCAGATTTCTCCTGATCAAAGCTCTCTGATATTCACTCTACGTGCTTAGTCTTTTGAAACAGAGTAGGTAGAGTCAAGTCGATAGCGCTCTGTTTATGCTATGAGTGTAAACAAAAACTCGATTAAACCACTCTTATACTATGTTCACACTGAGATCAAATTAGGTTATTTCGAGCTTTTGTGTAATTTCGACTGAAATGATCTAATACTATGTTCACACTGAGATCAAATTAGGTAATTTCGAGCTTTTATGTAATTTCGACTGAAATTATCTAAAAACTATGGTAATTTCCCATACAATTTGTTGATTTGGAAATTACCTCAAACAAGGTAATTTCGTTTAAATTACTCACGAAATTAGGCAAAAATGCAATGCAACCCTGAAATCTGAATATAGTGTGAATTAAACACACCTTTTTTTGGCGTATTAACAATCTTGCTATCCATTCCAGCTGAGCCGTCAAAATTATACATGACACATGATAATGGCCACATTCAGATACTTAGCTGTTTTGACCCTTCGGTTAGCAACCCATTCAGTGAAACTTAGGTGAGCGATGTTTTCAATGAATTAAAGTTGCAAAATTGATAACATGTACGGCTTTATGCGAAATAATTTTGCAAACTTACTTTGAGTAAGAATTCTCTATTTTAATTGAACATTTAAGTTGGCAACTGTTGAGAGTGCTGAATGTGGCCAGTAAAAAATTGACAAAAAAATAAATCAAGCGTCAAACGAAATTATCCAAGCCTAGTGTGAACACTTTTGCACAATTTCAAAATTATCTCACGAAATTACCTAATTTGATCTCAGTGTGAACATAGTATAAAAACTATGGTAATTTCCCATACAATTTGTTGATTTGGACAAGGTAATTTCGTTTAAATTACTCACGAAATTAGGCAAAAATGCACTGCAACCCTGAAATCTGAATATAGTGTGAATTAAACACATCCTTTTTTGGCGTCTTAACAATCTTGCTATCCATTCCAGCTGAGCCGTCCAAATTATACATGACACATGATAATGGCCACATTCAGATACTTTACTTTTTTGACCCTTCGGGTAGCAACCCATTGAGTGAAACTTGGGTGAGCAATGTTTTCAATGAATTAAAGTTGAACAAGTGATAAGATGCACGGTTATGTGCGAAATAGTTTTGCAAACTTACTTTGAGTAAGAATTTTCTATTTTTAATTGAACATTTAAGTTGGCAACTGTTGAGTATGCTGTATGCGGCCAATAATGCATTGACAAAAAAATAAATCAAACGTCAAACGAAATTATCTAAGCCCAGTGTGAACACTTTTGTACAATTTCGAAATTATCTCACGAAATTAACTAATTTGATCTCAGTGTGAACATAGTATTAATGCTCTGACCAAAATAAAGAACACGAACAAGTGATTTGACAGGACCTGCTCTGCTCTTAACAAATAAACGAAAACGCCTTATATTAAACGTCTCCCTCCGAGTCAGCTGTAGCGGTTGTTGTACTAGCTTAACACAAATTTTACTCTAGCCGGCACACTGCAACACCGACATGTTTTGCACAAAGAGGTTATATATGTAGATTCTTTGTTTTTCATTTGACATTGAAGACGACAAAACTCCCGATTGCCAAACTGAGCCAACAGAATTGGATTCGTTTTCGTGCTGCTCGTTCGTCCACTTGTTCTTCTGGAATTCCAGAATAGCTGATTTCGTTTACGCGTTCCAGAAATAATCATTATTAAGAATTATTAATAATATTGCTTAAATATTCAAATTATTTTGAGAGCAAAAGAAGCAAAGGTTTTGTGAAGTGAAAAGATAAAATAAAGTTACAATAAAGGAGCACCATGGCAGGTTCACTACCACTCTTAACTTCTGAGCCAACATATCAGAAAATAAAACAATACTTTGATGAAAACGGCCAGAATCTTAACATCAAAAACCTCTTCGACAAGGACGCGGGACGTTTCGACAAATACAGGTGAGTTGCAGATAAAAAGTTATTGTTCGGACAACAATCAATTTGGAAAATTGAATGTGATTTTAATTGTCTCTACATTTCTATAATTTGTAGGTATACCTACGAGTAACATCCTGTCTATCAGTTAAAGGTTCACAATCATATGCTTCATTCCATTCTCTTACTACTGCCCTCTGGGCGGAATTTCTTGTAGGTAGTATTACCGTAATTTCTTTAGTTATTTACTCACATGTACCTTGTTTAAAAATGTTAAATTGCTGGATAACTTTTTCTATGTCTTTCGCGTGTGCTGCGAATTTAAGTTGGTTAAAACTTATTCCGTCATCAATTATTTTCAATTAAAAAGCTTTTGGATTAACTTCGTTCATACACATGTATTTTATATATATATATATATATATTTCCTTTCAATACATCATCGTCATTCAATTGTTAATTTAAATTTGAATTTTTTTATGTACACACATACGGGATTCGTTAAAAATAAGAAATACAAAAAATGGGTTCTCTTATTTCAAGTAGATGGTTCAATTCTGTATAAATAAAGTCAAACAAATGTTTTAATTTTTTTTTATGAAAATTTAAATCTTCAAATTCATAATTTTCATTAAATTATGAAATCCAAACATAAATCTAAAAGAAATGCTTTTGTTTTTTACCAAACCAATGCATATATTTATTATATTAATTTAATAATAATGTTTACAAGAATACAATTTTTTCTGAATTATGTTTTTAGTATTAAATAAATAAATTCATATATATTAAGTATTGCAAACAGTTATTTAAATCTTGTAGAAACAAAAAATATTCGGTTTGGTATATTTAAACAAACATAGAAAGTAGTGCTTTAAAAGTAATAAACAATTTCGCCGCGGTTTTGTTTGTATTGCAATTTAAATTTATTTCTTCCAAAAATTTAACACAACCCAGACTACAAAGCGTACAACGATATTGATTGTTATGACTCAGTTTATTCCTTCAGAAAAACTTTTTTCTAAGTCTGCATTAATCAAGAAAAATTTTGAAAAGTTTTTTTACCTTTGTTGGTTGTTTTTTTGTTTATAAAATAATTTTGGCATTTGCAGTTCGAATACCTCTTTTTTTTATTTGTTCACTTATAAAAGAGAATAATATTTTCATTCTTAAGTTATACTTTCAACTTATCTCTATGTTTATATATATTTTAACCAAGCGATAAGAAATTGAACGTTTTATACCTAGGTAGATATTAAAGTTTTATGGGTAGCTTAATGAAAACATCAGCTTAATCAATAACTTTTATATATAAATTGTAAAATGAGATAGAAAGTTTCTATAAAGTTTCATGGAAAAATTATAACTAATTCTTTTTATTTGTTTTTGTTTTACTTTTTCTGTCTGTGAACGTTAAAAATTAATAAAATGTTGAAAAAATGTTTAACCTTCAGGTTTGGTCTAGCTTTTATGAAGTATTGGCACCGTAAAATTCTTGTCATTCAACATTTTTTTATTTAAGTTTGTATTGGGTTTGTATGTCGGTGTTCTTTAGTTTACATTAAAAAAACAAACAAAAGAAAAATTACATTCAGTTTGTCAAAAACAAGGTTCGCTGTAAATATCGCAAACTATTAATCTATTGACTTAATATTTTGCGCATAAGCTTTGCTTCTTAATGTATTGCTTTATTAATATTGCTTCATCAACTATGAAATTCTATCTCCCTTGAAAAGATACTCCATCAAAATAACAACAATACCATATATTTTAGATTTTGTAATATTTAATAAAATATCTTAGAAAAATTAACTTGAGTTGAACATATTGTTGCAGGGAAATCCGCTTCTTTGAAATTTATTTGCTTATAATATAATAAAACAAAAACGCACCATAAGTAAAGTCCAGTAAAAGTGCACGTTACTTCAAAAAGTAATTTATATTACACAAACAGTAATACAAAATCAGCCTCAACAATTCCATTCCCGTATATTTAATTCTTGCTTTTGCATGGAATGAAAGTACTATACGCCCAAATAGAACCAAACCATCCAATCTTTTACCCTTTAGCTTTAACTGTGTTATTTTTCTGATTTTTGCTGCATTTCAATATAACTTTAATATACAAACATTACAAATTTAAATGATAATTGAATAAAGAGGTTGTTTGAAAGAAAGGTGGATAGGAAGTTACTTTGGCGCACCCTTAAGTTAATTATGCTATTTTGATAAACATTGATACTTTTGTCAGCGTTTGACTTTCCGGTTTAGTATTGATTTATTTGGTTTTTTTTTTTATATTATTAAAGGCTCTTTCCATAATGTGTTTATATACGTTATTAACTTTGTTTTTTCCCAACTATTACAAACTGAGTGGAAGACAAGGATTTATGTATGTATAAAATACTCTAATGACTTCAATACAATTGAACTCAACATTAGTTTTAACACAATTTTCCCAGTTCAATATAATAAGCTTTTCTATATTTGTGCTCGGAATTATATAATATCTATGCTTGAATGTTTGTCTATTTACTTAAAGGAAATATATAAACGGATGTATGTTAGTCATGTTCACGTACATACTATCAGCATTCTCTACATGAGTATAGAAAATATGTCAATCATAACAAAATAGCAATCTTGCACAAAATCTTGTCAAGTATAAAATTGGAGCAGCAACATAACATTTTAACAATATTGATTCAACAGATACGAACAAATATATCGACCAATAAATAAGCTTAAGTAATGATATTTTCATCGATAAATATGCATGTAGCAATAGATAAAATTTAAAAAATTTCAGTTTCATTAAGCTAATGCTTGCAACTTCTTACGACTAACGCCGCATTTTCTATAAATAAATGCAAGTATGTATACTTATTACCTCTTAGTTGGCGACCTTTAAATTTGTGGAAAACCAGTTTTTGACACTTTCATTATAGACTACACTGTGTTTTTAAATTCTCTCTTTTTTTTTTTTTGTTTTAACATTCAATGATGACCTTATATTTATGCATGCATGATATGCCTACGTCAGTTACCGTAAAAAATTTGCATTATACTTAACCCTCTAGCCCGCAAGGTTGAAATAATAAGACACAAAACGCTCCGTGAGGAGTAAGTTTGTAGATGTTGGGTTAAATGTTAGAACCCAAGATGAATAAACGTAGCAGGATTTGTTTTTCCGTAAGAAACGAGTTTTTAAAAGTTCTTTATTAAAAAATTATTTAAAAGTAACTTTTGCGTAACATTTATCAGACCAAATAGGAGTTAGGCAACTACTGGTTAGTTGGCTTAGCAGCAATAGAAACGTTGCTGTCTAGTCAAGCTATGTGGTTTGCTCTAAACAGAATTGTTGCTAAGAACAACAACAATTTAAGTATTACTGTTTAAAAATTGAAAAAATTATTTGAGCCAAAAGTTTTAAGTGTTTATAAAAACAAGCTAAGTCAGAGAAGACCTTATATATGGCAGGCATTTCATAAAACGTAATTATTCAACATTAAACATGGCGGCAGTGGACGTGCATGTTAAGTGTATAGCGTACAAACCAACGAACTGCGGTAGCCCGAGTTCAATCCTCAATTTGACAGATGCTATTTTCAATAAAAATTAGTTTTTCTGATCGGTTATCAACTCTGCAGACATTTGCAAACCTCAAAGAAAATCCATGAAAAGCTTTTTAAGAACTTGAATATTTGAAGTCGGCAAAATAAATATACATATATATATTTATTAAGGTGCCTCGACTTGTATGAAGAAAAAAAAGTTCCATTTGTACCCATTTTAAAATGAACCTTGATGTATTCTATGATCATTCCCAAAATATTTTGGCTATACCAAAATCCGTCAGTGAGCTAAACCATTTTGAAAAAACCTCCATAAATCATGTTTTCCGCATTTATACTGGCTAGTGTAATAGATGTAAATAAATTAACTGTAAATAAAATTCGTTCAATCACTTAACGACTGCATGTTTAACAACTTCATACGACCCTCATAAAGAGAAAGGTTTAAAATGTCAGTTCCACTTAAGCCCCTCAGAGCAAACTGAGCAAAACGTATCGAATTTTTTTTTCGAATTTCACATTCTAAGGGGTCTCAAAAGTTTCATGTGGTTGTCAAGATCTGCCAAAAAATTTAATGAATATAAAAGGACATCTTCCTGCCCCGCAAGGACAATGTTGTTTTTTGAGAAAAACAGTAAAAAATACCGGTCTTAAAATGCTTTGATTTTTTTAAAAAAAGGACATATGGCACGGACGCGACATTCGCACGGTTTTAATTACTCGAAAAAACAAGAAAAAAACAATTAGAGCCGATATGTATTTTAAGTATTCTAACGCGATAAAAGAGTGCTACATTTTATAAAAATATTGGCGAGATTTAGTACAAATTAGAACAAAGTAATAACACCGCGTTACAAAAATGAGCTTTTTTCAGTCCTATGAACCAAATATACCTCTTCTGAAAGAGGGGAAAAAATTAAAAAACACGTGTATCGTAGTTTTTCATGTACACGTCAGATTTTTTTTTTTTGTTACTGTTTTAAGTTCCGTTGTGCGAAAACGTATTTCTATATATTTTATCTTAGAAAAAATGCAGTGTTCGACTCGAAATAACTTTTGTAACGTTTTTGGATTATTTGCGCTTAGTAAAAATTTGCGAAACATTACGAAAACAGTGGTTAATTCGTTTCGGAAAATACTCAAGACTGCTAATGTTCCTTACTTGTGGTATACTCCTGAAATCTTGTGCGACTATTGCTATAGAAGTTTATGCAAGTTAACTGATGAAAGGTCAACAATAAAGTACGCTGTTTCGACAATTTGGCTACCACGTAAGGATCACTGCAATGAGTTGTGCTACTTTTGCGTAACTTATACTCACACATCGGTTATTCCAGCGGTTCTGTACACACCAGAAGAACGTATATTAGCTTCAGTGGAGGTTTTTGATGATGTTCCCGAAATAAACGAAGGAGATCCAACAGCAGTACTAACATCATTAACACTGTCATCAATATTGGTTCCATCGAATGAGAGGGGCGAAGTCCAGAAGTATCGGAATTTATACCAACACGCAGTGAACTTGGGACTGCAGCGCCGCATTCAGTAACGCAAGCCGACTTCGTGATCGTGATAGCACTATTTCATATGACAAATTTTTTAAATTGCACGAAGTCAGGAAAAAACTTGGCTAATTGTTTTGATATTGATGCGATGTTTGCAGAAATCGGTTACACTCATATTGCAGAAGAGTGGCGAGCTTTCCTCGTTGCATCGGTCAACAGCCTTTCCATAAAAGATAAGACATTACGCATATGCTTGGCGAATACTGCTGCATTTCTGTAATCACGGCATAAAAAATTTAAGTTTTACCAAAATTAGTGAAAAAATTCGGTTTTTTAAAAAGCTGAAACCGGTACAAAAAAACCGATACCCATTTTGAAACCGGCTTATCATTATACTTTTAGAAATTAAATTTCATCTAATTCCAACCACACCTTCTATTTTTTCCCACAAATATATGGAGCCATTTCACCACAGAACTTTAAACATAACAAAAAAAAAAAAAATTCTGACGTGCTCATGAAAATCGACGATACACGTATATTTTTATTTTTTCTCTTCTTTCCGAAAAAGTAAATTTGGTTCATAGGACAGAATGTGTGTAACGCAGTGTAAGCAATCATTCAATGGAACGGACGCGACAAAAAATATAAGTTTTTTAAGCTCGTATAGAAATTTGCAAAATTTAGCTAATTTTGAGAACTTTTTTTTTATATAATATACATGTTAATGGAGGTCAAAGGATAACTATTCTTCTTAGACTAGAAATATGAGAATTATCTCTTACCTATTTTTGAATAGATATAGCACGAATACGGACACCACATCACGGACGCGACAAATTTTTCCAACAGTAGTAAAATACAGTAAATATGTTCATTATAAATTTTAATAAAAATACATTATAATAAGTTAAGGCTCAAACAAGTTATGCGTAAGCATAAAAAAGTTTCAGAGAGAAGTCAACGAAAAGTATACAAAAGTTCAAAAACACACTTTTCCATACTTAATTAAAAACAAAGTAAGCATGAAAAAAATGTTCAATATAAATCGATTCGAATGAAATCATGATAGAATAATTTTACCAGGTAGTGTTGACAAATGTTGATTCTCTCAGCTAAAAGTAAACGAACCCTTGTCAAAAACAGCTGTTCGTTGTTATATTCGTTGGCCACATTCAGCTGTGTCAACTGTTGTGATAGCAACACATCAGGGAGCGCTATTATTGGTATTGAAGTTTCAGAAAAATTGTCAAGTTTATGAAATATCAAGCTTTGTATCAAATACGAATGGAAATTTTACCGACAAATTAAAAATTTTCTATTTTTAAACGCATTTTAATGCGCAACTTCATATTTATGTGCATCAAGTTTTGACTTTGCAGTTGGCAACTGTTGGGTACGCTGAATGTGACCAGTGAAAATTAATTGTATGCTATGACGGATTGTGAGCGCTCTCTTTCTTGTTATATTTTTTGACAAACGTCCGTTTCCAACAGAAATGTCAATACTACCTTGGAGTAATTATATCATGGAATGAAATGACAAATAAAAAATAATTTGTTTTTGTAGAAAAAGATTGCCAACTAAAATTACAAAAAAACATTTTCTTTAAGTTTGTAAATTCATCCATGCTGTATGATTGAAAATGAAATATATTTTTTACTGATTTTAAATACAATTTTGATACATAAATGGTTAAAATCAAAATTTAAATTTTTTATTAAACAGATTGCAACCCTTTTCTGCTTAGCAATATACGGTGTCGAACGCTCTCTCTCAAGTTTTGAAAAGTAAACGAAAATTGAGAAACTGAACGAAAAATTGCTTACGCAGAACTTGGGCGACTTAATGCTGAAATCGCAATACTGCGTTAGGTCGGTCGTGCGCCGATCGTACTTTATATCGACGTTGCATAAACTTTACGAGATGAACTGACAGAACGCACGACCTATTACTTTACAAAACTCAATGTTGCGCTGACAGATTGTGCGTCTGTAATTTTGGCGATGCCAATAAAAGCAGCTATACAAAAATGCCCACAAAAGTTGTTTTTCCTCCAATTCTAAATCTCGCAATTTCTATATAAATTTCTAAGATATCGAATAATACAAATAGATTAACTTTATCAAAATCTTAATTTGATTACTTTAATAGCATGAGTTATTAAAAAACATTATATAAAACATAAATTCCAGCGATAATAAAAGAAATCCCACGAAAATCTATCTTTGCCAGTGAAACCATAAAACACCCACATTTTAAGCGCTTTCAATGAAAATGCAACTCTGCTCTATGAAGAAATGTCAAACGCACGGCCGAGTAGAACATTTTTCTACTTATCTCGTTAGATCGTACTTTGGTCGTATTTAATCTCTTCTTCTTGTTTTACGATATAAAGTACGGCCAACGCTTGAGGTCGCATTTAGATTTGCACCATAAGAACACGTTGATCTCTACTCGAGCTGTCAACGCACGACCGACCTAACGCTGTATTGTGATTTAGCCATAAGGCTCAAACAAGTTATGCGTAAGCATACAAAAGTTTCAGAGAGAAGTCGACGAAAAGTATACAAAAGTTCAAAAACACACTTTTCCGAAATTAATTAAAAACGAAGTAAGCATGAAAAAAAATTTCAATATAAATCGATTCGAATGAAATGACAAATAAAAAATAATTTGTTTTTGTCGAAAAGGATTGCCAACTAAAATTATAAAAAAATATTTTTTTTAAGTTGGTAAATTTATCCATGCTTTATGATTAAAAATAGGGGTCAATTTTAATACAAACCCCGCTTAATAAATAAATCCTGTCTAAAACATACATTTGTTACTGACTTTTAATAAAATTTCGATACATAAGTGTTTAAAATCAAATTTAAATTATTTATTAAACAGGTTGCAACCCTTTTCTGCTTAGTAATATACGGTGTCGAGCCGGTGTCGGTGTCGGTTCTTTTGCTCTCTAGCTGTTGTATGCTTACGCATAACTTGGTTGGGCCTTTAATATATTGCTGAGCAAGTACGTTCATTTGCTTTCTAACTTTTGTATGCTTACGCATACCTTGGTTGAGCCTTTAAATTCAAGTTACATAGCAGTATTACTTATCAAAATAAAAAAAAAATAAAGTTAAGAGCTGTTAGTGTGCTTTATTTTAATGTTTTTCTTCACTTTTGGTGGACCTTTTTTGGGAGATGCCCATATGTCTAAAGGAAAAAAATTTAAATACAGTTTTACTAGCAATATCTTACCGAACACGATGATACTCACGATTTTTACCCACAGTATTTGAAGGATATTCGAAGCGAAAGTTATACTCGAGGTGGCACATAACTTTTGATTGTAACCATTGAGTCTAAATTTTGATGGCATTGATTATAGTATTTCTTAAATATAATGAATTAATAATTTGCATAGTTTTTGCATATCAATTCCCTTGTTTTAGAGAAATGTATACTAGAACGCAATTTTTTAACTTTTCAAAAAAATGAATATTAGATTTTATATCACGGGCATAAAATGTGGCGTCGAAGATAATTTTCTCAATTTGGATTTTTCAAATATTTCTGTACATGACCCTACCTTAAAATATTTATTTAATATTTATATGACCATGATTTTTTTTATATTTTAATACTTAAAAAAATTTTACTTCGTACCGTCAAATTTCTCAATTTGAGTTATATCTTCTTTATGGTTATAATATCTTTAAAATACATTTTATGCCATTCAGTCGGTCTCAAAAGACTAAACAATTGTTTTTAAACTGTGTTTTAATGAAATTATAACCATAAAGGGGACATAACTCAAATTGAGAAATTTGATGCTAGGAAATAACTTTTTTAAAAATATCGAAATAGAAAAAAATCTTGGTTTTAAGCTGATATATTAAATAATTTTATTACACATTTTTCAAAAAAAAAGATAATACAAATGCAAAAATTATGCAAATTATTAATTCATGATATTTATGGAATACAAAAAAAACAAAAAAAAATTGGCCATTTCAGCCCTTGAAAGGACTTTGACCGAGCTTCTTATGATCAATTGTGTTGTGTGTGTTATTAAATGTTTGCACACAATTGACCGAGAACTGGACCTACATGTCTTATGCCGACTCCGAATGGCTAAAGTTCATGTTCTCAAGAAGCTTTACATGGCATTATTTACTCTCTGAGGTTTGCCATTGTCTGCAGAGAGGTGGTGACCGATCAGAAAAATTTTTCGCCGCGGCTGGGGATCGAACCCGGGCTCCGAGCATGCTAAGCCACACACTTAACCTACATGCCACGGTCACCACATATGGAATACATCAACACTATAAACAGTACCACCTAAATTTATAACAAATGCTTACAATCAAAAGTCTTGTGCTATCCCAAGTACAACTTTCGCTTCGAATATCCTTCATACAGGACACTGTTGGTAAAAATCATGAGAAGCACCGTGTGGCAAGAAATTGTTACTTAAACTGCATTATTACTTTTGCTTTAAGACATATGTGGTTATTCTTAAAAAATCAAAGCATTTTAAGATCGTTATTTTTTATTGTTTTTCCCAAAAAACAATTTAGTCCTTGCGGGGCGGGAAGATGTCCTTTTTAAAATTTATTTTTTTTGGGTGATCTTGACAAGCCTATGCAACTTTTGGGACCTCTTAGAATCCGATCTAAATTTTTCGATAGGCCCTAATGCACATTATAGCTTGGGGACCAAACTTGACTTGGCTTTTTTACAAATATTATCAATATGAATGTTGGACGATAATTTAGAATCCATGCATATACCAAGGTCTTTAACGGCATCTACACAACCCAAAGCAGTTTATTTTAAATTTTAATAAACTTAAGAGAAATTAAAATCAAAATTCTAACTACGGCCCACAAACGCACTCATGTTGCTAGTGGACAAACTTAATTTAGTATAAATCCCCAAAAAACTACTCCAGATCAATCAACGTTGATATGCATTGTTTTTTATAGCAAGAAATAGTTAGTGTGAAAATTAATCAAATCAAACAACTTATGCACCCACCTCCCATATCACCGATATCGGCAATATGGTATATTGCTTCCCTAACAAATTTTCCAAAAACAAACAAATTTAATAACTGGTTTATTAGAAAAACAAAATAGTGTAAGAATGAACCAAATAGGCGGCTGACTAACATTCCTACCTTCCATACGTACTCATTGGAAAATCCTGCGAAATTTTTGTAACAATACAATGGACATGCTTACTAAACCTTATTAAAAAAATGAAATCTCGGACTACCGAAATAACCAGCTTTAAATAAAAAATTTAAGTAATAATTAATTTTTTATAAACTATAGGGAAAATTGTCTACCAGTAGGAATAAGCTGGGATGAATAAGTTCAAACTGTCATATTTAATAATATATAATTTTTCAAAGCAAATTTCCTTTTTTTAGCAATCACTCTCCAAAAAAAACAATATCCTGTGTCGATTGACTTGAACCGTGTTGTATCTACGGTTAAGGTGTTGTAAAATGTGACATTATTTGATAATCATTATTTGTTTTTCATATTTCATTTTTACAGTTTTTACAGCTCTTATATTGTGCACAATTGTTTTTTTTTCTCAATTTTTAAAGGCATAATTCTTACTTTTCCTCAGATAATTTAACAACGGTCTTCAGAAAATATTAGCATTTGCCAAATTATGAAAAAAAAAAACGAAACCAATTCCCCTACATTTTTTTTGTTTTATATTTCATACATACAATTTTTCTCGGCTTAACTTAGGCATATAAAAAATGTTTAATAATTACATGTTGTTACTTTATGTTTTTAATTACTTTTATGTTTATATAATTGCTATTTTTATTATTTAATAAATAGAACAGACCAATAAAGAATTATTCGCTCTCAAGATCACCGGATAAGCTGCTGAGAATTATATTATTCAAATCAAAATTCGAAAAGATATCATCGCCTGGATTATCCTCAGTTTGAGGTTGTATAATATATTGCATTATACTTATCATAACTACTATGATATTTGCTACCATACATTTTTCGATTAGATGCAATCGACAGTTTTGATGATAGAAGCAATCCAGCTAAATATCTTCATGAAAATATCTTTATGAATACATTCCAAGGCATCTTCTGCTAGCTAATAAATTGGTATAGCAAAGTTTTTAATTATTCCATCAGTATGAACGAAATTTTCGTTAAAAAATTCTTGAGCAAAATGGTCATAAAAGTCTTATTTTTAAGTTTCCGCAACCAACATTTTCGGAATTTGTTTAGAAAGACACATATTTAGACATGCATACTTGAAAATAAAAAAGTATTTTCTTGGCGTTTTGCATATAAATTATACTAAAATTTCTACAATTTTTGGAAAATAATCAGTACAAAACAATAAAAACTAAAATTACGTCCAATTTAACGTGAAGATCAGCATCTCAATAACTGAAAATATACTTCAAAACCCTCTCTAATTAATACTAACAGTACAAACTGGTGGCGACCGTGGCATGCAGTTTAAGTGTGTGGCTTAGCATGCTCGGAGCCCGAGTTCGATCCCCAATCGCGGCGAAATGTTTTTTCAATAAAAAAATTTTTCTGATCGGTCACCACCTCAGAGAGTAAATAATGCCATGTAAAGCTTCTTGATAACATGAACTTTAGCCGTTCGGAGTCGGCATAAAATATGTGGGTCCAGTTCTCGGTCAATTATGTGCAAACATTTAATAACACAACACAATTGATCATAAGCTCGGTCAAAGTTCTTTCAAGGGCTAAAATGACCAATTTGTTTTTATTTTTTTTTTAAGTACAAACTGTGAATTTTTTTTTTCTTTAGCTTATTTTATCCACTTGCGACCTTAGTTAATTAATCATGTCGATATTTTCCAGAAATAAATTTTCAAATCCTTTTTTCTCATTATTTCAACTTAGAGTGTAAGAGGGTTAAACATTCATTAATTTAGTTAATGCATTAATTTAAAGCTTTGCTTATTTTTTATGCTAGTCACACACAATAATTGCCAACGCTTACAACCAAATTTAATAAATGTGGATGATAAGCAATTTTTTATTAAAACTCAGCAAAAACTTTTCTTATGCGATTAAATTGAAAAAAAAAAAACAAATAAATCGAATGCTGCATTTTCAAGAATATTTCTCTGGTACCGGGTTCGCATATCTAGTCCACACTTTTTTTTAAGAATGGTTGTCGTATTTTTTAAATACCATAAAAACAATGCCATAACTTGTTATTTTTTTATTTTATTAAAATCATAACCTCAATCGTTGTTAAGATAAAATTTGAAAAGATTAATAATTACATTTCGTCGCTGCGCCTCAAAAATCAGTTAGGTGCTTTTCGATAAGTTTTCAGGAGAGCAAAAAACTGATTTGTCCTCTACGCTTGCAAATTTATTGCAATGTCATAATTTTGTATTTTTTGCCATAAACTTCTAGAGATACATATTAAAAAAAACTTCAACTTCTTACTTCAGCTCGAAGCAAGGATGAATTCTTTCGTTTTAAGACATCACACCTGATCAAATTAATATATACACTTAAGAGTTTTTTATGAAACAAAACAGAAATACGTTTTTATTGAAGTAATTAAAAAAACTTACAAACACATTTATTCTATTATAGAAGGTAAATAAAAAAACAAAGAATTTCAATGATAATGCTTAAATGAGTATAAATAAGAACAATTACAAAACTTTTGCTCAAATTTTTACTGCTCAAAATAATAGATACACTTTACGACGCTGTATAAAACTTAAAGAAGTTATACTTTTTTTATAAATATTTCATTATTTAATTAATATCCTGTGTATCCACCTCTGTTTTGAATTGTTTTTGCCATTCGATTGGGCATGCTGTTAATAAGGTCCTGACAGGTCTTTATTGGAGTTTCGTACCAAGTTTTTTGGACAAATTCCCACAGTTGCTTCTTTTTAGCGAAAGTTTTTGCTGCCAATTTTTTCTTTAAGTCACTCCATAAGTTTTCAATCGGATTTAGATCCGGGGACTGACTTGGCCAGGTGAGCACATTTATTTTACTATCCGCAATGAACTTTTTTACCAGCTTTGAGGTGTGCTTTGGGTCATTATCATCCTGGAAGACCCAACGAAGAGGCATGTTCTCCTCGGCATATGGAGGCATAACGTCTTCCAAGATGCTCTTATATTCTGCTGCTGTCATTTTATGCGACGTTTGGTAAATCGGACCTACACCATGCCAGGAAAAGCATCCCCACACTATAATATTTCCGCCACCATGTTTAACAGTTTTCTTAGTAAAACGGACGTGAAATTCCTTGCCTTTAGGTCGTCTTACATTCCTTTGTGCATCATTTCCAAACAAATTAATTTTGGTTTCATCACTCCATAGTATATTTTGCCACTTCTTCTTACCCTCGGGTCCTACCCAGCTAGCGTGATCTTTTGCAAAATTTAACCTCATGCCCACATTTTTTTTTCGCAGCAAAGGTACCTTTCTAGCAATTCGTCCTGGCAGTTTTGCTTGTTGTAGACGACGTCTAACCGTTGGAGCGCTTATTATGTTGCACATTTCGGCTGCAATATTTTTTGAAGACTTGAATGGGTCCTTTTTTGAGAGCATTACTATGTGGCGATCATCTGCCAGGCTTGTTTTTAACGGTCTACCACGCGTTTCTTTGGATGGCTTGTTTTTAAAAATGTTTTGTACGAAATGCAATGATCGATTTAATAATCTGCCAATGTCTCGCAGAGATTTTTCCATCTTTTCTAAGATTCGATGCCAAGATCTTCTCTTCAGCGGTGCAATGCTTATTTCGACCCATCTACATTAAATGTTTTTCGATATTTTATAAAATTTAAATTCTTTATTGAGAACACTTACCGTTTCCTTAAAAAAGTTTAACAAAATTTGTAATACCAGCTCAAAATACCAATTTAACTTTTGTTGTATCTATTATTTTGATCAAGCAAATTTTTGCAATTTACACAAAAGCTTAGGAAGATAAAAAAAAACAGGGATGCACACTCTAAATTCTTCGATCAAAGGCGTTACCAGTTTGCATTTTTTAAATTAAAATAACCGCTGTATACAAAAACTTACTTAAATGTGAATTTATGGTGAATAAACGTGAAATCTTCAAGGTGTATCTATTAATTTGATCAGGTGTGTATAACTGAATTTTTAACGGGCATTTTGTTTTTACTGTTGGCTGATACCACACAAATGAGGAACGGAAACATGAATTCTAAAATGCTTTCAATTGAAATAATTTTTGGTTCTTGCATTAAAACGGAATCTTAAGTTAATCCTGTTGCAAAATTATTTTTAGTTTTAATGCTTTTTTATGTTTTTTTGACAATTTAAGTAAACAAACTCCGAGTTGAGAAAAACTTAAAATATTTTGCGTTGAAAACAGCCACCTCTTGATGCACATTCAAAAAAATTAGGTTAGTACAGTTAAAAAATATAACTATGTTATCTTAGAACAGTTTATAACAAGGATTGGTTACTGCGTTAACAAAGAAAAAATATTGACTGAGTGTTTTTTTAGTGTCACACCCGTCCCAGAAAAATGCTATAGTTTTCCTAAGAAGCAACATGGGCTTATGATAAGAATGATCCTAAAGTAAGGATATTGATGTTTTACATAAATTTGTTAAATTTTTTTATTAAATAAATTCTTTTTTTATTCTTCATTTCCGTTATTTCCGTTAGAAGTTGGTCACACCCGGAACGGTTTTCAAAATTTTTTTCTAATAATGAAAAGCAAGTTTTAAAATTCATGTATAGCGAAATCATTTATATAGGTATTAA
The DNA here is from genome assembly GCA_958299015.1 of Tetanocera ferruginea. Classification (NCBI taxonomy): domain Eukaryota; kingdom Metazoa; phylum Arthropoda; class Insecta; order Diptera; family Sciomyzidae; genus Tetanocera; species Tetanocera ferruginea. Next base: position 121,212,611 of record OY282640.1, read on the forward strand.
TTTTATCAAAAATTCATGCGAAAAATTCTTTGCAAAAAAATATTTTTTTTTTTAAATATATTAAAAAATCGAAATTATTTGTATAGGTATTAATTTGATAAAAAATGCATGCAAAAAAAATGTTTGCAAAAAAAATTTTTGTTTTTAAATAATATATTCATTAAAAACATATTTTTTTTATGTTATTGTCAAATAATTACTGTCAATATATAATTCCCACATCATTCGCACTCGTCACACCATAGATAATCTTATGTCACACCCGTCCCATTTAAAATTTTAAAAAAAGAATGGTTATCGCCTTTTTTTCAAAATATTTTTCACTGGTATTCCGAAGAAAATATATTAAATTTGAATATATGCAAGTCAAAAATGGTCTCATTGTGGCAGGTGGACTGAATTACAATGTTAAACTCAGAATTTTTAGTTTTTAAACTTGTGCTCGTCACACCCGTCCCAGGTAAGCGAATGTAACTATTAAACTAGTATAAATAATTGCATTATGTTTTAGCATTTTGAAACCTTGGGCATCTTCTAAAATACCCTATAGTAAATTGCTAAAATTTTAAACGGTTAATACCATTTTCAGCACGATAAAGTAGTCAAAACGTCACACTCGTCTCTATGGAATGACCCTATTGGCAAATTTTTTGAGCACACCTGCTTTTTCAAATTTTTAATTGAGAATTTTAAAAACTTTACAAGGAATTTATTGCAAAACTAATAAAAAATGTCTCTAATGTTTATACCAAAAGAAAACAGTTCTGCGCATAGATGGACATCGAGTAGGGCTACTCAATTATGCAATAATAAAAAAATCATAAAAAATCACATGCCTGATTTTTTAGGTGCAGCGACGATTTGATCTTTTAATTAATGTATTCTAAAGCTTGAACATTTACTGTAGCGTTTCATTAAAAGCTGTAAATACGATCAAGACGAATACAATATAAATTTTTCTTTTACCTCGAACTCATTTACATACTAAATATTACCCTATAATGGTTTAACCAAGAAAAGCAATAAAAAAATTCAATGGAAAATAAAATATCAAAAAAATGCTTTATTTAATATAAACATATAGTATAACGAAGTTTTTGCATATTTTTATATATTTCCATTTTCTGTCTATACTTAGCTTGCGTATTAAAACTCCAAGTGATGGTGATATTCTACTCGACTATTCTAAAAATCGCATTACAGAGGATGTTTGGAAAATGTTGCTTGATTTGGCTAAGGCACGTCATGTCGCCGGGGCACGTGATGCTATGATGTCCGGGTCGCATATCAACATCACCGAGGATCGAGCTGTATTGCATATTGCTTTGCGTAATCGAGGTTCACAACCAATACTTGTGGATGGCAAGGATATCATGCCAGATGTTCGTGCTGAGCTTCAACACATGAAGGAATTCACAAATCAGCTGATCGCAGGAGTATGGCGCGGTTGTACTGGAAAGCAGATAACTGACGTTGTCAATATTGGTATTGGTGGTTCCGATTTGGGTCCATTGATGGTCACGGAAGCGTTAAAGCCTTACTGCAAAGGTTTACGTTCACATTTTGTGTCCAACATTGATGGCACTCACATGGCTGAAGTTTTGAAAAAGGTCGATTATGAAACAACGTTGTTTATTATCGCCTCAAAGACATTTACAACACAGGAAACTATTACTAATGCTACTTCAGCTAAGACCTGGCTCTTAGAGCATGCTAAAGATGTAAGTTGAAATAAATGTATGCCTGCGTTATTGCTTAATTTTGTTCTTCTCTTAAAGCCTGCTGCTGTTGCAAAACATTTTGTAGCGCTGTCTACAAACAAGGAAAAAGTTACTGCATTTGGAATCGACAGCAAGAATATGTTTGGCTTCTGGGATTGGGTTGGTGGACGCTACTCTCTTTGGTCAGCCATTGGTTTGTCTATATGTCTCTCAATTGGCTTTGAACATTTTGAGCAGCTGTTGGAAGGTGCACACTTTATGGATAATCATTTTAAGAGTGCACCTTTCGAAGAAAATGTGGGTCACTTCTTTTAAATTATTATTTTACAAAAATAAATTGAGATTGTAATACATATTCTGTTTTTCCTAGGCTCCAGTTATATTAGCTTTGTTGGGTGTTTGGTACTCAAACTTCTATAACGCCGAAACTCAAGCTCTTCTGCCTTACGACCAATACATGCATCGTTTTGCAGCCTATTTTCAACAAGGTGATATGGAAAGTAATGGAAAATTTGTCACTAAGACTGGTTCTCAAGTGGTTAACTACAATACCGGTCCAATTGTTTGGGGCGAACCTGGCACCAATGGACAGCATGCATTTTATCAGCTCATACATCAAGGAACCCGTTTGATTCCTTGCGATTTCATTGCACCTGCTCAAACGCATAATCCAATTTCCGGCGGAGTACACCACAAGATTCTGTTGGCTAACTTTTTGGCACAGACAGAAGCTCTTATGACCGGTAAAAGCAGTTCCCAGGCACGTGCTGAATTGGAAAAAGCAGGAATGTCGGGGGAGAAATTGGAGCAACTCTTGCCCCACAAAACGTTTACTGGCAATCGTCCCACTAATTCCATTGTTATGAGAAAATTAACTCCATTTACTCTAGGCGCTTTGATTGGTAATATGCTTAAATAAATTTTCAATTAATTTTACAACTTATTTTATATTTAATTTTTTTTTTTTAGCCATGTATGAACACAAAATATTTACTCAAGGTATTATCTGGGACATTAATTCTTTTGATCAATGGGGCGTTGAACTAGGCAAACAATTGGCTAAAGCAATTGAGCCTGAGTTAGCTAACCAGGACATAGTAACATCTCATGATGCATCTACTAACGGTTTGATAAACTTTATAAAATCAAACTGGTAATCAAAAACTGCTTTGTAAACAAAAAATATAAGAATCCCTATAAATTTCATCTGGAAAACCACGTAAACCACCCGCAGTAGAACAATAATTATAACTGAACCTGAAAACCAGAAGACATAACTTACAAAGTCTTTAATTGTGCAATTAGATGTGTTTAAGGCAACTAATTATATTTACAAACTCAAATCTAAATGTATACATTAGGTACAAAATCTCAAAGGGTATTTGAAACTGCTTAAAACACTAACTTACACGCTAAGCAGTTAATTATAATTTAAGCTTGAAAGTAGCTTAAACGAATTATTGTTGTTGTATCATCAAAATTGTTATTAAATTTCCAAAAGCTATGCTTACTCTCATATATGTTAGCACGAATTTATTTTCCACAACTTTTGAGCTATATATTTTTATTTATTCTTTTATTCGAACTTGTTAATTATTTTAAATTGTTTTTATTATTTGTTTCGATAAACAAGTTTGTTATTAAATATGAGACAAATTCAATTAGTTGTTATTATTAAATTGATATTAAATTGCATTGATTATATCGAGACTATAGATATGTTGTTGTACTACATAAACAAGAAACGCAGAATAAACTTGATGTATGTTAGATACAAAGAACTTGCATTTTTACTATTCATTCTGTTAATTAACGGCAAGTGTTTGATTGATAAAATATAAAATAAACAAAACTTAAAGATTGTGCTTCCTCAGCTAATATTTTTACGTGTTGAACCAAACTAGATAAACTTTTTTATTTCTGTAGTAACATTTTATACGAGATACGAGTGATACGAGGCTATGTAGTCACCCAAGATAAGCTTAAACTTAAAACTTCAATTTAGGTAAACAATTTAGTTTTAATAGAAAATTAATGCTCTTTAATTTAATTTTTTTCTTGATAAAATCCTTACTTTAATTATACTAATTATAAATATTGTTGACATACAAACATTAGATTTGCATTTCTTCATCATCATTGTCGCCATCCTCCTCCATATTTTCATCGTCTTCTTCCCATTCGCCGTCAGAAGCGCTCTTGTCAGCAGTATCTTCAAACTCTGAGTTGGATGAATCTGAAAAATTGATAAAGTGTCAACTTAAATAATAGCAACATTTGAATTATTAATAAAACAAATGGACACAAATTATAAATACCAATTTTTTTCTGTAAAACCTAAACAAAGCACCCAGGGTGTGTTGCATTAAAACTAAGATGTATACAAAATATGAGCTTCATTCGCCCACGGACACGCCCACTTCCCATATTATTATACTAGTACTGTGTTCGTGTGCGTGAAACTTCGCTCGCAACATTCAATGTTTTGTTGCGTGAAAATTCTGGCAAATATTTTCTTGCGGCATGTGGCGTCTTATAAAGGGTGAATTGGTTTTAAATTTGGTGATTGTGTTCAGCGTTGCCAGAAGGTGAAAAATTTACCAAAACTGGTAAATTTTTTTATCTATGTGAAAATGTGAATTTAAGTTTAATTTTGGTTAATTTTTGCAGTGAAAACCAAAAATTTTTTTTTTAATTTTCCAAAAAAATACAGGATGGTCTGTTTGGTATTACTTTCAAAAATAAGACTGATACTAAACGACTACTGTTCATGTTCTGAAAATGCTTTTATTTGTCATCTGCAGAGATATGATAGCAGATCAGAGGTAAATTAGTTTCAATCAAAAAATTTTCTGTGCCAGATAGAATTGAACCTGGCAATTTCAGGTTGTAAAATTGGAAATTATAGTAATATTTTCAAATAACTTTTGCCTCATGGAAGTTTAGATTAAAACGGTGCAACATAGCCTTAGACGCCCTGCACTAAAAAATATTTTATAAATTTATTTGTTAAATATTTCACAATAAATAAATAAATATTTTTCTGTTCGGTCCTAAACTCTCTGCAGATAATGGCAAACTCATCCAAATATAAAAATGTTGAACAACAAGTAGACTGTTAATTTGCTATGAAAAAAAATTTTTTTAAGGTGTCACGTCCCCTTATGAGAGTTACATTTGGGGTCCGTGCGACAGCTGGAAAATGGATTGTACTTTAAAATCTTTCAAGCATATTATTTTTTTTTTAGCTTTGAACCAAGGTTTTCAGGTGTCAAACCTATTCAGTCAAGTCTGCCTTGGTTCGAAAATGGGAAGTGGGATCAAAATAAACAAGTGTAGTATGTTCTATGTGTGGCGGAGTGCTGTATCAACATGATATTTTGAATCTGAGGCAAGTGTTATGCCTTTACCTCAGTCAATTCGAGTTATTAAACAATCCCATTCCACAAGCATCTCTACCACCAACTACAACTTCCAAAGTCGTATGTATTGATGAAATTTTAAGTTCAGTTGATTATAAATAAGGACAAAATTAAAGAAAGGTAAAAGCATAGGACCATGGCTAGAGCGGAATACCAATTTTTGCTGTAAAACCTAAACAAAGCACCCAGGGTGTGTTGCATTAAAACTAAGATGTATACAAAATATGAGCTTCATCCGCCCACGGACACGCCCACTTCCCATATTATTATACTAGTACTGTGTTCGTGTGCGTGCAACTTCGCTCGCAACATTCATTGTTTTGTTGCGTGAAAATTCTGGCAAATATTTTCTTGCGGCATGTGGTGATTGTGTTCAGCGTTGCCAGAATGTGAAAAATTTACCAAAACTGGTAAATTTTTTATCTATATGAAAATGTGAATTTAAGTTTAATTTTGGTTAATTTTTGCAGTGAAAACCAAAAATTTTTTTTTTAATTTTCCAAAAAAATACAGGATGGTCTGTTTGGTATTACTTTCAAAAATGTATTAAAATAATCGGCTTTTTTCAATGTATTGATCTTGTTTGCAACGAAAAACACTTTGGCTAAGAAAAATAAGGCTCAACCTAACCTTTCGATTTTTAGCTGTCGAAGCTGCTGCAATATTTTCCTGCAGTAAAAATCCATGCGCATCATTATTATGCTATGCTGAATTTAATTATTAAAAATTTGGGTTAAACGTTTTCAAAAGTAACACGTTTCCTGCTTTTCGTGCTACGAAACGTGTTATTTGTGTGCATAAGACTAAATATAATTAAATTAAAACATTTATCTTAAAAAATCAGATTAAGGCATAAATTTATAAAAGAATTTAAAAATCATACAAAAATTAGAAGGTTTTTTTTCGTTAATATTGGAGTTTAGGTAAAGCTTATATCATTCAATTTGGAACAGTTTTATCCGGTATACTTTTCGAAGTTTGTTAGAAATACATATAAGCTGCATAAATCTTGTGTAAGCAAGCACGCACTAATCCTACGGAAGTTGTTTGCGAAGTTTAATGAAAGTCCAAGAAGTCTATAAAATAATAAAAAGTTCGCCTTTTTACCATAATAGAAGTCAATAAGCGTGCTTGCATAAGCAACGTAGTTTTCATAGATTTAATGTAAATCTTGCTACAATCTTTACAGAAATTTGTGTGCTAGTTGGAATTGCTTGTTTTCATCAATATCGTCACAACAAAAATAAGAAATGATAATGATCTTCAATAAGAAGAATGATAAAAAACTAAAAATATTTGAATTTTTGCTTTGGATGTGAAATTGTTTTCTTAAATGTGAATTTTTTTCCAGAATTTTAGTAAAAGAAAATTTTTGGATGTGGCAACCCTGATTGTGTTACGAATAGTTCACTCAGTATGCTCATAACCAGTGATGCCCAGAAAAATTATTTGAAGAGTGCTACAACAATTATTATTACAACAAAAGGCCAACAATAATAACAAATCATGGGATTCGTGGCACACTAATTTTTTCCAAAAACAAAAGCACATAAAAACAACAACGGGCATACAAGCAACATCCGCGCCAGTGCAAGAGTTCACATAAATTGAACACACAAAACAACAGCACGAATCCTTCAATGTGCTAAAATACAACAATAAAGTAAGAAGGAGTAAGGGTGAAGCTGCAATATTGAAGTTGTTGTAGAGTGGAACATGTTAAAACAACAACACGAATGTTGGCAGCACCCAAGAACAACAACACGCATGCTGACAGCGTCCAAGCGCACAAGTTAAATTGTTGAATACACAAAAACAACAACATGCAAATGCTTAAAAAACAACAAAGCATTAAGAAGTAATGATTTGACTTCAAACTGGATTCGTCGAATTACAACAATCATGAAAACATCGAAGTTGTTGTAAAGAGTGGAAAGAGTTAGGCACTGGGCACCCCTGCTCATAACGACCAAAATGTTGCAGAACTCTATAACATTCTCAAACTGTTGATTTTGGTAGTAAGTTTCCACAACTAATAAACGTTGTTCAGGAGTTAGTCTATTCATGATTAAGTCTTATTCAATACTGAACACAAACGTCATGTGGACAAACCATTTGACACATCGTCGCTTGAATACTTATTTGTCGTATGCGACATATTTGGAATTTTGAGGAAACGCATTTTTTAAATATTTTATTAGCCCTCATCGGTCCCTTAGACCCATAACACTAAAAGGTTCTTTATGTATGCGCGCGCATACATATTAAAAACATTAAAAATAAATAAAAACACCACAAATTTTATGAATAAAATTTAAAGATTATTTATTCCTTTTATGAATAAAGTTATGGAAAAAAGCCATTTGCCAAAAACTCATGCCAATTGGTTAAGGTTTAATATCTTTTTTTACTAAATTTAATTTTGAATTTGTATGCGCGCGCATACAAAGGACCGATGACGGTTAATATATTTTTATATTTTATAGAAAAAGATGTTACTTAGATAGTACAAAAGAAAAATCAAACAAATTAGCCATTTCAGCCCTTGAAAGGACTTTGAAAGGACCTTTGTTGGTGTTATTAAATGTTTGCACACAATTGACAGAGAACTGGACCTACATGTTTTATGCCGACACCGAACGGCTAAAGTTCATGCTCTTAAGAAGCTTTACATGGCATTATTTACTCTCTAAGGTTTATTGCAAAAAAACTTTTCGCCGCGACTGGGGATCGAACTCGGGCTCCGAGCATGCTAAGCCACACACTTAACCTGCATGCCAGGGTCACCACTTAGGCACTGTCATACTTAGATAGTACTAACCAAAAAATTGGTGCAAAAAATAGAGCTTATTTTCCTTATTAGTAATTGCATTCCAACTCAAAAATTCATATACGACAAATAATTATTCAAGCGATGACATGAAAGCTGTCAAAGCAACCCAGTTGAAAAAGGGACCTCGTATTGGATCACCCTTTATTTATGAAAGAATAAAATTTTCAAATTTGCTACAACAATTTTTTTCTTTTTTGTCCCTTATCTCATAAATATTAAATCTTTCGTATAAATCTAAAATATATCTTAGAATGCCCACAAAAAAAAAATATTTTTTTTCAATAAATTAAAATTTTGCTCATAGAGACGATCTTGCAATTATAGTTCTGAAAACTTTTCCTTATTTTGCTACTTTTTTAAAAAATTTAATAAAGCAAATCGTCTTATGAAATCAAAAAAGCCCTAATTTACCACAAATTCAAAATTGACTTTTTGATAGATTATTATGTACCGAATCGAAAGACATGTTCATGCATAATTTTACACTGCTACTACTAAAAACAACGATTTAATATACAAAATTAACCTGAAAAAATGTTGAAAAAATATGGTTGTGTTTTCAATTTAGAAAGATTTTTTCTTCTACTGTAAAATTTTTCGAATGAACTTAGAGCTTTTTTGAATTCATATGACGAAATATACTTCAAAGCAAATATAATCCACACATAATTACCATTATCTTCATAGACTAGTAAATTTTCACTGTTCATATTATCTTCTTCTGTATTGCGTTGTATTTGACTGACGAGCAATTGCAAGCGACCATTTAACCTGTAATATAAAAGCATTGTTTTTTATAATAAATATTTTTACGTTTATTTGAAATATAGTTTATCCATAAGTGACTTACTTTGAAAGCTCTTTCAAGCAATTTGCTCGATGTTCAATTATTCCCAAACAGGGTCCAAATTTATTCAACAAATCTTCAGCACCGTGGGCCATTAATTGACTAGAGTGTGTTTGAGCAAGTACTTTAAGCCAATTAATAGAATAGGCAACGCTAAAAAGAGAGCATATCTTTATCAAGTGTATGATTTGCATATTAAGATTTTAAAGACTAACAGAAAATCAACTACAGTGCTTTCAATCAGAGTTTTGAAATGTCCTTTAACCCTTAGATGGTTTTGACCAGACCTTTTTCGATTTTAATTGTATTTTAAATATATTTAAATTGTATAGGAAATTTCTTGAATTTTCCTATGATTTGTAATCACGTTTGAATTTGACACCAACAACGCTATTTTACCATATAAATACACGTAAATGTTTAGGGTTCTGGCCAGGCCAAATTCGAACGCCAAAAGGTTATTGGAACATCTGACAGATGGAGGGTTAAATTAAATACAAATACATATAAATCGACCCGGCCTTATATAGATTAGATAAATTTAATCATACTTACTTAACACGTTTCTGCTGCATCATTTCGGTCAACGCATGTACCAGTGTACCAACATATTGAACAGGTAATTTTTGTAAAGTTAGTTTAATAGTTTTCATATCATTTGTAGTTAGAACGGATCGTAGAAGCCTGAATTATATTGTTTGAATTATCTCTCAGATTAAATACAATGAATGGAGTGGTGGATATTTACCTTGCATTCTTGCTGTGTAACGCCTGAACTAATAGCTGAACTTTGCTTTGTGCCTGGGGTGTGACTGTACCAGCTGGTGTATTCAAATTCAAATTCTGAAGACGTGATTCCATCGGCAATTCCATTGGTTTTAATTTTCTTTTGGAAACAGCTACTGATGACTTATATTCGACCTCGTTTGTTAGAACAACGGGATTTATAATCTTAAGAGCACTGTCAGTGCCCTGCTCTTTTTTGACAGACTTTGTTGCGTACAGTTTTTTTGGATCAGGGCGGACAAGAACTTGCATTTTTTCAACGAAATTAAGTTCAAGATGCTCAAATATCATAAAGTGTTTATCACCATATCCAAACAATATTCTTTTAGGTAATTTGCTATGTTGCAGAGATGCTGCCACAGCAGGAATCGGTTGTATGACTGTGGCGCTATCGGAAGCTATCTCAATGGTTACCTTCGGTTTAATTGGTTTTTCCGCTTTGATACTATGGATAAGAACATAAACAAATTATAAACATTGCTTAGTTCTAGTTAGACTGATAGATATTACAATTTCATACAGTTTATATTTCAAATAAACATAAACTTATATGTATAATGTGTACGGTGAAGCTTAGAAAGATAATATCGTCGCCTAGGAAGTAAAATCCACTTACCTTACCAAGCTCTTATATTATCAGTATTCTATTTTTTGGTGCAATGCACTAATTCATAACTTACATCGTTTTTTATTCATAGAATAACTTAAATGTTTGAGTTGGAAAGGTAACACCAAAATATAAATCTTTAATTGTAGTTTCCAACATTTTATAGTTTTTGACTTATGTATTTCAGTTGTAAGCAGACGATATAATGGTAGAATAAAATATTATTCTACCATGAGCAATAAAATATTATTCTACCATGAACGATATCCTGTTTAAATCTCTAAATTTTGAGTTCAGAGTCTCAAACGAAATCTTTACGTTATATTTTCTCACATAAAACAAGTTTAAGAGAAGTGACTTTATTTATATACCTGTCAACTGCTATTAAGTAAACATGTAATACACCACTTCGAGTAACACTTGCAACGTTCAGATTTCCATCGTTGTCTACGTGGCATGTCAGACAATGAGCAATGTCTTCCATAAGAAGAGTACAAGACGGCGACTTATTGCGACCTTTTTTTCCAATTTTCCACAAGCAAATTATGCGCTCCATTCTTGAGGTTGTAATTGCGTACTCAGTACTTTCATTTACCAGAAAAGAGCTCATTAAATTCACCTCGGAGGTGTGTCCTGTGAAGGTTTGCACAAGTTCCTGGGTGGCCGCAGAGTAAACTTTAATCTGTCGTGATCCTACAACCAAATTATCTGATTGCGCCATATAGGCAATGCTGTAAGGTTTTTCATTGCCAATTGACCAGGCTGCAATGCGTTTCTCCTCCTCAACATTCCATACGATAATCTGACAGTCTTCGCCACAAGAGTACAGTTTTCCTGCATTATCATATATAATGGTTGTTATTTTGCCGGAGTGACCTTCACCTTTTAAACTGCGTTCAATCTAAAATTGGTGTTAAAAGCATGCGACATCAAGAATAACTTTTTATTTACCTTTCCGAGAGCATATGAGTACAGAGTAACTTGGCCGGTACTATTACCCAATGCAATATAAAGAGATTCCTTTGAACTTTTTACTGATTTTCGTTCTTTTTTAACCTTTAAATTCATTTATATTAATAAGTTAGAAATTTTTCCCACGGCAAAAACTTACTTTCTTATCTTGCGCTAATGTTATCCACGTTAGAGCTGTACAAGGTCCGGCGAGATGTAAGTTGGGTGTGAACTCTTGTTTGAGCTCATTGGTGTCTGTGTCCCATATACGAAGGATTCCTTGGTCATTGATAAGTGCAAAAAATCTTCCATCAGGAGAAAATCCTAACACGTGCTGCCCACCAAGCGCCATCGTTTTTGAATGTTTCTTCTATACCGTAAGAACGTCAAACGTAACGAAACGTCAAAGTATTTCCAAATCACGGATGCATAGATTCCAGACTCCTGTGATAAATCAATATTCGTGAATTTTTAAGTGCCGTGTGACAATGTGTGATTACTAATGTGGCTTTCACATCTGGAACTCGTGTGGCAAACAATATGGCAAACAATATAAATTACGGAATTTGTTTGGCACACACAGGGTTACATTTGAGAAGAGTAGAAATGTACTCTTAAAAAAGTATTTATTGCTTCGAAATAAAATTATTTTTGTGTGGGGAAAATAAATCAAAAATGCTTTCCAAGTCTTCCACACCTGCTTACTTTTTTCGAAACAAATTTTTTACTGAATCCTAACAAAGTTGTCACGTATACTGTATGCAATTTACATAGAGTACTACCAAATAGAAAACAAAAAGTACCAATCATTTCTCATATCGTACTTAAATCATTAAAATGTACTCCACATAGACTACACTTATGTTTCAATAGAACCCTGGTTTCGCAATGACTATAGAAATGTTTTTTTTTGCTTTGTTGGACAGAGAAAATCAAAAATTTTTGTCAACAAGCCAACTTGTCTGCCAAGCTGGCGAACTAGCTTCTTAACTATCGAACTTGTGTGTATTTGGCTGCCGTATGTCACACAAAAACGCTGATTTGAGCCTGCATAAATAAAGCGAGAGATTTTACAATCATACTTGATTTTTAAATCACACACTTTATTGTTGAGAAGTACGTTCAAGTAAATGCAGAAACACGTATATTAATGAACAAGCCCAACACTCCAATTGAAATTTGCTAACGCAGGTAGAAAGTTTAAACTTTTAAAAAATTAAGTTTATTTTACAAATTCAGACAATTTAAATTAGTTCCACTGATATATATTATATTGAATTACCAAAAATTTTCATATCTTCTTAGTTTTGATCTAGTAAATAAGCTTTTAAAAAATTTTTAACATTAAACTTTTACTAATATAACCAAATAACAGAAGAGAGATCATTATTCATAAAATTGTATGGCATTAAATGCTCATTTATGCTGTAAAATTGGAATTGCTTCTAAAAGTGCCCCTTCACTATATGTTCAACACAAATAACTTGTCAAAAAGTTTCAAAAAAGTTTATATGTTCAACACAAATAACTTGTCAAAAAAGTTTTATTTCGAATTTCAGCTTTGTGTCAATATTGAATTTTTGTCAAACAGATACTTTCTTTTAACCCCAGACTATCTGACATGATATTTCTGAAAAGTGTTTGAGTTTTCCGGCAATTTTGTTTACTCGAAGATACGCCACTAGTGTCCGACCGAAACCAAAATTTTGGCCGAAACCGAAACCGAATTTCGGCCATTTTTGTAATATTCGGCCGAAACCGAAACCGAAACTGAATGTCTACATGAAAATTGTTTTAAAAAACAATTTTTTTTTAATTTTTTTGTTAAAAGCTTTCAAAAACATAACAATTGAAACAGATTATAAAAACATATACATACGATAAATATTCTTTTGCCTTTCTTCATAAAAATTTACGAGCCTCTTATAAAGCCTTTACAAAAAGCCTATACAAAAAAAACAGTATTCATAAACGTCCAATAACGATAAAAATCTCTTATAAAGGCTTCTTAAATGAGTAACCTTCAATAAACCCTTGATAAAGCCTTTTTAAAATTTTTACTCTAATGTGAGCACAAATATTGTCAAAAATACTTCAAACTGTTTCAAAAAATATGAAAACATGGCAAAACATTTCAAAATATTGAAAATAAAAATTATAAGTGACAATTTTTTCAGAGAAGAACATAGCTTAAACATTTTTTTGACTGTTTACATGTCAAAATATTGATATAATTGTGAGAAATAAATAAAATATTATTGAATTTATCAAATTCACAAACCATTCTTGACACTGTTCCCATTTCAAATTAAGACTGTTCCTATTTTAGCAAATAAGCTGAGACAATATTTTTATGAATAACAAAATTTTAAAAAGCATTTTATTTCTAAAAAGCTTTTTGACTATTGAGAAATTAAATCTATTTCAAGATATTTTTATGAATAAGACCTTTTGAATATAAATGTTAAACTTTAAAATAATATATAAAGAGATCATTTTTATACCACTTTTTAGTATTTAAAGTTAAATAACTTAATATTATAATCTAAAAAAAAAAAATTTATCGTTTTTATTCTACTTAACACTAGTGTCCGACCGAAACCAAAATGTTGGCCGAAACCGAAACCGAAACCGAATTTCGGCCATTTTTGTATTATTCGGCCGAAACCGAAACCGAAACCGAAACTGAAAGTCTACATACAAATTTGTTTGTAAAAACATTTTATTTTTTTTTTTAATTTTTTTAAAAGCTTTCAAAAACAAAATAATTCAAACAGATAATACTAACGTATACATACGATAAATATTCTTTGAATATTAAAGTTCAACTTTAAAATAATAAATAAAGAGATAATTTTTAATACCACTTTAAGGAACTTTTTAGTATTTAGAGTTATTCGGTTTCGGTTTCGGTTTCGGCCATATTGATGCCGAATAGCCGAAACTGACTAAAAGGGCCGAAACTGGCCGAAACCGAAACCGAAACCGAATATTCGGTCGGACACTACTTAACACCATTAAAAATTTTGATGAAAGCGAATTCACATCTACCATTGAAATATATGTAAGAACCGAATTAGTAGTGTCCGATCAAATATTCGGTTTCGGTTTCGGCCATATTGATGCCGAATAGCCGAAACTGATTAAAAGGGCTGAAACTGGCCGAAACCGAAACCGAATATTCGGTCAGACACTATACGCCACCCAAGTAAAATTGTTGGAGCTACTAGGCACGAGTGCGCTTTAAAAATGTTCTAAAGGTGTGTCATATGTAGTTAAAGCTTTACCCTAGCCTGTTTTACTGCTATTTGCCTTTTGTTATAAGTAAAATGCTAAATAGTTGATTTTCTACCATTCTTAGCTCTAAAACGTTATATAGTTCTTTAAAGGAGTTTATAAAATCTGCAAAAGAACAGAACTCGGTAATTTGTTATTTGCTTTGTACAGGCTCTTTTATATATATATAATTAATTATAATGAAAGCTATAATTTTAGCTTTCAGATGTATATTTTGACAGCATTTTCAAAGCTTATAAAAGTTAAATGCAACATACATGCAAAAATCAGACAAAATGGCGATCTTATTAAAAAAAAACTCATGGGAATTGCATTAAGTTAAATATTAAAGTTTAGAATATTATTTAAAGCAAATTGATGATTTTTTTTTAAATTTATATTAAAAAATAAAGAATTTTAAGCATTTTAAGCTTACTTTAAGGAATGTTAAAAAAATTTTCAAGTATTTTAAAATTATAAACACTCCTTACTTACTTACTTAGGTGGCCATGACAACCCGTTCACGAGTTACGGCCGACTTCATCAGCTCTCGCCAAGCGTTTCTGCTTCGCGCGCCATCTCCAATCTCTTTCACCAAGCGCGGTAAGGGCTTCCTCAGCCTGGTCAATCCATCGGAGGCATGGTCTTCCTCTTCGTCGTCGACCCTCGGCTTTCGCCTCAAACACCTTTTTTGCTGGAGCTTCTTCATCCTTCCGAAAGACATGACCCAGCCAACGTTGTCGCTGAATTGTTATACGCTGGACTATGTCAATGTCGTCGTAGAGCTCGTATAGTTCGTGGTTCATTCGAATGCTATAGTCGTTGCCAACTCGAACAGGACCAAAGATTTTGCGAAGAACTTTCCTCTGGAACACCCCAAGAGCGGCTGCATCTGTTTGAGATACCACCCATGCCTCAGCGCCATAGAGAAGCACAGGTATGATGAGCGTCTTGTAGAGTGTTAGTTTTGTCGATCGAATGAGGGCTCTGGAACCTAATTGCTTAATTAGCCCGTAGTAGGACCTATTAGCAATTGTTGTTCTTCGCTTTATCTCCAGGCTGACATTGCTGTTGTTGTTCACGGCGGTGCCAATGTATGTAAGCTCCTTGACAACTTCAAAGTTATATTTGCCTGCTGTAACATGGGAGCCTAGATGCCGCACTTCCCTATTTGCAGACAGCATATACTTTCTTTTGCCCTCGTTCACCGTCAAACCCACTTTGGCTGATTCCTTTTCGATAGCGGCGAAAGCAGCGGTTACATCTCTCTTGGTTCTGCAGATAATATCGATATCATCAGCATACGCAAGGAGCTGGACACCTTTGTAGAAAATGGTACCATTTCGATGCACACCCTCCATGAAGAAATTGAAGAGATCGCATGATAGCGGGTAACCTTGTCTGAAACCTCGTTCGGTATTAAGAGTTTCGGAGAGGTCATTTCCTACCTTGACGGAGCTGCATGTATTCAAGATGCAAGATGAGCTGTAAACGTTATCTTGCAGAGCCTTATCAACTTTGCAGGTATACCGAACTCAGACATTGTTGCGTACAGGCAATCCCGAATCAGGCTATCGAACGCAGCTTTGTAATCAACAAATAGATGATGGTTATCGATTTGGTTTTCGTGGGTTTCCTCCAGGATTTGGCGTAGTGTAAAAATCTGGTCTATGGTGGACTTGCCAGGACTAAAGCCACACTGATAAGGTCCAATCAGTGTTTTGGTATGCGGCTTCAATCTTTCACACAATACGCTCTAAAGAACCTTGTATGCGATGGAAATAAGACTGATACCTCGATAGTTGGCGCAGATTTTCGGGTCTCCTTTCTTAAGTATAGGAGAAAGCACACTGAGATTCCAAGCGTCGGGCATGCTTTCCGCTAGCCATATTTTACTGATGAGTTAATGCATGCACCTTATCAATTCACTGCCGTCGGTTTTAAACAATTCAGCAGGCAGGCTGTCAGCTCCTGCGGCTTTGTTGTTTTTGAGTAGCTGGATAGCAACTTTAACCTCGTCATGGCTAGGTGGTGGAATTTCCACTCCATAATCGTCGATTGGTGGTGTCAGACTGCATTCTCCAAGGGCGGAAGTGATGACATCGTCACCTGCAAGCAGATTGGAAAGATGCTGTCTCCATAATTTCAATGCACACTGCGTATCTGTAACCAGATCACCATTCTCATCTCTACAAGTGGATGCTCCAGGCTTGAAAGCTTGAAACCTGACGCTTAGCCTGCTGGTAGAATTTTCGAGCATCCTTCTTGCCCTGGTACACCTCAATTTTTTCTCGCTCACGTTGTTCCTGCTCCTTTTTTTACGTCTGAAAAGGCATCTCTTCCTTCCTCTTATCGCGAAAGTTTTCGTGAATGGCTCGCGTTGAAGCTAACTGCAGCGTCTTTTTATATGCGGCATATTTTGCTGCTGTTGTGTCACGACACTCCTGGTCATACCATTGGTTGCGGGCGCCGAAAACCAATGACTTCTTCAGCAGCAGTGAGCATGGAGTGGGATATATGCGCTCAAAATCCGCCAGCGTCGTCGAGGCAAGAGTAAGGTTGGTTGAGCTTAACCGAGAGTTGAGCGGAGTAGGCCTCGGCGGTCCGTTGTGATAGCAGCTTATAGACATCAAGCTTTCGTTGCATACCTGTGCGTATATTCTTCGCACAATAGCATGCGGATCTTGGCTGCAACAAGATGATGGTCGGAGTCAATATTGACCCCCCGAAATGTGGGCACATCCAGTACACTTCAAGCGTGCCTTTCGTCGATCACAACATGATCAATTTGATTTCACGTTTTTTGATCCGGGGACAGCTATCTGGTGCTACTAACTACCATGGTTCGCGGCGCGGCGAAGTCGATCAGTCTTAGACCGTTATTCGAAGTGGTATGGTGGAGACTAAACTGACCGACAGTGGAGCCAAAGATGCCTTCTTTTCAGACCTTCGCGTTAAAATCGCCGAGAACTATTTTTACTTCGTGAACCGGGCAGCGATCATACTCGTCCTCTAGGCTTGCGTAGAAGGTATCCTTCATAGCATCGTCCTTTTCCTCTGTCGGGGCATGTTCACAAATTAGACTTATGTGGAAGAATTTAGCCTTGATGCGGATTGTCGCCAGCCTTTCGTTCACTGGTGTTAACCGGGAAACAAGATGGCGTAGTTTCCGACTTACGACGAATCCGCACCCAAATTCACGCTTCTCCGCATGGCAGCTGTAGTAGATATCGCAGTCTGCTCTCTTAGAGCAGCCTTGTCCTCTTCATCGCATCTCCTGGATGGCGGTGATGTCAGCCTTTATTTTTTCGAGGGCTTCCGCCAGTTGGACATTGGCACCTTCCTTATAAAGGGTCCGGACATTTCAGGTGCATATCCGTAAACCATTATCCGTTTTTCGTTTGCGGTGGTCGTCAACGTGGTGGGGGTTCATATCCGAGGCTGATTTTGTTTTCATTGGGAATTATAATGTGGTTGGGACCCAAACCCTATGCACATTCCATTTTTAAGGTCTTCTAGAGACCCCTCAAGTTTATAGTCTAGAGGAGACATCGCCGGTCAAATTAGCCGCCAAAGTTTATCGTTCGATAGTTTTTGACGTTTCCAGGAGACACCATGCAGAGGTTTTGAGTCGATTTGAGACGATTTTGACATGGATAGTGCTGGCCTCGCCAAGTTGAGGCAATCAGACACGTTACCATATGAAGATCGCCCCCTTGTCTCCCAAACACTCCTTAATTTAAATTATTTTTGAAGCCCATTGTATTTTTTCGAAGTATTACATTCATATTTCCGATAAATTTAAAAGCGCACCAAAATTCGCTTCATATAACGGATATGCGAACATATTTTTAGTATGATATTATTAACACTTTATTAAATCTTTAGTTTATTTGTCATTGTAATCATAACAAATACTTGTCAAATTTTATTTATCTATTGAGTTTATTTTTCACACATACTTAGACAAATTGTGAATAAAAAAGAGCTTTGAAAGAGTTCTTATTTGGTTTTGACAGGGACTCTTTAAAAGCTAGCAGCAACTTGGCTCCTCATGTGAAGCAAAAATAGTGCTTTTAAACTGAAGAAAGTAGCCTTATATATTCTCTGCAAGTGCTTTAGCAGCGCTACTAAAGCTAAAGTTGTAGCTTGTTGCTTTATAATATAGCACTATAAGCTCTGCAAGAATTAATATACGGCTAAAATTGTTACTTGGGCAGTGTTCCATGAGTTGCAAAATTATTTCTTTCGTCCAATTGTTATACACATCAAAGTTTTTAATAAATAATTGAATTTCTTCTTTTTCTTCAATTCTTTTATAGCATGATAATATTTTTTTTCAAACTTCAAACTTTAACATATGAAAAACAGATGAAATTGGAAACAGTTTTAATTCAAATTTGTACATACGGAAATACAAACGACATGTCAGAACGTGAAATCTATCAGCCTTATTCAATAGATTTTCTTAAACAAAAGTTTAACAGTTGTTTAGTAAAGCAATGTTTAAGGATTTAAACAACGTTACTTAATTTGTGCGTAGGGTTTGGGTCCCAACCACATTATAACTTCCCAATGAAAACAAAATCAGCCTCGGATATGAACCCCCACTACGTTGACGACCACCGCAAACGAAAAACGGATAATGATTTACGGATATGCACCTGGAATGTCCGGACCCTTTATAGGGAAGGTGCCACTGTCCAACTGGCGGAAGCCCTCGAAAAAATTAAGGCTGACATCACCGCCATCCAGGAGATGCGATGGAAAGGACAAGGCTGCTCTAAGAGAGCAGACTGCGATATCTACTACAGCTGCCATGCGGAGAAGCGCGAATTTGGATGCGGATTCGTCGTAAGTCGGAAACTACGCCATCTTGTTTCCCGGTTCACACCTGTGAACGAAAGGCTGGCGACAATCCGCATCAAGGCGAAATTCTTCCACATCAGCCTTATTTGCGCACATGCCCCGACGGAGGAAAAGGACGATGCTGTCAAGGACACCTTCTACGCGAGCCTAGAGGACGTGTATGATCGCTGCCCGGCCCACGAAGTAAAAATAGTTCTCGGTGATTTTAATGCGAAGGTCGGAAAAGAAGGCATCTTTGGCTCCACTGTCGGTCAGTTCAGTCTCCACGAGACCACTTCGAATAACGGTCTAAGACTGATCGACTTCGCCGTGGCGCGAAACATGGTAGTTAGTAGCACCAGATTCCAACACCTCGATATCCAAAAGGCAACCTGGCTGTCCCCGGATCAAAAAACGCGAAACCATATTGATCATGTTGTGATCGACGGAAGGCACGCTTCAAGTGTACTGGATGTGCGCACATTTCGGGGGGTCAATATTGACTCCGACCATTATCTTGTTGCAGCCAAGATCCGCATGCGATTGTGCAATGCGAAGAATGTACGCACAGGTGTGCAACGAAAGCTTGATGTCGATAAGCTGCTATCACAACGGACCGCCGAGGCCTACTCCGCTCAACTCTCGGTTAAGCTCAACCAACCTTACTCTTGCCTCGACGACGCTGGCGGACTTTGGGCGCATATATCCCACTCCATGCGCACTGCTGCTGAAGAAGTCATTGGTTTTCGGCGCCCGCAACCTCGCAACCAATGGTATGACCAGGAGTGTCGCGACGCAACAGCAGCAAAATACGCCGCATATAAAAAGACGCTGCAGTCAGCTGCAACGCGAGCCATGCACGAAAACTATCGCGATAAGAGGAAGAAAGAGAGATGCCTTTTCAGACGTAAAAAAAGAGAGCAGGAAAAGCGTGAGCGAGAAAAAATTGAGGTGTACCAGGGCAGGAAGGATTAAAGTTGCTATCCAGCGACTCAAAAACAACAAAGCCGCAGGTGCTGACGGCCTGGCTGCTGAATTGTTTAAAACCGGCGGCGGTGAATTGATAAGGTGCATGCATCAACTCATCAGCAAAATATGGCTAGCGGAAAGCATGCCCGACGATTGGAATCTCAGTGTGCTTTGTCTTATACTTAAGAAAGGCGACCCGACAATCTGCGCCAACTACAGAGGTATCAGTCTTATATCCATCGCATATAAGGTTCTTTCGAGCGTATTGTGTGAAAGATTGAAGCCGCATACCAAAACACTGATTGGACCTTATCAGTGTGGCTTTCGTCCTGGCAAGTCCACCATAGACCAGATTTTTACACTACGCCAAATCCTGGAAAAAACCCACGAAAACCAAATCGACACCCATCATCTCTTTGTTGATTACAAAGCTGCGTTCGATAGCCCGATTCGGGATTGCCTGTACGCAACAATGTCTGAGTTCGGTATACCTGCAAAGTTGATAAGGCTCTGCAAGATGACGTTGAGCAATACATGCAGCTCCGTCAAGGTAGGAAATGACCTCTCCGAAACCTTTAATACCGAACGAGGTTTCAGACAAGGCGACCCGCTATCATGCGATCTCTTCAATTTCATCATGGAGGGGATCCTACGAAAGGCAGGTGTACATCGAAATGGCACCATTTTCTACAAAGGTGTCCAGCTCCTTGCGTATGCTGACGATATCGATATTATCGGCAGAACCAAGAGAGATGTAACCGCTGCTTTCGCCGCTATCGAAAAGGAATCAGCCAAAGTGGGTTTGACGGTGAACGAGGGCAAAACAAAGTATTTGCTGTCTGCAAATAGGGAAGTGCGGCGTCTAGGCTCCCATGTTACAGCAGGCAAATATAACTTTGAAGTTGTCAAGGAGTTTACTTACCTTGGCACCGCCATAAACAGCAACAACAATGTCAGCCTGGAGATAAAGCGAAGAACAACAATTGCTAATAGGTGCTACTACGGGCTAAGTAAGCAATTAGGTTCCAGAGCCCTCTCTCGATCGACAAAACTAACACTCTACAAGACGCTCATCATACCTGTGCTTCTCTATGGCGCTGAGGCATGGGTGATATCGCAAGCAGATGCAGCCGCTCTTGGGGTGTTCGAGAGGAAAGTTCTTCGCAAAATCTTTTGTCCTGTTCGAGTTGGCGACGACTATCGCATTCGAATGAACCACGAACTGTACGAGCTCTACGACGACATTGACATAGTCCAGCGTATAACAATTCAGCGACTACGTTGGCTGGGTCATGTCTTTCGTATGGATGAAGAAGCTCCAGCGAAAAAGGTGTTTGAGGCGAAAGACGAGGGTCGACGACGAAGAGGAAGGCCATGCCTCCGATGGATTGACCAGGCCGAGGAAGCCCTTACCGCGCTTGGTGAAAGAGATTGGAGACGGCGCGCGCGAAGCAGAGACGCCTGGCGAGACCTGATGAAGTCGGCCGTAACCCGTCAACGGGTTGTCATGGCCACCTAAGTAAGTAAGTAACTTAATTTGTTATTCATAAACATAGGCTATAGAAAAAAATTCACAATAATCAAGAAATCGTTGAGATTTAGCGGAAGCAAGAACCATTTTGGAGCGTTAATACCAGCCTTAAGGAAAATAATGCGGTAGTGCAGCCAACAATTATAGGTTAAATTTAAGTCTTTGAGTACGCAAATTTCGGCGTTTAAAGATCTGCAGCCTTATTCAATAGATTTTCTTAAACAAAAGTTTAACAGTTGTTTAGTAACGCATTGTTTAAGGATTTACGTTACTTAATTTGTTATTCATAAACATTTCTTATTCAATGCGCAAGTCGGTTATGCAGTAGCAAAAAAAGTTCACAATAATCAAGAAATCCGCCACAATACACCAATTGTCAAAATTCACATTGCACCAAATGCGAATCCAGAAGAACGAAAGCGCCTTGAGGAGCAAGTCGAAACAATTATGGGGCATGAATTGGACGCATTTGAGTTATGTGACGACTTGGAGGATGAAGACTTCGTCCCAGAAGAAAGTAATAATGTGGATGAGGAAACAGATATAGAAGATGAGATAGAAATAGAGGTTATTCTTGATAACGAAGATGATGCCGAGGAATTATATAGAGAAGCTGTAGCCGCCGTGGCTGTTCCTTTTCAAGAACAAGTTTATCGTTCCAAAGACGGCAAGGTCCACCTCGTGGTGCATTGCCGCATCACCAAGGTATTTTCAAGTCGTTATTGTCCCCTCAAATCGTTAGTATTATTGTGCGGGAAACTAATCGAAAACATTTCGTCTTTGGAACGAAGCGCATTCCAATAAAAACAGCAAATTTGGACGATGACCTCCGAGAATGAAATGTATGCCGCTTTTGGCATGTTGTTGTTTGCTGGTGTATTTTACGCAAATTCCCAGCCAGCAAAAGAATTGTGGGTGAGTTACAATATGCCCATCTACAAAGCCACCATGTCTTTTAACCGATTCAAGCACTTGACCACCTTCATCTGCTTCGATAATGGAAACACTCGTGCGGAGAGGCTTCAACAGAGCAAACCAGCGGCCGTGGATGATTTATGGCTCATGCTGATGACTTACTTAAGGAAGTCATACACTCCGGGCTGCGAACTGACCGTTGATGAACAGTTATTTCCGTATCGTGGGCGCACACGGTTTACTCAATATATTCCGAGTAAGCCCGCAAAATACGGAATAAAAATTAGGTGGATTTGCGATTGAGCTACAAATTTAATTTTTAATTATCCCTTGAAGGAAATAATATATACAGGAAAACAACCGGGTGGCCAACGAGAGATAAATCAAGGTGAACGGGTCGTAATGATAATCATGGATAAATACATGAACAGCGGCAGAACTATTTACGCTGACAACTTTTTTTCGTCTTACAATTTGGCAGAATTGCTGGTGGATAGAAGAGTGGCGTTTGTGGGCACCGTTAGAAAAAACAAAACCTTCATCCCTAGTCAATTACTGGATTCAAAAAGTCCTGTGAATAGCACCTTATTTTGCTTTCACAATAATAACGTATCCTTGTGTTCGTATATAGCAAAGGCAAAGAAGCCAGTATTAATGATATCCACCGTTCACTACGGTCGTGACATCGACCCATCAAATGCATCAAAACCTAATCAAATATTGGACTGCAATAAATTCAAAGCGGGTGTCGACACAATGGATCAAATGTTGACAGGGTATTCCTGCAAGCGTTCGACAATTTGCTGGCCGTTGGCACTGTTTAACAACATGCTTGATATCGTGGGTTTGGCCTCATTTATCACATATGACGACTTTAAACCAGAAAAACAGAGAGACAAACGTCGTTCATTAACCATTGAATTAACACGGCAGCTCGTAATTCTACAAATGACGGAATGGGCAGCCAACCCCTTTGTTTTGGAGATTTGTTCACATCAATCAAGCAATGAAGCTTTTTAATGTAGTTGTAAGTATAATTTAAACATAAATGAAAAATAATAACGATATTCTAATAAATGTTTCGTTATTTTTAGGTACCGGAATCCAGACCATATATATCAGCTGCAGCTCAACCACAACCATATGCAGACGTAGCCTCCACACGTTCATCATACTACCTCTGCTCTTCTTCTTCTTCTTCTTCTTCGATAAAGCGACGTAAAACTAAATATCATTGCAGCACATGCAATCGTCCTATATGCCTCAATAAACATGCAATAAAATTGCATCAGTGTAAGCCAGAATGCTCTTCGTAACATTTTGTTTTTAATAATAAATTAACATACCAGTTCCTTTCAAACATACTAATACATTCTTTTTTTTTCTATTATCATATCCATAAACGTATATACACATTTAAGATTATTCTTGTAATATACAGTGACAGATTTGGCACCCCTGTAGTCATCTCCCTTTACCCATTCTCAACTATATGTATTAAATCAGTATGGGTCTGGCCAGACCCCTTATGATTCACTTGTCGCCTCATAGGTCACTGCTCATGGGAGGGTTAAAGCAAAATAACGCGACAGTGCTGCCAATAATCATAGGTTTAATTTAAGTAGACTTTAAATGCAAATTTCGGCGTTTAAAAGCTACTTAAGTTACGTAGTTGTAAATAGAGGTGGGTAATGACACAATTTTTGGAGAGTTGACACACTAGCACATATGCACCCATGTGTGTTAGCACAATTGTGCCAAGACACATTTAAACTAGTAAGGTATATCTTCGACTTAGCCGAAGTTAAAATACCCCCACGGGTGATTCGCAATGGTACAAAATCTTAAATTGCAGTTCTTTTCGTATGAGATTTAAAACATTTTACTATTTTGATGATGTCTAATTCGTCTAAATCTAATCTTAGTCTAATTCATATCAAATTGTTTTCCAGCAAAGTAAAGACAAGCTTTTTTATTAAGTTTTTAATTAAGGGCTGTATGGGAGGTGGGCGTGTTTTTGAGTGGTTGATGCCAATTTTTCTAACACGCCTCAATTTTGATATAATATACACAAGTACCCAATTTCAGGTCTGTAGCTTAAATATTAGCATATAAAAAGAGTTTTCAATATTATGGGTTGTATGTAAGGTGGGTGTGTTCATCAATGGATGACGCCCATTTTTCTAACACATCTGAATTTTATTATAAAAAGAATAAATATCTAATTTTACTTTTGTAGCTTCGGCAGAAGCCTATTTATATAGTTTTAAATTTTGGGGTTGTATGAGAGGTGGGCGTGTTCGTGGGTTGATTACGCCCATTTTTCTCTCACGTCTTAATTTGTATATTAAAATAATAAATATTTAATTTTATTTTTATAGCTTCGACACAAGCCTCTATATATAGGTTTCAATATTGGGGTTGTATGGGAGGTGGGCGACGCCCCACTGGGCGTGTTAGTGTGTGGATGACGCCCTTTTTTTTAACACACCTGAGTTTTGTCATAGACTATACAAATACCGAATTTAAGTTTTGTAGCGTAAATATTCGCTTCTTTATGGAGTTTTCATCATTGGGGTCGTATGGGTGGCAGGCGTGGTTTTTATCCGATTTAGCCCATTCTCGAACTTGATCTTAGTTTTTTAAAGAAAAGTTTAAATATCGAATTTCAGCAAAATAGCTTCAAAATTACGGCTGTAATCGTGTCCACAGACAGACAGACAGGCAGACGGACAGACAGACAGACGGACATGGCTAAATCAACTCAGGTGGTGATGCTGAGCAAGAATATATATACTTTTTTTATACCTACCTACCTACGCAGTACGCGTGGGGGTATAAAAATTCCTTTAATAACGCCGTTCAAAATATCCAGAAAATATAAAGTACTGACAACCATCTCTACTGATTTGTGAGATGAGTTTATTTGTTAGCAAATTGCTATATAATAGAAGTACACTAAAAAGTGTCCAAAATAGATTTATGAAATTTAGTGTAAATTAATTTTTTTTTTGTATTATATGTTAAGATATCTATATTGATATCTATAAATATGCATGCAATCTATACATATACCAATATGCAGAAGTTTTAGCAAATAATTCTTAATCCTTAAATCGTATAGCACCACAATCAGCAATGTATTGCACTGCACAATAATGATAACCAATGATAACCATTAACCTTCAGAACATAAAAGTGCTTTAACAGTGCGTCTTGTTGTGTGTGCGTCTATGCGCTGCTTCCATTTTGTGTGCTTCTGTACCACTGTGTGTGTTAACACATGGCATACTATGCATGGTGTGTGTTAACACATGGCATAGCACACATGGCATACTACTTAGCGCCAACACAGTGTCGAAGCCAGCACAGTGTTGCACACCTCTAGTTGTAAAACATCTTTATGAATTAAGATTTGTTGTTTAAAGCATTTGTAAAGTATCGCA
Organism: Tetanocera ferruginea; assembly: GCA_958299015.1. Lineage (NCBI taxonomy): Eukaryota > Metazoa > Arthropoda > Insecta > Diptera > Sciomyzidae > Tetanocera > Tetanocera ferruginea. Next base: position 121,238,763 of record OY282640.1, read on the forward strand.
GCCACTAAAATCAGTTTATGAATAAGGCCGCTGTTGTTTAAAGCATTTTTTAAGTAACGCAGCCACTAAAATCAGTTTATGAATTAGGTCATATAGTAAAGTTTAATATGTCATATCGCACACTAAATTCAAAACAGTCACAACTCAAAATTTTTTTATACCGACTTTTTGTTATAAATCAATTCACAAAACACATATCTCAGTATCTTTTTCATTATTTTCTTCATTAACTGGAAGAATGAAGTTTATGTGTTTAAATGAAAATGGCTTTTCTTCTGCAGTATCAACCAAAGGGTTTTATTTTTCGCTTCTCCTGAAAAGTCATGTTTTTTGAGTTGCGACTGTTTTGTATTTAGTGTGCGATATGTGTGAAACATATATTATACTATGTTTACATATGGAGGTTAAGAGCAAGTAGATTAAGCTAATCTTCTTCCGTAATCTAAACTGTTTACACTAGCTTAAAGAGATTAACTTTGACATTTATTGTTTTGTTTTGTTCTTTTGTCTTCAGCCTTATACATTCTGATTAAGTTCAAATAAGCACAAATTTACAAACAAGTAAACAAACGAAAAAAAGTAACATATATTTTATTTTTTAGTGATATTATTATTAAAAAATATTACTTAGGGTGCTCACAGTTCTGTATTATCTGCTCTGTTAACTTTGCCGTCTATTAACTTTAGAACATTTTAGCACGTGTTAACTTTGATTGTTTTTGTTTTACGTACAAACTTGAGATACCACTTGTTGCTAAAGTTATCTCACTTCTGCTCATGTCTTTCTTTTGTGGTTATGTGGTATCACTAGTCAGCTGATTGAATTTTGTTGCAAAAAAATGGAAGAAGAATGGATCGTCAAAGAAGTAAGTACATTTTTCCATAATTCTTCGTTTCCGTTCATTCGAGGCATGTTTTTGAACAAATTTCAAATTTTTTAAAACTATTTTTGCAATTTAGCTCCAAAACACAAAAAGAGGTGCTCACAGTTCGATTGAAATATCTTTCTAAAGTTGCCAGGTGTTAACTTTAGAAGCAAACTGTGAATTCCCTAACTATAATTAATATTAAGTATGTGGCTGGTTCGCCGATTGTTTTGGTTGAGACACTAGTCTCTGTCCACAATTGGCGGTGCTTTCTTTTGCTGCCTGACCTATGAATAATAAAAAGCAATTATATTATTTAATACGCATTTTTTAATTCCACAATAGCTGTGTTTTATTTGTTCTGGTTTAACCTAATGAACGAATAGATCGCATTGGTTAAACTTTTTTAAGTCTGACCGCTTGGGGTATTGTCGGCGATGATAAGATCAAACAGCTGGTTCCAAAACAATTATTACAATTGATTTAGCAGCATATTAACGCTTGTTGGCTTGACCTAGCAAAATAACAATTCTTGCAATAAAATAATTAAAAAATTATAATTGAATGTTACAAAGATTCCTCTGCTCATGAGATCTTACATAACTGCCGCCATTCCATATTTCTTCCAAACAGGATGCTTGAAGTCTTCTAGACGGGTGCCATAGGCATTAAGCAATGCACGCATTTCCTCCTTCGTGCATTTTTGCCCGCTAACAAAAAGTTTGGAACAATTGAAGATCACTGGAAATGGACTTTTTTTATTTTTTTTTTGGCAAAATGTGTATTTGGAGCTAAAAAAGATAAAGGTGAAAAAATTTCAGGCCGCTCGCAAGTAGTTTAGAAGTTATAGGGGTCAACGTTTGTGAAAATGGGCTTAAAAACTTGTGATTTTTTTTTGTTTTCGAACAAAAGTAAACTTTATGGATATCGAAAGAAAAGTAATGCTAATACCTTTTCAACGAGCTATTAATCCTAAAAATCTATGCGTTAATTCGGAAGATATAACTGTTTTTGTACTCAAAACATTTGTGGTGTACCAATTTTGTATGTCCCTTTGCAGTGTTTGTCTTTGAAACTAGATAAATAAATGTTTTCATAAAAGTCGTGCAAATATTGTTGTGATTAAGAAACAGTGGATAATATTTATAGTTTTTAATTATTATTTCGTAAAAGGGTGGACAGTCAAGAGTGCACGATAAATTAAGTGTTACCTGTCTTAACAAGTAATGTCAGTATTTTTAATTTTCAAGTTTGTTGTACACTTTTATTATATTGAGATAAAAAAAGCGCCGCAGGCGAAAAACTTTTATAAAAAATCGCGCGATTTTTTATGTTCTGCCATTTATATGTAGCTGGAAGGGTAAACTGTCAAATGTGCATATTATATAAAATGCAATATCTTCAAAAGTAATCCATGGATTCTTTTGATTAATAGCTCATTGAAAAGGTTAAAGGATTACCTTTCTTTCGATATCCATAATGTTTAGATTTGTAGGAAAATTTAATTAAAATCACAAGTATTTCAGTACGATTTTTGCAACTTTGTACCCCCTATAACTTCTTAACCACTTGAGAGCGGTCCAAAATTTTTCCATAATTGGACTTAGAAGATCTAAATACATATAATAACAACAAAAAAAAAGTAAAATTTGAGTTTCCAGTGATCTTCAATTATGCCAAAAGTTTATTTGATTTTTAATTGAGTTAAAAAAAAAAAAAATGTTAAAAAATAAACTTACGATTCTTTCGCATTCATTCATCTTATTTATTGTAAACAAATAAGCACAGCTGTTTCATTTGATGGTACTGGGTGACTATGAATCAAGGAAAAAAGAAAAAATAGCGACATCTATGGGGCCGTAGCGAAACAAAAACCAGTTCAACGAGATGAACCAGCGACTGAGCTAGTTCATCTCTTTGTTAGTGTTCTGCATGTAATTTTGAACCTTTTTGGTTTAACTAGAACGAATAAAACAAGCGTAATACTTACATTTTTAAGTAATTTTCAACAATTTTTACGAAAATATCATTGACGAGGCCAAATAAACAAACTAAATAGAAGCAATTGTTTCACATTTCATTTTCTTACTTCTTTACAGGGTTGCAGTTTTTTAAGGAATTATCGCTACTCACAGCGTTGCAAACCTTTTTTGAGGAGATTAGCAAGTAGATTAATTTTTAATCTCGTTCTGAGGAGATTAACTTTTGTATGGCTAGTCTCGTCAAATTTAACAAGATTTTTTTTGTTTTGTTTATTTGACTTAAAAATTAGTACAGTAAGATGAATAAAGGTCTTTTAGGGTACAACAATTAAAAATTTAAAAATTAAAAAAATTTAAAATTTAAGATTTAAGAACAGGAAACACAAACAAAGCTTAAAGCTAATACTTAAAGATTTATCAGAACAAAAACAATTTAAAATTTATTAAAAAATAAGAGAAAGGGAAAAAAATGTATATAAAATTTAAAAACTTAAACTTAACTAAGTAAAAAAGGAGAAAATTAAGTATTCAAAGCAGCATTGAAAATAAAGAGAAGAAAATTAGAGGTTAGAAAAATAGGTTAAAATAGAAGACTTAAAATTGCTCGTGCTGACAATATTTTTAATGTTTGATGGAAGCGAGTTCCAGAGCTTGATGGCGTTGATGAAAAACAGCCGCTTAGACTGTAAACAAGAGTATCGTGGTGTTATAAAATTGGATGTTCTACTCGATGTACTGAAGCGAAGTTTTTCAGAAAGGTATGACGGTGTCTTATTAATTGCCAACTTGTGCAGAAATATGCAGTTTCTAGCATTTAAATATCCCATTAAACTACATCCTAAAATTTCCTTACATTTAACAGATATAGAGTCAAAACGTCTTAAGTCAAATATATATCTAGTCATGTCATTAAACGCAACAAGAATTTTGTGGTACGAGTGAGAGCCCAATTTACTGTAAACTAACTCAGAGTAAGTTAATATGGGTAAAATAAGTTGAACAACAAGTCTTTTTTTGGTCAAAGTAGGAGTAAACTTAGACGTTAACCGCAGGCACCTAAGCGTATAGTATATTCTTTTTATTATGTAATTCACATGGTCAGTACAAGTTAGTTTAGAATTAATATAAAAGCCTAAATTTTTCACCTTGTCAACTATTTGTAAATGATTGCTATTAAGACAAATTGTCGGAATCTGGTTGAAGTCAAGTTTATCCTTAGATAAAGGAAGAATAAACGATTTATTGGCATTCAGGCAGAGGTCATTTTGAGTAGCCCATCTAGAAATAGCACTCAAGTCTTCATTAAGTCTACAGCATAAATCCTCAAGTAGTCCAATGCGGTTAGAAGAATATAATTGAATGTCGTCGGCATATGCATGCATTGTCATATCATTGCATGTGGTAAAAATGTCATTAATGAATAAACTAAATAGCAAAGGTCCAAGAATAGACCCTTGAGGAACACCAGTTTTAATTTCTAAATAGTCAGACAGTGCATTACCAATTTTAACTCTTTGCATCCTGCCTTTAAGATAGCTTTCAATAAAAGAAGCAGCGCCATTACTGAACCCAAACAGAGATTTCAGTTTCCGAACTAAAAGATAATGATTAACACTGTCAAAAGCTTTTGAAAAGTCAAGAAGGCAAAGGAGTGTGATATTGCCGGCGTCATAATTTATGCGAATATCGTCTTGAATCTTGAGCATAGCAGTAGCGCAACTGTGACCTGATCGAAAACCAGATTGGTACGGTGAAAGCAGTTTATTAGACTCTAAGTATTCATTAATTTGTTTACACATCAAGGATTCACAGATTTTAGAGAACGAGCACAAAATACTAATGGGTCTAAAATCTTGCATAGATGAAGCATTACTGACTTTAGCAATTGGTATTATTGTAGCAAGCTTCCAAGAGCTGGGAAAGCATGATACAGTGAAACAGTGATTGATTACATGAGTGAGGGTCTAATGATAAACGGCAATATAATTTTTATAAAACACAAAGGAATGCCATCACTACCAATGGCATTTGACTTTATTTTCATAATAGACAATATGACATAGTTTTCATCAACACAACAGAAAGAAAACTGATTATTTACTGGGGGGCTATATGTGCTACGGACATTACATTGATTAACAATAATATTTGCTGTTGATTTAAACAGAAAAAAGTTATTAAGACTATTAGGTTTAATTTCACAATTTTGATCATCATTACTATATATACCTAAGGAACGAATATTCCTCCAAAGAATTTTAGAAGGAAGAGCACAATTTAGTTTTTTAAAGAAAAACCTTTTTTTAGATAATCTAATAATGGACACAGCATTATTGCATGCACGTTTGTATATATTCCAGTTTTCATTAGTAGGGTTTCTTTTCCATTTAACATAAAGTTTGTTTCTTTTATTAATGGCTACTTTGACATGTGACGTATACCATGGACATAACTTATTACCAACTATAGACTCACGAACAGGAACAAAGTTATCAAAAGCATATATAACGTGTGAAACAAGAACATTTAACTTATCATCAACAGATTGGCTAAACCAACAGTCATTCCAACAGATACTAGACAAATAATCATACAACCGAGTGTAATCAATGGACTTAAAATTACGATACGTAACAGATGTTTGAGAGGAAACACAACGAGACTTAAAATTTAAAGCACAAAAAAGCAGGTCATAATCAGATATAAAAGAAATTTGATCAAAAAATAAAAGTAAGGAGACATCAGAAAAAATAAAGAGATCAATTAAACTAGGGTTTACATTAGGCGCAAAGCGCGTTGGAGTTGAGGAATTAATAATAGTCATTCCAGTTGCACCTAATTGGTCATTGAGACCTTCTGTCACACTGTCCTTGTTAAGTATATTAACATTGAAATCACCACAAATCGCAAAACAATCAAAGTCCATTAAACGTTAATTCATGTCACTAAAGAATGGTTCAAAACTAAAAGATCTATGTGGATTGTAAACACAAGAAATAAGCAATTTGGCACTATAATTGTTAGTTATTTCAATATTCAAGAACTCAATCCAGACCCGAGGGACTTACTAATAAGTTTAGAGTTTAGAGAAGATTTGCGGTAAACCGCAACTCCACCCCCTTTGCGGCCAATCCTGTCATTTCTAAAAAGAGTGTAACTATAAATATTATAAAAACTATTTGGGATATCAGTATTGAACCACGTCTCAGATACACAGATGACATCGACATTAGAATTAACAAATACAAATTTTATATAGTCAAGTTTTGATGCATTCAAACTAAGCGCATTGAAGTGAACAATGGAAAGAACGTTACATTTATTACATTGATTGTTAATTAGAAGCTTACGTTTTTCATCAACGCCACTGAATGGGTCAGAATCCAGACAATAAGAGGTCAGACGAGCAACTATACTCTATTAAAAGCCATGAAGTAGCAAGATTACTAGGGGAAGATAGATAGCAGTTCGGACTATGTTTATATTTACTAACAATTTCCAAAAGAAAATAAATTTATTTTTGTGAAAATTAGGAAGTTAAATAAGTTCATCTCACGTTTGAACTTTGTGTTGCATCCATTATTTTGTCCCTTGTGCAAAATAAAAGTATTAAAGCAAATAACAAAAACATATGTTTTATACAGTGTTGCCATATTTTGTTAACAAAATTGCCATAAGTTAACTAAAGCATTGTGAAACCCAAATCACGAAAAGAGTATAGTTAACTAACAGGTTTTAGTTAGTTACTGGTTAACTAATGGTCGTTGAACTCGCCTTAAGTGATTTTCAGTTCTGTGTGTGACTTTTGCGTGATTTTTTCCAATGTGTTTTCCCATGGTGTGTGTGATTTAAGCTGGTTCTACACAATATGACATTTGGGCCTATTCTGCAAAATCTGTTATTCTGTTAAAGTGACTTTCTGTTATGAATATCCATACAAAAATTCGAACTGCCAAATAATCTTTTACCAGCTCGATAATTAGTATTCTGCCTGACAAAATCTCTTATGAAATCTGTTATAATCTATAACAGATAAATTTTTGAGTCTTTTATCATAACAAATTCTACAAAAGTGACGTTTAATTTCTGAGATGGATATTTATTTAAGAATTTCAATAAGAAATGCTGTGAAAAGGCGACATATGTAAGTAAACTAATTGTTAGTTATAAATAATTGCATATATTTGTGCTCAATTTGATGTTTTTTAGAAGAAACCATAGAGCAACTCTGTTGGAGTTGCGCCTTAAAAGCAAACCATTCGAGCTTCCTGACGTGCGATTCGTGCAGCTATTTCGATTAGACAAGGTGAATGCTCGACTTCTCATGAGCAAATTGGAACCATTTTCAGTAGCTACAAACATTCCTTTTGAAATTCAGGTCTGTTTTTGAAGAGTTAATTAAATGAACATTTTTTAATTACTTTGTTACAGCTACTTACAATACTGCATTTTTATGGGTATGGATCCTACCAAGCCTCAATAGGAAGCAACAACATTTTTGGACTATCTCAGCCCAGTACATCAAGGTCAATTGATCGCGTAACCAACTTGATCAACGCGAACTTGGTCAATGAAGCGATAGAATTCCCAATGCCTAATATCATTGGGGTTATAGACGGTACCCAAATACCAATTATTGCTCCACCAGAAAACAATGTTGAAGCACCAGGACATTTATATGTCAATAGGAAAGGATACCACAGCTTAAATGTTCTGGTTGTAACTGATTCAACTATGAAGGTAATTTTTGCTGACGCGCGGTTTCCAGGTTCGGTTCACGACTCTGGAATTTGGATGGTTTCCCCAATAAGAAACTATTTAAAAAATAAATTTACAACAGTGGTAAACCAAACCTCACACATTCTTGGTAATTTTTTTTGCCAGTTGTATTAATATTTTGTTTTAATTTTTGATTTAAGTTTTAATATATTATATATATACATATTATAATTTCCAGGCAATTCCGGCTTTCCTTTGGAACCATGGCTACTAACACCAATAAATAAGGAATTCTAAGGCTACTAACGCCAAAAAGGAGTTCTAAGGCACGTAGTATTAAGCCTATAGCTAAGCATATCACTAAGCCTATCTCTAACTATACTACTATACTCTAAGTATACTAATATAACACCACCTGCTAGAACCACCTCAAAAGTTAATCATGATACAAACTGGTCAAGATCACCCCTGATCTCGAAAAAACAAGATCAAAACTGGTCATACAAAACAAACCTATTCCCAACATTTTTCCAACAATCTTAAAAATCCACACATCCTAAAGGTAAAAGGGTTTCATTCAAATTAGATGAAAATGAAGCCTTTAATATCAATTCAAATAAATATCCTAATTTCGTCCTTTCCCATACTCTTAATCCATGCCCACAGCCTGCAATAGTCATACCTGAACCTACTTATCCTACTTATACAAAAACGAACACACCCTCCACTAATATGCCTTCCTTAATTACTGGCTCTAACATAAGCACACCCTCCACTAACATACCTCCCTTAATAACTGGATCTAACACTTGGACCTTCAGTAATACTACACCAGCCTTTTCGATCCTCATCTTCCACCTACCGCGAAGCTTACAAAAAATCTCGCTGATGTTAGTAGTGAAGGCCGTGTCGTCATGTCTCGTCTTAGATTTCGTCGGGTGTACGATAATGTTCGCTTGTATCTGGCTTATTTGCATAACAAATCAGACTCAGTTTGTATTGAAGGTACAACAAAAACAAGTGCTACTGTATCCATCCAACAAGAAGGCCAACAAGAAGGAAGATGAAAAAATTTTTCATTAATTTACCTGAAAGTCTCAACATTTTACCTAATGATGTTAAAAACGACCTTACTGCATTTGCTTCCCATACAAGTTCAAAGTATATATGGCATTTACAAAGAGCACGTTCTAACTTGAAAAACTTCTATTGTCCCTAACTCACTTTCTAAAACAACATCTCACTCTCCAGTCCTCCATAACCTATTGCCTTCAATTGCTTCTTTAAATATATTCTACCACAATTGTGGTGACATGAGAGGAAAACTCAACAAATCTAAATCTTGTCATTTCAATGTTTTTGTTTTTACGGAAACATGGTTGAATGACGCTATCAAAAATGAAGAAATTCTAGATAGCTACTGGACAATATACCGTAATGACAGAGACTATTAAAGCTTAGGCCTCTCTCGAGGAGGAGGTGTTTTGATAGCTACACACAATGTCTTATCTAGTAATGTGGTTGTAACTGACTCTTGCATATACTTCGAGCACAAAGTAATAAAATTAAGTCTATGTCAAAATCGTTTTATATACATTGGTGTTATTTATATTCCCCCAAATTCAACTGAGAATTCCTATAAAAAATTATGTGATCTGATAACGTCAATAACAGCCACTCTAAACGAAGAAGATAAGATTATAATTTTCGGTGACTTTAACCGTCCTAATATATCGTTTGTTCCCGACGATAATGATAATCATCTCCTTCCAATATATGTTTCTAATGCGGTCGACTTTGACTTATTTAGTACATTTTATAGTAATGATTGTCTGCAAGTAGCTCCAGTTCCAAACCAGAACGGTCGGTGGCTAGACTTAATTTTTACTAACTCTTATGACGAAGTCAAGGTTAGTCCAACTAGTGATGCCGAGCACATTTTCTCTAATACCCTCCACCACTCTGCTTTTACTTTAGAATTATGCGCTAATAATATAACTTTTACGCAGTCCTTTAATAATTCTGTTGTTTACGATTTTCTTAACGCCGATAAAGAAGATAAAGAATGACTTGAATTTATTGGATTGGAACCACTTATCTGCCCTGGAATTGGACGATGCTGTCTCATTTTTCTACGAGAAAGTCTTTTCTATCTTTGATACCCATGTTCCAAAAATAAAGAAAAAAAATAAACTATCAGAACCGTGGCTTATTCATATTTAAGAAACTTGAGAAATCAGAGAAATAAACTTTACAGAGTAATTAAAAAGGCCGCGAATGTAAGTGATGAGGTAAGGACAAGATATGGTTAACTGCCTAAAGAATTCTCAGTCAAGTCTGAAGAAGCTTATAAACTTTATACCAATTTAATTGGGGAAAGGATTATTGAAGACCCAAAAAAATTCTTTGACTTTGTAAATGTAAAGAGGAAATCAACGGGATACCCGAATTCCATGTTCAAAGGAATTGTTACTTCTTCTGACCCACAGGTGATTTGTAATCTCTTTGCAGATCATTTTAAAGAAGTTTTTTGTTCTCCTTCATCACAAAGTCAAATTCCATTGACCAGCACACTTAATCTACCACCATTGGTTTGTTCCCTTAATATAACAAAGAGAGAGATTACCAATTCCATTAAAGAATTAGATTCCAATAAGTCTCCTGGTCCAGACCTTTTGCCACCAATTTCACTTGTTCAATACTTAGAGCAGTTAATTACGCCATTATTTATTATTTTTAATAAATCCTTGCAATCAGGTGTGTTTCCGTCTTTTTGGAAGTCTTCTCACCTTACGCCAATTTATAAGAATGGTGATAAGAGATCAGTTGAAAATTATAGGCGCATTGCAATATTATCAGCAATTCCAAAGCTTTTTGAAAAAATTATATGTTTCAAACTTACGGACGTTATTAACCCACGTTTTAATGAGCAGCAACATGGGTTTCGTAAAGGACGTTCAACCGCCACAAATCTGACAATCATGTCATCAGATGTTCTTATTAAAATGGAAAAAGGACATCAGATAGATGCAGTCTATACAGATTTTAGTAAAGCGTTTGATCGTGTTGATCACGAAATCTTAACGAAGAAACTAGAGAATTTTGGTATTGCAGACTCTTTGCTGAATTGGCTCAAGTCATATCCCAATTTGTAAAATTTCAAGGTACTCTTTATAAGAAAATTGTTGTTTCGTCAGGTGTACCTCAGGGTAGCCACCTGGGCCCACTTCTCTTCAATCTTCTCTTCAATCTCCCCGATCTCTTATATGCAGATGACTTAAAACTGTACCATGTGGTTAGATCAGAAGTGGATTCAGAACTCTTACAAAACAAGCTTTTATCTCTTGAACATTGGTGTATTCAAAATAAGCTTTCTTTAAATGTGAATAAGAGCTTCGTTATAAGTTTCTCCCGTAAAACCCAAAAAACTTGTAGCAGTTATATGCTTAATGGGGTGGTACTTATGCCGCGTTTCCATGCTATCTTCTACGATCTCCCACAATCACATTTTTTTTAAGAAAGAATGCGCATGCAAGCCCTTTCTATGGGATTGGCTAATGTAAGTGTGAATCAGGCATACATTTTCTATTTTTATAGCATGTGATATCCTCTGTGATTTCATGAGATACTAGAAGACAGAAAAAGTTCAAAATTTTGAACTTTTTCCATAAAAGTGTATCACATGATATAATATTTTACAACCGTTTTTATAGCTACATGGCGTTTTTAATTTTGAATGACATTTCTAAAAATAATATAAAAATTTGTGTCCAATCTGCATCTTGACGATCTGCTACACTTGAGCGTAAACGGCAGTTGTATTCTCAGCACCACATTTCGAAACTTGCAAAAATTAATTAATTTATTATTTGTTTACAAATTTCCCAAATGTCAAAGTTTTATAGCAATAGGTACATATATACATCTCAATCTTTATAGCAAGTGATTGGTGATATGTGATAAGATAAGATACTGGAAGATCACATGGAATCGCGGCATTAACAGGGTCAATCACATTTCAGATCTTGGAGTAATCCTAGATAACAAGTTGCGCTTTAACCTTCACTATGATCATATCATATCCAGGGCAAACAAACTGCTTGGATTCATTAAAAGACGTGCAAAAGAGTTAAAGAATTTATGGGTAACTAAAACCTTATACTGCACATTAGTGCGTCCTATTCTTGAATATTGTTGTATTATTTGGAATCCAGCTTTTGAAGTGCATAGTGAAAGACTTGAATCAATTCAGAGACAATTTTTGCTATTTGCCTTGAGAGATTCGTACGATCCCCGGGACTATAGAAACTTACGACCATATGAATAGACTGAAAATGTTGAATATAATGACGCTTTCGTCAAGAAGAATATTACTTTGTTCATGCTTTATATTTGATGTTATTAATGGAAACATCGACAGTGAATGCATTTTTTAATTACGACATTTGCTGTCGCGTTCTGAGCAGCAGCCAACTTCTCAACGGCACTAATAAGCTGGTCAAGTCTACCCACGATGCTTTCACCTTGCATTGTCTATTGGACTCGCTTTGTTCCAGCACTGCGTTCAAATCTTCATCTGAAATAAGTTTTAAATTAATATAAAATTGTTTAGTTTTATATATTGCTTCTGTGCCTCTTACCAAGTCGTTGACCTACGCTTCTACGCTGCCGTTTCGCCTTTGGTTCACTATGGGAATTATCCAATTTGTTAACTGAATCATTGGTAGCAGTATTTAAGAAGAACTCTGCTGATTTTTCTACGCATTCATTTAGCGAAGCGTTAGAGAAAAGCTCTACTGGTTCTTCCAATGATTTAGCTATCATATTGGATAGTTCTAGCAGATTATCATGTTTAGGCTCGATCATGGATCGTTTGGCGTAGCAACTTTTGAATGGCCCTCAACAATAATTTTGCCCCAGCAAGCCATCGCTCGTTCCTCCAACTTGTTTGAGGCTACTTTTTTGCCTGAAGCAGGTCCACCACCCGTTTTTTTAAATTCTGCCTTCTCTAGTCGCAACTTGTGAGTTACGGAGTATCTCCAATTATCAAAAACCTGAAATATGAATAAGATATAAAATTATGTACACATATAAAATAAAAAGAAACTCACAATTTTTAACTTTTCCTTGTCATGCCGCGCACCACCAGTTGAATTTAGAGTTTCAGCTAGCTCCTGCCACAACCCTTGCACTGAGGCATCGCAGTGCTTGCAATGGAACAATGGATTGTTCTCCAATAATGAGCAATAAATCTCCTTCTGCTCCATCGACAATTTCTTCTCTCTTTTTCCTAAAAGTATATATATTAATCAATATACCAATAAACAGAATAAATAATCAATAACTTACTTTTTTCGTTCTGCATGATAAATTCAATTTGAAAAACAACAAAAACAAACAAAAACAACAAATTGACAACTGATTTGTAAAAGATTTTTTTTTTCGAAGCCTCTTAACAGACTACGATAAAAGTTCGAAACACAGAATACGATTTGTAACAGATCTTTTATGAGCTATATCTGTTATGGTCCACAACAGGAAATTCATAACAGAATAACAGATGCGGCAGAATAGGCCCAATTGTCTTAAGACAAATTTTCGTGTGACTGCCAAATGTTGTCTTTTTGAAAATATTTTTTAATTTGCTTCCACACGAAAATATTTTCTTTGTGACAAAAATGTACACAACAACCAAAGAAGAAAGATGTAAGGAAATGGTGTTTTGCACACATACAGTGTACGTGAACTGTGGCATACTTCATAAATTGAGCGAGCGAGACAGAGAGTGTTTTTTGACATTTATGAGTTCATTTACATCCAATTGGAAGTGTTAAAAGTGAAATTATACAAAATAATTAATTTATAAGCGATTTTAATTGCTAAAAACAGTGTTTACTCAAAGAAAATACTATAAAAAATTATTTAAACATGCGTTGTGCGGTTAAAAATTGTACGAGTTCCCGTAGAGTAAAAAACAATGCGATTTCATTCCACAGGTAAGTTAACCCACACCGATTTGATTTTTTTTAACAAAATCACTTTAATTATATTATAATAAAGCTTTTTACACTTATTTGTACTTTAAATTTAAATAATTCTAGTTAGAAATTGGTTAAAAAGCAAATTAGAGCCAGTTGATTTCTCGCCAATTTGGTACACCCACATCTGTCAAAATGCAAACATTGATTCAGGGGCGAACTTATTTTTCAATCGAATACATTTTGGGGCGCTGATGTTAAATATGGGGCGCTTACACTGATCAGATGTTATATATTTTGTTGATTTCTTTTCAGATTTCCGCATATATTGGATATTAAATTGAAATGGATTCGTTCCTTAGGTCTACAACCTGAAACCATAAATGAGGGATCGCGTGTTTGCTCCAAACCTTTTTATTTAAAATGATTTCATCGGCAATTCATGTTCGAGCCGTAGGTTATTTCCGTCAGCAGTACCATGTATTGATCCTATCGGTGATGAAGTGTAAGTATTTATCTATATAATTTTTATAAATTCTTAAACAAAATTCTATGTAAACGTAATTCTTATAGAGAAATCGTTCCGCTGCCTACCTGCAGTTGTGAGCTTGTCAACAAAGACAACAACAAATAAAACGTGCAAGCGTTGTCAAATATACAAATAACGCCACCTCGCGACGCAATTTTGACATCACTTGCAAAACAACATAAAGTTGAAAATGTAGCAATTAAAAAAATGTCGATGAAAAGAGCAATGGAGTCAAACGATGATATGTCAAATACACCGCGAAAAAAAAATAGTAAAAGACAAGCTAGACAAGCTAGTAAAAGACAAGCTAGAGTGCTAAGGCATAAAATTTTGGAAAAAAAATAAAAAAATTAAAACTTTAAATCAGAAAGTTTGGCGTAGAGCAAAAAGAATTGCCTCTTTAAAGGACATTGTGACAGAAATTAAGAAAAAAAATTTAATTAACGAAGAGACTGCAGATGTTCTAAGCAATCTTGGTGACATGAACGCAGATCTGTTTCAAAGAAAGCTGAGAAAAATAAAGGGCATGCCAAACGCAAGGATGTACCAACCAGCTATTAGATCTTTTGCGTTAAATTTAAACTTCTTGTCACCAAAAGCATACGATTTTGTACGACAAAATTTTGACAATTGCTTACCACACTCTCGTACGCTAGCCAAATGGTACGAAAGTATTGATTGCTGTCCAGGGTTTACAACTGAATCGTTCGAAGCAATCAGTGCAGCTGTGGAAGAAGCACGAAATAAAGCAGAGAAAATAATCTTAAATTTAGTTTTTGATGAGATGGCGATTCGAAGGTAAGGATCTTAAAAATAGATTGGAGCAGCAAAGGGTCAATTGGATACACCTTTATTGGAGATGGTGACTGCAGCAGCACAGAAGCAACCCAAATTCTGGTGTTCATGGTTGTGTGCGTCAACCGGAGTTGGAAAATCCCTGTAGGGTATTTCCCTATCACGTCTCTCGACGCAAATCAGAAGGTAAGTATGATCAAGCATTGCTTAGAACATATTTTAGCCACAGGAGCTGAGGTAGTTGGGGTAACTTTTGATGGCGCCGGAGTTGGAAAATCCCTGTAGGGTATTTCCCTATCACGTCTCTCGACGCAAATCAGAAGGTAAGTATGATCAAGCATTGCTTAGAACATATTTTAGCCACAGGAGCTGAGGTAGTTGGGGTAACTTTTGATGGCGCCGTAGTTGGAAAATCCCTGTAGGGTATTTCCCTATCACGTCTCTCGACGCAAATCAGAAGGTAAGTATGATCAAGCATTGCTTAGAACATATTTTAGCTACAGGAGCTGAGGTAGTTGGGGTAACTTTTGATGGCGCAGCAGTTAACTTTACCGCAGCTAGACTCTTGGGGTGTGATATTTCGGATATAAGTTCAGAAAGTTTTTTAATTTAGACTCTTTACCATCTAAATTTTGTGTGTTTTCCGGACCCTTGCCATATGGTTAAATTAATAAGAACTTTTTTTGCAGAAATAGGAGAGTTTGAGGATTCCGATAGCAATATCATTAAATGGCAGTATCTTCAGAAATTGGTTGATTTACAGGAAAGAGAAGAACTGCATTTAGGGAATAAGCTGAAAAGGGCTCATATTTATTTTTCTGATCAGAAGATGAAATAGAGAAATATTGATTTTGCCAGAATTTCAAGGTAGTGAGGGTACCGTAAAATTCATTAGGAATATTAATAATGTTTTTGACATTTTGAATACTAGAAGCAAGTATAAGTTTGGATTTGAAAAAGCTCTTTGAAATGCAAACATTGATAGTTTATTGTCTTTTGAAAATAATTTAGTTTCATATTTAAGTCAGCTTCGCATGCTAAATGGGCAGTTAATAGTAAATAGCCGCACAAAGGCTGGTTTTATAGGTATTATAGCATGTATTAAAAATATAAAAGTAATTTTTACAAAATATTACATTTTGTATCATTTTACAAGTTAAATCAGGATCATTTAGAATTATTTTTTAGTTCGATTCGTTCGATTCATTTAGGGCACAACGATAATCCTTCCGTTAAGCAGTTTAAGGCAGCTTATAAGAAATTAATTATTAGATGTAAAATTAGAGAGGGAGGCATAAGTAATTGTGTACCACTAGAGAATGTTGAAATTTTAAATATAAGTTCTTCAAATTCAATAAAATGTAAAAATGTAGAGTCTGTTGAGTCAACTCAAAAAGTATTTATAAGAATCATAGATAATGATGAAAGAGATAATGAATTATTTTTTAACGATCAAAATTATTTTTCAGATCCTAGTGTTTTAACTGAATATACATATCATGTATACTATAGTTAAGTATATTGCAGGATTTGTTGTTTTCAAGTTGCAGTCAATTTTAAAATGCAATGAATGCAAAAAAGATTTAGAGGGTGAATTAAATCAGCAATCTTTAATAAGTTTTAAATCTCGCGGATATTTGAAAATACCATCGAAATCGGTAGAAGATGTTTGTATTATTGCTGAAAAGGAACTTCGGATACAAACTAAGTTATTAGATAAAAATAAATCTATTTTGCATCCTTTATATTATAATAGAATTTTTATAAATACACAGCATTCTCTTCTTGGTAAAACCATTTTTGAAGGTCATATTAAGAATTCAGACCATTATAATATTGTAGTTAAAAAATTAATTGAAATTTTTTTAAAAACGCGTTATTTTTATATCACAAAAAAAACAAATGAAAAGTCAACTATACGACAAAAATTGCATAAAACTATACATTTTAAAGGAGTATAAAATGAAAACTGTATTTTAAAATATTTATGTTTAACTTAAGATATTTAATAGAAATGAATGTGATTTTAAAGATATATTAATATTTATATATATTTATATTATTTGCATGTTAACCGCATATAATTTTTTCTAATTTTTTGTATTGAATATTCTTTAGTAAAGAATCTTTACTAAACATTTCTCCTTTTTTAGGGGGTGAAATAGGCCTACAGGGGAACCGAACACCCAGAAAAAAATCGGTAACGCACCAAATTGTATACCTCAAGGGTGGTGTGGAAATACAATAAATTTTTTTTAAAAATATTATGTTTGTAATTATCAAACGTTTTATTCTATTTAATTATCAAACTGAAGACGTTTTTTTATGTAATTCTAATCTGTACAATTTGCGCCTTCTTTTACGATGCAACCGAATGCGGCACTGTGTAAATGTTTATGTATTTGTGTCGACTATCGCAAATAAGAAAAATACCACACTTTTGAGCAAAAACACCGCTTCCTTATATCTTAGTTCTTTTACAACAACACCTGTTTCTGCTAACAACAAAATTTTAAAAATGGATTCAGAAACAAGCGCATTGGCAATTTCTAGCATAATTATTTTAATTAATGCTATTAAAAAGAAACAAAAGGAAAAACTAAAAAATATAGAGCACTGTGGAGCCGTGCATGGCTTTTGCAAAGAGACTGTGGAAAAGATTTGGCGAGCTCCGTTTTGAAGATCCCAAAGGCAATAGAAATTTTACAAGAATGTCAACAAATCTCTTTTCTGAATTGTTGGAAAAGATTGCACCGATAATATCGAAGCAAGATACAGTAGTGCGAGAAGCAATTTCAGTTAATACCAAGTAAGTACTTCGTTTTTCTTTGAAATTAACCCTGTGTCACATGGAAAGTCTTACGAAAATAGAAACAATTCTAACTAGCAAGGTATATCTTCGACTTCTTACTAACTTAGGTGGCCATGACAACCCGTTGACGGGTTACGGCTGACTTCATCAGCTCTCACCAGGCGTTTCTGCTTCGCGCGCGCCGTCTCCAATCTCTTTCACCAAGCGCGGTAAGGGCTTCCTCGGCCTGGTCAATCAATCGGAGGCATGGTCTTCCTCTTCGTCGTCGACCCTCGGCTTTCGCCTCAAACATCTTTTTCGCTGGAGCTTCTTCATCCATACGAAAGACATGACCCAGCCAACGTAGTCGCTGAATTGTTATACGCTGGACTATGTCAATATCGGTGTAGAGCTCGTACAGTTCGTGGTTCATTCGAATGCTATAGTCGTCGCCAACTCGAACAGGACCAAAGATTTTGCGAAGAACTTTCCTCTCGAACACCCCAAGAGTGGCTGCATCTATTTGCGATATCACCCATGCCTCAGCGGCATAGAGAAGCACAGGTATGATGAGCGTCTTGCAGAGTGTTAATTTTGTCGATCGAGAGAGGGCTCTGGAACCTAATTCCTTACTTAGCCCGTAGTAGCACCTATTAGCAATTGTTGTTCTTCGCTTTATCTCCAGGCTGACATTATTGTTGCTGTTTACGGCGGTGCCAAGGTATGTTAACAACTTGACAACTTCAAAGTTATATTTGCCTGCTGTAACATGGGAGCCTAGACGCCGCACTTCCCTATTTGCAGACATATCTTCGACTTCACCAAAGTTTAAATACCCCCACGACCAATTCATAAGTGAAAAAAAACAATCTTAAATTGTACACTCAAAAAATGCACAACGTGTATTTATTTTTAAATACAAATGTAGTTATTCAATATCTTTTTACAGAATTTACAATTGAATAATTAATACTAAACGATCTAGTTATATGTAGTTAGTGTTTGTTCAGATGTATTCATTTGTGAATACAAAAATACTTAGAATTTTAAAAAAAATATCAATCTGAGCCTTTGCTTTTGAATTTTTTGTTATTTATAATAAAAATAAACAAAATAAAGCAAAATTAAAAATTCTTTGACCTCTTTGTAAGCAATCAGTGTACATTTTATAACTTTCTTTCTTATGTAATTCCTATTCCAGCGGATGGTAATTGTGTTCAATTTTCGCGTTGTATGGGAAGTAGGCGTGTCCGTGGGCGGACGATGTCCATTTTTCAAAACCATATTTTTTTTGTTATAAAAAACATACGTGCCAAATTTTAGCTCTTTAGGTTAAACAGAGGCTTATTTATTGCGTTTTCAATTTTTGGGTTGCATGGGAGGTGGGCGTATCGGTGAGCGGATGACGTCCATTTTTCAAAGACATCTTTTTGTTAAAATAAAACACGTTTGTACCAAATTTTATTGTTGTAGGCTTATTAAGAGCTGAGTTATGCAGTTTTAAATTTTTGCGTTGTATGGAAGGTAGGCGTGTCCGTGGGCGGATTCCAAAAATATTCAATAGTGCAGATCCTTGGGTACATGTGACCATGTGTACCAAGTTTCATCCGATTATCTCAACTCCTTCTTCTTATCCTGTGTATACGGACAACACACAGACGAACAGACGGACGGACGGACATAGATAGCTCGACTCACTTGGTGACGCTGATCAAGAATATATATACTTTTCTTTACCGGACTCGCTTCGTTCTATGCGTTACAAACGTTTGCACAAAGTTAATATACCCTGACCTTTCAGGTTTAGGGTATAATAAAACATATTATTAAATAAATTCTTGTTCAATGTAGAAAAACTTACTACACATGTAGTAAAAATTACTACACATGTAGTAAACTATTTTTAAATACTGCAAAAAAAAAATTGGGGTATCGAATTTTGTTTAAATAAAGATGTAGTAAAATATACTACACTTGTAGTAAAATTACCTGCAATAAGCAGTTTCTATATTCTGTAGTAAAAATAAATAAATTAATTTAGTCATAATAAATACATTTTTATTTGGTGAGCTACTACTTTACATTTATTTTAAATACATTTTTATTTATGTTTACTACAGAATTTTTTTGAGTGTAACTCTTTTTATATGAGATTTTAAAAGATTTTGCTATTTATATGACGTTAGAAAATTTCGATTGGAATGTTGGGGTTGTTCGTTAACATACGTGTTTTTGCATTTACTTGAACGCACTCTTCTACAAAAATTGTGTCATAAAAAAAATCATGCATGAGTGAAAAATCACTCGCTTTATATAAAAGACGCTTTACATTGTCCTACTGTGTGTTATGACATGTTAAAATTTTTAATTTGTGATAGAATGTGGGATGTTGTAAACAACGATAAAGAAAGTGTGTTCGAATCTGTTTTGACTTTTTTGACATGTCGTACTACATTTTGTTTTTAGGTTTGTTTCTAATTTCATCACACATTCTATCTGACCACAGTTGCAATGAGATAACTATAAATTTTAATTTGATTTTTTATTTTGGTTTTTGTGTACAAAAAAACACTTTTGCTGTTTATTACAGCAGTTAGATTGCGATTCCTTTGTATGGTCATCAAAGCTGAATTGACTTATCTCTATTTTTTATTTTAAAATCAAACAGACATCATCATGGTTATTGCAGACATCATCATGGAAGAGCTTTTGGACACCTGTATTGAACTACTAGACGGAAAACCAAGATTGATGACAAAATATGTAGATGACTTATTTGGAATAATTAAAGTGGACAAAATTGATGAGACATTAAAAGTTTTAAACAAATTTCATAAGAATATACAATTTACGAAGGACGAAAAGAAAGAAGGAAAACTACCATACCTAGACACGCTAGTAATTAAAAGGAACAACAAATTAAAAATTGACTGGTATCATAAACCTACAGCCTCAGGACGTCTCATAAATTATAATGCCAAACATCCTAAAAGAACGATAATGAACACGGCGAACAATTTCATAAGAAAAGTATTGACCATTAGCGACAAAGAATTCCATTATGACAACATTGGAAAAATAATTAAGATCCTAAGTAAAAATGGATTCCCCAAAAAAAACACAATAGACTTAATTAAAAAACAACAACAAAAAACTAACATGACACGCGCGGCAGAATCACCCAAGATTTATAAATCTGTGACATATATACCTGGACTATCGGAAAGACTTATTGGATCTAATTGCTATGACAAGAGTAAATACAATATAGCACCTCGCACAGATAATAATCTTGGACAATTATACAGCAATACAAAGAGTAAAATTGACAAAAATGACAAATCAAATCTAATATACAAAATAACATGCAAAGGAGACAGCGCAGGAACTTGCAACAAAGTTTATGTGACTTCGGCAATTTAAAAATTCTACAAGAAGAGACGAATTATGCAAGACGATACATGTTAGAAATGCTGCACATAATAAACATACCACCAAAACAAAGAATTAATTTCAAAACAGACACAGAAAGATGCGCTCAAAGCTACCGACACCTAATAACAAAACAAACGACAAAATAAAATACTAGTAGACAACGAAACGGCGTAGGCGCGGGTTGCTGCAATTTAGTTTTTAAGCTTATACCTGTTCGTTTATGTTCCTGTGATGTCTACCAGCGTTATATTTTTATTGTTAAACTTTATGTTTAATGTTTTAATATGTAAGTTAAAATATACGTGTTCTCTATATTGTTGTAAAAATTTGTAATTGTAAATTCTTTGTAAATACAGAACAGTGTCCCTGATGATGAACTCCGGCAGAGTTCGAAATATTGGACAAAATAATTAAAATTTTATTATAAACAAATTAGTTTGTTTTAATATAAAATAGTGACCGGACCTTAAGCCCAAACAAATAACAAATCAACACATTAAGAGAGGTCGACGAAATATTAAATTAAAATCAAACAATTTTATAAAAATGTTATGCGATTCTGTGTGAAAGTCTAAACATGAAATATGAATTTCTTTACAAAAACAAAAAAACAAAACAAATTGGCCATTTCAGCCCTTGAAAGGACTTTGACCGAGCTTCTTATGATCAATTGTGTTGATCATAGTGCGTATGTAATTGTGACCATCACGGCTGAACCACTGCAGCTATCCACCTTATATTCACACCATATCTTTTTGTGGTGCTCCGGAATTTTTTGTTTTTGAAAATCCCTCCTAGGTGGCGCTGTAGGCACAATCTTTATGCAGTTTCATTACTGATTTATATGATATACATATACATATATATATATGTGATACCATATAAGATATGGTGCGAATATAAGGTGGATAGCTGCAGTGGTACGCAGCATACGTACTAACGATAAGAATATACTTTGACAGTAGACCCTAATTGAATGCGTGTTGCGTTGCGCTTCTATCAGAATTGGTTCATGCACATACATTTTATATGAGGAGTCGCAGAACAAAACGTGCCTTTTTGATTATTTCAAAATGTTGGGAAATCGAAGAAAACTTTTTTCACCGGATTATTATATAGCATGAATCCACAAAATATACCAAGTTTCTTCCTTATATTGAAATACATTATACCACAAAAATTCGCAACAATAAATGTTAAGGACGTATGAAATTAAAGGACTTTTAATATGAAAAAAGCACGTTTTGTTAAAATAATAGTAGAAAAGTACGTTTTGTTAAAATAAAAGTAAAAAAGTACGTTTTGTTAAAATACAAAAATTAAATTTTTTTACTTGAGATTTAAATTTGCTTTTATTGAAATTCAGTTTTATTGTGTAAATTTTTTTATCTGAGCGATTTACATTTTTTTACCGCAAATTCAGTAACAAAAAAAAAAAAACAATAAAATTAAATAAATTAATATATTGTTAAAATTAAGTATCAATTCAATCAATTAAACATATCTAGCAAAAATCAAAATTTTCAAACTTTTCTTCCAATATCTTCCTCAACGCAACCGCATTGAACATCTTCCTCTGTATTGTTTCCGATATTGTCATTTTGATTATAAATGAGTTCTTTGTACCATACTAAAGCCTTGTTTTGTATCCAATCGTTCCCAAACTGCTTCTTCAAAAGATTTGTCACATCCTTTATTTTGTCGGCGTTAATCCAACGGCCTGTTGTAACGTTTGTAAGTGAAATTGAAGAAGGGGTTTTCCCTCGTTTTAGCAGGTTTAAATTAGTATTTTGTTCTTCGTCTAATTCAACTTTAAAATGCTTAAAGGTTTTAATTAGACACTTTGTAGTCTGATTTTTCGAAACATGTTTATTAAATACTATCCGTTTTATATCTTGAATCTTCTCAATTTTTTTATACATTACTTCAAGGTCTTTTATATTGAGAATGGTCCAATCCTTCTCCAACAATAAAATTTTTCCATGTCTGGAATAAATGTCACAATATTCTTCTACTGTTGTTATAACATCATGCCTTTTAATATCTTTTTCAATACGACCGAAAACCCTGTCAGCCGGTAAAAAACTGTGTCCTCTTACTGGGAATGTAATGGTAATATTTCGTAAATTAGAGGGTGATTTCGATTGGAGCCAAAATAATATAGTACGCACTATATGGGAGTTCTTGTTTTGACCGCCACAGCCATCACAAAAGAGTCTAATATAATTAATTTCTTTTAAACAGACTGTGTTTAAATAGTGAAATAAGGCCGATCCAATTTCGCTTGATCCTCGACCTGCTTGGTTTTCAGTCCAGCAGTAAAATGATGGATTCTTACTATCAACACCTACAAAACATAAATTGTAAAAGCCAATTTGACGAGAGTAGTAAGCTTCTTCTCACGCGTTATAAAAAAGCACGTTTTGTTAAAATAAGAGTAAAAAAGTACGTTTTGTTAAAATACAAAAAAAAAATCACGTTTTGTTCTACATCAATTTTTTAAACATCAAAGTTTTCTATGATCAGATGAGAAAAAGTATCCAAGTAAGATTTTTTCCAATAGAACTTAACCAAATTCAACAAATGACATCAAAAAACCACTTTGTAAAAAAATGTAAAAAGTCACGTTTTGTTCTGCGACTCCTCATATGAAGCCTACCGAAATGTGCAACGCACTAGCGCAACTCGATTCGAATTTCATATTTTGACAGTGCGTTCGGTTGTGAAGTTGGCTGCATAAAACAAAAATATTCGAACAGAGAGCAACAAACACATAAAAGCAACAAGGAAAACCCAGTGGGAAAATCCATCCTTACATAATGAATTATTCTTTACTTATTTTTCATCCGCAGGGCATGAAAACTTCAATACCAAATGCTCATTACTTTTACACAGGCATGATCGCCACTATAAGCTTCCTTTTGTAATGTAAGATATGCATCATACGTGCTTACGTAACCCTTTACTAAAATAAAGTGCAGGGAATGTACTTTCGACAATCGGAATCAATCGGGCTTCCAGGTTTATGCACTTTATTTAATAAGCAGGATGTATGCAAGACAGCGTAAGGCACCCGTACTGTATTGATAAACGACGTGCATATAATCCATTTTAATCTTCTTCGCAACGGAAATTGTAAGCTGTGGCCTTACGTTCACCTTTTTTTGTAAGTGTAAACCAGTGGTCATCAACGCGTGGTTCAAACAACAACAAAGAGAGCTTTCCGAGTGCAGAGCTTTACACTGAAACAAGAAGTTTTCAAAAGCTCTCGCATCATTTGGCTTAAGCAAATATTGTCGCGTGTTCGATTAACATTATAAAGTTGTGCTTTTATCTTCGTGTTTTTTTTTGTTGCTATTAAAATAGCATGTTCAATAATAGGATATATGTTAAAACAAAGAAAGAACCAAAATAGATAAAAGTTTGGTAAAAGTTAATGAATATAATGTTTTAAAAAGTTCGACGAAAAAAGCAAATCCCACATTGTGATTCACTGTAAAAATTGTCAGCAAATAATAATTGTAAAAACCATCTTTCCTGACACATTGTAAAATATTTATATTCATCAACAAACCAGCTAGCGACAACCTTACCGAATGAACGCTCAAAACAGACTGCATAAAAATTTACAGCACAGCAGAAAAAACAAATTTTTACGCAGTGTACGTTGACAGCGAGCCGAATGCTACTTCGTGATCAAAAGCTCAAAAACACACGACGCCCGCGGGCTATGGGAAAACATAAGTTGATGACCACTGGTGTAAACGGAAGCAGTGCTTACAATTTCCGTTGCGAAGAAGGTTTAAATGAAGGGTTAAATCGTAATTTTTATAGAGAAGATATATAATTGTACATACATATGGCTATTGAACGGTAAAATAAATAAAAAATCTTATTTTTACACATAGCCATTTTTGTATGCGCAACGACGAATGATCTTACTACACCGCCGTTCACCATAAGATTAGGGGTATTCACGATGTGGTGTATTTTTGATAAATTCTTAAAAAATTTTCAATATTTACAACGCATTGTGAACAAACCTTCACTTAAGTCTGGGAAGTTCATCATTTAGCAGTACGAGAAAATAAAAGAATTGAAACGAAGCACTGAATTAAATTAACTTTTATTAAATAAACACACAACCCAGCCAGTACCTTCATCAACGTAGAGTCAAAAAGCTTTTGTGATCAGTTGATCAAATATACAACGAAATTTACAAAGAATACAATAGGGTTTCGACTTTGTAGTTTTGCTACAGGTTTGTATTTTGAACACTGTACATTTTGTTTTTGTAGTTTTACTTCAAATATCAAATTTATCAAAAATACACAATACAAGGGCAAATACACCACATCGTGAATACCCCTATTGTTCTTTATTCATTTTTTTCTTTTGGTTTTTTGCTACACTTAACATCTTCGTAACAATAGTCAAATACCGTTATGTCATCATACCACTACATGTCTCTTACTTTACGCAATAATGTACATATGGAAATGATCACACGAAGACATGATCGGCTTAAACGTGCATTCCTTTTGCAGTTGCAGTCGTAAGTGAAGATGTAAGGTGCTCCTTATGTAACAAACAACATAGTCACTTCAGCATGATCCTGTTTTCACCACCATAAGCTAAACATGTATTATTTAGTAAGCACCTTACGATTTTTCCGACTGGGAACATATATGTTTTCGATTGTACGCAGCGCTTTTATTTAGGCTAAGCGTATACAAAATTTGCGTGTCGCTAGGAAGCGCAACGCAACACGCATTCGATTAGGGTCTACTGTGAATTTAGTGAATTTTTTTCATTAGGAATTTGTTACGGTAAAATTTTGTATACATGTTAGACCGTTATTTGGTTGAATTGGGTGTGAGGATTTCATATCTGGCGTTAGTTTTGCCCTAGCTGTGCACGTTTAAAAAAAAAATGTTTGAAAAAAATTCATATAGAGAAAATTCACAAAATTGAGGGTATGATGGGGTAAAGTATACCCCCAGTCCCCTTTTTTTCTTTTTTGTTTAATAACTTTTCATGTCCTAAAAAAAATCGACCCAGCCTAATATTCTTAAATACTTTATTAATGCGATTTATTCCCTGTTAAAATTTGTATCACTATAGTGTATACATATATGTATACATTAAGCAACCGCATGAAAAGAATACTCGGATCTCAACGCATGGAGAGGGTTTGTTTTAAAAATATCAACATGACTAAGTGTCATAACATGAAAATTTTAAAAAGTAAAAACAAAAAAAAAAGTGTCAATTGTTTCAATTTTATATATTTCCAATCACTTGTGTATCTTTCTCATTACGGAGCAATATTTTCTCACTTATTAATGGAAGCTTTCGTAAAAGTTGGTATTTTGAAACGAAATAGTGTGATGACAGAAAAAGTGACTATTTGTTGCAAAAGTTGCAGAAACGAGCTACTGAATGGGTTATTTTCCGAAATGTCGAATTTCCATAAAACTGATTGTTCATCTGTCAAAATGAAGTGAGCGTAAACCGCTCAACCGAGGTAGCATTAAATGACTGCATTCAATCCGAAAAAGTGCTCAGGTAGCGAAGTAGCATAAACTGATACTTTCTGCTAAATGGGTTTGTTGGCGATATGTCAAATTTCCAACAAACTGATTGTTTATTTGTCAAAATGAAGTGAGCGTAAACCGCTCAACCGAGGTACCATAAAATATTTTCGCTACCTAAGATGGCGACCGCTCAGGGAACATGTGTGAGCGGTTTATGCTACATACTAGTGTCCGACCGAAACCAAAATTTTGGCCGAAACCGAAACCGAATTTCGGCCATTTTTGTAATATTCGGCCGAAACCGAAACCGAAACCGAAACTGAAAGTCTACATACAAATTTGTTTTTAAAAACACTTTATTTTTTTTTAACTTTTATTAAGAGCTTTCAAAAACAAAACAATTCAAACAGATAAAAATAACGTATACATACGATTAATATTCTTTGAATATTAAAGTTCAACTTTAAAATAATATATAAAGAGATAATTTTTAATACCACTTTAAGGAACTTTTTAATGTTTAGAGTTATTCGGTTTCGGTTTCGGTTTCGGCCATATTGATGCCGAATAGCCGAAACTGACTAAAAGGGCCGAAACTGGCCGAAACCGAAACCGAAACCGAATATTCGGTTGGACACTACTACATACCATTCAGCCGGAAAGTTGTGGAGCAGCTACTTAAAAACATTTCCGCTGAATGCACACAATATTTTCGCTACTTAAGATGGTGACCGCTCAGGGAGCATGTTGCGTGAGCGGTTTATGATATATATTATTCAGCCGGAAAGTTGTGGAGCAGCTACGTAGCAAATTTTCTGCTGTATGCACTGATTGTCACACTGCACTTGAAAAATCACTAATAGCATAGATGCCAGTTTCGTGTGATAAATCACTTTTCGTGATTTTTTGAGGGCTGTGTGACAATGTGTGATTTCTGAAATGAAGCGAGTGATTTTTCACTCATGCGTGATTTTTTTTATCACTCACTTTATTGTTGAAGAGTGCGTTCAAGTAAATGCGAATACACGTATATTAACGAACAAACCCAACACTGCAATTGAAATTTGCTAGCACAGGTATAAAGTTTTAACTTTTAAAAAGTTAATATTAAGTTTATATTACAAATTTAGACAATTTAAATTATTTCCACTGATATATATTATATTGAATTACAAAAAATATTAATTTCTTCTTAATTTTGATCTAGTAATAAGATATTAATGAACTTTTAACAATAAGCTTTTGCTAATATTACCAAATAACAGAAAATATCTCATTATTTGTAAAATTGTATGGCATTAAATGCTCTTTTATGCTGTAAAATTGGAATTGCTTCTGAGTGATTTTCTGTTCTGTGTGTGATTTTTGCGTGATTTTCTGTTCTGTTTGTGTGATTTTTTTCTATGTGCGTGATTTTTTTGCTGTGAGTGTCACACGAGTGATTTTTACATATATGTTGTGTGATTTAGTGATTTCGAGTGTGAATTTTGGTTGGCATCTATGACTAATAGTGATTTATCACACAAATCTGGCATGTATGGTGCTGATAATTTTGATATTTTACTAACGTTGCTATCTGCACGTTGTAAGTGAAATAATTTTATTTTCGCACATTTTCAGTTACAACTTCTTTAAAATTACAAAAATAGAGAGAATTATAAAACATTAATTAAATCAACGACTCAGCAACTTACAAGGGAAAAGAATCACCACATAAAGTCAACGACAATTTGCAAAAATGACTATGTCCTCAAAGGAAAAAACAACTACAAACACAGCAGGCGAGGAATTGATGGAATGGTCTGCTGAAGAAGAAATACAATTGTTCTTTGCTCTGGAAGGTCTTAAACCAGTCGGAGTAAACAAGTATTTTTACATGGTGTGCATAGCAGAGCGACTTTCAAAGAGCCTCAATCGAGACGTACCGGCAGAAGCGATATGGGCTCATTTACGTACACTTTATAATTTAGATGTGCTAGATGAGTTGGAACCGTTACCATTTCCTAATGAGCAAAAAGATTTTTCACTTCCCGATACGGAATTTAGTGCTTTATTATCAAAAAAACGGGCTGAATGCGAAGAAAAACGCCTCAGTCTTGAGAGTGTCGAAAATGTTGCGGTGCCTCAACCACCACCGCCGCCGTCTATTATAGCAGTGATAACAGATAATACTGCAAAGGGTAAGTACATTAATGCATGCCTTTAATGTATGATAAATTTAAAACATATATTAAAAAATAATCAACTTTATTATTTTAAAGATAAAAATGCAGCACACAAGCATGTGGTACCACCACAAATAAGAGAACTAGAAAAGAAAATCACAACGAAAATCGTTGAAGCACCAAAACGGACACCAAAGCGAACACGTGGTTCAATGTCACTGGAATCCAATAGTCCTTCAACCACACCGCCACCAATTCAGAACAACAAGCGAAGAAGGATTTAAAAAAGAAAATACGTAATTTATAAGGAAACATTATTACAAATAACTTGCTTACATCTAGTAGGAGCAGACATAAGAGCATAATTTTTTTCGAAAGGCCTTGACAATTTCATTATACGGAAAGATAGTTGAACTCATGTTTTAAGGCGAAGATACATATATGCATAGTAATGCTGGTCATCCCAAATTGATGTTGTCTAAAATAACACTAAAATGCTTATTTTAAGATTAAAATATACCTTTATTATATATTTCATAAGTATTTTCTTACCTTTCCGTTGTTAGTCTGTGGTAACCGTCATTGTAGTTGCATTCGTAAAATTATTTCTAAAATGGTAAATATTTACATAACCTGCATGAAAAGCTTCAAGCTTAAATTGAAAAATCTAAATCGCATTCAGCAAAGGAATGAAAGTGCCTAGTTAAAGAAAAACGAAAATTCGAATATGTTAATAAAAATTAGAAACTACTGGACTTAACTTATCGTATGATAAAATCATGGTTAGATATAGAAATAAAATATTTGTCATATCTACTTCTTTGTGGTCAGCTTTAAGAGTATGTGGGAATGGCTAGTCAAATTTCGGGTATTGTTATTATTATTTAGACTAGCATTCTAACTTGCAGATGACGGTGTTCAGACTCGAAGTCGGATAAGCTCAGATCTCTAAAGTATAAAATATATTTTTATGTAGCTGTATGTATTTGTTTACGCTAACAATAAAGCATTTAATGTTACTGTTAAAAAATAATTTCTTAACTACTAGCTGTTGCCTGGCGCGATGCTGCCGCAGAAAAAAATAATTATTGAAATCTTTTAAAATTTAAACGAGTTTTGTTTAAAAAGGAAGCATAAAATATATATGTTGTTTTAATAATCATAGAAAAAATTATATTTATTTTTAAATGTTTTTATCAAAATTGAATGATAGCTATTCAATATAAAAAATATCTTATTCGGAGCCATAGTATAACTAACGAAGTAATAGCAGGATTGAACGTACTCTCTCTGTCAGTACCCTTAATGTCAAATTCGGCCATCTTGGCGAATGCAGACAAAGCAAACAAGCCAAAGCAAGCAAACAAATCTAAATTCAATGGAACATCGTGTTGTGTTAAGTGCAAATAACATTTAAATTTTCGTTGTGATATTGTTTTATTAAACAATAAACTAGATAAAATAAATATAATACAATAACAGGAATAACAGTGACTTCAAGGTGTTTGCAGCGAATTGTTCTAAGAGGTCCGAGTTTAAGCAGCAGCAACAGTGACTGCAAACAGCATCCAATGAATTGCAGTTTATTCAATTTGCACTTTTAATTTTATTCATTATTACTTTAACAATAACAATAAAAATAATATACAAAGTGACAAATCACAATTTTCTACAATTATTTAACATAAACACGCGAGAGTTGGTAGCGGATCATTGTTTACATTTTGCCTATTCTTAGCGTTCTACTCGTTCGTAGATTTTGTATGAGCTCTCAACTTCGTTTTGACAATCACGGTAAGCTGCTCTCCTCCTTGCTATTACTTCGTTAGTTATACTATGACCCATTTTACATTGATCAAGACTTGAAATCAATTCTGTGAGCTTGTAGGCAATTCGCCGCACTTCGGAAGCGACGGAAGGGGAAAAGAACATTGAAGCTGTACCGTCAATTTTTTCGTGTTCGTTATGTTATTTTCGCGTTGTTGGCTGTGCTCTTTATTTTATTTTTCGCATATCAACGTGCGTTTGTTGAGCGGCAGCTATAAATTTATGATATTTCATTTATGCAGAGCATATTTTTTGGTATTGTTATTATTTTATGTTTAACAATTCATTATTTGTTGTTTTTAAGCCACAACAATTTTTGATTTGCTTCTATTTGCTGTTTTTATTTCATAGAAAGCAAACAAAGAAGAAACAAACTTGAATTCAAGTCTTGACCAATGTAAAAGGTTTCGTCAAGTTCAAAAGAAAACGTCAAAAAAACTTGCTTTCAAGTCTTGATCAATGTAAAAGGGGTCTATGGGCGGAGCCATGATATAAAAACCAGGGGCCTTAACTAAGAGCCTCTCTCGGTCCTCTCTCGGCGAATTGAGCTGAGAACACGTCTACAACAAGAGCGGCTGGCGGTTGTCGGAACAGAGTTGCATTTTGACAACAAAAAAAAATGCATGTACAAAAACTTTATAAATTTTAAAATAAAAAAAATCCCTTTTTGAGAAATTATTCTTATGTTGACATGACATGCATGAAGTTTAACATGCCTGTAAATGTACTATGCATTTATGACAACCATAATTTTGTTTGAGTTGATTTTGGATTGAGATTTGTGGCAGTGTTTTTGTTACAAAAAAGAAAAAAATTATAAATTGAATATGGTAGAAGAGTTGGAGCCTATTATTGCTGTTATAAAGAAAACATATAACATTTTTAGTGTATCAAATATACGAGTTAGTTAACCGGTCAAAAAGAAGATGGTGGATACGCCCAGTGAATCTCACAAGGGAGGAAGAAGGTTTCTTTAATACTTGCTTAATGCAAATGCAATCCATGGACCACGAACATTTTTTCAAAGCCACTAGGATGAGCGTCGATAAATTTAAGCTTTTAAATTCACTCTTAAAAGAGACTTTGCAGAAGCACTCACATAGGAAACCCATTGGCCCTGAAACTCGCTTGGCAATTACAATACTGTAAGCTTTTTCAGCTTTGCCAATTTAAATACTTTTGTTATAAAAATTTTTACAGATATTTAGCTCATGGATGCTCCTTTGAAATTTTGGCATGGTCCCATAAAATTGGAATTTCAAAAGTAAAAAGTATTATTTACGAAACTTGTCAAGCTATTTGGGATGTCTTGCATGCAATTTATTTACCAATTCCTAACGAAAGTGACTGGAAACAAATTGCAGAAAAATTTTATACAAAAACAGGAATGCCTAATTGCTTGGGCGCCATTGACGGAAAACATGTCAATATCGTCAAACCAGCACAGAGTGGATCGCTATATTTTAATTATAAGAAAACATACAGCATTGTACTGTTAGCAGCTTGCGATTGTAATAATATTTTTACTTATGTGGATGTTGGAGCTCTTGGCAGCCAGAGTGATGGTGGAATTTTTGCTCGAAGCGCTTTTGGCAAAAAAATCATCAATAATGATCTTTCCAATCCAAAGGAAAAGTTTTTACCTAGCACAGAAATAAGTTTTCCTTATTATTTTGTTGGTGATAACGCATTTCCCTTGAAACCAAATCTTATGCGCCCTTTTCCTGGAAGAAATTTACCTGTTGACCGGTCAAATTTTAATAAAAATTTATCTAGGGCTCGCGTACATATTGAAATTTCATTTGGAATACTAGCAAATCGCTGGAGAGTACTACACAAAACAATACCAGCTAGTCCAATTAACGCCGATAAAATTGTTTTAGCTACCGTTGTGTTGCACAATTTTTTAATGCTTCAAAAAGATTGCAATTATTATAACAATAATGATGAGGAATTCTTGCAAACAGAAAATCAATTACCTACTGCATCACGTTTCCTTTCAAATCGCTCTTCAAATGTAGCTTTTCAATTACGAAACACCTTAAAAAATTATTTAATCAATGAAATGTAGCATTTTAATGTTAAACCCAACCAGCAAAATGAGTAGAAATTTGCGTTTGAGTTCCCTTTAAAGCTGTTTTAAGCGGCAAAATAAGTTCCATGGCACTTCGAAGCTGCTTTATGGTCCGTTGTAGAACTCGACACACCTAAAGCTGCTTAAAGGTACGTTGTGGAACTTGCCACACCTAAAGCTGCTTTATGGTGTCAATTTCAGGCAATAGATCTTGTAGTTCCAAAAGTTACAAGTTATACTTCTGTGCAGGTTTAAGATAATTAAGTTCGAAAAGAGTTCTGAAGTGCCGCTTGTGCGTCTTCTTTACATTTATTTTGAACTTAAAGCTGCTTAATGGTTCGATTGAACCTAATTTTGCACCTTAACGCTGATTATGGGTACCTACGACAGAATTAGCTGTATAAATGAAAAATCTTCGTTTCGATATAAAGCTACATGGCAGAATGGCTAAGGCGTCGGACTTCAAATCGGCGAGACACGGGATCGAACCCTGGCAAAGGCAACATTTTAATAAAAAAGTTTTTTCACTGCGAATCAGATGGTACAAGTTGAGAACAAAAGCGGTAATGGTAGAAAAAGAAGAAAATAAAAAATATAAAAAGTAAAAAAATTAAAATCAGAAATAAAACAAGAAAAATATTTTTTTTTTAAAAAAGTTTCCGAAGTTCGATTAGAAAGCTGCTTAGCAGTCTATGCAACGTTCTTGTTGATACCTCAAAGTACGAAAAATTACTTAAATTTTGGGCTGCTTACGCTGCAAAGCAGCTTAGAGAATTCGCTGTATAAGCCAAATTTAGAGCGTTTCTTGCTGGTTGGGAATGTATTTAATTTCATTTAATAAATTGTGTTGTTATTATAAATTGTTATTGTTTATTGTTAAATCATGTTTTAAATTCAAAAATGTTAATATTCCAAAAATTTTTAAGAATAAATTACAATAACAATTTTTTTTTTTTTTCAAGCATATTTATATTTATATTTAAGTAAATCACTTCATTAATTCCATGCGAAACAATTTTAAATTCGATAAAAAACTTATAATAAAAAATAATAATAAAAACTCAAAAATTTAACAATGTTTTTAAAAATAAACTATAATTTTTCTTGCATTTCAGTAAGTTTCTGATACACGAAACTTGCAATATTAATTTCTAAATCCATCAGCTGCAGCGATGTCAAATTTGCGCTTTGTATTTTGCTTTCCAAAGCAGTAAAAAGCTGTCTTGTCGAGTTGGCCTCACCTCGTTGTTTGTCTTCATAGGTGCTGCAAATTTTGTCAATACTTTCTGACGCTTGACTGAAAAAATTGGAAAATTTTTCCTGCAAGTCATCACGCTTCCGCTTACGTGGGTTGTCTGCAGAAGTTGAGCACAGGGAATCGTCTAACATCTCTGGCGATACACAATTAAATGAACAGCTTGGTTGCTCGTTGTCTTCTATAAAATTTGAAACTGCTGCAGTGTCATCGACAACTATCTCTTCATTTTGAATATTTCCATATGTTCTATCCAGAAAAAAAGGAAATAAATAATTATAAATATCACATATAACACATATATTTATTAAATTATCCCTTTTGGGATCTTATTTATTTAAGTTATTTGTATTTTTGGATGTTATATTATTCACAAAACTCACTTTCTACTGCTTTGTACCCCATCAAGAAATGATAGCATCTCATAGAACTTCCATGGCTTCTTGGTTTCAGGTGCTGCACCACCTTAGCGTACTTGCTCCCGCTGCTTCATTTTTTTATAAGTGTCTCTTAAATTTTTCCACCGCTTTTTGCAAAAGTCACCTAAAGCGGAACGTTTTTAATTTGTTATTTTAACAAAAGTTTTAAAAACTTACCATTTGCATGGAGTATGTATTTCACCTATATTCTTCCATGCCTCTTCTTTTTTTATTACATTTTTGTAATTAATTGATTTTAAATTATATAAAAAATCTATTTTTTTAACTTCTTCAATTAATTTTTCATCGAAATCCATTTTACCGAAAATGTCCATTTTGAACAAAATTATTTCTTATTTATTTCGTATTTTGTTTTGAATTCACATAAATATAACACACACATAAAAAACAAAACGTCCGAATATACTAAAAACTAAAAAAAATTACATTAAACACAGCCAATTCTTAGCAAAAGTATGGCAACATTTATGTTACTCAGAGAGAGGACCGCCAGCCGCCATAGCAAAAATAGAATAGATTCTATTTTGGCGTTTTTCCGTCGCGGATTCGCCCAGCGAATTCGTTTTTGCCGAGTGCATACATTTTAATGTATTCTGCTGAACGGCGAATCCGCCAGCCGTCAACCGCTTTGGTTCTGTTCGGGCTCTTACTCTGTAACGCGATTCGAAAGTTAAATTGTTCGAATTCGGAATTATGATACTCTGCAAATCGATTTTCGAATTCAATATTTTGACGTATCTTCTGTTTCTTTACACTTATTTTCGCATTTTTGGCGTTTAAAAGTCAGTAATACGAACTTTAACTGAATATTTGATGAAACGATAAGTTAAATCAATGTCACGAATGCAAAAGAGTAACACAGTGCGATTTAACTTTCGAATCGCATTTAATTTTCGAATCGCATAACTTTTCGATTCACGTTACAGAGTAAGGCCCCAGGTATTATAAAAAGCGACTGCGCTGCCAGGACGGAGGCATGATGTGTCAAATACAAGTAGTGTTATCATAAGAAGAAGTAAACAGGGATTTTTTTGTCTTTGGTCTTGCACTTTCTTATTACTTTTGCACTAAAAGAAAGGGATTTTTCTGTTGTTTCACTTGCACATTTTTAACATTTTATAAAAGGTAAACACTTATATTTAGGTAAACAGCAATATTTTCCATCTAGAGTTAGCAAGTTAAAATTGATTGTCGTTATTTTAAAACAACTCTGCTTTTATTTTAGAATTATTAGGAGTATTAGGAACAAATATTTCACAAAAGTTAATAATAATATAATATAATGATACAATTTACGCAAAAATATAATATATAATGCAAAATATTTCCAACTTCAAGGAAAACACATAAATAGAAATATCCCTGTTTTCATTTATTATTGTACAAGAAGCAGCATTCTTTTGGCGTCAAATCGTCATTTTGACATTCTATGCCTCCAATGACAGTTGAGCCCTCGCGATTTATACTACCTGGTCATTATATCATGGGCGGAGCCACATTCGTTGCCCAATACCCGTTAAGTTTCCGAGTAGTAGTATATCACCAAATAGCAACTCTAAGCCAAGGTGTTTTGTTCTGGGGCTATTATTTTCAAGCTTTTCAATTTTTAAAACGTGTCTCATGTGGGCGTAGTCACGCTCCTTGTAAAATACCCGTTCGAGTTTCCCGGGAGAAGAACACCACCAAATAGTAACGCACCTTGTAAAATACCCGTTCGAGTTTCCCGGGAGAGGAACACCACCATAGTAACTGTGTGACTTAAAGCTGGAAGTTCATTCGATGCATTTGCGTTTTCCGTCCGTTTACTCGCTACAGCAATTTACGCAAGAAAATGATGGTAGAGTTCAATCACTGCGTTTTAAGTTCAGAGCAAGCAAGGGCTGCAACATTATAAAACAGTTTCTATGTTCTTAGCGTCATATTTCTCAATAATTTTCATCATTTTTACACAAAAATACTCAAAATGTTTTCATTTATAATCATAAAAATTTAGATTCTCAGGCCCGTTAACTGATCTCCGAAGTTTAAATTCCTTAATCTCAGATTTCGTAAACAGAGTTTAAATTTTAAACTCAGTTAAAATTATTTTCGTAACTTATCTCATTTTTATCGGCAGTTTTCTTAAACTCTGTTTAAAAATTTAAACTGAGATTAAAAAACATTTTTGAGCGGCACTGTAGTAAAAATTCTACAACTTTGACGTAGAACATCAAAATATTTCAAAAATTTTTGATAAAATAATGCAAATTGTCAGTTTCATTGGAATATTTTTTTTCAAAACTTAAAATATGTTTGTTTTTTGTTTATTGTTTTGATTTTTTTGAAGTATGATTTTTTTTATTTTTTATATTTTGTTTATGATTGAGAATATTTCCAATGTTCTCAGAGAATTTTTGACAAAATCTAAGTTTAAATTTTTAAACCTAGAATTTCTGTGTTTAAATTTAAACTTGCCTCACCAAGTTAAACTTAGATTTTTTGAGATGAGGTATCGGCGTTAAAATTTAAACTGAGGTTAAGGAATTTTAAACTTTGTTTAAGCTAAACTTTGTTTAAAACTGAGATCAGTTAACGGGCCTAAGTATTAAACACGTCATGGTAACAAATTATCAAAAAAAAAATCTAAGATATTTAAAATTTTCAAGATCTATGTGCAAGAGACATCCCTGAAAGCAATTGCCTCTGACTCGTTACTATACTTTCTTCTCGCTTTTCGTTATAAGTAACGAGCTGTCAAAAAACGCAATTTACGCAAGAAAAGTTGAAATATTTTCAACTTTCTTGCGTAACTAGCGTTTTGTCAGCGTAACGTTCACAACCATAGAACTCTCTCCCATAAGCTTTCACATACTTCCAGGGCTGCCGTTTTGGTAAAATATTACCAAATTTGGTAAAAATATTTCGACTTGGTAAAATGGTAAATTTTTTTTTGGTTTGGTAAATTTAAAATCAATGAAAATTTCAAATAAGTTGCAATTCAAAAAATTATTGTATAAAAATTATATAAATCACGCTCATTGTGCACCACCATCCTTATGATTGAAAATAATTGAAAATATAAAATTGAATGCATCAAGTCAATATTACACGAATGAACGCAAAGCAAAATGTCAAAAATTTGAATTTGGCAGTTGCTTAGATGGTCGGCTTAGGAAAGAAATTGATGTATCGCTAGATCATGATACAAAAATACAGATAGTATTGACGTTTCCGTCGACTACTTCAAATTGTCAAAAAATATATCGAAAAAGAGAGCGCTCATAAGCAAACAACATAATACAAAGGGCACATTCAGCATACTCAATATTGCCAAAACTTGAGTAAAATTAAATTTGATAGCGTTCAGTAAAAGTGATGAGGTGGGAGACGCTAAAATGTAAGCTACTGTCTCAACTGTTCAGAAATTAAAACTTCAACTTTGAATCTATGTTAATTAATTACATATACATCAATCTGAGATGGTGGGAAATAATTTTCAACATATAGTAAAATACTTATAATTTCTATATATAATTTTTTTAGAGTACAGTTTAATATTAGATATTTTTTAAGTACTTAAAAATCAAAAATATGCACATGAATTACATATGCACTTAAAATAGAAAAATTATAAATAAATAGTATGAAGTATTGTAATAGTATAATAGGCTACACCTAAATGGTACATGACTTACATTTCGTCAACTTGACAACTTTAAGACGCTTCATATAGCAACCCATTCAGCTAAAACATAGCTCATCTAGGTACACTGTCACAACAGTTGACTACGCTGAATGTGGCCATTAACTGTTTTGCTTTGACTGCCGTTTTTGACAGCAGCCAGTTCCCTTCTGAAATAAGTAAGTTTTTATTTTTAATAAATTGATTTTCTTAAAATTTATATTCTATATTCTTAATTTATATTCTATGTTTTTTCTGTTTAGAAATGTTATTAGAAAGAAGGCGAATAATGTGAAAAACAATGAAACATCTTCAAGCGTATAATACATGTTAATTTAATTAAAAAATATGTATAAAAGTATTGTTTCTTTAACTCAAAAATAAATTTTTTTTTGGGTTTGGTAAACTCTTTTTCATTTTGGTAAATTTTTGGATGAAATTTGGTAGAAAAAAATGTTTGAGAGTGGCAGCCCTGCATACTTCTACTTTATAACGCCAGCGAGTAAACGGATGAAAAACGCAAATGCATCGAATGAACTTCCAGCTTAAAAGTCGAAATTTAATCCGAAAACTTGTGTTCTGAGGGCGAAAAATACTTTAGAACCTATTCTTATACCTACCAAATATACAAAAAAATCGGAAGAGTGCCACCAAACCATAGAAGTAAAAAATCTCTTATTTCTATGCACCAAACACATTGACACGAGATATTTATAAATCAGATTGACAGCTTGTTAGTACTTCACTGATATTACTGGTTTTCAAATAACGAAAAGTTGTGTCTACAATGAATGTCAGTATCCTTTCCTTATGTAAAATCAACGAAATACAACGAAAAGAAGGTAGCCGTGACAGTTCTTTTCGCTGCCTTAAGCTGGAAGTTCATTCGATGCATTTGCGCTTTTCATCCGTTTACTCGCTAGAGCAATTTACGCAAGAAAATGATGGTAGAGTTCACTCACTGCGTTTTACGTTCAGAGCAAGTACGGGCTGCAGCTTTATAAAACAGTTTATAAAATCTTAGCATCATATGTCTTAATAATTTGTATAATTATCATAAATAATTTATAATCATAAAAATTTAAATTCTTAGAATGAAACACGTCCTGGTAACAAATAATTAACAAAAAAATCTAAGACATTTAACATTTTTAAGATCTATGTGTAAGAGCCATCCCTGAAAGTAATTGCTTCTGACTCGTTACTTTACTTTCTTCTCGCTTTTCGTTATAAGTAACGAGCTGTCAAAAAACGCAATTTACGCAAGAAAAGTTGAAATATTTTCAACTTTCTTGCGTAACTAGCGTTTTGCCAGCGTAACGTTCACAACCATTGAACTCGCTCCCATAAGCTTTCACATACTTCTTTTTTATGACGCCAGCGAATAAACGGATGAAAAACGCAAATGCATCGAATGAACTTCCAGCTTTATAGCCTAGACACATTGACTGCGGCTGCACCATTGCGTCAAACGTCAAATTTTTTTACATGCTTTTCTTATGGAGGAGAATGTGCTGAAAATGTTGTAACGACAATGCGTCATTGCAGCAATGTTGCTGTCGTCGATTAAAAACTTTTTCTATTTTGACGTGCGACAAGAGTAAGAACATCGGCATTGTTAATTTTTTCGTTTAATTTCGTGCTTCTTTTGTTGTTTTTATTGTTAGTTCTCATTGTGTTTGTGTTAAGTGTGTGTTTTTTAATGATAATTCGATGTTTAATAATAAAAAAATATAAAAATATGGCTTATCGCGCTGCATCCAAATTAATCAAGTCGTAGACAACATGCCAACATTTTCGTTTTCACCTCGTGTTGTTGTGTTGCAGCCGCAGTCAATGTGTCTAAGCTATTACGCGACTGGAATATGTCAAAAACAGCTGATAAATTTTTGCAACGAAGAGAGAGAATGAACAAATAGAATATAAGGCTGTGTGCCAATCGGTAATTTTTCACTCGTGGTAAGAAAGAAATTTCTGACTTGAAAAAATTTCTGTCTTTTGAAATTGAGTTGTCAATTTTGCTGTGCTAAATGAAGCATGAAAAGTTATCCAGATATTTGACAATAAAAGTACACAGTTTCCTACATATCATACTTTTTCCAAATGCGATATTACTTAAGACGCATTTAACTGCTGCGGTTTCTAATTATTTTATTATTCAAAATTATATATGAGCTTTAATAGTGTTTTTTTTGGGGGAGATTACGATTTCCGGGGCGCCGCGATTTGACGATGGATTCAAAGAGTACTCTTAATAAAAATAAGAATAGCCAAAGGATATGTTGTGTTATCGATTTGTTTTCGAGTTATCGATTATTTAAAATTTTTTTTTGCTATAAGGTCTATGAAGAAAATCGGCTATATTATTCTCAATATACAACCGATATTAATGATTAAGGTATTATTTAAAAGGTTATATATAAGGCTTTAAAATTTAAAATAAATGAAATCTGTTGAGTACTTTGTATTTTATAGGTATTTTTATACAATAAAAAAATATTTTCGTACACAAAACCGTTATTTTCTCAAAAATTACCGTTATTATTATGAATTGTAAAGAGTAAATTATTAAAGCTTGAAAATTTATCTTTCATTTGGTATATAATATATATAATTTATTTGACTTTTTGTGGTGTTTTTTATAATACATTGATTTGCCCTTGTACGGAAAATTGCTTATTTCACTCGTATTTACCTTAGATGTTTTGCTTTCTTACTCCATATTTTCGAATATCGCCATCACAATAAACAATTGTTTTTAAGGCAACATTAGGCGTGTTTTATTCGTTCTAGTTAAACCAAAAAGGTTCGAAATTACATCGCAATTTTTTCTTTTTTCCTTGATTCATAGTTACCCAGTACCATCAAATGAAACAGCTGTGCTTATTTGTTTACAATAAATAAGATGAATGAATGCGAAAGAATCGTAAGTTTATTTTTTAACATTTTTTTTTTTAACTCAATTAAAAATCAAATAAACTTTTTGTTAGCGGGCAAAAATGCACGAAGGAGGAAATGCGTGCATTGCTTAATGCCTATGGCAGCCGTCTAGAAGACTTCAAGCATCCTGTTTGGAAGAAATATGGAATGGCGGCAGTTATGTAAGATCTCATGAGCAGAGGAATCTTTGTAACATTCAATTATAATTTTTTAATTATTTTATTGCAAGAATTGTTATTTTGCTAGGTCAAGCCAACAAGCGTTAATATGCTGCTAAATCAATTGTAATAATTGTTTTGGAACCAGCTGTTTGATCTTATCATCGCCGACAATACCCCAAGCGGTCAGAAGCTAAACTTAAAAAAGTTCAACCAATGCGATCTATTCGTTCATTAGGTTAAACCCATGGTGAAATAATTGAAAGGTGTTCTCATCCCATGACATTTTTCAATATTTTTTTTGACATGCTGCCTTATTTTGACAATAATAAGGGTTTCAGATACATGTTTTTTAAGGGTGTTGTTTTGGGTCCGTTAAGTACTCAAAAAAAATACTTTTTTATTTATGGTAAGTAAAACGCAGAAATCGAAGTTTTTATATAAAAAACTTGATCCTAGCAAAAGTTATCACAAAAAAAAACGAAAAACCTAACATCGAATTTTTATAAACATGAAAACTTTTTAGCAAGATTTCTCGAAACATGATTATGACTTAGATTATTATTTTAGATTATTATTATTATTATATTAGATTATAATTTCTTTTGACTACAAATATAATGAATATTCATGTATACTAGTATCGCCTAGGTCCATGGTATAATAATTTACAAGGTAGCATTGACAAGTGTTGATTTTCTCATCTACAAGTAAATGAGTTCCTGTCAAAAACAGCTGTTCGTTGTTATATGCGTTGGCCACATTCGGCTGTGTCAATTGTTGTGATAGCGATACATCGGGGAGCGAAGCTATCGCTGCGGAAGTGTCAGAAAAGTTGTCAAGTTGATGAAATGTCGATCATTGTATCAATTACCAATGGAAACTTTAGCGACAAATTAAAAAATTTTCTATTTTTAAATTTATTTTTATGCGCAACTTCTTGAGAAGACGTCAAATATTGGTATATCCTTTTAATTTATTGAATCATGATTGTTTCCTATAGAAACGGTAATACTACCTTGTAAATAATTATACCATTTTAATTATAAAAAAATAGTCGGTGCTCTCCTTCTCCGCGCTCGGAAAAAAACAATAATCAAAATTGGTTGAGAAACACGGGAAAAAATGGGTTTAGCAGTTTTCCCTACGCCTATTTATATAAAGATTAGACAATTAATTTTGAGTTTTACATGGAGATGCTCTAGAGTGCGTTGCATTTTATGTAATAAGTAAACTCAATTAAGAAGATTGTCAAGAAAGCTCTGATCGTTTGCTTATGTTGTCAAGTGTCAAGCGGTTCTCTACTAAAACAGAATGCACTCTTCATAGTAAAGATCAAACTTCTACAAAGTATCTGTTGTATAAGTATAAGTATAAGTTGATAATATATAAAAGCTAAAATGAATTTATTTCAAAAATTAATAAGTAAATTAGTAAATAAATTATTAATAAAACTAAAATTTTAATGATACATGTATAATAGTATCATATTCAATAGCATCACAAAAAAGTACGAGTACCAGGAAAGTACAAAAATATGCAACCCTACTCCGATTTCAAAAGAAATTGTCAAAATAAGGCAGCCTATTTTTTTCTGATATTGGGGATGAGAACACCTTATATTAATTTCACCATGGGTTAAACCAGAACAAATAAAACACAGCTATTGTAGCTACAATATTTATATGAATTAACGGGATTTTCGAGTCAGTGAAAAAAATTTTTAATTTTTAGTCGATCAGTTAGTAAAAAAATATACATATTTTTATCTATCAAACAAAAGGTCTAACTGTAAGCTTTTCAAAAAAAATATATTTTTAGTATTTTAATAACGTAAATTTCTTAGAAAATAACGGTTCTTTTTATTAAAAAATTCAACTTTGGAATAAATTCGCTTATAAAACTAAAAATATTGTAGCAATGATAATTATAACAAATATATTTGAAAGGACATTTAATGACCTTTCAAATGACATATCAATCCTTAAGATTCATTAGGTAACGGCAAAGATATAGATGTTTTTTTGAACATAATTTTTTTTTAAATTCGATGACTCGATAACTAATAGAGTTCAAATCACCTCTACCAGAAAACATATTCAAATCACGGCGCCCCGGAAATCGTGCCGTTTTTTGCGTAAAATAACATTAAAACAGAAGTTTTGTAAAATTTAAACAAAAAATTAATAATAATATTTCGATGGTTAAGCTCACTAAGTGTTTATTTATTTATTTATTTATTTAATAATTGTAGTCTATGTTAAATATAACTTACAGACTAATAGATACAAAATAAAAGTTGTTCACA
This sequence comes from Tetanocera ferruginea, assembly GCA_958299015.1. NCBI lineage: Eukaryota > Metazoa > Arthropoda > Insecta > Diptera > Sciomyzidae > Tetanocera > Tetanocera ferruginea. The sequence goes on from OY282640.1 coordinate 121,282,223, forward strand.
AAATAACAATGGTTCAACAAATTAAATTTAAAAGAGATCTCATTTGATTCTTTGAAATGGAAAAATCTAAATTAACATTACAATTAATAGAATTAAACATTAGTAAAGCTCTATTAATAGGTGCATTAACTGCATAATTAGAACGACAAATATCAAGGTAAAATGGATCAAAGTTTCTAAGAATCCGTACAGGAGCATTGAAGTTAATCATTTCCAATAGTGCAGGGCAGTCAACCAAGCCTTTAATTAAGTCAAAAACAAATAGTAAAGACAAGATACATCTTCTACTCTCCAAAGATTTTAATCCAATTAAAAGACATCGAGTATTATATGAAGGAGGTACACCATCCGTATTAAAAGTACGCAAAGCAAACCTCGTGAAAGATTTTTGAATCCTTTCTAGTCGCATCTTATGGCAATCATAAAAAGGGTTCCAGACAATAGCTGCATATTCTAGTCTAGACCGCACGAGAGAATTAAACAATACTTTCAACGTATATGGATCCAAAAAGCAAGCACTATTTCGTTTAATAAAAGATAGCATAGCATAGGCTTTAGGAATAATGTAATCAAGATGATATACAAAAGTAAATTTACGGTCAAAGACCACACCCAAGTCTTTGAATTGATGAACAGATGCCAAAGAAGAATTGGCAATATGATAAGCAGACGGACGGAAAAAATCTGATTTGGAGAAAGTCATAGAAACGCATTTAGAAAGATTTAAGGAAAGACCATTACTGCAACACCAATTATAAAGTTTATCAACTTCATTTTGTAGAAGCACAGTGTCAGCTATATTATTAATTTTTAAAAAATCTTAAGATCATCAGCGTAAAGTAAATATTTACAATGAAGAAACGTTGAAGTAATGTCATTGATAAACAACACAAATAGGAGAGGTCCTAAAATACTTCCTTGTGGAACACCAGAAGTTGCTACATATGAATAAGAGAAAACATTATCAAAGGCAACAACACATTGCCTGTTAGATAAATAAGACTCAATCCAACTTAAAAAACAAGAATGGAAACCCAGTTTTTCTAATTTTTTGATTAAAAGTGCGTGCGAAACTTTATCAAAAGCTTTGGAAAAATCCGTATAAATGACATCAACCTCAGATCCTTTAGTAAATGCCGATATGCAGTATTCAGAGAATAAAACTAAATTGGACGTAGTAGATCGGCCAGGTACAAAGCCATGCTGGTGAGCAGAGATAATATTTTTCACTGCAAAGAACAATTTTTCCTTAATTATTGATTCAAATAACTTAGAAATAGTTGTAAGCTTTGAAATTGGCCTATAATTAACTATATTATTTTTACAACCCGATTTATGGATTGGAGTTATGAAGGACATCTTCCAAGTATCTATAAAAGTACCAGAACTCAAGGAACTGTTAAAAATAACCATTAAAGGATAAGCTAAACTAAACGAACAGTTTTTCAAAAAAATGGAACAGAGGCCATCTGCATCCAAGCGAGTTGAAGGCTTTAATTTAGAAATACCATTAAAAACATCTTCAATAGTTAAAGTTAAAGAACCAAAATCTATTTCAGGAAGTAAATTATCAACACAATTGTAGTTATAATTACTAGTTTTTTCAAAATTCGACTGAAAAAATTCAGCAAACAGATTTGCAATTCCGGATGCATCGGTTGAAGTCTTATTATTCAAAAACATTGACGATGGGATATTCGAAGAACCCTTTTTTGATTTAATAAAATGCCAAAAAGCCTTAGGATTTGACTTTATATTTGATTCAAATTTGGTGATATATTGTCTGTATAAGAATTTGTCTAAAAAGTTAAACTCCCTCATATAATATCTGTATTTAATAAAATAAAAATTAAGATTAGTTAATAAAAATTTTTTATAGAACTTATTGCGAAGATTTTTTAAAATTTTTAAACCACTGGAATACCAAGGTATCTTACTAACACGTTCCTTAAATTTAGGAATATGTTGCGAACAAATAGATGAGATACAATTTTTGAAAACACTAAAACAAGAAACCGTATTTAAATGTTTAAATTCGCCATCCCAATCAATCGAACCAATACGATAATTCAAAAAATCAAAGTTACAAGCTTTAAAATTGAAATTTGCAACAGTAGCATTATTATCCAATAAACTCAGATATTTATAAAAAGAAACTCTAATATCAAGAGGGATATGGTGTACATCTACTGCAGATATTGGAAATGGAGATTCAATAACACTATAATTCATATTATCAGTAATAAAAACTAAATCCAATAATCTATTTAATAAATTAAAACACTTATTAATTTGAATAAGACCAATACCAAAAAAAATTATCAATAAGATACAAATCAATAGCACCAATAACATTTGATGGCGTGAGATAGTTGTTGTCCGACTGACTATTCCAAGAAATCGTTGAAAGATTAAAGTCACCTAAAACTATTAGCTGTTCACCATCAGTCCGAAAATTAGCAAGCAAAGACGAAATATTATCTACATGCGCTTTATAAAGTTCCAGGGCACTTTTAGGTGGAATGCATGAAACACAAACGTAAAGAGAATCAGTCAAGCCTTTAATTGTAACACAAATTTGATCCAGAACCGCATCACAATTTGAAAGAGTAACAGCCGACGAAATTAAATTCCTTCTGACAGCAATGAGAACTCCACCTCCGCGAAGACAACCAGAAGCAAGTGCATCACGATCCTTGCGATATATATTATATAGATGAGGATCAAAAAATTCCTCATTATTAAAATTAGAATTTAGCCACGTCTCCACAAGCACAAAAATATCGTATTCACACTGGGAAGTAGCAGCATAGATTGACGCAGATTTAGTTCTCAGACCAGAAACATTTTGATAATAAATCTTTAAAGCAGGAACATCAAGAACAAGACCAGACTTAGCTATTGCTGCCCCAGTTGGCTTACCGGTCTTGGAAAAAACTGAAATTTTTTAATTTTGACCTCCTCTGGCCAAAGTTCAGGATTAACAACTTCATTGTAATAGGTTTTTGAAAACCCAATTTTAAAGTTAACAAAATGTAGTGATTGAGGTTGTGTATCTTTTTTCACTAACTTTGTGCAAGAAAGACTATGCCTAGGAACAGCCGTATTTTTCGATATAAAATCCATAATATCCTCTTCAGTAACTGATGGCTTAAAAGATGATAAGTGGAGAAAGATTTTGCGATCAAACACTGCTAATCCAGTGTTGACATTTCGTCCAACAACAAGCGAACTTTTATTTTTTCGGTTTCTTCTGTTTACATGAGACCAACCATCATTTACATTTGGTTCAACAACATTGGAAAGAGCGACAGCGTTCGAAGCAGAGGCCGAGAAAGAAACAGGCAATATCGCAGCTTGAGTCGCAGCAACACCATCAAAACCGGTTTCCGAAGCAACAACAACAGCATTAGCAGCATCACCAGAAAGATATGAAACAGACTGAGAGTCTAAGGCCGCGTTCATGGTGGAAGCTGAAGCTGGCTAAGCTTTTTCAAGCGATATCATGACGCTTTTTCTTGCTGTTGCTGTTCATAATGCGCCCTTTTTTTCGCGCTTTTAGATACTTTTTCTTGCTGTTGCTGTTCATAGTGCGAGCTTTTTTCGCGCTTTTAGATACTTTTTCTTGCTGTTGCTGTTCATAGTGCGCGCTTTTTGCATGCGCTTGGTTTATGTTTTGTTTTAATTATTTGTTGTAATTTGGAAAGTAAATGCATATTTTGAAGTTCTTCACAAAAATATTCAAAGAATAGATAAATAACAACGAAGATAACGGCGAAATAGCTCAAAAGCAACAAGTGCAGAAAAAAGTTGGAAACCTATCCTCCACAAAGCAACAAATAAAATATTTTGTCTATATTCTACGCACAAAATAAAAATCAATAACATAAGATCATAACAACAAAAAATGCATTCAAAGGAAATTGAAAACGTGCAACTAACACACATACCAAGAAATGATACAAGAATCAAGTAAGCATCTGAAGAAGAAAAAGCGTCGAAAATTAGCGATGCTCACAACAAATTACCAACAACAAAACGTATATAAACAACAACACGTTTATATACGCATATGCTGAATTTACTAACAACAAAAGGACATACAAACAACGACATGCATTGCTGGCAGCGCCTGCAATCATGTTGACATTGCTTAATATACAAAAACAACAACACGTATCAACCGATAATGCGAAAATAAAAAAATAAAAAAAAACTAAAGCGCTGAGCATTGCTGCCGAAAAGTACAAAAACAAAATCAGTGCGGCAAAACATAAACAAGAAATAAAAAAAAAAACAGCCAAATAAAGCGTTAAAAAGTATGAAAATAACCTGCATTACAAAGCGTACGTACGACGTGAAACAAAAAATCAAAACTGAGTACACAAACGAGATGGAAGAAAAAGTGCCAAAAAGTATGTTAAAATAAGCTGAAACCCGAAGCATAAGCACGACATGAAACAAAAAAGCAACACCATGTGCCCAAGTGAGATAGAAGAAAAAAGTATCAAAAAGCCTCAAAAGTGGCGTAACCTTGAATTTAAGCTTGCACTATGAACACTTTGCGCTTTTTCCATATGATTGTACACAAAGCGTTTTCAGCAGCTGTAAAAAGTTTCAGCTTCAGCTTCCACTATGAACGCGGCCTAAAGCAGGCAAGGGAGCAGCAGCAGCAACACCAACAGCATCAACAGCAGCAGCACCAGCAAGCAGAGAATTTGAAAAATCTCCCACAGGAACAACAACATCAGAAGAAATCAACTGATTATGCTCTACATTAAAAACAACGTTCGATGGAGCAGAATTTGGCGAGTTAGTGCACGAAACTGCACGATTACGCTTTTTGTTGGTAGCTTGAACGGGCTTATTTTTGTTTTTTGCACTAATAATGTTTGCCGAAGTTATTATTGTTTTTAGTTCTTTAACTTCAGTGACTAATTCAGCCACTGTAACACATAAATTAGATGCTAATTCCAAACATTCATTGCAATTAAACACAATATTTGGAAAAGCTTTAAGAGTATTTAAAATGTTATTGTCACTGATATTAGCACATGAATTGTGAAAACATCCTTTGCAATTATTGCAAGACAAAAAACTGTCTTTAGCTATTGATTTATAGCACACAAGGCACCGAGATCTTAGCGACATGATAAAAAACAACCGAATCTAACGACAGTTTAGATTAGTTTAGATTAGACTGTTATGTGACCTTTTGGCAAAAATAGGCTTACTGCCTTTTCCAAGTCATCAATATAATATCTATCTTTTGTAAATTTGTTTAATATGCATAACCAATGATTGCTGCTCAGTACATAGTTAAAATTAGTGTTGTGTACTGAAATGTATTGAAATTAAAAACAAAATCTGCAAATGGCAAATTTACAAATGCAAAATGTCAAAAAAGTATTCTGCAAATGTAAAATTTTTCACTCGTCACTTTCGTGCGCTTAACCAGCCTTTCTCCTAGGTACCACAAATGTTGCTCAAACTTGAGCGCAACTTCTGCTATATGCAGACTAACACGTTTGTAGATTTATGAGAAAAAATTATTCACCAAAAAAGGGTAACCAAAAGGAAGTTAATTTGATTACCTTTCTTAGCACCGAAGAAACCCCAAGTCGTTTTTAGACCGCATTTACGTTTTTGAATCCCGTACTCCAATGCCCGAGCACTCCCAAACTCTTATTTTTAGGCACTTGCATGCAAAGCACGCCGTGTCATGCAAAAATCACGACACGAACACACCTCCTCTTCTTAACATATTTCTTTACATAAAACAACAGTATTTATTAAAGCTCATACATATATAATTTTGAATAAAAAAAAGTATTAGAACACGCAGCATTTAAATGCAGCTTTTACTTTTAATCTTAATAATTAAAATTACAACAGACATCAATTTGTCCGATTAGCACACAGCCAGAGATAATGAGATGGGAAACTTCATTTTAATTATGTTTTTTTTCACGTTTCCCTCCAAATTCATGCTTCTTCTTTAATTTTTTGGGTACTTTTGTGAGACTCATATATTGTATACATGATTCACCTCATAGTTGTCAAGTATTATTGTCAGATTCTATTAATAGGGTTGCATTGCAAAAAAAATAAAAATGTACTATTATATCAAAGTTGCTTCGAACTTAAATGCTGTTTGCGGTAGACCAATGGTATTTTCTTTTCCCGATAAAAGAAATCAAGAATATATTCCATTTTTCTGCACCCTCTATGCAAAGAGTGCAGAATATATCACAGTTTTTATTTAACCCAAAACTTTGCCCTGTTCTAAGTTGATAAAAAAACAAAAAAACCAAATTTTGACATAATTCTACTTTAGGGCCCACGCCCTTTTATTTTTTTTTCGAGTTGGATTAGTTAGATTATATGTATTTGGGCTCACTTAGCCCAATGAAGGTAAAATAAAAGGACTTTTTTTTTGGTTAAGGTGATAAAATTCATCAAAGTTCGAAAAAAGCTTATACAAATCTGTGAATTTTTAAATTTTTTAACGAATATTCAATATAAAACAACAAGTTTAAATAGAGAAACTTGCCTTTATTGTTAATTTATTTTAGCAACAAATTATTTATCGTTTTAACCAGAGTGGCACCAAAATGCATAGCCTCATACTTGTGCTTAAAGTTAATCGTGCCCTTCTTGTTTGAATATTTGGAATATTTTTCTCTTTTTTGTAGAAACAGCTTTGAAAGAAGAAAGATAAATGAATGAAGTAATTATATTTACCAACAAAACAATATGAACATGTTGCAAATCTAGTTTTTTATCTAATGAAATCTTTAAGTTAAACTTATTGCTTATTTATGCTTCGTTTTTATAACAAAAACTTATTAATTTTAGCTTCTGAATTTACAGATAAATATTTGCTATCTTCCAAATAAAAGTATTTTTCATTCTAAAGAAGAAATTCATTAACTTTTAAAATTTGTGATTTTACACTTTCGCCCTGTTTACCAAGAGTTATGCAATCAATATTCAATATTCAATATTTCAATCGCTTTCCTAATTTGCGCAAAGCAATATCTTATTCAACAACTTTAAACTTGTTAACAAATAATTGGTGAGTGGTAAAAAGTTATTCAACACAATTTATAAGCTTATAACTAAGCTCTTCTATGTCAAGCGAAAGCTTCATTGATTAAATAAAGAAATAATGGGTTCCGTGAGCGAGAAGGTAATCAGTGATTTAAATAAACTGGATTACTTTCTCGATTGCATGTAAGCAGGGTTTTGTTGGGGCTTTATGTTCAATATTTTCTTAAAATGCCACTTTTCAGTTCCCTCAGTTGACAGCATTTGAGGATAAAATTTTAAAATCGTAAATTTTGAGAAAGAACTGCAATTTATCTTACTTTTGAGATCAAATTTTTCGTGAAAAAAAACACTATTCAATTTTAAAGGTCAGAATTTGTTTGAGAAGAGAACCAAAAACTGCAAAATTCTTAAAGAGGGCCAAAATAATAAAAAGTTATTCTGTACCTTGATTCTATTCCTATTGGAAGGATTCTGTAACACAAACCGACCTGTATTAAATTGCTTCCAAATAAAATAGTACTAGTACAATTCTACTATAATTTCGTACTTATTAATTCGTAGTGAATAATACCTACTCTAAATAGTACAAAACTACGTTTTTATGCAACTCTGCTGTTGGCTTTCATGCCAAGGTGGGTTTCAGATTAAAGCAGTGAGCGCTTTCAAGCGATACAACTGTTCCAGTAGAAAACCTAATTAGCGCTTTTTTTCTATGACTGAGTTGATAAGTCAAACATCAAAAATATTGTCAATTTGTTAAAATGCAATGCCGTTCAATATAAATTTTGACAAATAACAATGAATGCGCATGTTCTTGTAGTTTTGAGAGCATATTTTTAAAATTAATACTGAGTAAATAAACTTAAAAGAGCCAAAAATTACAATTTCCTGGTTAAGCTACCAATTTATTCAATAAAATGTTTTGCATTTCGTTAATTTGACAACTATTTTGACGTTTTAAATAGCAAACTATTCAGAAAATATAACTTATTGAGAGCGCTGGACGTGGCCACTGAGTTTTCACCAGACTGCTTAAATTTAAGGAAACTGTTGAATTATGTATTTAATTATGGTAACTGGGGAGTATGTCAAAAATTGCACTAACACATTTATAGAGTTTATGTTGGTATTGTTGCCATTTTGACAGAAGGCTATCTCTTTCTTGCTAAAAATTTGTCGAAGTTTCCCATCTCATTATCTCTGACACAGCCTAAGTCATGATATAATAAGGAGGTACGGTAAAGAGATTCACCACACCGTCTACGAATGTCAAATCAAAAAAAAACAGTGCTGCCGTATCTTAAAAAGCATTCCTGAAATATCCATGTTTGTCCATAGTGATTTTGTTGAATTAAATGAGCAGAAAACGGGGAAGTACATGTTTTGTTATTAAAAAATGATGCATTAAAAAAAATGCATTAAATTAAAAAAATTAAGAATACAAAAAGCTAAAAAAAGCTAATGGGCAATTCGAAATAAGTAAAAATAAAACTTTAAAATTAAAATAAAAGCTTTTCTTATTGAACACTTTTTTAACACATTCGTTCTTACCTTATTCTTTTAAACCTTATAAAATTTCAATGAAAATAATTGTTATTACATAAAACTAAAACGAAATGAAATGCTGAAAGTTTGCTGTTTGCAAGATAACAGCTGACTTATCTCTGCAAATGCACAATCAACTTTAGGGGACGTTCACAATATCTATCTGATAAAAATAACTTATTGTCCAAAATGTCAGCTTGCCGCTTTGCATGAATACCCTCAATATCATCTCAAATAATATATAGTTCATAGTTTATTTAATTATAAGTACTGCTGGCACCAAAGAAATAAAATGACTTTTAATTTCAGAACAATTTATTAATTACAAATCAATATCGATATTTCTTCTCGATGTTTCCCAAACTGAAGTAGTTTAAAAATTATATAAAAACGATTAAATAACGATATCGAGTCTAAAATGCATTTCTTCTTATTTTATCCCTTTTACCCTCATATTTTACTCCCTCTCAAAGAGTTTGTCCCACATTTATCAACTCGAAGAAAAAGTGGCATCGCTCATTTTCATTTTCACATGTGCATGACATTCGTAGACGGTGTGGTGAATCTCTTTACCGTACCTCCTTATTATATCATGGCCTAAGTAAACATTTTCATTTCACTTCTTATAGGGCCAATACACTGGCGGACTTGTTCGCGAACTTGGTTGGTTACATGAAATGTTTGCTCGTTTGTGGCTTTGTTGGCGGACACATTTGAAGGTCCGTAAGTTGGTCGCAAAAAAATCAAAACTTTTTGTCTGCGTACTTAATGCCAAACTTAAGAGTTTTGGAGCACAAATTGGCAATTTTATTTGTTTTTACTGTCAATTATCACATAAAATGGCAAAAAATATGGATAATGAAACTAGGAGGGACTTTTTGCAGGAATTTTTTTAAGATTTTTTTAGAGATCTTCTATGTTAAAAATAAGTACAAAACGAGCCAAGCGTTTCTAACAAAGCGTAAACGCAAAATTTATTGCCTCAAATGAAACTTAAGGAATAAAATTGGAAATATTAGGTCTTGTTATCGAAGGGTAGCAAATAAGTAAACAAAAATTTAACAAATCCAGTTCACTACATATACAATTTTAAGGTACTATAACAAGTCCGCATACAAGTTTGCGTAGTGTGTGGCAAACCGAAAACCTGGTACGCGAACATGTTGTGGGATATGTTCGTTTGTGTATGGGCCCCTTTATTGCTTCGTTGCATGAACAGCTGACTTTTTGAACGTAGCCAGTCGATTCTCGTGAGAAATAAAGGCAGTTGTCAAGGCTACCTTCTTTTCGTTATATCATGGTACAAAACATCTTAAGAATTTTGAGTCAATACAGTTTGTACTTTTTTTTTATTTTGAAGCATCCATCAGATGATTTTTAAAGGTTCTGCGACTTCACAGCGTCCTAGCCATGATTGAATAATTATAAGGTTATTCGTATTTTTATACCCTAAATTTGAAAGGTCAGGGTATATTAACTTTGTGGAAACGTTTGTAACGCATAAAACGAAGCGAGTCCGGTATAGAAAAGTATATATATTCTTGATCAGCGTCACCACCTGAGTCGAGCTTTCCATGTCCGTCCGTCCGTCCGTCTGTCCGTCTGTGTGTTATCCGTATACACAGGATAAGAAGAAGGAGTTGAGATAATTAAATAAAACTTGATACACATGGTCACATGGACCCAAGGATCTGCACTATTTAATATTTTTGGAATCCGCCCACGGACACGACTACTTCCCATACAACCCAAAAATTGAAAACGCAATTAATAAGCTCATAATTAACCTACATGACCTACATGACAAAACAAAGAATTTTTAAAAAAATGGACATCATTTGCCCACGGCTTACAGAAATAAAATTTGGCACGTGTATTTTTTATGACAAGACAAAGATGGTTTTGAAAAATTGACATCATCCGCTTTCGGACACGCCTACCTAACTACACGCCCACCTCCCATACAACCCAAAAATTGAAAACGCAATAAATAAGATTATGTTAGTCATGTATGTATGTATGTATTTTATACCAAAATTAAGGTGTGTTCAAAAATTGGGAGTAATCCGTCCATGAACACGCCCATCTCCCATAGCGAAAGCATAATAAAGGCATTAATGGTATTCCCTTAACGATCAAAATTTCCCATTTCGTAAACTCGTAAAATTCCGAGCCTCTGTTAAAGGAACGCACCTTTAGACATCTGATAAATTTGTCATGCATATGTCAAAAACATCAGATCAATAAAAAAATTAATAATAATATAACTTCATTATTCATCATGCATTAACAAATCGACCGAAAATTTGTTCGTAGAATCTGTTTGCTCTAGGTTTCTGAAATGGGAATAATTGAGTTAGCTGCCTACTGCCTACTTACTAAGTTAGCTGTCTACTCCAAACTTTTCCGGGCAATCTTTAGCCTCATCCAATACCAATTGCAGCAGTTTTACTGTCTGACAGAGCACCTAACGATGTGTCGAAGTGTTTATTTTCCGTTTTCAAGCACTGCCACTATCCACTTCTATGCTTGCCAATTGGGATGAATTAAGCGCCAAAATAAATAATAAAACACACCACACACTTTTTGACAGTTTGACAGCTTGAAAGTTTAACCAAACTTTTTTACATTGTTTAAGCACTGAAATTGTAGCTTAAACATCGTAAAAAAATCGCCATACAAAATATTTCCATCATTTCCCATTTTCTTAAAATTAAGCAGTTTACGAGGTTTAAGCTGTTTCCGAGGCGTTAAGGGAATACCATTATTGACTGTGAAATACTCAAAACTACATAAAACTTGGTATGTTTAAATTTTTCTTCAACATTTAAATGCATATAAAATATAGGCTTCATCCGCCCACGAATGCAAAAAAAATAATATTATTGAAAATGGGCGTGTTTCAATAATATTATTTTTTTTAAAAAGTAGGTTTAGGGTATTTCATAGTCGGCCTAGACCGACTTTAAACTTTCTTTACTTGTTTGATGCATAGATGCAAGTTTCGTGTGATAAATCACTTTTCGTGATTTTTTGAGGGCTGTGTGACAATGTGTGATTTCTGAAATGAAGCGAGTGATTTTTCACTCATGCGTGATTTTTTTAATCTCTCACGTTATTGTTGAAGAGTGCGTTCAAGTTAGTGCGAAAACACGTATATTAACGAACAAACCCAACACTGCAATTGAAATTTGCTAACGCAGGTCTAAAGTTTATACTTTTAAAAAGGTAATACTGAGTTTATATTACTAATTCAGACAATTTAAATTAGTTCCACTGATATATTATATATTGAATAACCAAAAATATTCATATCTTCTTAATTTTGATCTAGTAAATAATATATTAATAAATTTTTAACAATAAACTTTTACTAATATAAAAACAGAAATTATCTCATTATTTGTAAAATTGAAAATTGTATGGCATTAATTGCTCTTTTATGCTGTAAAATTAGAATTGCTTCGGAGTGATTTTCTGTACTGTGTGTGTGATTTTGCGTGATTTTTTTTCTATGTGCGTGATTTTTTTGCTGTAAGTGTCACACGAGTGATTTTTACATATATGTTGTGTGATTTAGTGATTTCGTGTGTGAACTTTGGTTGGCATCTATTACAGAGTTTCCATGGCAAGTTAACTCGGTGTTTACTTGGGGTTAACTCGCTATGGAAACGCGAGTTGAGTTGAGTTTCGTTAAATCTACGAAACTCCACGAAACTTGTAAGATTTAACTAGGTTCTATCTGTCAAAGTGATTACTGTCATTAATATTGAAAAAATAATGAAAATTTTTATTTTAACAAAAATATTAAAATGCCGAATGCAAGAGTTTTTTGGAGTGCCGCAGAAACTAGTCAAAAAATAACAAAAATTACAAAAAAGAATTGACAAGTTCAACTCGACTCGTTGTTGTGCATGGAAACACTATCGAGTCAGCAAAGTCATTTTGTCAACTCAACGAAAACCCAAACCCAGAGTTAACTCGCCATGGAAACTCAGTATATGGTTTGATGTATGCTTATTTTTTGTTAACGAAGCTATGAGGGGATTTATACAATGAAACTAATCGCATGAGACTTTCTGAAGTTGAAACTGAGTTGCAGAGACTTTGCTCTGAAAATTCAGTCAACGACGGAAATATGAAAGTATAACGTCAAAAAGTTTCATGAAATCACAGCCCGAGAGACTTTTTCATTTCATTTTCGTTTTATACTGCGCACCATCACTTTTGACAGTCGCATGCGACTAGTTTCACTGTATAAATCCCCTATATTTTGACAATCTGCCAGCAGTGTTTTGTGATGCTGGGGAAAAAAGGGTACTTTAGTGTTTCATTGTGTAGTTTTCGTGTGTAAGAAATAGTGAAATGATTTCTTCTCAAGTTACCAAGAAAAAAATTTTTGCAGGTGTTGTATCGAGTATATGCTACACATTTATCTTAATATGAAAGTTCGTATGCAAATTTTAAATGAACATTAATTTTGTGTGTTGTTGTTTTAAACAAGGTGTCAATGAATTCATTCAGAATTGTTTGAAATCCTCCGTTTTTTCCTTTTTCAGTGAATTATGAAACAAAAAATGTATAGGCCGTCGAGCTTTCCTTTCCAAAAAAGAAATCTCAACTGGTGTTGTTTTTTCATAATTAATAATTTTTCATATTAGTATTTTTTGGGTGGCTTTTTCACACATCAACAAACGCTCGTTATTTTGTTCGGTGTTGTCGAATTCGTTTTGTGTTGTTGCATGTTCATATTTTTATGTTATTGTGAAGAAATTAAAACAAGAAATGCTTTCAAAGCAGTGTGAAAAAAATACTTTAGTGACTAAAAAGCGATAATCTCATTTGGTTTTTGCTTTCTGAGTGAATTTTCAAAGAAAAATATAAAAGCAGGCGAACAATTACTAACAAACGTTCTTTTATTAAGTTACTTTTCTTGTTTCAATGCAAGCATTTACAGCAGGAATTACTTTAATGTTTTGCATTATCTTCAAAAGTAGAATTTTTCTTCGTTAGAATAAGCACCTCTCAACCTCTCCTCACCTGGATGAATAAATTCCAAATGCATTTGAACTTGCGTATTTTTCTTTTGGTGGATATATAAAAATGATATTAAGAGAATTCGCTGGTTTAACTATTTTATTTAGTCATTAGTTCACATTGGCCTCACTCAACCGACTCATTTTGACGTCTACAAAAGAGATGAGGAAGTGGGAAGGTGAAAGTTACGTGAGGCAAGAGTTTCAAAAATTGTAAAAATTTGGCGACTCACTTCTATTCCTTTGTAGTGACATTCGTCATTGTTTGGTCTATTTGTTGAGTTGCACTATTTTAGCGCAATGTTTATATGTGAAATCAATTAATATAATTAATAAGTATGCCTAGTTGGAATAAAACGCAAATTTTATCATAGATATTACGCTGAAAGTAAAGAATTGTTGGTTAGAGTTTATCAGACTCAAAGTGAGGCAAGTTATGTGTGTGAACATTTGAGAGCGGCCTCACATCAAAGTGAGTCGGTTGAGTGAGGCCAATGTGAACCGACTCTATGAGTAATGTCATACATAAATTTAGTTTTTTTGACATTTTTTAAACAATTGCAATTAATTTTAGTTCCCTCTTATATATTAATGCTTAAAAAAACAGAGCATTAAAAGTAGCAATAAAAATTAATTGTAGTCAATTTAGTATCAAATAGTATTTAATTTTTCGACCCAATGACATTGCTCCCATGTTCTCATTTTAAAATAAGCATACCAAATAGAGAAGACGTCAAAAATACGAATAACCTTTTTTTCATTGAATCATGATCCTAGCTTGAAATATTTTCACGAATTTATTGCCTTAAAAAAATTCAATAAAAGCATTGCATACTTTGTTTTTTTCTAAGCAGTAAAATATTGAAAGCACATACTTTTTTATAAAAAAAAAACACTGAAATATAAATTTTGTTTTGAGAAAACCACAAAACCCTGGTTGTCATTCATTTTCGAGACAGAACAGTTTTTGTTTACTAAAAATAAGGGTATGTCAAATATTGAAATAGCCTTATAAATTATTGAATCATGTCCAAAACCAACAACAGTAATCAAACAAATGATATATCAAATAAAAGCTAATAAAATTTCAAAACAATGCCAACATAATTTTTTGGTCGAGCTGTTTTGGCGGAATAAATTCTATTATCGGGGATTTTTCTTGTTTTCCAGAAAAATTAAAAAAAAATAGTTGCAAATTTTGTACGGAAATCAAAAAATTTATTTACTTTTGATATTTTTACTAAAAGCCTGTTTTTTTCCGAAAAAAATAAGCTATTGTTGAAGAAAATCTATTTAGAAATGAAAAAGTTGTGTATAATTATTCATTCATTAATAAATCATTCAGAAATTCAAAATGATTAGGATTCTTGCTCTGTCGTTTATTCAATTCGGAATCGGTTTCTCTGATGAGAAACCAACAACAGTCGCTTATCATTCTTTCGTCCCAAAATCCTTGGAACATAAAATTTTATGTATCGTTTTTTACCCGAGCTCCATTCAGACAATATTAATTTGCACAATTGACACAAAATACTTGGCGTCCATGCTTCACCAATGTTCTCAGCCGCAATACCAAAATACTGAAGATATAACATTTGCAGTAAATTCGTAAAATTGAGTCGATGCACAATGGGCTCGCTAAACACTTTTTCTGGCCAAAATTGTGAAAACCTCTAGAAGGAGGTTTTTGGTGCCACTGATTTCGAATTTGATATAACAAATGAAAAATAAAAAATGGCGGATCCAATATGGCGGCTAAAAAGTTTACGCACTTTTTTTGTCAAATACTTTGAAAATCCATCATGAATGTTTTGATTACAACTTTTCCAGCAAATAATATTCACTATTCTTCTCAGAAAGAACAACTTTGTTTAATAACTGTTTAACTGTTGATGAGTATTTACAAGAAAAAAATCATTTATGTTTGCTTAGATTTTCTCTTAGATTACTACAATAAAGCAACAAAAACAGAGTGTGAAAAATATAGGTTTTGGCCAGCAAAAGTGGTCTGTGAAACCATTGTGCGATGGGGAGATTACGATTTTCGGGGCGCCGCGATTTGACGATGGATTCGAAGAGTACTCTTAATAAAAATAATATAAAATTCATTAATAGCCATAGGAAAAGTTGATTTATCCAAGGTCTATGAAGAAAATTGGCTATATTATTCTAAATATCTTACCTATATTAATGATTAAGGTATTATATAAAAGGTTGAAAAAATGTCGAAATCTTTTGAGTACTTTGTTTT
This sequence comes from Tetanocera ferruginea, assembly GCA_958299015.1. Taxonomy (NCBI): domain Eukaryota; kingdom Metazoa; phylum Arthropoda; class Insecta; order Diptera; family Sciomyzidae; genus Tetanocera; species Tetanocera ferruginea. The sequence goes on from OY282640.1 coordinate 121,298,108, forward strand.
TTTAAAGGTATTTTTAAGCAATAAGAAAAATATTTTATGCACAAAACCGTTATTTCTCAAAAATTACCGTTATTGCTATGAATTATACAGAGTTTAAATTACACAGTGTGACAAAAATTAAAAAATTTTGATTACAAGAACCTTTTGGGAGTTCAACGCACCTAGTGTGACTTCTCAATGTCGTCACAATTTTGTTTAATTGATTTTTAAAAATAATGTCTTCGAATTTTGCTGCACCGACATTCAATGACGTTTTGCAGTCATTTGCTTAAGCGGAAATGGAAAACAAAATCCACTTATATTCAGTAGAATTTATGGTAGAATAAGAATGTACAAAAAAAAATCCAAACGGAGCGTGGAGCGAAGCCAGTTCTTGCGAAGCCAGTTAGTTTTTGTAAATTTCTCAAAAAAATATGTCTTTCTTTTAATTTTATTTCAATAATATGCCAAGAAGAACATTTGTTTTTTCACAAAACTAACCTGCACTATAATAGACCTTTCGATTGAATCCAATAACATAGACATCGGCTGAGAATTTGCTAAATGCCAGCAATTTTAACGTTTTTTTTTTCACCATAAAATACTGATTCCCATATAAATCTGCTTCCAAACAAAGTGGTCCCATTTACTCTAAAATTAACCGATTTTGGTCATTTTTATCTCGTTGGAAAGACAATATGTAGCAGAAAAGGATTTTGAAAAATAAAATAGTTACTTTGGTACGATTTGCAGTATTTTATTTTTGAGCACAGTGCATCCTGGAACAGTATGACTTTTTCAAAATATTAATATTGGAATGCATTTAACATTACAGAAAGTTGTAAGATTAAGGTTACAATGGAGTGGAAAAATATCATGTACAAGTAAATAAAGTAAAAGCTGTAAAATGTCAGCGCAGTATTACGAAAATGCTCTCACGATTTTCTGCACGACCACGCATGAAGTTATACTTTTAGGCGAGACCTGCGCCTAAAAACCATTTTCTTACAACTTTCTGCATTGGTAAATGCATTCCAATATTCTTAATTTGAAATAGTCATACTGTTCCAGTGTGCACTGTGCGCAAAAATAAAATACTACAAATCGTACCGAAATAACTATTTTATTTTTCAAAATTCTATTCTGCTACATATTGTCTTTCCAACAAGATAAAGATGACCAAAATCAGTTAATTTTTGAGTAAATGGGACCACTTTGTTTAGAAGCAGATTTATATGGGAATCAGTATTTTATGGTGAAAAAAAAACGTTAAAATTGCTGGCAGTTCCGTGAAAAAACAAATGTCCTCCATGGCACATTTTTTAAATAAAATTAAAAGAAAGACATATTTTTTTGAGAAATTTACAAAAATTACAAGAACTGGTAACAGTGCAACACTGCGGCAACAGTGAGTGTTTTAGTGGTTCATTATTTACATTTTTCCTATTCTAAGCTTTCTACTCGTTCGTAGATTTTGTATGAGCTGTGAACTTCGTTTTGACAATCTCGCTGTTACAGCACGATGTGGCAACTCACTTGCTCACAAGAAATTTAACATGCACAATGGCAACACCTTTCCTTATTTTACTACTTTAATACATTTATTACATTTACTAAAACACTGACAAGTGACGCTTATATTTGAATTGGACAAAGAATTAAACGGACAAAGAACATACAGAATGTAAGATTTTATATTTTAAGAAATAACTTATTAATGTTAATCTTTCAGAAAAATAAACGTGCCTGCCTTTATTGTAACTTCTATAATAAACTGCTGTAATAAACTGCTGCAGAATATTGGTTCAGAATTTACACTGTTTTATTTCTCTGTATTGTGCCTTTTGGTTCAGGTGGTAACACTCGGTAAGTTGCTCTCCACCCTGATATTACTTTAGTTCATAGTATAATTACTAAAGTAGTATTAGGACTGAACGAACTCTCTCTGTCAGTACCCTAAATGTCAAAATCGGCCATCTTGGCGAATGCAGACAAAGCAAACAAACAAATCTAAATTCAATAGAACATCGTGTTGTGTTAAGTGCAAATAACATTTAATATTTTCGTTGTGATATTGTTTTATAATAACAATAAACTAGATAAAATATATATAATACAATAACTGAGGAATAACAGTGACTTCAAGGTGTTTGCAGCGAATTGTCTGAGCGAGAGGTCTGAGTTTAAGCAGCAGCAACAGTGATTGCAAACAGCATCCAATGAATTGCAGTTTATTCAATTTCCACTTTTAACTTTATTTATTACTTGTTTATTACTTTAACAATTACAATAAAAATAATATACAAAGCGACAAATCACAATTTTCTACAATTATTTAACATAAACACGCGAGAGTTGGTAGCGGATCATTGTTTACATTTTGCCTATTCTTAGCGTTCTACTCGTTCGTAGATTCTGTATGAGCTCTCAACTTCGTTTTGACAATCACGGTAAGCTGCTCTCCTCCCTGATATTACTTCGTTAATTATACTATGGGTACGAGCAAGTCTGTACTCATCCCCTTATGAAGGAAGGAGTTATGAAGGATTAAAAAAAAAATCCTAATTTTTTGCGTGAAAAACGACGATTTTTTATAAAATCACATACAAATCATATACTATATTATGTATTGTATGCTATTTTATCAATTTAGCTATAATCCAGACATTTCTAGTATATATGAACGTTTTTATAGCGATTTAAAGTTGGAAAAATGCATAAAGTTTGAGATGGTTTTGAAGAAAAAATAGAAAAATTTGAACACAGAATTATAAAGAAATATAAAATTTGAAGTTTAATCTATTAAATGAAATTTGTTTGAAGCAAATCGGTCCATTAGTTTCTTTACAATAGCCAATTTCGTGAAGCTCCAAAACTGCAATTCAAATTTTTCATACATGGTACCCTAATATCGAAAGGTAAGACGTATTCTACGTCAAAAAAAAAAAAAAAAATGTTGCACATCGTTGCGTTTGTCAAGAAATTAAGCAAAAGATTGAATTTATATTACAATAACAAAACCTTCATGCAAAAATTATTCAACACACAAGTAACGGTACAACCATCATCGACATCGTCGAGTGTGTGTTTTTTATTTTTTCTTTTCATGCATTTGTTATTGAACCTGCTTTGTGCAGGTTATTTTGTTTTGTTCTTTGTATTTGGCTTAGCGCAAGACAAAATAAAGATAGAAAAAATTTGTATGAAGAGCCACGCGGAGCAATCAGGCTTCTACGTAGACATGTTTGTAATATAGTGTGAAATTTAAAAAAAATATATATTTTTAGTTACTTAATAACGAATATTTTTTAGAAAATAACGGTTATTTTTATTAAAAAATTCAACTTTGGAATAAATTCCCTTATAAAACTAAAAATATTGTAGCAATGATATTTATAATAAATATATTTGAAAGGTTAATGAATAACCTTTCAAATGACATATCAATCTTAAACATCCATTGAGTAACGGCAAAGATATAGATGTTTTTATTCAACAGATCTTTTTACAAAAAATTTTTTAAAAATCGATAACTCGATAGCTAAAAGAGTTATCAATATTTTTGTTTGGCGCATCATGTTTTTTTTTGTTCTCTACCATAAAGCTACCATAAATGGTTGTTTCCAATAGAAACGTCAACACTTCCTTATAGTTATTATATCATGGTCTGGAATGAATAAAAAAATACAGCCATTATGGCAATCGATTGAAAACGTATCGAAATTCGGTTCGATTGTTATCAAAGAACCGCAATTTGACAGCAAAAACACAACAAAAACTAATTTTGCAATAGTAGATTCTATGTGTTGTGTGCTTTAGCGATTTGATTTTGATTTTACAAAAAGATAATACTTCCCTAAATATATATTTATATATATTCCTCTAATGAATGAGAAAATAATAAGGAAACAATTCGAGATAGCAGTAATCCCTTGTCATTGCTCTAAAAGCAATTGTCTTATTAAAGTGTTAAAACTAAGTATAACAAATCATAAGTTTTGTTGTTTAAAAATATTTTCAGTAGTTTCAAATGTTTTACATTATTAAATTTAGTTATATTTTTATTTTAGCAGAAAAATCATGCCCACTCGTCATGCCCACATGATATTGAACCACATTGAACGTATGCTCGTTGACGATAGCCATCATACATACAAATTTTACTGTTTACAACAGCAATCGAACGAAAAATCGATGTCTTTCCTTCTTTCCCTATAGCAGGCATGTCGAACTGTATAAATAAGAAAATAATAATTCAATCAAGGAAGCTGTAATTCGATCCCACCATATATAGAGGAGAAGAAGAGAGAAAAAGAAGTGGTTAACACTAATCACAACCAGGGCTGCCGTTTTGGTAAAATATTACCAAATTTGGTAAAAAGATTTCGACTTGGTAAAATGGTAAATTTTTTTTGGTTTGGTAAATTTAAAATCAATGAAAATTTAAAATAAGTTGCAGATCAAAAAATGATTGTATAAAAATTATATTAATCATGCTCATTGTGCAGCACCATCCTTAGGATTGAGAATAATTGAAAATATATAATTAAACGCATCAAGTTAAATTACACGAATGAACGCAAAGCAAAATGACAAAAATTTGAATTTGGCAGTTGCTTAGATGGTCGGCTTAGTAAAGAAATTGATGGATCGCTAAGACCCCTTTTCCACACGGCAATTTTTCTTGCTGGCAAGTCGAGTTTGTAGGCATCGGAACGTGACGAGAGGGGACGAGTACAGACTTGCTCGTACCGGCAATTGTTCTTTTGTCCTGCTCTTTCTTTGAAGTTTCACTTTAGTTTTATTCAGAATTGCTCAAGAAAACTTGCTGAGTGGAAACGCAAATAGCAAGTTGAAAAGAGAATTGAAAACTTTCTGGCAATAAAACTTGCCGTATGGAAAAGGGGAGTAAAGCTGGAAGTTCATTCGATGCATTTGCGTTTTTCATCCGTTTACTCGCTGGCGTTATAAAATAGAAGTATGTGAAAGCTTATGGGAGCGAGTTCAATGGTTGTGAACGTTACGCTGGCAAAACGTTAGTTACGCAAGAAAGTTGAAAATATTTCAACTTTTCTTGCGTAAATTGCGTTTTTTGACAGCTCGTTACTTATAACGAAAAGCGAGAAGAAAGTAAAGTAACCAGTCAGAAGCATGATATAATGACCAGGTAGTATAAAACGCGAGGGCTCAACTGTCATTGGAGGCATAGAATGTCAAAATTACGATTTGATGCCAAAACAATGATGCTTCTTGTACAATAATAAATGAAAACAGGGATATTTCTATTTATGTGTTTTCCTTAAAGTTGGAAATATTTTGCAATATTTATTATATTTTTGCGTAAACTTTATCATTATATTATATTATTAGTAACTTTTGTGAAATATTTTAACGTAATATTCCTAATTATTCTAAAATAAAAGCGGAATTGTTTTAAAATAACGACAAACAAATTTTACTTGTTTACTCTAGTTGGAAAATATTGCTGTTTACTAAAATATAAGTGTTGACCTTTTACAAAATGTTAAAAATGTGCAAGTAAAACAACAGAAAAGTACCTTTCTTTTAGTGCAAAAGTTATCAGAAAGTGCAAGATCAAAGACGAAAAAATCCCTGTTTACTTCTTCTTATGATTACACTACTTGTATTTGACACATCATGCCTCCGTCTTGGCAGCGCAGCCGCTGTTTATAATACCTGGTTTTTATATCATGGTCAGAAGCAATTACTTTCAGGGATGGCTCTAACACATGGATCTTAAAAATTTTAAATGTCCTAGATTTTTTTGTTGATAATTTGTAAACAGGACGTGTTTAATACTTAGAGTTTAAATTTGTATGATTATAAATTAAAACATTTTGAGAATTTTTGTGTAAAATTAATAAAAATAATTAAGAAATATGACGCTAAGAACATAAAAACTGTTTTATAATGTTGCAGCCCTTGCTTGCTCTGAACGTAAAACGCAGTGATTGAACTCTACCATCATTTTCTTGCGTAAATTGCTCTAGCGAGTATACGGATGAAAAACGCAAAAGCATCGAATGAACTTCCAGCTTAAGATCATGATACAAAAATACAGGTAGTATTGACGTTTCCGTCGACTACTTCAAATTGTCAAAAATATCGAAGAAGAGAGCGCTCATAAGAAGACAACATAATACAAAGGGCACATTCAGCATACTCATTATTGCCAACGCTTGAGTAAAATTAAATTTTGATAGCGCTCAGTAAAACTGATGAAGTGGGAGACGCTAAAATGTACGCTACTGACTCAACTGTTCAGAAATTAAACCTTCAAGTTTGAATTTGTGTTAATTAATTACATATACATCAATCTGAGATGGTGGGAAATAATTTTCAACATATAGTAAAATACTTATAAGTTCTATATGATTTTTTTAGAATGCAGTTTATTATTAGATATTTTTAAGTATTTAAAAATCAAAAATATGCACATGTATTACATAGTACTTAAAATAGAAAAATTATAAATAAATAGTATGAATTATTGTAATAGTATAATAGGCTATACATAAATAGTACATAGACTAACATTTCGTCAACTTGACAACTTTAAGACGCTTCATATAGCAACCCATGAAGCTAAAACATAGCCCACCTAGGTACACTGTCTCAACAGTTGACTACGCTGAATGTGGCCAGTAACTGTTTTCTTTTTACTGCTGTTTTTGACAGCAGCCAATTTCCTTCTGAAGAGATAATAAGCAGCTGTCAATGCTATCTGTATTTTTGTATAATGGCCAGAAACTGTTTTCTTTTTACTGCTGTTTTTGACAGCAGCCAGTTTCCTTCTGAAGAGAAAATAAGCAGCTGTCAACGCTATCTGTATTTTTTTATAATGGCTAAGATGGATAAGTAAGTTTTTATTTATTAAAAATTGATTTTCTTAAAATTAATATTTTTAGCGATTATGGTTTTTCTGTTTAGATATATTATTAGAAAGAGGGCGACCAATGTGAAAAGCGATGAAACATCTTTAATCGTATAATAAATGTTAATTTAATTAAAAAATATGTATAAAAGTATTGTTTCTTTAACTCCAAAATAAATTTTTTTTGTGTTTGGTAAATTCTTTTTCATTTTGGTAAATTTTTGGATGAAATTTGGTAGAAAAAAATGTTTGAGAGTGGCAGCCCTGATCACAACAAGCAAAAGACTTTGAGGGGATTTATACAATGAAACTAATCGAATGAGATTTTCTGAAGTTCTCTTTTCAAGTTTCATCTTCAAATTACATGATGAAACTGAGTTGCAGAGACTTTGCTCTCAAAATTCAGTCAACGACGAAAATATGAAAGTATAGCGTCAAAAAGTTTCATGGAACCACAGCCCGAGAGACTTTTTCATTTCATTTTCGTTTTCTACTCCTCACCCTCACTTTTGACAGTCTCATGCGACTAGTTTCACTGTATAAATCCTCTCTTTCGAAAACAAAATCAACACTAGGTATGTTCGATGATAATCGATTTTCGACGTTCATCGATGTTAAGAGACAAAAAATCGATATTTAACACCGATAAAGCAATATCTCAAACATTTAGGGTGCTCACAGTTCTGTATTATCTGCTCGGTTAACTTTGCCGTCTATTAACTTTAGAACATTTTAGCACGTGTTAACTTTGATTGTTATTGTTTTACATACAAACTTGAAATTCCACTTGTTGCTAAAGTTATCTCACTTCTGCTCATGTCTTTCTTTTGTGTTAATGTGGTATTACTAGTCAGCTGATTTAATTTTGTTGCAAAAAAATGGAAGAAGAATGGATCGTCGAAGAAGTAAGTACATTTTTCCATAATTCTTCGTTTTCGTTCATTCGAGGCATGTTTTTGAACAAATTTCAAATTTTTTAAAACTATTTTTGCAATTTAGCTCCAAAACACAAAAAGAGGTGCTCACAGTTCGATTGAAATATCTTTCTAAAGTTGCCAGGTGTTAACTTTAGAAGCAAACTGTGAATTCCCTAATTGTTACATCGATGTCACGAACATATAATCGATGATTTTAAATATAATTTTTAAAGAACGCTAAAATGACTAAATAAAACTAAAAAATCCGTTTATTATACATATGATCATAAGGTAGCTGGGTTTTTTCAGGTGGAAGAAAATTGTTTCGACTCTCATTGTGGAAACTGTATTCAAGAATGTATTAAATCTTAATTTCTGGTTTATTCAGAAATGCAACACAATTCAGCAACACTGCACAATAAATGCAAAGTTGCACTGCGAATGCACGATTTATTGCATTCTTGAACGCGTATGCTGCTACATAAAAAAAAAATGAAACACTTGAACTTAACAAGCAGTTTCAGCTGGTTTACATTTAAATCATCAAATCTGAAAAATTAATTCAATATAATTTAATATAATAAGAAAAACAAATCCATCAACTTACTCTGTTTCCATTTTTGTTTACTTGTGCAGCTTATTTGTTAACACTGCGTGATTTGCAAAAACAATGACACCTTTTCCACTCGGCAATTTTTCTTTCTGGCAAGTCGAGTTTGTTGGCATCGGGACGTGACGAAAGGAGATGAGTACAGACTTGCTCGTACCGGCAATTTTTCTTTTGTCCTGCTCTTTCTTTGAAGTTTCACTTTAGTTTTATTCAGAATTGCTCAAGAAAACTTGCTGAGTGGAAACGCAAATGGCAAGTACAAAAGAGAATTGAAAACTTGCTGACAATAAAACTTGCCGTGTGGAAAAGGGGACAATGCGCAACAGCTGTTCCGCTGTTGCATTTTTGAACAATGTCAATTATCCAGTGCTGCCAAGTGCTGCTTTTTGCTTAAGGGTTGCGGCAGTACTTAAGCAGTATTACATTTCCGAATATACCAGTCTTTTTAAATGAATTTGACGTATTCTAGTGGTTTTGATTTGACAAAATAAATTTTATTGCCATAAATTGTAGATTTTTTTGCCGTAAATTCATATCAGGCCGAAATATCTGCCTGGGGTGCAAATTAAAGGTCTTCGAAGCACCAAACTTGGAATTCACACATTCGGGGTTTTGAAGACATTTATACCATATTTTCACTATAGTAATTTATGGCTCATTTTTAATTTATGCATAAATTATGTCTAAATTAAGTAATTTCGCCGTGGAAAATCTGTTATTGAAATTACTTTGAAATTAAGTAATATATCTAGGGTGCTCACAGTTCTGTATTATCTGCTCTGTTAACTTTGCCGTCTATTAACTTTAGAACATTTTAGCACGTGTTAAATTTGATTGTTTTTGTTTTACGTACAAACTTGAGATACCACTTGTTGCTAAAGTTATCTCGCTTCTGCTCATGTCTTTCTTTTGTGTTAATGTGGTATCACTAATCAGCGGATTTAATTTTGTTGTAAAAAATGGAAGAAGAATGGATCGTCGAAGAAGTAAGTACATTTTTCCATAATTCTTCGTTTCCGTTCATTCGAGGCATGTTATTGAACAAATTTCAAATTTTTGAAAACTATTTTTGCAATTTAGCTCCAAAACACAAAAAGAGGTGCTCACAGTTCGATTGGAATATCTTTCTAAAGTTGCCAGGTGTAAACTTTAGAAGCAAACTGTGAATTCCCTAATCATAAATAACCATTCAAATTAACATCCAATCTGTGTCGGCTCTAACTTTATCGATTAATCATCGACACATCACAAGGTGTCAATAAGAATAAAAGATAAATTCAAAATAAAATCATGCAAACAAAATAAAATAAGGTAAACAAGGCACGATTACGATTTCCGGGGCGCCGCGATTTGAAGATGGTTTCTGGTAGAGAACAACAAAAAAACATGATTCGCCGAACAAAAAATCGATAACTCTATTAGTTATCGAGTTATCGATTTTTTTTTTAAATTTTTTGTTAAAAGATCTGTTCCAAAAAAATCTATATCTTTGCCGTTACAAAATGGATCTTTAAAATTGATATGTCTTTTGAAAGGTCATTAAATGTCCTTTCAAATATATTTGTTATAAATATCATTGCTACAATATTTTTAGTTTTATAAGCGAATTAATTCCAAAGTTGAATTTTTGAATAAAAAGAATCGTTATTTTCTAAAAAATTTACGTTATTAAGTTACTAAAAATATATTTTTTTTGAAAAGCTTACAGTTAGACCTTTTGTTTGACATATAAAAATATACATATTTAATTTAATTTCACACTATATAACATAACATTTAAATTTTCCAAGTGTTTTTTTTTGTTAAAAAATCTGTTCACAAAATTTGCTATATCTTTGCCAATATCCAATGAACCTTAAAGATTGACATGCTATTCGAAAGGTAATTAAATGCCTTTTGAGCGATATACAATGCAAATATAATTTCAGAAATATTTTTAAAATTTATAAGCGAATAAATATCAGATTTGAATTTTTTTAATTAAAAGAACCGTTTTTTCTACAAAATTAACGTTTTTAAGATACTAAAAATATGTATTTTTTGAAAAGCTGAAAGTATTAAATTTTTTTCGATGGATAGAAATATGTATATTTTTTTATTAATTAATCGATTAAAAATTACAAATTTTTTTCACTGACTCGAAAATTCCGTTAATTCATATAAATATTGTAGCTTCAATGTTGCCTTAAAAACATTTGTTTATTGTAATGGCGATGTTCGTCAATATGGAGTAAGAAAGCCAAACATCTAAGGTAAATATGAGTGAAATAAGCCATTTTCCGTACAAGGGCAAATCATTGTATCATAAAAAACACCACAAAAAGTAAAATAAATTATATATATTATATACCAAATGAAAGATAAATTTTCAAGCTTTTATAATTTACTCTTTTGAATTCCTAGTAATAACGGTAATTTTTGAGAAAATAACGGTTTTATGTAAGAAAATATTTTTTATTGGACAAAAATACCTATAAAATACAAAGTACTCAACAGATTTCATTAATTTAAAATTTTTCTAAGAGCCTTATATATAACCTTTTAAATACCTTAATCATTAATATCGGTAATGTATTAAGAATAATATAGCCAATTTTCTTCATAGACCTTATAGCAAAAAAAAGTTTTAAAAATCGATAACTCGAAAACAAATCGATAACACAACATTTCCTTTGGCTATTCTTATTTTTATTAAGATTACTCTTCGAATCCATCGTCAAATCGCGGCGCCCCGGAAATCGTAATCTCCCCGTAAATAAATATATATAACTAGCAATACCCGGCGCGCGTTGCTACGCCTTAGGCCACGTGCATAGTAAACGCTGATTCAGACTGCCTGCCTGTGTCCGCAGAGTGTGTGAAAAAGCGAGAGAGATAGATATTTGTATCTCATTTGTTCACACAGATTTGCCTGTCTGTCTGAATCGGCGTTGAAAATGCACGCAGCCTTAGACAAACACATGTACTTCATCTGTGACTTCAGAACCTATTCGATCAAAAATGTAGCTTGTAGGGGAAGGTGCACCCACTTGACCAAAGCTCAGACCAGTTTTCTATTAGAAGGACATTACCAAATGGCAACTCCATTCGGAATTTCACTGATCAGCGATTTTTATTTCCAATGCTATTTGCTATTAAAAATTTGGCTTTTATGGGCGGATTCACACCCCGTTTTCCAATGCCCGTGCTATATTTCTTGTCGAAAGACATTTCCAAAAATTAAATTTATACTGAGTTTAAATATTATGAAACATTAAGTACCACAGCTATTCGATATTAAACATTTAAACTATGTTGATGGTGTCACGACCCAATTTCCAATGCTTGCTGAATTTTTCCAGTGGATGGACACGACTAAATGTTATATTCCTTCCGAGTTTCACAAATTTGTGACTTATGTTTCTTAAATTATACTGAAAAGTTTGAATGCCTTAAAAGTGTCACGCCCCTTCTGCAACGGCTTTAAAATTTTACCAGTAAAACAGCACGTGAAAATTGAGGTCAAATACAGAATTTTGGAGCTGTGCAACATGTAATTCTAAAGCTATTCGATATCGATGCCAAACTTCACAGGAGCGCTCTGCAGACTTTGCTAGAGTTTCCCTGAAAATTTCATAACAATTGGTTTAGCGGTTTTGAAGTCTACTTGTACATACAATCATTTTAATATACAAAGATGTTAACAGCTTGTTTAAAATATGCTTAACTTACGCATCCTTTAAACACTAAAATATGCGTCAAACATACGTTTTCGATGCGTTTTACATGCGCTGCGTAGCTTATGCCAGGCTGTCTAATATAATGGAAAACCATTCAAAAGTTGAATTATAATATTAAGGTTCAACTAAAACTACTGGAGACCAATGCAAATGCATTATTTATAATGCTATTATAAAAAAACAGAGAAACCAACCAACTTGATACCCTCCTCCTTTTTGAAATCGGTTAAAAATAAAAAATATGCTCCAATCACAATAACTCTTTTAATGTGCAACATTTCTTAACACGCGAAATAAAAAACTTTGAGGCTTCTGTTTGGAACAAAATCGAAAATCCAACTAAATTAAAGAAGTTATATTGGTATTCCTCTACATTTATGGTCATCATTTTGTTACAACTTCTATTCATAGTACCAACCTATTTGATTTTAAAAAAGACGTTGGAAAATAAAAACAAAAATTATTTTCTGATGCGTCCAATATAAACCTATTGAAAAGTTTAAAGGAAATCTATTTTATAAGGTTGTATGCATGAACATAATTTCTGCGCAGATGAACACAAACAATGACATATCAATGCGACATTTCAGATCGTACTGAGATCCTCTGAGAAGCATTTGAGCATATGCAATGGAATATTTGTATACTGAAATAACTACAACAATAAAAAATTTCATCCCCCATTTCATGGTAAGATTTTAATATATTTATATTTCTCTCTGAGCAAGAAGTTGACTGCAAATAAAGTAGCTAGTGTTGCCATAAAAACAAATTTTAAATCTGAACTATTGTATAAAGCTTTCAATCCGTAGAGATTGTGTTATTGTTGATGAATAACATTTGCAATAAATAACAAAATAATAATTTGGTTATATATCAGGCATAAGAGGAAAAAGATTTTTTGACTGTAAATATGTATAAACAATTCAAGTCTGAAAACCATAACAAATACGATGTCAGATTGTTGTCAACACTGCTCAACAGACCAAACTGAGAGCAACTCCCGACACAACATGGCAGCCGTGCTGAGTTACTCTCACAGCCAGAGCTTAAGCATTGGTTTTCTGCTGCTTGTTGTGCTGCTTGTACAGCATTAGCATGAATTAAAAGACATGAATTCTTAAATAATTAGAGAAAAAGTTTTGTAAAAAACGTAGTACCCTATTTTAATTTCGCTTATCATAGCAATTGAATAGTGAAAAAATTATAAAAATCGGTTCAGCGGTTATTGAGAACACGTCGCCGCAAATCCGTGAGTCTCCTTTTATATAAAAGTATAGATAAATTCAAAATAAAAACATGCAAACAACATAAAACAAGGTAAACATATATGCGAGTTGTCATAGAAATTTCAAACAGCTAGTATGAACACAGTTGATGTAGGAAAGTAATGTATGTCTTAATTAAGTAGTTTCTGCCGTAATGTGAAAAAGGGATGATTTTTGACAAAAAACTGTTTTTGTCAAGTCAAAACTAAAATCTTTTTTGATTTAGGATCTTCTTGATTATAGCATTTACAATATATGTAACTGTCAAAAAATAAATTTATTTTTGAGCCACCTTAATGATAGTGTACTACATAAATCTCGTGATTCTACATTGTTTTCTGTATTAAAGACGATGTTGGGCAGTATCGACTTTTTTAGTTCGATAAACACCGAGAATCGATGTTGGACTCTCGATGTCATCATCTATGTTTTTTCAATATCGAACATCACTGCTCTCAACTGAACTCAACAGCACTGAAGTTTTTAATTATACAAAATTTTTTTGAGTGTAGTATAAAATAATCGATACCGAAAATTGCCCATCATTGCCGATTATCTTATAAACAGTTTTCCACCTCTGTCAAAACTGAAAATGACAATAAAAATATATTTTACGCCGGAATAATATATTAATATCAAATGTCTACATATTGTACCAATTTAATGGCACGATGTCAGATAAACTAGAAAATCTAATAGAATCTGTTCGAAAGAATCCAGAATTATATGATACGGATCACGAACAAAACAAGGCTTATAAATACAAGGAAGAGATATGGGCCAAAATTGCAGTTGAATGTGATTTAAGCAATCGTAAGTATTGCATAAAAAAATAAATATTAAAACTCCTCCAAATTTTCAAATGAATTTATTCTTGGTAATACGTATTTATGAGATTTATCACTCCTTTGGCGAATCAAAAAAAAAAAACTGACTATGGTAGAGGCCTGCTTCAATCTTCAATTAAAAAAAATTATATTTTTTTGTGCTAAATGCTAAAACTTCTTTCAGCTAAAAAAACCTGGCAAAATCTTCGGGACTGTCATCGAGATGCAATAAAAAGACGACACTCTGGAACAAGTGCCAAGAAATGGAAATACCAAGATGCAATGGCATATCTGGAGCCGTTTATTGTCAAAAGAGATTCCCTGCCTAATACACGCAAAAGCAGCACGTGTGAAGAAGAGTCAAAAAGTGATGTTTTCTTTGAAAATAAACCTAAGACAAAAAAGTCATCTAAAGATAATAAGGAGTTATTACAAATTATTCGTGAAACACAGAAAATTCAAGAAACACAACAAATGCAGCAATCACAACAATTGCATCAAACACAAGACGGTAAAGAAAAACAAACGCCCATAAACACCGAAATGCCAGAACAAAGATATAGTCGACCTTTAAATCCAGCACTGTACAACTTCTTTATGACTATGTACGAAACAACCTTAACTTTTCCTCCAAATTTACAAACTGAAGTTAAAAGAAAACTGTTTAATTTGCTATCGGATTATGAAGAAAAGGCTGCAGGAATAACAGATGAAATATTGGGAAGTTAAAAAGAGGAAATGCATGTTTACTTTTAAATAGATAACTTCTGTTATAAAGTGCTAAGTCTGATAAAAAATATGGTCATTATAGCCAATGTAGCTATAACTGACTTTAACTGTAGTACAAATACTAACTTTATTGTTAATGCCAGTCATCAATGGACAAAAACAGGCTTTGGAATAAATGATATGTGCCTTGGAAATGTATTCATCGCTTTTGAAGCCTTTGGTGAATATGTGTACTATTTCCCCTTAACGAGGTCGGCACTGGTCCTATACTGAAAAAAGAGGATATATAAAATAATACAATTTGTATTCATTAAAAAATTACCATAAAAAAGTCCTTATGAAATGTTCAGTCAACTTGTTGCAGAAGTCCTGAACTTTTATAAGAAGCACAAAATAAATTTAATAAGATATGTATTTTTTATTAGACAAGTCCTCGCGTAATATTTGTTTTAGGAATAAATATAAATTTTTTAATTCCGTAGGAAAGACAGCAATAAATAATTTTTCAAGTACAAATTTCATTATTACCACAAAACAGACTGGTAAAGGATGCGATTAAATATAGATAAATAACATTTTTTTCAAGGAAACTTTATGCCTTAAAATCAGGGATCTAGATCCTAGATATAGAAATTCGTCGCGTTGTTTATGATTGTAATTTAACTAATTTTATTCTTTAGAGATGGTTTCATATAGGACAATGGAAAGCATTTATTTACACATGAAGATTTATGAGATGGGAATAGGTTTATTTGCTTTTTTTCCATCATGGCTCGTTAATGTTGTTTTAATCTTCGTTATATTAGTATTGCTTAATAAATTAAAATACCGAGCGGCAGGCAAACAATCTTGTTCGGTTTAATTTAAAATGTTTAATCGAGTACAATTTATTTTTCAAATTCATCACTGCTCTGCTCCTCTGTAAGGTCATCACTAGACAAAAGTTGTATCACTTCGCCTGTGTTCATTCGATTCAACAAAGATTTCAACAGACGACTATTAAGACGATCCGTTTGAGTTATCTCTCTAACTATGGGCTCATCATTTTCCGTAATTTCCCTGGATAGCTCCTCGTAATCACCATCAAAGTGTTCTGGTGGCGGTGCGGTAATATCTTCAACAGTCATATTTCCTACTACTTTTGGTATTTCTTCCAAGCAAGGCATACCTAGTTATGAGTTTATAGTTAATAATCTTTATATATAAATAATGTAATACTTGTTTTGTGTGTGAGAAATTTATCAAAACCATAAATCTACGAACAGCTGTGTCGTTTGTAAAGATGGTAATTTATGTCAGAGATAAAGACGTGCGTGAAGATAGCAACGATTTTTTCGTTGAAAATTAGCAACGATTTTTTTGGCGCTACTCGCATAGGGTGTTTTTTTTCGGTGGTAATGATAATTAATTATACAAAATCGTGGTTTTCATACAAACAAACTATTAAATTACAAAAAAAAAATATCAGAAATTGGAAACAAAAAACAAAGAAACTGATTGCGACAATAATTAATACAATTAATACTATATTATTTATGTTATATAAAATACAAAATATTCAGCAATTACAATCATTTTCGGGCACCAACAAGTTTGCTGCGCAAAAAAGCCATTAGCAGCTGGAAAGCAGGTATTTTTTACAATTTTTAGACACCAAAATCGACCCTCCAGCTGCGTTGGAACAGATTCCATACCAGGTCGTAACCCATTTTGAAATATACCGTTGCTGGATACCCAGGAGTTTTCTGCGCATATGACACCCATATAGCTAGAAAGTGAATATTTTTCTAATTTTTAGACACCAATATCAACCCTCTAGCTATGTTGGAGTAGATTCTATACCAGGTTAACAATATTGAGGTTAAGAAAGATTTTGGCCACTAGGAAGTTTCCTGCACATATGACACCTATGCCACTGCATAGAGGGGATTTTTTCTGATTTTAAGACACCAATATCCCAGGAGTTTTCTGCGCATATGACACCTATGCCACTGCATAGCGGGAATTTTTTCTAATTTTTTGACACCAATATCGACCTTCTAGCTATGTTGGAGTAGATTCCATACCAGGTTAACGATATTGAAGTTAAGAACGATTTTGGCCACTAGGAAGTTTTCTGCGCAAATGACACCTATGCCACTGCATAGAGGGGATTTTTTCTGATTTTTAGACACCAATGTCGACCCTCTAGCTATGTTGGAGTAGATTCTATACCATGTGTTCATCCACTTGAAAAAACCGTTGCTGGACTCCCAGGAGTTTTCTGCGCACATGACAACTATGCCACTAGTGTCCGACCGAAACTAAAATTTTGGCCGAAACCGAATTTCAGCCATTTTTGTAATATTCGGCCGAAACCGAAACTGAAACCGAAACTGAATGTGTACTTGAAAATTGTTTTAAAAAACAAATTATTTTTTAATATTTTAGTTAAAAGCTAAAGCTTCACAATGAATAGCTTTAATTTATTTTATAAAATTTACGTTTTATTCATACATTGAATTAACAATTAATATGTTCAATCAACAATTTTTCGTATCTCCTTTTTTCTATTTTGTTTTTTCTTGATAAATAAAAATCTTTTTTAATCATTATAAATTCGAACATAAAAAATTAAAATAACAAGTGAAACAAACAAAGTATTAGAAGTAGTCATTAATCGCTATACAGCTCTCCCTCCAGTGAAACGATTAAAGTAAAAACAAAAAATTGTTATATTATAATCTATATAATATTGAATGTTATTTACAGAATGTTATTTTCCAGTTTTTTGGAAAAAATCATTTATAAGTCCTATATATAAAAAAGGTTGCAGAAATGATGTTAATAATTATAGGCCCATCGCTAAGCTTTCGTCTATTCCCAAACTTTTTGAGCGAATTGTGTACGATCGTGTTAAAATTCATTGTGGAGAAGTCATAACAACTCATCAGCATGGTTTTGTTAATGGAAGATCCACTGTGTCTAATCTTCTCGATTTTACAACATTCTGCTTAAATTCAATGGAATCTAGTAACCAAGTCGACTGTATTTACACTGACTTTAGTAAAGCATTTGATAAATTACCTCATGATTTAATCTTATTCAAACTAAAGTTAATGGGATTTCCACATTATTTTGTATGCTGGATAAAATCGTATTTGACTGAGCGATCTTATCAAATACGATTCCGAGGGGTGTTGTCTTCAGAATTTATTGCTGAATCAGGTGTTCCTCAAGGTAGCCACCTTGGTCCACTTCTGTTTATTTTAGCAATTAATGACGTCACACACGTCATTGAACACTCTCGTCTGCTGATTTATGCAGACAATATGAAAATATACAGAAAAATAAATACTGAAAATGATTCTAACCTACTCCAGGCTGATCTGAAATCCTTTGAAGTTTGGTGTTCTAAAAATAATATGTTTCTCAATCCTAGTAAATGCCAAACTATGACCTTTTCGCGAAAAAGGAATAATTTATTATTTGATTACAATATAAAAGATACTGCTTTAAGTCGTGTAGATGTGGTCAAAGACCTTGGTGTATGCATGGATCCTAAGTTATCGTTCAATATTCATATTGATAATATATGTAAAAAAGCGTCTTCAATGCTTGGATTTATAAAACGCTGGGCCAAAGAATTCAATAGCACGATTACAACTACAACGTTATATTATGCAATTGTGCGTCCTCACTTGGAGTACGCAAGTCAAGTCTGGTCCCCAAGTTATAATGTGCATGTTGGACGAATAGAGAGGATCCAAAAACGTTTTGTTCGGTTTGCTCTAAGGGGCTTAAGTGGAACTGATATCTTAAACCTTCCTCCTTATGAGGATCGTTTGAAACTATTAAGAATGCAGTCACTAAGTGAGCGAAGGAGGTCCGCAGATATCGTGTATTTACACCAACTCATGACCGGTGTTTTCGATTCTCCGGAAATTCTTTCTCTCATTAATTTTAACTCTAACCGTAGAAGCAGTAGAAACGCTAACACTTTAATTTATTTACCTTTTAGTAGAACGAACTATATGTCAACTGCTCCTTTAAACCGCATGAGTACCTTTGTTAACAACTGTAGCGTTTTTGATGTTAACTTGTCAAAAGGTCAACTCAAAAGTAGATTAAAAGCTATTCTGTAATTAGATCTATGTGTGCATGGTTAGTAGTTACGTCTTGTGTTGTCCCTGAGCCCAACCCAAACTTTGGTGGGTAAATTTTTTCCACATTAACTTTGTTTTTAGCCACTGGAATCTTTATCATTAAAACTTTTTGATGCTTTGGACTGTGGCTTCAAATGAGTTAATGCTGAGAAAGTGCGAAAAAGCTGTAGTAGCTAAACTCTTTTGTTATTGCATGAAAAATGTAACCTGCTTCTTTACCATAGGTTCTGATTTTGTGTTGTTTATGTATGCAGGTTTGACAAGATCTATTGAAACAGTTCGAATTGTGTTTCCATATTGAACTTTAAAATTTTTGTCCGTTCTAGAAAGTACATGGAATGGACCTTCGAAAGGTGCTTCCAGTCCAGATCTACGAATGACTTTAAGGAAAACATATTTACACGTATTGAGATCATTTGGTACAAAATTTCTAGATGAATTGCTGTGATATATAATTTTGCTTCTTGCTTCTGAAAAATGTTTTCTAAGGGCTTTAAGAGTATTGTCAGTTGTTGCTTTTTCCTTATTGGATATAATTAATTCACCCGGTACTCTAAGAGTTTGACCATATACCAACTCAGATGGAGAACACTTCAAATCATCTTTAACCGCAGTGCGCAAACCGAGTAAAATTGAAGGCAATTGTTCTGACCAATGAATCGTATCTTTACATGCTATGATTGATGATTTGAGTTGCCGATGAAATCTTTCGATCATTCCGTTGGCTTGTGGATGATAAGCTGAGGTATGGATTTTATGAGAGCCGAGTAATTTAGTTAGTTCTGTGAATAATTTGGATGTAAATTGAGTTCCTTGGTCTACAGTTATTTCTAATGGAACACCAAACCTACAGACATAATTGTTCACAAAAGTTTTTGCTATTGTTTGAGCTGAAATATCTTGTAATGCGTAAGCTTCGGGCCAACGTGTGTATCTATCTACCAGAGTTAATACATATTTATTACCACGTGAGACAGGAAGAGGCCCCACCAAATCCATGTGAATATGTTCGAAGCGCCCGGTGGGAATATCAATTTTATGCACAGGGGATTTTGTATACATATGAATTTTTGCTTTTTGGCATTCCAAATAATTTTTAACCAATGTGTTAATTTCTTTCTTCATATTTGGCCAAAAATATTTACTAGCAATTAATTTTCTTGTGGGACGTGTTCCAGGATGTGACAATCCGTGAAGTTTTTTAAAGATAACTGTTCTCATGGAAAGTGGGACATATGGACGTGATTTGCAATCGGATAAATCGCACCAAATTTTTAAATTCAAAAGTGGCACATTTATATGTTGGAGATTATTTTTAGAATTTGGTGAAGCAATTAGTTTTTGAAGTTCAGAGTCCGTTTGTTGTTCATTAAAAATATTTTGTAGCGTTATATCTTTTTCAGAAATTTCTTCTAAGTCTGGTAGACGAAATAAGGTATCAGCTACTATATTGTCTCTACCAGCAATATATTGAATATCATTTGTAAATTGAGCTATATACTCTAGATGTCGGGTTTGCCGTGGTGATCTTTCTGTTTTTGAGTAAAGGGCGTAAGTCAGAGGTTTATGATCTGTATATATTGTAAATTTGCGTCCTTCCAGAAAATGCTTAAAATGTTTAATTGCTGAATAAATTGCTAAAAGTTCTTTATCAAATGTTGAATATTTAGTTTCCGCGGGTGTAAACTTTTTGGAATGGAATGCAAGAGGTTCGTGATTTTTATGTATTGTTTGTTGTAAAACTGCTCCAATTGCACTGTTCGATGCATCTACTGCAATTGAAAGTGAAGCAGTTTCGTCAAAATGGGTTAAAAGAGTATTTTCAGTGAATTTAGTTTTGATTGTATTGAAAGAATTTTCTGCTTCAGTTGTCCAAACAAGCTCTTTTGCTTTAATTTTGCTAGCTTTAGTAATGATTTCATGCAGGGGACTTAAAAATTTTGCGATCATTGGTATGTATCTATGGTAATAGTTTACCATGCCAATGAACTTTTGTAACTTAGTTATAGATGTCGGTTTTGTGTATTTAGAAATGACTTCAACTCGCTCTTCAGAGGGTTGAATACCATCTTTTGAAATTTTATAACTTAAAAAGTCTATGGAAGAAACACCGAATTGACACTTGTTTGGTTTTATATTTAATCCATACTCGTTGAGACGTGTGAAGACAGTTCTTAAATGATTATAATGTTGAGCTTTATTTTCACTTGCTATAAGAATATCATCTACGTATGCAAATACAAAATTGAGGCCAAAGAAAACTTCATTGATAAATCTTTGAAATGTTTGCGAGCTATTACGAAGGCCGAAAGGCATTCGAACGAATTCAAACATACCAAAGGGTGTAGTTATTGCTGTTTTATTGATGTCTTCTTCAGCTACAGGAATCTGGTGATATGTAGATCAATACTAAGGTCATGAATATGTGGAAGCGGATAACGATCAGGTATAGTAACATAGTTGAGTCTTCTATAGTCACCGCAAGGTCTCCAGTCATTTGGTTCTTTCTTGGCTACCAAATGTAGAGGAGACGCTATAGCAGAATTTGATGGTCGGTATATTCCAACTTTTACAAGATATTCAAACTCAGATTTAGCAACTTTAAGTTTGATTGGGTCAAGGCGTCGAGGTTTGGAAAAGGGAAGCACACCTTTTGTCTCAATTTTGTGAACAGTACTGTGTTTCACAGTTTGGTTGTAATTAGGTTCCGAAATTAATGATGGAAATTGGTGCAAAAGATCGTTAAAATCGCTTGTTAAATTTGAAGTTTTGAGGGATGAAATTGAATTTTTGTTAGGTAAAACGTGAACAAATAAATTGGTAGAAGAGTCTATAATTACTCTATTTTTAATGTCTATTACAAGTCCAAATCTTTCAAGAAAATCTATTCCTATTATAGGGTAAGGTATATCTGTTAAAATGAAAGGAAATTCAAAATCTCTTTGTAATCCAATATCTAGTTTAAGAAGTTGGGTTCCAAATGCATTAATATTTGAACCATTTGCTGCCGAAAGAGAAGTATTTGGTTTAGATTTATATATATCTGATTTTGATACAGGGATGATTGAAACGGTTGCTCCAGTATCTATTAAAAATGTAAGTTTGTTATAGTTATCAAAAACAAAAAGACGACTTGTTGATTGAGAAAATATCCCATCACCAGTCGTCGTTATAATGGGAGATATTAGTTTAAATTTGAAAACGTGTTTTTATGATCTAGTTTATTGAACGAACAAGGTGGAATACATTTCAAGGCTTTTGTACCAAACTTGAAATGATACCAACAAGTTGAAAAAGGAGAGTTTGAAGTATTTTTGAGTGAATTTTGTCTTGAGTTCGATGGTGTTCTTTCTCTAGATCGATCTCCTGATTTAGATCTATTGTTTTTATTAAAGTTTTCAATTGAAAAATTTTTAAAACTTTGACATAAAGATGAGGTAAGTTGGACGAGATTTTGAAGCGTTTCTTCTATATTTGATTGATTTGAAAAAGCATTAACTGTAGCAATTGACGTTTTAGTTGTCATCTCATGAATTTTGTCCGCTAAATTTAACTTGTCGTCAATATTAGTAAAAGCCGAAGATATTAAGTGTATTTGAATTTGTTGAGGCAGTTTTCTCAACCAAAGCTTGTATAACAAATCAGAAGTAATAATTGACATTGTGTTGTTGTGATTCATTGCTTGTGTGAGTGTTGGTGTAATTAGATCTTGAAAATTTGGTTGTTGTTCTGAATTTGGTTGAAGAATTTGAGGTGTGTTTGGTTGAGGTGTGTTTGGTTGAAGCGAGGTCATTTTCCTCTGGGTTAGTTAATACGATATCATTACGAGTTGACAATCTGTGTCTCTTTGGATAACGCGACATATTTAAACACGAACGTTTATAAGTGAATAAGTTATAAAAGAGATTTTCACTGGAGAGTAACAAAGTTAGGAGAATATTTTGAATAAAATAAAATTTGACAAAATTGAAGTATGAAAATAAATGTTAACGATATATAAATGTATAATGTTAAAATATAATTAACAAATGAAAATTACAACAACATATGGTTAAAAATGTTAAATATTTTTGATGAATAGAAGTGTACCATGATTGTCGGAGTGCTTGTTTGTTTGATAATTGATGCTTGCTTGTTTGATAAACGATAATTTAAAATCTTTTCTTAATTTATTCTTTTGATTGCAGGTTCTTTATTACAGGATCGCCAATAAAGCTTCACAATGAATAGCTTTAATTTATTTTATAAAATTTACGTTTTATTCATACATTGAATTAACAATTAATATGTTCAATCAACAATTTTTCGTATCTCCTTTTTTCTGTTTTGTTTTTTTTTGATAAATAAAAATCTTTTTTAATCATTATAAATTCGAACATAAAAAATTAAAATAACAAGTGAAACAAACAAAGTATTAGAAGTAGTCATTAATCGCTATAAAAGCTTTCAAAAATATAACAATTGAAACATATTATAATAACGTATATATACGATAAATATTCTTTTGCCTTTATTCATAAAAATTTACGAGCCTCTTATAAAGCCTTTACAAAAAAAAAAACCCTAAAACAGTATTCATAAACGTCCAATAATGACAAAAATATCTTATAAAGGCTTCTTAAATGAGTAACCTTCAATAAACCCTTGATAAAGCCTTTTTAAAATTTGTACTCTAATGTGAGCACAAATATTGTCAAAAATACTTCAAACTGTTTCAAAAAATATGGAAACATGGCAAAAAATTTCAAAACATTGAAAATAAAAACTTAAGTGACAATTTTTTTCAGAGAAGAACATAGATTAAACATTTTTTTGGCTGTTTGCATGTCAAAATATTGATAAAATTATGACAAATAAACAAAAAATTATTTGTCAAATTATCAAATTTATCAAATTCACAAACCATTCTTCACACTGTTCCAATTTCAAATTGAGAGTATTCCTATTTTAACAAATAAGCTGAGACAATATTTGATAAACCGAATATTTGATCGGACAATACTAATTCGGTTCTTACATATATTTCAATGGTAGATGTGAGTTCGCTTTCATCAAAATTTTTAATAGTGTTAAGTAGAACAAAAACGTGAAATTCAGTCATTTGATTGACCGTGTGGGTTGGGTCCAGCACAAAACGATAAATGTAGATTTTTTTTAGATTATAATATTAAGTTATATAACTTTCAATACTAAAAAGTTCCTTAAAGTGATATTTAAATTATCTCTTTATTTATTATTTTAAAGTTGAACATTAATATTCAAACGGTCTTATTCATAAAAATATCTTGAAATAGATTTAAAGTGCTCAATAGTCAAAAAGCTTTTTAGAAATAAAATGCTTTTTAAAATTTTGTTATTCATAAAAATATTGTCTCAGCTTATTTGTTAAAATAGGAATACTCTCAATTTGAAATTGGAACAGTGTCAAGAATGGTTTGTGAATTTGATAAATTTGATAATTTGATAAATAATTTTTTGTTTATTTGTCATAATTTTATCAATATTTTGACATGCAAACAGCCAAAAAAATGTTTAATCTATGTTCTTCTCTGAAAAAAATTGTCACTTAAATTTTTATTTTCAATATTTTGAAATGTTTTGCCATGTTTCCATATTTTTTGAAACAGTTTGAAGTATTTTTGACAATATTTGTGCTCACATTGGAGTAAAAATTTTAAAAAGGCTTTACCAAGGGTTTATTGAAGGTTACTCATTTAAGAAGCCTTTATAATACTATGTTCACACTGAGATCAAATTAGGTAATTTCGTAAGATAATTTCGAAATTGTGCAAAAGTGTTCACACTAGGCTTGGATAATTTCGTTTGACGTTTGATTTATTTTTTTGTCAATTTTTTACTGGCCACTTTCAGCACTCTCAACAGTTGCCAACTTAAATGTTCAATTAAAATTAGTGTCCGACCGAAACCAAAATTTTGGCCGAAACCGAAACCGAAACCGAATTTCGGCCATTTTTGTAATATTCGGCCGAAACCGAAACCGAAACTGAAAGTCTACATACAAATTTGTTTTTAAAAACATTTTATTTTTTTTTTAATTTTATTAAAAGCTTTCAAAAACAAAACAATTCAAACAGATAATAATAACGTATACATACGATTAATATTCTTTGAATATTAAAGTTCAACTTTAAAATAATAAATAAAGAGATAATTTTTAATACCACTTTAAGGAACTTTTTAGTGTTTAGAGTTATTCGGTTTCGGTTTCGGCCATATTGATGCCGAATAGCCGAAACTGATTAAAAGGGCCGAAACTGGCCGAAACCGAAACCGAATATTCGGTCGGACACTAATTAAAATAGAGAATTCTTACGCAAAGTAAGTTTGCAAAATTATTTCGCATAAAGCCATACATGTCATCAATTGTGCAACTTTAATTCATTGAAAACATCGCTCACCTAAGTTTCACTGAATGGGTTGCTAACCGAAGGGTCAAAACAGCTAAGTATCTGAATGTGGCCATTATCATGTGTCATGTATAATTTTGACGGCTCAGCTGGAATGGATAGCAATATTGTTAATACGCCAAAAAAAGGGTGTGTTTAATTCACACTATATTCAGATTTCAGGGTTGTAGTGCATTTTTGCCTAATTTCGTGAGTAATTTAAACGAAATTACCTTGTTTGAGGTAATTTCCAAATCAACAAATTGTATGGGAAATTACCATAGTTTTTAGATAATTTCAGTCGAAATTACATAAAAGCTCGAAATTACCTAACTTGATCTCAGTGTGAACATAGTATAAGTTCGAGCTGCAAACACTGCGGCTTTGTTGCATGATTTGTCAAAGCATCACGTTCTATGCAAATTTCTGGCAACATTGGCCAAAGCAAAACGTTCTAGCGAATAAAAATTTTACATTTGATGCGCAGGAAATGCGAAAAAGCGGCAACACAAAATTTTTGTCTGCAGAATAATACTGCATGAAGAAAAGTAAGACAAATGTTTATTTATTTTATTTATTATTATTATTATTGGCCACGTATATAAATTTACTAATAATTCAATCGGAAATGCGTGAAAATTATATCACCAGGATATAATTGAATGGTTTTAAAAAAAATTCTTCTTCTCTTCTAAGTCTCTTAATTCTTGTTTCTTCTAATTTCAATAACAAACTTTTATCATTTTCTATGCTATACAAAATTAAACTTGAACAAAAATCTATTCTTGCTTTAATTTATGGAAATTGTGCAAAATACGCGCAGAATATCAGCAAAGTATCAGCTGAGCATCTGCAACAGTGTTGCAGGCGTGTAGAAAGGCCGCAGTATTGCCGCATTTATTGAGTGCCTCGAACATACCCTACCTTGTTTGAGGTAATTTCCAAATCAACAAATTGTATGGGAAACTACCATAGTTTTTAGATAATTTCAGTCGAAATTACATAAAAGCTCGAAATTACCTAATTTGATCTCAGTGTGAACATAGTATAAGAGATTTTTGTCGTTATTGGACGTTTATGAATACTGTTTTTGGGTTTTTTTTTGTAAAGGCTTTATAAGAGGCTCGTAAATTTTTATGAATAAAGGCAAAATAATATTTATCGTATATATACGTTATTATAATATGTTTCAATTGTTATATTTTTGAAAGCTTTTAACTAAAATATTAAAAAATAATTTGTTTTTTAAAACAATTTTCAAGTACACATTCAGTTTCGGTTTCAGTTTCGGTTTGGGCCGAATATTACAAAAATGGCCGAAATTCGGTTTCGGCCAAAATTTTGGTTTCGGTCGGACACTAGTGGCATAGTTGTCATGTGCGCAGAAAACTCCTGGGAGTCCAGCAACGGTTTTTTCAAGTGGATGAACACATGGTATAGAATCTACTCCAACATAGCTAGAGGGTCGACATTGGTGTCTAAAAATCAGAAAAAATCCCCTCTATGCAGTGGCATAGGTGTCATTTGCGCAGAAAACTTCCTAGTGGCCAAAATCGTTCTTAACCTCAATATTGTTAACCTGGTATAGAATCTACTCCAACATAGCTAGAGGGTTGATATTGGTGTCTAAAAATTAGAAAAATATTCACTTTCTAGCTATATGGGTGTCATATGCGCAGAAAACTCCTGGGTATCCAGCAACGGTATATTTCAAAATGGGTTACGACCTGGGGCCTATTGCACAATATTTTACAAGTTAATAATACTAGCAATTTTCTTGTATTTTGTGATTTCTGTTGCACAATGAATTTATGAAAATTTTAATAATACAAGTAAATTATTTGTATTATTTGTGACTTTTACAAGTTTACGTTTCACGTATCACTAATATTATTATTGTTGTCAAGATAGAACTAATATTTTGTATTTTTTTTTTACAAGAACATACTTACTTGTATATAAGTATATTTTATTGTAAATAAGATTTTTTAAGGATTTTATGCTTTTTTTAAAATTTAGAAAAAATTTCAGATAAAATTAGAGTAAAATAGCACTTTAACGGTGGTCATACGATAACCAATTTTGTTAAGATTTAAAAGTAATTTTTTTTCCAGATCGGACAATTTTTGCGACTCCCAGCGCTGCAACCACGAGGCCCCGTATTTTTGTCTGCCGCCAATTTGGAGCTCTATAAAACCATGTTGGAGTAAAAAATATATTTTTTTGATTTTTTTTTCTTGTAATTTTTTCAATTCTCTACAATAATAATAACTTTTGGAAAAATGTTTGTTTTTGACTGAGTTATGAATATTTAAAAAAAGTCTGTTTTTTCTGCCGCGAATATTATGTCCCACCTTAAAATGCTTTCTAATTTTTGTTTTTAGTTCAAAATATAACGTCAAACTCACAGATAACTTGTATTTTTTAAACAGCTGACTTGTAAAAATTTCGTTATATTATTACCCCAGTAGAAATTATTATGCAACACAAATTATTAGTCCTAATATTATTAGAAATTGTGAATTGTAAAATAAACTAGTAATATTTGTAAATTGTGCAACAGGCCCCTGGTATGGAATCTGTTCCAACGCAGCTGGAAGGTCGATTTTGGTGTCTAAAAATTGTAAAAAATACCTGCTTTCCAGCTTCTAATGGCTTTTATGCGCAGCAAACTTGTTGGTGCCCGAAAATGATTGTAATTGCTGAATATTTTGTATTTTATATAACTTAAATAATATAGTATTAATTGTATTAATTATTGTCGCAATCAATTTCTTTGTTATTTGTTTCCAATTTCTGATATTTTTTTTTGTAATTTAATAGTTTTTTTGTATGAAAACCACGATTTTGTATAATTAATGATCATTACCACCGAAAAAAAACACCCTGTGCGAGTAGTGCCAAGAAAATCGTTGCTAACTTTCAACGAAAAAATCGTTGCTATCTTCACGCAATTGAGATAAAGAGATGGGAAACTTCTTTTTACCAGCGCGAAAATAGCAACGTTGCTGGAGCTGTCAAAAATTTTAGCAACGAATGGAGGGGAAATTCAGAGGCTGAATTGATGTATTAAAAACGATTAATTAACGCTAATACTATGTTCAGACTGAGATCAAATTAGGTAATTTCGTGAGATAATTTCGAAATTGTACAAAAGTGTTCACACTGGGCTTGGATAATTTCGTTTGACGTTTGATTTCTTTTGTTTTTCAATTCATTATTTTCCACATTCAGCACTCTCGACAGTTGCCAACTTAAATGTTCAATTAAAAATAGAAAATTCTTACTCAAAGTAAGTTTGCAAAATTATTTCGCATAAAGCCGTACATGTTATCAATTGTGCAACTTTAGTTCATTGAAAACATCGCTCACCTAAGTTTCACTGAATGAATTGCTAACCGAAGGGTCAAACCAGCTAAGTATCTGAATGTGGCCATTATCATGTGTCATGTATTATTTTGACGGCTCAGCTGGAATGGATAGCAAGATTGTTAATACGCCAAAAAAAGGGTGTGTTTAATTCACACTATATTCAGATTTCAGGGTTGCAGTGCATTTTTGCCTAATTTCGTAATTTAAACGAAATAACCTTGATTGAGGTAATTTCCAAATCAATAAATTGTATGGGAAATTACCATAGTTCTTAGATCATTTCGGTCGAAATTACATAAAAGCTCGAAATTACCTAATTTGAACAAAAATGCAAAAATAGGCAAAAATGCCCTTGCAACCCTGAAATCTGAATAAAGTGTGGATTAAACACAGCCTTTTTGTGACGTATTAACAATCTTGTTATCCATTTCAGCTCAGCCGTCAAAATTATACATGACACATGATAATGGCCACATTCAGATACTTAGCTGGTTTGACCCTTCGGTTAGCAATTCATTCAGTGAAACTTAGGTGAGCGATGTTTTCAATGAATTAAAGTTCTACAATTGATAAGATGTACGGCTATGTGCGAAATAATTTTTCAAACTTACTTTGAGTAAGAATTTTCTATTTTTAATTGAACATTTAGGTTGGCAACTGTTGAGAGTGCTGAATGTGGCCAATAATGAATTGACAAAAAAATTAATCAAACGTCAAACGAAATTATCCAAGCCTAGTGTGAACAATTTGTACAATTTCGAAATTATCTCACGAAATTACCTAATTTGATCTCAGTGTGAACATAGTACAAGATCATTTCAGTCGAAATTTCACAAAAGCTCAAACTACCTAATTTGATCACAGTGTGAACATGGTATAACCGGAAGTTTCCACTGCCGGAACGAACTTTCCACAAATAAGTTGCGAACTTTGGTTAAGAACTATATTTTGAGCTTTATGCCAAATAATTCATGAAGCAACTTTATTGTTATTACATTCAATCTTCAAATTGAGTTTTTGATATATGACAAGAATGCGAAAAATCTCGCGGGCTGTGATTTTATGAAAATTTGTTGACGTTATAATTTCATAATTTCGTTGTTGATGAAATTTTGAAAGCAAAGTCTCTTCAACGCAGTTTCATCATGTAATTTGAAGATGAAACTTGTAAAAAAAATTTCAGAAAATCTCATGCGACGAGTTTCATTGTATAAATATCCTCTATAACTTGGTGGCTACACGTTCAATTTTTCTTTCAAGTTGCCTTTCAAGTTGCAACACATTCACACTTTTTTAATTAACACACTCAAACTTTTCGAACTTGAAAACCAACTGACGTTTGCTTTCGTTTGGGATGAGTGTACAATGGCGCATAAAAAGTCGTTGGAGGCATTAGAAAAAACGATGCAAGATTTACGAAACAATCAGCACCAGTTTGGTGGTGCGATGATTCTGTTGGCAGGTGATTCTCGTCAAACATTGCCAGTGATTCCACGATCAACTCCAACCGATGAACTTAATGTGTGTTTGAAGTCGTCCGTTTTGTGGAAACACGTCAATAAACTCAAATTGACTGTTGAGCTGCAGAACGATCAATCTGGAGAAGTATTTTAAAAACAATTGCTGGAAATTGGCAACGGCAAAATCCCGGTTGACATTTTAACCGAATGTATTTAATTTCCCGTCGCTTTCTGCCAGTTCACCGAATCAAAATCTAAACTCATCCGAAAGGTTTTCCAAACATTGCACAAAATTACAAAAATCATGATTGGTTGAGCGAACTTGCTATATTAGCTGCGAAAAACATTGATGTCTGTGGGTTCTAAAAAACTAAATTCGATTGTTTCGCTTAAAAGAGGCATCGCAGATAAGTATTTTAACACTGATGCTGTTAATACAAGAAGATTTTTTTGGGTGTAGAGTAGTAGATGTTATTATTTTTTTTATGTGACTTAAATTTTATCAAAATGTATTAAAGTAGTTGCATCAATTTTTTCTACAATCAAAAAGTTAATGAAAGCAGATTCATCGTGATAACATCTTCGTTCGCCCAACCGTTCACAGTGCCCCAACGAACAAGATGTCAGATTACCAATGTACCCAAATTGCATTCGTGCACTTGAACGGCTGGAGAGAACGAACTTTTATCGCTTTATTCTGTGATATTTTGAATTATTCATGCTAATTTATTAAATTTGCAATGAACATTAAATATG
Organism: Tetanocera ferruginea; assembly: GCA_958299015.1. NCBI lineage: Eukaryota > Metazoa > Arthropoda > Insecta > Diptera > Sciomyzidae > Tetanocera > Tetanocera ferruginea. The sequence continues at coordinate 121,329,192 of OY282640.1, forward strand.
TTGTGAAACAGTAGAACAAGAAAACCTCACATCATGACTGAAAGGGCTAACACATCAGTGAACTGCTTTGTCGACCAACATGGTGGGTCGAATCTGTTTGAATAAGCTAGCGTTTAAGTTGAACGAACCCGTTCATAGAACGCATTTTATTTTTTGTTTTTCCCTATTATTTTGTTATAGTTCTAAGCAATACTATTAGTAAAACAAGTTGGTAACACTGTCAGTTTGTTTTGATTGTTTGATATACATATTGTGGTACGATGAATGACAAAATCACCGCAAAGTTTTTGATTTATTTCAAAATTATAAAATTATATTTATAAAGTCGCAAGTGCCGTCAGTGAGAGTGTCAAATTTTAACTACTCTAGTTGCATTTTCAATGAACGAGAAATTAACAGATCAATGAGGCATTAGCTATAGCATTAACAATGTTTTCTTCACACTTTTTGTAGTTTAAACTTTTCAGCATAGCTTGTACTAAAAAGTACAAGGTAGTATGCTGCCTTTTATTCAAAAAAACAAATTGGCCATTTCAGCCTTTGAAAGGACTTGGACCGAGCTTCTTATGATTAATTGTGTTGTGAGTATAATTAAATGTTTGCACACAATTGGCCGAAAACTGGACCTACATGTTTTATGCCTACTCCGAACGGCTAAAGTTCATGTTCTCAAGAAGCTTTACATGGCATTATGTACTTTCTGAGGTTTGACATTGGCCCGTATGGCCCTATTTTCCTACAAATGTCACATCTGAAAAAGAAATTCTCTTCACTAGCTGTCTTTCAGACTCCGGCCTTTACCAGTTGAGTGGAGTAACTAACAATATTGGTAGGCAGCTAGATCTTGTATTCTCTTTAGATTCAGATAACTGTAATGTCTCCGCGAGTAACCATCTACTTTCAACACTCGATCAGTACCATCCACCTCTATCTCTTACCCTATCTTACAATAATAACATAATAAACACACACTTTGAGCACGCGTACAGCTTCGACTTTTGTAAAACTGATTTTGTAAAACTTGAAATTTTATTGAGTAGAATCGATTTTCAATATATTTTCGATAATGCTCATGGCAGTGTTGATAATACTGTTGCTTCGTAATAAGAGGAACAAACTTTGGCGTACTTATTTACTTTCTCGTTCTTCTCTTGAACCCACAAATTATCTTCACGTCTATAATCTTTTTTCTACACTTTGTGAAAACCTATATGAGTCTTACCTTGCTCATATTGAAACTAAATTGTTGTTGGATCCTAAAAGCTTCTACAAGTTCATTAATATCAAAAGAAAATCTGACAACTACCCATCAACCCTTACTTTTTCAGATATCTCCTCAGACAACCCGGAAATAATTTCAAACCTATTCGCAAATTTCTTCAGTCAGTCATTCACAAGTCATAACGATGAACTAGACTATGAATACTTTTCTTCATTAAGGAACTGTGCTCAAACGTCACTGATTTCTGTTGATATAACATTAGCTGATGTCTTAGCAAAGTTACATAATTTTAAAGATGATTATTCTCCTGGACCCGAGGGGTTGCCTGCTATTGTCATCAAAAAATTCGCGAACTTTTTGGCTCATCCCCTTTTAACTCTCTTTCAACTTTCTATTTCTAACTCTGTTTTTCCAAAGTTATGGAAGAACTCGTACATAATACCTTTTCATAAAAAAGGACCTAGAAATGATATTTCTAATTACAGACCTATCGCAAAACTGTCATGTGCTCCTAAAATTTTTGAAAGTATTATCTACGACATTATCTTCTTCCATTGCAAATCTATCTTTCCCCCTAGTCAACATGGCTTCCTCAAAGGTAGATCGACTACCACCAACCACACAGAATTTGTTTCAAACACTTTATACTCGTTGGAAAATGGTTACGAAGTTGATGCAGTTTCCACCGACTTTAGTAAAGCGTTTGATAAAATCTCACACACTATCATCCTTCTTAAGCTCAAAGCCTTTGGTTTTCCACATCTGTTTATAACATGGTTTAAATCTTATCTCGAAGAACGCAGTTATAACGTCATCTTTAGATTTTCCAATTCAAAATCTTTTACAGCTACGTCTGGTGTCCCACAAGGCAGTCACCTTGGCCCTTTGCTATTCGTTTTAACTATTGCTGATGTTGATGGTATCATCAATGATTCTAATCAGGGTTTAAATTGCTGTAGTCAAATTAGTAAAAGCATCAAAATATTGCTTTTGCTGTTCTCTCGCATTTGCAAATTTTTAAAGTTTCTCTTTTGCATTTGCTGCATGCTATGAAATAACGAGCAGTTACAGCGGCAGCCAGCGATCGCATTTTACAGCCGTTTCTCCTTTGCTATCATCCTTCTGAAGCTCAAAGCCTTTGGTTTTCCACATCTGTTTATAACATGGTTTAAATCTTATCTCGAAGAACGCAGTTATAATGTCATCTTTAGATTTTCCAATTCAAAATCTTTTACAGCTACGTCTGGTGTCCCACAAGGCAGTCACCTTGGCCCTTTGCTATTCGTTTTAACTATTGCTGATGTTGATGGTATCATCAATGATTCTAATCAGGGTTTAAATTGCTGTAGTCAAATTAGTAAAAGCATCAAAATATTGCTTTTGCTGTTCTCTCGCATTTGCAAATTTTTAAAGTTTCTCTTTTGCATTTGCTGCATGCTATGAAACAACGAGCAGTTACAGCGGCAGCCAGCGATCGCATTTTACAGCCGTTTCTCCTTTGCTATCATCCTTCTGAAGCTCAAAGCCTTTGGTTTTCCACATCTGTTTATAACATGGTTTAAATCTTATCTCGAAGAACGCAGTTATAATGTCATCTTTAGATTTTCCAATTCAAAATCTTTTACAGCTACGTCTGGTGTCCCACAAGGCAGTCACCTTGGCCCTTTGCTATTCGTTTTAACTATTGCTGATGTTGATGGTATCATCAATGATTCTAATCAGGGTTTAAATTGCTTATAGTTGCTTATAATTGCTTATATTGCGGCAGTGAGTGTTCGGATTTTGCAGTCTTTATGCGTCATTTGTTAAGCTCGTGTTATTTTCAAGTGTACCTACCTTTCTCGTTAATTAATTATTAAAAAATTAATTGCAATTGATTTAATTGCAATTAATATCAATTTCAATTAATTGCAATTGATTTCATGCATAAATATGGCGACTTCGCTTGTATGTGCATGTCACATTTCCCGCTGCTTGCTTCACTTCCTTTGCCTAAGAAAACCGGTTTCACGACAACCACTGCGTAAAAAAGAATTGCATTCATTCTGATATGACAAGCGCCTGCGTGGCGTAAGTCAAAAAAATAACAGTTTTGTTGCTTCTAAAAGCAGCCCAGCAAGTGCATGTTTTTTTTAACGGAACAGACAGACAGGCAGACAGAGGGACAAACATTTGATTTTATATATTAGAAGATTAAATAAAATTAATTGTTTTAAACTTAAACGAATGAAAAAAAGATACTTCATTTTTCTGCAAATTAATTGTTAGTTTTTTAGTCTAATTAATTATTGCAATTAACAATTAATCAATTGCTAATTGTAGAATTCCGATTAACAATTTATTAGTTTAATTCTTCCCAAAACTGCTTACAAGTTAGGGTGAAACAAACATACAAAAGTATAACAAACAAAAGCAGCAGCGATCAGTAGCATAGCTGCACCGCATGCAAACATTTCTTACTATTGCTGCTGCCAATGCTTGATAATGCTATAAACAGACAGCAGCAGCGACGAGACGGCTACAAAATTATTTCGTTCGGTGCTGCTGTTGCTTCGTGAATGTAACAGAAATACAGCAGCAAAGGAGAAACGGCTGTAAAATGCGATCGCTGGCTGCCGCTGTGACTGTTTGTTTTTTCATAGTCTGAAGCAAATGAAAAATAGAGACTACGAAAATTTTGCTGCATTTTTAATCCCTGATTCTAATCTTTCTGTGTATGCTGATGATATGAAAATCTATCGGCGCATACAAACCAACGCCGATTCTCGCAATCTACAAAACGATCTGGTTAGCTTTTCCACTTGGTGTCAAAAAAATCTTCTGGAGCTCAACGTCAGCAAATGTCAAGCTATAACATATTCTCGTAAGAGACTCCAACTTCCTCCGCGAACGTATTACATTCTCGGCAAGCCAGTTCCTTCTGTAAACTCTTTACGCGACTTAGGTGTTATTTGTGACAATGAACTTAACTTTAGGCCTCATATTGATAATATCATTAGTGGAGCCAACTCTGCACTTGGTTTCGTGAAACACTGGTCCAGAGAGTTCTCCAATCCTTACGTCACTAAATCTCTCTATCTTTCCTTTGTTAGACCCATCCTCGAATATGCCAGCCAGGTTTGGTCTCCCATCTACAACACCCATTCAATGCGAATCGTTTTGCATTCGTTTCGCTCTTCGTGGTCTTCCTGGTTCTGACAGTTTCAACCTACCACCTTATGCCATCCGTCTTAAGGGGGGGGTATGGTTTTGAGGGTTCAAAAAAAGTGATTTTATTGCATATTATGAAAGTATAGTAACTCAAGAATGTTGTCTGTTAATATGAAGTCAATCGGAGCAAAACTCACAAAGATATAGCTTTGGAAGTAGGCGTGTCTCGAACGACTACCTGAGCTGTAACCGCTCAGCGGAAAGGCAGCTGTTTCTCAATCTCTTTTGTTATTGTCCGTAAGCAGTTTACAGAAAGGTCTTAGACAAGGTCGTTGTAACGGTACCTGGTGTTGGTTCATTTTCAAAGCAGACGCGGAGTGTAACAGTCGTAACAGTTTTATCAGGGTCTTTTCGCTACGAAAAACTTTAAACGCGTTTTTCTCAAATCGATGTTTTTTGAGTCGGTGCACTCTGTAACTCAAAATCTATTCAACCGATCGTTCTCAAATTTTTTACAGTATTTCCTTACATAATTCATGAGGTAACCCTGTTGAGATTTTTTCGTTTTTGATTTTATTTTTTTTATTATTAACAACAATAGTCATGAATTCAGGCCAAAAATTGGTATTTTCACTTTCAAGTCTTGTAAAAAGTTCAAAAATTAAAAAAAAATGGAAAAACTCGACAGGGATACCTAGAGGGACATAAAAATTAAAAGAAAAACTTTGGTTATTTCATTTCAGATGATCCAGTGCTGAGGTATGACGTGCACCGCAAAATGTATTTTTTCTGAGGCGCCTGCGAAGAATTGCTGCCATTCGGTCAATTTTCAATATTTTTCAACCAATATTTCACAAAATATAGTTTAATAACTACTCCTTAATGTATAATAATTAGAAATAAATTTACTTTTACCGTACGCCCAAAAAAAAATCTGTAAAAACCTGTTTTTTTCTGCCTTCAAAACCCTACCCCCCCCTTAAGTTGATTAACATGCAAACACTTGCAAAGCGAAGGGAAGTTGCCGATGTTCTCTTCATTCATAAACTTGTATGCGGAACCATTAACTGTCCAGAATTACTCCAATTAATATCTTTTAATACCATCCCACGCAACCTTAGGTCTGTATCTCTCTTCCACCTTAACTTTCACCGCACAGACTATGGATGCAGTGAACCCATAACCAGAATGCTTCGGGTAATCAATAGTTTGATCAACGAATTCGATTTTCATCTGAGCAGACCACTACTACAAAAACTACTCGATTTGTTTTCGTGTTATCGATTTTTTAAATTTTTTTTTTGCTATAAGGTCTATGAAGAAAATTGGCTATATTATTCTTAATACATTACCGATATTAATGATTAAGGTATTATTTAAAAGGTTATATATAAGGCTTTTTGATAAATTTTAAATTAATGAAATCTGTTGAGTACTTTGTACTTTATAGGCATTTTTGTTCAATAAAAAAATATTTTCTTACACAAAACCGTTATTTTCTCAAAAATTACCGTTACTACTATGAATAATATAAAGTAAATTATTAAAGCTTGAAAATTTATCTTTCATTTGATATATAATATATATAATTTATTTGACTTTTTGTGGTGTTTTTTTATGATACAATGATTTGCCCTTGTACGGGAAATTGCTTATTTCACTCATTTGTACCTTAGATGTTTGGCTTTCTTACTCCATATTGACGAATATTGCCATTACAATAAATAATTGTTTTTAAGGCAACATTGTAGCTACAATATTTATATGAATTAACGGGATTTTCGAGTCAGTGAAAAAAATTTGTATGTTTTATTCGATCAGTTAATAAAAAAATAAACATATTTTTATCTATCCAAAAAAATGTAATACCTTCAGCTTTTCAAAAAATACATATTTTTAGTATCTTAAAAACGTTAATTTTGTAGAAAAAAACGGTTCTTTTAATTAAAAAAATTCAAATCTGATATTTATTCGCTTATAAATTTTAAAAATATTTCTGAAATTATATTTGCATTATATATCGCTCAAAAGGCATTTAATTACCTTTCGAATAGCATGTCAATCTTTAAGATTCATTAGATATTGGCAAAGATATAGAAAATTTTGGGAACAGATTTTTTAACAAAGAAAACACTTGGAAAATTAAAATTTTATGTAATATAGTGTGAAATTAAATAAAATATCTATATTTTTATATGTCAAACAAAAGGTCTAACTGTAAGCTTTTCAAAAAAAAATATATTTTTAGTAACTTAATAACGTAAATTTTTTAGAAAATAACGTTTCTTTTCATTAAAAAATTCAACTCTGGAATAAATTCGCTTATAAAACTAAAAATATTGTAGCAATGATATTTATAACAAATATCCATTGGGTAACGCTAAAGATATAGATGTTTTTTTGAACAGATCTTTTAACAAAAAATTGTTTTAAAAAAATCGATAACTCGATAACTAATAGAGCTATCGATTTTTCGTTCGGTGAATCATGTTTTTTTTTGTTTTTTACCAGAAAACATCTTCAAATCGCGGCGCCCCGGAAATCGTAATCGTGCCAAATAATTAAATGCATAAAATATAGTGAACGCTTCAGAGTAGTGTTATCTATCAAGTAGTGAAAGTACGGTAGTGAACACTACTTTTGGTATGAATAAAAATGTTTAAGCAAGTTCTATTTTCGAATTTCGAACTTAAGTTCTCACTTCTTTTACGCTGCAGCTACACGTTCAAGAAATTGCTTTCAAGTTGATCACACATAGTGCTTGTCAAAATTCTTTCGAATTGATAGCTGTGATGTAGGCTGTGCGCAACTTGATAGTCAATTTTACTTTCAAGATGCCATCGTCAAGGCAACAACTCAAATTTCACAACAAAACACGAGAATTTATTTACAAACTGTGATCAGCTGTTTAACTTGACCGTCAAGTTGCCTCACGACTTGAAAGAAAAAATTGATATCAAGTTGATTTTCAAGTTCGAAAAGTTTGAGTGTGTTAGTAAAAAAGTGTGAATGTGTTGCAACTTGAAAGGCAACTTGAAAGAAAAATTGAACGTGTAGCCACCAAGTTATAAAGGGGATTTGTACAATGAATCTCGTCGCATGAGATTTTCTGAAATTTTCTTTTCAAGTTTTATCTTTAAATTACACGATGAAACTGCGTTGCAGAGACTTTGCTTTCGAAATTTCTTCAACAACGAAAATATGAAAGTATAACGTCAAAAAAGTTTCATGAAATCACGTCCGAGAGACTTTGCATTCTTGTTATATAACAAAAATTCAATTTGAAAATTGAATGCAATAAAAATAAAGTTGCTTCATGATTTATTTGGCATAAAGTTTAAAATATTTTTATTAAAAATAATCGAAAGCTATCTTCGTTGACAAGGGTTCTTTTTTAATAACATTTAGTTCTATTTCTACGATTAAAATGAAAAAACATTGCCATTTCGTTACGAATTCTTTCAAAGAAGTCTAATCAGAACCACACTACAATATATTATAGTGATCACTTCTTTTTAAGTAGTGAACACTCCTTTTATGCATATCAAAGTTTAGCAAGTGTGTTTCGAAAATAGTCTAGTCAAAACAAGAAGTGAACACTATATATAGAGAATTCACAGTTTGCTTCTAAAGTTAACACCTGGCAACTTTAGAAAGATATTTCAATCGAACTGTGAGCACCTCTTTTTATGTTTTGGAGCTAAATTGCAAAAATAGTTTTCAAAAATTTGAAATTTGATCAATAACATGCCTCGAATGAACGGAAACGAAGAATTATGGAAAAATGTATTTACTTCTTCGACGATGCATTCTTCTTCCATTTTTTGCAACAAAATTAAATCAGCTGATTAGTGATACCACATTAACACAAAAGAAAGACATGAGCAGAAGTGAGATAACTTTAGCAACAAGTGGTATCTCAAGTTTGTACGTAAAACAAAAACAATCAAAGTTAACACGTGCTAAAATGTTCTAAAGTTAATAGACGGCAAAGTTAACAGAGCAGATAATACAGAACTGTGAGCACCCTAATTGTTTCGTAATGTTTCACAACTGTGAAGTTGATTGTGTAATGTAAACGTAGTATTAATTGATATTTGTAGCCATAGATGCCAACCAAAATTCACACTCGAAATCACTAAATCACACAACATATATGTAAAAATCACTCGTGTGACACTCACAGCAAAAAAATCACGCACATAGAAAAAAAATCACGCAAAATCACACAAACAGAACAGAAAATCACGCAAAAATTTTCCAATTTTAAGCATAAATTCCAATTTTACAGCATAAAAGAGTATTTAATGCCATACAATTTTACATATAATGAGATATTTTCTGTTATTTGGTAATATTAGCAAAAGCTTATTGTTAAAAGTTCATTAATATCTTATTTACTAGATCAAAATTAAGAAGAAATTAATATTTTTTGTAATTCAATATAATATATATCAGTGGAAATAATTTAAATTGTCTGAATTTGTAATATAAACTTAATATTAACTTTTTAAAAGTTTAAACTTTATACCTGCGCTAGCAAATTTCAATTGCAGTGTTGGGTTTGTTAGTTAATATACGTGTTTTCGCATTTACTTCAACGCACTCTTCAACAATAAAGTGAGTGATTAAAAAAATCACGCATGAGTGAAAAATCACTCGCTTCATTTCAGAAATCACACATTGTCACACAGCCCTCAAAAAATCACGAAAAGTGATTTATCACACGAAACTGGCATCTATGTTTGTAGCAAAACAACTCTTGAAAAGCATCACTGATTTTTTCCAAATAGTTGGCATCATTTATATATATTCTTTATTTAGGCGAATGTCGTTTCAAAGCATAATTGATTTGTTTTGTTTTGACGTCAACAAAATCTCTACAACTGCAAATGAAATGCGAACAGAGTGTGCAGCAAGAGACAGCAATAATAAGTGCAAAAAGTTTTGAGTAGTTGAGAAAGTTTTCGATTTACGAATGCAGCAAAATATAAAACAAAAATTAAAAAATTTATATTTCCACAATTTCTTCATTAAATACCAAAACTGAAGTAAATTTTTGTTTTCTACCCAATCAGGGGGTGAGAGTAAGATAGAATTTAATGGATTATGTCTATTGTGGGGCCGAGTCCATTGGGCCAGCTGAAGATATACTCGCGATAACAAGTATGTGGATTAAGTTAATGAGACTTCTTTAACACAAAGGTTGCGGATTTCGCAACTCTTCTCAATTTTCTTGTCTGTTAATGTAGATGTCTACGACAGTGGTGCTAATCGCAGTGCAGGACACTATTCGCCCAACTTCGGTGGATTCAACATAGGGTCTGGCGATCCAGACTACATGGAACTAGTGCCCATACTGGCAGACGGTGGTGAAAATTTTGGTGTCTCTGCAATAGCGTTTGATGACTATGAAGAGCTTCTATGGATGGGAAATCAAGGAGTAAGTATTTATATAATTTTTTTAATTTTTATTCGAAATAGTTTAATATACTGAGTTCGCGGCTTCTAAGTTTTGAGTGCCGTAAAGATATATGTAAGTGGGTTAACACAACACATTCAAATAGTACCAAAAATTTAAGTATTTTCATTAGGAAAATACTGAAAAACATTAGCTTGAATAGATTTTTCAAGTTTGGGTATATTCTTGGGCGGATCATGCCCAATTTTTGTCTGGCTTTATTTTGTTGTGAAATATATACTTACCAAATTTTATTTTTTTAGCTTAAATACAACCCTCTGTTCAGTTCTGATTTCAGTTCTGTTCAGTTTTGTTATGCGTTACAAACGTTTGCACAAAGTTAACATGCCCTGACCTGTTCATGTGTTTACCTTTAAAATATATATATTAGTTCTAAAAGAACTTTAGAAGAATCACGTACAATGTTCTAAAATTATTCAGATAAATTTAAACCAATTGCTCAAATATTTATTTCACTGCTTCGTTAAGTTTTCTTTCATAAATAGATCATAAATAAATCTCAGTTTAAAAGTATTAGTCAAATTTAGACTAGTAGATTATAGTTTATTTTATTTATAAAATAAACATATAAGAATAAGCAGATCAACATTTTTAATACTGATAAATTTATGAAACTGAATATTTTCATACTGTTAAGTAGAGTTTAGCTAACACAAGACCCGACGATGCTCGGTACGATGTCTTTAAATCCGAAAAGTTTTAAAGTTTATTATTTATACATTTAAGGAAGTTTTTGACCAGTGCTTATTATTGCAATTATTTCAAAGTTTATATTTATTTTTAAATTGCTTACAAATAATTTCACTCAAAATGTAATTTTTATATAGAAACGTAAGTTAAAAAATTTTGGTACCGAGAGATATGGAGGATATGGCCCGCTTCCACTCTACCAATGTATTTCCGAAAAAAATGACATTTATATCTATTCTCTTAGAGTTCTACTCGAAAGATGTAAAATGAATAAATAAATAAATATTATAATCTAGGTTTCAGTATAAGATTTTTTTTCAGTAGAAACATTATAATATCTGTAGTATTTCTGCATAAGTGATGAAATAAAAGAACTTTTCATGGAAGCACGTATGTTCTATCATATTAATTCTTTTAGCATAGAAAATACTGTTGAGCTGATCTAAGGGAAGAGACAAGCCATATGGACGTTTCGAGTGGTATAGAAGATGCTACCCGCGCTGTCCAAGTGGGCATAATTTGTTTTTTTCAATTAGGTTAATTTAATGAATGATGCCACCACGCACCACCATTATCACGCATATTTATACGCCCACGCGTACTGCGTAAGGGGTTTATTAATTTTGTTACGACGTGTGTAACGCCCATAAGGAGGCGTGTTAGGTATAGAAAAGTATGTATATTCTTGATCAGCATTGCCACCTGAGTTGATTATGCCATGTCCGTCTGTCTTTCCGTCTATCTGTCTGTCTGTCCGTCTGTCTGTCTGTCGATACGATTACAACCGTAATTTTCAAGTTATCGTAAAGAAATTTGATATTTAAGCTTCTTTTTAAAAAACAAAGATCAAGTTCGAGAATGGGCCAAATCGGATGAAAACCACGCCCACCTCCCATACAACCCCAAAATTTAAAATTATATAAAGAAGCTTCTAACGAAGCTACAAAAATAAAATTAGGTATTTATTCATTGTGTATCAAAACTAAGACGTGTTAGAAAAATGGGCGTCATCCACCCACGAACACGTTCACCTCCCATACAACCTCAAAATTTTAAACTCTATAAATAGGCTTCTCTTTAAGCTATAGACAAAAAAATTTGATACGTTTGTATTTTATATCAAAACTAAATCGTGGAATAAAAGTGATTGTCATCCGCCTAAGGCTATACCCACTTCCAATACAACCGAATATAGCGAAAACTCTATTAATAGGCTAATATTTACAGCGTTAATTTTTTATCCTTACGAATCGGCCTTGGGGGTTTTTAACTTCGGCCAACTCGAAGATATACCTTACTAGTTTTTATAACAATTTACACAAGTATGGAAACTCTAAAGTCGGTCTAGCCCAGCTATGAAATATCCTAATGCCTGGTTTTCACTTAGTCATTTTTTGTTTGACATGAAATTTAAAAGTTTAAAAAATCACATAAATAACATTTTTTTTGCAACTTTTGCTTTAAACATGTGTAGAGATCAGTTTTTCCTATTTTTCGCCATTGTCAAACAGAAAAAAAATGACAACGTGTTGGCATTTTTCATGTGACTGACAAGAACTGACCATTGAAATTGACATAGTGAAAACCAGGCTTAAGAGTTATATTTAAATATATACTAAAATACTTACAAAATAATCGAAATAAAAATTTAATTTATTTCAAAAGAAATGTATTGAAAAATGGCATGTCTGCAGTCGGCTCAAGCCCACATATTGTAAACATATCGCACACTAAATACAAAACAGTCACAACTCAAAAAACATAACTTTTCAGGAAAAGCCAAAAATAGAACTCTTTGGTTGAAACTGCAGACGAAAAGCAATTTCCATTTAAACACACAAGCTTCTTTCTTCAATTTAATGAAGAAAATAATGAAAAAGATAGTAAGATATGTGTTTTGTGAATTGATTAATAACATAAAGTCGATATAAAAAAATTGTAAGTTGAGACTGTTTTATATTTAGTGTGCGATATATGTATTAGTCTTGATATTATAAAAACACAAACCGAGTTTAAGTCCTACGAAGAATTTGTTGTTTTTGCAAACTACCACAAAGTCACTCTTTTTGGATCGTCACCCCCTCCCCCTCCAAATGGAGGCCTACACATATTAGATTTGATTATTGTTTACTTATATTTTATTATTGTTGGTTGTATGGGAAATAGGTCCGTGAGCGGATTACGCCTATATTTCGAGATCATCTAAGTTTTGATGTAATTTGTACACAAACCGAATTTTCTATCAAAATACAAAAAATCCGCCTACAGACACAGCCAAGTGTAAAATGCATCTTTTTAAAATATTTTTTTATATAGAATATATCTAAAGTTGAACAAATTGTCCCATTTTTCGTTGATATATTTTTTAAAAAGGCATAAGACTATGTCTGCAATTTTGTGAAAAAAATTGTCGTCGTGTTTCATACAAATTTTAATAAAATAAAAATGTTTTTAATTGCAGGGTCACATCACATCGTACTATAGTAGTACTCTTCAGAAATATACATCTTTTCAAGTGCATGCAAGCGATATAGTACGACAAATTTCCACCATCGATTCGGGCATATTGGCACTCACGCAAACTTCACTACGCCATCAAATCCGACGTGGTATTCCTAAATTTACACACAGGTCACAACAATTTGTTTCTTAAAATAATAATATATAAACAATTAAACGATTGTAGATCTAAAAATATGACTGACATGATATGCATGCAGCAATTATCAACACATCGATTGGTGATGGCTGGACTTCAGGATGAAATGATCGAATTTGATTTGCGTGCATTAAAAGAAACTAAATTGGTAATTTTGCTTTTAAAAATTTGTTTTCTGTATATTTTAAAATAAGATTGATCTACTACAGTCATGTAATAAGTACATGCATAAATTACCGACGCAATAGTTAAGCCAACCGCTAATATTTTTAATTAATTTTATTATTTATATACTAACTTATAAGATAACTTTGAACTTATTAAAAAAAAAAAACGAAATGGCCAGTTCAGTCATTGAAAGGACTTTGACCACGGTTCTTCAGGGAATCCTAATTTTTGCTTTTTATATTTGATAGCATCAAACACTTAATTTTCAAGGTGCAACCATAAAAATTTGCGGACTAGTGTATTTTGTTGCAAGGAATGAAAGTAAAAAACTTCACTTTTTCATGTTGCATTAAGTTTTTTCATATCGCAATTGAGTTGGTTCATATCTGTCATTTACAGCGAAGTAGTTTTTTGCTGCGGTTCTTATATCTGAAAAACATACTCGTGCTACTTAATTTTTCAAACAACATTTATTTCATTCTTTCAATAGGTACATGTTGGAGCATCGGGCTGTACTGTGTTGCGTAAAAACTCACGTTTTCTTTTTGCTGGTGAACCTTTTGGCACTGTTACGTTGCGTGATTTAAATACTTTGCATGTTGAACACACGATAAAGACTCATTCTGGTAGTCTGTCAGATTTTGATGTACAAGGCAATTATCTTATATCTTGTGGTTATAACGGTCGTCAAGGTACTCTCGCTGCCGACAGATTTTTGATGGTCTATGATCTGCGAATGTTGCGCCTGATATCGCCAATACAAGTGCTTATTGATCCGCAATTATTGAAATTTTTACCTTCAAGAACATCACGCCTGGCTGTTGTTTCAAGCTTCGGGCAAGTGCAATTGGTTGATACTGTTGAACTAAGCGAACCGCGTGTCTCCATGTATCAGGTCAATACGACTGGAAGTCAATGCCTGTCGTTTGATATTAGTTCATCATCACAAGCTTTGGCGTTTGGTGATCAGTCGGGACATATAAGCATTATTGCAGCCGTTAATACGCCACAACCACAATTTAACGCTTTCTCACGTGATACTGAATTTGCTGATCCTGTGCCACAGCTGCCAATTGTACCGATTACAGATACAAGTTTTCCACTGTCATCAATAGCGCTTCCACATTTAGTAACTGGCACACGTTGGTTTTCCGACTGGCCAGTTGAACTTTTGCGCTATCAATATCGTCGGCCAAAACCAATCGATCAGGACATTCTCAACACCATGAAGATGCAAGGTCCAATAGGCTATTCACCTAATCCACGCTCTGTACGCCGTAACCAGATCCCATATATTATGGAAGCAACAGGCGGCTCCACCACTAACAGCAACGGATCGAATGCTAACTCTAATAAAACGGTAGAAAGCGGTGTGAAAATCATACCACGCCGTTATCGTAAAGTGGAACTGAAATATACAAAGCTGGGTACACAAGATTTCGATTTTGAGCAGCACAATCAGACTTGTTTTGCGGGTCTGGAAGCGACATTACCGAACTCATATTGTAATTCCATGCTACAGGTGCTTATTTCATAGCAAATAGTTAAGTAATTCTTTTTAAAATTTCATCTTTTTAGATTCTTTATTTTATACAACCCTTGCGTCTGAAATTAATTGCACATTCCTGCAGTAAAGAATTTTGTCTGTCTTGCGAGTTGGGATTCCTATTTAATATGCTTGATAAGAGTTCAGGTAATAACATATTTAATCATTAATATTTATAAGCATAGCTTGCTTAACATCATCGCTCTGCTAACAGCTGCTACACCATGCCAAGCTAGCAATTTCCTACGTTCATTCCGAACCGTGCCGGAAGCCTCTGCGTTGGGTCTCATTTTATCGGATCGTTCGTCAAATGTTAATTTAATAAGTTTAATACAAGTTAGTTTGAATTCTTTCCAATAAATTATTATTTAAATATATATTATTTCAGAACTGGAATCGCTTTATCCTGTATCAAATGCATTATGAAATTTTAGACTGTCACAAGAACAGACACTTAAGCAGTTTTCCACATGCAGTAACAAGCGGTATTTTTGTTTTTGATTCCAAACCTTTTTAATTCATTTTAATCGTCAAATATCAAATGACAAAACTTATACATATATTTTTTATATCCCTGCATTCCATGTTTTAGACGAACATTGGTGTTCGACAAACTCTAATTTAAGACACGCTGTTGAATTCAATAAAGCTGCTGATATTTTTCAAGCTATTGATTTTAAATGTGGTGAGTTTTGATTATAAATCTATATTTCCTTTTAACCCAAATTGCAATCTAGACGAAATTGGCAAAGAAGATGAACGTGAACGCAGCAAAATAAACGAAGAGAGCGAAATTAGTAAACTGTTTGGCACAAAGCAAATAAGCATAAACCGTTGCCTAAAATGCAACGAAGAGGTGAATTAAAAAAAAATGCCCTTTTTCTAAAATTGTAGTTTATGTTTTAAAAATTTTAGAAAACAAAAGAAAACATTTTACTGGTGTGTAATCTTTCCTATCCTTCTGGACCAGTCAAAGATGTTGAACACTTTAACTTTGGCACAATTCTAAAAGGTTCACTCGGTACAGAAAAAAATATTCAAGCATTCTGTGAGAATTGTAAGAAATTTTCACCTTCCAAGCAAAGCGTTAAGGTAATTTAAAAAATCTATAGATAATAATTTGTTGATTTTATCACAGCAAACATTATGACTCTTAAAAGACTCTTTCAAGACTCATATAAATGAGGTGTTATCGTCATAATGCGCTCAAAGAATACATTTTCGTATGTTGTAGCCCCCAAAATATGATTCATAATATTGACTATTTTAGGAGTCTTTTTGAACTCATGGTAATGATGATTTTAAGACTCATATTTAATACTCTTTTAAGACTTTTATTAAGTACTCTTTTAAGACTCATATTTAGAACTCTTTATATAAGAAGTATTTTTGCAACGAACATTTGTTGTAGTTCAATTTTAATGCATGTATATCGCCACAAACAAACTATTCTCCCAAAAGTGACGTCAGGATATCGTGTGTCCATAATGGACAGTTACAAAGTTTTATACAGTAAAAAAAAAAAATATGCTCGATAAAGTCATTTTTTAAAAAAATATGCTCGATAAAGTTATTATTTATTTATTAGATATGGTGCTTTTGCAATTATCCGAATCTATTCTCTCATAAAAGACTCTTTTATGAGTCTTCTTTATGATTACGCATATATCAATCAATATATGAATACCGTCTTAAATGCGTGTCTTTTATGAGTACTCATAAATCAGATACAATAAGACTCTTTTATGAGTCTTATTTCTGAGCAATCATTTAAAAGTCATAATTAAGACTCTTAAATGAGTCATTTAATGAGTCATCATAAAACATGCATAAGAAACACTCTTTTTAGATTAATTTTTGGAGAGCCTCATAAAATGTTTGCAGGGATATTTACTATAATAATAAATTAATTTGAATGTATTTCTTCTTTTACTTAGGTCTCATGCCTGCCACAAATTCTTGCAGTTAATTGTGGTCTAAGTAATGAAAAGGATTTGGCGTTCTTGAAGCGACAATTAAACCGCAATCTTAATACACCATCGGAGAGCCCTGCAACGTTGAACACAAATAAACCTTGCCGTTATGGCATAAATTGTTCGAGAGGTGATTGCCATTTTGTACATCCTGATCGGTAAGTTTATTTTGATATTGGATCCAATTTCAAGATGAAATGAAAAAAAATTGAATCATTACATTGAATGGCTTATAAGAAATAACGAATTGAAAAACGAATTTGTTATTTGCCTTTTGTTTAGTAACTCTCTAATACAAATAATTTTTTTTGTTAAATAGAAAAAATAATAAACGACACCAGCCCTTGCTACCTTACCTCGATAGTGATTCAGCGCCATACAATTTTTTTCATGTGCTCTTTGATACTATAAAAGTAGAATTAATATTAATATATACTATATTATAAATAATATAGTATATATTACAAAATATTCAAATTTTCAAGGTGTTTATATTTTTTATCAACATCAACACCTGAGTCGAATTGTCCGTCTGTGCGCCTTATTGTCGACACGATTACAGCCGATCGTATATGTGGTGGGATTGAACTCAATCCTTTCAATGGCTGAAAGGTAAAGATATGAATATTTGATATGTTTTTATGTATTGTATGAAAGTATTTTAAAACATTTGTTTTTTTTTTATTGCTTTGTGCAAAAGTAACGTTTTTTTTAAACTATTACAGTTAACCAAATAATAACAAAAATTTTTTTTAGATCGTGTAAAGGACTAGAAATCCCTTTTTGTTTCGAATTTCGGCCTTTTCGAACGGCCCTCCAACATAGAAAACATTATTCCTTTTCTTCGTTCTGCAGAAGCAGCAGCCACTGACGTCTCTGTGACGATCTTAATGTGCTAGTTAAAAAAAATACTTTCATATAAAAAATAAAAACATATCAAATAGTAAATAACAAGTAGATTCACGTTGAAAAAAACTGTTCTATCTCGTCAGAGCAATTGTCAACAGGGATGAAAATTTGCAGTTCTGTGTTTTTATTTGAAAGGAATTAATTGATAAGCTTAATTTTCTTTTTAAATCAAGTATTAATTGGTCTCCAGTACAAAAGTTGATAAAAAACGCACAAAAATGCATTTCGGGGGACGCCAAAATTAGTTCAAGTAAAAACAAAGTATACCTACAGGATTTTTCATGTACTATTTAATTTTGGTACCGGAATTGGGGGTCAGATTTTCGATACACTCTAATATATATTCTTGATCAGAGTCAACACGTGAGTCGAGTCCGTCCGTCCGTCCGTCCGTCCATCTGTCCGTCTGTGTGTTGTCCGTATACACAGGAAAAGAAGGAGTTGAGATAATTGGATCATTCTTTGTACACATGGTCACATGGACCCAAGGATCTGCACTCTTGAATATTTCTGGAATCCGCACACGGACACGCCTTCCTGCCATACAACGCAAAAATTGAAAACTGCATAAATAAGCTCATAATTAACCTACAACAATAAAATTTGGTGTGTATGTGTTTTGTATCAACACAAAGATGTCTTCGAAAAATATGTGGCGTCCGCCCACGGACACGCCCACCTCCCATACAACCCACAAATTGAAAACACAATAAATAAGCTTCTGTTTAACCTACAGAGATAAAATTTGGCACGTGTGTTTTTTATAACAAAAAAAAGACGGTTTGGAAAAATGGACATCATACGCCCACGGACACGCCCACCTCCCAACCAACCCAAAAATTTAAAACTCAATAAATAAGCTCGTGTTTAACCTACAGAAATAAAATTTGGTACGTATATATTTTATATCAAAACAAATACGTCTTCGAAAAATGGGTGTCAACCACACACGGACACGCCCACCTACCATACTACCCAAAAATTGAAAACTCAATAAATAAGCTGATGTTTAATCTGCTGCGATTAAATTTGCTACGCATGTTTTTTATAACAAACCAAAGATGATTTTGAAAAATGGACGTCATTTGCCGACGGACACGCCCACCTCCCATACAACCCAAAAATTGAAAACTCAATAAATTAGCTTGTTTAACCTACAAAGATACAATTTGATTTGTGTGTATTTAATACCAAAACTAAGATGCATTAAAAAATTTGGCGTAATCCGTCCACGAACACGCCCACCTCCCATGCAATCCGCAATAGCGAAAATACTATAAAGGCATTAACATGTGAGCTACAGGAATACAATTTTTAATTTTTATAAATGTTTGTAAATTTTTCATCAAAATTTAAATGCATATATAATATGGTCTTCATCCGTTCATGGACACGCCCATTTTCAATACTATTATTGTATTTTGAAAAAGGAGGTTTAGGGTATTTAATAGTCGGTCTAGACCGACTTTAGACTTTCTTTACTTGTTTTAATCTTTAAAATGCTCTTCTGAAATTTTGAAAATGAGTTTAGATTCCTTGTCGACACAGAATTGGTTCGTGTGTCTGCACCAAGAAGTGGTTGACCGTTGAAAAGTGGTTTAGCTACAACGTGTCGTTGATTCGAAGCAATGTTTAAAGATATTCAACCGTAATAATAACGAATTTTTCCGTTGATATGTGACAATGGATGAATTATGGCTCTATCACTATACTTCAGAGTACAAGACGCAACAGTCGGCTGGTAAGGTTATGACATCTATATTCTGGGATGTGAATGGTATACATTGGTTGCCACGAAAAGAGCTAGACCATCAACAGTGATTATTACATAGCTTTTTTGGAGCGTTTGAAGGATGAAATTACAAAAATACGGCCTGATTTGAAGAAGACAAGAGTGCTTCTTCAACGTTTGAATGAAGACTCAATTATGTCATCAATGAGTCAATGAAAACGATGGCATAATTGAGACAAAAGAATTAGGCTATGAATTGCTTCCCCATCCACCATTTTTCTGGACCTGCCAACCCAGTGACTTTTTCTTGTTTGCTTATAATAGACCTCAAAAGAATATTCGCTGGAAAAATATTCAGCACTAATAAAGAAGTTATCATTGAAACTGAGGTCTATTTTGAGGCGAAACATCGTTCTATAAAATTGGCATCGAAATATTGCCTGATCGCTATAATCGTTGCATAGTCCTCGAAGGTTGTTGAACAATATAGAATTTTACCAAAAAAATGAGTTTAGCTACGAACTTTTTAGCACAACTGTTGTTATTGTTGTGTGTATTATTAAATACAGCACAAATTACTGATAACTTGAAGCGACAAGTTATCCAAGGAAAAAATTTACTTATATAAAAATTAGTATTTAAAATTGGAAAGAAAGAACTATTACCATTACAATAGAAAAATCGTGCAACCCTTTTAATCCAAAAAACAGATAAACTCAAATGACATTAGTATATTTTGATTAAAAAAAGAAACCATTTCGAAAGTATTGTAAGTGCAGACGTAGAATTCCGTTTAAGTTCCGATTGTTTTGCCCATTTTGTACGTATTTTTTATTGATCTTCCGAAAATTTACAAATAAATTAATAAATTAATAATTATGGACTTCTTATCGAGACCAAAACAAAGAAAAAGTTAAAAGTAAGCATGATAAAATAAGCAAGCAAAATGTCAATTTTTTCGATCATTTCGTTAAGTTTGACAGTTTGAGTTCATTGACTAGTTGAAAAGAAGGCGAAGCAAATGCCCACTTTCGTCTCTGCCCGATATATAGTTTGCGATCTACAGTCTGTTAAACTAATAATTTAAAAATAAAATAAAGATAAAATAAAGATTTTTAATAATATCGTATGGTGACTATATATCACGCTGAGTACATGTCCTTTCCATTAGTGCTACTTTCGTCTCTGCCCGATTTTTAATTTGCGAGCTACACTTTCATCTCTGTCCGATGTATAGTTTGCGAAATACACTCGCTAGTGCTAGTAGGATGTGGGATCCAAATTAATTTGCATTAAAAACAAAAATGAAAATTTTACGTCATTTATTGGGTTAAAGCATAAAACGAAATATGATTCAACTCGTTTTTTTCATGAGAGTTAAATCCAACCGGATCACATACCCACTTCGTTAAGTTTGACAGTTTGAGTTCATTGAAAAGAGGTTGTGATTGGCATCTTGTGTTAAAATAGAGCACTCATTTCTAAGTAGTACATACAAGAACCCAATAAAGAAGTAGAACATACAAGAACCCAATGAAGAAGCCTGCGAATCAGTTCGTATAAAACAAAAACAATACAAGCAAAAACAACGAAACAAAAACAAAGAAAGCAGCAGACACAACAAAAGCGGCTGATGATTGATTTTCTTATATAAACACATGCATTTTTCTTATTATATTTTACTATTTTGTGACTTTAATATTATAGTGACATAATCCAAAATAAGATATTCATTCTGCGCAGGATATATGATATTTTAGTATACATATTATCTTTGAACGGTTCAGTGAAATAACGCCCAATGAAATAACGCCCAAAATAAAAAATGAAATAATGCCCAAAATATTTTGGGCTTTAAAAAATGAAATAACGCCCAAAATAAAAAATGAAATAAAGCCCAAAATAAAAAATGAAATAACGCCCAAATAAAATGAAATAAAGCCCAAAATTTTGGGCCTTATTTCATTATGAAATAACGCCCAAATTTGTATGGAAATTTTTGGGCGTTATTTCATTTTTTATTTTGGGCGTTATTTCATTGGGCGTTATTTCACTGAACAATGAGTATTAAAGGCTGTAGGTATATCTTAAAGTATTAGTTAAAACGTTTCATGGCCTTACAAAAATTTGTTAAAACGACCCCATACTAACCGCGCCGTAAGAGGTAAAAGAAGCACGAAATTAAACGAAAACATTAACAAATGCCGATATTCTTACTCTTGTCGCACGTTAAAATAGAAAAAGTTCTAAATCGACGACAGCAACATTGCTGCAATGACGCATTGTCGTTGCAACATTTCCACCACTTTCACCTCCATAAGAAAAGCATGTAAAAAAAATTTGACGTTTGACGCAATGCTGCAGCCGCAGTCAATGTGTCTAGGCTATTATACGTACCGAATAAAAATCGCGCGCACTCAAACATTTTTCTCTCTCTCTCTATTCCGCATTTGGCTCTTCGACTCAAACACAAGCACAATCACAACCACGCAGAAGAAAGAGAGCGGAATAAAATGGAAGAGGTTGTGCTGTTTGATCAAAAAAAAATTATTTGCTTTGTTGTGCTTTTTGATCGTGATCACAAAAAACCTTACTTTATGTAGCGAATGTTAGCGTTGTTACTGTTTGCTGAACTTTATGTTTTTTTGTGTGTTTTTTACTGTTTTTTGACACAGTACTTTAAAAACCACCGATAAATTTTATTGTGTTATTACGAAATCTGTTTTGAGTCGCAGGATATCACAGCCGAAGCCTTAAATCCTTTTTCGAACTAAATATTTAAAAATAAATTATTATATTAAGAAAAAAAATATGAAGTGAAATTCAGGCTGAGAAATTATTTTCTGACACAAATTTTGTTTTCAATTTTGATTGGTTGATTTTGAAAAATTAAGCGCTGATTATAATAGACGAAACGGAACGTAGGCAAGTGTCAGCGTGGCGGGATGAAACGCTTTCAAACGAAGAGACGATTATAATAAAAACTGAATAAATCGTAAAAATGGTCAAACATAAGAAAACATTGAAAAAAATCAATCATTCTTTCTTTTAACTGCATTTCCAAAAATTGTGTTCAAAATAAATATGAATTCATTATAAAAAGGAGGCTTCAGAAAATCAAATTAAAAGATATTTGTTCAAGCATTTGTCAAAAGCATTTGTTTATTCTCGACGGAAAGGAACGCTACGCAAAAATAAAAAAAAACTATAGATCTCAACGTTACGCTACGCTGACACTTCCCTACGTTCCGTTTCGTCTATTATAATCAGCGCTTAAGATTTAGTACTTCCGCAGAGCAGTTGCGATGAACAACAAAATTCAGAAACTTACAATAATTTTTTTCATATATTTTTCTGCTCAGAAAATATTCAATTTTATTTTCAATGTCCGACCAATCAGAATGAAGAACACTCTCAAAATTATTTTCTTATTCTCAAACATGCGCGAAAATGTTCTTTTCTTTTGAAGCAGCCTATAACAAACATGGTGTCATCTTAATTGAAGTTTTGTCTAACAAAAATTTTACTATGGATTGACCTATGAATCTGCAGCAGATTAATCTCTCCTATAGAATGATCTAGAACAATTTGTCACACCTTATCTGCCTCGTTAAATAATTTTTTTCCTCGTTAAATAGTTTTTTTATTGTTGCCAAAGATCGTTCTTTTAACAAATAAATTAAAATATTATTTAAATTAACTTAAATGCAAATACAATTTTTTTCTCTTACCATTTAAGAAAATCTCCAACAAATCTCAATCAGACGAATACCAATAATTCTTCTCCAAATGGGCGTCAGAACTCTTGGTTTCCTTTGAGCTTTTCAATGGCAATCAATGAACAAAATGAACTAAGTGTTCAAACTGAAAATAGCAATACAAAAGCTGAAGAGGTACATTCCATTGATAATAAAAATTATTTAATATTTTTAACATTCATCTCATTTAAGCAAAACTCAAATGAAAACAAAGAAAATCAACAACATTCCAGAGCGACTATTAGCAATAATATGCTAAGGAAAATGCAAAGAAATTGTATGTATTGTAATCTTAAGAAAACGTTTTTATATGCTTATAGCTGTGATTAGTGCAAAAACTATGATTTAAATTCAAGCAACTTTCTTAGATTTTTTGGATTTATTTTTAAACGATCTATATCAAAGTTATTTTAAATTATTTAAATTGTGTGTCTTAGTAGGTCAAATATTAATTTATAAAATTTTTTAATCAGCCATTGGCGACTCATATCGCGAGTACATATTGCACGCAGTAGTTTGTCAAATTGATGACGGTACTCAGAAGAATTTGGTTTCCCTCATTAATGTTTCTAAACAATATCACAATATTAAAATGTCAAATTGTGGAAACGTGGACGAACAGCAGCAATGGTATATTTTCAATGATTTTAGGTATGTGCTTTGGGTGACTGTCGCATTGTTATTACGTTATAATCGTATATTTTTTCTTTATGCAACCAGTATTTCACCTGTATCAACACAAGAGTCTGTTTGGTTTACGCTCGATTGGAAGGTACCTTGTGTTCTTTTCTATAGCAGCATTAATCAAGAACAAGAAGATTTCAATAGTAAAAACAATTCTGAGTCAGAACGTTGCGAAACTGAACATTCTTTGTATAACCCATTTATACAGGTGTGTTTTTTATTCTATACTATGTCGTACAAAATAATATGACGAAAGATTTTAAATTTTCAGGATATATTTAATCCAGTACATCCGAGTACTCCAAATGAAACTCTCTTTAAATCATTACAACCTAAAGAAATGCCACAAGCAGGTGATTTGGTAGCTATGGATGCTGAATTTGTCACTTTAAATCCTGAGGAGAATGAAATACGTCCCGATGGCAAGACAGCAACCATAAAACCATGTCACATGAGTGTGGCACGCATTTCATGTATACGTGGGTATGTTCTTAATCAAACCATTTCTTAATCAAAGGTTTATAAGTTTTAGTTAATATTATTTCAAGTGTATATCTATTTAATGCTAGTAAGTTTTTTCTTTATACGGTTCTCGTCTTTTTAAAGCAAGCAAAGTTAATGAAACTGGGCGACTTGGAGTGAAGTCGAAAGATATAAAGATTAAAGTTGTTAGAGGGACGTCATCACAATCGAAAATTAAAATTATAATATGTAACCTGAAAATAAAATTCTTTTACATAAATATTTATTAGGAACTTGTAAATTTAAATATCATACTCTTTACTCTTAAAATTAAGTAATGTTTTCGTCAATAAATAAAAAAGTAAAATAAAAAAAATGGTCTTAAACAAATATAAATAATTTAATTGAGCAAACTCAGTTACTTATTAATTTTGAGAATAATTTAACAAATTTTGAGTTTGACGAATTGTATTCCTTTTAGAAGAATTGAGAAATACGTAAGGTTATATTAAAATCTTACATCACTTTGGAAATTTAAAATTCTTCTCAACTTAAATGGTTTATGGGGGTTCAGTGAAATAATGTCCAAATTATAAAAATTAAATCAAGCCCAAAGAAATGAAATAACGTCCCAGGCAAAAATGAAAGAACGCCCAAATATTTTCAAAGCAAATTATTTCAAATAACTAAATAATTAATAAATATAATAATGAAATTAAACGCCCAAAATTTTTATGAAAACTATTTTGGCGTAACTTAATTTTTTTAATTTGGGCGTTATATCACTGAACGGTTTTAAGCATCCCAAAAATTATTATTAATGTTTTTAAAATGCTTCGATTTCGTTTTCAGAATCGTCTCGGAGAGCTTTTCACACGGTTTAAAAACTGTGAACACTTTTTTTCTCGTAATTCGAGGTTTTTTTTTACGAATAACAAATTAAATTTGATTTTACTACCAGAAAACCTAAATAACAAAAATCAATATACTGAAAAGATCTGGGTACTTTTTCATTTGCAAAATATATGCAGTTAACAAACAATTTTTGTTTCAGAAAATTATCCACCTTTAAGTTCTGCAGCCGAGGTCTTCAATAATCGCGCTGAAGCCGTTATTTTATAAATTGAATCTTCTTCATCTGTTCGTATACAATACATATACATCTGTTCGTATACAGTGCTAGAATACCTCAAACTGAAAATATTTATTAGTTGTTTCTTTTCTAAAAAAACATGATCCAAAATCTTCAATTGTTCAAGAGTAGATAGTAATATAGTATTCATTTAATTGCAGTGAGGTAAGTAATTAACTCTTGCCAAAAAATTTCAACTCTTCCAAGCCAAGTTCGTAATTATGGGGAAATAGTTTTTATTTTATGATTGTTTTTAAAGTTTTAGGTTGGAAAAAATTAATGTGAAAAACCATAAGCAGCAATCTTAATTTCATTACTTTCCTATGATACGAATTTAATTCTATTCTTTTTTATCAAAAAGTTATTAAAGTTTTTATTATTTTTTCAAGATGTTCCTATTTTTATAACTTTTATGTTACTTTTATATATTTATTGTATTTTTTCTTTAACGTACAGTCAAGGCGCTGATGAAGGTGTCCCCTTTATGGATGATTACATATCAACACAAGAAAAAGTTGTCGACTATTTAACCCAGTTTTCTGGCATTAAACCAGGAGACTTGGATGCTAATTTCAGTAATAAACGGCTTACAGCGCTTAAAAACTCATATCAAAAATTAAAATATTTGGTAGATGTTGGTGTAATATTTGTCGGACATGGCTTAAAAAATGATTTTAGGTAAGGTATTTGATTTGAAATTTGAGTAAAAATTGTAAAAAAAGCGAAACTTTTGCTTGATATTAAAAGCGTCTTCATATGAAGTCTTAACTTTATACCTCCTGTTTTTCCTTAAAACAATTTTAGAGTCATCAATATTTATGTGCCCTCGGAGCAAATTATAGATACCGTTCACCTGTTTCACTTACCACATCATCGTATGGTGTCTTTGCGCTTCTTGGCATGGCACTTTCTAGGTTCGAAAAATATTGCTATTATTTTGAGCTAGAAAAGCTCATTTGATTAATTTTTTTTCTTCAGGCACAAAAATTCAATCAGAGACCCATGACTCCGTCGAAGATGCACGCACAACTTTGCAGTTATATAAACACTATTTGAAATTACAAGTTGAAAAGAAATTTACTGCATCTCTGAAGAACTTGTACGATAGAGGAAAACAATTACAGTGGAAAGTTCCGGAGGATTAAGGCACAATCAGTATACAAAAATTCTATGAAAATTATAAAGGCGTAAAAACAGTGCATAACTCCGTTAATATATATTCTTATATAAATGAAAAGTACAAAGGAATAACCGAACTGTGCAACAGGAAACACTTTTTGTTATTCTATTTTTTACGACACTTAACAAAAAAAAAAACAACAAAAAAAAAAACCAACAGAAAAAGCAGAAATATTTCGTTATCAATTGTATTTAAACACAAACAAAGCACACCAGCAACACATGTCATATACCCAAAATATTATGAAATAACGGCCAAATGAACAATTGACCTAATTTCCGTAAATTTGTTTCACAATTTAAAAAAAAAATTATTTTTAAACGTTTTAAATACTATATTTATTTTCTTAAAAAAATTAAAATCAAAATAAAACAATTTAAAATATATATTTTTAGAAAAAAATTATAACAAAACTATTGTTTGTCTTTTTCTTAACAAAAAAATATTTTGGTGAAGCCACAGCATAAATCAAGGAATATTATTCAAAAGCAAGGCGTTACTTCAAGGTTAATATTTTATAGGATTAATATCGATGGTTAAGCGCACTAAAGTGATAAGTGACCTTTTGACGAAAATAGGTTTACTGCATTTTTCAATCCATCAATATAATATCTACCTTGTGTAAATTCATTGAAAATGCATAGCCAGTGAATGCGTGTCAATTCACAGTTAAAATTACTGTTTTGTATTGAGATATATTGAAATTTAAAAACAAAATCGACGTTCCTGAACATTTTAAATTTTTCACTTATCACTTTTCTGCGCTTAACGATATGTCTCAACCAAGCCAATTCACAATCCAAAAAAAAACTTCAGATACTTTTTCACTTTGTTTATCTTCAACAGTTATTCAGATTTTTATCTATCCGGGATAATAATTAACGATCAACAGAAGAGAAAAAGTTACAAGAAACAAGAAAGTCAGCATTTTAGCACAATTCGAAAATAAAGTTCATATTTGTTAAAAATAATTTATTGAATCACTTTGTTGTTGGTTAACATTCAAAATTAAAATCGTTTAAATATTGTCGTAGTCTTCGTCTAATTCAAAAAAACAATTGTTATTTTTGGGAGCTATTGTTGATGAAGATGATGATACGGCGGCGGTAGTGACTGTGATAGACTGTTCATCTTTTTTTGTTTCCAATGCAGATGAGGAGGAGAAAGCATTGCGACACGCAGGATTAGTTGAATTATTATTTATCTGTTTATTTAATGGCGCTGCCACTAAAGGATTTAAAAACGAAGGCATCGTTGCGATATTGCCAATACTTATTGTAGCTACAGCAGGATCATTTCGTGTATTGGCTGAATTTGCAACAATATTTGATAGATCTATATTAATAACTGGTTCAGAGTCGAAATTAAAACCTGTTGCATTTTTATTTGCTATTGATGCTGGGGCGCTTAGTGGCGCAATCGGCAAAATAGACTTCTTGGCAGGTATAGCTAAGTTGCTGTATTCTATTTTCACCACAGGTTTATTGCAGAAGTCTATGTTAACAATCGGCGCAGGAATTGGTGGAAGCGTTGTAGCTATGTGTGGTGCTATGCTGACATTGGAAGAAGCCAGTTCATTGAAACCAGTTGGTTCTGATTGTGGTTGGTGCTTCAGTCGTCTCTGATGCTGGGTATTGAGAGTCTTCTTATATGATGACATTGCCTGATGGTTCTGCGTTTGCCAATTACCGGCAGCTGTTGCTGGTGCTGAATCAGTGCGATATAGTTTTGGTGGCAGGTGTGGTACATGGGCGGCAGTGGACAGAGAAGTGGTATGCCGAATCACTGAAGAACTAGGTGCTGCTATATTTGGATTTTCAATTGTTTGTCGTTGTCCGATTTGCTTTCTTATTACTGCTTCGCGATCTAAGTGGGCAATCCTCTCATTCTCATGAACAAATAATTGTTCCTTAGGTATTAGAGCCCGTTGATTGATAGACGCATTTGTTGCGACAAGTTTTGCGAGATCAGTGTCGCGGGACGCGTGTACTTGCGTGTCTTTATCATATATTTTCGATGCAGCACATATACGTTGGGGCGATACGCCCATATCCTCAGCTAAAGATTGCGTTGCCATTGCTGCTTGTCGTTTTAAATGCGCTCTCCTTTCTTCTACAAATGCACGCATATGCTCCTCATGTGTTGGCATATGCTTAGCCGTTGCTGCCACACTTCCATTCTCAGCATATTGATTCGACATAGGTGGCTGTTGAAAATCACCATTACTTTTAGCGCGAGTTGCTCGTGTTGAGGTCGATTGCATGCTCAAGTCATATGGTGTATCTGAGTCAGGATAATTCTGCTGTTCCGGTGAACTTTGTACATCGTCTTCGTTATAATTTGCCGCCTCTTCAGCGACACTGATATCGGGTACATTTTTAACCAATTCGCGTAGAAAGTCAAAACGTTGCTCCGCCATAATACATTGCTTCATATGAGAGGTCGAGAGTGTTTTTGCATTTCGAGAATTGGTGATTTTTAGTGTCTTGTTGAGTAATGATTCAACAAAGAGTTCAAGCGTTCTAGGTATATAAGGAAAAGGAAGAATAAAGATATGTGCAGGTTAAGGAAAACATAATGATATATAAAAATATATATAATTTTAGAATAATTAAAAAAGGATATAGATTATCACTGGTACTGCTTGTGCTACTTTTCCAATTTCCTCGTCGCTTTGCATAATCTTCTTTATGCGCCCCTAAAAGAAAATAAAACAAATATATTTATTAATGAATAAGTTCAAGACAATTGAAGATAACAGCTGCTTTTGATTCAATAACAGTGGATACGCGATTAGAAAAGTATTGAATTTGAATTGTGGTACGTCGTATATGTACATTGAAGTGTTCATGTTTTACATTTAGAGGTAGTAATTTAGCGCTAAGCCTACATATGTACTTAAAAGTTCTCCGAAATGCTGTAAGTGAATTGAAGTTATAAAACAAAAGCTAGGAGTCACAACTTTAGTTAATTTCAATTTTAATTTCAGTTTAACTAAAATCTGTTTTTTAACCGAAGAGTCATCTAGGTCTTACTCAAGCGAATGAATAAATTCATGTCTTAAATGATTTTTTTCAGGTTTATTTCAAGCATGTAAGAAAATAGAATTTAATTAGCATTGGGCTGATTCCGCACTAAATAGGAATGAAAACATGAATCCTTAATGTATAATTCATTCAATTTTTGGCTCTCGTATTAAAATGGAATCAAAATATATTCCTTTTGCAACTTAATTTCAATTTTAATGCTTTTTTATGTTTTTTTGACAATTGGATAATAAAAACTCCGAGTAAAAAAAAAAATTTTTTATATTTTGTTTAGATTTAAAACGTTGAAATGAGCGATCTATTGATACACATAAAAAAATGAAGGTTAGCAATCTTAAAAAAGATAACAATGTTGTCTAAGAACTGGTTATAATACGGATGGTTATTTTAATATTTAAAATATTAAAACTGAGTGTTTTTTCTTTGTCACACCCGTGCCAAAAAAATTCAATAGTTTTCCTAAGAAGTTACATGTGTACCTGATAAAAATGAAACTTTTATAAAATGAGAATATGCTTGTTTTACATAAATTGGTAAACTGTTTTTTTATAAAACGGCAAATCCAGTGTCACTCACGTTTCAGTCATAGCAGTAAACATAAATTTTTCTCCATTAAATATAAAAGCTTTTTACATTACCGCAACAAAAAGGGGGTTTCGAAGTTTAAACCCCCCAAAAATTATTGTAGTACCAAGCAAAATAAAATTAAATCAAAGTGATTCATATGAAAAGCAATTACACATCTTACCAAATGAGCAAAAACCCCAAATGTATATTTCAAATCGATTCTGTTTGATACATAATATTCTAATTGTCATTCTGAGCACTTGAGGGGTTTTTGACAATACCCTTTGTCGCCACCGAAATTATTAAGGGAATTTCCTCTAAAATTGTTATTTTTCGTTATTTTTTATAATTTTTTTTTAAACTCAAACTAACCCAAACTTTGCAGGAATTAAGTTTATAGTGAAGTAATGTGATTCAGTAAAAAAGAATTCCAATTGACTTCCGAAACTGGAGTAAAAATTTACAATTCATAATTTT
Organism: Tetanocera ferruginea; assembly: GCA_958299015.1. Taxonomy (NCBI): domain Eukaryota; kingdom Metazoa; phylum Arthropoda; class Insecta; order Diptera; family Sciomyzidae; genus Tetanocera; species Tetanocera ferruginea. The sequence continues at coordinate 121,360,030 of OY282640.1, forward strand.
CCAACGTATTTTCTCGAATCTGTTTCCTAAAAATTTGGCTAAATTGTCAAATATTATCCGATTTTAAGAAATAAGGGCTAATTAGAAAAAAGATGTTGGTTTGATTTTGCTTCTGTTCTCCCGTTTATCAGTAATCTACTAAAGTTATACCGAAATAATATCTTTTTTAACGAACATTTTTCGAACACTCTTCCAAAAAGTCTCATTCATTAAAATCGGATACTATTTGTGCAATTTTGAGGGAATGTCATGAAACTGTTTTCCAATTACAGTTCAGAAGAATAATAAAATATTTTAATTTAATATTTCGTCGACCTCTCTTAAAGTGTTGGTTTGTTATTTGTTTGGGCTTAAGGTCAGGTCACTATTTTATATTAAAACAAACTAATTTGTTTATAATAAAATTTTTTATTATTTTGTCCAATATTTCGAACTCCGCCGGAGTTTATCATCAGGGACACTGTTATATTAAACACAAAGTTTAACAATAAAAATCCCAGGAACATAAACGAACAGTTATAGCCTTAAAAACTAAATTGCAGCAACGCGCCTTCGTTGTCTACTAGTAGACTACAAACTAAACTAAACTGCTGTACAGCTTCTGTACGGCCAAAATGTCCTTTGTTATCAAATACTGATCTACAATTCACCAATTCGTGGTGACCGTGGCATGCAGGTTAAATGTGTGGCTTAGCATGCTCGGAGCCCGAGATCGATTCCCAGTCGCGGCAAAAGTTTTTTTCAATAAAAAGATTTTTCTGATCGGTCACCTCGGTCAAAGTTCTTTCAAGGGCTGAAATGCCCAATTTGTGTTTGTTTTTTTTTTCGTATCCAAATAATAAACGTATTTTTGGACAAACAGATTCCGCTATTCAATCTTGATTGCGTGACTTACATTTTTTGGTGGAAAAGTATGCAATTGAAAGCAATTTTTGAATTTTTTTAATACTTATAAAATACTATTTATAAAAACTTAACTTAAATCTTAAATATGAATGTTTTTTAAAGGGTTGGGTCGGTTTGAAAATGAATTTTGTTTTTGCCTTATGACATTGTTCAATATGTCCAGAATATTCTCCCTAAAGCTTGAGTCCAAACATATTTTTGCAAATTGGTTGTCATGATTTCCCAAAAAGTTATAATCAATCTTGTTAAAATTTGGAACCCTTCTTCAAGATACATTATCTAGTGCTTCAATTATTTAGTTAGTATATTTACAAAAAATAGTTATGATATGCTTTGTTTGAGCCCACGAAACCCACCTAGCTCATTAACTTAACTATACTTCTATTGGAAAATATTACTACCAAGAGTTAAAAATTATTGCTGTAATATGAAGCCTTGGCTTTTTATATAAAATTATATGGGTACAATAAGTCTTAAGCTCATTTTATAAGTTCATGCAAAAAGTTTTATATAGATTTACACATTACGAAAAAATTATCTTTAAATGGTGTTTCACTCACGTTTCCGGACGATTAATTACCTTTTTTTTGCATCGTGGTTAATCTGGTGAACTTTATTAAGCATATTTTGTAAAAAAATTTTTTCTTAATATTAAGGAAATTTTTAATTTTGAAGAAAAAAAAATTTTTGTGGAAAGGATTATGTAAACAAAAAAAAATCTTTATTTTAAAAAAAAAACCCAAAAACGTTTTTGCGTTCGTTTTTTACTTCTCGTGCTGCTCTATTTTGAAATTATCTGCAAATTGCTTTGAATTAATGATTTAATCCATCAAATAATCTGAACGCTATATTGTGTTGCTTAAAAAAAATAACAGTGATTGGATTTCAATCTGGATTTGGTTTAATTTATTAACTTTGTTTCGTCTGCTAACATAACTTCACTTTATGTTGCAAAATGAGTTCTGCTTGTGAAATTTGCAAGTCAGAGTGGGACACAGTGGGTGTTTTCATCTCGTGCGCTGGCTGCTCCAAGATCTTTCACGCCAAATGTGCGGGACTATCTGCAAGAATTGGTGATGCGCTATCTGGTTCCTCTAATATTCCTCTCAGAGCTGATGAAATCGTCGGTTGGCATTGTAGAAGACGTAGTCCGTCTGCAAAAACCGTGTCTGAACATGCGGGGCATTGTAATAAGATGCATGACAATGCAATTTCCGTCACTAAGGTTAGTACTGATGAATCCGTGCAATTGTCTAAAAAGCCAACCAGAGCTAAGTCTACAGCTAAACAAACTGCTGAAGTTCTTGATGCTAATGCTAGTGGTCTCGTACCTAGCCCTAATGTACCGCCTTCTGTTCCTGATATATCTGTTCATGACGCTACTCTCTCTTCTGCTGCTACTGTTCTGCCTAGTGCGATGCTTTCTCCATCTCTACATCCAAATACTGTTAAACGCTCTAATACTGATCCTGCCACTCAAGTTCCTGCTAGTGTTGATGCAATGAATTGTCGTATGCTGAAGTTGTCTCTCATGGTTTTGCGTGCGTTGGAAGCAATGCCAACATTTATGATGAAACCTCTGTGTTAAATGCAACTAATGTTCCTACTTCTTATCAATCTGGATTTGTTGGGGCCAATGACAATCATGAATTGGACATCGTAGTTGACAAAAAATTCTTACATCTCTCAGCGTTTAAGTCTAATGTCACCGAAGAGAATATAATAGCATATGTGGTTAAACATGCGTCAATTGCTCGCGATCATATATGCTGCTATAAGCTTGTGAAACGAGGCATTGCTGCTGAGAGTTTACAAAGCATAAGTTTCAAATTTGGTATTTCCGAGCACCTCATCAATGAAATAACGAAGCCTTCCTTGTGGCCTAAAAATGTCCGCGTTCGCCCTTTTAAAAATTTTCTAATTGTGGGAATAACAGACCTGTTGAACTAGTACCAAGTCAAGTTCTATCTAATGTAAAGCCTAATCTCCTTCTCTATTTCCAAAATATGTCTGGAATGAGAACCAAAGGATCTTCTATCTTTAACACTACATCGCATAGTGATTTTGACATTATTGTGTTTTATTAACACTAATATCTACCAAGTTTTCCGTAAGAATAGAGATGCGAATAAGACTGGCCTCTCTCATGGTGGCGGGGTCCTTATCGCTGTGAAACATAAGCTTCGACCAAATATTTATAATCTATGGAATGATGACTCTTTACTGGATCAACTTTGTGTTTCGATGGAAGGTTCCAATGGATCTCTTTTTGTATGTGTCTCCTATGTGCCACCTAACAGCTCTAAAGCTTTATATACCTCTCATGTGGATAATGTTCTCACTCTACATACCTCTTTAATGGCGGACAGTCACTTGGTTGTTTAATACCATCGAATATAAATAAGTCATTTGAAATCAATTTAATAGACAGTTTTCTGGGTAACCTGTTGCAAGTTAACGCGTTTTTGAATAAAATTAATAAGATCTTAGATTTAATTTTTGTTTCAAGAAATATAAGATTCAATTTATATGAATGCGTATCTCCATTCTCACCAGTAACTGTTCATCAACTGCCTCTCATTCTTGAATTTGAGTTTTATGAATTTCTGCCTTGTGTACAAGATAACTATTTTTTTAACTATAGTAATTGTAATTTTAATACTATTTCGTCTCTCTTGAATGATTGTGATTGGGATAATCTGTTTTTTTGGAAAAAGTACCGCAACGTGCTATGACATATTTAAATCTATAGTCCATAATATCTGCAATGATAATATACCGAGTTTCCCGAAAGAAGTATAAGCTGCCCGGTACACTCCAGGCCTAAAAAAACTAAAAAGTCTACGGAACAAATTTTTTAATTTATTTAAAGTAACTAATAACTCCGATTATCAACTTAAACACTCATAAGAGAATTTAACTTTTTGAACAAATTTTGTATAAACAGTACATTCTTAACATTGGAACTAAAATAATCACCAATCCTAATTCATTTTGTAATTTTATTAAATCTAAAAAAGATGGATCGAATATCCCCACTTAAATGCTCTATAATTATAAACGTTCTCATTTAATTTCGGAGACCGTTGATCTATTTGCGGATTATTTTAAATCTAATTTTGAACATGATGTTCTGTCACTATATTCTGCCAATCTTGATGATGTTACTGAATGATTGACTTGGGTTCTCTGTCGTTATATCATGCAGAAGTTTCTAGGCTCTATCCTTATTAAAATCCTCTTTTAAGTCCGATGTTGATGGTTTTTTCTCTATTCTGTTAAAAAATTGTTCTTGTGCTTTCTCTAAGCCTTTGTATTTGATTTTTAATAATTCATTATTAAGTGGCAATTTTATTGATTGTTGGAAGATTGCTTCTATTACACCAATTTTTTAGAGTGGTGCCAAAGATGATGTTTCGAATTATCGCCCTATCTCAAAGCTTTCCAATGTCTCAAAAATTTTTGAATCTTTAATAAAATCTAAACTTTACTTCTTACTCAAGCATCAAATATGCACAGAGCAACATGGCTTTGTGAAGGGTAGATCAGCTGTGACTAACTTGTCAACTTTTTCTCATTACTGCGTTTCATCATTTGAGTTGGGCTTGCCAAGTAGATGTGGTTTACACTGACTTCTCGAAGGCATTTGACAAAGTGCCTAATTTACTGCTTATCAGAAAACTAGCTAAAATGGGATTTCACTCGGCCATACTAAAATGGTTTGAATCTTACTTAGTCTCTAGGAAGTGTTCTGTTTCCATAAATAATGTCCATTCATATAGTTTTCTGGCGTTATTTGGGGTGCCACAAGGTAGTGTTCTTGGCCCTCTTCTATTCATTCTATTTATCAATGATATTAATAAGTGCTTCAGTAACTCACAATTTCTGCTTTATACCGATGATTTGAAGCTTTTCTCTAAAATATCTACTAATGATGATATCACTTCACTCCAATCCGATCTTAATAATGTCTTGGATTGGAGTGTTCGCAATGGCCTTCCTCTTAATATCAATAAATGTTCGCATGAAACATTAAGTAAATCACCATTTCCTATAAAGTCAACGTATTCTCTGGGCGGAAGCCCACTAGAGAATGTGAATGTAATCCGAGACTTGGGTGTGTTTTTTGATAATAAGTTTTTATTTATTGAGCACTTAAACTTTCTGTTACCTAAAGCATACTCACTTCTTGCTTTTATTCGTAGAAACTGTACTGATTTACGCGACCCGCACAGTCTTGAAGTTTTATTTAATTCTATTGTCAGATCTTGGCTTGAGTACGCTTCCATAATTTGGAATCCTGTCTATGATGTTCATACTCTAAGATTGGAACGTGTTCAGAAATCCGCAACTAGATCAATGTTAAAACCACTTTATACAACTATGAACCTCCCATATTATTATGTGCGTTGCTTATTAATAGGTATAAAATCTCTTGAAACTCGAAGAAAACTTCATTCACTTTTATTTATTCATGATATTGTATCTATCAAAATTGATAGTCCTTTATTATTGCAATTAATTGATTTCAATATCCCGTCTAGGCAGTTGCGATATTTTAAAATCTTTTTTATTAAACAACATCGTACAAATTATGCCTTAAATGAGCGCCCATAACAAGAGCCTTAATATTATATAATGACTTGTCCACGAAGTTTAGTATTGACTTTTCTGTGCCTAAAGATTGTTTAAAAAACTTTCCTTCTTTTATTTTATAGCTAAGGCCCGTTAACTTATCTCCGAAGTTTAAATTCCTTAATCTCAGATTTCGTAAACGGAGTTTAAATTTTAAACTCAGTTAAAATTATTTTTGTAACTTATCTCATTTTTATCGGCAGTTTTCTTAAACTCTGTTTAAAAATTTAAACTGAGATTAAAAAACATATTTGAGCGGCACTGTAGTAAAAATTCTACAACTTTGACGTAGAACATCAAAATATTTCAAACATTTTTGATAAAATAACGCAAATTGTCAGTTTCATTGAAATATTTTTTTTTCAAAACTTAAAATATGTTTGTTTTTTGTTTATTGTTTTGATTGTTTTGAAGTATGATTTATTAATTATTTATTATTTTTTGTTTATGATTGAGAATATTTCCAATGTTCTCAGAGAATTTTTGACAAAATCTAAGTTTAAATTTTTTAAACCTAGAATTTCTGTGTTTAAATTTAAACTTGCCTCACCAAGTTAAACTTAGATTTTTTGAGATGAGGTATCGGCGTTAAAATTTAAACTGAGGTTAAGGCATTTTAAACTTTGTTTAAGCTAAACTTTGTTTAAAATTGAGATCAGTTAACGGGCCTAAGTGTTGTTATTGTAATTTATTTTCTAGTTTGTCAATTGATTTTATTTGTTATTCTTTGTAAGCCATATAACATTGTAAGCCAATTTAATTTAATTTATTAAAAATGTTCTCATTTCTAGTCTGTAAGAATTTATGATTCATAGACTCAATCTAAATAAATAAATAAATAAAATCTGTATGTAAACCCTGAACTGTACGAAATCCTAATTCGTTGATCCTTACGCACATTTAAAATACCGCGCCAAATTTGACTAAATGACTAACCTATTAGCAATTCCGTCGAGGCCAAAGGCTTAAAATAATGATTTAATTAGATCTTTTTAATCTTTGCTAAGTTTGTTTTCTTATATGAATCCGGATTTAAGTATAATTTGTCTCTATATTTTTTTTTCATACGTTCTTTTAGTGTCGGCTTTCACTTGTTCTTGGTGTTTTCGTCATCTTCTTTCATTTCTAATACAAAAATAAAAAAAAACGGGGTTTTTATCGGCATCAAAAGCGCCATGGAATGAACTAGAAGAAACAATTTTGGTTGAAAAATAACAAAATGGCGGCGTTTTTTCGAAAGTTGTCAAGTTTTTTTTGGACAAAATTGGCCAAAAACTTAAAAACTATAAAACCGATTTTTCTGTCCGTAGTTCATTCCATGCATCGTCAAGTGTAAAACAACATATTCAAATTTCAGTGTCGAGTAGTTTTTGTTTTATCACGCCCACCATGACTTTTTTAATGATTTTTTAAAAAAATTCCAGTAGGTATATATGTGATTAAAATATTAAAAAAAAATTTTTTGCGTAATTTTTTTTCCGAAAAATATATTTTTAATTTTTCAAAACTATATCTTTTTTTTATTCAACTTATACCCATTGTAAAACATTAAAATACAAAAATGTTAAAATAAAAAAGACAAGCTAGTACCGGTAGAAGAGAGGCTCACAAAAGTTGAAATCTTGTTCTTCTTCCCCAAATGAATTCACACGGTTGTCGGAGTCGCAGGCAAATATAACTTTGAAGTTGTCAAGGAGTTTACATACTTTGGAAACGCCGTAAACAGCAACAACAATTTCAGCCTTGAGATTAAGCGAAGTATAACAATTGCTATTAGGTGCTATAGCCTGTTTCAAAAGAAAATAACATTTTCGCGCATGTTTGAGAATAAGAAAATAATTTTGAGTGTTCTTCAATCAAATACAATTTAATATTCTCTGAGAAAAAAATTATTGTTTATTCCAAGCAGAGCTGTAAAAGAATGCATTCAATTTGATTGCTTCTACAAAATTTTGAATCAGTGAATAACGAAATAAGAATACATTCAATGAATGCAAAATTGATCCATGAATAAAATTTTGAATTCACAATCAATTTTTAAAAATTGATTAATTATTCATTTCTATTATTCATTTGTCGTTATTCTGAATAATGTATTAATTTTGTTATTCAAATGAATGCTATTTATAAAGAATGCTATTCACAAAGAATGCAATTCACAAAGAATCGTAATTCATTTTGCATTCATGCATTCATTTTTTATTCATTATTCATTTTTTATTTATTATTCATTTTTCAAGAGCCTCAGAAAACCCTACAAACATTTTATGAGGATCTCCAAAAAATGACTCTAAGAAGAGTGTTTTTTATGCGTGTTTTATGATGACTCATTAAATTGACTCATGAAAGAGTCTTTAATATGATTGTTAAATGATTGCTCAAAAATAAGACTCATACAAGAGTCATTATTGTATCGGATTTGTGAGTACTCATAAAAGAGACTCATTTAAGAGTCCTAAATATGACGGTGATAAGATTGTTACAAAAAAGACTCATAAAAGGATCATATATTTATTGATATATGCGTTAATCATAAAAAAAAACTAATAAAAGAGTCTTATATACGAGTGTTTCATGTGTAAATAGAATCGGATTATTGCAAAAGCACCAATCTAATAAATAAATAAGAACTTAATCAAGCATATTCTTTTTTTTAATTGTATAAAACTTTGTAACTGTCCGTTATGCTATCTACACGCTATCATGGCGTCGCTTTTCGGAGAATTGTTTGTTTGTGGCGATAAACATGCATTAAAATTGAACTACAACAAATATTAGTTTCAAAAATACTACTAATATGAGTCTTAAAGGAGTATTAAATATGAGTATTAAAAGAGTATTAAATATGAGTATTAAAAGAGTACTAAATATGAGTCTTTAAAGAGTATCAAATATGAGTCTTAAAACCGTCATTACTATGAATCCAAAAAGACTCATAAAACAATCATTTTTATGAATCATATTTTGGGGCCCACAACATACGAAAATGTACTCATAAAAGAGTCTTTTTTGAGCGCATTATGACGAAAAAACCTCATTTATATGAGGCTTTAAAGAGTCTTTTAAGAGTCATAATTTTTGCTGGGAATGTTTCCAGGGCAAGTTTGAAAAGTTTGAGTCTGTTAGTAAAAAAGTGTGAATGTGTTGCAACTTAAAAGGCAACTTAATAGAAAAATTGAACGTGTAGCCACCAAGTAAATATAAAGTTCGAAAAAGTATTCAGGCTTCGGTTGTAATATCCTGCGACCCAAAATAGATTTCGTAATAGCACAATAAAATTTATCAGTGGTTTTTAAAGTAATGTGTCAAAAACAGTAAAAAAACACTCAGAAAAACTTAAAGTTCAGCAAACAGTACAAAAGAGCAATAAATTACGCTCAATAAAATTTCTAGCTTTAGAAATAATTTCTCACTGCGCATCGAAAAATGAAACTAAAAAATGTTCTTCTCTTTTGAAGCGAGCTATACTACGGGCTAAGTAAGGAATTAGGTTCCAGAGCCCTCTCTCGATCGACAAAACATACACTCTACAAGACGCTCATTATACCTGTGCTTTTCTATTCTCTATAAATTTAACACGTAAATTAAATGATAAATTAGAGTTCTCTCCTGCACATGTGACAAAATTCTCACTGACAAAACTAAAATAAATATTTGGGTCCAATGGGAGGCAAATTGCTTGTAGGAAGCTAAATAAAGAGATACAAATCAATACTTATTTATTACGATCAAACACTGAGGGGGTAGTGTTTTGATGTGGGTTGCTATGGCTTTAAATGGGGTATGAACCTTCAAATTTACTGAAAATAATATGGACCAATTTACATTTTTGGATAATTTACAACGAGCAGTCGGCTGAAAAAGTACATCCACTTCCAACAATTTAGTTCAAACAAAACAATGCTTTGAAGCAAAACGTACCAAATTGTACGCGAATTATTGTTATACTAAGTTTCCAAGCAGTTAAATGCTCCCCTGCAGTCCCCAAATTCAACCTCATTGTTTACCTTTGTGATGAAGTAAAGAGCAGGTTGAAAAATGCCAATCGCAGCATTTATTTACGTAAACTAAAAAGAAAAAATTTGGGAAGACTTGCGAAACATTCCATTTTCTGAGACCCAAAACTTGGTAAACTCGATTCCAAGACCATTACTTCTTGTCATATCATAAGATGTACGCTCAATTTTGTGTCATTAAAAGTTTTTTTAGATTTCGTTTAAAAAAAGGGTTAATTACATGCTTTTTTTAATTCTTTAAATAAAATATAAAAAAAAAACACAAAACAATTTGGCCGTTTCAGCCCTTGAAAGAACTTATTATGATCATTTGTGTTGTCCGAGGACTGGACCTAAATGTTTTATGCCGACTCCGAACGGCTGAAGTTCATGTTCTCAAGAAGCTTTATATGGCATTATTTACTCTCTGAGGTTTGCCATTGCCTGCAGGGATGTGACGGCCGAACAGAAAAATGTATTTCTATTGAAAAAACTTTTGCCCGAGGCTACGACGCCACACACTTAACACGCACGACTAAGGGCGCACCTGACTAGCCGCATAAAATAAACTGACTAAAATATGCCAGTTGTAATATACTACAAAAAAATTAAAAAATTTGAAAAAAGTGGCTCTATAGTAGAAATTAAAGCTTTTCATAACTTTATGGTCTTCGCTCAGTTTTGTGAGTAACTAAAATTGTGAGTAAATAATTGTTATTTTGATTTTTTTAATATATCAACAAAATTTATAAAAATTGTTAATTTTAATTTAATGTTACAATTAGTATTTGTTTAACTTAATTTTTAGTTTTATATTTTTGAAAACACTCATAAAATTCTATTTAATACACATACCAGAAAAATATCAGACAAAAAATGTTATATTATAATTTGGATGATTAATTTTTTAACCATTATTTTTTATATATAAAATTTTAGTTTCCCAGACTGATATTTCGGAAATTGAACAAGATGACGGAAAATGCTTCAGAAAAATGTATTAAGGCGGTCGAAAGAAAAAAATATTTCAATGGCAAATCGGAATGTGCTTGAATTTTTAAAATAGGAATGCCAATTTTTTTATTTCAGAATCGTTTGCTACAAAAAATATGCAATTTTTACTAGAAATAATTTACTCAACAAAGCTTTAATTTCACTGTAGCAAAATACTTACTAGCTATTTGATCGCGTTCAAAAATTGTTGTTTAGATTTTCGATTGCTAGGCCAGACTATCCCCCGTCTAAAATTGCAGACATGATCAAAAAGTTTCATAAGATTTAATTTATTATTCAAAAAATTTTACTTGAAAATTCATAAAAACATCGTAGTTTTTTCAAAAAACTCAATTGGTGCCTTCTTAAAAAAAGGAGGTAAAATTAAATTTTGTCTACATTTTATGAACATCAATTACGATGATAGAAATTCAAATAGTTCTTGAGATTCATTGCAAAAACTGTATAAGAGCTTAAAAAATTCTATTTTATGAAAGTTTTTTTTGTTTTTGTTATATTGACAAAAACGCTTCTTTTGAAAAATAAATTAATATGATTATCTTGATAAGCGAAACCAACTAATTCATCAAAAAGTTCTTCCGTTTAAGTACTTCCGAAAAGCACGAATTCTGTTAACTACAGTGTCATAAGAGAGAAATTGTAGGCATTGTTTAAGAAACAGGAGCAGATTAGGATATCAAGCATTATATTATTTTATTAAATTATTAACATTAAAGAGATCTCTTTCGAAGGTTACTTAGTTGGATATCAGTTAATTCTTATGTTATTTCATAATGCGATATTGTCATATATGATTCATATGCATCTTTGCAATCCGTAATTTATAAATCTAAATTTATACTTATTATAAACGTATATATAACAATAGTTTAGTGATAAAAAAACACTATGTTCCTTTATACTTCGAGCACAAGGTCACCAATCTTCTTCCTATCTTTAGAAGGCCAGCATAGACAAAACTCCACTAAATTTTTAAATTTAAATAAGAATAAAATTTGTATGTAAAACAACTTAAAAAAACAAGCAAAATATTACATTCTGGACAAACTTTAGCACTGTGAAAAAAATCGATTCAAGAGAGCGCTAGCGCTCCCATCGTACGTGTAACAATAAGTTTGTTTTGTTTTTACATATCTTAATACTGTTTTACTATCTTTGCTTACCGCTGGAAAGCGTGCGTTATATTTTTTCTTTTTTGATGGCATTTTGGTACCAAGTTTTTTTTTAAATTGGCGAAGATTTTCACAGCAAACTTTCCAGGTCTTCTTTTTGTATTTATGTTCTATTTCTCCTGTGTTCTAATTATTTTATTGAGGGTTGCAAGCGAAGAGTTTCTTTTGTATTTCAAAATATTATTCGTATGTAAATGTATTTTTCTTTAAGTTTCTGCTTATTTGTATCATCAGAATATTCGCGCAGCTATTGATTTAAATAAAAACTCCAATGCACTTAAATTCTTTAATCTTCACAAAAATTTTATAGAATGTCACATCTAATATTACTTTTCGTCTAAGCTAATCTGTTAACGGCGAAGCAGAATGTGGATAACTTTGTCTCCGTTGATTGGCCGAAGGTGATAAAAAACGACAGTTGGCGTGGAGACTTAAGTGTTGCACAACAAAATCAGGGCTGCCTGTTATAAGTAAATCGTTGTAGATAGAGCATCCCTTCGATTCATACCTCACCAACGTAAGCTCAAAGAATGCGATACTTTTGTCGTCTGTTTTTGTCGCCATATTAGAATTAAATTGAAGCTGGCTACAGCAACATTTGATGTCGGGCAACAATGTTGTCACGGTTGTCTCCAAAAGTTCATCCCATAAGAAATACATGTGAAAAAAAAGTGACGTTTGATGCTCGTCGCTCGTTGTCGTCATTGTGGATGGGCTAAAAAGTAAATGTCAGCCATTGTTTACATTCGTGTTTTTTTCATGCCGGCTGCTCGAGTGCTCGTTTTTGTGTTCAATTTATATATTTAATTGCAAACTTTGATGTGAGTTTATTAAATAATATTATATAATTTATATTCGATTCAATAACCTGAAAAAATATTGCTGATTTCACTAAGCACTTTCTGCTGTAGCTTGTTGTTGTCGCGTTTAAAAAATTCAAGTCGCCCGAAATTTCTCTACAACGACATAGTGGAGACCTGTCGTCCGTCGCCCGTTGTCGTCATTGTGGATGGGCTATAAACATTCGATACAGGAACACTAGTAGGGTTGCATTGGTGATAAATAACAACTTACTTTTTAAATAAATTTTTGATATTTCAAAAACAAAACTGTCGGTGAAAAATAAAATGGTACACTTGAAATAAGTTCTTGTTATTACAAAAAATGACATAATTTTACTTTAGCGACCAGGCCCGAATATTGTTTCTTATTTTTATATAACGTATATAGACCTCTTAAACCCAATGGTGAAATAAAAAATTGTCGTTTCATATTGGTTTAGAAGATAAAATTCGCGAAAATTTGAAAATTTAGTGCAAATGTTTACATGTTTGGTAGCTAATATAACTTTTTACTTTATGAAATCTTAATCTAAATGTGGATTTTTAAGGCTTATAAAAGAAAACAATGCAATATCGTGAAAAGCTCAAAAACTATATAAAAATTTGATAAATTCGTATTTGTAAACAAGAAATTGTAAACAAAATTAATTAATTTCAAAAGTAAAATAAAATATTAAAAAAGCATTGGAATGTATTTATTTATTTATTTATTACAAGCTTAGCTTTTGAGGCTTTATAGTTTTTAAAATTTAGCAATACACAAAAAATTATTATTATTATATATAACATAATAAAATATTATACGATAACAAAAATTAAATAATATTTGTATTTAACGTTAATTTAATATTCGATTTTTTAATATAATACAGATTATAGTGTCGGCCTAGGACGATGGGAGGTATCTAGACAAACAAGGTCCGTACGCCACACTGATAAGTATAACCATATATATAATACATATTACTCACAGCGAGGTGGTATTTCGACAAACAAGGTTATATTTATCACACCATTTTCTTTAGATGCAAAGAAATGGTTGCGAACTTTTTGCCTCTTTGGCCTTTCATTATTATTATATATGTTATACAAATCGTCCTCGCATAGTTGAAGGAAAAAGTCCAAAAAATACAACCAGCACGGCACGACAAAAAAATGCGTTAACATTCCCAAGTATGTTCAATTATATTAATTTAGGAGGTCCAAAATAGGTTCAGGTTCATTCAGATGTATTTATTGTTAACAGAATCACTGTCGGTACTGCAGATAATCTATAATTTTAAGTTTAATTGAGTACATGGATTCATTTAAAGATTAAACATCTGAAACGGAATTAAAGTCTCCGCAAGCGCTACTTAGTGGTTTATTTTGCAAGTAATAAATTCTACAGAAGTTCATAAAAAGTAGCTCAAAAGATCTTCTCACTCTCAAAAAAAATTGTTAGTTCTAACAATAAAATAACAATAATCTTGGTTAAAATACCATTGACAATAGCAATTGTTGATTTCTTGTTAGAAATAACAATCAAAATTGTATATTTTTCGAAATGAAATTTTGATGGTTGTCTTGTCATTTATGGAAGTTAAAATGTCAAAATTCAAACGTCAAAAATTGTATGTCAAAATTTTAAAGTCAAAAACTAAATGTCAAAATTTAAACGTCAAAAAATTGAAAAAATTATCTGTCAAAAAATAAACTCTCAAAAAATTTAACATCTTTAACGCCTGCATTTAAAATACAAATTTTATTAAATAATATTTAACAAGCTTATAACAATTACAATTTACAAGCCTATAGCTTTGTTATATTCAAATTTTCTGTCTACTCTGCTTTGAAGCTAATATATTTGCATGGAAAAGTCTTTAGAATCCCCAAAGAATCGTTTGGATTCAAAGTCATGGTTAAACACCAAACATTACATCCATTACTACATACATATACATTAAGCATAACTCACCTATTTGTTAATGTAGGAAGATTTAGTAGTTGCAACCGATATTCCAAAGATGGTAGATTAAAGTCAGTACTACAATAAAGATTATTTAGGCAGAACAAATATTTTCTGAACGGATTCAATGTCATCGATTTAACAACCATATCGTGGGCACCATACAATTGAAGCATATTCTAAGATAGGCCGAACTAAAGAAGTGAATAAAGTTTTCGTAATAAAAGGATTATTAAACTCTTTTGCCCAACGTTTAATAAATGCTAGGGTACTATTTGCTCTCCCAAGCACAAATTCTTAAGAGTTGAGCCCTGGACGAACAATTTTATTTTTGAATTAGGTCCTATAGCTATCTTCAGCAAAAGTAATACGCTTACAGATTAATTACAGGAAAGCTAGTTGTCTATAAGTGTTCTGTTCTATTTCACATTATCTCACAGTAGTTTAAGAGAGTTGTGTTATAAGAGCATTCTTGCGAAGATTCTGCATCTTACAAGCCATTTCTTACAGACTTCTACAAGACATCAGTCATCAAGTCAAAATCTGAAGAGTTTAATCTTTATAAATTAAGTCTTATAGACATTTCCAAGGCTTATATTGAAGGAGTTCTGATCTTATCTGGTATACTGTAAAATTAAGGGCCCTGTAAGTGTCAATAAAGAGTATATTATATCCAAAAATGACATTTGTCAGAGTAGAAAACTTTGTATAAGAACAATGGTCCGACTAGAAGAGTACTACTCTGATTTTAAGAGTAGCGGTCTGGCTAGAAGAGTATCACTCTGATTATTAGAGCAATTGTCTGACTAGTTAATGCTTTTTCAAAATGGTGGTTCTACAAATTTCCTTTTAGTCCTTAAGTATATACTTAAGTATATTATTTTTGAAGTAAGAGCTGTACTCTTGTGTGGAGCATCAACTCTTAAAACTGCCTTACAGTACATTTATTGAGAGTATAGTATAATTTGTTAATTAATTAAAACTTTTAATGTTGATTTTTGCGAAAGAGGACAACTTCTAACCGAGGTGCAATATAAGATTCATACGGTAAAGCTTCCATCGTAATGAAATTTATGCGTTTATGTGATAAAATATTACATCACGCATAAACAATATTATAGATAAAATTATTTGGGAAGTATTGAATGTAAACATAATCCTAATAAAAAATATTTGATTGTATTGATGTTTACGTATTTATGTTTTAATTCTCTTAAGAGTATATATCTGCAAGAGATCTGTAAGTCTTGTCTAAGACAATGCTTCTAAGAGTGTTGATCTTGTTTCAGTGGTCTAAGAGGTCGATATGAGGGTGCTCTTCAAATAACAACTTGCACTTATATTGTGCCAAAATGAGCTTATAAGAGTTTTACAAGTCTCTTACAGATATCGTTTAGAGGTAATCGTAAATGAGTCATTCTTAATAATTTCTCTTTAGGAAGTCTTTAGGATAAAATAAAGATAGTAATTGTTGCTTGGGCTATTTACTATTTTGTTAATATGAATAGCGGTATTCACGATCGTGAGTTTCTGGTCTTGTATTCTATAATTTTGATAAGTTTGATATTTGTAGTAAATTTAACAATTGTACACGAACAAAACATGAACATTTTCCTAATACTACAAATACTAATTTTACAATGGTGGAACCCTATTGTAAATTGTGCATAGTATTTGTGTATTTGACAAACAGCTGACTTGACGGTCTATGGCAGCACTGCATTGTAGGAGTGCTCACAATCTGTAGCAAATTCTTTTTAATTTACTAAAAATACTACAAAAACTACAAACAAACCAAAACCGTAGTTTAGGATCCATGGTAACTCCAAGATCATGAAAACTATCTGAGGATTCTAATGTGTAGTCAAAAATTTTGAAATTACACTTTAAAAATGGTTTTCGCGAGAAGGTCATGTGCTTACATTTTTTCATATTAAGATTCATGAGATTTATTCAACACCAGCTATGGAGATTGTTGATGTCAATTTGCATAAATAAACCATCGAATTCATTCTTAAAAGAAAGGAATAGTTTGACATCGTCGGCTTACATCAAGA
This sequence comes from Tetanocera ferruginea, assembly GCA_958299015.1. Classification (NCBI taxonomy): domain Eukaryota; kingdom Metazoa; phylum Arthropoda; class Insecta; order Diptera; family Sciomyzidae; genus Tetanocera; species Tetanocera ferruginea. Next base: position 121,376,599 of record OY282640.1, read on the forward strand.
TGTTAGAATGCTTTATGACCGATGGCGAATCATTTATAATATGTAGAAACAAAAGAGGCCCAAGGTGACTTCCTTGGGATACCCCAGAGATAACAGGAAACTCGTATGATTTCACGAGTATAAATAGAACATATTGGGTTCTATTACTTAGATACGATTCGAACCATTTCACCATTTTTGTGGGAAACCCTATCAAAGATAATTTTAGAATCAAGAGCTTGTGATTAACAACATCAAAAGCTTTGCTAAAGTCCTTGTAGATAACATCAGTCTGTAAGCCTTTTTCAAAATTTTCTATTGCTTTATATGTAAATATGCTAGCATAATTTTAGACTTGGAAACAGCATTGCATTCGAGCTAGCGACGATGACGAGTCACTGCAAAAGCTGGTAGCAAAATTAAACTGATTGCATGTGGCGAAATTCAGCAGTTGGCAGGATCTTGCAATACTATGATGGATATGCTAAATTATTGCAATAATTATGCTGTAATAATGGTGCACTCTCCCAAAACTACTGTTAAAATTCAACAATTACAATTGTTAATAAATTTAACAATTTCCATGATAAAAGTTTCCCTTGATTTTGAGTTTTAATTTTTTCTTTTCAAAGATTGACAATTTTTATTGTAGTATTGTTAAATTTATTGTTGAGTTCAACAATTCAATTGTTTGTTGAAAAAAATTGAAACTTCATTGAAAGCTTTAATTTTTTGTTTTTTTTTGTTTTTTACTTCTATTTAGCAGAATATAATTCAGAAATAAATTTTATATGGCGCTTGCAAAAGGAACAAATTATTAAGGAAATTTTTTGTTTTTTTTTTTTTAGCTTTGAACCAAGGATTTCAGGTGTCAAACCTATTCAGTCAAGTCTGCCTTGGTTCGGAAATGGGGAGATAGATAAGAAGGAGAGAAAGTGAAATCAAGAGAAACAAGTGTAAAATGTTGTATGTGTGGCGGAGCGCTATATCAACATGCGAATTTGAATCTGAGGAAAGTGTTATGCCTTTACCTCAATCAATTCGAGATATCAAGCAATCTCATTCCACAAACATCTCTACCACCAACTACAACTTTTAAGGTCGTATACATTGATGAATTTTGAATTTCAGTTGATTAGAAAAGAAGAAAGATTTAAAGAAAGGTAAAAGCGTAGGACCATGGTTAGACCGGGATTCGAACCCAGAACCTCTGGGTTGGTAGTCAAGCACGCTTACCACTCGACTACCGAGGCCCCCAAAGTTCATAAAGCTGAAATATTTCATGGTGTTCATTCATATTTCATGTTCGGTGCTTTGGTGTTTATCCATTATTCTGAATGCAAACGATTCTTTGGGGATTCTACAGACGTCGTCCTGACCTTCGAAGCAGAGTAACCAGAAAACGTGAATATAACAAAGCTATAGGCTTGTAAATTGTAATTCTTACAAGCTTGTTAAATAATGTTTAATAAAATTTGTATTTTAAATACAGGAGTTGTAAAGATTTTAAATTTTTTGAGAGTTTAGTTTTTGACAGGTAATTTTTTTCAAATTTTTGACGTTTAAATTTTGACATTTAAAAATTCATAAATGACAAGACAACCATCAAAATTTAATTTCGAAAAATATACAATTTTGATTGTTATTTCTAACAAAAAATCCACAATTGCTATTGTCAATGCTATTTTAACCAATATTATTGTTATTTCATTAGAATTAACAATTTTTTTTTTGAGAGTGTGTAAGTAATTGTTAATGTAGTTAATGTAGTGTGCAATATTAAGAACTAAAAAATTTTTATCAAAGTAATTTTTATCATTTGTTGTTTTCTCAAAAAAAAAGTCTTGAGGAATTCATCCCTCATTGAACCAAATTTACTGGAAAACTAAAACTATGTTTGCCTTTAAGAGTTAATTTCAATTTTAATTTATTTTATTGTTGTTTGCTTACATAGTTTTAATTATAAAAATAGTAATCTCAAACTTGTCGTCGTCGTAAATGATTTTTAGTTATTTCTTAAGCGTTAACATCACCACCGACGGGGCCACCTTTCGGCGTGTAGACCGTGGCATTGGGATCTAAATTCGAAGTGCCAAAGTCTGATGAACATGCAGAAACAAGCACTTACCACGTTTATCCGGCACGTTAAACCGCATTAATTTATTCCGTTTTGTCACAGTACGGTTAAAAGTAGAGTGCTTATTCACAAACACTGAGTCGGTTTCAGTGAAAGCGATTGTAAAGCATTTTCACAATTTGACAAGTCAATGTACATTCTGTCACTGTGCTCAACAAAGTTTGACAGCTAGAACACTGCGAAAGATTTTCAGAACGGTTGAATAATTAAAACTTGTTTGTGCGTACTTTCAAAGCGACTTGAAATTTTAAGAACCGATTTAAAATAAGGTCTTATTGAATCGCTTTGAAATTTTCAAGACGGTTTGAGGTTCAGTTTATGCAATGGTTTGATTCGAAGCGACTTCGATTATATCGACTTGAAGCGTCGTATAAACATGGTAACTGATGCTGCTACCAAAACGGATACTACGCTAGCGCAAATCTAATGAAAACCTTCAATAGAAATCTTCGCATTGTTCTTCTTCATTCTCTTGTTCCTAAGATTCTATCTCCTCCTGGGTGGTTAAAACTCGCTGACGTTTTTCGGGAACAACATGCTACAAATTAAAATAAATGCATTTTTTGGAAAATAGTCGCATAAATCACAATTGACCGTGACTACATTTGCATTTATTAATGGTATAAGCGAAGATCAACTATTGGATTTAATAAAACCAAAATTGATCAACTAAAGTTGCGAATTTTTTTCATTGCTTGGAAAATCCTATAAATTCACATAAATATTACAGTAACAATGTTTCATTAAGGGCATTTGCTTATTGCAATGGTGATATAAGGAAATATGTAGTAAGGTAGCAAATTAACTATTGTAAATATGCTTAAAAGAATAACATTCTGTACAAGGGCAAATCAATTCATCATCAAAAGACACCATAACAAAATAATAAGATCATATAAATTATATACCAAGTGAAAGATAAATTTTCAGGCTTCTATAATTTACTTTCTATAATTCATAGTAATAACGGCAATTTTTGAGAAAATAACGGTTAAATGTAAGCAATCATTTTACTTTTGCACTCAAACAGTTATAAAATATGAAATAATAAACGGTTTTGATTAATTATACATTTTTCTAAAAGCTTATTGAAATATCTTCAAAATGGTACTATTACCGTTAATATCGGTTTAATAATAAGAAAAATATAGTCATTTTTCTAAGAAGACCTTATAAAAAGAAAATTATTTTAAAAAATCGATAACTCGAAAAATAATCGATAAATCGATTTTTCCTTCGGCAATTCTTATTTATATTTAAAGTACTTCACGAATCCATTGTCAGATCGTGGCGCCCAGGAAATCGTAATCTCCCCTAAAAAAGTATTAATACTATATTTTGTAACTTCGTATTCAAAACTAAAAATTAATTCCAAATAGTACGAAAGTACTTATTTTGCAACCTTTAAGACTAGGTTGCATCAGCTGACATCCCAATTTGCAAGATTTAGACCGCGTTGAATTGTTAAAAAAATTAATTAACAGATAATTCAAGAAACTTGATGCCAATAAAATCAAAGGACCCATGCAAAGCCAATGCGTGTAAAATTCAAGCGTGCTTAAACGGTAAGGAAAGTGCTTATTATTGAATTAAAAGCTTTCGGCTTTAATAATGATTTAAACTTGCAATTATGTAATTACTATTGTATTCTAGAACATCGCTACCAAGAAAGTGCTTGCTTGGACGTACTAGAGCAAATGCGGATTTGTTGTGTGAAGTGGCACAAGGAGTCGCTTTGTTGTTCTGGAATTGATTTGGAGCGAAGCTATTTGCCCGTCAAAGATCCGAAAAAAGAAGCAGGATCCAATATTAAGGTAATTAAATTTTACGACATAATAGAGGAATAATGGCAACGCAAAATTTGTTGTTTTGGAACAATTGAAGATCACTGGAAATGGACTTTTTTTTTTTTTTTTTTTTGTGCTTTGGTAAAAATGGCAGGGCAAAACCCACAAAATGCCAGGGTTTAACAACAAGAAAGATTTTTACAAATAACTATTGCAAACGCAGACTTCCAATAGTGCAAAACTATTAACACATTAAGAGAAGGTGCATGGCATAGATAAAACAAAACTATACATTTTTAAATAAAAGTAAAAAAAAACCGAAAAAGAACAAAAAAATTTTTATATTTCAATTTGTGCTTCATTAATAAATTTAAAAAGAGAAAAAATTAAGTCTGGATCTTTTTCCTTCAGAATCTTTTTGACTGAATTATATTTACGAAAAAAGTTAAATTTAGAACGTAAAACTTCAAATTTTTTACAGTGAAAAATTAGATGACTTGCATCCTCAATGATGTTACACATGTCACATAGATCAGTGTCGCTGGCACCAATCCTATGCAAGTAACTCTTGGTATAAGTATGATTAGTAGACAGTCTGTATAAAATCTTCTCATCTTTAGGAGTAAGATTTATCTTGGAAAACCAAGGTATGCCAGATAAAGAAGGAAAAATATCCGCAAAAAACCTGCCCTTACTCCGCGAGATATCAACATAAGAATTGTTCCATTCACTCGTCAGCTCTCCAACAATAAATCTAAGAGCCTCCTCCGAATTAAGATCAACAACTAAAGACGCACCAACCTCAACTGAATCTTTCGCAATCTCATCAGCTACTTCATTACATTTTATCCCAACATGACTGGGAGTCCATACAAAATGTATTTGTTCCACCGCTGAATTATAAAGACAATTATGAATATCCGCCACACAATAATTACTAGTATGATCTTTTTCCAACAATTTGCACGCACTTAAGCTGTCAGTAAAAATAACAATCTTTGAAATACAATCTTCAATAGCAATATCAATGGCCTTTCTTATGGCCCACAGCTCACCAAAAACTGATGAACATGAAAAACCAATACGAAAGTAAAACTTATGCCTAGCTGAATAATTGAAAACTGCACAACCAGCAGCATTCTCAGAGATTGAAGCATCAGTAGCAAAAATCATAAAACCAGCATTTTTAAACTCTTGAACTCTTGAGGCAAAATCTGCCCTGATTTGCTCTACAGACAGATTAGATTTCTTATCAGCCAGGTTGTTTAAAGTGAAGCTAATATTTGGATGCTTGCAAAAACGCACCTCAGTATTAATGGCATTGAAAATTCCTTCAAACTGAGAGAAAACCATACTAAAGCTGGAAGACACCCGACCAGCAGTCCTTATGCTCTCATACAGCTCAGTATTGTCAAATTTAATCTTCACAATCTCTCTAGCAGTAAGATAAATTCCACGTTCATACGGAGGAAACTCATTCGCCAAAGCATATAACACATGAACAGGAGTCGAGGGCGATAGCCCAAGACATCTTCTTAGAGTTTTATTTTGAAAAGTAGCAATTTTTTTATTTGTGGTTTTGGGCGTATGAGCAGCAGTAGTCCTAGCATACTCTATTTTGGATCTCACAAAACTTTTGTACAAATTGATACCTACTCTGGGGCTCAAACCGTCTTTAACAGAAGAGAGCACTTTAATTAAATTAGCATTATTAGCAGCTTCACTCACAGCCTCAACATAGTGCTCACTAACCGTAAGCGAGGAATTAATTACTCTGCCAAGGAACTTAATCTTAGCAACCTGTTTAATTTCACAATTATCTAATTCAATGGAAACCTTCTTCCGGTTGCCTTTGGCTAAATACATTAAATTAGTTTTCTCTAAGTTAAAGGAGAGGTTGAGCGACTCACATTTGCTCCTAAACAAAATCAACTTTTGTTTGAGATTTAGGACAGCAGAATCAAAATCTTTATGAAAGGACATAATAAGAAAGTCGTCAGCAAATTGGTATAAAAGAGTAGATTCATCCTCAATCTCATGAAGACTTTGAGTATATATATTGAAAAGCAGCGGCGACAGACAGCTGCCTTGTGGCAGGCCATCATTGACTTCTACCGAATCACGACCTAACCTCAGAACTCTTTTAGACAGAAAACTGTGAAAAAAAGAAAATTATTTTAAAAAATCGATAACTCGAAAAATAATCGATAAATCGATTTTTCCTTCGGCAATTCTTATTTATATTTAAAGTACTTCACGAATCCATTGTCAGATCGTGGCGCCCAGGAAATCGTAATCTCCCCTAAAAAAGTATTAATACTATATTTTGTAACTTCGTATTCAAAACTAAAAATTAATTCCAAATAGTACGAAAGTACTTATTTTGCAACCTTTAAGACTAGGTTGCATCAGCTGACATCCCAATTTGCAAGATTTAGACCGCGTTGAATTGTTAAAAAAATTAATTAACAGATAATTCAAGAAACTTGATGCCAATAAAATCAAAGGACCCATGCAAAGCCAATGCGTGTAAAATTCAAGCGTGCTTAAACGGTAAGGAAAGTGCTTATTATTGAATTAAAAGCTTTCGGCTTTAATAATGATTTAAACTTGCAATTATGTAATTACTATTGTATTCTAGAACATCGCTACCAAGAAAGTGCTTGCTTGGACGTACTAGAGCAAATGCGGATTTGTTGTGTGAAGTGGCACAAGGAGTCGCTTTGTTGTTCTGGAATTGATTTGGAGCGAAGCTATTTGCCCGTCAAAGATCCGAAAAAAGAAGCAGGATCCAATATTAAGGTAATTAAATTTTACGACATAATAGAGGAATAATGGCAACGCAAAATTTGTTGTTTTGGAACAATTGAAGATCACTGGAAATGGACTTTTTTACTTTTTTTTTTGGCATAATGTGTATTTGGAGCTAAAAAAGGGGCATAATTGAAGAATAATGGAAATGCAAAATTTGTGTTTTTTACATGTAATTATATGGATTTGGGGCGCCTAAGTTTGATTCTGAAAAAATTAAGTCGCTGTCAAGTGGTTTAAAAGTTATAGGGATCAAAAGTTTAAAAAAATGACTACATTTGCCTGTTTTTCGATTTTTTTAATAAAATTTAAGCAATATGGGTAGCAAGAGATCATACCATGACCTATTCAGTTAGGTATTAATTATAAAAAATCCATTTATTGCTAACTATCCAAACATGAAAAATTGTTATAAACTAGTAAGGTATATCTTCGACTTGGCCGAAGTAAAAATACCCCCACGGCCGATTCTTAAGGGTGGAAGAATCTTAAATTGGAGAGCTTTTTGTATGAGCTTTTGAGAGATATTATTATTTTTATGTGTCTAAAATACATACATATCAAATTGTTTTCCTGCAGCTTAAATATAAGCCTTTTTATAAAGTTTTAAATTTTGGGGTTGTATGGGAGGTGGGCGTGTTAGATTGTGTATGACGCCCATTTTTCTAGCATACCTCAGTTTCGACATAGAATACACAAATACCGAGTTTCTGTCTTGTAACTTTAATATTAGCCTCTTTATAGATTTTTCAATTTTGGGGTTGTATGGGAGGTGGGCGTGTTAATAGGTGGATGACGCCCATTTTTATAACACACCTCAGTTTTGACATTGAATACACAAATACCGAGTTTCCGTCTTGTAACTTTAATATTAGCCTCTTTATAGATTTTTCAATTATGGGGTTGTATGGGAGGTGGGCGTGTTAATGAGTGGATGACGCCCTTTTTTCTAACACACCTTAGTTTTGACATTGAATACACAAATACCGAGGTTCCGTCTTGTAACTTTAATATTAGCCTCTTTATAGATTTTTCAATTTTGGGGTTGTATGGGAGGTGGGCGTGTTAGTGAGTGGATGACGCCCATTTTTCTAAGACATCTTAGTTTTGACATAGAACACACATATATCAAATTTCAGTATTGTAGCTTCAATATTAGCTTCTTTGTTGAGTTTTAAATTTTGGGGTTGTATGGGAGGTAGGCGTGGTTTTCATCCGATTTAGCCCATTCTCGAACTTGACCTTAGTTTTTTAAAAAAAAGGTTAAATATCGAATTTCATTACGATATCTTCAAAATAACGGCTGTAATCGTGTCGACAGACGGACAGACGGACAGACAGACGGACATGGCTAAATCAACTCAGGTGGTGATGCTGAGCAAGAATATATATACTTTTCCATACCTAACACGCCTCCTTTTGGGTGTTACACACGTCGTGACAAAATTAATATACCCCTTACGCAGTACGCGTGGGGGTATAAAAATCGCGCGATTTTTTATGATAATTTTTCGCCTGCGGGGCTTTTTTTCGTCTCAATATACTATATGTAAGTGTACAACAAACTTGAAAAATAAAAGTACTGGCATTACTTTTATCAAAAAGTGATATCCTCCAAATTAATGCATAATTAATGTATTTTTATTATTGATAGCTCATTAATAATGTATTAGCATAACCTTTCTTTTGATATCCATAACGTTTACTTTTGTTCGAAAACAACAACAAAATACACAGGTTTTTAAGACCATTTTCATAAATGTTGACCCCTATAACTTCTGAACCACTTGAGAGCTACGAACAGAACCAAAGTTCAGAACCAGAGAGGACCGCCAGCCGCCATAGCAAAAATAGAATAGATTCTATTCTTGCGTTTTTCCGTCGCGGATTCGCCGAGCGAATTCGTTTTTGCCGAGTGCATACATTTTAATGTATTCTGCTGAACGGCGAATCCGCTAGCCGTCGACCGCTTTGGTTCTGTTCGGGCTCTTTATTCTGGCGTTTTTCCGTCGCGGATTCGCCCAGCGAATTCGTTTTTGCCGACTGCATACGTTGTCATGTATTCTGCTGAACGGCGAATCCGCCAGCCGTTAGAGAGCCCGAACAGAACCAAAGCGGTTGACGGCTGGCGGATTCGCCGTTCAGCAGAATGCATGAAAATGTATGTAGTCGGCAAAAACGAATTCGCTGGGCGAATCCGCGACGGAAAAACGCCAAAATACAATCTATGAGCCCGAACAGAACCAAAGCGGATGACGGCTGGCGGATTCGCCGTTCAGCAGAATACATTAAAATGTACGCACTCGGCAAAAAAAAATTCGCTGGGCGAATCCGCGACGGAAAAACGCCAGAATAGAATCTATTCTATTTTTGCTATGGCGGCTGGCGGTCCTCTCTCTGAGAAACATAAATGTTGCCATACTTTTGCTAAGAATTGGCTGTGTTTAATGTAATTTTTTTAGCTTTTAGTATATTTTGACGTTTTGTTTTTTGTGTCTGTGTTATATTTATGTGAATTCGCAATAATATACGAAATAATTGTCTTCATAATGGATTTTGATGAACACTTAATTGAATAAGTCAAAATTTTTTCATATATGTTAATCATGTTGTCCGTCTGTTGCAGCCCTATCTGTCAATTGTACCACTACCGTGACAAAAAGCAACTCTTTTCCGACAACCGCCAGCCGCTCTTGTTGTAGACGTGTTTCAGCTCAATTCGCCGAGAGAGGACCGCCAGCCGTCAGTCGCTTTGGTTCTGTTCGGGCTCTATTCTATTTTTGCTATGGCGGCTGGCGGTCCTCTCTCTGAGTAACATAAATGTTGCCATACTTTTGCTAAGAATTGGCTGTGTTTAATGTAATTTTTTTTAGTTTTTAGTATATTCGGACGTTTGGTTTATTATGTGTGTGTTATATTTATGTGAATTCGCAATAATATACGATATAATTTTCTTCATAACGGATTTTGATGAAAACTTAATTGAATAAGTCAAAATTTTTTCATATATGTTAACCATGTTGTCCGTCTGTTGCACCCCTATATGTCAATTGTACTACTACAGTGACAAAAAGCAACTCTGTTCCGACAACCGCCAGCCGCTCTTGTTGTAGACGTGTTTCAGCTCAATTCGCCGAGAGAGGACCGCAAGCCGTCAGCCGCTTTGGTTCTGTTCGGGCTCAGACGCTTCTGTTCCGGCTCTAAGTCTCTTAATTCTTGCTTCTTCCAATTTCAATATCAAAATTTGATCATTTTCTATGCTATCCAAAATTAAACTTGCAGAAAAATCCATTCTTGCTTTAATTTATGGAAATCGTGCAAAATACGCGGAAAATATCAGCAAAGTATCAGCTGAGCATCTGCAACAATATTGCAAGCGTGTAGAAAGGCTGCAGTATTGCCGCATTTATTGAGTGCCTCGCACATACCCAGTCAAATTTTAACTGTTATTTTTGACTCAAAAAATAAAAGTAAAATTTTAACTTTTATTCTTCACCGAAAAAATATAAGTCAAATTTTAACTTATATTTCTGACCGGAAAAATAGAAGTCATATATTAACTTTTATTTTTGACTGAAAAAATAAAAGTCAAATTGAAACACATATTTTTGACCGAAAAAAAATCGGTAAAAAAATAACTATTATTTTTGACTTTTTTTACAAAAGTCAAACAAATAAAAAGCTTTTAAGATTATTATTTCTGTATGTTGCTTTTTCGGCCCTTTAATGAATTATTTATTTAACTAAATTTGAGCTTTGGCCGTATACTTATACAAAACGAAATAGAAAAGGTTTGTTTTGTTATTTTAAGAAAATTTTTATTTTCCGATATTTCGGCCCGCTTTGCTGGCCATCTTCAGGGTTTTAGAAAGAAGTTATTTAAAACACACAAACGACTGTTGTCGTTACCGGTCAAAATAGAAAAGCAATCAGATTATCAGCAATCAGATTAAAAAGAAACAGTCCCCATTCGATGGAGAATTTAAAATTTTTGAGTAGTGCGTTTCGTAGAAGAGGTGCGATGTGTATTCCGTCAAGCTCATGAAAAATTAAAAAATTGTCAGAATGCAACTGGAGAACTTTTTTTATTATTTGAAATTTGAAACCTTTTGAAATATTTATTTATTCAAATAATTCTATTAGCCATTCACACTCTAACATAATTTAGCAACACACTTTTATTGCAATATTTTAACACTACCAACATATCTAGGAGCTTAATCATCCTCACTTTCTTGATCATTCCAAGCTCCTGGCAACAGCTGCATTTCTCTACTAGCTATGAGTTACATTTTGGCATCATTTCTAGCAGTGGCTAAATCCACACAAGCTCCAGTTTCAGAACTCGTCATCGCCGCCAGCTCTCGTCTAAACTCGGTCGGATAGGCGGTGGCAGTCACCGTTCAGTGCTTGTATTACCAATGCCACAGTTGCGGATGCTGCTGGATTCCACCGCCGCATGAAACTACAGCTACAGCTTTTCTCGCGCAGTTGATATCAATTGACATTTTGCTAACATTATAAATTTTCATCATCAGAAATTTAATAGACTCTTGAGGGGAAAATGTATCAATATTTTGAGCGATATTTTCTTTGGCTGAAACAAAAGACTTTTTCACCTATAAACAAACCAAACTTTTTTAAATTACTTACAGTGGCTCACAGCTTATTTCAACCAGCACCTAACAAAAACTTAAACCAGCTATAACAACTAAACTAAAAAGGATTTTAGAATTATGTAAATGCAGGCTGCAAGTACAATTGTTTAACTTATCAAATATGGCTTAAATTATTTGTTTTTAATTTTTTTTGTATATTATAATAATAAAAAACGAAAAATCTTATCAAAAACAATGTCACAGCTTATTTCAACCAAAAACTTTGCAGCTAGGCAATGATCCGTTATTTTGTAATGTAAGACTTGTTTCCTTTTCTATATTTTACTCATTAAGCCACAACACTCTCAAGTTCATTTTTATGTGAGTTTTGGGTGTAGGTCTTGCATAAAAGTTTGTTTTTTTCAAAATGCGGCCACGTGCGACAATTGAGCTGCGAGAACTTGTCCTCAGTCATTTAACAAATGAGATGGTAAGATTGAGTGACTCCACAGTCTAGACCATCGTTTACCGGTTTTTCCGGGAAAATAAAATGCATCATAAGGTGAGAAATGCTCCCAATAAAATTTTCAATTCAATTCTGTCAGCTCCAAAAGTGGGCATTGAAGTGGAGGCAGAGCTGGGTAAGTCATTTCATCCAAAAACTATTCGCCGTGTTCTTCGGAGCATGATTTTAATGGCAGAATAGCGCGCAAGAAGCCCTTTATAAGCATAATAAATCTGAAGTGCCGTTTAACATTTGCTTAGGAGAACTTGGATAAGGATTAAAGCTTTTGGAATACGGTATTATTTGCTGATGAGTCCAAATTTAATATTTTTGGCTCAGATCGAACCTCATATATGTGGCGTAAGCCAAATAGAGAGCTAAAAGCAAAAAATTTTAAACCTGTAGTCAAGCACGGCGGTGGAAGCGTTATGGTTTGGGCCTGTATGTCGGTGTCCGGTGTTGGAAATATGCAGTTTATTGAGACGACGATGGACAAATCTCATGTAATGAAACCACCAGCACACTCACCAGACATGAACTTGATTGAAAATTCGTGTTCTATTTTGGATACAAACATCCCAAAACGTAAAATATCCAACAAATTCCATCTCAAAACAGCATTGGTTGAGGTATGAGCACAAATTACGCCGGAAGTGACCCATAAACTGGTCGAATCCATGTCAAAGAGGCTGAAATTGGTTATACATCAAAGGGGTGGTCATACTAAGTATTAAAATTTATTTTTTTGACTCTAAGGCCAATTTTGAAATTGAATTTGTTGCATGGTTGAAATAAGCTGTGACACTGTTTTTGATTGCTTTATTTGTTTTTAATTGTTATAAAAATTAAAACAAATTTAAAAAGTATATTAAGTCATATTTGATGAGTTAAAACATCAAACTAACAACCTGCATTTATATAATTTTGTTATCCTTTTTAGTTTAATTGTCAAAGCTTCTTAAAGTTTTTGTTAGGTGCTGGTTGAAATAAGCTGTGAGCCACTGTATAAAGATTTCGCAAATATCGCCCAAAAAATTCAATATTTAGCAAATGTGACTCAAAGCTCAGCAGTTTAATAATGTAAAAAATATTTGGAAAATTTTGAATGAAAATAAATTTTTTATTTTTGTTGACAAATATGACAAATGCCAAACATTTATAGTAAAAATTCGATATATCCATCTTGCTCATTATAGCAAGTGTTTTGTGATATGGGATAGGATAAGATACTGGAAGATCGCATGGAAACACCGCTATAGCTTGCAAGCATCGCTCTGTTATATTCAAATATCGAATAAACAAATTCTTTCTGTCTGACTTTTTGAATTGAAATTTCGAAAATAACTGTTATTTTCGGTCCCTGTTTTTTGCTTAACACGTTGATTGCCGCGAAAATTTTCAGAAAACTGGGAAAAATAACAATTAGATTTTTTCATATTATATTACTAAAAACTCTTTCTCAAAAGATCACAGGTATCATCAAAAAGCAAAAATGATATTTTTTTTTAGGAGAAAAAGGACACGAATTATCTCGTAGTTGACTTCTGTAACAGAAATCGCTACGCAGAAGCCAAGAACGAGTGACAGCGAAAAATGACAGGTTTAATAAGTACGAGATAACTCGTATTTGGCACCGGTGTGAAGTTAGCACCTTTTTCGCAGCATTCGGCGAATATTATATGTTCGATCTCTGTAATCTCATCTCAGAAAAAGGCTATTAACAAAGATCATATAATATAAAGATGCGCCACGTAGAACATTCAAAAGTAATAAATATTTTTCAGATCAAAACGTTAGCTTTTATGAGTGCCAAACGAAAAAGCTTTAAATTCTTGCTTGAGAGAAAAGTTTTCGACCTTTGAATGAACTTGTTGTCTGCAATGCTCTTTCACTCTTCTGATATCAGCAAAATTTTTCGTATTGCCTTGATTTGCATTCGATTCTAAAACGCATTACATAAATGTTGGTGACCAATAATGCATTATATTGTGTATTACTCGTAATGCAGTTAGAAATGTCAGTCTTTTTTGCTTTTGAAATTATTGTTCTGTTTTTAAGATACTTGAAATTTTTTGTTTGACTTTTATTTTTGCTTCAAACGTGTCAAATCTTTATAATTTGGAAAATGAAAAAAATGCAAGATTTATGAATGAAATACAGAAAAATGTGTTAAAGGTAAATATATTACATAAATTAATTAACTGATATATATATCTATTAAATAAAAGCATTTTTCTCATTTTAAAGAAGAAACTCACTAACTCTTGATTGGTGTTGTTGATCTTCCCACTGTTAAGCAATGGGAAAGCAATGGGAAAGCAATGTACGAAAAAAACTTATTTTTTCAATATTTGAATCGCTTTTCTAATTTGTCCACAGAAACATCTTATTCAATAACTTCTTAGTTGTTAATAAAAAAGTGATTATTGAGAAGAAGTTATTCATCAAGTTTAATAAGTGCTTACATAAGTACTCTCATGTCAAGTGGAAGCTTCATCAATTACCTCCAATGATTCCGTAAGCGAGAGGGTAAGCGATGAATGAAATTTTCTAGATTACTTTTTCGATTACATGTAAGCGAAGATTTTGCTGGGATGCTGTGCGCTCCTCTTGCCCATAGCACTGAGCATAGTATGAGCTGGCATAGTATGAGCCTCACTCAACCGACACATTTTGATGTGAGTCCGCTGTCATATGTTCACACACATAACTTGCCTCACTTTGAGTCTGATGAACTCGAACCAAAAATTCTTTGCTTTCCGGTATTTATAACGCTTAATTTTGTGTTTTATTCCAATTAAGCACATTTATTTATTATTTAAATTGGTTTCACATACAAACATTACGCTAAAATAGTGCAACTCAACAAAAAGACCAAACAATGACGAATGTCATTAAAAAGAAACTACAAGTGAGTCGAGAAATTTTAAAGTTTTTGAAACTCTCGCCTCACGTAACATTTCACCTTCCCACTTCCTCATCTCTTCTAAATGCATCAAAGTGAGTCGGTTGAGTGAGACCCCTTTTCCACTCGGCAATTTTTCTTGCTGGCAAGTCGAGTTTGTTGGCATCGGGACGTGGCGAAAGGGGATGAGTACAGACTTGCTCGTACCGGCAATTTTTCTTTTGTCCTGCTCTTTCTTTGAAGTTTCACTTTAGTTTTTTTCAGAATTGCTCAAGAAAACTTGCTGAGTGGAAACGCAAATGGCAAGTTCAAAAGAGAATTGAAAATTTGCTGGCAAGAAAAATTGCCGTGTGGAAAAGGGGTCTGAGGCTAATGTGAACAGGGTCTATAATTACCAGAGAAATATCAGGGTGGAGAGCAGCTTACCGAGATTGTCAAAACGAAGTTCACAGCTCCTACAAAATCTACGAACGAGTAGAAAGCTAAGAATAGGCAAAATGTAAACAATGATCCACTACCACACTCTCACTTGTTTATGATAAAAATTGTACAAAATTCAGATTTTTAGTTTTGGTTTTTTATTTTTATTGTTACATATTAAAGTAATAATATATTTAATTAAAAGTGCAAATTGAATAAACTACAATTAACTGCAAGTCGTTTGCATACACTGTTGCTGCTGCTTAAACTCGGACCTCTTAGAACAATTCGCTGCAAACACCTTGAAGCCACTGTTATTTCTGAGTTATTGTATTCTATTTATTTTATCTAGTTTATTGTTATTATAAAACAATATCACAACGAAAATATTAAATGTAATTTGCACGTAGCACAACACGATGTTCCATTGAATTTAGATTTGTTTGTTTGCTTTGGCTGATTTGCTTTGTCTGTATTCGCCAAGATGGCCGATTTCGACGTTGAGGGCATGGTTGAATAACAAGGTTGCTTCAAAACTGACTGTGCTCTCTTTCTCATATCCGAAAGTGTCAAAATCAAATGGCTGCTGAAAAACAACAGCAACAACAACAACAGCTCAAGCAGTTCGCTTTGACATTTACGGCAGTCACGCTCTCCGTCTTGCTACTACCTTATTCAGTGTACCCTGGTTGAGGGTACTTACAAAGAGAGTACGTTCAGCCTTAACACTACTTTAGTAATTATACTATGGCACTGAGCATATAATAGATAGAGAACTCAAATCGCATTAAAATGTGTTTCTATAAAAATTGTACGCAAACGATCGTCAGTTTGTGTGTTGTTGTGGCTACCAGTGTTACCATGGTTGAATAACAAGGTTGCTGCATAACTGACAGTACTCTCTTTCGTATAGCCGAAATGTCAAAATCAACTGGCTGCCGCAAGAAACAACAACAACAACAACAGCCGAAGCAGTTTGCTTTGACATTTCCGGCAGTCGCGCTCTCCGTTTTTCGGCTACCTTTTTCTGTGTTCCCTGAGTGCTACGACGCATGCGCTTTGTTGTTGCTAGCATCGTTTATTTTTGTTTTGCCTATGTCCCTTTCCCTTGCCGCAGCCATGGTTGAATAACAAGGTTGCCTCAAAACTGACTGTGCTCTCTTTCGCTTATCCGAAAGTGTCAAAATCAACTGGCTGTCGAAAAAAAGAACAACAACAACAACTGCTGAAGCAGTTCGCTTTGACATTTGCGGCAGTCGCGCTCTCCGTGTTGCGGCTACCTTATTCAGTGTACCCTGGCCGCAGCCACCACGATAGCTACCATATATTTTTTTTTATTGTAGAGTTGTTGTATGAAACCGGTTATTAGGGGCTTTCGCATGGTCCGACAAATTGGATAGACATGGCATGTTGGACGACAAGTAGTACCATGCGTAAGGTAAAACGACGGTCGATCCGACATGTTGGATGAATATCAAAAATTTTTGATTTTTCTGCTGGTCCGTCCGACTTGCTGGACATGTGAACGAATGTTGGTCCAACAAGCTGCATTTTTCATTCCAAAAAAATTTTCAGCGAGTGAACAACGTTGAATCAATGCAAATAATTTACTAACAAACACTAACAATGCCCGCGTTTATGTGTTTTAAAAACCAAATTTTCCTTTTTTAAAAGAAAAAGATTTCCTTTTCATTTCCATCTCTTCCGCTCCCTTCAAAACTTGATCAATTATTACCGCACCCAAAAATTCTTAAGCCATTGCGCCGAAGTGTTCTGCTTGAGAGTTTGCAATTAATAATGTCGTCCAACAAGTTGGATCATTCGGAAGATCCATCAAATTGTTCCGTTAGTTTTTCATCCGACTTTGTCGTCCAATATGTTAGATCATGCGAAAGACCCTATTGTTGTTACACGAAAATCAATGGATAATGAATGAAGCTAGTTTTTGAATTTTGCGATTTCGGCATTTTTTCGTTTTTGTGATTGTGAATTTTTTAATTCTAATTTTAAAAAATACATTTAAATGAAATTAAATGAAATTAAATGAAATTAAATGAAATTAAATGAAATTAAATGAAATTAAATTAAATTAAATAAAATTAAATTAAAGTAAAGTAAAGTAAATTGAATTAAATTAAATTAAATTAAATTAAATTAAAATAAATTATATTAAATGAAATTAAATTAAATAGAAATAAATTGAATTAATTTATATTAAATTTATATTAAATCAAATTAAATAAGATTAAATTCAATTAACGAGGGACATGACATTGGCCGTTCTTTGAAATTGACTTTTTTTTATATTCTTAAGTATTCTTAAAATTCGAAGGAAAAAATTAATGGAAACATTTTTAATTTTTAACTTTTTTTTCTTTGTTCACAATTTTTGAGCGCGAAACCATGTTTTTCGTGCTGGTTGCGGCACTAGCGGGTTCATTTTTTGACGAAATTTTTTAAACTTGATTCGCTATCGTATGACACGAGCTTTTTTAAATTTTTTTTCGATTTTTTATGAATTTTTAAAGTCAATATTTTTTTTCGAAAAAACACACTTTCAAATTTGGGACATCGCCAAAAATTGAAAAAAAATTTTAAAAAAAGCTCCTGTCATACGATAACCAATTTTGTTAAGATGTAAATAAGTCATTTTTTTCCAGCGCTGCAACCACGAGGCCCCGTGTTTTTCTCTGCCGCCAGTTTGGAGTTCTTTAAAACCATGTTAGAGTGAAAAATATATTTTTTTTAATTTTATCTTGTAATTTGTTCAATTCTCTACAATAAATTTTGGAAAAATGTTTGTTTTTGACTGAGTTATGAATTTTTAAAAAAAGGTGTTTTCTCTGACATTTTGCAAATCAAAATTAAATGTTTAGTAAAGCAATATAAAAGTTAACCGTTAATCGAGCTTTGTTTGGTATCTTTTTAATTTTTTATTATTTATTTGTAATTGATAATAGGATTTTATCAGAAGAGTGCAAACATAACATTAATATAAAAACGAAAAATTGTAAAAAGAAAAAGCCCTTAAAGGCAGCTTAAAAGAAAAACATATTTTCAGTTATCAAGTTAATTTTCTCAGAATAATAACTGAAATATGTTGTAAAGTCATCTAAAAATTCAAGCATTTTTTTATATAATAAAACAAAAAATTATTGGTTTATTGACATTTTGGTTTTCGGCTCCGGTAGACCATTCTGTGGAAATGCCCATTTATTAATAAATAAATAATAACTTATTAAAAAATAAACAAATCAAACAACATAGTACCGCAAAAACCCATTTTAGAAATGTCTCTTATAACGTTATTTGCGACTTAATTTCAATCAAAGTTCATATTATAATAATTAAAGTTAATATAATTTTGAAAAACATATGCCTACAATGTGCGTAGGGTAGATTTGAACAAAACATGCCTAACAAAACGTGCGATATGCTCTCTACGTTGTAGAGCTCGTACAGTTCGTGGTTCATTCAAATGCGATAGTCGTCGCCAACTCGAACAGGACCAAAGATTTTGCGAAGAACTTTCCTCTCGAACACCTGATTCGGCTGCATCTGTTTGCGATACCATCCATGCATGCCTCAGCGCGCATTGTAGAGTATTAGTTTTGTCGATCGAGAGAAGGCTCTGGAACCTAATTGCTTACTTAGCCCGTAGTAGCAATTGTTGTTCTTCGCTTTGTCTCCAGGCTGACATTGTTGTTGCTGTTTACGGCGGTGCCAAGGTATGTAAACTCCTTGACAACTTCAAAGTTATATTTGCCTGCTGTAACATGGGAGCCTAGACGCCGCACTTCCTTATTTGCAGACAGCATATACTTTGTTTTGCCCTCGTTCACCGTCAAACCCACTTTGGCTGATTCCTTTTCGATAGCGGCGAAAGCAGCGGTTACATCTCTCTTGGTTCTGCCGATAATATCGATATCATCAGCATACGCAAGGAGCTGGACACCTTTGTAGGAAATGGTACCATTTTGATGTACACCTGCCTTTCGTAGGATCCCCTCCATGATGGCATAATAGCGGTTTGCCTTGTCTGAAACCTCGTTCGGTATTAAAGGTTTCGGAGATGTCATTTCCTACCTTGACGGAGCTGCATGTATTGCTCAACGTCATCTTGCAGAGCCTTATCAACTTTGCAGGTATACCGAACTCAGACATTGGATTTGGCGTAGTGTAAAATTCTGGTGTATGGTGGACTTGCCAGGACGAAAGCCACACTGATAAGGTCCAATCAATGTTTTGGTATGCGGCTTCAATCTTTCACACAATACGCTCGAAAGCATATTGTATGCGATGGAAATAAGACTAATACCAACGAGTATATACATAAAGAGATTTTATAGGCGAATATCAGAAGTTACTCGTTGGATTTGATGGTGTAGCTAAGAGGTGAGAGGGTTTTCGAACTCAAAAAGCTTTCTAGCACAAGATTAGATTGTGGTTTGAGTAATGACTAAGTATTTGTTCCCTTTTACAGCGCCATCTATGATCTTTTGATGCTGCTGTGGCTTACTTGGTAAGGATAAATGAATATAGAAAATTCTTATTCACTTATTTATCTCAGTTTGGACGCCTGTCTTTGAATTCTAATTAATGTTTATATTTTTTCGGATTGAAAATAGATTGACATTGAAAATAGTTTACATAAAGAATTTGTAATTGTATTCTTTAAAAGGCCATCTAGTGCTTTTTATTTATATTCTAACGAATTAATAAGCAAATATTTTTAAAAATGTAGTTTTAATGCGATTGACGTAAAATTGTTGCTTTAGTTTTTGTTTAAAATTTATTTGTATAGTATATTTTAACAAAGAATATATGCAAAAGACACTAATAATAAATTTCTTAATTGTTTGTTGTGTTAAAAGATTTTTTACAAAAGCTGATAAATGATATCAAGTATTATTACCTGTATTATTACCTTCTCTCAAAATCAGTTAAAAGAGCCTGAGCTAGCTGCCTGTCAATTGCAAAAACATAATTTTGAAAAAAAAACGGTTTTAAGTTGATTCATTGTAAAAAAATAATTAAAAAAATGTCTTTTAATAACAGATCTCTAAAAATAAAAACCTCTTAGAAACTGAAAACATACAGGTTTTTAACTTCAAATTCAACCTTTTCCATTTCAAATTAAACTTTTTCCAAATCAAATTAAACTTTTCCATTTCAAAAAAAACTTTTTCCATTTCAAATAAAACTTTTTCCATTTCAAATAAAACCTTTTCCATTTCAAAAAAAAGTTTTTCCAAATCAAATTAAACTTTTTCCATTTCAAATTAAACCTCAGCCAAGAAAGAGATTTATTTTAGATTTTTATTGAATTATTAACATGTAATCGAAGAGTATTACATATTTCTTGTGTAAATAGCTGTTTGAATAAACTATATAAAAACTAATAACACTAGTTTACACTGGCTAGTTTACACCACATTTTCAATAGAAATCAAAATTATCAAAATTACATTTTTTAAAAACCAAAAAAAACACTGTTATACATAATCCAACCGACGTTTATCACTAACACTTAGACTTTTAAGAACTTTGCCATTCACTTCACCTTATATATCTTCAATACTAACACGGTTTTCATAAAATCTCCAAAAAAATTTTAGAATAATAAATTTAAATTAAGAAATTTTAAGATGAGTTTTTTTTAATGTTTTGATTTAATTTTTAAAATTTTTACAAGAAATATCAACAAAAAACAAAATTAGAGATAAGTACAAAATTTTAAGTAAATACAGGGTGGCGCATGAAAGCCGCTACCAAAAAAAACTTAATAACTTTTTTTCTATTTAAGTAATCTGCACAATTCTTTTTTTATTTTGTAGATTGATCTTTACATTTAACGAAAATGAACAACTGGGACACTGAAACAAGAATTTGGATTGTTCGTCGCTATCACGCGCTGGAGTCCGTAGTTTTGGTCCAAAGAGAGTACAGGCGCACATTTGGCGGCGATCCTCCGAGCCGATGGACCATAATGAGGCTTGTAAACAATTTTGCCGAGAATGGGACTGTCGCACGAAGACCTTACAGTAGAAATAATTCAGTTCGGGCGGAGGAGACTATCGCTGCTGTAGCTGCAGCCATACACAACAATCCAAGAGTTTCGACAAGAAGTTTATCTGCCGAAATGGGAGTAAGCAGACGGTCATTGCAGAGAATTATCCATGAAGATTTGCACTTATTCCCATATAAAATTCAATTAGTCAACAAACTGAATCCAGCAGACTTGCCGATTCGCTTGGAGTTTTGCCAGAAGATGCTTCAAATGGTGGATGAGGACGAAATCATGTTGGACTGCCTTTTTATGTCTGACGAGGCCCATTTCGACTTAAACGGCAACGTGAACAAACAAAATTGTCGAATATGGGATACTCAGAACCCACAGGTTCTCCATCAGAAGGAATTACATCCACTTCGCGTCACGGTGTGGTGCGCAGTTTCATCGCGCTGTCTTGTCGGGCCTTACTTCTTCGAAGAAAGCGGTCAGACGGTTACAGTTACAGGAGACCGTTATTTGAACATGTTGCGAAATTTTTTCTACCCAGAATTACGCCGAAGGAGAATTCCTTTCAGATCAGTATGGTTCCAACAAGATGGTGCGCCTCCTCACATAACCCGGCCTGTTATGACAGAATTGCGACAAAAATTTCAAAATAAGCTGATTTCAAGAAACTCCGATTTTCGTTGGCCACCCAGGTCACCTGACCTTACTGCACCAGAATTTTTCTTGTGGGGCTATTGTAAACAGGAAGTCTACAAACTAAAACCGACAAATTTGGAACAATTAAAGGAATCCATTCAAGCAGTAATTGCGGGCATTCCTGTTTCAACTCTCCAAGCAGTCATGAACAACTTTTTGATAAGATGCCGCACGTGTGTCAACGAGCGTGGCGGCCATTTAAATTCAATTATTTTTAAGACTAGTTAAGCTATATTTAATAAAATTGAATAAGCTTCAAAATAAAAAAAAAAAATGAATTCCATACACTATTATTATTATGTTATTTGAGTTTCTTAATGTAGCGAAATTCATGCGCCACCCTGTATATAAATTATTGAAGTAAATATTTACAAGGGTACCCCTGCAGCAGCTGAAGGTAGTTGCATGTACATTTGCGTGTAATAATTATAACAATCTGTGGATGTAACAGTCGTTAAAGATTCCTTTATAATGTTCTAATGTTCCTTAAATCAGCGCGTGCATCAGGATTAGCTAGCATATTTCTTGCAATTAACTTGACTTTTGAAAAAAACTTCTTTGATGGGATTCATCTAGTACTAACTAGTGATATTAGTTTTAATATATTTTATTCAAACAGCTATTTACACAAGAAATATGTAATACTTTTCGATTACATACAGGTTTTTAACTTCAAATTCAACCTTTTCCATTTCAAATTAAACTTTTTCCAAATCAAATTAAACTTTTCCATTTCAAAAAAAACTTTTTCCATTTCAAATAAAACCTTTTCCATTTCAAAAAAAATGTTTTCCAAATCAAATTAAACTTTTTCCATTTCAAATTAAACCTCAGCCAAGAAAGAGATTTATTTTAGATTTTTATTGAATTATTAACATGTAATCGAAAAGTATTACATATTTCTTATGTAAATAGTTGTTTGAATAAAATATATTTTTAAATATATTTTAGTTTACACTGGCTAGTTTACACCACACTTTCAATAGAAATGGTAAATCAAAATTACATATTTTAAAAACCAAAAAAACACTGTAATACATAATCCAACCGACGTTTATCACTACCACTTAGACTTTTAAGAACTTTGCCATTGACTTCACCACACATATCTTCAATACTTATATGGTTTTCATAAAATCTCCAAAAAAAATATAGAATAATAAATGAAATTTCAAGAAGAATTTTTTTAATGTTTTGTTTTAATTTTTAAAATTTTTACAAGAAATATCAACAAAAAACAAAATTAGAGATAAGTACAAAATTTTAAGTAAATATATATATACTTGAAGTAAATATGTAGCAGCAGCTGAAGGTAGTTGCATGTACCTATGCGTGTAATAATTATAACAATCTGTGGATGTAACAGTCGTTGTAGATTCCTTGATAATGTTCTTATGTTCCTTAAATCAGCGCGTGCATCAGGATCGGCTAGCATATTTCTCGCAATTAAATTGACTTTTGAAAAAACTTCTTCGATGGGATTCATCTAGTTCTAACTAGTGATATTAGTTTTATTATATTTTATTCAAACAGCTATTTACACAAGAAATATGTAATACTTTTCGATTACATGTAAATAATTCAATAAAAATCTAAAATAAATCTTTTTCTTGGCTGAGGTTTAATTTGAAATGGAAAAAGTTTAATTTGAAATGGAAAAAGTTTTTTTTGAAATGAAAAAGGTTTAATTTGAAATGGAAAAAGTTTTATTTGAAATGGAAAAAGTTTTTTTTGAAATGGAAAAGTTTAATTTGATTTGGAAAAAGTTTAATTTGAAATGGAAAAGGTTGAATTTGAAGTTAAAAACCTGTATTAATAATTCAATAAAAATCTAAAATAAATCTTTTTCTTGGCTGAGGTTTAATTTGAAATGGAAAAAGTTTAATTTGAAATGGAAAAAGTTTTTTTTGAAATGGAAAAAGTTTAATTTGAAATAGAAAATGTTTCATTTGAAATGGAAAAAGTTCTTTTTGAAATGGAAAAGTTTAATTTGATTTGGAAAAAGTTTAATTTGAAATGGAAAAGGTTGAATTTGAAGTTAAAAACCTGTAGTTCAGTTTTTTTTTATATTGAGTTGGAAAATTTTAACTTTTGTCATTTTGCCAAAATTGGCCAAACTGTTAGAACCACAGTTTCTTTAAATGAAAATAACTTTTTATCAAATCTAAAATATAAGTGTAATTGCAGTTTAAACTTTGACCTCAATTAAAAAAATTAGTTTTAAGTTTTTTTAATAAAAATTTCTGAGGTCAAAGTTGAAACTGTCATTACACTTATGTATTAGATTTGATAAAAAGTTATTTCCATTTGTAGAAACTGTGGTTCTTACAGTTTGGCCAATTTTTGCAAAATGACAAAAGTTACAATTTTCCAACTCAATTACAAAAAAACTGAACTTTGTTTATTTAATAAAAATTTCTGAGGTCAAAGTTTAAACTGCAATTACACTTATATTTTAGATTTGATAAAAAGTTATTTTCATTTAAAGAAACTGTGGTTCTAACAGTTTAACCAATTTTTGCAAAAAGACAAAATTTAAAATTTTCCAACTCAATTTAAAAAAAACTGAACTATGTTTTTGTTATGAAAATTTTTGAGGTCAAAGTTGAAACTGACATTACACTTATGCATTAGAGTTGATAAAAAGTTATTTCCATTTAAAGAAACTGTGGTTCTAACAGTTTTGCCAATCTTTGCAAAATGAAAAAACTTAAAATATTCCAACTTAATTAAAATAAAACTGAACCAGTTTAGTTTTACTGAAGATACCTGAGGTCAAAAATGATAACAATAATGCCATAACACTTTTCTATTAGGTTTGAAAAATTTTTTTTTTCATTTATTTTTCAACAATTTTGTCAATTTTTGAAACAATACAAAAACTGTTTCAAAATAAATTTGCATGCTTTTTTATTATTTTTATTTATTTTGTTATATTTTTTCGTTGTTTGCAATGAAATTAAAAGATCAAAATAAAAAGAGCTTTTCTTAGAGCTTATCATTTATATAAATCTGGTAGTAACAGAGATTGTTAACTTTTTCTCTGTTAAAATTAGCACTGTTGCTAACAGAACTCTGTTAAGTTTTTCTTCGCCGAATGCTGCATTTCGCCGGTTGCTCACTTCACACCAGTGTAGTTGGCACTCTTGAAGGGAACGCAATCTACGAGTTATCTCGTAGTCGGCAGTTAACGTGTTAATATTTAAGACTAGCTTAGCACAGTACACTCTTTCTCTTGAACTTTAACACCCTTCTCCGATACTTTAAATATTTCCTTAAAATATTACGTTTGCAAACGATCGGAAAACTCAAATTAATAATAAAGTTAAAATACATTTTTGGGGAATCGCTGTAATGCAGGTATTAAGCACAATTGTGATTGTTTATTACTTCAATCCTATGAGTTATCTAGAGAAGCGACGTACTCAATGATCATTATTATTGTTTTGGTAGCACCCGCTCTACTGGCGACTTTATGGAGTTCCTCCTTCAGAACTGAAAACAAACTGTCCAGTTTTTTTTTTGTTAGACTTATTAGAATGACAGCAAAAATTGGCATACCTATGCTGTCAAAATACGATGCCGCCATATCTTTACGCCAAAATCCAGCTTTTTAGTAAAATATGTGTATTTAGATCTTAATAATAAATATACAGACATGTCACCTGTTGTCAATCATGAAACTTTCACTTTCAGAGACTACAAATCTATCGAATTTAATTAATTAATTGGTCTGACTGTTGGATGCTGAGTTCAGTTGATGAGAAGCTTAACTTCTATAAATAAAATACATGCGCTGTTTAACTGGGAACATTACAAAAAAGCAAGAAATGATGCTTACTCAACAGTTAGAGTTTCTAAACGTCACTTTTTTATGAGCAAGCTAAATACAACACTACCCTCTAAAAAATTATGGAACAATTTAAGGCAGGCTGGGGTCTGTAATGTTAAACCTGATGACTGTTGTATCGATCCAGATATCTTAAATGATTATTTTGTTGATAGCTCAGAGTCTCCTTCAAATTTGTCTTCCAATTTTTCAAATACTTCATCTCCTGTTACTCTGTCTAACTTTGAATTTGTTGCTGTTGGTGAGAGTGAAGTCTCTCGCTACGTTAATAAATTAAAATCAAATGCCGTGGGTGAAGATGGAATTTCTATAAAGTTTATCAAAATAATTTTACCTCACATTATTTCCCCATTAACGCACATTCTGAATCACTGCTTCACTAGCTCCTGCTTCACTAATATTTGGAAAGCAGCTACAATTATCCCTATTGCTAAAAAAACCAATGCACGTGATCCGTCTGACTTCCGTCCCATTAGTCTGCTATCAGCTTTGTCTGAAGTTCTTGAATCTCTCATGGCAGCGCAAATCTCGGAGCACATTGAAAAATATGACCTCATGTCCCCTCTTCAATCCGGTTTTCGTCCTGGCCACAGTTGCGCTACAGCTGTTTTAAAGATTTTGGATGACGTCAGAGTGACATATGATTTAGGGCACATAAATCTACTCTGCCTTCTAGATTTTTTCAAGGCATTTGACTCTGTCGACCATAGCATTTTATGTCAGAAACTTACAGATAACTTTAATTTTTCTAACTCTGCTGTCCGTCTGTTACACAGTTACCTTGGAGGAAGGTCTCAAAGGGTAAGGGTGGGTTGCAGTCTTTCCGCTTTCCGCTACTTAACCTGTGGAGTTCCACAAGGCTCTGTGCTTGGTCCGCTTCTTTTTACAATGTTTATTAATGATATATTTAGCAAATGCCAACATGTAACCATGCATGCATATGCTGATGATCTTCAACTGTACTTGTCCAGACCTATTAACCGTGTTGATGATTTATGTAGTAAGATGAATGAGGACTTAATAATAATAACAGATTGGGCTAAATCTAATAATCATCGGATCAACCCCATCAAATCATATGTCTTGCCTATTTATAAATCTCGTTACTTTTTTCTAATATACTCTCACTTTATCTTAATGATGTGAGCTAAATTTTGTTGATAAAGTTAAAAATCTTGAGTATCATATTAACTCCTCTCTTTCCTGCGAAAATCATATCAATTCAGTTGTGTGTAAAGTCTACCATGTCCTTCGGAACTTAAGGTGGACTGCGTCATTTGTACCTATGGACACTAGAAAAAAGTTAGTCCAGCAACTCATAATGCCAATCATATCTTATGCAGATGTTGTATATGGTAAACTTGATTCCAGATCGAAAATTAAGTTGCAATGTGCTTTTAATAATGCTGTTAGGTATGTTTATGGTCTTAGAAAGTTTGATCGGATTAGTCATCTGAGTAATCAAATACTGGGTTGCAATATTATGAACTATTTTGATGCTAGAAATTGTATTTTCTTACATAACCTGTTAAATTCTAAATCACCTGCATATCTTTTTGAAAAGCTCCAATTTTGCAGATCAAATAGAAACTTCAATCTCAAAAATCCCTGTTTATAATTATTTGAACTCTAACAGATTATTCTTCGTAAACGCCATCAGATTGTGGAATTCGTTGCCTACAGAAATTAAAAATATTTCTAATAAACAAACCTTCAAGCATAAAATTTTTGAATACTTTTCCTAATACTTTCTCTGTCCTTAATAACTTTTTTTCTTTCTTTTCTTAATTTTTCAATCTCTTATCAGTCTAACTATAATTAAGTCTCGATTTATGTTTATGTCTGATTGTTATGTTACTGATGTTTACTATTTATATCCATAGTTCATTAAATTGTTTGTTTTTATTTTTTGATTACTGATAACTTAATTTATTTCAATTTTGAACTTAAATTTATCAAGTCATTTGTATAATTTATAATGTTACTGATGTTTACTATTTATATCCATAGTTCTTTAAATTGTTTGTTTTTATTTTTTGATTACTGATAACTGAATTTATTTCTATATTTTAACTTATATTTTTCTAGTCAGTTGCATAATTTATACTTGCTTGTTGATAATATCTTTATATTTTATATTGTGCATTTAAAAGACTGTGTCTTACATGCAAACATTACTCTTAATAAATAAATAAATAAATAAATAAATAAAATGTTCTGAAATCCGCCTCCGAAAAAATCGAATTGGAATTCATTTCCGATTCAGATTTTAAAAAGTGTTCTAGATTCCGACCGGAAAGCAATCAATAAAATCGGATTCAAACTTGTATTCAAACATGCTGCTTTCCGAACGCACCAACTAAATGACACCAAACAGTTTTTTTTAATATTTTCAGAAACAAATAGCCTTTTAAAAATAAAATAAATAAAGTTAAATGAGTAATGTAGTTATCGCTACACTTTCTTTAGAAATGGAAAAGATAAGGAGAAAACAATTCAGAGAAGACGCCTGCGCGATCGCAGCAGTCCCCTGGAATTATTCAAATCTGCATAAGTTTTGCTATGGTACCATGGTATAATAACTCCAAGGCAGAATTGACAAGTGCTGATTTTCTAACCTACAAGTAAATGAGTTACTGTCAAAAACAGCTGTTCGTTGTTATATGCGTTGGACAAATTCAGCTTTGTCAACTGTTGTAATGGCGACACATCGGAGAGCGCTGTTATCGGTATTAAGTGTCAGAAAAGTTGTCAAGTTGAAGTTGTCAAACTTTGTATCAAATACCAATGAAAATTTTACCGACAAAAAAAAAATTTATATTTTTAAATGCATTTTAATGCGCAACTTCATATTTATGTGCATCAAGTTTTGACGTTACAGTTGCCAACTGTTGAGTACGCTGAATGTGACCAGTGAAAATTAATTGTATGCAATGGCGGATTGTGAGCACTCTTTTTTTGTTATATTTTTGACAGAAGGGTTTTTCCCACAGAAACGTCAATACTACCTTGGAGTTATTATACCATGCTATGGTACATAAATATGTTTAAAAATTAGGACACTTTTTCAGATTCATCACACAGTTCGGAGTGGACAAAGCAGTCTTTACGTATAATTTAAATTAAGTGCAAGATTATATAAGACCATCTCCAATTCTGCAGTTAGAAGGAACTTTGCGTTTTAGTGGAAGATGGCTGGAAAAATTGGGGTGTCCAAATTATAAGCAACTAGCAATACCCGGCGCCCGTTGCTACGTCTTAGGCCGCGTGCATAGTAAACGTCGATTCAGACTGCCTGCCTGTGTGTGCAGAGTGTGTGAAAAAGCGAGTTAGATAGATATTTGTATGTCATTTGTTCACACAGATTTCAGCCTGCCTGTCTGTATGAATCGGCGTTTAAAATGCACGCAGCCTTAGACAAACACATGTACTTCATCTGTGACTTCAAAACCTATTCGATCAAAAATGTAGCTTGTATGGGGAGGCGCACCCACTTGTCCAAAGCTCAGTCCAGTTTTCTTGTAGAAGGACATTACCAAATGGTAACTCCATTCTGAATTTCACTGATCAGCGACTTTTACTTCCAATACTATTTGATATTAAAAATTTGGCTTGTATGGGCGGAGTCACACCCCGTTTTCCAATGCCCGTGCTATTTTTCAAGTCGCAAGACATTTCCAAAAATTAACTTTATACTTAGTTTAAATATTATGAGACATTAAGTACCACAGCTATTCGATATTAAACAGTTGAACTGTGTTGATGGTGCCACCCCCCATTTTCCAATGCTTGCTGAATTTTTCCAGTCTATGGACACGACTAATTGTTATATTCCTTCCAAGTTTCACAAATTTGTGACTTATGTTTCGAAAGATATACTGAAAAGCTTAAATGCCTAAAATGTGTAACGCCTCTTCTGCAACAGCTTTAAAATGTTACCAGTAAAACAGCACCTGGAAATTGAGTTCGAATACAGAATTTTGGAGCTGTGCAACATGTAATTCTAAAGCTGTTCGATATCGAAAATTATGGTTGCATGGGAGTTGCCACGCCCCCATGTTCTATCGGTACCAAACTTCACAGGAGCACTCTCAAGACTTTGCTAGAGTTTCATAACCATAAAATTTCATAACCATTGGTTTAGCGGTTTTGAAGTCTACTTGTAACATACACACAATCATTTTTATACACATAGAAGATGTTAACAGCTTATTTAACATATGCTTAACTTACGCATCCTTTAAACGCTCAAATTTGCGTCAAACATGCGTTTTACATGCGCTGCGTAGCTTATGCCAGGCTGTCTAATATAATGGAAAACTACTCAAACGTTGAATTATAATATTAAGGTTCATTGAACAATATACCAAAATATTTAAGAGAAGTAGAATATGAAAAGCCTTTACTTTAATATAATGATGCAATAATTCCGGTGCCAAATCATAATGATGTCAACCATACTTTCAGTTGAAGAGGACTATTGCACAGAAATGATATTGGAAATTATATTTATGAAAAGTTTACTTTCACTTGCACTTCAATATTTCACAATATTTAAATATTTAGTTCTTACAAAAAACGTTATAAATTTCTTTTAATCTTATCTTATCGTATCTTTAATATTGTACCTAATACATTCATTAAAATGTTGTTCCTTATCATTCAATATTTAGGTCCATACAAGAAAATTAAGAAGCCCTTATTAAACACTATTGCTAAATACTTGCAGTTGTTCGTCAGCAATCTTCTTCTGCTTATATAGCAAATGCTCCTGTTTCCCAAAAACTTTGCATCATCATCATCTTCATGGTCAGTGTAGATTTTAGCAATTTCCTAAATTTCTGATGAAGCACAAACATTTTTAAAAAACAAATATCGTATTCAGCGAGAATTTAAAGAAGAAATTGGACAGATAACACAGGGGAACAAAACATAAATTTTTTCTGCAGCGTAAGTTTTTGGAGTCAATTGAGATACATGGGTTAATGAAGTTTTAATCCTATAATTCACATTGCTTGAATAGACTCTGGTTCTCGCGATAAACCGCTTTTTTTAAAATTAAGGAGGTTTCATCACAGATTTTAACATAACTTCAGAACAGTTAGTCTGATTTGGTAAAATAAAAATTCGAAAATCCGCAGCTAAATTGCCTCAAAGTTACATTTACACTGTTTTTTTAGCTGAATAGTTTCGGAAATATTCATAAAGTTCTTCTAAAAAAGCATTTTTTTATGCAAAATTTAAACTTTTTGTTATTTTATAATTCATAAAAAATCGAAGGCGTTAAAATAGCTCTTTTTTAACATAAAGTTATAAACACACATATGTTTTAAAGAAAATAAGCCATTTTTCATTTAAATCCATTGGTATGTTTTGTTTTAATTCACATTTAATGATGTTATCTCATTTTGATAAGAAACTTAAAAATTTTTTCTAAATAAATACACAGTGGAACAACAAGATTTTTTTCTGCGGCATATTTTTGCATTTAATTCAGATTCACTTACTATTAGGCCACCAGTGCATCAATGATAACGAGAGGGCTGACGGACTAGCAAAGAAGGGCGTCGGGCTGGGATCTGAGTTTATAAAACATGTACGAATTCCGCTACAAGAGCCCTTCCGAAACTATTCAGCTAATTAAAAAACAGTGTAGATGTAACTTAGAGGCAATTTAGCTGCGGATTTTTGAATTTAACAAATCAGACTAACTGTTCTGGAGTTATGTTAACATTTCTGATGAAATCTCCTTAATTTTAAAAATAGCGGTTTATCGCGAGAACACTGGTTCAAACCCCATGCCGCAGAATCAGTGTTGCCCTGTGTTATCGATCAAGTCAAGGAATACGGTACTACGAACGATGGAAACACAGCTCGTAAATTATTTTCCAATGTGAAAACTGCAGCAAAAATAACAAAGTTTGATAAGGACTCAATATTAATAATTAACAATTTGTCCTTAACATTGAAAAGTATTAATATTAAAGTATTTGATTTGCTCTTGCTGAGAACAAGAGATTCCTATTAAAGGGCTGCAGGAATGTATTCCTTTTGCTTACCATTCTATCCATTCTATGTGAGTATTCTATATTCTCAAATCATTTACGAAGCGAAACGAATGAGTGCAAGACATACATTTTGCAAAGCGAATGAATGTGTCATTCTATTAGAGAGAGTTAGAAGGAATTTTGATTTTATACTCTTTTGTCTCTATTTTTACTAGAATGAATTCGAAGTATTGAGAGTACTCTCAAATAGCTTGCATGGATTATTGAGACGCATAGATAAGGTCGTACTATACCAAAATATTGCAACAAAAATATTTAAAAAAAAAAAACTGAAAAAGCGGGATATCGAAAACGGAGATAGGCCAAAAATAAATCCTTTTTTCGGATTTCTAAGGAGGATAATATTATCGAGACGAGAATATGGAGGGGTCGCACTATACCAAAATATTGTACTAAAAATATTTAAAAAACCAGAAAAAGCAGAATACCTCGAAAACGGAGCGAGATTGGCAAAAAAAACCACATTTCACAGACTTCAAAGAGGGAAGGTATTATCGAGACGCGTAGATAGAGGGGTCGCACTATACCAAAATATTGCACCAAAAATATTTAAAAAAACCAGAAAAAGCGGGATATCTCGAAAACGGAGAGAGATAGGAAAAAAATAACCACTTTTTACCGATTTCTAATGGGGATAGTATTGTAGAGACGCGTAGATAGAGGGGGTCACACTATATCAAAATATAGCACCAAAAATATTTAAAAACATTTTTTTTTAAAACGGGATAGGCCAAAAATAACCACTTTTGATGGGTTTTCAAAAGAATTTAAACAAGAAAATAAAAAAAGAATTTAAATAACGTGAGTGAAAAAGTAAGACATAAATAAACCATATTTTTTTTAAAACTATTTAGGAGTACTCTCAAAGGAGTACTCTTAAATTGAGGGTATTTGTTTGAGAGTATTCCATGCGCACAAGCGTTACATTCTAAGCGCTTCGTTTGCATTCTCATTCCATTCGTTCCCTTAATGTAGTTGCTGGCATTCGTGCCGTTTATTTGAGAATGCTTTGAAGCGGCTTTCAATTGCATTTTTGCAGCTCTTTAATTCCTATCTTAGTTTGTATAGTTGTACTACTATAGTTTGTACTACATATCCAGCTCAGTGCATGAGATATTAATACAAAGAACTGCATTCATCAGGTACTTCGATTTGCTAAGAAATTATTTTAATATGATATATTTAAAAAAAAATTTTAAATTTACTTTTACAAATTTGGAAAAAATCTTTTTTTATAAATAAACTAGCTGGTAACCGGCGCATTGCTGCCGTGTCATCATCAAATATTAACTCCACTCTGAGTTTTTTTGTTCTCTGACTATTATTTCCAAAGTGATTCAATTTAAAAAAAATGTGTCTTATATGGGTCTAGCCTTAGCCTAACTTTTGCAATACCAGCTCCAGTAGAAGGACACCGCCAAATAGTAAACCCATTCTGAGTTTAAATGTTCTGTGCTTGAAAGTCCTGGTCAATAAGTTACTTCATACTGACTTTCATTGTTATACGACATTTACACCCAAATCTATTCGATATCAAAAACTTGAATTATATGGGCGGTGCCACGCCCCTTTCCAATGGTTACTCAACTTTGCCAGTCGAAGGACACAACTTAATAGTAAGTTCGTACCGAAATTCATTGATGCGTGACTTTTAGGTCGAAAGTTAAACCGAAAATTTGTGCTCTTGAAAAAGTGCCGTGCCCCTCGTGGGTAGGAGGATAAAAAATACTTGACAACCTATTCTCATTCCTACCAAATATATAAAAAAAATTTCATTAAAATCTGTCCATCCGTTTCGGAGGAGTGCAAACACTAACACCGTGACACGAGATTTTTATATATAAGATTATTACAAATGCTAGAATTTTCCACACTAGAAAAACAAGGCGTGAAGATATAAATGAATATTTTGTGTGGTTTTTTGTTTAGTCATTTAGCTTTAATTATTTTGACTAATGATCTTCATGGTGCATAAATATAAGTTTATGAACACTATTACTAAGAAATTTTCATGATTCAATAAAGTTTAGATAAATCTTATATAAATAAAAATCAAATGTCGTTCGTTGGTAAATGCATCGTCGTAGTCCAACTTAGGTTTTTACGGAAAAAAAATTGACCACGCCCACTTTTTCGATTTATCTAAAATCGGAAAACGGCTGCACCGATTTGCCTTATTCTTTTTTAAATGTTTGTAGCAATCCAATTTAAGTTTTTACTGAAAGAAAAATTTACCACGGCCACTTGTATGCCCACTTTTTTGATATATATATATCTAAAATTGCAGAACGCCTGGGCTGGTTTTGTCCACTTTCAAGGTATTCCACTTGGAATCAATCGTCAAAGAAATTTCAACGGCGGAAACAAGGAAATCCAGTTCCAGGTTACCCCAATTTATTTTCCACCGACTCATTAGGTCGCATTTACATAGTCCATCCAAGAAACGATGAGTGCTTCTATTTACGTTTGCTGTTAGTCAACGTTCGTGGCCAAACATCATTCCAAGATTTGCGAACTATAAATGGTGAACTGTGTGACACATATAGAGAAGCGTGTCAACGTTTGCGATTGTTAGAAAATTACACTCATTGGATATACACCCTCGGAGATGCTGGGCTTACGTCAAATCCTCATCAAATACGAACACTCTATTCGATAATTATCTCGACATTCTTCCCATCCAAACCAACTGATTTGTGGAGCATATACAAAGATGCCATGTATGATGGTATTTTGCATCAGATGCGTATTAGAACATCAAATCCAAATTTGCAACTGAGCGAGGAAATTTACAACGAGGCTTTGATATTAATTGAGGACATATGTTTGATGATGTCGAACAAGGCGTTATGTGACTTAGGCATGACAGCTCCCAATCGTCCGATGCACGACGCATTCAATCAAGAGCTGCGACGCGAAAAGCAATATGACTGCGAAACCTTGAGGGAATTAGTTCGAACGAGCGTTCCACTGTTGAATCGACAACAAAAATATGCGTATAACACTCTTATGAAAGTTGTAAACGATGGAACTGGAGGGATTGTGTTTTGACGCTCCCGGTGGAACTGGAAAAACTTTTTTGCTCGCGTTGATTTTGGCAACGGTACGCTTGCAGAACGATATTGCACTTGCACTTGCTTCATCAGGAATTGCAGCTACGTTGTTGGAAGGCGGTCGAACTGCTCATTCAGCACTCAAGTCGCCATTGAATATGCAAATCAATGAAAATCCAACATGCAACATTTCGTTCGTGCGATGACCAAAGTTTCGCAACGAAGCCAACTGATCGTTTGGGATTGAGTATACAATGGCGCATAAAAAGTCTTTAGAGGCATTAGACAAAACGATGCAAGATTTACGATGAATTTGACAATCAAAACCAGTTTGGTGGTGCGATGATTCTGTTGGCAGGTGATTTTCGTCAAACATTGCCAGTGATTCCACGATCAACTCCAACCGATGAACTTAATGCGTGTTTTAAGTCGTCCGTTTTCTGGAAACACGTCAATAAACTCAAATTGACTGTCGAGCTGCAGAACGATCAATCTGGAGAAGTATTTTAAAAACAATTGCTGGAAATTGGCAACGGCAAAATCCCGGTTGACATTTTAACCGACTGTATTCAATTTCCCGTCGCTTTCTGCCAGTTCACCGAATCAAAATCTAAACTCATCCAAAAGGTTTTTCCAAACATTGCACAAAATTACAAAAATCATGATTGGTTGAGCGAACTTGCTATATTGGCTGCGAAAAACATTGATGTCAACGAATTGAATCTTAAGATTCAATCTGAAATAGCTGTCGAATTGATGACGTACAAATTGGTGAATTCTGTTACTTCCCAAGATGATGTCGTCAACTATCCAACGGAGTTTTTAAACTCGCTGGAATTACCCGGACTACCGCCTCACAATCTCCAACTGAAAGTCGGGTCGGTAATCATAATATTACGAAACATAAACCAACCACGTCTTTGTAATGACACCCGGCTTGCGGTAAAAAACCTGATGAATAACGTCAGCAACAATACTTCAGGGAAAGTACAAAGGTGAAGACGTTTTGATACCACGAATCCCAATGGTTCCGACCGACATGCCATTCGATTTTAAACGCTTGCAGTTTCCGGTAATTGTTGCATTTGCAATGACAATTAACAAGTCTCAAGGGCAGTCATTGCGTGTTTGAGGCATTAACCTTGAAAATCCATGCTTCTCACATGGTCAATTGCAACCATAAACTCCATCATTATTCTTTTTTTTCGCTCCAGATAACAAAACAAACAATTTAATTTATTTAGTTATCACAAAATTTTTTTTTAATTGGT
Source organism: Tetanocera ferruginea (assembly GCA_958299015.1). Taxonomy (NCBI): domain Eukaryota; kingdom Metazoa; phylum Arthropoda; class Insecta; order Diptera; family Sciomyzidae; genus Tetanocera; species Tetanocera ferruginea. Next base: position 121,412,698 of record OY282640.1, read on the forward strand.
TACCTGACCAGATCTTTCAATCAAAATGTAAATAAAACACCATAAGATTCATTAGTTATTAAGATTCAGTACTTATTTTCAAATCAAATGTAAATCAAACATACCCCAAACTTATATGAATAAAAATTATCATTAAAAAAACGTATCTTCCCCCCTTTTGAACTATTTTTACACATTTGCAACAGCTTTTCACAAATTCACAAAACAAACACAAATTTTTTTAATAAGGACAGTACAACTGTCTGTCGGGTCAGCTATCAAAAATAAAAAATACTTTATTTCAGCTGCGGTTAACGGTATTTGAACAATATTTGCTGTGTCAGTTTAGTGCACCTACCATTATTGTTCTAAATATCAATCACTTTCAGTGAAAATAAAAATTGAAGGCAAAACTACGTTTGCCGAGTTAGCTAGTTTGTTTATAGTTTTTTTCCCCCCGATAATCATTAAAACTTATAATTGTTATATTAGTACTAATGAGCAAAATAATGAAGAAAAAAAAAAACCAATCAAAACCCCATTTTTATAAAAACTATTAAAATTTTTGAAATTTTTTTTTGCGTTTTTCCTTTTAGTATATTATTATTCAGTTACAAGAAATTCAATTCAATTCTGACCACTCCTTCTATTTTTGTCCATCGTTTGTATGAACTGGAATCACTGTGCGACGACACCACTCATTGCCAACACATTTGCAGTCTTTTCGACTGCACTTCAACCGCACTGCCGACACTAATGCCATTTGCTATTGCTGCACTGTAGCGAGTGTCCCTATCAAACATAGCGTTGTCATCTTGAAAATCGTCAATAATTCGTGCACGGCATAATCTAACTCAGAAAACAACAAACAAAAACAAGCTAATAATAAAATCAGGTACCAAAAGCAAACAGAACAAAGGGTTGAGAGATAAATTTGATGAATTTGAATTTGATCAGTTCACAACAGATGCATTGAATTCGACTTTTGTTGTCGCTTTCCATTTTGCTTTAACCTTCATTTGCTCTTAAAAAAAAAAATAACATTCACGCCCCTTGTGTGTCAATTTCGACACATATGAGAATTCAATGCATTATTGTGAAAATTTTCCAATTTTTTTGTGAGTGAAAGTAATTTTTATTGTTAAAGAATTTAATAACCCAAACTAATGAGGGAAAAATGTATTTAAAGTAAATTTTTTCAAATATATGTATTAAAAAAATTGGAAAAAATACAAATTACTGAAATATTATCGAATTCACAGCAGCTTTTCTTAAACAACTTTACACAGACATTTTGATTGTGGTCCTTCTTGCAAGCAGATTTTGCACAGAAGCAAAAAATATTTCCACATAAATTGTTTTTGGAGTCAGATTTACTCTCGTAGCAAAGATGACATGCTGGTGGGACACTTTTTGCTTTTTTTTTGTGGATGTGGAGATGTAGATGTCAAAGGCACATCAGTAGAAATATTTGAAAAAAATTGACTGATGATGCTGATTTTTGGTTGACAATAAACCAGCCCACTTTTCGAATAAATCGCGAATTGGAGCACATTTATCTGATGACCGCTGCTGTAATCTTCCAATTGCATCGTCAAATCGAAAAAACTTGATTCATATATGCAAACGTTTTCTTTGACATGGTTGCTCTGAATACTGGACGACCATATTCGCCATCGAACAATTCAGTTATGGTTTCAATTTTTGATCTGAAACCCGAAACAAAATAAGTTTATTTGAAAAAAAAATAGCACTAAAAATCTACATGTAAACGTCCGCCAATATCACAACACCAACATATGCCTGCAATAGATTTGAATCGATTTTCAAATAGTTTTCACCATATTTAGCTCTAGCAAAGGCATTAGAATGATTTGGAATAATATTTTCGATATGTTGCGGAAAAAACTGTAGAAATTTACCTTTGATATCATCAACACGAACTTTCGCATATCTTGTAGTGCCAGCAGGAAGGACAATAATATTTACAGTATGAACTATTCCACTTTCAGTTTGATATCGTTCTGATTTCCATACCATCTTTTGAAATAAACAGTGGATCAATATTTTCACTAACACAATCGTAATCGTTTATTTGGTTGGGTGTATCATTTTCTTCAATATGGGCATCTCCCAAAAAAGGTCCACCAAAAGTGAAGAAAAACGTTAAGATAAAGCACTCTAACAGCATTTAACTTTATTTTTTTTTTATTTTGATTAGTATTACTGCTATGTAACTTGAATTCAACTTATTATGATGTATTCTTATTAAAATTTATAATGAACATCTTTACTGTATTTTACTACTGTGGAAAAATTTGTTGCGTCCATGATGTCGCGTCCGTATTCGTGCTATATTTATTTAAAAAAAGATAAAAGATAATTCTTATATTTCATAAGTCTACAAAGAATAGTTATCCTTTGACCTCCATTAACATGTATATTATATAAAAAAAATGTTCTCAAAATTAGCTAAATTTTGCATATTTCTATACGAGCTTAAAAAAACTTCTATTTTTTGTCGCGTCCGTTCCATTGAATGATTGCTTATTACTTTGTAATAATTTGTACTAAATCTCGCCAATATTTTTATAAAATGTAGCATATCGGCTCATTTTGTTTCTTTCTTGTTTTTCGAGTATTTAAAACCGTGGGAATGTCGCGTCCGTGCCGCTGGGAGATGCCCATATGAGAATCAGTATCGGGAGAAAATAAGTCATCGTTAAGATCAGCAGTAGTGGAATTCCCAAAAAGTTAACGACGATAATCGTTGTGGATATCGGTCATTGTGCGTGCCACTTTAAGAGAAAATGACAATTTTTGCAAGTTAACGACATCGAAAATTGTTGTTTAGCCGTTTGGGAATTGCACTACAGGAAGCTCTTCATCAGGTTCATACTCTTCATCGCTGCCTCCAGAAAAATTAGCATTGCTATCGCTTGCGTTTAGCAATTCCTCAATTACTTCATTCGAAATAACACTTGGCTTAGGCATTATTATTTTTTTACTGAAAACAAGCACTTTCATACTCAAGTTTTTCATTATTTTGTCTGTTTAGCACTAAAAGCGAAGTAAATGTTAGTTTTCCCGCCAAAAACATGTGGAGTTGCCATGTGTCAAAAACGACACACGAGGGTGGACAACGTAACTTTTTGAATAAAATCCCTAAAAATACAATATTTTAGAATATGAAAAAGTTTTTGGGTGTAAAATAACGATAGAAATAAAGTCAAAAAATTCGATAGGTTGTTCATTGATGGTTTTCGAAAAAAAATTAAAAGAAAGTTCTTCTTGTGTTGTTTTTGACACAAGGAGCAGATGAAGGTTAAATTTGTTACGTTAAAACTGTTATATTTTTGTTACGTATACGCCAAGGTTCCCACTTGCAAATTTAACGCAAAATAGACGGCATATATAGAATTCTTTTAGAATTGGAAAATTATAACTCTTCACTTCTATCGTGTGGTCATAAGCGCACAGCTTTTATTCTTTCTTTAAATTAACAATTGGTTTGCTATAATTTTTGTAATGATAATTGCTATCCTTTTTTTCGCATCACTGAAAATGTTTTTGTTTTGTGCTTGATGATGAATTCGTTTGTTGAATAAAATTTGAATATTTTCTTACTTTTTCTATTTAAAGTATTTAATTTTAAGTAATTAAGTTTACAATTTAATTTTCCAGAAACCTTTTTTTTTGGGACTTTGAAAAGCATAGACTCGTATATTATATACTTATATACAAATTGAAAGAACTTAACTAAACGTTGAATATTTTTTTCAACTCTTTTCAGGACGTTCATCGTTTTCTTTATAATCATGAGGTTGTGAGTTCGATCCTCAAAAATGTCATTGAGTTTTTTGTTTAGTTTTTAATATGTTTCAAATTATTTCACAATTTTGCACAGAACAACATTTTTGTATTGTCATCTAGTATTGAACTACATTTTTAGTTTTAAATATTGAGCACATAGAAATTGATGATGTATTACTATTGCAACAGTGATCTCAGATTATTTTAGTTAAGTACTGTTAATCATAATTAAATCAAGTTTTTTTTATAGTTAAAAATCTAAAATTACAAAATAAAGCATTTTACAGGCAACCATAAATAAGAAATTTTAATAAAAAATCTCAGAAAACATTGTTCTATATATAATTGTTACTAAATTAACACTACAAAACGGCGAATTTGAATTAGAATTTATTTTCGATAAATTCTCATTTATTTTGATGTGTTTTGCTATAATAGTTAAAAGATTGATTTCATTATTCATTTTAAAAATACATAATTTTATACTTATATATTTTGACCGGTCATATCAAAATTTACCATATATTTTTAAATAGATTTTACTTTAATCCCTTATTTTATCCATTCATTTATGTTTTCAAATTATTCAATATTTAAACAATTTGCTTCTCTCAAATTTCAGTGAATAATGCAAAAAAAATCAATACCTTCCCGAAAGCTGCCGCCACAGTTCGAGCAGCAATTAAAAGAACAAATAAGTCAGCGTAGTGGTACCACTGTTATTCCTAAACGCGGCTGGATTCAACGTAATCCTATTCTATTCCAAGTTACTTTTATAACAACAGCATTGTTGATATTATTCTCAAAACCAATTTACGACTCAATCTTTGAAGATCCATTACCACCAAAAACTATCGTGCCGGGACACAAACGTTAATGACAAGCAGGTTGGCAACTTATCTACTAGGATTTTGTATTATAAATTATGGAATCTGTGCGTAAGGCAAACCAAAGACTTCGAAATTATCCAGTGTTACTTGGAAAATGTGCTGATAAGGCTGCGGTATATGCAGCCTGTGTGACACGTGATTTAAATGTGCAACAAAGTGTATGCGATGAGGAGTTTCAACAGTTTAAAACATGCCTTCAAAAAGCCGCTAAAGAAATGAAAACAAAATTGTAAAGCAAAATAATAAAATAATAGTTGCAACAATAATAAATACATCATAAATAGTACATGTAAAAAACTCGATATGCAAAAATATTGTAACTAAAAACAAATAAATCTATTTGAAACAATTTCAAGTACATTATATACTGAAAGAATATAAGTGCTTACGTTTAACATTTTTTTTTTTTTTATCATTAAGTGTCAAGATTAATAATAACTAAGTAATTTTTAAAGAATAATTATTATAAAACAAGTTAATATATACATAAGTAAAGTGCACATGAAATCCTAAACATTTGTTAGCTCGAACCAATTTAGACGTATGTATTCTAAGATGTCATCTTTAAGTCAGGCTACAGCGGCGCCTTCTACAGTAAGCGGTTATGCGCGTTTGACACATTTTTTGCTTAATATCAGTTTTTCAACTCATCTCTTTATCTCGATTATACTACGTTTTGCACTGATCTATTACGGTCAACTGCACGATGCAAGCTCTGAAGTGCCATATACAGATATTGATTATCGGGTAGTTACTGATGGCGCACGACAAATACTCGCAGGACGTTCACCTTTTGAAAGACATACATACCGCTATAGTCCACTTCTTGCTTACATGCAAATTCCGAACGTTCTCGTGCATCCCGCTTTTGGCAAAGTAGTTTATGCCAGTTTCGATATTTTACTCGCAATTCTAATTTACGCTTTGGTACACAGTGAACTTCAATCGCAGTGCCGCAAAGCTGTGCAATCTCTGTTGAGTAAGTTTGGTAAAATTCGCACCGCTGCTTCAGCACAGGAACGATACAACGAAACAGATGAACGCAATCGTCCGCGAAAGATTGCTTGTTTTTCAGCATGCTTTTGGCTTTATAATCCACTCACAGCGGTCATTTCAACACGTGGCAATGGTGATAGCTTCTCAAGTTTTTTTGTTGTTTTAACAATTTATTTGCTTTCTAAGTCTGAGAGTGACAAACGTGTACGCAGCAATTGGTTAATATTTAGTGCAGGACTTGCGCATGGTTTTGCCATACACTTGCGTTTGTATCCCCTCCTGTTCAGCCTTGCGTACTATTTGTGCCTATCAACTCGTTTAACACGCAATACTCGCGACTTTCTACGACAAATTCTCTTCCCCACATCAAGCCAATTGTTACTCGTTATGGGAACACTTTTAAGTCTAGGTGCGGTCACTGGTTTCTTTTATAGAATCTATGGTTGGCAATATCTTTATGAAGCGTACTTGTATCACTTTGTTCGCAAAGATGTCCGCCATAATTTTTCACTTTATTTTCTACTTCAATATTTAGGCTGCGGCAACTCTTCTGCACACTCAACCCTTGCAGAAAAAATTTGTATAGCAGCTCCACAATTCTTTTTACTTTTCTATTTGAGTTTAAGTTTTGGCCAATTTCGGCAAACTCTACCGTTTTGTGTGTTTTCGTTGGCATTCGTTATGGTAACCTTCAACTCGGTTGTAACATCTCAATACTTTGTCTGGTATTTGGCTCTATTGCCTTTGTGTCTCAATAATTTGCAATCCATTTCCGTGAAAAAATCCCTGGCATACTTTTTGCTGTGGTTGTTGGCGCAGGGGCTGTGGCTACTGCCAGCCTACTTATTGGAATTTAAAACTTGGAATACTTTCTACTGGATCGGTGGGCAGGGCATTTTGTTTTTCTTAGTAAACAACTATTTGCTAGCATGCTTTATTAAATATTATAGCTTTACGTCATTTAAGGTAAATTTTAAGAAGTTATTTTAGCTATAAAATAAATGGTGTAAATCATTATTCTGTACGTAAAAAATGTAAAAATAATGAATAATCATAAATAAAAAAAAATGCTTAAAAACAATTCGCCAAAATTAAAGCATCAAATGTGCAAATTTTGTTCGATCATTGTTTGAATTCAAAGTTTCATTTCAGGTTCAGTGAAATAACGCCCAAATAAAAAATGCAATAACGCCCAAAAAATTTCCATACAAATTTGGGCGTTATTTCATAATGAAATAAGGCCCACAATTTTGGGCTTTATTTCATTTTATTTGGGCGTTATTTCATTTTTTATTTTGGGCTTTATTTCATTTTTTAAAGCCCAAAATATTTTGGGCGTTATTTCATTTTTTATTTTGGGCGTTATTTCATTGGGCGTTATTTCACTGAACCTTCATTTCATTTTACAATATAAAATTCAAGTTTTTCAATGAAACTCGAAACAGAAAAATACGAACCAAAATTTTTTTGTTTCTAATATTTTATTCCATTTTCCTTGACTTTTTTTTTAAAAAAAGTTTTATTTAAAAATCTTGTTTTACTTTTATTCTTACATTTTAGTTGCTTAGTTTAAAAATTGATATTTTATCTATATCTATACTATTATATAAAATTGAAGTGGAAATATTAAGTGCGCAATAGACTCTTAAACTACTGGACCGATTTTTATTAAAAAAATTTTAAAATATATTTGTGCTACAGAATGCCATAAGCGGAGTTTATTTAAGAAAATTTAACAATAAATATATTTAATTAAGTTGTTAAGTTTTTTAGGAAATTACCACCGATGCTAAGCATTGCTTGGCCGTTTGCTTTTCACGCGGTTGTGTTACGAGAGTTTCAACTACATGTTGCTATCAATCCTTCTCTTTAAAGTTTATTGATCTCGCTCTCCATTCGAAGAGTAACCAAAAGCAGTTGGCGCTATTTGACGTGATGGGAATACAAGTTAAATAAAGCTGTTGTTGCTGTGGAATGATGAGCTGCAAACCAATGTGTGCATATTTGTTTCGCCGCATGCAATTTTTTACACATATTTTTATTGTAGTTTTCCAATTTTTTAATTTACACTTGAGAAAGAAAGATATTTTAATATTTCAAAATGTGTCTTTCACAAGTGTGAAAGCATATTTTGTAAAGATAAAAGATAAATTAAAAGTTTGAAAAATGAAGTGTTCGTATTTCCCTTAAACTACAAATAAATGCCTCGACGTAAAAAAAGTTTGACAAATTTAACAGAAAATGCAAGAGCGATGCTCCTCGCTAGGAGAGCAAGAGCAGCTACTCAAAGAGAAAATTGTTGGTAAATTATGCATGCAATTATTTGCTTACACGACTGCGATTGGAGTGACGCAGTGGCGTAGCTAGGGTTGCTGGCACCCGGGCCGGAAACTTATTTTTACTCCCTTTAAGAAGGTTATACTAAACCTCATAAAAGCAATGCTTAAAAAGTACTACGAAATTAATATAATTTTTTTAAATAATAGTTTACTGTTATGATTATTTTGTTAAAGTGCAAATGAGTAAACATATATATTTTAATTCATTGTATTATTTATAAAAGTCGGTAACAATATACAAAATTAATCCCATCGATATTAATATATTTGATATCATTTGAAAGATAATTTGGTAACTTATACAAAACTGAAAAATTTTCCGCAATCAAGGAATTTTTCAAAAATGTTTTGCTTACGCAAAATTTTGACTTGCAATAGTGAGTAAATCCCCAAAGATATATTTTGCATAATTGAGGAAAAAATAGGACCGGGAAGTAAAACGTTAACAAATTTTTCCTCAGTGACCTTGAATAACTATGAATTTAAATACTTTTTCGAAATCAATCCACGTCTTCTATATAAAAGTTAAGTGAAAATTCGAACAAAATATTAAAATTAATTTATAAACTTTTTTCCTAATTTTTATAAATTTCTTTACTAGTACTAGTACTCTTTATATATAAAGAAATTATACATTTCAGCTTCGACTTTAATAGACAAGAAAATTCATCATGAATCATGAAAATAAGAATAATTTTCAGAATAGTTTTTTCTTAAAACTATATTTTTGACAGTTTTTGTTCGTTGATTTAAACACAATAATAATTATGTATTTTAGTAAATGAAAGGAGTTAGGAAACCATCTTAAAGTTTTAAATAGACATGTTCAAAATAAAATAAAAAAACATCAGAACGCCATAAAATTGTTATAAAACGCCATTTATTTAATTTAAATAAAAAACTTAATGAATTTTAATCAATTCAATTTTTTTAGAAATTTTAAAGCAAGTAATAAATTGAGCTTTTAAATTGTTTTATGTAACAGGATACCCAAAAACATATTACTATTAAAAATTATGTTCTAGCAGGTTAAGAGCTGCGAATAAGGCTTGTTTGTATAAAGTATATGTTTATTCTTGATATTTATGTCATGAGCACGTTTTTCTAAAAAGGTCTGGAGAAATGTATTGCTGGAGAACATCCCAGCAAAATCTTAGCTTACATATAATCGAAGAAGTAATCCAGAAAATTTCATTCATAGCTTACCCTCTCGCTTACAGAACCCATTTTTTTTATAAAGCCATGTCATTAGAGGTAATCGAAAGCGCTGTCACTTGAAAAGATTAAGCGCTTAAAACGCTTGGTTTATAACTGATTTCACGAAATTAATATTTGAATAATAACTTTCATTACTTTAATGCTGAATAAAAGACAAAGAAAAATAAAACCATTAAAAAATTATCTTCGACTTGTCCGAAGTCAAAATACTCAGGTTGAAGTTTATTCGAACATTAATTTGATGATGTCACTTTGTAAGGGGGATAGGCGTATTTTTTACCAATTTTTCATATTTCAAACTCAGAGTACGTTTAATTTATCAAGAAAACAAGACTAATGTATGAACTTTCAATTCAACACATTAATTTTTGTGTAAATTATGAAGGTTTTGATATTTCGGTTACGTCACTTTCTATGGAAGTATTCACAAAATGTTGTTGAATTTCAAATTCAGGGTATATGTTTCATATTTAAGCATTGCAGTGGTGCTCCAATTTAGCGAACACCGATTTAACGAACTTACAATATAACGAAGCCTTATTTAATGTTCATTGTTGACTCTATATTGCGAACATTTGAAATTGTAGGTATTCTATTTAAAACTATGTTCACACTGAGATCAAATTAGGTAATTTCGTGAGATAATTTCGAAATTGTACAAAAGTGTTCACACTAACAAACATTTTCTTCTCTGAGCGTGCTTCGTTTGTTTTTGAATTTGTAATAACATTAATACGTATTTATTTATCTAATTCTCAAATAGTCCCCTCGGGTTTATATACATATTGCAGGGTTTCTTTTTAAAAAACATTTTTCATTTTGTGGATAGATTTTAACCAGCAGCTTTCTAAACATTTAATAATAATAATTAATAATACCTAAAACAAGTTCAAAAATTCAACTTTAATGGAGTGCATAATTAAGACAAAAAATTTAAGGATATTTGTTTCAAGTTGACAAATTAATTAGCTTTGTTATATGAGAAAAAACTTGAAAATAGTATTACTGATTTAATGAACTTTTCGTTTTACCGAACGACCCTCGACATTATATCTTCCGTTAAACTGGAGCACCACTGTATGACAAATCTCAAATCATGAAAATTATATCATTATGGACTTTACAGAGATTTGCAATAAAGAGACGGCTGTAATCGTGTGGACAAACGAATGAACAGACAGACAGACGGACATGGATTAATCGACTCATGGTCGTGAAAAAAATTTCATGACAAAATTATTGTGCCTGCTACGCTTTGCGGGTGGAGTATAATAAATATTTAATAAAAAACTTTGAAAAACGTAGAAGTAGATTATGGTAAACGAGTCGGTACAGCAGAAAATCAAACAGCAGAAATTTTTCTTATTCCTGGTAATGACAATGAATCAAAAAACGTTGTTTATTCTGAAGTATTAAATAACTAAAATGAAAATATCTTCACTTTATTATCATTATACTATTTAATATAATTTGCTTCCAAATACAAATAACACAGTGCGACACGAAAAAATAACTTTAAATATCTCAATGGTTTCTAGTAGTACATGGTCTATATATTATGCCCTCATACTCAGTTTTATCGGATTAGGTCATATAAGAGAGAAATTCAAGGTCAAATTTCACCATTAAATCACCAATTTTTTCTTATAACTCTTAAACTAAATTCAAATCCTTTGTAGTAACTGCATCTAAATATTTGCAATGGATGGTTCTTTACATTTAGATACCATTTTTTGCTCAAAGAGTTACGTAAGGGGGTTAATTATTTCTTCGAAAACAGGGCTTTTTTAATAAAAAACAAAATTTTCAATAGTTCATTTACTTTGTATTTGTCTTCAAAAACAATAATATTTTGCTGAATTTTTGCACACACCTTAAGTAAAATAAAATAACCCACCTCTGAAAAGATCACAAAAATTACATGTGCGCATCCAAAGATATTCGGATTCAAAGATTACCAAATTAACTTCGTTAATGTAAGCCCAAGAGTAAAATCATTCAGATAAAAATTATAGATTTAAGAATTTTCTTCAAAACTGTCCTTAACATTTTTACCGAAAGAGTTACCGTTTTAAAGATATGCGCGTAAATATGTATTTACAACTTATATGAAAAATTCGAACTTGAGAAGAAATAATAATAAAAATAATTTTTATTTTAACCGTTCAAATTTTTCATACATAATTTTCATATAATTGTAATTACATATTTACGCGCATATCTTTAAAACAGTAACTCTTTCAGTAAATATATTAAGGACAGTTTTGAAGAAAATTGTTGGACCTACAATTTTCATCTGAATGATTTTACTCTAAGGATTACATTAACGAAGTTACCATCTTTGGTAATCTTTGAATACGAATATCTTTGGATGCGCACATGTAATTGTTGTGATCTTTTCGGAGGTGGTTTATTTTATGATGCTAAGGTGTTTGCAAAAATTCATCTAAATCTGATTGGTTTTGAAGACAAATACGAAGCAATTGAACTATTAAAAATTTTTTTTATTTTGAAAAAGCCTTGTTTTCGAAGAAGAAATTAACCTCCTTACGTAAATTTTTAAGCAAAAAATGGTCTCAAAATGTAAAGAACCATCCATTACAAAAATTTAGATGCAGTTACTACAAAGGATTTGAATTTAGCTAAGAGATATAAGAAAAAATTGGTGACTTAAAGGTGAAATTTGACCTTGAATTTCTCTCTTATTTGACCTTATCCGATAAAACTGAGTATGAGGGCATAATATATAGACCATGCACTATTATAAACCATTGCGATATTTGAGGTTATTCCAATTGACCCTTAAATTGTCGCACAGTGTAATATGCAAATATATTAACGTTTTTTATTTTGAAATTTTTCAAATATACTAAGGTATAATTGATAAAGAGAAAATGTCCGTGGTGAAGCCTCGGACGACTGTGGCCTGCTAGTACTCTTATAAAAAGAAATAATTAAAATCCAAATAATTTAATAACGTTAACGTTTCGAAAATAGGTCTGTTCCGTGCTCTAAAGTTTTAGTCCAATTTAAAAGTTTTGTAGGTTTTCTTCCGAGAACCGTTGACATAATCGAAAAAATGGTAAAAGAGTGTGCAATTGATAGAGTAAAAATGTTTCCTGTCAATCAAGTTTTAGTCCGGGAACTTTATTCTGACAAAAAAGTTAAAAGTGTCAATCTACTTAAAATCAGGACTTAATTTTGAGTCGTAATTTTTGTTTGTGTATATTATAGTTATAGTTATATAAAAATACTGATTTAAAAATCGTTACTTAACTTATTATTTGCATAACATTTAAATTTTAGCAAAAAAAAAAAAATAATATATCTAGCTAGAACCACCACAAAACCCTCTCAAAATCGAAATTGGTCTAGATCGAAACAGGTCTCGAAAAAACATGATCTAAACTGGACATACAAAACAAACTTATTACCAACATTTTTACCACAATTAAAACATTCTTCTCAATCATCAATCAACAAGCGCCAACAAATGGGCCCCAAAGCGGCGCACAATGGGAAAAACATACCAAAAACCCTCACAAATCAAAAAGTTGTGGGGAATGATTTTTTTTCTTCACGTTCTATAATCTACACATATTACTGGTATGCAAACTATAGTCCAAAATCGTGCCGATTTATAGGCCTCGAAAAAGGCCTTTTTTCAAATATTTTGTTGTGCTTAAATATGTTTTTTATATAGTTACACTGTGTGTAATTTTTTAAGTCACGGCAAAATAACCATATACGGACACCACTACGTGATAAAAGACTAAAAAAAAAGACCCGTGTCTCCCAATTTTCCCCAAAGTCATGCACTTTTTGTTTTATGGGCCCCCAAAGATTTGGGGCCTCGGTATCATTTTCGTAAAAATGTGATCATTTTCTCAGGCTCATATCTTGTAAACCGTTCAGAATTTCGATTTACTCTCAGAGGCAAAGTTGTAGCTCTTGTCATAAGGAACAAAAATTGCCAACATATAAAATCCAAAAAACTTCACCTTCCAGGTCAAAATCGCAAAAAACTTAAAAAATTTCGATTTTTTTTACCTTTTTTCCCGTTTTTTAATTTGAATTGACATGAATGAATTCACATAAACACAAGCCAAAATATAAAAATACCTGGAAACACATTGTCATAAAGATGAAATTGTGAACATATGAAATCAAAAAACTTCTATCAAAAAACTACCTGGAAGCAAACATCTGCATTGAATTCACATAAACACAAGTCAAAATATAAAAATACCTGGAAACACATTGTCATAAAGATGAAATTGTGAGCATATAAAAGCGACACGACGCTCACATCGAGGCATTGCACAGCGCGACGTCAACGAGAGCTCAGCGGTGAAAGTTATAAAGTGACAGTGAAAGTAAAAAAAAGTGAAAGTGCTACTGCATAATTCGCACACAACATTGGCAACAGACAATTTCAATATGCATTGTGAAAAAAAGGATTTATTTTGCTACGTTTGCGGTCATCAAACCAGAAAAATAACATCTACAAGATTTCAAAAGGAAAAGAATCTTTTAACTACTGAATTCAAAAGAGCATATACATTGTTTTTCGACGAAATGGACTTGACCGGTGAAAATTACACACCTAATACAGTGTGTCGCCAATGTTATAACAATCTCATGGCATGGTTGAGTGGAGGCAGAGGTACTATGAAGTATTGTAAGCCGGTAAACTGGATTAATCGTCCAGGTGATCATGATGCAACCAGTTGCTATGCATGCGTAAATTATAATTTACGTCTAAATCGACATGCTGAGAAGAACAAAATTTATAAAGCAACTGCAACAGCCACACTACCAGTGCTTGCACCTGAAAATTTTGTATCACCAAGGCCGCCAACTCCAGATCGTACTACAGAATTTACAGCAATGAGTACAGCAAGTGGAGTTACTTATGAAGATCCATTTGATACCGTTTATGAGCCCCAACAGGGAAGAGATGGACCACAACTAATAACACAAATGGAAATGGATTTCATTGTGGCCATATTGGGATTATCCCAGCGGCTTGCAATATTTTTAACAGCTTTTTTAAAAAAAAGAAACAGTTTCGATAGTATCGTAAGTGTAGACGTAGAATTCCGTTTAAGTTGTAACCTCTTGTACTTTATCTTTTTGGTCCGATAGTTTTGTTCATTTTGCACGTATTTTTATTGATCTTCCAAAAATAAAAAATAAATGAATAGCACTCAATTATGGACTACTTCTCGAGGCCAAACAAAGAAAAAGTTAAAAGTAAGTAAGATTAAATGAGCAAGCAAAAAGAAACAAGCAAAATTTCAAAATTTCAAATTTTTTCGATCATTTTGTTAAGTTTGACAGGTTGAGTTCATTGACTTAGTTGAAAAGAAGGCGAAGCAAATGCACTTTCCATTGGTGCCACTTTCGTCTCTGCCAGATATATAGTTTGCGAGCTACAGTCAGCTTAACTACTTATTTCAAATTAAAATTAAGACCCCGATTTTTAAAAAATCGTATGGTTACTATATTTCTCGCTGAGCACATGTCCTTTCCTCTCGTCTCTGTCTGATATTTAGTTTGCTAGCTACTCTTTCTGTTCGATACATAGTTTGCAAACTACACTTGCTAGTGCTAGTGGGATGTGGAATCCAAATTAATTTGCATTATAAGCAAAAATTAAAATTTTACGCCATCTATTGGGTAAAAGCATAAAAAGAAATATGATCCAACTCGTGTTTTTCATAAGAGTTAAATCTAACCGGATCACAGAACCATTTCGTTAAGTTTGACAGATTGAGTTCATTGACTGAGTTGAAAAGAGGTTCATGACCTCTGGTTTCAAAATAGAGCACTTAGTATACTAGAACAGTAGTGCATACATAAACCCAATGCGAACTCATGCTTACAATGCTGCCAAGGAGAACCAATCAGTTCGTGCAAAACAAGCAAGTATACAAGCATAAACAACGAAAGAAAAAAACATGAAGGCAGCAGGCACATAAGCAGCTGATGATTGATTTTCTTATATTAAAACATGCATTTTTCTTCTTATATTTTACTATTTTGTGACTTTAATATAATAGTGACAAAATCCAAAGTTAGATATTCATTCAGCGCAGGATATATCTGATATTTTAGTGTATATATTATCTTTGAACGAAGAGTATTAATGGCTGTAGGTATACCCAAAAGTATTCGTGAAAAAGTTGCCTAATGACCTTGAAAAAATCTGTTAAAACGACCCCATACAATCCGCGCTGTAAGACGTAATTCTACGTCAAAATGGCTTTAGAACGTTTAAAATAACACTATATAGCACGAGTATGAAGTTCGGTTGGTTTTGCGGCTAAATGCAAATTTGGCCGACTGAAATTCATTTTAGGTACGACTGAAAGTAAATTGACTGACTGAAGATTGTTCTAGATATGTCTTGTATTGGGATAGCTGTCTAAAGTTGGTTCTTGGTATGGCTGATGACGAACATGGAAACAAATGGTACGACTGATTTTGATCCGTTCATAGTTATTGTAAGCAAAAATCAACATTTTAAACAAATTTCAGTAAAAAAAACAATTTGGCCGACTCTAAAAAAGTTAGGGGGGGGGGCATAAAGATATGAGGCTGTTTTCTAGGAAATGAAATGGGAATTGCTCCAAAATTGAACGAATGATAAAAGCAAAAAACTTAATTGCTATTTTGAGTGACTTCTACCTTCTCAGTCTTGAAAAATTCAGATATGAGCCAGGCAATACCCTATTTCATGCAAGATTACCATAAAGTGGATATTGGAAAAGGCATCAATAGTTTGAATTGCTCACCACAGTCACCTGACCTGCTGAATTCTTAGTTGGTGGTGTAAAGGTGACTCCTAATTGGACTTTCGAAGGCGGCTTTGCAATCGACAAGAAAATAGTGTGGTTTCTCTAGGGTCGTCTCAAAGATTTGTCGCAGTGTAAATATCTGGTCGTTGGTGGACTTTCCACGTCTGAAGCCACACTGATAAGGTCCAATTAGTTGGTTGACTTCAGTCTTTCGCACAATACGCTCGATGATGCGATCGCCTTTCTTGTGGATTGGGCAGAGCACACTGAGGTTCCAATCATTTAGACAGCATTCTTCCGACCATATTCTGCATAGAAACTTCTGAATGCATTCAAACAGAGCTTCGCCTCCGATCTTAAACATCTCAGCCGGTAGACCATACGCTCTGCGGCTTTGTTAGTTAAGCCGAGCTATAGCTGTTTTGACCTAGCTGTAGTCGGGTTGCGAAATTTCAACGCTGTTATCCAATATTGGGGTTTTCAGGATATGATCTCTATTGGTGGATTTGTTACCAGTGTCACTATTCAAAAGACCAGCAAAATGTTCCCTCCACAACACCAGTGAACTCTGGATATCTGTAACTAGTCTTGTAGTCTCGTCTTAAAACCATCGGCCACTTATCTTATTTTCTCGAAATGCAGTTAAAAGTTGGTATGTGGGGAAAATCTAATATATAAAATCAAATGTTTGTCTGTCTGTTATATAGGCTCGCGCACCGTTTACCCGATTGAGAAATTTGGACACCGAGTATGTTTCATAGATAGGAAGATGAAAAAGAGGGTGTGAAAAGTGAGCGGGAGTCTGTGGCGTGGAACTCTATAACTTCGAAACGCCTGAACCAATTTCAATGAAATTTTGAATGAAAGTACAACTGCACCCAAGATAAAACAGCGGCTATAAAAAATGCCAAAGACTTCCGCAAGAGGGCACTTTGAGTAGTGCATTTTTAAGACTTAATAACTCCTAAACGACTTGACCGATTTTGCTAAAATTTGGTATGAGAAATAACCTGACCCTGCAACAGAATTGAGGGAAGAAAAAAAACCTCAACATGAACCTAAGACTATATATATATAATTTTTATATATGTTAGAGAAAGAGAACCAAAGATAGAGAGATAGAGACAGATTCTAATGAAATCGCGAGTACTTTTTAAAATAAACCCATTAAAATATAATTCTTAAAGAGTTCCCGTACTTTTTTTGTTTTTCTCTATTTTCGAAAGATTTTTTCACATTCTCAGACTTTTGACAGTTTTACCACTTTTAGTCCAAAAAGTACGGGAACAGACCTATAATAAACATCTGCATTGAAAAAAAGTTCTTCACGCCTTCTATGGTTAGCAGAAGAGTAGAAAAACACTGCTTTGATAAAGTGAAAAGTGCATTGGATTTCATTTTGGTTTTGCGGCAGTTGCACTTATTAGCTTTTCAAAATTAGTGGACTGCATGAACCACCAGTGACTACTGATGAGTCGGAGTAGCGTCCGACGAAACCATTGTCTAGTCTGCTCGGTTGTTCTGTATAGAATTTTGTTGTTGTAGCAAACCTGTTACTTCATTAATTATTTGGCATAGGTAGAGCTAGAATTATAAACTATAAAAAAACCCATTAATGTTGCAAATATTGTTGTTATAAAACTCCGTTAGGTCACGTGACACAAATGAGTAATGAATTAACATGTCTTAGTAATAAGACAAACATTCCTAGTGAATGCATTTCCCTTTTTTTAGATTCAGCACTATCTAGTGTCAATTTTATAAAAAAATAGTCTAGTGCTCGTTCAATACATAACTCTTATACAAATCAGTATTGAGTGAAAGGGAAATTAATTAATTTAAAATTAAAAGCTTAGGGTGCGCTTATTTATTTCTGGTGCAATTTTAGTTTATGGTGCACTTAAAGATGATGGTGCGAACAATGATCATTTTGAGCCTAACACACTTTAAGTAAGAAAATACCCTTAAAAGTTTTTTACTATAAAAAGCGTTAACTTAAATCAATTATAACTCAATTTCTTGCAAAACCTTTTGATAGGGCTTTGTTAATAACAGATTCAATTTATTGAAACTAAAGGATTTCATTGATTTGAAAAAAAAACTATTTATTTAATACGGAAAAAAATCTGCTTATTCGAAAAAATACATAATTTCAAACACCTATTTCTTTTTTTTAATAACAAATCTATATTTATTTTGTGTGCCAAAAGTGGTTGCAATCCGCTGCAAATTAAGCGAAATATTTAAACTTTAATATAACACTGTGCAACACCAAAAAAAATAACCATATACGGACACCAATACGTGATAAAAGACTAAAAAAAAAGACCCGTGTCTCCCAATTTTCCCCAAAGTCATGCACTTTTTGTTTTATGGGCCCCCAAAGATTTGGGGCCTCGGTATCATTTTCGTAAAAATGTGATCATTTTCTCAGGCTCATATCTTGTAAACCGTTCAGAATTTCGATTTACTCTCAGAGGCAAAGTTGTAGCTCTTGTCATAAGGAACAAAAATTGCCAACATATAAAATCCAAAAAACTTCACCTTCCAGGTCAAAATCGCAAAAAACCTTAAAAAATTTCGATTTTTTTTTTACCTTTTTTCCCGTGTTCAGGTCCATAGGTAGCAAACCGTTCAAAATTCAAGGAAACAATCAACTACAAAAATGTACCTAATACTATGTTCACACTGAGATCAAATTAGGTAATTTCGTGAGATAATTTCGAAATTGTGCAAAAGTGTTCACACTAGGCTTGGATAATTTCGTTTGACGTTTGATTTATTTTTTTGTCAATTTTTTACTGGCCACATTCAGCACTCTCAACAGTTGCCAACTTAAATGTTCAATTAAAATAGAAAATTCTTACTCAAAGTAAGTTTGCAAAATTATTTCGCATAAAGCCGTACATGTTATCAATTGTGCAACTTTAATTCATTGAAAACATTGCTCTCCCAAGTTTCACTGAATGGGTTGCTATCCGAAGGGTCAAAAAAGTTAAGTATCTGAATGTGGCCATTATCATGTGTCATGTATAATTTTGACGGCTCAGGTGGAATGGATAGCAAGATTGCTAATACGCCAAAAAAAGGATGTGTTTAATTCACACTATATTCAGATTTCAGGGTTGCAGTGCATTTTTGCCTAATTTCGTGAGTAATTTAAACGAAATTACCTTGTTTGAGGTAATTTCCAAATCAGCAAATTGTATGGGAAATTACCATAGTTTTTATACTATGTTCACACTGAGATCAAATTAGGTAATTTCGTGAGATAATTTTGAAATTGTACAAAAGTGTTCACACTGGGCTTGGATAATTTCGTTTGACGTTTGATTTATTTTTTTTTCAATTCATTATTGGCCACATTCAGCATTCTCAACAGTTGCCAACTTAAATGTTCAATTAAAAATAGAAAATTCTTACTCAAAGTAAGTTTGCAAAATTATTTCGCATAAAGCCGTACATGTTATCAATTGTGCAACTTTAATTCATTGAAAACATCGCTCACCTAAGTTTTACTGAATGGGTTGCTAACCGAAGGGTCAAAGAAGGTAAGTATCTGAATGTGGCCATTATCATGTGTCATGTATAATTTTGACGGCTCAGCTAGAATGGATAGCAAGATTGTTAATATGCCAAAAAAAGGGTGTGTTTAATTCACACTAAATTCAGATTTCAGGGTTGCAGTGGATTTTAGCCTAATTTCGTGAGTAATTTAAACGAAATTACCTTGTTTGAGGTAATTTCCAAATCAACAAATTGTATGGGAAATTACCATAGTTTTTAGATAATTTCAGTCGAAATTACATAAAAGCTCGAAATTACCTAATTTGATCTCAGTGTGAACATAGTATTAGATAATTTCAGTCGAAATTACATAAAAGCTCGAAATTACCTAATTTGATCTCAGTGTGAACATAGTATAAGATCTCAATAAACAAATTACTAAAACATATAAACTTCCTAGAGATGATTCTTAACACCGTTTTTTAATTTGAATTGACATGAATGAATTCACATAAACACAAGCCAAAATATAAAAATACCTGGAAACACATTGTCATAAAGATGAAATTGTGAACATATGAAATCAAAAAACTTATATCAAAAAACTACCTGGAAGCAAACATCTGCATTGAATTCACATAAACACAAGTCAAAATATAAAAATACCTGGAAACACATTGTCATAAAGATGAAATTGTGAGCATATAAAAGCGACACGACGCTCACATCGAGGCATTGCACAGCGCGACGTCAACGAGAGCTCAGCGGTGAAAGTTATAAAGTGACAGTGAAAGTAAAAAAAAGTGAAAGTGCTACTGCATAATTCGCACACAACATTGGCAACAGACAATTTCAATATGCATTGTGAAAAAAAGGATTTATTTTGCTACGTTTGCGGTCATCAAACCAGAAAAATAACATCTACAAGATTTCAAAAGGAAAAGAATCTTTTAACTACTGAATTCAAAAGAGCATATACATTGTTTTTCGACGAAATGGACTTGACCGGTGAAAATTACACACCTAATACAGTGTGTCGCCAATGTTATAACAATCTCATGGCATGGTTGAGTGGAGGCAGAGGTACTATGAAGTATTGTAAGCCGGTAAACTGGATTAATCGTCCAGGTGATCATGATGCAACCAGCTGCTATGCATGCGTAAATTATAATTTACGTCTAAATCGACATGCTGAGAAGAACAAAATTTATAAAGCAACTGCAACAGCCACACTACCAGTGCTTGCACCTGAAAATTTTGTATCACCAAGGCCGCCAACTCCAGATCGTACTACAGAATTTACAGCAATGAGTACAGCAAGTGGAGTTACTTATGAAGATCCATTTGATACCGTTTATGAGCCCCAACAGGGAAGAGATGGACCACAACTAATAACACAAATGGAAATGGATTTCATTGTGGCCATATTGGGATTATCCCAGCGGCTTGCAATATTTTTAACAGCTTTTTTAAAAAAAAGAAACAGTTTCGATAGTATCGTAAGTGTAGACGTAGAATTCCGTTTAAGTTGTAACCTCTTGTACTTTATCTTTTTGGTCCGATAGTTTTGTTCATTTTGCACGTATTTTTATTGATCTTCCAAAAATAAAAAATAAATGAATAGCACTCAATTATGGACTACTTCTCGAGGCCAAACAAAGAAAAAGTTAAAAGTAAGTAAGATTAAATGAGCAAGCAAAAAGAAACAAGCAAAATTTCAAATTTTTTCGATCATTTTGTTAAGTTTGACAGGTTGAGTTCATTGACTTAGTTGAAAAGAAGGCGAAGCAAATGCACTTTCCATTGGTGCCACTTTCGTCTCTGCCCGATATATAGTTTGCGAGCTACAGTCAGCTTAACTACTTATTTCAAATTAAAATTAAGACCCCGATTTTTAAAAAATCGTATGGTTACTATATTTCTCGCTGAGCACATGTCCTTTCCTCTCGTCTCTGTCTGATATTTAGTTTGCTAGCTACTCTTTCTGTTCGATACATAGTTTGCTAGTGCTAGTGGGATGTGGAATCCAAATTAATTTGCATTATAAGCAAAAATTAAAATTTTACGCCATCTATTGGGTAAAAGCATAAAAAGAAATATGATCCAACTCGTGTTTTTCATAAGAGTTAAATCTAACCGGATCACAGAACCATTCCGTTAAGTTTGACAGATTGAGTTCATTGACTGAGTTGAAAAGAGGTTCATGACCTCTGGTTTCAAAATAGAGCACTTAGTATACTAGAACAGTAGTGCATACATAAACCCAATGCGAACTCATGCTTACAATGCTGCCAAGGAGAACCAATCAGTTCGTGCAAAACAAGCAAGTATACAAGCATAAACAACGAAAGAAAAAAACATGAAGGCAGCAGGCACATAAGCAGCTGATGATTGATTTTCTTATATTAAAACATGCATTTTTCTTCTTATATTTTACTATTTTGTGACTTTAATATAATAGTGACAAAATCCAAAGTTAGATATTCATTCAGCGCAGGATATATCTGATATTTTAGTGTATATATTATCTTTGAACGAAGAGTATTAAAGGCTGTATGTATACCCTAAAGTATTCGCCAAAAACGTTGCCTAATGACCTTGAAAAAATCTGTTAAAACGACCCCATGCAAACCGCGCTGTAAGACGTAATTCTACGTCAAAAGAAAACTCACACATGCTAATGTAAACTCTACGGCGTACCGCAAATGACAAGCTGAATTTCAGATGCTGTACACTCTAAATGATGACAATTCGTTCGCTTACTGCAACGATATAAAAGCTTTGGTGGTAAAAATGGGAATGAACTACATCGCTAGTGAGTGGAGATTATTTATTGATGGTTCTGTTTCAAGCTTGAAAGCAGTGTTGTTGCATGTGTCGAACCGAAAACCTTCCATTCCGCTAGCAATGGGTATCAACATGAAAGAAAGCTATGAAACATTGAAAGATATAATGGAAAAAATCAAATATTACGAAAATAAATGGAAGATTTGCTGTGATTTGAAGGTCATCAACATTATGCAAGGGATCATCGATAAGGGCGGCTTCCCAAAATTCTTTTGTTTTCTTTGTAATTGGGATTCACGCTCACCTCTGAATCAATTCCAATGTAATTCGTTGAGGCCAAGAGGAAGTGTGGATGAACAAATACAACAACATAGACTGAAGAATGCACCTTTAATTGACAATACTCAAGACATCTTGCTGCCACCGCTCCACATAAAATTGGGAATTGTTAAAAAATTCATCGAAGTGGCCGTTGTAAATTGTCCAAACGCATTCGACTATTTGAAAAGCGTTTTCCCAAAGCGTAGCTATGACAAAATTAAAAAAGGTATTGTAGTAAATTTAAAACGGATTTTTGTTCACCTAATTGTACTATATATATAGCTATTTACACTATGTTAATGTTTTCTTTTCTGTCTTTATTTTTTGTTTTCATTTAACAGGCGTACTTAATGGCCCTGACATTAGAAAGCTATTCAAGAGCAACTTTGCTTCATCGCTTGATGAAAATCATTCAATGGCATGGATTTACCTTCAGCGTGTATGCACCAGAGTCTTGGGAGCGGATCGAGACGCGGAACCGGAAGCAAGAGAATGGGTGAAAACAATGCTGTATTATTTTGAGATAATCGGCGCATCGATGACATTAAAGCTGCATTTTCTTCATTTTCATTTTGACGATTTCATCAAACAACTCCCTACCGAATCCGATGAGCAAGGAGAACGGTTTCACCAAACCACAATGCCCATGGAAAAACGGTTCAAAGGCAAAAACCTGGACGCATTGCTTGCAGAGGTATGTTGGTGGAGTCACAAGATCACCCTGTATGATGTTAATGAAGTAGTTGAAGAAGAAAGAGCTGATGATGGAGGGCAGTCTGGAAGCAACGTGCCTGTGTTCCAAATTTCTGAATCAGAGTCAGATTCGGACGACGATTTGGATCCACAACTTAAGAGAGCGCGATTTGCAAGTCCAGGGCCATCAACATTATAAACATAATTATAACATTTTAACATAATTATTATAATACGAATATTTTTTTTTAATATTTTTGTAATAGATAGCATAGTAACTCAATGTTGAAGTAAATAAAAAACAAATGAAATTAAAAAACGGTGTTAAGAATCATCTCTAGGAAGTATATATGTTTTAGTAATTTGTTTATTGAGATCTTAGGTACATTTTTGTAGTTGATTGTTTCCTTGAATTTTGAACGGTTTGCTACCTATGGACCTGAACACGGGAAAAAAGGTAAAAAAAATCGAAATTTTTTAAGTTTTTTGCGATTTTGACCTGGAAGGTGAAGTTTTTTGGATTTTATATGTTGGCAATTTTTGTTCCTTATGACAAGAGCTACAACTTTGCCTCTGAGAGTAAATCGAAATTCTGAACGGTTTACAAGATATGAGCCTGAGAAAATGATCACATTTTTACGAAAATGATACCGAGGCCCCAAATCTTTGGGGGCCCATAAAACAAAAAGTGCATGACTTTGGGGAAAATTGGGAGACACGGGTCTTTTTTTTTAGTCTTTTATCACGTAGTGGTGTCCGTATATGGTTATTTTGCCGTGACTTAAAAAATTACACACAGTGTTATTGGCACATTAATTACTACAATCGTTGGCACTTGAGTACAATTATTGGCTCTTCAAAAACTATAATTATTGGCATATTACCACAATTATTAGCACCCAAAAATATAATACTTGGCACCTTGCATTTAAAAAAATTAAAAAATCATGGCTTTATTTGTATAATTTTTTTTATATCATAAAAACAAATTATTTATTTTTTTATCTTGTTTACATACATAGCTAGCAGGTAAAAAATAAGACCAATTTTATTCTAACTTACTTACTTAGAGGGCCATGACAACCCGTTGTCGAGTTATGGCCGACTTCATCAGCTCTCGCCAGGCGTCTCTGCTTTGCGAGCGCGGTCTCCAATCTCTTTCACCAAGCGTGGTTAGGGCTTCCTTGGCTTGGTCAATCCAAACACCTTTTCCGCTGGAGCTTTCGTACGATAGACATGACCCAGCCAACGTAGTTGCTGAATTGTTATACGCTGGACTACGTCAATGTCGCCGATTTGGTTTCGTGGGTTTTCTCCAAGATTTGGCGTAGTGTAAAAATCTGGTCTATAGTGGACTTGTCACGACGAAAGCCACACTGATAAGGTTCAATCAGTGTTTTGGTATGCGGCTTCAATCTTTCACACAATACGCTCGAAAGAACCTTGTATGCGATGGAAATAAGACTGATAAATCGGTAGTTGGCGCAGACTTTCGGATCTCCTTTCTTTGGTATAGGACAAAGCACACTGAGATTCCAATCGTCGGGCATGCTTTTCGCTAGCCATATTTTGCTGATGAATTGATGCACGTACCTTATCCATCATCGTCGATTAGTGGTGTCGGACTGCATTCTCCAAGGGCAGAATTGTTGGGATTGTTGCCCGCAAGCAGATTAGAAAAATGTTGTCTCGATAATCTCAATGCACACTGCGTATCTGAAACCAGATCACACGATTTTTTGTAAGGCATTTGATGTGGAATTCCTTTCTTTTAGGAAAACCTTTCCGCTGGGAGACTTTCACCCATTCCACAATTATATTCTCTTCCGTCTCAATCAAAACAGTTTGTGGACCTGGTCAAGATTTGCAAAATTCTGGGCTAAGACTAAATTGTAGGGTCGAACGTGGCCTTACCATATCTGAAATCTTACCATATCGCATACTAAACACAAAACAGTCACAACTCAAAATTTTTTTATATCAACTTTTTGTTATAAATTAATTCACAAAACACATATCTCACTATTTTTCTCATTATTTTCTTCACTAACTGGAAGAATGAAGTTTGTGTGTTTAAATGAAAATCGCCTTTCTTCTGCAGTTTCAACCAAAGGGTTTTATTTTTCGCTTTTCCTGAAAAGTCATGTTTTTTGAGTTGTGACTGTTTTGTATTTAGTGTGCGATATCTAATTTTTGACAGAGTTTTTTGCAAAAGACTTTCATTTTATGAACCCTGTCTTTGTGGCATTGTTAATAATCTGAAAATATGAAAAATGCAATTATTGGCACTACAAAAAGTACAATGACTGGCAGTTTTACAAATTCAGTTATTGGCACCCCTTGCCAATAACTGAATTTTATTTCTGATGGAAGCAATTGTTGCCACCCACTTATTTTTACAATATCGCGGCTAAATTAAGATAAACGGACTAAGTTTTACTATTCAATATTTAAATAATATCAAAATAAAGCGGGCCTGCACAAAAAATCCATTAATAAATAAGAAATAGTATTCACCAAAATTTCAGTTCGCTATCGATATCAACACTTTAAAACGTTTTTTCTCCGACGACGGAAAGACCTTTGTAGTTTCGGAGTTTACAAGCAAATAAGTTAATTGATCTTATTATAAAATATAAAACAAAGAGAGGAAATAAACTACAAAATTAGAAAAGTACAGTTCATAAATAACGGGAGGTTAACGATGTTTCATAAATACTGGCACGATTACGATTTCCGGGGCGCCGCGATTTGAAGATGTTTTCTGGTAGAAAACCACAAAAAAACATGATTCGCCAAACAAAAAATCGATAACTCTATTAGTTATCGAGTTATCGATTTTTTAAAAAAACTTTTTTGTTAAAAGATCTGTTCAAAAAAGCATCTATATCTTTGCCGTTACTCAATGGATCTTTAAGATTGATATGTCATTTCAAAGGTCATTAAATGACCTTTCAAATATATTTCTTATAAATATCATTGCTACAATATTTTTAATTTTATAAGCGAATTTATTCCAAAGTTGAATTTTTTAATAAAAAGAACCGTTATTTTCTAAAAAATTTACGTTATTGAGTTACTAAAAATATATTTTTTTTGAAAAGCTTACAGTTAGACCTTTTGTTTGACATATAAAAATATACATTTTTTATTTAATTTCACACTATATTACATAAAATTAAAATTTTCCAAGTGTTTTCTTTGTTAAAAAATCTGTTCACAAAATTTTCTATATCTTTGCCAATATCCAATGAATCTTAAAGATTGACATGCTATTCGAAAGGTAATTAAATGCCTTTTCAACGATATATAATACAAATATAATTTCAAAAATGTTTTTAAATTTATAAGCGAATATATATCAGATTTGAATTTTTTAATTAAAAGAACCGTTTTTTTCTGTAAAATTTTCGTTTTTAAGGTACTAAAAATATATACTTTTTGATTAGCTGTAAGTTTTATCTTTTTTTCGATAGATAAAAATATTTATATTTTTTTATTAACTGATCGACCAAAATATACAAATTTTTTTCACTGACTCGAAAATCCCGTTAATTCATATAAATATTGTATTGTAATGGCGATATTCGTAAATATGGAGTAAGAAAGCAAAACATCTTAGGTACAAATGAGTGAAATAAGCAATTTTCCGTACAAGGGCAAATCATTGTATCATAAAAAACACGAGAAAAAGTCAAATAAATTATATATATTATATACCAAATGAAAGATAAATTTTCAAGCTTTAATAATTTACTCTTTATAATTCATAGTAATAACGGTAATTTTTGAGAAAATAACGGTTTTATGTAAGAAATTCTTTTTTTATTGCATAAAAATACCTATAAAATACGAAGTTCTCAACAGATTTCATTAATTTAAAATTTTTCTAAAAGCCTTATATATAACCTTTTAAATTTTACCTTAATCATTAATATCGGTTATATATTAAGAATAATATAGCCGGTTTTCTTCATAGACCTTATAGCAAAAAAAAAATTTTTAAAAATCGATAACTCGGAAACAAATCGATAACACAACATTTCCTTTGGCTATTCTTATTTTTATTAAGAGTACTCTTCGAATCCATCGTCAAATCGCGGCGCCCCGGAAATCGTAATCTCCCCTAAATACTATTCAAGTAAAGGGTGCCAATAGTTGGGGTCAAATTTTTAGGTGCCAATAATTGTAGTCGGTACGCTTCTACTATATAAAATTGATCGAACGAATGCTTTTTCTCCATACAAAAATTTCACGTGTAGAATTATATGCCTAAAAATTTTCGTTCCTACAGCATACTAAGCTAAAATATAAAAATATAAGTTTTTGTGATATAAATATCTGTTAGAATAATTTCGGGCCGATAGCCTTTGTTGCTAGTTGCCTTTCAAACATGTTGTATAATTATTTATAATTATATTTCATTAAATTAAATAAAATAAATAAAAATATAAGTTTTTATTAACATTTTTGTGTGTCAGTGTATGTATTTATAGAAATTTTAATAACTCGTAAGCAGCGCTTGAAGGACGTATCTTAATGATATTCAGCAGTTGGTTACTTTGTTATTCCATGACGGAGAGACACTTCCCAAGGTTGAAGCTTGATAGAAAACTGCATGCAGCGAAAAGTCGAACCAGAACAAAGGCGAATTTGTTAACAATATCCTCTCCTAGCTTGCTTGTTTGCCGGTTTAAAAAGATAAAACCGTCCATCAAAACCACGTTTATACCTGTTTTAAGTTGTTATTTTTATACCCCCACGCGTACTGCGTAAGGGGTATATTAATTTTGTCACGACGTGTGTAACGCCCATAAGGAGGCGTGGTAGGTATAGAAAAGTATATATATTCTTGCTCAGCATCACCATCTGAGTTGATTTAGCCATGTCCGTCTGTCTGTCCGTCTGTCTGTCTGTGGACACGATTACAGCCGTAATTTTCGAAGCTGTCGAGCTGAAATTCGATATTTAAGATTTTTTAAAAAAAATTTAGATCAAGTACGAGAATGGGCTAAATCGAATGAAAAAACGAATATTTACGCTACAGAACTTAAACTCGGTATTTGTAGTCTATGACAAAACTTAGGTGTGTTAGAAAAATGGGCGTCATCCACCCACTAACACGCACACCTCCCATACAACCCTATTATTTAAACCTATATATAGAGGCTTGTGTCGAAGCTATAAAAGTGAAATTAAATATTTATTATTTTTATATAAAAATTAAGACGTGAGAGAAAAATAGGCGTAGTCCATCCACGAACACGCCCACCTCCCATACAACCCGAAAATTGAAAACTATATAAATAGGCTTCTGTCGAAGCTACAAAAGTAAAATTAGATATTTATTCTAAAACCAAGATGTGTTACAAAAATGGGCGTCATCCTTCGATGAACACGCCCATTGGTGTCCATACAACGGTGTTCATACAACCCATAATATTGGAAACTCTATAAATAGGCTAATATTTAAGCTACAGACCTGAAATTGGGTATTTGTGTATATTATCAAAATTGACATGTTAGAAAAATTGGCATCAACCACTCAAGAACACGCCCACCTCCCAAATAACCCCTAATTGAAAACTTTACTTTGCATTAAAACAATTTGATATGAATGTATTTTAGACGTCATCAAAATAATAAAATTTTTTCAAGTGTCATATAAAAAGAGCTGCAATTTAAGATTTTGTACCTTTGCGAATCGCCAGTGAGGGTATTTTAACTTCGGCTAAGTCGAAGATATACCTTACTAGTTTTTTTTTTAATTAAGTTTAACAATTTGATGTCAATTATTTAAAAAAATGCTGCTTTTGGCCCATACATGAGAAGAAATGTAGAAACCGCTTTCGAAAGATCGCTCTCTCCAGCGTTCATATTAAAAGTGATATGCCAAACGAGGTTACTCTGATCTGATAATTTTTTATATCGCACTCGTTTATTTCAATGCGTTACCAACGTTTGCGCAAAGTTAGAATACCCTTTACCCGTTCATGTTTAGGGTATTATAAGACTCCTAATGCAAACGAAATAATTTATAATTTATTAGTTAGTTAGTTTGCAAAATCTCGGCACTGAAATGAAAATAAACAAATGTTGACACGCTTCAAACGGAAAATGGTACAAACAAAGAAAACAAATCTTGATGAAAATAAACTATTTTTGGCTTTTTTGGCCTGCGCATTAAACTTGTAATAAAAATAAAACTTCTTTCATATCTCAATTTGATAGCGAGCTACTATTTGAGAATATAAATATTTGCAAATAAATGTTAGAAATAATCGTAGCACAGTTTAACAATATTTCTAAACAATTTAAAATTTGATCGAAAGAAGTAATTTTTGTTTACAAACTCAAACAGACAACAAACAAAAATAAAATCAAAATTCGTTCACTATGAACATGGTATATCAATTCTTTCGGAATAATCACATTTTGGCCATTTGCGAGGACGCAATAGAATGCAAGTCCTACAGTTTAAATTTATCACGTTTTGAAATGCCCGAAGTGCCTCATTTAGTTGAGAAGTGTGACGTCTTGCTGAAATTATTTTTAAATCATAATCAATTGATAAAGGTTTGTATTTTTGCAAATTTTATATAATTAATCTTAACAGACCAAAAACATATAGTAGTCGGTTCTGTCATTTCGGTTTAACATTCGCTGGCTCGAATGTTGTCAAGACGCTATTGAATCCTATTTTATTTGCTTATGCTTAATGAACGCTACTTTTAAATAACAGTTCAATCCAAAATGTAAACACTTGTTACAGACAAATATATGTACTTATATATTACATAGTATATACAAAAAAAGTCAGACTGAATGAAGAACATAAAATTTTACACAAATTAATATTTTCGTATATCTGAAGATGATTCGAAGTGATCACCAAAGTAAGCCCGATTGCGTTATTTAACTAGGTTCTAGAATAATATGTTCTTTATGTTTAAAATTACACATTTCTTATCTCAAAATGTACCGTTATTGTGCTAGCGTACATATTATCAAATCTTTTTGTTTTAATTATTCCTCATATCTAAATACTGTTTACTGGTGGAATGGTTTTGGTTTGGTTTAGCTTTTTATTTTCTGTATTTGAATAAAAGACCGAGTTTGTTTTTTTTTTTTTGTTTTCTTAGAGTGAGAACCAAAAATATCTTATGGCGCAAGATTCGTAACTAAACTAAAAAAGTTTAAAGAGAAATTTTCATGTCTATTGATATTGTACTTAACTTATGCATACTCATCCCTTTATTTTTTTAGTAGAAAATTCCATTAATTTTATTTTTCGTTTCCTATATTTTATATTAAATGTTTCAATGTAAACTATATTCTGCATATTTGGAAGTAATTAGCTACAATTTTTCTACTTAAAGCAATTAATAATAATTTTATTGTTTTTATTTAAATTACAATTGATTTGGCTTGTTAAATTCAGAATTTGAGATCTGCTACCGAGCCTTAAAGATGACATTCATCAATAATTACATAAATAGCACACTTTTGAAGAAGTTCAGTTTATGTCACATTTTGCTTAAATTTAAAATAAAACTACAGCTTGTTCTTTTTTTTTGTTCGGCGCTTTAGCTGTTTAATCTTAAGCAGAGAAGTTTTGGTTGCTCTAACAAATGGCACACTGGAGTTTAAATGATCAGCTCTTGTCTTCAAGTGGAACATTTTTATCAAAACAAATTGATTTCCATGTGTAGAGCTTGAACATAACGATCAAGTTTCACGGCCATTGCACATTAACTATATAAGTTTCTAGGGCCGAAATGCTAAAAAAATTAGTTTGATATACTGAACCAAAACGTACATCATGGTGGATCATCTTTACGCATGATCAATGATGTAATGAGATTATTATACAGGATATATCACGTTTCTTGTCTGATATAAATTGATTTTGAGCTGGCCACCTTAAAAATCGTATTTAAGGTCAATAAGTAAATAATTAAAATGCGAACGAACGGGTGAGTAGAATCTTGATACTTCATCCTCCCAGGTGACAAAGTTTTAGTAAAGCGTTTATACTGTAGATGGCAATCAACATTGAGACTTTTATAACAAGCTGTTTTTGAATATTTGTTTCAGTTTCAGTCAAAATAAATTTCTTACTTGAGAAGCATCCAAAATTTTGTAGCAAAATTTGTAGTAAACTGAACTTTTTGAGATTATTAAAAAGTTTGCCTTTTGTACAATTATCGCTGCATACTTCTCGCCTACAAAATGTGCTTCTATCTTGGCTGGCAATATTATTATAAGCTACCAATTTCATTAAATCTTTTAAGTTTCTCCGGAAAATTATCCTTATAGAGAACTGGATCTGCTCTAAATTCAACACTTCTCAACGGCATGTGTCCGTAAAATTGTGCAAATCGATCAATGCAAGTAGATCGTTCCATCATGTGATTGAGATAAGCCGAAAGCATTTCAGTATTAGTGCATTCGGGACATTTAAACTTTTTGCGTGGTGCCACCTTAATGGGTGGCTTATTTGTTATGTTAGCTACCAAAAAGTTCATAGCAATATCTTCACAGTTCATGTGCTCGTCCACCCAATCTTTGATTTCAACTGGCATTGCGTTGGTATACATGTAGCTCCAATATTTATGATGAAATGCTGCACCTGTTAGAACCATAGAGATTTGATTCGTCCATTCAGACTCGTAGTGCCAACTCATTGTGGCATTGTCCCATATATGAATGCGACTAGGAAAACCAACAATTCGATCGGGAAATTCACGCCAAACTTCGAACCCAAAGTTTAATTCATCAGCAGTTAACATAACGATATCATCATCAATGGTTAAAATAGCTTCAGTCTCTATTTCATCGTAAGGATAGAATCGATTCGACAGTTTGTTGGCGTTTGTTTGAATGACCTTTAAAGGCTTCAATATTTTGGGAAACATTGAAAGTTGAGGTGGCGCTTTGCGCTGGTTATTCCATATAACAAGTATGCTTTGCAGAGATGAGACAACTGAAAGTTTCTGAATGAGCGTAAAAAGACTTTCGACGCGATCGTATGTTAGAATAACTGCAGTGAATCCTTGAGAATTGACAGAAATTAACGGTTGGAAAAGCGGATTATGAGCTGATCTGCAATTTGTATCTATGGTATTCCACTGAAGATTCGTCTTCGCGAGATGTGGAAAAATACGACCGTTTAATATTTCCAGAGCAGTGAGCGTAATAGTGGGTAAATCTTTGAAATATTTTTGAAATAGCCATTCGCATTGTTGCTGCATTTCTTGTATCTTATATTGGGAAATGGCTCTTAATTTCTGCATTATAGAATGCATATCAGGTTCTCGAATCCGAATTGTAGCAAGCGACCAGTCAATAACATCTTCAAAAGGCAAAATAATGTTGTCGGACACCACAACGGGAATGCATTTGTATGCGATCATTTCAAGGAAAATGGGTTGACCCATTTTCATACTACGACCCATTAGACAAAATATACCTTTTGAGAGAACGTGAGGATATTCATGGCGCGTATACTTGGGCAATATGTCACATCGAATTACTTTATTCTTACTCGATGACTTTTCATCGCTCGTTGAATGTTTGCATGGTTCAAGTACTAATACATCCGTGTGATAATCATTTGCTAAGTTCCTTATTAAATTTTGATGTTCTGGGATTATCTTCCGTTGGGCAGATATCAGCAAATATTTACGTGGTTGAGTTTGTTGCTTACCCATATTTGATGAATCAAAGAATTCAAGCAATGGACTCCACACCGGAAATGCTATATCAAAACCACTCCTATAAGTCAGAGAATCAAAACCGCCACCAAGTATAATAGCTTTGTCTGTACTGACATTTAATACACGGTTAAAGGTAGGAGCACTGCCTGGTAGTATGTTAAAAATCAAATGATTTTCTCCGTTGTCCCAATAATCCAAAGATATTAGTGCTTTTCCTACATGTTTTGTATCAATCAAGTTTTCATTTAATAAATCCATGCTTGGCAAAAATAGGCAAGCTTCATTAGGATTCGGTGTAAAATAGTCGCTTTGCATCACTGTTTCCAGTATACGATAATATTCCTTTGTCAAAATAGTACTTTGTTTACCACTTCCTGTATCTAAATATTCCTTAAAAGGATACACAAAAATGTTCATGCGACCTTGCTCTTTTTGACCACAACGATAAACATTAAAGCAATCCCAGTATGAACAGTTTGGATTCCATGGTTGACTTTCATCATTTTCGCCAGAAATAGATTCTCTTGCTTGAGACATATCTGTGTGCTTTTTTCTATTATAGTGTGGAATGCTTACTTTCTTGTGGCCATTTAGTAAGTTCCACATCAATGTTATCCCAACGAAGATTGTTATGGCCACAATAGTGATCAATACTATATTAGAAATCCTTTCATAATTCTGCTTCTGTGATTTGATAAATGTTTTTCGGTTTCCAGATATATTTAATTGAAACATTTTGAGCAATAGAGATTTTACTAATGGTTCGACAATGTGGTCGTTTCCTCAATATGGAGGAACTGCAAATACTCTGTTGCCACACAATTATACGACAAATTAACTTTTTACATTTCCAAAAATTCCTTACAACTAATTTTAATTTTAAGATAAATGCAGGATATAAGTCGATAGTTGCAGTTTTTGTTTACCAGTTTTTTTTTTATTTAGTCCGATACTTGATAAAATAGAGATGATACAAGAAGCAAAAATTGCATGTGGGAATGTCAAAATCATTCCAGGGATGTCATATAAATGTTTATTTATTAGATATGTAATCCAATTTTAAGCTGTTATGACACTGGCTTGTTTAAGTATTTTTAAGATCTTAAAACTAGCTACGGATAAAAGGGAAAAGAATACTTTGTGAGAAAAGTAAATATATAGTACAGTTTGCTGTACCGAAAGTATATGCCACGGCAGCAAAGAAGACTGTGCAGCAATTATTTTTGCGTCTGGAATGCCGTTATTTCAAATATCGCACAAGAACACCAGAAAACGCAGAAGAATTTAACTTTTCCGTAACTTCCAACCAAAAACAAAAATGAAAATTTACAAAAAAAATTCTTAGCCATAATTAAATACTGGAAGTCAAGTTTCCAGCCGCTTACAGCCGAAAAAGTAAAAAATGTTCGGCTTTTTCTGGTATTATGTATCGCTTTGTTTTGTGTGCTGCTCACTTTGTATTTTTCATATTCTGAATAAGCCAGTGTCATACAAATACGAATTGAATAGATTCTTTTTGTAAATTCTATATTACGGCTATACATTTCAAAGCATTAATTTCCAAAATAGCAAACTTGCGACTAAATCAAATTATTAGTAACAAACATTAAAATAAAACAAAAATTAAAATTAGTTCTTTTCAACTAATGTTGACAAAATTTCGAACATTTTTAGTTTTACGTAATAGGAACATAAAAGTTTCTTCTTAAAAAATTTGTTACCCTTAAAAAAATATATTGAATTACTTATTTGCAGCAATAAGTTAAAGAGCGTCTTCAAATAGCTGCATATCACTCAATACTTTGGCCGTTTCTGCATAAATATGGCCATTTTTGCGATGACTGCGGTGTTCATAACTTTTTTCCCATAAACTTCTTAATTTGGGCTCCAAGGCTTTTGTTTTCCTTTTTTTTATTTTTTTACGAATCAACAATCAGTCATTTTGAAAGTAAACAAATTGTAGCTTAATTTTAAATTATAAATATATTCTATAAAAATAATAGGTTTGGTCAAATGAAACCTTATCTGGCTATCGAGTTATTCATCTTTTATATTGGCGAGTTATTTAAAGTTTGTTCATTGAAACAAAAAAAAACCCTACATTAAAAGTGTTATTGTAAAGAGAGTGTTTATATTAGGAAATTTTTGAAAAGTTTTGTAAAAGCTTGTTATATTATACTTAAAATAGTTGGAAAAATAAATAAAGACAAAGAAAAATAAATCCATTCTATTTAGTTTTCTTCGATCTTAAAGAAAGAGTTTTATATTATAAAATATGCCATTTTTATTTATAATGGAAGTAAATAATTTAATTAAAAACATTTGTGTCGACGTTTTGAGAAATGAACACGTTAACATAGAATCTGTGCGTACTGACTACATATTGGGTTTTTTACTTTTGTATTCTTATCTCAAAAAAATTCTGACCTTTAAAATTAAAATCTGCCCTCTGCAAATCGATTTTTTTTTTTCTTACTAAATAATAAAATACAATTTGTTTTACAATTTGACCGTTTTGTGATAAATTTGCTAATAACGCGTTATATCTAATATCAGATACAAAATATAACTTCATTATAACTAGTGTCCGACCGAAACCAAAATTTTGGCCGAAACCGAAACCGAAACCGAATTTCGGCCATTTTTGTAATATTCGGCCGAAACCGAAACCGAAACTGAATGTCTACATGAAAATTGTTTTAAAAACAATTTATTTTTTTAATTTTTTAGTTAAAAGCTTTCAAAAACATAACAATTGAAACAGATTATAATAACGTATATATTCGATAAATATTCTTTTGCCTTTATTCATAAAAATTTACGAACCTCTTATAAAGCCTTTACAAAAAAAAATTTCAAAAACAGTATCCATAAACGTCCAATAACGACAAAAATCTCTTATAAAGGCTTCTTAAATGAGTAACCTTCAATAAACCCTTGATAAAGCCTTTTTAAAATTTTTACTCTAATGTGAGTACAAATATTGTCAAAAATACTTCAAACTTTTTCAAAAAATATGAAAACATGGCAAAACATTTCAAAATATTGAAAATAAAAATTATAAGTGACAATTTTTTCACAGAAGAACATAGATTAAACAATTTTTTGACTGTTTGCATGTCAAAGTATTGATAAAATTGTGACAAATAAACAAAAAATTATTGAATATATCAAATTCACGAACCATTCTTGACACTGTTCCCATTTCAAATTGAGAGTGTTCCTCTTTTAACAAAGAAGCTGAGACAATATTTTTATGAATAACAAAATTTTAAAAAACATTTTATTTCTAAAAAGCTTTTTGACTATTGAGCACTTTAAATCTATTTCAAGATATTTTTATGAATATGACCGTTTGAATATTAATGTTAAACTTTAAAATAATAAATATGGAGATCATTTTAATACCACTTTAAGGAACTTTTTAGAATTTAAAGTTAAATAACTTCATATTAGAATCTAAAAAAAACTACATTTATCGTTTTGTGCTGGACTCAACTCACACGGTCAATCAAATGATTGAATTTCACGTTTTTGTTCTACTTAACACCATTAAAAATTTTGATGAAAGCGAACTCACATCT
Source organism: Tetanocera ferruginea (assembly GCA_958299015.1). NCBI lineage: Eukaryota > Metazoa > Arthropoda > Insecta > Diptera > Sciomyzidae > Tetanocera > Tetanocera ferruginea. The sequence continues at coordinate 121,449,347 of OY282640.1, forward strand.
ACCATTGAAATATATCGCACACTAAATACAAAACAGTCACAACTCAAAAAACATTACTTTTCAGGAGAAGCGAAAAATACAACCCTTTGGTTGATACTACAGAAAAAAAGCAATTTTCATTTAAACACACAAACTTCATTCTTCCATTTAATGAAGAAAATAATGAAAAAGATAGTGAGACATGTGTTTTGTGAATTGATTTATAACAAAAAGTCGGTATAAAAAATTTTGAGTTGTGACTGTTTTGTATTTAGTGTGCGATATGTAAAAACCGAATTAGTAGTGTCCGATCAAATATTCGGTTTCGGTTTCGGTTTCGGCCATATTGATGCCGAATAGCCGAAACTGATTAAAAGGGCCGAAACTGGCCGAAACCGAAACCGAATATTCGGTCGGACACTAATTATAACACGTTATCATTTTTTTAAAATTTTTCTGTTGATTTGTAACCCGTTCAAAACTAGTAAAATTTTTTTAAAACGTGTTGAAAAAGCCCAAAACATCACATATGTTGAACATTTGCAATTATATTAAGTTGCGTTTTGACAGAACTTATGAATTTTATAACCTGGTTATGAATTAAGAGTTTATTTTGTAAAACGAACGCAATCACCTCACTTGGGGCTTATTAATCTGATAGTTCTATTTTTATACGAAGTCAGACTGACTCCCTCTTAAAATGAAAATTTCTAACAGAATATATTGCCAGGAAATTCCCCATGTGTGTTGATTGCCTTCGTTTTACAAAATATGACCATTAAATCATAAGGTTATAAAAATCGCTATATTTTGCCAAAATTTAGCAATAAAATCAGTAGCAGAACAAGATATATATTGACAACTCCGTGAAGAAACCGGCAGTCAAAATTTTATTATAAAATTCTAATAAACTTTCTTACCATTTTAACACAGATATTTTAGCATTATTATGTAGGTTATCAGTAAAATCATTTAAGATTATCTTGTTATTTTAAAAGCGTTTGAAAGTTGATCTTAATCTCAAATCAAATTAATGGGATTGTGTCCACAAAATAAGGGGCATAATCCGCAATTAAATTTGGGATAATTTTCGTCCACCGTTGAGTTGCTAGACACTAGACAAAACCCCATCAACAATCAAGAAATTACGCATATATACACATGGTATATAAACAAGGTAAACTTAATTCAATCAAGTTAATAATTACGCTTTTAGACTAATGACGATAAGAAATGAGCTTTATATCAGAATCCCAAAATAACAGTTATTTATTTTTTTTAGGTCGAAAATGTAGTCGATATTTTGAAAAATATATATTAAATATTATACGTTGCTTCATAACAGTTATTTTCAATTTATATTTTTTACGTTGCCTCATAACAGTTATAAACGAGAAAAATTTTTTACGTTGCTCATAACTTTTATTTTCAAAAAATTTTTTTACGTTGCCTGGTAAGAGTTATTGTAGAGAAATAAATTTTTACGTTATTTCTAATATATAAAAATTTCGCGTTACGGTGTTTGTAGTCGACATTTTTTTATATATTTGGTAGGTATGAGAATAGGTCGTAAAGTTTGTTTTCACCCTCCTACACCGAAAAATATGTGCAAAGTTAATTCAAGTTTTTTCGTGAGTTGAAATAGTTTTTAAAGAGTTAAATACGTTTTGTCGCTGTGAAACTTAATATGGATTGTATCAATAGTTTTTTTCTTAATGCAAAGCTTTTTCTGCTTAAAACAATTAATTTTCAAAACTTGAATTAAATCTGCAGCAGCTTCATATTAACTCTGCGTCTTCTCTGAAAATTTGTCATATCAACTCTGTTATGTATGCAACAGAAACCAGAAAAACCAGTATTTGTAAACTGCACATTTTTATGTATTAAACTTGTATGTGTATTTGTATTGTACGGGGTACTTGATTCTTTCGCTTTGTAAACTCTTTCTTTTCTGTCGAATCAAGCCCGAGGAGTAACATCAAGTAAGAACTTTAAGCTTAGAATTAACTTTATTTTATTTTATATTTACTTGTTAGATAATAAACCTCTTCATAAATCCTTATCATCAACATTTAAAGGCGTTTGTTATTAATCTCCGGATACGGCAGGAAAGCAACATTTTTATTATTTGATATAAATAGAAATTTAATTTCGTCTGTTAAACGTTATACGTCGAATTTGTGCTTTGCTAGTTGTTGTTGTCAAATTGATGCGAGCCGCTAGCCAGTTGTGCCGTTAGTTTTTTGGCACAAAGAACTCGCAAATTATTAACAAGCAAGCACAATCAATTGTTATAAAGAAAATTAAACGTTTTCTCGCCAGCTTAAGTGTACGTTTTTATGAAAAATTAGTTTATGGCAAATACTGAAGAGTTTGTTAAGAGAATCAGTCAAAGAACCAACAAAGGGATCGCACCTGCTAGGTTTGATTCTTACAGCCTCGAGATGCCTCTGGGACATTCACCAAAGCCTTCAAGGGCAGCCACATCGTTGGAAAATCTAGAAATCTCTAATCAAACAGCAATGAACACGCCGACGCAGACAGAACCAAGTCATCGTCAGATGCAGGGGAGCATAGCATCCGCAGCCGCCATTTTAACTGCACCGAACCAGCCGACGCCGACACACGAACCACCAGGTGATCGTCAAACGCAGGAGAATTCAAGAAACACTGCCACCACTCCAACTGCACCGAGCCAGCCGACGCCGACAGCGCACCAATCAAGTCATCGTCATGTGCAAGATCCAGGGAAGACTCTCAGTTTAGAAAAGGTAACTAATGAATTCAATAGACGTATTTTAGATCTGAAAAATTAATTTGGGCGTCAGATGCACGCCATGCATTAGCGCGCTGTGTGAAGGAAATCGTCGAATTGAAGTCACAGCCGCGCAGCCCGCAACCAATGCTATGCCAACGCTAGTTGCCTGTACCCAATGCTTCGAATTCCACGTCTATCTCTGTCCAAATACCCCATAATTCGTATCGCGCTTCGTTAGAATCAGTCAACAGCAGCCAGCAGTTAGCAGCGCATAAACAAAAAAAGATTTACCCCTTGCCAAAATTTACAGGCCTACCAGAGGAGTGGCAAACCTTCTATGAACCCTACGAGAGCACCACGCAAGAGTTTGACTACTCGAGTCTTCACAATATTATGCGCCTCAGGGAAGCCATCCAAGGCAAAGCGCGTGAAACCGTAGAGTCACTTTTATGCAGCTCTAGGAACGTCGAAGCCATAATTTCTACGTTAAAAGAGACTTACGGACGTCCAGAGCAACTTATCAAGTCGCAAATAGAGAAGGTGCGTGCCTTGCCATTCGTGAATGAGAACAATATTCCAGCATTGATCACCTTTGCAAACCAAATCAACAACATGGCTACGTTTATTGAGGCTGCTAATGGGATGCCACACCTCGCTAACCCTATGCTGCTCAGCGAGCTGATTGCCAAACTTCCGCCCTCACGACAGATGCAGTGGGCTGAAAAATGCCTGCAGCTCGAAGCTGCGCCTACGGTTCTTGACTTCAGCAAGTGGTTGTGTGGCATTAGAAAACTAGCGAACATGGTCGCAGACTCACTGCCGTCGACGTCAGCAGCAGCTATAACATCCGTGCAGCATGCTAGACGACATCAGCCTTCTGTTTTAAGCGACAACAAAGGACGTAAATTTGTGTGCGTCAGTATTGCTAAAAAGTGTCAAATATGTGACGGTGGGTGTCAATCGTTAGTAAAGGGTGATTTTTTAAGAGCTTGATAACTTTTTTTTTAAAAAAAAACGCATAAAATTTGCAAAATCTCATCGGTTCTTTATTTGAAACGTAAGATTGGTCCATGACATTTACTTTTTGAAGATAATTTCATTTAAATGTTGACCGCGGCTGCGTCTTAGGTGGTCCATTCGGAAAGTCCAATTTTGGGCAACTTTTTCGAGCATTTCGGCCGGAATAGCCCGAATTTCTTCGGAAATGTTGTGAATCGTGTTGTTGTTGTCAGATGGGGCTACGTCAAGTCTAAAGTCTACAGAAATAAGCCAGCAACTATTCCAGCTTTGGAAGACAACATTTCCGAAGAAATTCGGGCTATTCCGGCCGAAATGCTCGAAAAAGTTGCCCAAAATTGGACTTTCCGAATGGACCACCTAAGACGCAGCCGCGGTCAACATTTAAATGAAATTATCTTCAAAAAGTAAATGTCATGGATCAATCTAACGTTTCAAATAAAGAACCGATGAGATTTTGCAAATTTTATGCGTTTTTTTTTTTAAAAAAAGTTATCAAGCTTTTAAAAAATCACCCTTTACATTGTAATTCATTTATAGCGCTTTCAGTAGATGAGAGATGGAAAAATGGCGAACAAATGTTTCAGCAGGCGCAAATGCGGTACCTCTGGATGCCCACACTTTCATCACCGCCTGTTGCATAACACCAAGAGTGATCCCGTCGAAGCCTGTATTTCAGCAGCTGCTCCCATACAACCAGTTAGCGATCGACGAAGCTGCCACGCTGAATCGAATCGTGAAGATGACTCTGTCCTGTTTCAAATAATTCCAGTTAAGTTGTATAACAAAGCAAAGGTAGTTCAGATTCATGCATTTATCGACGATGGTGCTAATGCCACAATGCTGGACGCTGATGTGGCGCGTAATCTTGGAGTCAATGGACAGAAAGATACTCTAGAGCTGCAGTGGTTGAACAAACAAACGTCGAGGGAAGATGTTAAAATAGTAGAGCTATCTATTAGTGGTGTTGAAAGAAACGCTGAAATTTTCCAAATGACCAAGGTGTTCATTTCCAAGAACTTACAGTTGCCAGATCAGGAATTCGATTATAATAAATTTGTTAGTCAAAATAATAATGTTCATCTCGCAGGATTGCCATCCAGATTGCTGGATTGCTATCCAGTAACTCAGCCAAAAATGGTCATCAGTCTCACCCATGCATTTCTAACAGTGCCTGTTGAAGTTCCAAGGTCATGGCCACGACCAGGTCCAATCGCAGTTAAAACTAGACTTGGCTGGTTAGTCTATGGGCCCATCGACGTTAAAAATAGTTGGAAAAAGTTAACATCGTGCCATTTTCGACAAAAACAACGTGAGAAAGAAAACTTCAATGCAATAGAAGAACTGATGCGCAACTATTTTGATATGGAAACGCTTGGGATTCGAGTTGACATAAAGCCGCTACGCTCCGAAAGTGAGAAAAGAGCCGTGAGCATTTTAGAAGCAACAACAAAGCGTGATGGACAGCGATACGAGTCCGGATTACTCTGGCGCGATGACAAGGTCACTTTTCCCGAAAGCTACGATATGGCTTTAAACCGCTTGGAAAATTTAGAGAGAAAACTGGAACACGATCCAGAGCTTGCAACGCAGTATATCGCAAAAATCGATGAATACGTGAAAAAAGGGTATGCTAGACGCCTGAGCGATAAAGAAGCGCAAGTTAGAACGGTGCGAACATTCTATTTGCCACATTTTGCGGTCAAGAACCCGAATAAAAAAGGCATAAGGCTGGTATTCGACGCTGCGGCAAAAACTAAAGGAGTTTCACTCAATACAAACTTGTTACCAGGTCCTGACCTTAACCAGCCGTTATTATCTATACTGTTTAAATTTCGACAAGCTCCGATCGCAATATGTGGCGACATTCGAGAAATGTTCCACCAGGTTCGCATTGTCAAAGCTGATCAAGACGCCCAAAGATTTCTGTGGAGAAACGGGAACAGATCGCAGCAACCGGAGACTTTTGTAATGGAAAGAATGATCTTTGGTGCATCGTGCTCTCCGACGACGGCACAATACATCAAAAATTTAAATGCTGAGCAGTTCACAAAAAATTACACACGCGCAGTTAAAGGAATTTTAGATCGACATTATGTCGATGATTACGTGGATTGTTTTCAATCCGAACAAGAAGCTATACAAGTAGTCAGAGACATCATTATGATACATAAGAACGCCGGTTTTGAAATGAGGAACATCGTATCAAATTCAGAAGCTGTAATGCGCGAGGTTGGCAACTGTAAGACTACTGAGTGCATGAACGTTGAAGGTGGCAAAATTGAAAGAATTCTAGGAATGCATTGGCTACCAGATAAAGACCAGTTTTCATTTATTTTTAAATTTAATAAGGTTTCACCAGAAATATTGTCAATGAAAAAGAAACCCACGAAGAGAGAGATGCTTTCACTGACTATGTCAGTCTTTGACCCATTTGGTCTCCTGCAAAATTTCACTGTATGCAGCAAAATTTTAATGCAAGCTGTTTGGAAATCGGGTATCCAATGGGATGAACAAGTACCCGACACGATTTTTGAAAAATGGAAAAGTTGGTTACAAGAATTGCCAAAAGTTGAAAAGTTCAGGATGATACGGTGTTATTTTTCTATGTTTGAAAACGAAGTAGTTGACCTTCACATTTTCTATGACGCTAGCGAAGAAGCAGTGGCTGCGGTGGCATACTGGCGATATAGGCGTCCTCATGGCGTACATTTGGCTTTCGTGGCAGCAAAAACATCTTGCGCGCCCACCAGATTCCATTCCATCCCGAAGCTCGAGCTGCAAGCAGCGGTGGTGGCAGTGCGGCTGAAAGACACGATCCTAAAATATCACGAGGCGAAGGTTCAACACTGCAAGTTTTGGACAGACTCATGCACGGTGATCCGCTGGATACGTTCCGACCATCGTTCGTACAAACAGTACGTAGCCAACCGCGTAGCCGAAGTTTTGGAGAGTTCAAAAATAGAAGACTGGCGTTGGTGCCCAGGTGAACTAAACCCAGCTGACGAAGCAACCCGGGCCAAGTTTCCTGTGCGGTTTAATCCGGAAAGTAGGTGGAAGAATGGCCCTGAATTTCTGCTGAAGTCCGAAAGTGAATGGCCAACTGAAGCGAAGATGAATTTGATCGATCGCAGCGCAGACGAAATCAAATCTAAATACGTAGCAGCTCTCGCAAGGCAAGTAAAAAACATTGTACCAAATATTAATAGCTTCTCTTCATTCAGTAAACTAAGAAGAACAATGGCCTGGGTCCTAAGATATGTCAGTAACCTAGCAAGGCGAACAAAGAAGCAGCCAACAATACTTAGCGAGCTCTCAAGTGAAGAAGAAGGCGAAGCAGAATACCATATGTGGCGCTGGTTACAGCATGAATCATTTATGAGCGAAGTTCTTGACATTGAAAGAACAGGAGCTGTGGCAAAGAGTAGCGATTTGAAGTCGCTTAATCCGCTGATGGACGAAAAGGGTGTGTTACGTGTCAAGGGAAGACTAGAAAATGCTGAATTTATACCACTATCCGCACGCCGACCGATTATTCTGCCTAGAAATCACCAATTGACGCGGTTATTGGTAGAAAGCTTTCATCAGAAGCTGCGTCATATCAACACGGATACGGTCATCTGCGAGATCCGGCAAAAATATTGGATAACAGCTATCCGATCTCTTGTTCGCAGCATTGAAGCAAGATGCAACTTTTGTAGATTACGAAAGGCCAAGCCAGTGACGCCACAAATGGGAAGCCTCCCGCCGGATCGAGTGACGCCTTATATCCGTCCTTTTACATATACGGGGCTAGACTATTTCGGACCAGTCAATGTGTCTATTGGCAGACGTCGTGAAAAACTGTGGGTGGCACTGTTAACCTGCCTCACCGTAAGAGCACTGCATTTGGAGATAGCGGCGGATTTGTCTAGCGACTCATGCTTAGTCTGTATAAAGAATTTTGTCAACAGGCGAGGAATACCTCTGCAGATCAGGAGCGATAATGGAACCAACTTTGTGGGTATATCAAAAGAATTGCAAGGTACTACGGATTTCATGGACAATGACAAGATTTTGGCTGGACTCTCACCGCTCGGAATACAATGGAAGTACAATACGCCTTCCAAATCAAGCGCAGGTGGCGCGTGGGAGCGTTTGGTGCGATCGGTAAAAAATGCGCTTTCAATCATGCTCGTCGAACACGCCCCGCGATTGGAAACCCTTCACAGTTTTTTAATTGAAGCGGAAAACATAATCAACTCTAGGCCGTTGACTCACTTACCGGTCACCCCAGATGAACCCGATCCGCTGACCCCAAACCACTTCCTACTAGGATATACCAACTCGACTCAAGTTCCAGCACCATTCGAGCCAAAATTATTATGCCTTAGAAAACAGTGGCGCCTATTACAAAACCTCAAGAATGGTTTTTGGAAGCAATGGCTACAAATGTACCTCCCAGAGCTCATGAGAAGAACAAAGTGGTGTTTGCCGAAAAATCCGATAGCTGTTGGTAGTCTAGTGCTAGTGTGTGACGATAATGCGCCACGATCCCAATGGAAGCGTGGCCGAATCTTGAATCTGTATATCGACAAAGAAGGAGTAGCCAGGTCAGCCGACGTCAAGACCAGTTCGGGTGCGATCAAAAGACCCTTATCCAAGTTGGCCGTATTGGACGTAGAGCAATCATCGAAATCAACAAGCTGCGTGGTGGTGATCAACAAATGGTGGTGAGCCTCCCCCTCCTGGGTAAACTCACGGGGACCGGGATGTTATGTATGCAACAGAAACCAGAAAAACCAGTATTTGTAAACTGCACATTTTTATGTATTAAACTTGTATGTGTATTTGTATTGTACGGGGTACTTGATTCTTTCGCTTTGTAAACTCTTTCTTTTCTGTCGAATCAAGCCCGAGGAGTAACATCAAGTAAGAACTTTAAGCTTAGAATTAACTTTATTTTATTTTATATTTACTTGTTAGATAATAAACCTCTTCGTAAATCCTTATCATCAACATTTAAAGGCGTTTGTTATTAATCTCCGGATACGGCAGGAAAGCAACAAACTCTGTTTAAACTTATTGCAACTATCATCGAAAAAAATTTGCGGAGTTAATTCAAGTTTTTTTCGAGATTTAATCAAGTTCTTGCGAGGTAAAATTCGTTTTGTCGCTTTAAAACTTAAAAGGCGTTATACCAATATTTTCATTTGTTAATATAAATCTTTTTCTGCTTAGAACAAATTCATTCACAAAACTGGAATGAATTTGTCATCAAAAACCATTTAATTGAATGAAATAAAACAAAAAATCTCATTGAAATAGTTATGTTAACATTCATTTTTCTTTTCATTGTTTTCTAATGTAAGCAAAAAATAAATAAAATAAATTGACTTAAAAAAACGAGTCTTGATTTGACTCTTTTGTGGGTTGACTTTTTTATTTTTGTAAGCTTAATGCTACATTCAAATGAGTTGGCTCAAGTTTTTTCTTGAGTAAAATGAAAAATTTCATAATTCTCAATGCAAGTCTGTTAACCTTAATACAACTACAAACGGAGTTAGCACGACTTCTCAAACAAAGTAAAATTTCGGAGTAATTTCAACGCACAAACGGAGTTAAATATAGTTTTTACAGCTTTAGCTAAATACCATGCATGAAAAGAGTTAAATTGAGCCGGAATATTGCTTTTTTTACTCCGTTTTTTTGGGTATACCCGCTAGTGGCGTTGCATTTTTTAAGAACACAAATTTTCGGTAAACACAAGTTTTGACCTATAACTGACCTAGAACTAACTATTGAGTCGTGCCGTTCGACTGATAAATTCGAGCAATCTTTGTAAAGGAGGCATGGCACCGTCTTATTGCCACTATCCAATAAAAATCTTCCATTTGCATCGTTTTTAGTTGCTTGTTTTTTACTGTATTTTTGTTTTTTCTTAAAATGAGTAGTTGGTTCTTCGTGCCATTAAGTTTTATACAAAATTCTATGGTTTAGAAAAATCAGAAAAAGAAGTACAGCAACTGCAATTATACTACTGTTCGCCTAAACAAAAAGTTTATGCTATTCAGGAGTCTAGTCCAAGTGCAATTGTACTTCTCTTTCTCTTTTTTTTTATTTTTATTTAAAGTTACTCTAGAATTCCGTAGAATAACAAGAGCTAAATTGGCCAATCCGAAGAATTAAAAGGTCATCACCAATTATGATTATTGTATCCTTAGTTAAAATTTATTATCAAATACATGTGATTGCTTATCAAAAACTCGAACGCTCTCACTTTGTTATATCAAACGATAACATCTCAAAAGATCGAAGTGGGACTTCCGTGCGACTTACTTTAAACACTTCGAAACTTTTTATAATGTTTTTAATTAAAATGAATTTATTTTATCGATTGGAGCTTTATACCCTCCATGGTGAAGAGATTCCGGTTAATCGCTTCTCTTTCTCTAACAAACAATTTAAATACGTTTATACAAAATTGTGAAATCCGCGGTTACTCGCTGAAATGACATGTGAAATTACTGAAATGAATGATTTTTTGAATGAAATATCAATTTCTTCTTTGCGTTCTCATACTTATGTAACTAATTTTTTCCGAAAAATCACTTGTACCGCTGTTGCCCTAAAATAAGATTTAAAAATACACTTACGTTGCATTCACAACTGCATTTTTTATGAATGCCTAATTTTGTGAAAACTCCTTATTATCTTACTGAGAGCAAGAAAATAAAATTACAATTGATAATCTTACACATGTTGCCGTAAAAAAGTAAGAAAGATTTTTTATTTCATACAAATTATGAGCAACGTAAAAATTTTTTTCTCGTCTATAACAGTTATGAGGCAGCGTAAAAAAATAAAAATTGAAAATAAACGTTATCAGCAACGAAAAAATATTTTCTTCATTCATAACTCTTATTTCAGAGAAAAATTATTTTTTTTTTTAAATAATAGTTATTATTGATAAATATTTTTTTCTTGCAATATAACTGTTATGGTCCAATTTTTAAAGATATTTCTTATAACAGTTATGACTCTGCTTTATATAAAGAAACTTATTAATATTTTTTTTTCTTTGCATTAAATAAGTTGCCTAACACATTAAGTACCCTAAATCGTCTACAAATTCTTACACTGGACTACAATAAAATGGATGAGTTCCCGCTTGTTATATGCCGGCTTTCAAATTTACGTACACTGAACGTGAGCTGCAATCAAATTGAAACATTACCGAGCTCCATAGGCGATCTGGCAATGCTAGAGACATTTTGGTGCAATAATACAGGTTTACGGTATATACCTGAAGAAATTGGCAATTGTGAACGCTTGGAAACTTTAGGAGCGCGCGGTAATAAGCTAGTACGTCTTCCCGAAAGTATTGGTCTGTTAAATAACCTTCGTTGGCTCACATTGGAATCGAATGAACTCACCGAGTTGCCAGCAAGCTTTGGAGCTCTGGAAAAATTAGTACATTTAAATTTGAAGAGGAACTTCTTAACACAAATACCACGTTGCCTAACAGATTTGAAAAAGTTGCAATTTGTTTATCTTAATGGAAATCGCATTAACAAAATACCAGTTTCGAGTGTGCTGGAGGAGACGAATTTTATGCGTATTCTTAATTTAAGTCATAATCCTATAACCAATCAGGAGGACACCAGAGAACGGTTAAGCGTACGAGCGAGCTACATTGAAAAATTTATATTTTGTTTTAATTGTGCGTTTTTCTTTAGAATTACAATCACATATTTTGCGATGAACATAATACTTTAAGTAATCCAGATTTCATAGAGGAAATTGATGACATAGGGGAAGACGAATTCTCCGATTGGGAGAACAGCGTTGAGACCAGTGATTTAGACACGACGGATGAAAGCTGTCCAGAAAACGATATAGAGGTAAAATATTCTATTTTGCCTATTTTTTTTTATACTGTGATTATACATTTTTTATACAATATGCACAATAGGGCACATTCCATATCTTCAAATTTCATTATTATTTTATAACTGACACAAAATTTTGATCACTGTTTCACTTATTTTATTTCGATTTGAGAGGTTATTTAATTGTTCGCCACACATGTCCATTATTTATTTATTTAAACAAATTTTATTATTCACTATCAAGAATTTATTAATATTTTGATCTTTTTCTTTAATTTTTTACTTAATAGGACATTTCTGTGTTGATTCCAGAGCTTTCGCGGTATATAACTAATTTTGGTTAAAATTATTTGTATGAAGTCTAAATAAATACTTTCTTTAAGAATATGGAACTATGGAAAAGTATTTATTTCTTTAAAAAAAAATATTTATATATATCATGAGCTAGCTCTACGACATAATGTGAAGAAATTTACAACTAAAGAAGGTTTAAATTTATTACAATGGATTGTTTGTATTATTTTTTAGCATCTTCTAAGACTTGATTATTTTATAATTCTATCCTGACATTTTTTTCATAAGTTCTTCATCCTGCATAGACATGGCTGTTAATTTTTTCCCAATTTTCTCATGGATGTCTAAATATTTCGCCACACAACGGTCGATGCACACCATTTCACCTTTACCTGAAAAAAAATAATTTAAAAATGTTATTAAAACTTCTATAGGAGTTCTTTTACGATATTTTGTTTACATCATTTTTTTGAGAATGACATCTTTAAAGAGAATAAGAAGACAAAAAATCCTATCGTAGAGCACCTATCTAATAATTCCATTTCAAGGTTCCATTTCCACCTATATTCCACCTAAATCCCCACATTTCTTCATATATTTTACACATTTCACAAACAGCTGTTCAATTAAGATATGTTTGTTTAAATAGCCCTTCATGAGTTTTAAAAATAAAAATTAAAAATTTCGGCGTTTGACCGCAAATTATCAAAAATTTCTTATTTTTGGCGACCATTCGGACGTTACAAAAAAGGAGAGTACTTTTGAGACTACGCACGTACTGAGAATAATTCTACGAAATGGTCGGTCACATGTTGAAAGTTTATAAGAGCATATAATAACAAATAAACAAGTTTTAAGAAAGTTTCAACCACATCTTAAAAATCGTAAAATTAAAGTCACAGATAAGAATTGTATGTGTTCGGATGTAACGTGTCGGACGTCATGCATTTCTCCCTCCATATTAAAAATGCTCATGAATGCTTTTAAAATTGTTTTAATAACGTTTTTTAAGAAATATATCTTCGCTTAAATATTAAGTTTCTTCACATACTGACTTTGATATAATTCGAACCGCAGTTGTTGCTTTTCTCAAAGACATTTTATTCCAACATTTTGAAATTTCTGGTTGACCATTTTCTGGACAAGTCCATAAATCACCTCGTTTGAAAATTTAAGCTCTTGCGATGTCATAAATAGAGGTATTGAGAGTATTACCTCATTTAAGCCTCTTAAGGTTTTGACAGTAAATCCTCGTATTCGTCCCTTACAAACGTGTGCGAAACCGAGTCAAAGCGACTCTCTAAGCTTGTGAACAATAAAAATTATACCTCGACTTTTAAATCTATGTCTGTTTTACTAGTTATTTCAATCAAAACAAGCAGAGTCGCAATTTATAAGATTGGAAAATCGTATTTTATGATAACAAGTTGCTCGCAGAAAATAACATTATATAGCGGATGTATAGAGAATTGGTCAAGGACAAAAACTGTTTCACACAAATAATAAAAAATGTGGGTTTTTTCGTTGAAAGTTGGGTTTCTTAAGAAAAAATCGTATTTTTTAATTTTGGTGTATTTTTTAATTTTGCAATCAAATTTAAAACCATCGTTGTAGAGATATGCAAGTTAAGGATGAAACCTAATGACATCCTTTTACTTTTTCCCTTCTAGCTCTCTAGTGAGGCGTTTGTGACCATGCCCCGAATTATTGACCTTTAGATCTGGGACAATCTTTATATTGAAATATTACGATAGGGTAGGTATATCATAGTCCTAGACTAACTTTAGAGTTTCCTTACATGATTTTGATTAGCTAAGATTTTGCCGAATAAACTTTAGTTATTTATTCTAACTATTTATTTAAAATGGAAATTTTTTAGAAAAATAAACCGATAATTTAGGATTAGGATGAATAAAAAGAGGATGTGGTATTTCAAGGCAACTGTTAAAACTTGAACCAACGCACGACAGCATACATTAAAAACAAATTCTTGGACGAAGCTAAAAACCAACCTACGGTTGTAAGCGCCAGTTATGTAAGACTTACATTGTAAGCACACATTATATTAAAAAAAAAAAAATAACTCACCCAGCTCAGCTTCTCCATAACGCGGCGGAATACATTTTTTGTGGCATGCATTTGTCATTCGGTTATATAAGTCAGACATCATTTCAATTTCCATTTCTTGCATCATTTGCAGTTTGGCCTGATCGGCCGCACTAATTTGTGGCATTGCCATTTTATATAAAAAAGATTTATTTAACTTTGTAATGTGTTTTTGTGAATGAAGTAGTTTTTATTATTATTATTATTTATCCGCTGAAGCGCCTGTCTCCGTTTGATTGATAATCTCCAAGATTTGCCTGTCGCATGCGTTCACGCACTTGCATGCTTTCGTAACGTCCTTTATCTATCGAATTTTTCGACAAAACAAATGCGTAAATACCAGCTACCACTATGACGGACCTTTAAATTAATAAGTTTGCTTTATTTTTATCATGATAATGTGAAAAATTTGCGATTGGTAGCTTACCAACCCACAGCTATTTTACCAAATTCTCCTAATTTCTGCATTCCGCGACTCTGTGAAAATGTTTTAACAGCTGATGGAACATAACCTTATTTTAAGAAATACAGACTTCATGTTATTTCAGAGTTGCTTGAAATGTAAAATAGCAGATGTTAATGAATAGAAAATGTTTTAATACTAATTGCGAAAAACTTTTTACATAAAGGGCCAAATAGACTACACAGACTGTCGCATCAAACACGTGTTTGTTGCGACGGTCTAATAGTGTATTTGGCTGTTTGAAGGTCTGTTCAGATGTCTGACAAAAATTAAAATATTTTAATTTTCGGTCGTGTCTGACGGACCGTCTGTGTAGTGTATGGTGAAACCTCACAGATTTGCGAAACTTTCGTTGTGCAAAGACGTGTTGCAGCGAAAGAAAGGATAAATTTAGCTGAATTTATTGAGCTTTTTAAATCCCTGTCGTCACTTTGGAGGATTGAAAGCAAAAAGTATTCTGAAAAAATATTAAAAACAATGAATATGAAGTGTTAGTGATGAAAATAAAGATAGAAATCATGAAGCATCGCTGTCCTCACTCATCGCGAAACAAAGAGGAACTAAAAAACCAAGTCTGCGTGCATGAAGTCTGTGTAGTGTATAGTCGTCGCAATGCAAAGAAAAAAACATCTGTCTGACCGACAGTCTGTGTAGTCTATTTGGCCCTTAAGGGCATTCACTTCAATGCTGAAATTTTCGAAATCACCAATTTATAAACAAATGCACTAAACACAAATTGAATAAAGGATAGAAAAAGTGGTTAGCAAAAATGCATAGTGTAACTACATGGCACATAAAGACTGGAGATTGGTTCCCGGCTTACAGAATTTGTTGTTATGTGTTTGTTTGTTCCCACCTTTATTATAAATTTGTTAGCGTAGCTACGGTAACGTTTTCTCGGTTTTCTATTTCATATATGGACATCAAAAGTAGTGTCCGACCGAAAACAAAATTTTGGCCGAAACCGAAATCGAATTTCGGCCATTTTTGTAATATTTGGCCAAAACCGAAACTGAATGTCTACATGAAAATTATTTTAAAAAACAAATTATTTTTTTAATTTTTTTGTTAAAAGCTTTCAAAAACATAACAATTGAAACATTATAATAACGTATATATACGATAAATTTTCTTTTGCCTTCATTCATAAAAATTTACGAGCCTCTTATAAAAAAAAATTCAAAAACAGTATTCATAAACGTCCAATAACGACAAAAATCTCTTATAAAGGCTTCTTAAATGAGTAACCTTCAATAAGCCCTTGATAAAGCCTTCAACAATC
Organism: Tetanocera ferruginea; assembly: GCA_958299015.1. Lineage (NCBI taxonomy): Eukaryota > Metazoa > Arthropoda > Insecta > Diptera > Sciomyzidae > Tetanocera > Tetanocera ferruginea. The sequence continues at coordinate 121,465,117 of OY282640.1, forward strand.
ATCAGGAACCTTACCTCTATCAATTACAGAAAAGTATTGCCTCCCAGGAAGCGAACGAAAATTTTTTTATATAGGTTTCATCATCCATGATAATGCATGTGTTCTTATTGGTCACAAGATGATTATATAATTTTCGGCTTCGCTTAATTGCTACAAATTGTTGTTTTTGTTCCCTTCGGGGTACAAAATATTTTTTAAATGACTTTATATTACATTTTTGCTTAATTCTTAATATTCTAACGTGGTTGGTTTTAAATTTTTTTGCCAGATCACGTAAGGACAGGTTGGGATTTTGTTTCAAACTTCTAATGACCTTCTTCTCCAATTCCTTGTCCCTTCCAGTACTTTTTTTACCCGTGCCTTTCTTTCTCGAGACGGATTTGAGTTCTAAGAATCGAATAACTGTTCTTCGAGCGGTCGCGTAACTGCATTTAGCAAGCTTAGCAATTTTTTTGAAGGAAGCGTTTTTATTGTTTAAGTAAATGTGCGCAACTCTTTCGCGGACTCTTTCTTGTAAAGACGACATCTTCGGGTCGGAGAGTTCAACAAGACTGATACATGGATTGAATAAATAAGACATATTGACAAACTGAATAACATAAAATAGGTAATATTGGAATTTGTAACATGAGAGAAATCTAAGGGAAAATTTGCAATTTTTAATGTACCATGTCTTATTTTTTAACCAAAATATGTTTTCTGGAATAAGAACATTGAAATTATTGTCACAAAAATAGCAATATGCATAACAAACCTAGAAATCTACAAACGTTTGTTTCTGGAATTTCAAAATCTTTCAGCTGTTTTATATAATGAATATTTAGACAATATTAAGCTGAGAATATTGTCTGATCCAAAGAGATTTTGGAGGTTCATAAATACTAAGAAAAAGTCTGATGGATTTCCTTCATCCTTCAAAACTCTTGATGGACTTACGGACGATCCTTCTATAATTTGTGGCCTTTTTGCCAATCTCTTCAAGGCATCTTTTTGTTCAGATTCATTTAACCCTGATGAAGGTTACTTTGACTACATTAACTCTTCACCCAGGGTCTCTTTGGAGCATATAACCTTTTCCTCTCAGTATATTGAGACTATCTATGCGGATTTGGCGCTTGCCCCGATGGAATTCCTGCAGCAATGTTAACTCAATGCGGTTCCGTTTGTTGTCAACCACTTTCTTTATTGAGTTATAAAATTGTGGCATTTTAATTTGTTAATTTTAGTTTATAATTCTTAAAAACATATTTTTTAAGAATTATATTTTGAGCTTAATGCACAATAATTCATGAAGTAACAGGTTTGCTACAACAACAACTTTCGTTATTATTTATTTATACAGTAATTTTCCAATTTTTTTGGGAAAAATAAAAAAAAATGAAATCAAAATAAAAAAAATTATAATAGAAGCGTCTTCACTTGGAGTACACAAGCTAAGTCTCTATTGCTTTGTTCGTGTCAGCCTTTAGCTGAAAATGGCATGGATCGTTGTCACATACCATCTTTCCATCACAGATTGTAGCCAATATTCACTAAGATTTCGCGACTTAAAAAAGCCTCTTCGTCGAGCCATGGATACAAGACCGATGGCAGCAATCTCTGCAAGAAGTGCAGTTTTGACCCTTTTGACGGCGGAAACTTTTGTTCGGCTCTCGTACCCTCATTTAGTTCAAAACAAAAAGCAGTAAGTTAGCAGCGTTTTGATATCTCTTACTGTGGTCAAAAATAATTGAACTCCGCTTGAAAAAATTGAGACGAAGGGTATTCAGTAAAATCTTGGGTGCTGAGTGCCTTGAAACTGGTCGATAGATATAATTATATTCCTACAAATGGATTTGAGAAAGCAACTCCTAATGCACAAATATCGGTCCCATCGAATCCAACACTACTAACTGTATAAAAAGGACATCAGTATGATTTTTCCTGGCGCTGAGTCCTGAGAACGCGTCTGTTGAGAGTTGGTTTCGAAAAACCATGACTCCTCGCGATGGGGCTATTAGAATTAAGTCGAAAAGCATGTGTCTACTCTAAGCCCAGCGACTTCTGTGGCCAAAAAAAATATGGAGGAACATCTATACGGTTTCCACAAATGAAATTAATTCCTAACAATATCAAATAATTTGACTAGTTCCTCAATCAAACAGAAGGAATCTTATTTTCGTAGAAATAACAACAAATGTATGTTTTTGTTTACTTTATTATTCAAGTCACAATTATAAACAAAAAATATAATCGTAGAAAACTGCGAATTCAAATAATTCTATGAATTTATTTGTAAACTTAAATAATATATTTATATCACTTTCAATTTCCTTATTAGCAAAACTGAGGAAACATAATTTATTTATTAAATTATATTAAAATTAAAAAATATAATTATTTTGCTTACAATTTATATATAATAAATTTATATAAAACCGTAGTAGGCAATATAACTTAAAATAATTGAAGGAACTTAATAAATTTGTAAAATATAAACATATTTTATATTTTTTACTAAATAATATTATTAAGGGACAAAGATATAAAATTTTTGGAATGTACAAACACACCGCAGAACTGAAACTCAAATATATGCTACATATGCTTTTTGTTGCTACACTAATGCAAAGCGAAGCTAATGAAATACTCAACAATTCAATACAAAAATTCTTAAACACTGGTTCTCAAAACTAAAGAAAAACTTATATTAACTTGGTGGTATAGAAACTGCTCGCTGACCACTGCCATGGTCTGGTTTGGATCCGAACCAGCTCATTTTCCAATTAAGTGTATCGTGCAAAAGTTGTTCTTCCTCCTTATTAAGTTTAAGCAGAGTGGCGACGGCACGAATCAAGTGGCGGGCTTCAACCTATATAATAAATTTTTATTATAATGATTATAATGATTATAATTATATGAAATGTTGCAAATTGGGACAAAATGCAAAGCTTTACGATATATGTACTTTAATGGTTTTTATAGTGTTTATTAAGGTGCCTTGAAAAAAAAAGTTTCATTTGTACCCATCCTAAAATGAACCTTGATGTATTTTATGATGATTCCCAAAATATTTTGGCTATGCCGAAATCCGTCAGTTAGCTAAACCATTTTGCAAAAACCTCCAAAAATCATGTTTTCCGTATATATATTAACTAGTGTAATAGTTGTAAACAAATAAACTGTCTCAAATTATAGACCTGAAAAAGTTCGTTCAATCTGCATCAAAAATTTGAAAATATTTGCAATTGGGTTAAGTATAATGATGTGTTCATGCATTTTTTTTTAGATTATTTTCACAAAAATTCAAATGACTTTATAATTTATTATACGATCGCCGTTATCAAGATATTGTTGGAAAGGTATGCACGTCTGTCATATATTTTGGACATTTTTCTTTGTTTAATAAAGTGTGGCACTTATTTTATTTCTTCATTTATGTGCAGTTTACCTGAAAATAAAATTTTCAAAATCCAAAATACTGTATTTTTTTTTATTTCAAGCGTTTGTTTCAATGAGAATTTTTGAAAATAATCTAAAAAAATTAAGAAAAAAATCATGAAAAACATCATTATCTTTAATCCAATTGCAAATTTATACAAATTTTTGATGCAGATTGAAAGACTTTTTCAGGCCTACAATTTGAGACAGTTTATTTATTTCCATCTATTACACTAGCCAGTATAAATGCGGAAAACATGATTTATGGAGGTTTTTTCAAAATGGTTTAGCTCACTGACTGATTTTGGTATAGCCAAAATATTTTGGGAATGATCATAGAATACATCAAGGTTCATTTTAAAATGGGTACAAATGGAACTTTTTTTTCTTCATACAAGTCGAGGCACCTTAGTGTTTATATTTCTAGTTCTACAATTTGGTTTTATTATACATTGAAAACAAATTTGTGGTGACCGTTGCCAGGGGCCTACCGGGACCATGTTGGTTGGGGGGTATTATGGTATTTTGGTCGACTGAATATCCCTAAGGCCCGACTTTTTTAATACAACAAACTTAGTTAAATTAACCAAAATTACTCATTCGTGTGATAAATTTTATATAGTAGTATATGTGAACATTGTACTTTGTCGTACGCTTTTTTAGTATTAATAACAACTCAACCTTCTTCTCCAAACCTTCTAAGAGAGAAATTAACTTTTTCAGGAAAAACTCACTCTGATCAAAATGGAATTTGGTTAGGCTTTTAAGTTGGTTGAATTTGAGTTTTTTTTCAATAGTAAACATGTTCTTAAAAAATTTAGGTGTATGCATTCATCAATTGTCAAATTTGTAAAAATCTACTCTCCATTTCAATATATTGGTCGAATTTTAACGGTTTTTCAATTTGTCTAATTATATTTAAAAGTTGGTTAAATTTTCTTTCAAATGTGATAAAAATCACTGTGAAGCTCTAACCAAAAGTATTTTCAATGAAATTTCTTAATATTGTCGTAAATTATTTAGAGTGTCTTTCAAATAAATGCTAAGAAAGAGAAAAAAACTCTCTCAAACCGAATGTTCTATATTGAGAAGCAAATATCTCTTCCATCTTTGAATAGAATTTATTTATTTTTTTTGTATTTAAGGCGGATTAGTTAACTTAAAAAAATGTATAAAAGTTTTACCGTTGCTTTTTTGTTTATATTTAAATTATATCTTTTTGAAAGAGAACACAAAATTTAATTTTTTCTGAAAATATAAGGCAAAATTATTTTTGTTGTAAAAGGAGAAAAACTCAAATTGGCATTTTTATTTTCTTTCAGTGTACAGCGCATTAAAGGTGAATGTAATGAGTTGTCTGGCCATAAAAAAAATCAAGGCATGATGTTTTTGACGAAATTATTTTTTTTAAATGATTTTTTCTTTTTTCAAAATTATTAAAATTCTAAAATAATTTATTTGTAGGAAATAACTTTATATCTCAAATCAATTAAAAGTTATAGCCACGAACTTATTTTAACCATTGCACTAATTCTGTATACATATCGACCCCTTTGCGCGAAATTATCGTATGTGCCAAAAATAATTATATAAATATTTATATAATTATAAAATTAAATATTTATAATTATAATTTAACTTGTCTGGATTCGTTGACAAATATCTATTACGACGTAAGTCAACATTTTGAAAATAATGGTTATTAACAATTTGGATAGCTTTAACAAAACTATCTATGCCTGAGAAAACTAATGTAATGTAGATTGACCTAATGTCAATTACATTTCCATTAAGAAATAAACGCACAATTGAATTTGGTTGATTAAATAAATGTTACTTTATTTTAAGCGAAAAGACAGAATTTTTTGGTTTGAGTTTCTAAATGTTTCTCATTTGTGTTTATTGTGCGTGTTGTCGGTGCCACTGATAATTTTAAACTATGCTCGTTTATAGCCCTAACCAAAATAGACGATTTGCTCCGTAACGAGCAAAGACAAAAATGTTCGCTTAAATGCAATTCAATGTTGTTGCCCAAAATAAGCTAACGTAAACACATCGAAACTGAACGAAACGGTTTGACGAGACGTTTTGTTCCGTAAGACCCCTTTTCCACACGGCAATTTTTCTTGCCAGCAAGTTTTCAATTCTCTTTTGAACTTGCCATTTGCGTTTCCACTCAGCAAGTTTTCTTGAGCAATTCTGAATAAAACTAAAGTGAAACTTCAAAGAAAGAGACGGACAAAAGAAAAATTGCCGGTACGAGCAAGTCTGTACTCATCCCCTTACGTCACGACACGTCCCGATACCAACAAACTCGACTTGCCAGCAAGAAAAATTGCCGAGTGGAAAAGGGGTCTAAGAACCGAACTTTTAGCGTCTCAACTCGTCAGCAACAACAGTGCAGAGAATTTTTACATCAAGTTTTGTTGCATTTTTATCAATTTAATGAATAAATAGCCATTCTTAGGGATGAACAAGGCATTTATATGCATTTGAAACAGTTGGCAGCTGACCAGCCTAGACGAGTTGGGTTAAATGTCAAAACAGACGTAACGAGTGTACACGCTCGTCGAATTGCAATCGTCTCGTTTCGTCTATTTTGGTTAGACCCCTTTTCCACTCGGCAATTTTTCTTGCTGGCAAGTCCAGTTTGTTGGCATCGGGACGTGACGAAAGGGGATGAGTACAGACTTGCTCGTACCAATAGTATAATTAACGAAGTAATATCAGGGAGGAGAGCAGCTTACCGTGATTGTCAAAACGAAGTTGAGAGCTCATACAAAATCTACGAACGAGTAGAACGCTAAGAATAGGCAAAATGTAAACAATGATCCGCTACCAACTCTCGCGTGTTTATGTTAAATAATTGTAGAAAATTGTGATTTGTCGCTTTGTATATTATTTTTATTGTTATTGTTAAAGTAATAAACAAGTAATAAATAAAATTAAAAGTGCAAATTGAATAAACTGCAATTCATTGAATGCTGTTTGCAGTCACTGTTGCTGCTGCTTAAACTCAGACCTCTCGCTCAGACAATTCGCTGCAAACACCTTGAAGTCACTGTTATTCCGCAGTTATTGTATTATATTTATTTTATCTAGTTTATTGTTATAATAAAACAATATCACAACGAAAATATTAGATGTTATTTGCACTTAACACAACACGATGTTCCATTGAATTTAGATTTGTTTGTTTGCTTTGGCTTGTTTGCTTTGTCTGCATTCGCCAAGATGGCCGATTTTGACATTTAGGGTACTGACAGAGAGAGTACGTTCACTCCTGATATTACTTCGTTAATTATACTATGCTCGTACCGGCAATTTTTCTTTTGTCCTGCTCTTTCTTTGAAGTTTCACTTTAGTTTTATTCAGAATTGCTCAAGAAAACTTGCTGAGTGGAAACGCAAATGGCAAGTTCAAAAGAGAATTGAAAACTTGCTGGCAATAAAACTTGCCGTGTGGAAAAGGGGTCTTAGGGCTTATGAGTTGTGAGCGGAGTTGAACTCAAATTGACTCAACTTTGATTCTGCCATTTGCCTTTTTCTTTCTCTCTCTTTTTCTTCTTCCGCAACAGTAGTCCCTCGTTAACAATGCCTTTATTTAGTTTTTAACGTTTGTATGAAAAAAACGGCTATAGAAGGTTTAAGGGGGTCTTCTCATTGAGCAACTTTTTTTTCGACTTTTTTTTTTGCATTTATTTATAGCTTGGGTAGTTGTGAATATGCCCCTAAAAGGATCGAAATACTTTAGAAAATACAGCTTTTTTTGTGAAGCAAGGTCTTCGTCAAAATGAGCTATTTCAAACTTTAAACGCGTTTATCTCGAAACCACGTTTTTCGAACTGGCGGCCATGATATCTCCAGTTCAACTGAACCGATTTTCATGAAACAAAGTGGAATCGACGCAGAATTGTCACCATTCTCGGGTGAACCTCGACCATAATTTTAAAAAATTTTTTACTATTTTTTTTTACACTAAACTACAAAAAAAAAGCCCGAAATTGAATTTTTTTTTTTGAATGGCCGCCATTTTGTCAAAAAAAATCACAAAATTAAGCTTGAGGTTCACCCGAGAATTACATCTATACTGATTATAACACCGTTTTTTTTTTTCATTTCAGACGCTCCGGAGACCCGGAATCGTGGCCGCCGTGACGACACCTTTTTTTTCACCACCAACTTTGAAGTCTCATTACTTTTTGAACAGCCCACGTATCGAGGCAAAAAAAATTTTTTTATTTACTTTGAAACTTTTGTAATACAATAAATAAAAAAAGTTTTCAATTATTATTTGCGTTTTCAAATAAGAATTTTTTTAAAAAGGGTCCAAAAAACGGGTTTTGAATGAGAAGACCGCCTTAAAATAATACATTATAGTACGAGAATGAACATCATACATATAATGAACAGTTTTTTTTGCCTCCTAAGATAATTTTAATTACGTCTTATTAGAGTTAGGCCGATAATATGTATTTTCGAGCAAAATATTAAAATTAATTGACTGAAGTTGGTTTGAGGCACGACTATATGTCGTAACCAAACCTACCAAGGAACGACTAAAAGCCATTAAAAAAGATTTGTCCTACTGAATTTCTCTTAGAGAATTTTTCCTAGAGCGCAGCTATAAATAACTTTAGACTGAACGGACAAATGACATTTGGGGTTTGGGATTAAATGCAGTTGGTTTTGCGCACGGCTAAATGCAAATTTGGCCGACTGAAGTTCATTTTTGGTACGACTGAAAGTGAATTGGCTGACTGAAGATTGTTCTAGATATGTCTTGAAATGAAATAGCCGTCTTAAGTTGGTTTTTGGTATGGCTGACATGAAAATAAATGGTACGACTGATTTTGATCCGTTCATAGGTATTGTGAATTAAAATCAATACTTTAAACAAATTTCAGTAAAAAATAACAATTTGGCCGACTCTAAGAAATTAAGGGGGTAGCTTACCCCCCTTACCTTCACTAGTTTCACCCCTGACCGTTGCATGCAGGTAAAGTATGTGGCTAAGCTTGTTCGGAGACCGAGTTCGAACTCCAGTCGCGGCGAAAAATTTTTTCAATAAAAAAATTTTTCTGTTCGGTCACCACCTCTCTGCAGACAACGGCAAACTTCAGAGAGTAAATAATGCCATGTATGCCGAGGTCCAGTTCTCGGTCAATTGTGTGCAAACATTTAATAACACACACAACACAATTGATCATAAGAAGATCGGTCAAAGTCCTTTCAAGAGCTAAAATGGCCAATTTTTTTTGTTTCTTGTTGTGATAACAAATTTATTATTTTGGGCTGTTTAAATAGTATGCTTTTCGTTGTCGTTGGTAAATGATATTATTTAAAATTGTAATTAAAATAAACTTTCAATTCAGTCATATTCTTTTATTTATGTTAAATAAAGACAATCAACTGATGAAGTAGAAAAGTAGCCCACGAAACATTGGAGAAACTATTTAAATATAATTCGATCAAAATAGAACAAACGAATATAAGTTTTTTCACATTTTTAGAATAGGAACACTAGGGTCACCCAATAAGGTATACTTTTACTTACCTCACGACTTGTTAAGAACTTCACAATGACGTGTTTTAAATATTTAAAGTTGACCTCATCCATAACAATACCACCACTTGGGTTGGTGGCAAAAGTGAATGCATCAAGACTTTGAACACAATTACAGCAACTGCTCTTCTCCATGGTAACCATTGCGGAGGCAAAACCATTGTCAAGCATTATTTCGGCTGGGGCAGTCGTGTCTTTATCAAATGGCTTTTTGTTGTTTCGCAATTCTTTTTGCAATGTTTTTTTAATGTCAGACAAACGTTGATTAAGCATCTTTATTGTCTGAAATTGTAAAAATAAAAACATGAAAATTTCAACATTAACCTCTTCATTTTGTATCACGACAAAAATCTATTGCTTATCGTGTCTTGCTGATCGTTAGTGTGCGTTTTCGTGCTACAAAATAAAGGGGTAAATTAAAGATGGGAATGTTTGAGACAATGTTCAGGGAAGGATATGTCATGGTCTTAAAAATGCAACATTTAACTGTAATAGTTTGCTCCAACAATAAAGCAACCTTTTTGGTAAAAACAAAGCGGATTTAACTCCAGATAATTAATATATTATCATGACTATATATTATCATATAAAGATTTTGGAAAAAATTAAATAAAAAAACACCGCCATTGTGACCATTCAGTTATGAAATTAAATTGACCAATTGTTGATTCGCTATCATTTAATCTTATTGATTATGAATACTTCAAGAAATTAATGAAAATCAAGATATGGTAAACAAGGTAGTTGCATGTCTGAAAGCCATGTCTGAGCGTTTAAAAGAAATAAAAATAATTTATTTTGTAATGTATTTATTTTGCCAGTTTCGACACAGAGTTGGAGAGGTTTTCAGCCGCGATATAATCATCTTTATTTACCATGATTTGGGAATACTCTGAATGCACGTTGGTTCAACTCAAAAGAAAATTGAACACTTTGTTTTATTTCAAACTACTGTTAAATTAATGAACGAACAAACCTTATTTTTCTCCTCTAACTCAAGTTGAATATGTTCCAATTCTTGAAGTTTTTCTTCTTGCGTTGCCATCGTTGTTTGCGATTCCCGTAAAGTTGAAATACTGGAGTTAACTTCCTGTTCCTTCGTTTTAACTTCCTCTTCTAGTTGCAGAATTTTTTCATTCAGCTCATTAACCTCAGCGCGTTCTACACGCAATTCCTTTTTAAGGATTTCTTCGCTCTGGGATATTTCGGCATTACGCAACAAAGCCGTTAACTTCTCGTCACGTTCCTGTTCAAATTTATTTTGAGTTTCGCTAAGTTCATCCTGCAGTTGTGTTAGCTGCTGGCGTAAAGTAAATGCTATACTTTCAGCATCGGCTGCATAGTCTGTAAAACGGTCGTCAGTAGCTTGAAGACGCATCTGTAATTCTTTAGTATCACTTTCAAGGGAACTCTGAAAGAAGTATAAGCAACATCTGATATAATTAAAATGTAATATAATTAATTTAAATGGGTTCGATTTGGACGTGCAGGATACAGTGTTGACTATTGTAATAAGTGTTATTTTATTTTCATAATTATGAAAAGGCAAAAGCATCATACAATAAATACTGCTTCTTATTTTAACTGTACATATAACCTTCACTTCTCACCATAAATTGAAATAACCATTAACACAAACTACTCTGAAGGTCATCTAATACCATTATCTAAGTCTTTAAAGTCAATTAATCATCAAAAAATAAACCAGAACACAAAAGAAAAAAATCTTATTCCAAAGTCGAGAAATTGTTTTCAATTCTTAACCAACGATTATCATAAAAATCGTTACTTAAATTGTTTTCCCTATGCCTTGAAAGATTTCTCTTTTCAAAAAAGTGTATGATTGGCTGCGTTTCTAAAACAGAAGTAGCGGAAAGTGATACATACAACATGTTTACAACATGTTGTGTGTCTTCTGAACGGTTATTTTCATTTTCTGTAAACACTTCCAAAAATTGACTGATTTGAGCGCGAAAAATTTAATAAATATTGGATATATGAATTTGGACGAGATAATTAATATTTTCATTAAAGAATTATCACTTTTATTTGTGTCAAACTATGTGAATATGTCAAATTGAAAATTACAACATGTTGAGTAAATGTAGCGGAAAAATAAAGCACTCCCAAAATTCACAACATGTAGCGGAAACTGATTATTGGCGTTCAGAAGACTTTTACTCAACAGTTGTGCAACTGTTGCGAAAAATTTTGTACTAGAAACGCATTGATGACTTCGTGGCACCTTTAGCTTTAAGGCTTAAAGCTATATTTAATGGGCACCCCATCCTAAGCTTTTTAATTTGAATATATATATATATGATCTTTCGGTCTCGTGAGTTAAGGCATATAGTCAATTTTTAGACATTAAGTTAACAAATTAATAAAAATAATTAAGAAGATTTGAGGATTAGACATAAACTTTACCTTTTACTTTTTTTGTGTGTTTTGCATTTTAAATTGTCATTTTTCAATAATTTACGTCATAAAATCATTAAAAATATATTCTTTTAAATAGTTTATTTTAAACTCTAAAGATAGTATGTACTTAACTTGGTGTTGTTGATGTGATTTTTAATGCGATCATTAAATTAATGTCTTAATAAAATAACGAAGAGAACAAACACAAAAGACATTGCTTTTACTTACCAGATAAATTTTTGAAAATCTTGTAAATCGAAAAGTAAATAAATAGTTGCAAAAACAAATTCTTTTAACAACTAATGCTTTTTTATTGTTAAAAAACGAAGTGCATAAAATAATGAACATAACTTTAATCATATAAAAATTAATTTTTTTAGGTTAGATAAACTTTGATTGATCTAATTAATACCATGCGAAAGCAAAAAAAAAAAGAAAGAAAACAATAGGACGATTGTGTTAGTAACAGTCTACAAACATAACCTCAATAATTATCCCATTGTAAATCCTCTACATCAGGTGGAATACTCACAACTTTATTGCGTTCAAATAGAATTTGTTGTTCTGATTCTTCTCGACATTCTTTAAGTGCTGCATTGAGTTCGTCAATTTCTTCTTCAAGCAACTTTATCTATTAATTTTATAAAAATTGAAGATTCTTGTATATTTTGTATAAAAATTTTGAAACTACCTTATTATCCCGATGCTTTAGCTCATCTTTTATTTTCATCGCATCAAATTCTAGCGTCTTGACTTTTTCAGTCATATCATCGCGTGCTTTCAGTGCTTTTCGTTTTTCTGTTGTTTCCTCAGCTACTTGTTTGGACAGCCGACTTAACTGAGTTTCTAGTGCTAAATTTTGTCCACTCCATGAACTTTTGATATCTGACAGCTGCAGATGTGCCTCCTCCAGATGTTGTTCCAACAATTTTCGTTCATGTATCAGAGCTTGGATTTTTTCATCTGTACCTAGAGTGTTAATAATTTCGAGGCGTGCCTGCCCGACAATTTGTAAACGCATTTTTAAATGCCGGTTTTCTTCTTCCACTGCAGCCAATGTTGTAGTAAGATTATTTTTACCTAATTGAGAAGAATGCTGCAAACGTTCCAGTTCATCCTGCAAAAGATTTTATTCAAAAGCATAAAACTGACCCGTCTTAAATTACACAAAACGACAAGTGAAGTACATACCAAACAATACAACGAACATTTAATACAAATGCAACAAAATAACAAGAATTCAAAACAAACTAATTTTCAGAACACAAAAAACCATGTTTAATGATGGGGGATAGCCCAGTTACCATTTGGAGATGGATTTGTATACTACAAACATAAATCTGATAAATAATGATTTTAAAATTTAAATTTTACCTATTTTTGCTACAATAGTTCGTATTGGTAGAATATTGAAAATTTGTTGCATGAAAACTTTTTTCCAAAACTTACAGAAATTAAAGAGACATAAGGGGCTTACATCAAATCTTAATATGTATATAAAAGTGATGGTGCATATGTTGGATACAGCTAATCTTAGAAACTACTTATCCAAGTGCCACCAAATTTTGAGGTATTGAAAATTCGTTTCTTCTCGAGAACCAATGGACCTAATAAACACAAATTTTGGTCAAATGTTTGGTCCTAAAACAAATATTTTTAAATTCCAGCTGGCGCACAATGTGGCCTTTACCAATTCTAGAGAATAAAAAAATCATATAGCTAATAAAATGGATCAGATGTTATGTGTTGGTTATTCTTAAGTCGAAAAATGCTTATTTTAATTTCAGATGACTAAGAAATTAGACTTTGACTAGAGTTAATTTAAAAAATATTAAATAAATTTTGCGATGAAACTCATTCATTCTCAATTCATATTGAAGTAGTGGCTTATATGTTGTCACAACCACTTTAATTAAATTTTAATTTATTTACTATTTTTATTAAAAGATGTGTTCTTAAGAAAATGTAGTGACGAAAAGGGTTATATCATATAAAACAAAGTGTTCGAAAAACAATGAATATTTAATGTGTCCGCAGATATCCGTAGCTAACTTACTCTTTACTGTTAAGAAATGATAAGTGGTTACAGCAAAATTAAATGCAGACTGAAGTTAGCCGGCGGAAGATTATTCGAACAAAAAAAAATTTTTTTGTTTTTCCTAGAAAAATTATTTTATTCGTGATATAACAAACCAATTTAATAACTAAATATGCAGAAATGCGGACTAACATTCCCACTCGCTTACCATGAAAGATTAAACATCTAAGAAGAATATTCTGAGCACAGCGATTTTATAAAAACTACACTGATTTCTTATAAAAATTGAAATAAAAAATTTCTTCAAAATTCCAATAATTTCAAAAAGATGTAGCGAAAAAACTCCTAGCAGTAGACAATTGATATTTTCACCATGGTTTATTTAGACATATTTTTCTTTTATCTACAAAAATTTACAAATCGGAAGGATATAAATTTTGATTTTCTTTTCTCTAGAACTAATAAAAGCCACACTGTGGCGTTGGGATTGAAATATTTAAAATAATCGAATGATCTAGCGGAACTTAAATTTAACTACTATTTAACTTACTATTAAAATTAAGTTGTCTTAATAACAATTTTGCCGGCAACACCTTCCTGCAACAATTTTATTTAATTAAAGTTTTATATTATTATATAATTCTTATATTAAGTTTTTTTATATTAAAGTTTTGTTTATTTATTTCAACGTTTCATAATAAGCAATCGTCGTTGTAGTCTTCATTATAGTCGTAATCGTCGGAACTAGATTGGGGTCTAGATTTAACTAATTCTATAAGTTAAATAACTGAAGAAGCGATTAAGTTAAATTTGAAAAGGAGTACAAGAGAGTACATTAGAGTGGGTCGGCCTGCATACAAAAAAAAGTTTGAAAAAACCACCATCTATTTTAAAGTTGACCTCGAGTGGATTCCGAAAACAACAAATTTTTTTGGACCACTGGAAAAACAGCCAAAATGGTATTTTTTGCATAACTTAAGCATTACATGTCAGATCTTAAGAAATTATTTGTCGTTGAAAGAGCTTAATTAGCACTGCATTGTCTTATTAGATGGCTGTTGACCCACTCTAGAATATTAAATTTTATTTTATTTTTTATTTTATTAATATATTTTTTAATATATTTTGAAATACATTTTTTTAATTTAAATCACATTAGTATTTTGTTCACCTTCAGCCATGGTATAAGAACCAGGTACTATAAATCGCGAGGTATCAACTGTCATTGGAGGCATAGAATGTCAAAATGACGATTTGACAGCAAAACAAAGATGATTCTTGTACCTACTATAATAAATGAAAAGAGGGGAATTTGTTTTTATGTGTTTTCCTTGAAGTTGGAAATGTTTCGCAACATTTATAATTTTTTGGTGTGAATTATATCATATTATTACTAACTTCTGTTAAATATTTTAACCTACTACTCCTTAATTTTTCTCGCAAATCCTTGAGTGGTCGCCTAAATCTACGACGCAGCTTTTTGTCCACCTGTTTACCTAAATATAAGTGTTAACTTCTTATAAAATATTCAAAATATGCAAGTGCAACAAGCGAAAACTTCCTTTCTTTTAGTGCAAAAGTAACCAAGAGTACAAGACAGAAGACAAAAAAAAAATCCCTTTTTACTTCTTCTTATGATTACACTACTTGTATTTGACACATCATGCTTCCGTCTTGGCAGCGCAGTTGCTTTTTATAATACCTGGTTATTATATCATGCCTTCAGCGATTCTCTATTTGAGAAATATTAATAACACAAATTTTTTTAAGTTAAAAGTGTGTAACTTTGTTGTGTTATGCTGATAAAAAAGCGTGTTAAAAATATTAAATTTTTTAAAATTTTTTAATTACTTTTTTTGGCACTTTTATCTCCCGACTAGTGATGAAAGGAAAAAAGATTTTAATAAGGAAAAAATGCGTAGAGTATTGACATAGTCTTCAAGGCTAATTCAGTTTTTGCAGGTTTTGATTTTTGAATTAAGTTCCGCTAGATCATTCAAGTTCCACTAGACACAGTGGACGGACTTAAAAAATAATTAAATTGTAGCATAAGATATGACAACATTTTAACAATCATCTTTAATGATGTTCCAGTCGTCTTGTATGTCTCCTTACTGATAAATATCAAATAAATTTCGTCTGCATACTTTAAGGCTGACAATTTTTTTTATATAAAATAGCACTGTAATGCTATGTCTACACAGAGAGTTAAGTTAATTTTAACTAACATTTAACCGAAGTTGTTCACACAGAGATACCGTAGCAGAATTGAGTTAAATTTGCCGACAATGCTGCTGGTGTCTCTGCGTGCACATGCGTTTTTTTCTTACAATGCGAAAGCTCTGCCCATATTTGGATGAAAACTACTTTCCCCACTATTACCCAAATCCTTTTCGAAGTTCTTTTACTCATTTTTTAAAGAAAATAACAACATATAGTTAAAAAAATAAATTGTATAATTAACGAATCAGCTGTTCTATTTTGACAGTTCTTGTAAAAAAAAGTTTCTATCATGAAAAATACCACTGAATATACACATTTATATTATTTTGTAGTGTACTTTTAGGCATTTTTTACATTGAGTCATAAAAACTCAGAATATATAATGAGTTAAGTTGAGTTATATCATACATTTTTGTACTGGTAACGCAAGAGTTTATTTCTCGTTAAATGGGAAAACTCAGGTTTGTACTGGTAACTCAAACTTAACTCTCTGTGTAGACGTAGCATAATACCAAGAATGAGTTTGAGCGATATTTGGTGCGGAGCAGAAATTATGTACAGTATGAGCGAAAAATGTTTTGTAATGGCTGAACACCCGAGAAACAATTTGTGTCCGTACGAAAGTGCTCAGGTACAAAAGTCCGGAGTATCAGCCACACTTATTTTTTAAAGCTACGAGTAGCAACGAACAACTGCGAAGCTAATGAAAAAAAGAGAATCGCATATATGATATGAAGCCGAATGCTAATGAGCTACAGCGCACAGGACAGAATTATTTAACTGATTGGTGTGCTAAAAGTACTTGACTTTTCAACTGAAATTTGTTCGATATTTTACCCAAAATTCCCTGAAAAAGTTTTTAACTATACTGTACCCGAAACATATCCAACAAGTACCTGGAAAGTCACCTGAAATAGTATGGTAGTAAGTCTGTATTATGTCAATAAATTGTTAAAAAACGAGCGACCATATTAGGACACAATAAACCGACGAGTGCCCGATTCGGTCTTCGATTGTACACTGTGCATGCCCAAGGTGTTCCAAAACTAGCACCTTTTTCGGTGCAGAGATACGACATTCACAAATATGAAATTGTTTCTCGGAGGGGCTTTTAAGGTCACTGACTACAAATCTAATGTTAAAATTAAAAAATTTTAAGCAACAGGGTAAAAAAATAAGGTAACTGATTTCAAACGCTGCATAAACGGCTGCTGCATAAACTAACAAACTTATATCGTCGGTTTTAAGTTTAGATAACTGAAAAACCATCACAAGAACTATACTTGAGTATACAAGAGATTTTGAGATTTTGAGTTGCACGAAATGAGCGATATGTTGTCATTTAATATAAAAGAATGTTAAAAATTAATATATGCAAAAATATAAATATACTTTAGAAAATGTATCGAATAGACTTAATCAAAACGAAATAAAATAAAACGTTTTATGTTTTATATTTAGAGTAAAGGAACATTATACATATTACATAGTATGTAACACAGGTAAGCTTTTTAAAAACTTTTTAATTGTTGAAATGAAATTTATAAAAAAACAAAAAATTAATATTGTCTAAATATAAAATGGTTCTGATGACCCATGCAATAATGAAGCAAAATATAAAAATTAGTCTTGATACTATCATAAAGAGTTTACCTGCAAATCTTCGACAATTGGCTCCATTTTCTTTAATCTTTCCAGTTCCCCCGTTAAATTTTCAATTTGCTGCTGATTTTGTCGTTGTGCAGCCAGACGATCTACGGCCTCCTGTTCGCGGAACGACAAGAGATTTTTTAGTTTTTCAATTTCAGCCTGCTGCATATTTTGAATCTTTTCCTGTTCCTCACAATAAATGTCTTTTTGCGTTTGAGAAACTTTAACTGTTTCCAACAAGATTTCATTTGATTTTTCAACACGTAACTTTTCTTGTTGCATCGTTTGAAGACGTCCGTTGAGATCGGCCACTTTGGTTGTAAGCTCGTTGCACTGACCACGCAGCGAGGAAAGCTGTTCGTGCTATGAGATAACAAAAATTTTTTAAAAAATTCGTTTTCGAATTACCATCTTACCGGATTATTTTGAGGTTCTGCCGCTCCATCATCTGTGGAGTTTACGCTGATTGTAGATGAAAAACGACTTCGCATTCGATTGTTATTAGAAATGCGTTGAGGAGCTGCAAATGCACCAGCAGAGACATCAGAACCAGTCTCCTCCTTTATTTTATTTTTCAATGAAGCGAACATTCAATTGCCTTAAACCCACACAATTGCTACCTCTTACTATTCGTTAAAAAACGTAATTTTTTGTTTATTTTATTATCTACAAAAAGTATTCTTCAAGCTTCTTTTTGTAAAAAGCTTGCCACATATAATGAATTTTAATTTTTTCGCTTCTACGTGGGGCGATTACAGTAGGTGCTTGCGTTGCCGATAGCTGCTCTAATATGGGTGCGTCTTTTTATCAGTTCGACTAGACCACATGGTTGCTATTTTAATTCGTTAAGTTTTCATTATTTTGCTTTGCTAATTAAACCATGAAAATATGCTGTTTTTAATGTTTAAATTATAATAAACTCTTGTGCGAAAATTTTTCTAATTGGAAAATTGATGATAGTGACTGTTTTGTTGACTTTTATTTCTGAGAAAAAAATGTAATAGATTACTAAAATAGAGCTGCCAGATAATTGAAGTTTAAAAGTAGCACAATGGCTTATACTATGTTCACACTGAGATCGAATTAGGTAATTTCGAGAGATAATTTCAAAATTGAAAAGTTTTCACACTGGGCTTAGATAATTTCGTTTGACGTTTGATTTATTTTTTTGTCAATTCATTATTGGCCACATGGGGAGATTACGATTTCCGGGGCGCCGCGATTTGACGAAGGATTCGAAGAGTACTCTTAATAAAAATAAGAATAGCCAAAGGAAATGTTGTGTTATCGATTTGTTTCCGAGTTATCGATTTTTAAAATTTTTTTTTTGCTATAAGGTCTATGAAGAAAAGCGGCTGTATCATTCTTAATATATAACCGATATTAATGATTAAGATAAAATTTAAAAGGTTATATGTAAGGCTTTTAGAAAAATTTTAAATTAATGAAATCTATTGAGTACTTTGTATTTTATAGATATTTTCATGCAATACAAATATATTTTCTTACATAAAACCGTTATTTTCTCAAAAATTACCGTTATTACTATGAATTATAAAGAGTAAATTATTAAAGCTTGAACATTTATCTTTCATTTGGTATATAATATATATAATTTATTTGACTTTTTGTCGTATTTTTTATGATACAATGATTTGCCCTTGTACGGAAAATTGCTTATTTCACTCATATTTACCTTAGATTTTTTTCTTTCTTACTCCATATTTACGAATATCGCCATTACAATACAATATTTATAGGAATTAACGGGATTTTCGAGTCAGTGAAAAAAATTTGTATTTTTTGGTCGATCAGTTAATAAAAAAATAAATATTTTTATCTATCGAAAAAAAGGTAAAACTTTCAGCTTATCAAAAAATATATATTTTTAGTACCTTAAAAACGAAAATTTTGCAGAAAAAAAACGGTTCCTTTAATTAAAAAATTCAAATCTAATATATATTCGCTTATAAATTTAAAAACATTTTTGAAATTATATTTGTATTATATATCGTTGAAAAGGCATTTAATTACCTTTCGAATAGCATGTCAATCTTTAAGATACATTGGATATCGGCAAAGATATAGAAAATTTTGTGAACAGATTTTTTAACAAAGAAAACACTTGGAAAATTTAAATTTTATGTAATATAGTGTGAAATTAAATAAAAAAATGTATATTTTTATATGTCAAACAAAAGGTCTAACTGTAAGCTTTTCAAAAAAAAATATATTTTTAGTAACTTAATAACGTAAATTTTTTATAAAATAACGGTTCTTTTTGTTAAATAATTCAACTTTGGAATAAATTCGCTTATAAAATTTAAAATATTATAGCAATGATATTTATAACAAATATATTTGAAAGGTCATTTAATGACCTTTGAAATCACATATCAATCTTCAAGATCCATTGAGTAACGACAAAGATATAGATGTTTTTTTGAACAGAACTTTTAACAAAAAATTTTTTTAAAAAAATCGATAACTCGATAACTAATAGAGTTATCGATTTTTTGTTCGGCGAATCATGTTTTTTTGTTGTTTTCTACCAGAAAACATCTTCAAATCGCGGCGCCCCGGAAATCGTAATCGTGCCGGCCACATTCTTAAACGTTCAATTAAAAATAGAAAATTTTTACTCAAAGTAAGTTTGTAAAACTATTTCGCACATAACCGTACATCTTATCAATTTTACAACTTTGATTCATTGAAAACATTGCTCACCCAAGTTTCACTGAATGGGTTGCTACTTAATGGGTCAAAAAAGGTAAGTATCTGAATGTGGCCATTATCATGTGTCATGTATAATTTTGACGGCTCAGCTGGAATGGATAGCAAGATTGTTAATACGCCAAAAAAGGGTGTGTTTAATACACACTATATTCAGATTTCAGGGTTGCAGTGCATTTTTGCCTAATTTCGTGAGTAATTTAAACGAAATTACCTTGTTTGAGGGAATTTCCAAAACAACAAATTGTATGGGAAATTACCATTATTCTTAGATCATTTCAGTCGAAATAACACAAAAGCTCGAAATTACCTAATATCATCTCAGTTTGAACATAGTATTATGCCGCGTTTCCATGCTATCTTCTACGATCTTCCATAATCACTTTTTTTGTAAGAAAGAATGCGCATGCGAGCCCTATCTTGTGGGATTTGCTAATGTAAGTGTGATTCAGGCATACATTTTCTATTTTTATAGCATGTGATATCCTCTGTGATTTCATGAGATACTAGGCATACATTTTCTATTTTTATAGCATGTGATATCCTCTGTGATTTCATGAGATACTAGAAGATAGAAAAAGTTCAAAATTTTGAACAAAAGTGTATCACATGCTATAAAATGTTACAACCATTTTTATAGCTACATGGTGTTTTTAATTTTTAAAGACATTTCTAAAAATAATATAAACAATATTATAAATTCGACAGACAAACGGCAGCGTGATATTGCAGAGAGTAAGTATTTAACTGTTCCTTTCCACGTCGAAAGCTAAACTATTCCTTTTCCCGCTAGGTCGTCATCGCTCTAAGGAACAGGAAATGCTCAATATCAAAGCAAAAAACGCTCAACTATTTGCTGTCATGCCAAATGACTCGCTCTGCTTGCCACAATGCAATTTCACAGACGCCAGCTCAATGCTACGTATCATCGATACACCGCCACTGTAAGGAGCTAGTGTTGGTTCAGGATCTTCCTTGTTAAGCATGTTAAGCAGTACAAATGCGGCCGCAGCAGCACCCTGTCAACAGCAAACACAAGGCGGTCGTTAATGCGCGTGTCAACAACGTTTATGTGCAACAAAGCGCCATCAGAATAAGGTTTGTTTCTGCAACACCAGCAGCAGCAGCAAAATCAACAACAACAACAACAAAAACAGCAGCAATGCACTGGCGTCGCAACCTAGTCGGTAGCAACATCAGTGTTTGTTCCTTCATGTTCACCGAACTCTTGCTCTTTGAATTTAAGTCCCAATGCCTCAGTCTACACGCTGAAAAGTAGTCCCATTAGTGGGGCCTTACATTTTTGAATTGCGTCCGTAAAGGTGTTTCTGCTCGGCCTTTTACGTCTTGTAAGCTATTATATTTTATTTTGTAAATAAACACTGTCATGTTTTCAGAAGCAGTTTTTTAATAATTTTAATGGTTTACATGTGGTTGAAATAATTTAAACTAATAGCGTTTTCTTATCTCAACGAAAAATTCTGCCCTCTGAAGATGCAGAATTTTTTCCATTTTGACCTGACTCCACAGAATTCTGACCTGTGTTTAGCTGAGAATAGATCACAAAAAATGCAAAATTTTTTTTAATGTTTCGAGTTGGCACCCTTTTTGAAAAACTTCAAAAGAATTAGAGATAAAAAAATTTTAAAACTTCAAATTCAAAAACTTTTTCCCGCTAAAAAAAAATTGATTTTTTTTCATAGAAAAATTTTGACGTTTTCCGTAGATGAGCTCAATCTTTTCTGAACTGTCAATGGTAACGTTAACTATTTTTCACTTATGTCATTTATTTTGTTTATTCAGTTGGTAGCAATTGAGGTCAGAATTTTTCGAACCGTCGAAGTAGAGAGGGCAGAAATTCTGCATTTTTTCTACTTTAAAGGTCAAAATTTTCGAGAAATGAACACGATTCAATTTCAAAGGTCAGAATTTTATTTGAGAAAAGAACGAAAAAAATGCAAAAAAATCGAAAAGGGCAGAAAAAATGCAGAATTTTTTTGAGAAAAGATAACGCTATAAGTCTTAAGGGCAGACATAGTTTCAATGGAATTAATTATCCGAGTGCTTATTTTCCATGACACTCTGGAAGTCATAAAAGCGAAGTCAGTTTCGTCCTCTGATAGATCATCTTCCCCAACGCTTCAAAGAGTTCTCCGCATTTTAATATATGCCGTCCAATTTGTGTCTAATCTGCATCATGACGCACTACTACACTTGAGCGTAAATGGCAGTTGTATTCTGAACAGCACCACATTTTGAAACTTGCAAAAACTAATTTATTTATTATTTTTTTACAATTTTCCCAAATGTCAAA
Organism: Tetanocera ferruginea; assembly: GCA_958299015.1. Classification (NCBI taxonomy): domain Eukaryota; kingdom Metazoa; phylum Arthropoda; class Insecta; order Diptera; family Sciomyzidae; genus Tetanocera; species Tetanocera ferruginea. Next base: position 121,487,481 of record OY282640.1, read on the forward strand.
GTTTTATAGCAAAAGGTACATATATACATCTCACTCTTTATAGCAAGTGATTGGTGATATGTGATAAGATAAGATACTGGTAGATCACATGGAAACGCGGCATTATACTGTTCCAACAGTTCCCAACTTAAATGTTCAATTAAAAAAAGAAAATTCTTACTCAAAGTAAGTTTGTAAAATTATTTCGCACATATTCATACATCTTATCAATGGTACAACTTTAATTCATTGAAAATATCGCTCACATGACGTATTAACAACCTTGCAATCCATTCCAGCTGAGCCGTCAAAATGATACATGACACATGATAATGGCCACATTCAGATACTTACCTTTTTTGACCCTTCGGGTAGCAACCCATTCATTGAAACTTGGGTGAGCAATGTTTTCAATGAATTAAAGTTGTTAAATTGATAAGATGTACGGTTATTTGCAAAATAGTTTATCAAAGTTACTTTGAGTATGAATTTTCTATTTTTAATTGAACATTTAAGTTGGCAACTGTTGAGTATGCTGAATGTGGCCAATAATGAATTGACAAAAAAATAAATCAAACGTCAAATGAAATTATCTAAGTCCAGTGTGAACACTTTTGTACAATTTCGAAATTATCTCACGAAATTACCTAATTTGATCTCAGTGTGAACATAGCATTAGATATATTTTAACTACAGAAAAAAAAATATTTGTTGCAGTTATTTTTACTACAAGCGTGGTATATTTTACTATATATTTAAACGAAGTTTAAAAACCAAATTTGTATGCATCATTCAAAAGGAATTTTTACCACATGTGTAGTTATTCTTACTACATGTGTAGTATTTTTTTTATATTAGGGGTATTCGTGGTGACCGTGGCATGCAGGTTAAGTGTGTGGCTTAGCATGCTCGGAGCCCGGGTTCGATCCCCAGCCGTGGCGAAAAATTTTTTCAATAAAAAATTTTTCTGATCGGTCACCACCTCTCTGCAGATAATGGCAAACCTCAGAGAGTAAAATAATGCCATGTAAAGCTTCTTGAGAACATGAGCCGTTCGGAGTCGGCATAAAACATGTAGGTCCAGTTCTCGGTCAATTGTGTGCAAAATTTTAATAACACACACAACACAATCGATCCTAAGATGCTCGGTCAAAGTCCTTTCAAGGGCTGAAATGGCCAATTTGTTTTTTTTTTTTTTGTATTCACGATGTGGTGTATTTGCCCTTGTATTGTGTATTTTTGATAAATTTGATATTTGAAGTAAAATTACAAAAACAAAATGTACAGTGTTCAAAATACAACCCTGTTGCAAAAATACAATGGCGAAACCCTATTGTATTCTTTGTAAATTTCGTTGTATATTTGATCAACTGATCACAAAAACTTTTTGACTCAGCGTGGATGAAGGTACTGGCTGGGTTGTGTGTTTATTTAATAAAAGTTAATTTAATTCAGTGTTTCGTTTCAATTCTTTTATTTTCTCGTACTGTTAAATGATGAACTAACCAGACTTTAGTGAAGGTTTGTTCAAAATGCGTTGTAAATATTGTAAATTTTGTAAGAATTTGTAAGAAACACCACATCGTGAATACCCCTATTGGCTAAAAAACCGGTAATTTGTTTTTACTTATGAAATTCTGTTTTTTTATTTATATATTAAATTATGCCGCGTTTCCATGTGATCTTCCAGTATCTTATCCTATCCCCAATCACAAAACACTTGCTATAATGAGCGTGATGACATTTTTCAAAAAAAAAAAATTTATTTTTATTCAAAATTTTCGAAATAATTTCTTAAATTATTCAACTGCTGAGCTTTGAATCACATTTGCTAAATATTGAATTTTTGGACGATATTTGCGAAATCTCTATAAGTAGTTTAAAAAAAAATTGGTTTAATCTTATATTAATTTCTTTATAGATGAAAATGTCTTCTGTTTCAGGCAAAGAAAATATCGCTCAAAATATTGATACACTCTCAAAAAAAAAAAAAATTTTAATTCTAACAATAAAATAACAATTAACAATTAATAGCAAAGTAATAGTTAAAATAGCATTAACAATCGTTATTGTTGATTTCTTGTTAGAAATAACAATAAAAATTGTAGATTTTTCGAAATTAAATTTTGAAGGTTGTCTTGTCATATATGAATTTTAAAGTGTCAAAAAAATTAAACTTCAAAATTATATGTCAAAATTTAAGTGTCAAAAATTAAATGTCAAAATTTAAACGTCACAAATGAAATGTCAAAATGTAAATGTCAAAAATTAAATGTCAAAATTTATACGTCAATAAATTATCTGTCAAAACATTAACTTTCAAAAACATTACCACTTAAAAAACTTGCATTAAAAATACGAATTTTATTTAATAATCAATAAACACGGATAAGATAGTCGCGTAAAATTGTTTTCCAGTTGGTGAATTCCAGTATTACTGGCAAGGTCATTTTTTAATGATATTAACCATCCGAGAACGTGTGTCTTCCAAGGCAACTGCAAAATTTGTTGTGGCTGCCCAGCACAAAGATTAATGAAGAAATGCTTTAAGAATCCACAATTCATCTCCACAACTCCATTATTATTGCACAATTTACCAGCAATTAATCAGCACCTAGGAAATAGTTTTTCGCCACTAGGTTGTCCATCAGCACACAGATCTTATGAATTCAAATATTATATGTATATTTATTAATGTTTATTTTTTTTTTTTATTTTTCTTCCATCCACAAAAAAAAAACATTTTTGAAATTATTGAATTGCCTGCAGCGAAGCTGAATTTCGAAATTTAAAAATTGACAATAGAATTGCTGAATTCAACAATAAATGAAAATAATAATTAATTTAACAAGTTTACAATAATAATTGTCGATTTTTGAAAATAAGCAATAATAGCTCAAAATCAAAAGAAAATTATAGCAAGACAATTGTTAAATTTATTACAATCGTACAATCGTAATTGTTGAATTTTAACAATAATTTTTGGAGACTGTACATTTTCCCTCAAGAATCCATTAAATTTCTGATGACGAAAACTTATAATGTTAGCAAAATGTCAATTGATATCAACTGCGCGATAAAAGCTGTAGCTGAAGTTACATGCGGCGGTGGAATCGCCAGCAGCATCTGTAACTGTGGCATTGGTAATACAAGCACTGAACTGGAACAAGCACTGTGCTGGAACTGAAGCTTGTGTAGATTTAGTCACTGCCAAAAATGGTGCCGAAATGTTGCTAGTAGAGAAATGCAGCTGTTACCAGGAGCTTGTAATGATCAAGAAAGTGAGGATGAATAAGCTCCTAGATATGCTGGTAGTGTTAAAATATTGCAATAGAAGTGTGTTGCTAAATTATGTTACTGTGTGAATTGCTAACAGAATTATTTGAATAAATAAATTTTTCAAAAGGTAATTTTTTTCATTTTCCAAGCATTGCTTCAAACAAATAATAAAAAAAGTTCCCCAGTGGCTTTCTGACAATTTTTTAATTTTTGAGGAGCTTGACGGAATACATATCGCACCCTTCTACAAAAGACCACTACTCAAAATTGTTAAATTTTTACTTTTTTATACAAATCAGTTCGTATCGCACATCTCCATTGAATGTTTACTGTTTCTTTTTAATCCGATTGCTCTTTCATTTTTAAGAAAGAATTTTGTATCCTTCTTGTATATAAAGTTGCTTAAAAACAAAATGGTTTTTTTGGCTCTTCTGAAAATTTAAAAATTTTGAGTTGAGCCCCTTTTGTAGATAGGGTGCAATATGACATCCATAAAAATATTTGACAAATTTATAGAATGTGATACACTTTTACAGGAAAAGTTCAAAAAGTTTAACTTTTTCTATTCTAGTATCTCATGAAATCACAGGGGATATCACATGCTATAAAAGTAGAAAATATTTTTGATTGATATTGATTTATATAAGCACTAAACAATTTATTAAATAAATTTGAAATTTGGTTACTTACCAGCATTGTGCAGTCTTGGAGCCTGTTCTCACTCGCCTCAAAAAAGGCAGATTAATGGCGTTATTTTGACAAGAGGCATCTGTCAGGTGTTCTTACTACCGACTTATTTGAGGCTGCCTTATTTTGACGTCAGAGCGCAATCAATCGATTATGTTGTCGAATTTCGTGAAATTCTTCAGTTTTTATGTTAGAAAACAAACTATAATAAAAAAAACACTACCAATACAAAAAAAATTTATTTGCGCCATAAAATATGAGAAATATACAAAAATATGACAAACAATCAAACTTCAAAGCAGTGAACGTCAAAATGAATCCAAAAATTTTTAAAATTTTTAAAAATTCTGCCTCACGTAACATGTCACCTTCCCACAACCCTCTTTGCCTGTAGACGTCAAAATGAATCCGATGCGCCGACTCACGTAAGGCGAGTGAGAACAGGCTCTTGGTTGGCAATATTATTTTTATTTTTTAAAATCATTTTTCATTTATTGAAATAAAAATCACAGATAGCTATAAAAAATATTTTTTTTCAAAACCTTTTGTGTATACAAATAAACATTTGAATTACTACTTACTACATATAACTTCACCGTGAAGTATTAAATGCAGTAAAAACTTATCGAATAACCACAAGTATGTTTGAAAATAAATTAAACTGCATGTTTTGGGAAACAAATACACATTGGCCCGTATGCATGAAATATAGTGAATGCTTCAGAGTAGTGTTATCTATCAAGTAGTGAAAGTTAGGTTGTGAACACTACTTTTGATATGAATAAGCATTTTTAACTTGGTGGCAGCGTTGTCAGGTGAATATACCTCAAAAATTACCTCATTCTCGCATTTAATTCTCTCAAATTACCACACGTCAAAAATACATCAAAATACCTCAAAATCGTGCAAATTACCACAAAATTACCGCAAGTCGATGAAATACCTCAAATACCTCAAAATCGTGCAAATTACCACAAAATTACCGCAAGTCAATGAAATACCTCAAAATTGCTTAAAATATCACATTAAGCGGTGTTTATAGCATAGTATGAAATTATTCAGCGAAAGTAAACCTAAATTGCAACATATTAATAAACAACACTTAATAAAACAATAATTCATAAGAATTTCATAATAATTCAATTCTTTAATGACTTCAAAAATTATTTCTCAAAAATATTTCTCCAGCCTCATAGCAGTCCTTGCACTGCTCATCATAATTTTTTCTACTAACACATTCATAATATTAAAATGCGCCTTAAAGGTAAAAAATACTTTAAGCCTCAGTACATAATTATTTTATTTTTCACTTTGCTATCAGAAATTATTTACGTTCTTTTGTTGTTAAATATCGAAAACAGTTTAAACACAAATAAACTACCAACAATAATGCATCAACAAGCGCATTCACTCAGTAAACCTTTTCTGTACACATTTCATTCATGCGTATTTCTACCACAACAGGTAGAAATCTCTTTTTGGTAATGTGAGGTATTTGTGGTAATTTCGGTATTTTTTATCCCTCGCGTGGGAAAAATCGCACATGTGGTAAAAATTTTCTCGCATGAGAATTTTTCTCACATAAAGCGATGATTTTTACTTTCTCCCGCAGCATCTCGCAAGAGCTCAAAAAATACCGAAAGCACTATTTATCGTGCAAAACTGGTAACGCTGCTTGGTGGCTAGACGTCCAATTTTTCTTTCAAGTTGCCTTTCAAGTTGCAACACATTCACACTTTTTTACTAATGCGGGCCATACACGATACAATCCAATTACCAATTGAGTCTTTCAATTCAATTGACTCTCGGCCACACACTGTATAAAATGAATTGAAAGATTTTCCGTCAACTGCCAAATATTAAGAAAGAAAATTGTTCTTTTTGCGAAATATTTTATTGGTAAAAGGATCTTTCTTGGAATAAATGTTATTCTTATCAATACTATTTCAAATCAAACGATTTTAGAGACAATTGTAAACAAACTCATTGCTTTTTTTAACAAATGACTGCTTAAAATATATATGTTGATAGCAAATCAAAAGATTTGACCATACACAATACAATTGAATTGAACGATTTGTGAGGCAACTTCCAAAAATCAAAATCTTTTGATTTTTCATCAACAACTCGACAACTGCCAAACTGATCAATTGATAAAGCCATACACGCTTTGATTTGTGCAACAACCGACTCAGTTGACGATTGGATTGTATTGTGTATGGCTCGCACAACACACTCAAACTTTTCGAACTTGAAAACCAACTTGATATCAATTTTTCCTTTCAAGTCGTGAGGCAACTTGACGGTCAAGTTAAACAACTGATCACAGTTTTTATAAATAAATTCTCGTGCTTCGTTGTGAAATTTTGAGTTGTTGCCTAGACGATGGCATCTTGAAAGTAAAATTGATTGTCAAGTTCCGCACAGCCTACGTCACAGCTATCAATTCAAATGAATTTTGACAAGCACTATGTGTGATCAACTTGAAAGCTATTTCTTGAACATGTAGCTGCAGCGTAAGCAAGCTCTATTTTCAAATTTCGAACATAAGTGTTCACTTCTTTTATAGAGGGGATTTATACAATGAAACTCGTCGCATGAGATTTTCTGAAATTTTCTTTTCAAATTACATGATGAAACTGCGTTGCAGAGACTTTGCTTAGAAAAATGGGCGTCATCCACCAACGAACACGCCCACCTCTAATAAAACCCCAAAGTTGAAAACTATATAAAAAGGAGTTTGTCGAAGCTACAAATGTAAAATAATGTATTAATACATTTTAAATCAAAAATTAAGGAAGGCGTGTTAGAAAAATGGTCATCCACCCACAAACATGCCCACCTCCCATTCAAGCCCAATATTGAAAACTTTATAAAGAGGCTTGTCTTTACTCAGCAAGAAAACAATTTGATATGAATGTATTTTAGAAGCCATCAAATAAATAGTAAAATTGTTTGGAATCTCATACAAACACAGCTACAGTTAAGATTTTGTAACCTAACGAATCGGGCGTTGGGGTATTTCAACTTCGGCCAAGTCGAAAATATGCCTTATTTTATTTGCATATAAATATTTGCCGTATAAACGTTATTATTATCTGTTTGAATTGTTATATTTTTGTATACTTTTAACAAAAAACTAAAAAAAATATAGACATATAGTCATATAGACATTCAGTTTCGGTGTCGGCCGAATATTACAAAAATGGCCAAAATTCGAATTCGGATTCGGTTTCGGTCAAAATTTCGGTTTCGGTTGGGCACTACTTATAACAAAAAAGTTTTTTTTTTCATGTTGAACACTCCTAAATTTGAAAGAAGCTATAGAATTTGTCAGAATATCTGACAATTTATCTGTCAAAATATAAACTGCTTTCATATGAGCACACGATTGTGCAAGCATGCGATTATGCGTTCTTTCCTGGAATTCGTGCTAAAAATTGTAGTTTTTCTATTAGTTTTACCTGACGAATTGCGCAGCAGCTGCAGAGCAGAGATTTTTTTGTCGTTTCAAAATATTTATTTTTATTTATTCAAAATTGTAGCACACACAAAACGTCAATTTGGAACTAGTTCAGGCAATGTGACCGATTGAGTTGAATGAAAAAGTTTTTTTGCTTAAATTAAGTTGATTTGAACGTATTATAAGATAAACTTATGATATTTTTATACTTTCAAAAGATAAGAACTTCTCTGCTTAAATGTTTACTGTGTTATAGCAATATAAATTAAATAAAAACTATTTCCCTGCATAAGTGTTAACAAATACTCATTTAAATAATAATTTAAGAAAAAAAAAATTTTTTCTTCGTATCAAGATTTCTTTTCAATAATTATAGATCGCTTTATATCAAAAATATTCTTAATAATCCCAATTATTTCATTGGGCGTTATTTCACTGAACCGATTCAAAGCAGTTCGAAAAAGCATTGTTGAAAAAGAAAAAATAGCTTTATTATATGAGCATGAGCGTAGTATTAACGTATGACGCTGCGTTTTTGGAAGTTCGTTGGTGTTGTCACTGCTTAATCTGTTCAAAGAGTTTACCAACACTTAAATTGTAAAAGATTTTTTATTACAACAGCACATCCATATAATTCAGCACATAAGCTTACGTACATCTCGTTGACGGATATAAACAGTTGAAATTTTAAAGTATTTCAAGCATTGTACAACTTTGAATGCACAATTTTTTTAATTTTTAATATTATTCTGTGTTGAACTTTTGTGTGCCAGTAATAATTACATTATCTAACTAAACTTTTGCATTTTTCGAATTGTCTTATATTGAATAATTTGTTGAAATGAGTGAACTACCGTCAAAACAAGCTGCATCTGATTTTGATAGCGAGTCAGCCGTTCAGGCACAAAGATCGCCGGGTGCCTTTTGGGAATCTCCTGTTGCGTCAGAAGAATCAACGACTGTGCCAGCAGTTCGTCAAAACTGCGGAGATGAAGCATCATTGCCCGAGATCAGTATAATAGATAATGTTGCCAGTTTTCTCGAGGAGCAAAGAGCAGCCGGAGTCATTGACGCCGGTCATCGCAACATGATTGAAAAATTGACGAAGCGCTTAAACGAGTAAGAATGCAAAATTTGTATTTATACTCTTATAATATTTGTATTGGTTGAGATCTGTAAAAACAACAATAGTATGTCTTCTGCGTTGAAAGGCCGTTTTTTTGTTATATATATCTAATTGAACTTTAGTCCAATTTCGAAATCGTTTCAGTCAGCTTTCAACTAGCTTCAAAGTTGTAGGGTTCCGCAACTGGGAAAATTGGCCTTAAATGTAATTTCCTAACAAAATAAGCACTATGGGTATTAAAAACCTACTCAACAACCTTTAGGCGTTTTCGTTTATTTGTTAAGAGCAGAGCAAAAACTGAAACAACATCTTGATTTTTAATTTTATGATTAACATTAAGGATTTTAGAATATTTATTAAAATTCAAGAAAATGGCTGCGAATTTATTGAATACTGAATACTAAATGAATTTATGGCTTGTGCATGAAGTAGCAACCAAATAGGATAAACTGTGGCCGCTATCGTAATTACACATTTGAATTAGAAGCGCCCAAGTTCTGCTAGGGTTGGGTGCAAATAATGGCGGTAAAGATGAATCTATACTGAATCTATACTTAAGGAATAATAAATAATACGAAAACTAAATAAAATCCGATAGAAATATCGGATATCGTCGCCTTAATAAAACAATAGTTATAATTTTTTTGCCGTTTCGAGATAATAGAGTTTAAAGTTTTTGTGCTATTAGACATCTGGGAAACCAGTCAATTTTTGAGAAAATAATCGACCCACTTTGTGGAAGTAGAATTTCACCAAATTTTGACCACATATAGAATCAGTTATGTAGATTCTTATAATGCAATAAAAAAATAATGGTGTACATGCGTATACACTATTGTTTTATTAAGGCGACGATATAATATATATACAATATTATGTATACAATATTATAATAAATATAATATTGTTTTCTTCTGAAATTCTCTGTTTTACTTTTATTAATAATGATTGAAATTCTTCAAAGAATTGCTATATATTTTCCCTCATATATTGATTCAAATAACATGATTTATACCTGGCATACATCCAGATATTCTAAATTAACCATGAGATATTATGCGATTCGCTTCTTTTTATTCTATTTCAAAATCTGTTTAAAAAAGTGTTCTCTTTTAAATGTTTTTATTTTTGCAACATATAAAATTGTTCACCTCAAAGCACAAAATAAAACTTGTATGTGCTGCACAAAATTAAAGCAAAGCACTCAATTCGCAAATTAGTTTGTTTTCATTAAAGAAAACGAGTCATTAGCTTTAGACATAAGTGACGTGTATTATACAAGCACACACACAAATTGTCATTAAAAGTGCGTTTCATATTGAATGTGGACTATGTTCTTTGATGAATCGACGCCAAGAAAATGACTGGACGATGAACTATTTTCTTAAATTTACTTTTTGTTTTTAAATTGCTAGTCTATGAATTTCTATTTGCATATAAAATTGAATGTATTGAAGTCAGTGGTATCCAAACTTTTGGGAGATAAAGATTTCCTGGGCGCCGCGATCTGACAATGGATTCGTGAAGTACTTTAAATATAAATAAGAATTGCCGAAGGTGAAATCGATTTATCGATTAATTTTCGAGTTACCGATTTTTTTAAATAATTTTCTTTTTATAAGGTCTTCTTAGAAAACTGACTATATTTTTCTTATTATTAAACCGATATTAATGGTAATAGTACCATTTTGAAGACATTATAATAAGCTTTTAGAAAAATGTATAATTAATCAAAACCGTTTATTATTTCATATTTTATAACTGTTTGAATATAAAAGTAAAATAATTGCTTACATTTAACCGTTATTTTCTCAAAAACTGCCGTTATTACTATGAATTAAAGAAAGTAAATTATAGAAGCCCTGAAAATTTATCTTTCACTTGGTATATAATTTATATGACATTATTATTTTGTTATGGTGTTTTTTATGATGAAATGATTTGCCCTTTTACAGAATGTTATTCTTTCAAGCATATTTACAATAGTTGTTTTGCTTTCTTACTCCATATTTCCTTATATCACCATTACAATAAGCAAATGCCCTTAATGAAACATTGTAGCTGTAATATATAGCTGTATTATATATTACAATACAGCTGTAGCTGTATTATATTCGAGACCGTTTCAGTTGTTTTCCTTTATAATATTGCGTTTGATGAAGTAAACACCATCGAATATGATATGTATGCTTAAACTTGTTTGTTTTTAATCAAAAAAAAATTTTTAATTTTTCTTATTCATTTTGACTTATTAGTTACTTAGTTTGGTGCGCAAGAGTTTATCTCTTTTCCATGCAAGTTTATGTCTGCGTTGGCCCAAATACATATCCAATTATTAACATTAGCACGGTGTTCCAAAATTACATAGTGACCCGTATATATATACACATATATGTTTGTACATATTTATATATACATATTTATATATATCTCCGTTATAATTGGAATTGGTTTGGTGTTTAAGAGTTTACTCTCTTTTCCACGTAGGATCTTGGGTTGGATAGTTGCCGCAAACTTACTAATATTCATATTATTTATAGTTACTTTGGTCTCTTTGTTTTAGAGTTTTATGTAAAGTTTACTAATTATTTGATGTTGTTTACTTTTTTAAATTGAAATATTCTTAATAAATTCGTGTTTTTGTATAAAATTTTTAAGTTCCGCTGAAAAGCCAGTTATGTGCTTAGTGGAAATTCATACTTCGCCAACTGGGTGTGTTTTTTAGTACGTAGGTGCATTCTATCCAGAGCTGTAAAAGAATGCATTCAATTTGATTGCTTCTACAAAATTTTGAATCAGTGAATAACGAAATAAGAATACATTCAATGAATGCAAAATTGATCCATGAATAAAATTTTGAATTCACAATCAATTTTAAAAAATTGAATAATTATTCATTTCTATTAATCATTTGTCGTTATTCTGAATAATGCATTCATTTTGTTATTCAAATGAATGCTATTCATAAAGAATGCTATTCACAAAGAATGCAATTCACAAAGAATCGGTATTCATTTTGCATTCATGCATTCATTTTTTATTCATTTTTTATTCATTATTCATTTTTTATTCATTATCCATTTTTTATTCATTATTCATTTTTTATTCATTATTCATTTTTTATTCATTATTCATTTTTTAATCATTATTCATTTTTTATTCATTATTCATTTTTTATTCATTATTCATTTTTTATTCATTATTCATTTTTTATTCATTATTCATTTTTTATTCATTATTAATTTTTTATTCATTATTCATTTTTTATTCATGCCTGTTAATTGGTGTTAATTTTGCAACCAAAGTAGTATATTTTTAGTTTGGTGTAACAGCGCAATAACCGGGGCCTTGGGCTAATTGTTTTATATTTTTAATTGAAATAAATTTTCAGTTTTAAATTTGCAACTGGGTAGCTTCGCGTGAATTGAGTAAAAAAAGTGTTCTCTCATGAATAAAAAATGAATAAAAAATGAATAATGAATAAAAAATGAATAATGAATAAAAAATGAATAATGAATAAAAAATGAATAATGAATAAAAAATGAATAATGATTAAAAAATGAATAATGAATAAAAAATGAATAATGAATAAAAAATGAATAATGAATAAAAAATGAATAATGAATAAAAAATGAATAATGAATAAAAAATGAATAATGAATAAAAAATGAATGCATGAATGCAAAATGAATAACGATTCTTTGTGAATTGCATTCTTTATGAATAGCATTCATTTGAATAAAAAAATGAATGCATTATTCTGAATAAAGAAAAATGAATAATCGAAATGAATAATAAATCAATTTTCTGAAATTGAATGTGAATTGAAAATTTTATTCATGGATCAATTTTGTTTTCAATGAATAGCATTCTTTTGTCCTTATTCACTTGTACTTAGAATTCTGAATATGAATGCAAATTTTACAGCTCTGATTCTATCTTTCCGGTTAATCCGGAATGTTGTAGAATGTAAGTCGTGCATGCGTATAGTACGGGCTATACGTATTTATGAGATTTCTCACTCCTTTGGCGAATCCAAAAAAAAAAAAAAAATATTTATGTGAATAAATATTATAGGATTTTCCAAGCAATGAAAAAAATTCGCAACTTTAAGTTGATCAATTTTGGTCAATGGCCTCCATTTTATTAAATCAAGTAGTTGATCTTCGCTTATACCATTAATAAATGCAAATGTAGTCACAGTCAATTGTGATTTATGCGACCATTTTCCAAAAAATCCATTTGTTGTATTAATTTGCAGCATGTTGTTCTCGAAAAACGTCAGCGAGTTTTAACCACCCAGGAGGAGATAGAATCTTAGAAGAAGAGAATGAAGAAGAAGAATGCGAAGATTTCTATTGAAGGTTTTCATTAGATTTATATTATTAATATCCTATTAAGATAATAATTATATTTAGATAAACGTGGTTTTCCCTTGTACGAAATGTTAAAAAAAGCTTGGTAGTAAAAAGGTAATTTTTCCACAATTTCACGAATTTTATATCCTAAAGCTTTTGTAAACGGGTTTTTTATATATTTTTTTGGAGTACGCAAGTCCAAATGCATATAAAAATATAAAAAAAAATCTTTGGGTTTGCCACCTTAAGTGTAGTTATTCTATAATATATATATCGAATACACTATATTATATATATTGAATATAGTGTTTATTTAAAAAAAAACTTTTAACTATTGCATACCCAATGAAAGCTAATGTTTCAGGCTTTAAAAATAAAGTAGATTTTAAGCATATTAATATTGCAAATTTTTGAGAAAATAACGGTTTTATCAGTAGTAAAAAGTAAATATAATATAAAATCTCTTTAAAATTCTACATCTTGCCGAAATGAACTTTTTTTTGTATTTTTTCTAACAGATAATTTAATTGTCTTTCCAACAACGTATCAATACATAAAATCTTTCGGATATTGGAAAAGATATAGATGTTTATTTCAACAGATCTTGTAACAAGTAAACAATTTTAAAAAATCGATAACTCGATAACAAGATGAGATATCGATATTTTGTTCGACCAAACCTATTTTTTTTGTTGTTTTAAACAAAAAAACACTTTCAAATCGCGGCGCCCAGGAAATCGTAATCGTGCCCAAACTTTGCGTGGTTTTACCCATAGAATACGGTAGTGTAATATACCATATACATTAAAGCGCCTTGAAAAAAAAAGTTCCATTTGTACCCATCCTAAAATGAACCTTATTGTATTTTATGATAATTCCCAAAATATTTTGGCTACACCGAAATCCGTCAGTGAAATAAACCATTTTGCAAAAACCTCCAAAAATATATATATCGTATAAATATTAACTAGTGTAATAGTTGTAAACAAATAAACTGTCTCAAATTATAGGCCTGCAAAAGTTCGTTCAATCTGCATCAAAAATTTGAAAATTTTTGCAATTGGATTAAGGATAATGATGTTTTCATGCATTTTTTTTTTTGGAAGCGTATGTTAGCACAGGTCTGATTTATCGATGGTTAAGCGCACTAAAGTGATAAGTGACCTTTTGACGAAAACAGGTTAACTGCATTTTTCAATCCATCAATATAATATCTACCTTGTGTAAATTTATTGAAAATGCATAGCCAGTGAATGCGTGTCAGCACACAGTTAAAATTCGTGTTTTGTATTGAAATATATTGAAATTAAAAAACAAAATCGACGTTCCTGAACATTTGAAATTTTTCACTTATCACTTTAGTGAGCTTAACCATCGATATGCTTTATAGATATTAACCTTAATGTGCGGTTCAATAAATTGTGATTTTCTCGCTTTAATAACAATGGTTTTTACGTGATGAATAAATTTATTGTTCCTGTGCATAAATAATCCAAGAACTCTTATATTAATTTTTGGTATAACATGATGGCCGTTAACTGATATTTTCATGTTTTTACAGTTTTTTTTTAGTCTTCTACTAATGTCCCTTACTGAACCAACGAAATGAATCATTTCAGTTTTGCTTTCATTTAATATTAGTTTCCATTCTTCAAAGTGCAGAACTAATTTCGCTAAATGAACATCAATTTTATTCTGTGCAGTTGCAGAGTCATTATGAGTAAAGAAAATTGAGGTGTCATCGGCATACTGTATTGTTTCAACATCGTCGTCAGTGGGCAAATCGTAAAGATACAAGTTAAACAAGATTTGTGTTCCAGAAACCATATCGGCAAAATTTGAGTAATGATTTCCAAGCCTCACCGTAAAAGAACAATGTGTTAAGAATACTTTCAAAATTTTGATTAAAAAAATTGGGAAACCGAGCTTGCCAAACTGTAATCTGGCTGCTTTGAGATCTAAAGATACGAAAGAAGTAGCTTTTCCAATATTCAAACCGCGATAAATAATCATTTGAAGCTTCCCAAGTGCATGTTCAGTTGAAACTCAAGAAAGAAACCCAAACTGGTTTGGAGAGTAAAACAAGATCCTATTTAGGAAAAGCGGTAGGAACGAAATATTGTATCTTGAGGTGTAAACAAAGGCTGCATAAATGATTACACTGTTCAACACAAAAAAAAAAACAAGTAAAGAAAGTCTAAAGTCGGTCTAGGCCGACTATGAAATACCCTAAACCCACTTTTCAAAAACAAAAAATTTTTATTGTAAATGGGCGTCTCCAAGGGCGAATGAAGATTATATTTTATACTAGCAATTCCCGGCGCGCGTTGCTACACCCGACACCTATATTGGAAAAGTATAAATATATAGCGAAACCCGGTGCACTTCGTTACACTGAAGAAAAATTGTGAAATTATACTATTTCGGTTACAAAAAGATTATATGAAAGCTTTTACTACTAATGATTCAAACTTTAACATAACGTTAATGTTGCATCAGTTCAGTTTGTATCAATGCTGAAAAATTCACACATTTGTTTTAGCAATTTATAAGACACAGTAAAGTGAAACCAAGTGTTGTTTTTTGTATGAAATCTTAAAAAATAGTTGTATTTCGAACTTTATGATTTCTTATCACCGAACTCAATCCAATACATTTTGATAAACAATATTTTTTGTTTTTCCATCCGGTGCGTAAATAAATAAAGTGCTTGGAATGCCAACTCTTGAGCAGGCAACGTATAATTGACCGTGCAAGAAACACGGCTGTTCCAAATTTAATCCGCATACAGACGCACCGGAAATTGTAAACGCTTGAATTCGAATGACATATCTGTTGGTATCAGCGGAATACGCGGTATGAGTACAATTTCGCCTTTAGCTTTTCCAGTCAATATTATTGCTTCAATCAAATTCGGCATCAATTTTTTTACAGCCAATCTGGTGCCATTGCACAGTTTTGGTGCGTTTAAATTCCGTAGCAAAATGATTGATGAACCGGCCTTTTAATTTAAACAATGCGGTGGCATACCAGGTGGTTCTAATGAATTTAAAAATTCGATTGGATAATGTATGGCATCATCGTTATTCATTGCGCTATCAATAGATTTATATGATGTCACTGCACCTGGTAATTTTTCTTGGATCAGAAAATTAATTGCATTGACATGTAAATTTGTTGGTGCCAAAATTGCGCGTTCTCTCAACCAATTGTGATCTCTGTAATTTTGTACAATATTTGGAAAAACGCGTTCAATCAGTTCTTCTTTTGATTTGAAAATTGTACAGAAATTATCTGGCAAAGTAATCAAACCGTTTGCATTATCGATTTGAACTTTTCCATTGCCGATTTCTAACAATTGTTTCGAGAAACGATCTGCAGATTGATCATTGTGCAACTGAGCACGCATATTTATGTGCAATGTCAATTTTTTGACATATCGCCACAGAAAGGAAGACTTCAAGCATGCATTAATTTCATCCGCTGGTGTGGATCGTGCAATCACGGGCAATGTTTGTCGAAAATCACCAGACAATAATATCAATGCACCACCGAAAAGTTGTTGATTGCCACGTAAATCTTTCATTGTACGATGTCTCCAGTTGTCTCCAGTGATTTTTTGTGGCTCATTGAACATTCATCTAATAGAACAATTGCTGCTTGTAAGTAATAAAATTATCCAAAAGAATTTGCTTCGGCAAAATTTATATCTGTTTACGTCGGAATCCAAATGAAAAAGAAAGCACACTGGGTACATTGGGTGGTGTGAATAAAAAATAAGCAAGTGTCTTCTGATATGTGACATCTTGAAAACTTCAAAAGTGTCAAGTGTGAAAATTAAATTTAATATCGATTATGGATAATATTGATATCGATATTGTAGACAATTTTTCTTTATGTAAAAAACTTTTGTAGACCATTACAAACATTTAAAAAAAAATCAGCGCAGGCGTTCTGCGATTTTAGATATATATATCAAAACAGTGGGCGTGGTGAATTTTTCTTTCAGTTAACACTTAAATTGGATTACTACGAACATTTGAAAAAAAATTATCCAAATCGGTCCAGCCGTTTTCCGATTTTAGATAAATCGAAAAAAGTGGGCGTGGTCAATTTTTCTTTCCGACAAAACTTAAATTGGATTACTACGAACATTTGAAAAAAAATTATCCAAATCGGTCCAGCCGTTTTCCGATTTTAGATAAATCGAAAAAAGTAGGCGCAAAAGTGGGCGTGGTGAATTTTTCTTTCCGACAAAACTTAAATTGGATTACTTCGAACATTTGAAAAAAATTATACAAATCGGTCTAGCCGTTTTCCGATTTAAGATAAGTAAAAAAAAGTGGGCGAAAAAGTGGGCGTGGTCAATTTTTCTTTCCTTAAAAACCTAACTTGGACTAAAACGAACATTTAAAAAAAAAATTATCCAAATCCAAATCCAAATTATCCAAATTATCCAGTTAATGCCTTTATTGTGCTTTCCCTATGGGAGGTGGGCGTGTTCATGGACGGATTACTTCCAATTTTTGAACACACCTTAGTTTTGGTATAAAATGCATGCATACCAAATTTAATTTCTCTATGACAAACATAACCTTATTTATTGAGTTTAAAACTTCTTGGGTTGAATGGGAAATAGGCGTGTCCGTAGGCGGATGACGTCCACTTTTCAAAACCATCTTTGTTTTGTTACAAAAACATATGTGCCAAATTTTAGCTCTGTAAGTTAAACAGAGGCTTATTTATTGCGTTTTCAATTTTTGGGATGTATGGGAGGTGGGCATGACCGTAAGCGGATGACGTCCATTTTTCAGATACATCTTTGTGTTGATATAAAACACATACATACCAAATTTTATTGTTGTAGGCTTATTATGAGCTGAGTTATGCAGTTTTACATTTTTGCGTTGTATGGGAGGTAGGCGTGTCCGTGGGCGGATTCCAAAAATATTCAATAGTGCAGATCCTTGGGTGCATGTGACCATGTGTACCAAGTTTGATCCAATTATCTCAACTCCTTCTTCTTATCCTGTGTATACGGACAACACACCGACGGACAGACGGACGGACGGACGGACGGACATGGATAGCTCGACTCACGTGATGACGCTGATCAAGAATATATATACTTTTCTATACCGGACTCGCTTCGTTCTATGCGTTACAAACGTTTGCACAAAGTTAATATATCCTGACCTTTCAGGTTTAGGGTATAATTACAAAGTTCTGTGTGGTGACTCAATACTACCACATAGAAACACCAACATACAACATACAAAACACACACTTTATAAAATATTCACTTAACACATTTATCTAAAAATTATTATTTAAGAATAATATAATCTTAATAATAATAATAATAATATAATCTTTTCATTTTTAGACCAAATTATTTGAAACATTAAAATTTATTTTAAAATCATAAAACAGAACTTTTACCCAGACATGCACAACAAAATCAACAAAATTTTTTCGTTTCGTTGAGACCGAAAAATAAATTATCAAAATTATTTCGTTTTTTAAATAACGTTAAAAATTTATCAAATCAAATTTCGTTTCGTTGGAAAACGAAAAATTTTCAATAATTTTCTCCTATGCTAAAAAAAATGTCTTCTGATACAAAAAAAACGAAATTTTTTTGTTGAAATTAACGTTATTTTCAACGGTTGATTGGGAAAAAAACGAAAAAATTTTATATCGTTTTCTCCGAAACGAAATAAATATTTTTCGTTTTTTAAATTAACGTTATTTTTTTATTTTGTTCAACGAAACAAAAAAAATATTTGGGTTACCGTTAAAATTAACGTTAACGTGCATGCCTGCTTTTACCACGTTCTGTAGAAAAATTTTATAAAAAAATTAATCCATTATTCAGAATAACGAAAAATTAATAATAAATCAATTTTTTAAAATTGAATGTAAATTCAAAATTGTGTTTATAGATCAATTTGCATTCATTGAATGCATTCTTATTTCGTTACTGGCTGGTTAAAATTTGTTTTGAAGCAATTAAATTGAGCAAAAATAAATAAACAAAAATAATTTTATATACTTTATAAGGTCCGAAATTAAATAATTTTAAATGTGTTCCATTCTATTTAGTTGCATCCCGTAAAAAATTGCATCCCCGACTTAAAGTTAGATAAGGAGAGATAAATTGTAAACAAACAAAATACTGTCAATTGAACTCTTTACGAATAACTTTAATACTAAGCGAGACATTATAAGAAACATACCCAAAAACTTTTCAATATTTAAAAGAAACGTATTGATCAAACGTACAAAAAAGATTAATGAAAAGTAGAACTATAAAGTGAATACCATTAAACTTCAAACCTATTTTTTTCCTAACGAAGCATTTAAAAATATTTTAGCTTCCCGCCAATTATATCCGAACACTACGATAAAGGCATCTCAGTTTCTTTTTAAACAACTTTGAAAAATATTTAAAAAATTTCTAGTCTTACAGCCTGTTTGTAATATCGGAAATTATTTCTATTCGCTTTTCATTTTATTCTTTTTTTTTATAGGATTTGCCTTTGACTTATTCATAGTTTATAAACTGTTGATTTATTTTTATGTACATTTGTTAGTTACAAAAATGAAGGTCTAAATTAAGTGAACTTCGTCCACAACGAGCAGTTCAATAACAACCCAGTGAAACAAAAGTATTTTTATTTATTAAGTATTTAACGTTTAACGTATCGTTTAATATGTATTCCGCTGGCTGATCGAGTACAAAACAAGCGACCATTTAAAAGTGAATAATCTTGAAATCAATCATAAAAATTATCAAACAACAATAAGGTGGTAACCGAACACAAAAAAAAATTGTATGCTTGAGTGCTGACTTCTGTTGTTTTAAATAACTCTCTTTTTACTCTAAGCTCATTGATTCCTTACCAAAACACAAAACAATTTTGACCCACCTCAAGCATCTGTTGCTTTGCTTTTTCATTGTCATATTTTCACTAATTTTATAACCTATTAACGTAATAATTGTAGTATACGCGTTACCCAGTTATATATCTATGGGCCATCTCCGCGTCATCGCCTCACCCTTATCGAGAAAGTGTAATCAAGCAGAACAGAAGTGGCTTTTTATTTAATACTAGTTCGTCAGATAAATAGTTTATGTCAAATAAAAAAAATGAAATATTTTTCGTTAATGTTGAGTAGATCACTCGAAAAATTAATGCTCAACTTAAAAAGAGACACTTTGTTTTGGGTTGAGCTGAGTTCAGTTTTTTGGTTGATGAAAAAAAAGAACATTCAAATTTTAATTTGACTAACAAAGATGAGAACGTAAAAAATGTGTTCTTCTTGATTTGTTGGGTCAGTGGCTGGCTTATAAAAGTTAAATACATATTAAGCTTACATATACACACACACACACAGTGGTGGTGAAAACTTCAGTGGTGGTCCCAAATAACAAACATTTTTATTGGATACAAAATGTTTTCTTTCTTTTACAATCTGATTAATTCTTTAATAGGCATATTATAAAAAAAGTCACAATACTAATTAACTAAATTAAATCAAATAACTCCTCAATTACAACTTTATATAAGTTATTTTCTACTACAAACTCCAAATATTTACATTAATTGTTAACATTGAATAACTAAGTTCAAGTTAATAACGAAAAGTTAAGTTATCTGGATAATTTTCTTGGAATGACTTGAAGTTCATTTTAAAAAAGGCTGAGCGAATGCCCTTTCCATTGGTGCCACTTTCGTCTCTGACCGATGTATAGTTTTCGAGCTACACTCAAATTAGTAGAGAACGAATGCTGTAAATAAGTCAGTTCGTATAAAACAACAACACAAGCAAAAACAACAAAAGCAGCAGGCATAGCATAAGCATCTTATCATTGAGTTCCATTCAATGAGATTGATAAAATTTGTAAAAACGATCAAATACAAAACGCATGGATTTCATTCCTTTAAAGTTTTGAAAATAACAGTTTTATGTTCGATTCTAAGCTTATCCTGTAAAGAGCACATTTAACAAAAAAATTAAAAGTATGCTTTTCTATTAAATGTATTTTTTTCTTTAGGCGCTGGTTCTCCAAATTGGCGACACATTTTCACAGCACAACACAAATTTTAGCTCAGTTCGTCGTTCACTCAAGGTGCCACCGATAGAGGTATCCAGCTGCTCCAAAACAGATCGCCTGAAATTATATTTAAGCACTAATGGCATAAAAATTGTTTTCACATAAAAGCAATACATAATCTAGCACGATTTTAAGGTGGTGTTTTTGCTTTACTTCATATAATATATTTTATACAAGATACTCTTCTAAACTACGTGTGCCACCACCACTGCATATGTGCAAGTATTTCTATTTCGCAGTCATACGATGTGTAGCTGTGAACCTTTTTTTTTCGAAATAGTGGCTGAATTTGTTTGTCTGAAACCAACAGACAAATAACAATAAATCAATTTAGTTAACATGCACAATCAATTTTGAATTTTTTACTGAATTGTTGCTTTTATCTGAACACCCTTAAAGCAGGCGTCGATATCAGAGTCTTGAAGTGGACTGTCACAGTGTTTTTTCAGTTTTGTTCTGATGATTGGTTGGTATTTCGTACATTTTTGTTAACAATAAATTGCATGGTTAAGATCATAGTTCTTTTCTTTTTTCTGAATTTATCCCAATGTTTTAATGTTAAGTTGCTTATTATTCTAACTCTTCTTGAAAAAATTAAAAGTAATTTAGTTTGGAAAATAATGTTCTCCGACCGGCAGTTCAATCCCTTGTAAATCCCATTTTTAGTGTTGGCATAGCTGTCGTGATCGTGTGTTCTAAGTGTGTAGCATTTGAACCAACGAATCTCGAAAGACCCGGTACGAATCACCATCTGATTCCAAAATCGCTTTATTTGGTGTTAAATGAAGGGATTTGAAGTTTGTCCCATTCTACCCAATGAGCTTCAGGTCCAACTTGCACTTTTATATTTTCATAATTTAATATCGCAAATTACTCCAAGAAAAGATTTCAGCCAAACTCTATCGTTATGATGATTAATCGATGCAAAATTGCATGGTCTTAAAATTATTATCAAAAATGTTTTCTGTAGGACCAACGGTTTTTGAGTTCTTAACAAAAACATAAAAAAGAAAAAAAAAAAACAAAACTTTTCAGTTTTCACGTTTTTTCTCGGTTCGTATCTCGGTTATAACTGGAGTTATTTGAAAGTTGTGGCACTTATGCAACGTAGAATTTTATTGTCTTTAATTTATCCCTTAACATTTTTTGCTGAAAGTTACAAATTTTTAAATTACAGATTTGTTGTTCGTTCGATATAAATATAATAAACTTCTTAAAAATAGACGAAATACTTTAAATTCTATTCTATTGAATTCTATTGTATTTTCTACTATAACAAAAACGTAATATTATTGTTCTTTGTAAATATAATATAGTGAAGTTGTTGAATTAACATTAAAAATACTATTCATGAACAAATTTTTGTTTTTAGTAATGCAGCTCGACTATTTTTAATACCGATTTTTTTCTCTCGAAACACTCGTTACACATTCAAATATTTTATAAAAAACTTCTTAAAAATATTTGTAATGTTTTCAACCCTACTTCCCTATAGTATCATTATTGATACTATTTCTTTTGATTTTTTCGTTTTTTCCTTGCACGGGTCAACAAATTTCAAAAATAAAATTTCGTGTTCTATGCATTCGAAAATAAAATTGAATATTTTTTTAAAATTTTTCTCTCACGAAACAAAAAAGTTACAAATCATCAGTTAGTATCAAAAATTATACTACCCGCCATCCCTTGTATTTGGCGAACAATTAGAAACGAGTGTTTTAACGAATTTTACCCCAATAGAGAATAAGGGACTCGTTTGAAACATATTTAATTGACTGTAATTAATTTTTGTTTTTATTAATTGGTGTCGTACTACCCGTCACAGGTACTTTAATTAAAATAACACAAACATTGACCATGATTTTAAATATTTTTTCACACTTATGGATAGACAACCATAAAAGTCATTTATGATGACTTCAAAAACGAATAATTTTATTTATGCTAAAATATTGATGTTTTAAAGCATGCAAATGTAACACCCGTCACCATAATGTTCCGGCATTTCTGTTCACCAGTGTACGTGGTTAAGTATTTTTTTCGATCATTAAAAATAACATACAAATGGAAGAATCAGAGTTATACGATTAAATAAACTCAAATAAATCCTTCTTAATAAACCGAGATAGATAGTTTTGAAAACTACATTTATTTTAAAACAAAGTTATATAATCACATGATTTAAATTATCATGAAATTTCAAATAAAATAGCTCTCAAGTAGATTTTCCCCTAAAATGTATAACTTCCGAGAAAAACTCAAAAAAGATTTGTTCAAAAGATTCGCGGTTGAAAGTGTTCGATTATGAATTATTAGTCAGATCTAAAAAATTCGAGTTCAGCCTGGATTTTTACTCAAAATGTGAATGTATTGTAATTATTTCATGGTTATAATTTTTTTACTTTTCTTTATAATAGGTAAACTGTAGATTGGACTTACATTTGTACCACTAAAAAATAAAGAGTTAAAGCAAGAACAGATTAACTTTAGAATTGCTCAAAATAAAAAACCAGACAGCTTAAAAAATTAACCTAAAAATATGAAAATCATTTTCCCTATCAAGGTTCTTAAAATATAATTTTTAAATTATAAATACTATTTTTAAAATAGTTGTTGCAAATTATAAAATAATACCTACATTTTATTTTTTAAATGTATTTGCTCGTTAAAAAAATTTCTTAAAAACTTCCTTACTGATGAATGAACATTCATACTTGATATAGTGTTTTTATACTTAAAAAACAAAAAAAAGTAAAATGCACATTTTAAAAATGTTAAGTAAAATGTTTATTTTAAAAACATTCTACTCCATACAAAAATTAAAAATCCTTCCTTTAAAAAAATACAAAAGTAAACTGAAACGTTTTAAAAACAAAAACGAACGTTTTACTATGATATAGTAAGCTATAATGAATATTTTCAAAAACATTTTAAGCCATACATAAATGAGAACGCATATTTTAAAAAACAAAAGTAAAACGAAACGTTTTAGAAACAACAACGAACGTTTAACAATGATAAAGTAGTCTAAAATAAATTTTTTTAAAAACATTTTACGCCATACAAAAATAAAAAAGCACATTTTATAATGCAATGTAAAATGAAACGTTTTAAACAGCAACGAACGTTTTAACAAGATTTTTATAAAAAATCCATGTTTTTGTCAAGATTTTCTGTCACTATATAAGATGAGTAGTTTTAAAAATGTTTTGTGTTAGTGTGCTAAACTGGCATGCAGAGGACGCCGGTTCGCATCCTGACTGTGTATGTATCAAAAGTAATAATTTAATTATATAAATTCTAATTTTAATTGTTTCATTTCATTAACTCATTAGTAAGAAAAAACCCTCGAAATAAGTTCGCGCTTACAATCTTAAAAACATGCAATAACAATAGAGTTCAGCTACTACAGCTTTTTCGCACATTCTCAGCATTAATCTATTTGAAGCCACAATCCAGATTTCATTGAAATATTTCAATGTAATGAATTCCAGTGGCTCCAAACAAATCAATGTGGGAAAAATTTACCCACCACAGAATGGATTGGGCTCAGGGACAACACAGGACATAACAACTAACCATGCATACACAAACACAGATCTAATTACATAATAGCTTTCAATCTACTTTTGAGTTGACCTTTTGACAAACTAACATCAAAAAATGTGGTTCAAGGGAGCAGTAGCCATGTAATTTGTTCTACTAAATGGTAGATAAATTAAGTTGTTAGCATATCTATTACTTCTACGGTTAGAGTTAAAGTTTACAAGAGAAAGTAATTCCGGACAGTCAAATGCACCGGTTATGAGTTGGTGTAAATAGACGATATCCGCAGACTTCCTCCGTTCACTTAAAGATTGCATTTTTAAAAGTTTTAAACGATCCTCGTAAGGAGGAAGGTTCAAAAAATCAATCCCACCTAAGCCCCTAAGAGCAAACTGAACAAAACGTTTTTGGATTCTCTATACGTTCAACATGCACACTATAACTTGGGGACCAAACTTGACTTGCGTACTCCAAGTGAGGGCGCACTATTGCATAATACAACGTAGAAGTTGTAATCATGCTATTGAATTCTTTGGCCCAACGTTTTATAAATCCAAGCATTGAAGATGCTTTTTTACAAATGTAATCAATATGATTGTTGAACGATAGCTTAGAATCCATGCATATACCAAGGTCTTTGACGGCCTCAACACGACTTAAAGCAGTATCTTTTATATTGTAGTCAAAAATTAAATTATTCCTTTTGCGCGAAAAGGTCATAGTTTGGCATTTAACAGGATTTAGAAACATATTATTTTTAAAGCACCAAACTTCAAAAGGTTTCAGGTCAGCCTGGAGTAGGTTGGAGTCGTCTTTAGCATTTATTGTTCTGTATATTTTCATATCATCTGCATAAATTAACAGGTGAGAGTGTACACAAATCTTTGGCATTTAACAGGATTTAGAAACATATTATTTTTAAAGCACCAAACTTCAAAAGGTTTCAGGTCAGCCTGGAGTAGGTTGGAGTCGTCTTTAGCATTTATTGTTCTGTATATTTTCATATCATCTGCATAAATTAACAGGTGAGAGTGTTTAATAATGTGGGAAACATCATTAATGGCTAAAATAAACAGAAGTGGACCTAAGTGACTGCCTTGAGGAACACCTGATTCCGCAACAAATTCAGGAGACAAAACCCCTCGGAATCGTATTTGATAAGATCGTTCTGTCAAATACGATTTAATCCAGCTAACAAAATATTGTGGAAATCCCAATAACTTCAGTTTAAATAAAATTAAACTATGTGGTAATTTATCAAACGCTTTACTAAAGTCAGTGTAAATGCAGTCGACCTGGTTACCTGATTCAATTGTATTAAGGCAGAAAGATGTAAAATCGAAAAGGGTGGACACAGTGGATCTGCCATTAACAAAATCATGCTGACGAGTTGTTATGACTTCTCCACAGTATCTCTTAACCCGATCATACATCACTCTCTCAAAAAGTTTTGGAATCGATGATAGTTTAGCAATGGGCCTGTAATTAGTAACATCATTCCTGCAACCCTTTTTATAAATGGGGCTTATAAACGATTTTTTCCAAAATTGAGGAAAAAGGCTTTCATTTATAGATTTATTAAACAACAAAGAAAGTGGTTGACACAAAAAAGAACCGCATTGTTTTAACACAGCGGCAGGAATTCCATCAGGTCCAGCGCTAAAATCTTCATCTATCGATCCAATATAATTAAAAATATCCTCAGCGGTAAAGGATATAGATTCCAAGGAAACCTTGGGTGAAGAACTCATATAATCAAAATACCCCACATCAGGGTTAAAAGAATCGGAACAAAATGATTCTTTAAAAAGAGTAGCAAATAGGCCACAGATTATGACGGGATCATCAGTAAATCCGTCAAGAGTTTTAAATGATGAAAGGAATCCATCGGATTTCTTTTTTGTATTTATGAATCCCCAAAATTTCCTTAGATCAGACAATATTCTCAGCTTAATATTGTCTAAGTATTCATTATATAACGTAGCTGAGCGATTTTCAAATTCCAGAAACAAACATTTGTAAGTTTCTAGGTCATTTGAGTCTAAGCTACAGACATATTTCTTCCATGCTCTGTTTCTGTTGTTGCGAAGTGTTTTTAATTCCTTTGTGTACCAGGGGTACGTCGAATTATTCGCAAATTTGAGGCTATATGGTACGGATTGAGAAAACATAGCAAAGAGTTCCAAATAAAAATAACTAATGGAACTATCAAGATTATTTCCATTTATGTATTCTAAAATTACATTGAGTTTACTATGAATCAAATTATTCAACTTCAAAAAGTCAGCTTTTTTAAAGTTGAATTCATAAACTTTGTCTATGGAATTTGAATTAACTATATTTTCTCTGTCTGATTTGTACCAAATACTCAATGGTGGATGGTATTCATCAACAGTTGTAAGAGTATGGAAGGCCCTCTTAACAATGACATTGTTACTGTCTGTAGTTAAGACCAGGTCAAGAAGTCGATTAAGACTATTATAAATACAACTAACTTGTTGTAAGTCAGAACATATATTATCAACAAATATATGTTCTTGGCGGGTCTTCGAATTAGATACACATAAATATGTATCATCGTCAGAAGAATGCCATTTTAAGTCAGGCAAATTAAAATCGCTCAACAATAAAATGTCGTCATTAACGTCAAGTAAATTTATAATGTATTCTATGCAATCTGCAAGGTTTGCATAGACGTCAGCACTGCTCTTTGGAGGAACATACGCATTAACAACATATACATTGGAATTACAATGTACAACCTTAACGCATATAAGTTCGATATTGAAAGAGCAGGGAATATCAATAAAGGAACTAACAAAGGAGTTCCTAACAGCTACTAAGACACCACCACCAACAGCAGAAGTATTGTCAGTGTGCCTGTCCTTTCTAAAAACTTGGAAACAATTGTCAAACAATTCTAAGTCTGTAATGCTTCCGTTCAGCCACG
This sequence comes from Tetanocera ferruginea, assembly GCA_958299015.1. Classification (NCBI taxonomy): domain Eukaryota; kingdom Metazoa; phylum Arthropoda; class Insecta; order Diptera; family Sciomyzidae; genus Tetanocera; species Tetanocera ferruginea. The sequence continues at coordinate 121,514,991 of OY282640.1, forward strand.
TCTCCGTTAACGCAATAATATCCTCAGAAAAATTGTGAGTTGACAAGAATATGTCATGCGTCTTAGAACGTAATCCCCTTACATTTTGATAGTAAAGGGATAGCCTATTTAGTTTTTTTGAGCCTGACGCACGGGTTTGTTGGACCTTCTAGACTTATTTTTAGGCTGAAACTCAGAAACGAGAATATTATTGCCCCACAAATTAGAGTTTAAAACAGTTGCAAACTCTTCAGCTGCAACTGTGAGAATGAAGGATGCGTGGGAGGGTTTGTTACCTATTTTTTTGCATGAACAGAATGCATTGATAAAACAAAATTTATCAAAATTTATCAAAAATAAATATGTTTTAAATAAAAACAAATTCTTGCAGGTTTCGTCAGGGATCGAACCCTGGACGGTTGAGTATTAAACTCGACCGATAGCGATAATTTAATGTTGTTTAAATTTCATATAGTACAATGAGGCAATCGAAGCAATTAAAAGCTCTTTTTAAAATTTTCATTTTAAAATATCAAACGAACGTTTTAAAAGAGTCTTTTGAAAATGTTTATTTTAGAAAATCAAACGAACGTTTTAGCAGCTCATTTTAAAATTTTTATTGCAGAAAATCAAACAAACGTTTTAGAAGCTCTCTTTAAAATGTCCGATTTTAAAATAAGAATAAACGTTAGAGGCGCAAAATCTGGGTCAAACGTTTTCAAAAGTAGTACGTTTCGGCTAGTTTTGAAAATGTAGTTTTCTCAGTGTATGATTTATTTAATTTTTATTTCTGACTACTTACTTACCAATAAGTATAACACTTTATACAAACAATTTGTTTAAGTAAAGTACTTAAGTAAGCAAAGTTTTAAGTTTTACTAATGTTAAGATATTGTTTTTTTTTTTTTAAATCAAGTTTACTTAATTATAAGTTTCATTATTAGTAGTTTCTTGAGTTAATTATTTTGAATTTTATTGTCAATAGTGGGCATATTAAAATTTCATAATTGAATGTAATTAACTGACACACAAGCGCTAATCTGCCAGATCTGTACCTAAAGTAAATTAGCTTAAAAATTATTCTAATTTTCTAAGACAATACTTCCACCAAACAGGTACTTCGATCGCACTGCCTGTATTAATCATGTATTTACAGGATATAACAGCTGCTTTTCTAGGCCACAAACCATTTATTTTATTGAGGACAATAAAGTGAAGGGTGCTTTGTCTTGATAATTATCTCTATTTATTGATTATGCTTTGCATTTTAATATATTACCTGTAATGTTTTATCATAAATCAATAAATATGAAATTTTGCCAACTAAAAAATTATGAGAAAATCTTTTTTAATATTGATTTTCAAACAATGTGTTGGCGGTATGTCAATATTCTACATTTCTTCAAACAATGTGTTGGCGGTATGTCAATATTCTACATTTTGTTAATTGCTCATCGCTATCTTGCTGTGTATGTAAACAGCTCACATACTGCGCCTGTTTGAATCTACACATTTTTGACACGTGTTTAAAGAGAAAGGGCATCCTGTTTTTTAGGGTTTACAGGTAGCTGTACCTTCTGAAGTATGTTTAAAAATATTTTCATTTTTCTATGTGTGCGCTTCCAACAGGCAGTTGTTTTGAATAAATAGTAAAGAACCTTTTCTTACAACAGCTGATTGGATTGAGTCATTTATTCTCTTGGGCTAATACGCCAGCAGTTGCTGGCTCAGACAAATAAATTGTAATCTTCTAATATATAAAATTCTCGTGTCACGGTGTTAGTGTATGAACTCCTCCTAAACGGCTGGACCGATTTAAATGAAATTTTTGAAGTGAAACTTCTTTGGCGGCGAGTGAAATTTCAAGGTCATTTTTCGTGACGCTAGGCTAACGTTTTCAATTCATATGAAAATTAAAAAAAAATTATTGCCGCTGCCGAGAATTGAACCCCGAACATCGTTGCTATCAGCCGGAACCTATTCCTTTACGCCACGTAGGCACATAATAAATTGTTAAACAAAATTTAATTAAAACTAAACGCGTAACATTATGAAAATAATATAATTTACATTAACTTTAGATTAACATTAACATTACATTATTAACATAACCGTAACATTAATTTTCATCCTACAAGTATGCACGGAAAAAAAATAGAAAAATAGCTAAAACAGGAGCAGAACGCGTTCGTGAATATAGAGAGCGAATTAGAGCACTTAAGAATACAGCCGCAGCTGGGTCTGCAACTAATGATGAAGGTAAGGTGATTGCAACAACGGCTGAGTTTCAAAATGCATTTTTACGAAACATCAGTGTATTTTGTTGAATCTACAAAGAACCAATCCCAAAAAACACACTGATGCATCTCAACAAAATTTTAAAGCCAACCAAGTTGATGCACTCAACAATCAACGTTCGCTGCTTTATGAGGCACTCTATCAAATAGCAATTATTATGATCAGGAAGCAGGAGGTAATAATGAACAAGATTTGCCTCTGCTTTCGGAGGCTCCTGCAAAGAGTACTATGCAAATGCAATCCAGCATTCAAAAAGTAACAATGTTGAGAAGACATTCGAAAGCAACTAAAACACCAACTGAACTAAAACAAGTACCGAAAATAACTGTTATTTTACAATTTTCAAATGAAAAAAATTGTCGAAAGACTTTTTCAAATATACCATTATGTTACAAATGTCCTCAGCCTCACGCATATTAAGTCGCTTTTAAATTTGAAACTGATTCTTTAAAAGTTCATTTCTTGCCTAGTATATTTCGAGGAAAAATAAAGGTTACTTTTGACTTTTATTTTATCGGTCAAAAATAGCTGTTATTTTGTGACTTTAATTTTTTCGGTCAAAAATATCTAGCAATTTGTGTTTTCTTAAAGGCCGCTTGACAGAAAGAACTGTTGCCACCATGTGTAAAATGTCTCTTCGATGAGATGAAAATAATAAGATCAAAATTTTTTTATCGGTAAAATGACTTGAACAAATATAAATTACCTGATATTTTTGACCGAAAAATAAACGGCAGAAAATAACTGTAATTTTTGCCCAAAAAAACTATAAGGCACAAAAAACTGTTATTTTTTAAAAGTTAATATGTGACATTTTCGACAAAAACCATAGTCGGCACGGTCCCTGGATGCAAATATTGAATCAACAAATTATTATTCCATTTCGTATTGATTGAATTTCTTTTCAGATACTTTCTCTCTCTATTTCACACTAAAATCTCTCTTATTTCTTACTGTTAAAGAAGTTTCACTTCTGCCACGTGTACGTTGCTACACGCGAGTTTTTTTTGTATACTTGGTAGGTATGAGAATAGGTCGTAAAGTATTTTTCACCCTCTTCCCGGCGAGGGGCGTGTCACTTTTTCAAGAATACAAATTTATCGGTTCTACTATCGTCTATAAGCCACACATCAATGAAAGTCGGTACGAACTTACTATTGAGTCGTGCTCTTAGACTATCAAATTTGAGTGATCTTTGGAAAGGAGGGCAAGGCACCGCCCATAAAATTACATTTTTTTATATCAGATAGATTTGGAACTAAATGTCGTATAACAATGAAACTTAGTATGAAGCAACTGATTGGCCAGGTCTTTCAATTATAAAACAAACACGGGCATTGGAAAACGAGGCGTGGCTCTTTGAAATTTTGGATACAGAATAGCATAGAAGTAAAAGTCAGAGAACATTTGAACTCAGAATGTAGTTACTATTTGGTGGTGTCCTGGTAATGGAATGCTAGAATGGACTTGTGCGATGGATGTGGCTCCTCCCATATAAGACATATTTTTTTTTGTTTAAATTGAATCACTTTGGAAATAATAGTCACATATTAAAGAAACTCGGTTTGGAGTAACTATTTGGTGATATTCTACTACTCCGAAATAGTCGCAAACTAAAGCGGGTATTGGACAAGGGATACGGTTCCGCCCTTAAAAGACAGTTGTTTATATTTAAAAGCTTTGGAAATAATGGCCACAGAATATTGAAACTCAGTGAGGAATTACTCTCTATTGATGGCCTTCTATTGGTAAATTGGAACAGACATTGGATAAGGACGGCAGCAAAGAGCCGGGTACCAGCTAGTATCGTATAATATATCTTAGAAATAATACTACATGCCTACATGAGCTTTCTTTAAAATTAAGGGGGCGTGTTGCCTTCAAAAAAAGTTTCTTTTTATGTTTTAAAATGCCTATAAGTTGAATAAAAAACAAGATATTTTAATTTTGAAAAATTATTTTTTAGTAAAAAAAATTACATAAAAAAATGTTTTTCGGTTTTTTTTTTACATATATGGCTACTGGAATTATTTAAAAAAAAAATCAAAAAGTCATGGCGGGCGTGATTACTACTCACTGGAACATCGGAAAAAAAACAAAGAACGGGGTTTTTATCAGCATCAAAACCGCCATGAAATGAACTAGAAGAAACAAGTTTGGTTGATAAATAACAAAATGTCGGCGGGGTTTTTCGAAAATTGTTAAGATTTTTGGACAAAATTAGCCAAAAACTCAAAAACTTTAGAACAGATTTTTCTGTACGTACGCCCATTCCAAGTATAACGCAAAACGGGAAAAGTAATGAACCTCTCAATTCTGCAAATCGTCCGAAAACGCCAGAATCGTGAAATTTTCAATTGATTGTATCTACGTCAGTTTTTATCCATTTTTATCCATTTTGGATGTTAGGGTTGCCAACCAATTGAAAAAAAAAAATGTATTTGCTAATATCTCAAAAAAGCCTAATTTTTTTTTTTGATTTTTTCAATTTGAAGAAGAATGTTGCCTTTAATTCAAAAGCAATTTAATGATGGAGCTTTTATATGTTTTTTCGCAATTTCAATTTTTGTGCACATACAGTGGGGAGCACAAATGAGTACATGTTTATACTCCGTGCACTTGGTACAAAATAAGAAAAGAAGTACCAATAAAATCGTAAAACTTTTATTGGCTTCTTATTTCATGCTCAATCCTCAACAAGATGGGTAATTACACAAAAGTAAAAATAACGAAAACGATAAAAACTCGCATGTACTCAATTTTGCACTTTTAAGGATGGAGCCAATTTTTAGTATTTAGTCCACAGTCCTCTATTTCGTATTACACTTTCTACTCGTTTTGGCATACTTTCCACCAAATTCTCAATTATTTCACTTGGAATATTCTGCCATTCCTGCTAATCTCGCCGCCACAGATCGTCCAGGTTCGTTGGGACTGTTTGGTATTGTCCCAATCATCTTTTTACGATTGACCACAAATTCTCAATAGTATTGAGAGTCGGGACTTGCTGGCTACTGCATCAATATAAAACTTTGTCCGATCAGCCATTCTTACACCATTTTTAAGGTGTGTTTAGGGTCGCCATCCTGTTGAAATATCACTTCTTCTTATGGATAAGCGCTCCTTTCTACAAAATCGGGAAGATGAGCAGATAGTGTTGTTTTCCCATTTTCCCATCGATTTTTTGTTGTGGTCCAACGTGCCAACATGTAAATCAGCCCCATACTATGACGTTTCCTCCACCGAGTTTCACTGTTTCCTTAATATAATGTCTTTGAATAAAGTCTCCAGCGTGACTCCAGCAATATTGTTTACTGTCAGACTGAAACCGATTGAATTTTGACTCATCTGACCTGATAACACGTTTCAAGTCTTCTGTTGACCAATTTTGGTGTTCTCTGGTGAACTTCAACAGTGCCTTTTATTCTTCACCTATAAAGCAGGTTTTGATTTTTTACCGGTGCAATGTTGGCAATTTTTTAAGGGCTTTTCTAGCAGTCCTTTGTCTTACTGGATTGTTTATTGCTATAGAAGCATCTTTTGGTGTTAAACACTTATTTCTTCTCATCTCTGTTACCATGAGACGAGCGTCCGCATCCGTAAAAATATTTTTACTTCCTCTTATTTCTGGTTTAGGAATAACATTAAGCCACTTCTGGACTCTAATTATCGCTAACTTGCTTAATTTAAGCTGTTTAGCTATCATTCGCGACGAAGAGCAACTTTTTGTCATGGATACTATTCTCAGTGTCTTGTGATAGTTTATTCATAATTTTATTGAGGTATGGAATTATTAAAGTTATAAATTTTAATTATGTAAACTTTCTGGAGAAAATTATTACCATCGACAATAAAACGCAATCTCAAACTAAAATTGAAACAATGAAAACACTTTCAAATCTAGTGGTAAACTTTGATGTTTTGCAGAAAAAATTAACCTAGAGCTCGCGGATGCAAAATTGAGTACATTCGAGTTGTTTTCGTTTTATTTTTTTTTTCTTAGGATTTATTGTTTTTCGTTTTGTATTATTAACCATTTCGTTGACGATTGACCATAACATAAAAAGCCAACCAAATTTTTTTGTTTGCTTTGTTATTTCTTTTCTTATTTATTTACAACTGCACAAAGTGTAAACATGTACTCATTGTGCTCCCCACTGTACCTCATCATTTTGAGGCACTTTATCGCTTTATTGCGTTTTCCCCTCAATATAAACGCTGGCGTTTCCAGAGAAAACGCAACTAAACTCAACTTGCTGTCTACGTTTATCAAAACTCAATTTGATATATGCCTAAAATCATACTAGTGTTTTGATAAAAATATTTGTTCAGTAAGATTTTAGCTGTGTTCAGTATATTGAACGATTAGAAATGCTCTCAATTGTGCAAGTTTCTATTTGTAATTTATTATTAAAAAAAATAAGCCAAAAAACAAATCAAATAATTTGGAAAGTTTTCGTGAAAATCGGCTGTCAATTAAAAACAAAACATGTACCCAAAACGTTGTTGCAATTTGTTCGGAAAACGTAATCACCAAATGCGCGATCGATTGAGATTTTTAACCAAAGAGCATGTCGAAACTGTGGAATATTTAGGAATCAGTGGTTTAGTTGCTGGTGCTATGAAAATTTGTTCAACTTGCCGTCTACAACTTAGCAAACAGAGGGAAATCAAAAAGCAGGCGGCAATTGCAATTGAAAATGTAATGGATGAAGGTATGAATTACTTGGAGGGTGGTGGTGAAAACATTGAATCAGAAACTGTGAGCTTAGCTGGTGAAGTGATTGACAGGGAAAAGTTCGTTCGTGAGCTTAATAAGCTGCTCCCACGAATAGGAGTCCAACAAATTGAATATCGAAAAATAAATAGATCGATGTCGTACTGCCGGAATATCATGGATGATATAGCGAAAAATATGGCCAGCAAAATTTTTGGCTTGGCTCCATCCATTCTTCATGAACCAAATACGTAAAGATCTGACAACGATGAAATAGTGGAACAATTAATTGAAAAATTTGCCGAAACTTCTGATAAAGAGGAGAGATGGAAAATTATGTCGGTCCACAAATTGCAACTTGCTCAATTGAGAATCAGCTGTTGTTGGCATTTCTAATCGTTCAAATCACAAGCGAAGTACTAAAAAAGTCGCTCAAAACGCGTTTTGTTCACTCGAAACTGTAAGAACAAGTAACGAAATATCAGTTTTTAAATATTTTCAATATAGATTTCGTATTATTCACAACAAAAAATTACATTAGAAAAATCACAAGATAATTACAAAAAACTCGAAGCTGTTAGACAAAGGAACAAAGCATCGGATTTTTCATAGGATTATCGTTCAAATAACGGCATCACTACGTTTTTTCGATATTGAAATTACAGCAGTGTTGACTTTTTAGACGTCAATCTACTTCTGCCACCTTCCTTAATGCATCTTGGGTTGATTTTGAAAAATAAAATGCAGTACTTCCGCAGCGCAGTTGCGATGAACAGCAAAATTCAGGAATATACATTAATATTTCTCCTCAGAGAATATTCAATTTTATTTTTAATGTTCTTCTCTTTTGAAACAGGCTATATTTGTATTTGCATAATATGTCATTTTTAAGCACATACTATACTACAAGCATCCTTTTATTCTCTCAAGCCATTTGCTTGCCTTAGCTCCCCTTTTATGAATTGTGTAGGTGTTGCAGAGTCAGCCGGTTCAACGTCGTCATGAAAACTATCATGAACTATCATGGAAAGTGTTCAAGAGAGGTACAAGGTCTGACTCCACCAGCTCGAGTATATCCTAGGACAACTTGGGGAGCCCTCACTAAGCCCAACCTTTTGACGGTTTTGATCTGGTAAAATTTCAAAGAAATGTTCACCATCACAGTGTGAAGCGTACGAGCCACAAAATATCGGCAGACCTGGGTTGAATCACCATCTGACACAGTTTTTTTCAAAAGAAACATTTTTCTGATCTGCCGTCACATCTCTGCAGGCAATGAAAAATCTCAGAGAGTAAACCATTGTCATGAAAAGCTTCTTGAGAACATAAACTTTAGCCGTCGGAGTCAGCATAAAACATGTAGGGCCAGTTCTCGGTCAATTGTGTTCAAGCAAGATTTATTTTTACTTTTAATCCGCCCTTAAGTCTCTGTGGGCATGATCGCATTCACTTCCTGCTTTACTTTTATAGTTAGACGTTCTTGGTGAAAGAAGTTACGAGGTGTTTATAACATATGAGGGGTTCTATTAATATTTCGGGAATTCCAAATAATAGCAAACATTTTTAAACGAAGACACTCCATTGAGACGGGTGTTACATTTGCATGCATTTAAACATCCATACGTTAGCAAACATTAAATAATGTTTAGTTTTCACAGTCATCATAAATGACTTTTATGGTTGTCTATTCATATGTGAAAAACTTTTGAAATCATGGTCAATGTTTGTATAATTTTTATTAAAGTACCTGTGACGGGTGTGGTGACCATAGTATGAGTGTTAAGTGTGTGGCTTGGATGCCCGGAGCCCGAGATGGATTCTTACTCGCGTTAAAGTTTTTTCAATAAAAATTTTCTGATCTGTCACCACCTCCTGCAGACAATGGCAAACCTCAGAGAGTAAACAATGCCATGTAAAGCTTCTTGAGAACATAAACTTTGGCCGTTCGGAGTCGTCATAAAACATGTAGGTCCAGTTCTCGATCAATTGTGTGAAAACATTTTAAAACACATACAACCAAATAGATCATAAAAAGCTCAAAGTCCTTTAAAGGGTTGAAATGGCCAATTTGTTTTTGTCTTTGTAATGGGTGTTACGAGTAATTATTGAAAAATTTTACTTCACTCTAAATGTTTGTGCACTTCAAACAAACTTGAATTAATAAAAATAATAATTAATTAATACCAATTACATAATGTTTGACGTTTAACCCGGCATTAAAAAAAATTAGATATACGTTTCAGAAAGTTTTTTATTAAAAATTTAAATATTTAACAGGTGCTACACAGCTTGTGAGGGGTGTTACGAGAAAAAGTCTTTATGACAAAATAGTCGAGCTGCATAACCTATAGTCGAAAATACAATAGAATTCAATAGAACAGGATTTACATTTTTTGTCTTTTTACTCGAACTTCCTTTATTACGTAAACGATTATCGTGGATTGTTTCTTATTTTTTTTATGATTTTAAAGAATAAATCGTAATTCAACATTGAAAATATTTACATTGACTCATATTTAATATCACATACATTTTCTGATTTTGTTTTTTCCAAAAAAAATTAAATATGTTTGTAATAAGAAATATGCGGTTAAAAAATATTTATCAGAATTATAATGATATCTTATAAAAATAATAAATCACAGTCGTGATTCAAGTTGTGGTTCAATAATGACTTGGCACAAAAGTTATAAAATGTGTATTTTATTATCTTTGAAAAACGGTTACCTAAAAAAAATCAGTTTTACTTCTATAGCATTAATATTAATCAAAATATATTCGTTCATACGGTTTAAGTTTTGATTAACTTCTTAGTTCCAGGACTTGGTTGGATGGAAATTATGCCTTTTATATATTTTAAATCCTTATTTATAGTAGATAAAGATGTTTATTTATCTACCTCTTATAAAATTCTAAAAATTTGTATCTTAAAAAAGTTACGTTGATGGGTGTCACACCCTACTCGACTTGGACAGTCTGTAGAAAAAATTTACTGCATGGAACCCATTTCTAACGAATGCAAGATAAGAATTAGTCAATTTTATTTAAATTTATTAGTATTCCTTATACCATATTCGTAGCCAGGGGGTATTTTCGGGGTTCAAAACTCCCCCATAGGTACTGAAGAGTAGACAAAAAATTAAATGTTAATATTTTTCACTAAAAATAATTTGATATAAAAATGAAACGTTTATATGTTTTTAAAAGAAATTCGGAATTTTAAAAATTATAAAGAAAGTTTTGGAAAATTGAAAAGAATTTTTCTAATAAAAAAGTTTCTTAGTGAATTATGGACATAAAACAGTAGTAAGAACTCATGAAAATTTTCATTTTTTGTTTCAATTATTATGAGTCAATTTGATGCATGGATCGAAAATAATGATTATTTTTCAAATTTCAGTGAAAAAAATCAGCATGTTCGAATTGTCAAAAAAACGTAGGTACTGAGTATACAGAATTGCCTCTTCGAATTAATAATGATTTGTATTTTTAAGCGTGAAGCATAAAAATAATATTTATTCATTTTTATATATTTGCTCAGAAATAAAAATCTTTTTTGATTTTTATTATTTTTCTCAATAACAATTTTGCTCAAAAATAAAAATTATTTATACAAAAAAATCATTTTCTTTTATAAAACAAAATAATTTTTTTTTACAAATATGATAAAAATCTTTGTTTCATTTTTTCTTCGCCAAAATTGATAGCAATGTCTTGAAAAAAGAAAGCGTATGAAGTCGATTTTTATTTCTGAGCAAAAAAAAAAAATTAAAAGTCATTAAATGATTTTTATTTCTGAACAAAAAATTAAAAATCAAAAAATGATTTTAATTACTGCAACGTTTTTAGCAACGTACACGTGCAGAAGTGAAACTTTAAAATGTAAAGAATAAAAGAGATTTTAGTGTAAAATTGATAGAGAAAGTATCTGAAAGGAAATGCAATACGAAATGGAATAATATTCTGTTTAGTCAATATTTACATCGTTATTGGTTGGTGCTTCAATTTTTAACACTGATATTAATGGTTTGTGATAACTAAAATACGAAATATATGTCCGTGAATCGATATTTTCGAGATATCGAGGTAAAAGTGCATCTATTGTTCAAGATTTTGTTGTTGACATGTTGGTATTAATGTCCAGATCAAATTTTTCGCGAAGAAAAATAATAAGCAGTAGCGAATCATTACATAGATGCAAAATAAACGTTAAAATCTCCACCCAGAATCATGGGGATTTTATCTTCTCTTCTACCGAGAGCATGAGCCCCTATATTACTGTACATCAGTAAGGAACGATGAATGAAATTTATTTCGATATTATTATTCGGCCGCAATTTCGATATTTTTTCCATTTCGAGTTTGACACTCGGCAATGCAAATGTCGCCAACAGGTGCCACTGTAGATGGATCTGATTGAGTCTACCTAGCGGTCATTTGCATGTTTGGTGTCAAGATATTAACATTATTATATTGATTACAACTAACCATATGGCCACTCCGCCTGCTGGAACATTCGTTGGTTTATATTTGAGAAGTTTACATTCAAAACCAGATAAGTCACACAGATCGAATTTTATTATTATTTATGTCCAGACCAGATCTTTATGACAAATATAGCGGTAGCGCATTATTATGTTTATAAAAAATTAACGTTTAAATCTCCACCCAGATCATGGAGATTTTATCTTCGCTTCTACAGAGAGCATGGGGCCCTATATGACATCAGTACATCAGTAAGGAACGATGAATGACATTTATTATATCGTCGATTTTTTGAGTCGGCTAGTGATGGGCACAAAAGAGATTTGAGGTGAGTTTGAGTGAGTTACTCATTTATAGAAATGAAGTGGAACAATGTCCCACTTCAAATGAGGTGTATCGCGTGTAAAAAGAGGTTATTAGATGTAAACGTTGTCGTTAGGTTTTTAAAGCGGTTATGCGGATTATGAGGAAAACGAATCGAAAACGATTAAAATATCAGCTACAAAATTTCAGTTGTTTTGTGAAAATTGAAGCGGTACAAATTTTGTTTTTGAGGTGATGGTACACTCAAAGCTCGTGTATGGGAAATTTGAGTTGCCTCTTGTATGAGTTACCCATCACTAGTTTCGGCGTTATATAGATGGCCGCAATTTCGATATTTTTTCCATTTCGAGTTTGACACTCCGCAATGTAAATGTCGTCAACAGGTGACACTGTAGATGGCTCTGATTGAGTCTGCCTAGCAGTTATTTGCATGTTTGGTGACAAGATATTTACATTATCATATTGATTATAATATATTGTGAACGAGTGTTCGAGCATGCGAAGTACATTCGTTTGCTTATATTTAATGACGCTGTTAAAGCTTGGTATGCTGACATCGTAATCATTGTTTAACCAGGTTTCTGACAAAAGCACTTTCGCATAAAAATTTCGCGTGTAGAATTATATGCCTAAATATTTTCGTTCCAAGCTTAAAGAAATCAATTTTCCGTGCATAGTTTAAGGATGAAAATTAAATGCTTGAAAGATATGGTTTGTGTTTGTGATAACTAGGTACAGAACAAAACGCGTTCAATATTAATAACGTTTTGCTTGCACGTTTATCATATGCCTATGTGGCACAATGGTAGCGCTTCCGATTCTTATTCGATGCTCAGTTGCAACTTTCCGGGTTCAATTCGCGCATGCAGCAATAATTTTTTTGTGGAAATTTTCACATAAATATTTGCTTTTGACATTATTTATAAGCTTCACGAATAAAGCGACCTTTAAAATTTTCATATAAATTGAAAACGTTATCCAAGCGTCACGAAGAATAGAGAGACCTTGAAATTTTACACGCTGCCAAAGAAGTTTTAAAAATTCAAAATGAAAAAATGATTTTTATTATTGAGCCAAAAAATAAAAATATAAAAAATGAGTTTTTGATTAATTGAAGAAAATAAAAATCAAAAATTAATTTTTTATTTTAGAAAAAAAAAATATAAAAATTAAAAAATTATTTTTATTTTTGATTTAAAAAATAAAAATCAGAAAATAATTTTTATATCTGACCAAAAAATTAAAAATCATAAAATAATGATTATTTCTTAATTTTTGTGATATTATTTACAATGACGGTCAATATTTTGCTTGTGGTCTTATAAATTAACGTCGTGTTTCATTATTTCTTTGGTGTTGGCTTATGTTATTTATATTGTTTTTTTTTTTTTTTTTTTAAATCAACGAATTGTTAATTCATAATACTTATAATTATTTTATATTAACCACAACAAATTCTTTTGATAATACACAAAAACTTGCCAGTTGGACCATCAAAATAACATAAATTTGGATTTGAATGAAATTTTCAAGTTTGTTCCATTATTACTTTGAACAACTGTAGCCTTTATGAAACACCCTTTATTATGCATCGCAGAGCCGTATTAAAGAGTATATGTTTAATAAGAATAAAATTAATTTTTAGTGGAATAAAAGTGCCTATAATTTTTTTAATAAGTCTTTTCTTGAAGAGACTTATTATTTAAGGACGCTGGCATAATTATTTACTATGAACTTTGACACTTTATCTATTTATTTTGCTTTTGCTGTATTTATGCTCTTATTATATTCTTTTACTTATTATTTACTCCTTTAATGTTACATATAAATTGAACAGCTTTTGTAACTTGATTTAATTTCTTTTTCAACAAAATAATAAAATTAATTGAATCAAAAATAATAATACCAACAGATTATTTTTATAATTTCATCTTTTATTATCTTGTTAAAATTCTCTTATAATATTCTTTTATGTATCGTGCATATGAGAGAAAAAAAAAAAGATAAATTCAATTCCCACTCATTTTATGCAGCTAAATGATTGTTGACGAGAAATGACAAGATATAAAATTATTCCCAGAAGTAATATATTTTCATAATTTATATGCATATTTTTAAACTTTAATATTAAGACTCTATTTAATGCCTTTCTTTTCTGGCTACTTTTCCCCCCACTTTTTCAACTTGTTCTAATTAAATTTCGTAACCATAACGAAGAATGACTCAAGTTGTTTGTTATGAATTGAGTCATTTTTAAAATGACTCAAAATCATTTGTTATCAACAAGCAGTAAAAACCAAATTAACAAAAACGGTCTCTGATAAGTATGTTTATTTACTTTTCTATAGATCTACCCTACACAAAGCGCTGCTGATTTAGCGTGCGCTACCCTACCCCTAGCGAGGTAGCTAATCCATTGAGTGCTTTGTGTGTTTAACGCTCTTTTCTCAAAACATACCAGTTGACAAGGGGTTTGTTCGTCTGACAGCTCAACGGGTGGTTGCTACTCACACATACATTAAAAATTTTTGAGCATTTCACTGATGTTTCGCTCTATATTTTGAGCATATTGAGATGCGAAATGGCCGCATCCATTGGATTCGAAAGCAAACACATCTGCCGATTTTCTTTTCCAACAGCGTCAGGCACTGCGTTTTTATATTTAGTTCTGTTCTAGCTTTTGTTTCAATTAGACGCATTTGTTTGTTTTGCTGCATTCGTTGCTGTAGTCGTCGTCGTAGTCGTAGTATTCGTCGTCCTCAGTCGTTGTTTTCAATTCGTCGAATACAAAATCATTATTTATTCGAATTTATTTTTAATGTTGTTTGATTTGAATTCATTTAAAAGCTAACGAAAACAAAAAAAAAGAGAAAAAGAAGAAAACAAATTTAAAAACTTAAAAAGTGCGCATATCTATTGGAGGGATATAAAAACGTTTCCTGTCAAGAGCATCTTGGCGTACGTGTTTGTGCTTCGTTGTAGATACTTTTTTTTTTTATTGCTGCAGCCTCGTGGATGCTAAAATTAGCGCTGAATTTTGTGTTTTTCTTCTGTTTTTGTACAAAATTTTTGAAATTGAAACTTGTATATTTTTTTTGTGTGCTTGTAATAATTTTTTTAAACATTGGAAGTTCCATATTCGTCAAATATTCTAAGCGGAAAGAAAAAAAATCTGTCACATATATAACATATATTGGATAAAAACATGTAACATATAAGTTACAGATAATGTTGTAACTAGTACATAACAAGCAAGTAAGCATTGAATATATTTAAAAAATTCCATTTCCTTTTTTAACATATACATAAAACAATGCGTTTGCGATTTTAAATGTTGTCTTTCCCTTGTTTGTCATATATTTTTTGTGTATGTATTTGAAGAAAAATAATTTTATAAAGTGATTTTTATGTGTAGCAATGTCAACAATCTTTAAATTGATTGAACCCCACCGAAACGACATCCACAAACCAATTGTATAAATCTTATCTCAGAGTATCAGAGTATTTAGTAGATTTCACACCATATTTTCAACTTTTTCAACCCGCTCTTCCTACATCACTCTCGCTCTTTGACGTACTCTCTGTTATTATTTTTATTTATTTTTTGCGTATGCGCAAGGACATTTTTGTTTCCTGCTCTTGTTTGTTTATAAATCTGTAGGATAATGTTCAAACATTCGTTAGATGTAAACAAAAGTGACTCATAGTTGTTTTTGGTCCAGTTTGAATTCAAGAGCTTTTTTTTTTAATTGTCACCAAAACATTAAAGAAGAGTTTTATGCTGGTTATTTTGATTCCTCAAAAAATGAAATGACAAATATATGCGTCATTCCATTGACAAAATGACAAATATATTATTGGAGTCGCTTAAAATTGCAGTTTGAGTCAAGATTTTGAGGTGGTACACCTTTATAATGGGAGATTAATAAGCGAGAAGAAGATAGAAATTAAGTATTATATTGGTAGGAGGTATTTATGTTGAATGAAAATTTACAGAATAGTGTGATATGAACCCAAGAGCTCTGTGATAAAGTCTAGACCAAGAACTTTCATTATAATACTGTTGCTTTTTTGTTTAACGGTTGATTTTATCAGTTACAAAAATATTTGATCTTCAGCCATCACAGCCATAAGTGTCTGACAAAATAGAACAGAACTTGGTATGGTGCAAGTCGTATCGCGCTTGCATGTTACCTAGGCTGTACTGGGTTTGAATCCCTGCTACATCATGTTCCTACACCCAGCAAAATTACATTTTCGACTTTGCTTGTAGCAAACATATTTCTATTTACTGTAACAATATTCCGCAATTCTAACCATTCTTTGTTTGTTAGAGTAACTTCGGGTATTGTGATATGGTCGGGTAATGTGATATACCTGCATCTTTTGTTAAATACACAATTTTTGACAAGAAAAAACATGTGATCATAACGGCAACAGAAAAAGAGACGTGCTGCAGTGCAATGCACGCTCTCATTCGCTGTTTTCACTCTGAAAGCTGTAAAAATTTTTTATCGGTGTAGTAGATGTTTTTTGTTGGATGCGCTTTGCGAGTGAATTATAATAACGTCGTATAATGTTGTTGTTGAAATAAATTTAGACAAATGAGTTGAGATTTTTATTTCTTAAAGTATATTTTTACAAAAATAACCTTTTTATTTTGAAAATCGAATTCGGATATTGTGATATAGTCAAAGTTGGGTAATGTGATATACCTTTAATGCATACCATATCTTTCATTCCACTCATTTTATACTTTGTGTTATTTTTTTGTTAAGTTTTTACATGCGTATTTGTATTCAGTTGATTTTGTTTGTATTTTTGTTTTCTTTTATGTTAATTCCACTAAAATAATAAAATTGTATAAACACTAACATTAATAAAACTAAAATAACAAGTTTTCTTTTCATTTCAATATAGTTTTTGTTTAATTTTGGTTGACAAAACAATAAATACTGTTAATTGAACACTATTCGGGTAATATGATATTGGTATATATGGTATATCACATTATTAGAACGTTGTATATTACTTTACTCGCCAATTTCATTAAGTTACATGACATTTTTTCATTGTGTTGAAAAAGCTCCAAATTGGGTTACGCTATAGAGCTCCAAAGTTGTAAAACACTGCAAAATGCATCAAAAAATATCCTGTGTAATGCAGTATAATCTTAGTTATAAAAGTTACTAGTAATTATAAATTTAAAAAATACCCACATCACATTACCCGAAGTTACTCTATACATGTTGCTATTATTGTGACAATCATTTCAATGTTTGCTTCTTATTACAAGAAACATATTTTTTTTTGGTGTAAAAAAAAATATTTTTTTATGGATAACATTCCGCAATATTTGTATTTGTTGTTTGTAACAAAAATATTAATTTTTTTGCCATGAGCATATCTGCGTTCAAATCACGGTGATGGCAAATTGGTCTATTGTAATGAAATGCAATTTTTCCTTAGATAATTTTCTTGTATTAACTTTAATAAAAAAGATAAAATAAGAGCAAGGTTTAGTTGAGAATTGAACCTGAACATGAGGAATGAAAACATGAATTCTAGACTGAGAAAACTACATTTTCAAAACTAGCAGAAACGTGCTACTTTTGAAAACGTTTAACCCAGATTTTTGCTCCTGTAACGTTTATTTTTATGTTAAGAACACACCTATTTTTTTTTTTTTTTTAACAAAAGCTGCTAAAACGTTCGTTTGGTTGTCTAAAATAAACATTTTAAAATTAGCTTTTAAAACGTTCGTTTGATATTTTAAAATTAACATTTTAAAAAGAGCTTTAAAATACCTCGATTGCCTAACGTAGTAAATGAAACTTAAGCACCTTTAACGAAGTTCAAGTTTAGCCGAGCTTGTTATCGGTTGAGGATTCAGGGTTCAATCCCTGACGACACCTGCAAGATTTTTGTTTTTTTATTAAAAACACATTTATTTTTGATATACTTGGATAGATTGTTTTTAAGATTGTAAGAGCGAACTTATTTCGAGGATTTTTTTCTGACGAATGAGTTAATGAAACAATTAAATTTAGAATTTAAATTATTAAATTAATAATTTTGATACATACAGTCAGGATGCGAACCTCCGTCCTCCAGTCTAGCATACTTCCACTGAGCTATTGGTAACGTTAAATTAACTGTAGCAAAGCATATTTAAAACTTCTCATCTTAAATAGCATCAGAAAATCTTGACAAAAACATGCAGTTTTTATAATATTCTTGTTAAACCGTTTTCAGTTGTTTTGCAATGTTCAAAAAGATAACAATGTTGACTTAGAACAATTTTCAAACAAGGACTGGTTACTTCATTAACAAAGTACAAAATATTATAACTGAGTGTTTTTTTTGTGTTGCACCCGTCCAAAAAATGCAATTGTTTTCCTAAGAAATTAAAATTTTCAAACTTTTTCATCAAATTTATTCTTTTTCCTTATTTCGTTACTTGAAGCTAGCCTCTCTCACCCGACACGATTTTTAAAATTTTATCTAATAATATAACTGTAACCTAGTATATTGATAAATACTTTTGTTCCTACTGCTTTTGTTATGAAACATGCACCGAAATCATTTTTGTTAACATCCATTTGATCAAAACTCATTGAAAAAAATGAAATTACATTCAAGTTCACTTAGTTACGGAGTAGGTCTTCTTTGTCACTAGCCATGGTAAAGGTGTCGTGGTTGGCCTTAAGCACTTGCCAAGGGTCAACTGTGCTATCCTACAAACTCAGGTCAATAAGGAAAGTTGGGGTAATTTTGAAGTGCTTACAACTGCACTTCAAAAGTGCTTAAAACTCCAACAATCTATCCAAAATTCTTATTTTGGTCTAGAAGTCAAGATCGAAAAATATATTAAAAATTCCAAACATACAACGAAACCACTATTTTGGATTCATAAATCATTTCAATATAAATATAAATACACACAGCGTTTAGCGAATAAAGTTTAAAAATCCTACATTTATTCTTTAAAACTAATGAAACTTTGAAGAAACTCATGAAATTTTGAATTTTAGACATTAATTTGTTATTTAAAATTGTTAATAATAAATATTTAAGTTGTTTTTGCTGTCAAATATATATGAGGATTATTTTACTATTAATTTTGTTGTATAAATTTCCAACAAATTCTTACTCGTAACACCCGTCCCATTTTAAAGTTAAAATAAGAGGTAATTGACACTTTTCCAGAATCTATTCACTAGTATTCAATAAAAAAAATATTAGGGGTATTCACATTGATTTTGGTAGTTGGGTATGGGTAGATTGAGTACTTTTATCAACTGCGAGTACCCTTAATTGCAATTGAGTACTTTGTAGAATAATTTTGGGCAGTGCTGCATGTTTTTTTTATCTTAATAATAATTTTTTTAGAAATTATTATTTTAACATGGTTTAATAAACTGATTTTGCTTTTACATTTCTTATTGCACACAGAGTTATTTCTATATGTTATTTAAAAAGCAAAAAAGTACTGCTGTTGAAAAAATAACACAAAATTCAAATTTGAAAAGTTTTGACATGACAAGTAAATTATTTTTAAATTTCATTAAACATTTTGAAATTTGATTTTTAGAGAAACCATGATATAACCATATGATATACCATATATTCAGGCCAATCATGAACAATTTTTCCCTCACAATTGGAAAAGGGAGCTTCTGTTTTTTAGATAAAGATGAGTGTAATAAAAAAATTGTGATGTCTTTATCTGCTAACTTTAAAATTTAAAAAAAAAAACAATAAAATATAAATTTTTTCAGACTTCTTTTGTTTATTTAGTTTTTTTAACATATAGGAAAGTCCATATCGCCTTTTTAGTCAAAACCATAAATATTGTTTTAAACTCTGATGCTGAATTCTAATAAATGGCTTCCGAAAAACTTCTCTGTATGTAGTACTAACAACTTTGGTTGAAGTGCCTTTTGTGAACTTAAGGGGGTCCTCTGGTAATCTATGCCAAATTTTAGCCTTTTTTCAAAATATTGTGGAAAGAGAACGAGTAAAGATATTTTAGTTCCGTTTTTTGATTTGGGTAGCTTAATTTATTGAAAAAAATACAAAATTTTGAAAAAGTGAATTTATGGACCGTTCAGAAAGTTCTCGGCCTGGTAACGAGGTTCTCCGGAAAAAAGGTGGGTCCAAATTCAATTCATCGTCTGAAAAAAAAAAAAAAATATTCAGTTACTTAGAATGAATGTCCCTATAGCCCCTACCTCGGAAACAAAAATCGAAATTTTTTAGGGGGGGAGCCGCCACTTTGAAAATGAAAAATCGAATTTCGACCTTTTTTTTTGTAGTCTAGTGTAGAAAAAAAATAGTAAACATTATTTTTTCGGCAAGTTTGAGGTAGGGGCTATAGCGGCGTAAATTCTGCGTCGTTTCATGCCTCATATATCAAAATCGGTCAAAAACTGTTTGAGTTATCGTGCGCAAAATTTTGAAAAACATGGTTTCGAGAAAAACGCGTTTAAAGTTTTGACTTCAATTTTGAGGCACACAAATTACTTTTTTTTTTAATACAATACTTACGAATATTAATCGGCAATTCCAGCCCCATAAAGTGTGCCTTCCTCCATCTCATAAAACGAGTTTTCCATGGCTTTTTGGGCTCTGCGGGCTTTGCGACCCTCTTTCGATGATGCGTACGTTTTTAGCTCTGAGCGTTGAAGTCGTTTTCCGTCGCGAGATTCAGCATACATCTCGGCTTGTGGGCCGATGACAATACCCATTGTTGACATTATTTTTAAAATACTTGTGAAGCCTTCGTTGAAAATGTACTTACTTACTTACTTAGATGGCGCTTACAACCGTTGGTCGGTTTTGGCCTGGTCTAAGAATTTTCGCCAGCCTCTTTTGTCGTGCGCTTGCTGGCGCCAGTTGGAAACTCCAAGCGTTGTCAGGTTATCCAATGCCTGGTCTTTCCAACGGAGATGCGGTCTTCCTCGTCTGCGTTGGCCACCGCTGGGTACCGAATCCAATATCTTTTTCGCTGGAGCTTCGTCGTTCATTCTCTCGACATGACCTAGCCAGCGAAGCCGCTCAATTTTAATACGCTTGACTATATCGATGTCGGCATATAGCTCATACAGCTCATGGTTCCATCGTATTCGGTACTCGCCATTGACGCAGATTGGACCATAGATCTTGCGAAGGATTTTTCTCTCGAACGCTCCCAAAGTCCTTTCATCAGAGCTGCTCAACGTCCAGGTTTGTGATGCGTATAGTAGGACGGGCATGATTATTGACTTATAGAGCGTCAGTTTTGTTCGTCGAGAGAGAGCTCTGCTTCTCAATTGCCTACTGAGCCCAAAGTAACACCTGTTGGCAAGAGTTATCCTTCGTTTAATCTCAATACTGATATCGTTGGAGGAGTTTATACTGGATCCCAGGTAAACAAAGTCCTTCACTACCTCAAAGGAGGTGTTGTCAACAGTGACGTGGTTTCCAAGACGCTGGGACTGTTTGTTTGTTGACACAAGATACTTCGTTTTATCTGCGTTCACTGCAAGACCCATTCGACTCGACTCTTTTTCTAGCCTGGAGAATGCTGCACTGACTTCGCGCGTATTTTGACCAATGATGTCAATATCATCAGCATACGCCAGCAGCATAACACTCTTATAGAAAATTGTGCCGCTGCGTCTCAGGTCAGCAGCTCGGATGATCTTCTCCATGACTATATTAAAAAAGTCGCACGATAAGGAATCACCTTGTCTGAAACCTCGCTTGGTATCGAAAGGAAGGGAGAGGTCCTTCCCGATTTTCACTGCACTGCTGGTGTTGTTCAGTGTCATCCTGCAAAGACGTATTAGCTTCGCAGGAATACCAAATTCAGACATGATGGCATATAGGTGACTCCTTATTGGACTGTCGAAGGCGGCTTTGAAATCGACAAAAAGATGGTGTGTATCGATTTGTTTTTCGAGGGTCTTTTCCAAGATTTGTCGGAGCGTGAAGATCTGGTCGATGGTGGACTTTCCAGGTCTGAAGCCACACTGATAAGGTCCAATCAGTTGGTTAACGATGGGCTTCAGTCTTTCACACAATACGCTCGACAGGACCTTATATGCGATATTAAGAAGGCTAATTCCACGGTAGTTGGAGCAAATGGTGGGATCGCCTTTTTTGTGGATTGGGCAGAGCACACTGAGGTTCCAATCATCTGGAATGCATTCTTCCGACCATATTCTGCATAGAAGTCTGTGAATGCATTTAAACAGAGCTTCGCCACCGGTCTTAAACAGCTCAGCCGGTAGACCATCGGCTCCTGCGGCTTTGTTGTTTTTAAGCCGAGCTATAGCTGTTAAGACCTCATTATAGTCGGGCAGCGGAACTTCAACGCTGTCATCCATAATTGGGGTTTCCGGGATATCATCTCCACTGGCGGGATTGTTGACAGCGTCGCCATTTAAAAGTCTAGAGAAGTGCTCCCTCCATAACATCAGTGTACTCTGGATATCTGTCACTAGATTCCCATTTTCGTCCTTGCAGGAAGAGGCTCCGGTCTTAAAACCATCGGCCAGGCGTCTTATTTTTTCGAAAAATTTTCGAGTCTCATTCCTGTCGCCATGCATCTCAATTTTCTCGCACTCACGCATTTCCGCCTCTCGTTTTTTTCGCCTGAAAATGCGTCTCTCTTCCCTCCTCTTCTCTCGGTATCGCTCCTTAACAGCACGCGTCACAACCGACTGCAGGGTGGCTTTGTAGGCGGCGTCCTTCTCTGCAGTGGCGTCGCGACACTCCTGGTCGTGCCACTGGTTTCGGCGAGGGCGGTGGTAGCCTATCACCTCTTCGGCAGCCGTACGCATAGAGTGGGATATGTGCGTCCACTGTCCGCATATATCGTCGATCGGAGGAGTGCTTTCTTGAAGCAGGAGTGAGAGTCGAGTAGCGAAGGCTTCGGCCGTCCGTTTTGACTGCAGCTTGTCGACGTCTAGCTTTCTTTGTGTAGGATTGCGAGCATTCTTAGCTGCGCACAGACGTGTGCGGATCTTGGCTGCGACAAGATAATGATCCGAGTCTATGTTAGCACCACGGATCGTGCGTACGTCTAGTACACTGGAAGAGTGCCTTCCGTCAATCAAAACGTGATCAATTTGGTTGCATGTTTTTTGATCAGGGGACAACCAGGTGGCCTTATGAATATTGAGATGCTTGAATCTAGTGCTACTAACGACCATGTTTCGTGCTGCGGCGAAGTCAATCAACCTCATTCCGTTATCGGATGTGTTGTCGTGGAGGCTGAACTTTCCGACTGTAGGACCAAATATGTTTTCCTTACCCACCTTGGCGTTGAAGTCACCAAGCACGATTTTTATGTCAAGACGGGGGCAGCGCTCGTATGCGTCTTCAAGGCGCTCGTAAAAACTTTCTTTGGTCTCGTCATCTTTTTCTTCTGTCGGAGCGTGCGCACATATTAGGCTTATGTTAAAAAATTTTGCCTTGAAGCGGATTATGGCAAGTCGTTCGTTCACAGGAGTGAATCGCAGGACATGATGTCGTATTCTCTTGCCAACTACAAATCCGCATCCAAACTCGTGCTTCTCCGCATGGCCGCTATAGTAGATATCACAGGATGCTTGCCGTAAGCAACCCTGTCCCTTCCATCGCATTTCTTGGATTGCAGTGATATCAGCATTATATCTTTCCAAGATATCAATCAGTTGGATAGAGGCACCATCCCAATTTAGGGTTCGGACATTCCAGGTGCATATCCGTAAATCATTATCAGTTTTTCGTTTGCGGTAGTCGTCATCAGATTTGGGGATCATTCTTTTATTCATTCTTAAACTTTTCATTGAAATATTTTTATTACATGGTGGGCTTCAAACCCAACGCACAACCTTTGCTTGATGACCAAAGGAAGCCCGCCGCTCAGATTCGCCGCCAAAGTATATCGGTATGATAGTTTTTTGACGTTTCCAGGAGACACCACGCGGAGGTTTGAGTCGACTTGAGACGATTTCGACATGGATAATGCTGGCCTCGCCAAGTTGAGGCAGTCAGACACGTTGCCATGTGAAGATCGCCCCCTTATCTCCCGTTGAAAATGTAGGTTGCCAGAAAATTTGCGATTTCGACTGTGGTAGCACCACAGTGGATATGTTTCGGCGCAAAGGTCCACAAAAGCGAGTTGAACGATTCGTTACAATTGTGCGTTTCACCTCCAGTGCATCGGTTGAGTAGATCGTCGGATGATAACGCTTCGTATATGGGCTTCATTACTTGCAGAACCTTTCCATCAAGTGGGGCGTACGTGTGGTGAAATGAGGCTAATGAGCCTTCTGCTGCTGACTTTTGATAGGCGCACCAGCTGGACTCACCAGGTGGGCAATACATATGTTGTGGATTACTATCACTTGAACTTTTGTGATAATATGTTGACCATATTTCTTTTCTCATGTTTTCCACAGAGTCCTTATTACGTCGAATAGCAAGTCCATAGTAAGTAGTCAGCTCGCTTATGACTTTGTCTGTCAGTTTGCCAGTGCCTTTTCCACCGATGCCTTTGTTTTCTTTTTTGGCCTTGCGCAGCCGTGTGCCCATGCGTTTTTGCACGTGAGCGATGCACTCCTATTTTGTGACAACGGGGTCGCCGTTATACGGATCAAGGTCTATAATGGCCTTGAAGGTTTTGCTGTCGCCATCGCCAATATATTTTTCATATTTTATGCCATATTTTTCGATCGATGAGGCAAACATTTCCTTCACGGCATCTACCTCCATCTTGCCCGCACTCCCACTGTGGTTGTTTGTGCATGTTTTCTGGTGCGATTCGTACCATTCTTCGAAGTCTGCAGAGTAATTTTTTTTTCCCCACATTTTGCATGCCTGGCAAAGGCTTGATTTGACAACGGAGTCAACCACTTTTTTGGTATGTTTACCGACGAGCGTAGTGACACCAAAAAGAGACGAGAATCCCCGTTTTTTCCAGGTGCCATCCCCTGAAACGGTCAGCAATGAGGAGTCACAGTCAGGATTTTTTTCTTTCTGCTGTTCCTGCTCTTCTTTAACCGCATTCAACAGGCACTGCTTGTAAACTGCTTTAGCAGACACATGCATGTTTTTCAAGGTGCCATAGTACGCATCAAGGCACAATCCTTGGCATATGTCCATTAATCCGCAGAACATATTAATACCTTCTCTCCCTATTCCAAGCAATCTCATGGCATATATCAACCGGCGATTTACAACAAAAGATTTACCGACCACCGGCGAAGAATTAATATACTGTGTAGCTTTACATTGGCACTGCAGACTCACTTTGAAGCCGACTCCACGCATACATGTTTTTCCAAATCGAATTTTTTGTTTACATTGGGCGCAGATAACCAGAGCAGCAAGCGTTTGGAAAAATGAAAAAAATTCCAAGAAACAGAACTGGAGGTTGTTTTCGATTTTTTTTTTTCATATTTCTATTGCTCAGATACTGAAAAACATTTTCCCAAAAGGATTTTTCGGATTACCAGAGGACCCCCTTAAAAGTAGCGTTCCTGCAAGGGTGAACAATTATCGCTTCCTATCATAATGCCTGCATCTCTACTGGAATTTACTGAGATTTTTTTGTGTATCATAATTCTTACTGTATTTTGCGTCATTGAGTGCTAGGACGAGGGTTGGTTTTACCCACAAGGCTTGTACTTTAGTCAGCTTTGCTTTGTTAAACGTTGCATCGTTATAAAAAAAGCTATTGTTTTGTTGTTACGAAAGTACAGTTTCTATATATTTGCAACTTTTGCTCCTATAAAATAAAAACCTCTACGAAAACATTAACTAGATGTTATATTTTTCTACATATTATATTAAGCAGAAGATTTTTAAAATATGAGTCTTATATCGCTTTTATAGCTTCTTTATATTGAGCAAATAAAATAGTATCTCTCATGGATTCTACGTAGATTGACCTTAAGTGAAAGAATTGCTATCAGTGCTGATGTATTTTGATATTTCTTTTTAATTTGCCGATTCGTTAAAGTTCTTCGTAAATGATTCATTTACTCCTTTTTTCCACATGATTGCATGATGTCATAAATTAAATAAAAAACATTGCTCGTTTGATAATTAAAATATATTCAAATATAGAGATAATAAGTGGATTAAAAAATGTACTTCCTATGACGTTGTCCCTATGAATTTGTTGTGTATCTTATCAGTGTACTCTAATTTTTTTAGTAGTAAAGACAGTGGCGTAGGCTTTTTCAAATTTTTGTTGGGAGAGTTTTGATACAAAAGAGATTACATAAGTACTTAAAGAAAGAACTTTCGAAATTGTTTTTTAATGCAAATTATTTGTTTATATGACCATTTAAAAGCGTCGATTTAGATTTTTGTACATAATTTCTAGTGAGCTGTTTGTATTGTTTGGGTATTGTTTGATTGCTCTTAAGAACATTGCGATTCTGGGAAAAACTACATTCATTGTTCGCTGATTTGTATTGGAATTTGATTATCGAAAATTACGAAGAGCAACAGAAAACATATGAAAGTTTTTGTGCGAAAATAACTTATCAAATAGCAAGTTTTGAAGATTTTTAACAAAAAAAAATTATGTTAGTATCAATTAAAAATCAATTCTATGTTTCGGTCTTGACCAAGACATATTAGGACAAGGTTCAGACGTCTTGGGCTGAAAAGACTATGAACAACACGGACAAATGAAATTTCTTTAAGGAGGGACATAACATTCGCGGCAGAGAAAACAGACCTTTTTAAAAATTCATAACTCAGTCAAAAACAAACATTTTTCCAAAATTTTTTTTTATTATGACCAAATTACAAGAAAAATAAAATTCAAAAAAATATATAATTCACTCCAACATGGTTTTATAGAGCTCCAAACTTAAAAATTCATAAAAAATAAAGAAAAAATTTAAAAAAAGCTCATGTCATACGACACCAAATTAAGTTTAAAAAAATACAAAAAAAAAAAAACTTGCGTGCAGCAACGTACACGTGGCAGAAGTTAAACTTCTTTAACAGTAAGAAATAGATAAAATAAGTTAATAAATAAGAGATATTTTAGTGTGAAATAGAGAGAGAAAGTATCTGAAAAGAAATTCAATCAATACGAAATGGAATAATAATCTGTTGATTCAATATTTGCATCCAGGGGCCGTATCGGCTATGGTTTTTATCGAAAGTGTCACATGTTAACTTTTATCTCTTGGTTTTTTTTTTCCGACAAAAATAGCCTTATAGTTTTATGGGCAAAAATAACAGTTAGGTACTTTTGACTTTTATTTTATCGGTCGGAAATAACAGTTATTTTCTGCCGTTTATTTTTTCGGTCAAAAATAGCAGGTAGTTTATATTTGTTCAAGTCATTTTACCGACTAAAAAATTGTTGATACCATTATTTTCATCTCATCGGTTAGAGATTTTACACATGGTGTCAACAGTTCAATCTGTCAAGCGGCCTTTAAAAAAAAAACAAATTGCTTGATAATTTTGACCGAAAAAATTAAAGATAAAATAAAAGACAAAAGAATCTTATTTTTCCTCGAAAAATACAAGGCAAAAAATAACACTTAAATTTTAACTTTTAAAGAATCAGTCTTAAATTTAAAAGGAACTTTATATTCATGAGGCTGAGGACATTTGTAACATAATGGTATATTTGGAAAAGTCTTTCAACAATTTTTTTCATTTGAAAATTGTAAAATAACAGTTATTTTCGTTCCTTGTTTTAGTTCAGTTGGTGTTGTAGTTGCTTTCGAATGTCTTCTCAACATTGTCACTTTTTGAATGTTAGATTGCATTTGCATAGTACTTGTTGAAGGAGTCTCCGAAAGCAGAGACAAATCTTGTTGATTATTGTGTTTTGCTTCCTGATCATAATAATTGCTATGTTGAGTGAGGGCCTCGTAAAGCAGCGAACGTTGATTGTTGAGTGTATCAACTTGGTTGGCTATAAAATTTTGTTGAGATGATGGCTGAGTTCCAAAATACATTTTAACAAAGCATCAGTGTGTTTTTTGGGGATTGGTTCTTTGTAGATTCACCAAAATACACTGATGTTTCGTAAAAATGCATTTTGAAACTCAGCCGTTGTTGCAATTACCTTACCTTCATCATTACTTGCAGACCCAGCTGCAGCTGTATTCTTAAGAGCTCTAATTCGCTCTCTATATTCACGAACGCGTTCTGCTCCTGTTTTAGCTATTTTTCTATTTTTTCCGTGCATACTTGTAGGATGAAAATTAATGTTACGGTTATGTTAACAATGTAATGTTAATGTTAATGTAATGTTAATGTAATGTTAATGTAATGTTAATGTATAATGTAATGTTAATGTAATGTTAATGTAATGTTAATGTAATGTTAATGTAATGTTAATGTAATGTTAATGTAATGTTAATGTAATGTTAATGTAATGTTAATGTAATGTTAATGTAATGTTAATGTAATGTTAATGTAATGTTAATGTAATGTTAATGTAATGTTAATGTAATGTTAATGTAATGTTAATGTAATGTTAATGTAATGTTAATGTAATGTTAATGTAATGTTAATGTAATGTTAATGTAATGTTAATGTAATGTTAATGTAATGTTAATGTAATGTTAATGTAATGTTAATGTAATGTTAATGTAATGTTAATGTAATGTTAATGTAATGTTAATGTAATGTTAATGTAATGTTAATGTAATGTTAATGTAATGTTAATGTAATGTTAATGTAATGTTAATGTAATGTTAATGTAATGTTAATGTAATGTTAATGTAATGTTAATGTAATGTTAATGTAATGTTAATGTAATGTTAATGTAATGTTAATGTAATGTTAATGTAATGTTAATGTAATGTTAATGTTAATTATGTTATTTTCAGTATGTTACGCGTTCAGTTTTAATTACATTTTGTTTGTTAATTTTCATGTGCCTACATGGCGTAATGGTATAGATTCCGACTCTAAAGCAACGATGTTCGGGGTTCAATTCTCGGCAACGGCAATAATTTTTTTAAATTTTGATATGAATTGAAAACGTTAGCCTAGCGTCACGAATAAGAGACCTTGAAATTTCACTCGCCGCCAAAGAAGTTTCACTTCAAAAAAAATTTCGTCAAAACATGAACCCGCTAGTGCCGCTACCAGTACGAAAAACATGGTTTCGAGATAAACGCGTTCAAAGTTTGTGAACAAAGAAAAATGCCGGCTGTAACTTTTGAACCCGTAGGCATTTTTCTTAGAATCTTAAGAATATTTACTATAATATAAAATTATAAAAAAAAATTTAAAAAAACGGCAAATGTTGTGTACCCCGTTAAAGGACATCTCAATATAAAGGTTTTTGTATTCGTTATTTAATTTTTAAGCCCAAGTAATAAACCCAGAAATTGTTTTTCCTCTGTTGTTTAAAAAACATTATAACAAACTCGACCACCAAGGCAATGAATTTATTTGTTTCTATTGCAATATAAAATTATAAAGAATGAAGAATCGAAGAATTCATTGTTTGAAATTATAATGCGTTTATTTGAAAAAAATCATGCTACATTTTCCTCTATTGTTTAAAAAAAAACATTACAAAAAAATTTTTTGGTTTTATTCGGGCTTGAACCCCCCCGTTCTTGTCAAGTTTTTTATTAACTAATCACTCAACAAACTCGACCACCAATTCAATAAATTTCTTTGCTTCTTTTCCAATATTAAATCATGAAGATTTTTATACCCCCACGCGTACTGCGTAAGGGGTATATTAATTTTGTCACGATGTGTGTAACACCCAAAAGGAGGCGTGGTAGGTATGGAAAAGTATATATATTCTTGCTCAGCATCACCACCTGAGTTGATTTAGCCATGTCCGTCTGTCTGTCCGTCTGTCCGTCTGTCCGTCTGTCTGTCGACACGATTACAGCCGTAATTTTGAAGCTATCGTAATGAAATTCGATATTTAAGCTTTTTTTAAAAAAACTAAGGTCAAGTTCGAGAATGGGCTAAATCGGATGAAAACCACGCCTACCTCCCATACAACCCCAAAATTGAAAACTCTACAAAGAAGCTAATATTAAAGCTACAATACTGAAATTTGGTATATGTGTATTCTATGTCAAAACTGATATGTCTTAGAAAAATGGGCGTCATCCACCCACTAACACGCCCACCTCCCATACAACCCCAAAATTGAAAAATCTATAAAGAGGCTAATGTTAAAGTTACAAGACGGAAACTCGGTATTTGTGTATTCAATGTCAAAACTGAGGTGTGTTAGAAAAATGGGCGTCATCCACTGATTAACACGCCCACCTCCCATACAACCTCAAAATTGAACAATCTATAAAGAGGCTAATATTAAAGTTACAAGATGGAAACTCGGTATTTGTGTATTTAATGTCAAAACTGAGGTGTGTTATAAAAATGGGCTTTCTCCACCCAATAACACGCCCACCTCCCATACAACCCCAAAATTGAAAAATCTATTAAGAGGCTAATATTAAAGTTACAAGACGGAAACTCGGTATTTGTGTATTCAATGTCAAAACTGAGGTGTGTTAGAAAAATGGGCGTCATCCACCCACTAACACGCCCACCTCCCATACAACCCCAAAATTGAAAAATCTATAAAGAGGCTAATATTAAAGTTACAAGACAAAACCTCGGTATTTGTGTATTCTTTGTCGAAACTGAGGTATGCTAGAAAAATGGGCGTCATACACAATCTAACACGCCCACCTCCCATAAAACCCCAACATTTAAAAATTTATAAAAAGGCTTATATTTAAGCTGCAGGAAAACAATTTGATATGTATGTATTTTAGACACATAAAAATAATAAAATCTCTCAAAATCACATACAAAAAGCTCATCAATTTAATATTCTTCCACCCTTAAGAATCGGCCGTGGGGGTATTTTAACTTCGACCAAGTCGAAGATATACCTTACTAGTTTTAATTAAGAATGCGTTTGTTTAAAAAAATCGTGCTACATTTTCCTCTGTGTTTCTTTGTAATTACTTTCTTATTAATACTGCGATTGAGCCAAAGTCGGTGTAGGTGAAAAGGCATGATAAGAAACTAAATATTTCTGTTGGGATTTGATCCATTTTCTATATTTCCACTACCGCTTCTTTCACTACCGGAAAATTCATGATTTTCGTAGTCTGGCAACTCTAATCAAATGACAGAATTTTAAGATGACATTCAGTAGCCTAAGAAATTTTGATCTTTTAACTAACCATCCCCATCAAAAGTATTGCAATATATTTTACCCAAACTTTTTAGTGATTTTTTGAAAAAAATAATTTTTCTTGGGTATTTTTCTACCCATTAGGCGGAAATAGGTTAAAATTTTTTTTATTTTTTAAATAATTAATAATTTTAAATAATTATTTTCTCGAAGATCTATATCATTCCTAATGCATTTGAATTGTGAAAATCTGAACTCATTCTCATTAATTTTAATTAAAATTTTTTTTTTTTTAATATAATTTATTGAGTCTTTTTTCCAATCGAATACAATTAAGTTAATTTATATTTAACAATTTAAATTAAAATATATTATTTTCAGTCTAATTAGTTACGCTTTAAAAAAGGATTATCTAAATTGGTCGGTGATTTATTTCCAAACACTTGCCGATGAAATTTCAAACACTACCGCCATTTAAGGTGTTTAAAAAATAAAAATAGAAAAATTGACAGCCTCATTAGAAAAGTAGTTTAAGCCTTAATTCGCTTTAATTATTTGTTCATTGACATTGCAACAATGAATGACTTGAACTGACTCGTTCTTTCCATATTGGTGATAATTATTGCGATCAACAGATATTGCATAAACAATAACATCATTGTTGTGGAAATGTCTCTAGAAATGTAATGCGTTCAAGTTACACTTACAGAGTGGAGTGGAAAAGTATTTGTGTATTAAAAATTGTGTTAAGTGGGGGAACCGCGGACAATGCTAAGAAGTATAATCTTTATTATCTATATGTGTATGCATTATCTATATATGCTTTTAATGACAGTCATATTTTGCTTAAATAAACCAAATATATAAAAAAAGAGTCAATTCGAAATATGGAATAAACATGCCTTTATTCTATATTATTAAAACTAAACTGATGTTCTATTTAATTTGAATAAGTTATTATATATAAATTAATTTTCTTCACTTTTCTTTTTGGTAAATAGCTCTCTACTTTGTGGTAATATTTCATGTCGGTTCACCATGGGTTGCATCAAAGAAACCTGGCAATGTTTCCAAGCAGGGTATTGAAAAAAAAACAACGAGTACATCTTTAATGTTGCCTCATCAATTTATCCAAATCGAAGGGCTTTCAAATAAACAAAACTAACACAATTTAAACGAAACATTCTAATAACAATTGCATTCATTGCTTGCATGATCTTAAAATCATTTAACACTTGCATCCAGCTGTTAGAAATAACGAAAAAAATCCATTTAAGATCAACAAAATGATTGCTTAAAGAGCATAGATTGGCTGGTGGCTGGTGATCGGTCAATTACACCAAGACATAAAAGGAAAAAAAAAAAAGCGCAACACATTTTGTAACAATTCTTCGTCACTTCATTAATTATAGCAACATATAAATTGCTAATGTTGCTGTTGCTGTTGTTATGGCTTTTGCGGTTGCATAGAAGCATAGTTTACAAATGTTGCGGGTGAAAGTCAACAATGTGTTGGGTACCCACCACCATAAATAGGTACTCACCACAATGCATTACTTTCCACTTATTAAGTAATGAATAAAAAAAATGTAAAATAGACCAATGAACTCCATGGGACATGTTAAAGAAAACGAAAAGCAATGAGGTAAATGTGCACAGTTTAAGCAGATGAACCAAATAATGAACGACATCCTGTTGCTAGTTAATGCAAAAAAAAAAAAAACATGTCTTAATTAGAGTTGAGGAATAAAAAACTGCATAAGGCAAGCTTCTGTTATTTTAAACGTTCTTCGGAAGAATGTAGCCTCCTGTTCATGCCACAGTTTGGACCATTTGTAAAGTCAATCTACAAAGAGAACTTCAATTATTTTTCTTTATATTTATTTTTCTCTTATGTGTTTGTTTTTCATGCAGTGCAGCTAAATAATTAATGCTTCCTCAGCATTTACTTTTTTTTTTTTGCTTTTTTTTGCTTTTTGCATCATTCTCCTATACTTTACTTTCTTTTTGATGACCATTTTTTTTTTTTCAATTCAATATAAACTTTGATTTTTCAAAACTGAAACTCTTCCAGCAACTCCACAAAGTTCGGTGCTCCAAATGTTTATAGCACTTCAATTTTAAATTCAATCAACACTTTGGCTGCCACCCATAAAGTTCGTATTTATACAACAACCAAAATATTCTTTCCCCCCAGAATTGCTTGGCATATAAAGATCATGAAATTGTACAAGCTTTGATGTTGACGCCTTCAAGACGCTTCCTTGCATAAAATCAGGTCATAAATAGTGTAACGTAGAAAAATAAAATTAAGCCCTTTGAAGTGACTATTACTATTTATAACTTATTATATAAGAGGTGTTTTAGTTAAGCTAGTATCACTTTTGATTTTGAAGAAAACACTTGAAATTTCTCTAAATAGCCATAAATTTAATCATTTTATCGAGAGAAGAAAACATTCTGCTATAAGTTTATCAACGCAACTTCGACCAAATGTCCACCACGACTGAATCTGATAAATGTTATCCGAGAGACAAAGTTTTCGCACTTTGTCTGAATATCACGAATAATATTGACTTTCAATGCATTGATTATTGTTGGTTTGTCAGCGTCTACGCGACTTTATGTATCCCCAAGCAAAATAATACAGGAACGTCAAATAAAAAGACCTTGGAGGACAATTTATAAGTCCATTATGCGAAAATTATGTATTAATCGAATGTTTCTTTCAATATATTGATTGTTTTGTTTTCTGTATGCAGTGTTGACAGATTTTTTTGTTTATAAAAACCACTTAATTTGTACAAAAAAACAGTATTTTGCAAAAAAAGCAGTAGCTTCAAACTAACGATTTTTCCGCATTTCTCTCATTTGTATTGAAAAACAAAGGAGCAATTTCTATGTGTAATGAGAATTATGAATATAACCACATCGTGCTTTTGGCAAAACTTATAAGGTGCCTGTCAACTTACTTACTTAGCTGAGATTCAAAATTCTTACTTACTTAATTAGGTAAGTAAGCCTCAATTGTCGTGCACTTGCTGGCGCCAGTTAGGTAATCCTAGACTTTCCAACGGAGATGAGGTCTGCCTTGGCTCCGTTGGCCAGCGCTGGGTACCGAATCCAATAATTTTTTCGCTGGAGCTTCGTCGTTCATTCTCTCGAAATAACCAAGCCAGCGGAGCCGCTCTATTTTAATACGCTTGACTATATCGATGTCGGCATATAGCTCATAAAGCTCGCGGTTCCATCGTATTCGGTACTCGCCATTGACGCAGATTGGACCATAGATCTTGCGAAGGATTTTTCTCTCGAACGCTCCCAAAGTCCTTTCATCAGAGCTGCTCAACGTCCAGGTTTGTGATGCGTATAGTAGGACGGGCATGATTATTGACTTTTAGAGCGTCAGTTTTGTTCGTTGAGAGAGAGCTCTGCTTCTCAATTGCCTACTGAGCCCAAAGTAACACCTGTTGGCAAGAGTTATCCTTCGTTTAATCTCAATACTGATATCGTTGGAGGAGTTAATGCTGGATCCTAGGTAAACAAAATCCTTCACTACCTCAAAGGGGGTGTTGTCAACGGTGATGTAGTTTTTAAGACGCTGGGCTGTTTGTTTATTGACACATGGAACTTCGTTTTATTTGTGTTCACTGCAAGACCCATACATAATTCTAGCCTGGAGAAAATTGCACTGACTCCACGCGTATTATGGCCAATGATGTCAATTTCATTAGCATACGCCAGCAGCATAACACTCTTATAGAAAATTGTGCCACTGCGTCTCATATCAGCTGCTCGGATGATCTTTTCCATACTTACTTACATAGGCGGCCAAGTTCATCAGTTCTCGCCAGGCGTCTGCTTCGCGCGCGCCGTCTCCAATCTCTTTCACCATGCGCGGTTAGGACTTCCTCGGCCTGGTCAATCGATCGGAGGCAACGTTTTCCTCTTCGTCGTCGACCCTCGAATTTTGCCTCAAACACCTTTTTCGCTGGAGCTTCTTCGTCCATAAGAAAGACATGATCCAGCCATCGAAGTCGCTGAATTGTTATACGCTGTACTATGTCAATGTCGTCGTAGAGCTGGTACAGCTCGTGGTTCATTCGTATCCGATAGTTGTCGCCAACTCAAACATGACCAAAGCGAAGAACTTTCCTCTCGAACAACCTAAGAGCGGCTGCATCTATTTGCCGTAGAGAAGGCAGTACAGGTATAATGAGCGTCTTGTAGAGTGTAAGTTTTGTCGATCGAAAGAGGGCTCTGGGACCTAATTGCTTACTTAGCCCGTGGTAGCACCTATTAGCAATTGTTAATCTTCGCTTAATATCTAGGCTGACATGAATATTTGCTGTTTACGGCGATGCCAAGGTATGTAAATTCCTTGACAACTTCAAAGTTAGGTTGTCATTTCCTACCTTGACGGAGCTGCATGCATAGCTCAACGTCATCCTGCAGAGTCTTATCAACTTTGCAGGTATACCGAACTCAGACATTCCAGGTCTGAAGCAATACTGATATTGTCCAATCAGTTGGTTGACGATGGGCTTCAGTCTTTCACACAAGACGCTGTACAGGACCTTGTATTCGATATTATGAAGGCTTGTTCCACAGTAGTTGCCGCAAATAGTGGGATCGCCTTTCTTGTGAGCACACTGAGGTTCCAATCATCTGGAATTCATTCTTCCGACCATATTCTGCATAGAAGCTTTTGAATGTATTTAAACAGAGCTTCGCCTCCGATCTTTGTTGTTTTTAAGCCGAGCTATAGCTGTAAAGACCTCGTTATAGTCGGGCAGCGGAATTTTAATGCAGTCATCCAAAATTGAGGTTTCCGGGTCAGCTTCGCCATTTAGAAGACTAGAGAAGTGTTTCCTCCATAACATCACTGTCTGCCACTAGATTCCCGTTTTCATCCTTGCACGGATGAAAACGTGCACGGATGAAAGAGGCTCCGGTCTTGAAACCATCGGCCAGGCGTCTTATCTTTTGAAAAATTTTCGAGTCTCATGCCTGTCAGCATGGATCTCAATTTTCTCGAACTCACGCATTTCTGCCTCTCGTTTTTTTCGCCTGAAAAGGCGTCTGTCTTTCCTCCTCTTCTCTCGGTATCGCTCCATAACAGCAGGCGTTACAACCGACTGCAGGGTGGCTTTGTAGGCGATGTCCTTCTCTGTAGTGGCTCGCGACATTTCTGGTTGTGCCACTGGTTTCGGCGAGGGCAGTGAAAGCCTATCACCTCTTCGGTAGCCGTACGCATTAAGTGGAATATGTGCATCCACTGCGCGCATAGATCGTTAATCGGAGGAGTGGTTTCTTGGAGCAGGAGTGAGAGTCGAGTAGCGAAGGCTTCGAGTGTCTGCTTTGACTGCACCTTGTCAGCTTTCTCTAGCTTTCTCTGTGTGCGGATCTTGGCTGCGACAAGATAGTAATCCGAGTCTATGTTTGCACCACGGATCGTGCGTACATCTAGTAAACTAGATGAGTGGCTTCCCTCAATCAAAACGTGATCAATTTGGTTGCGCGTTTTTTGGTCAGGGAACAGCCAGGTGGCCTTATGAATATTGAGATGCTTGAATCTAGTGCTACGAACGACCATGTTTCGTGCTGCGGCGAAGTCAATCAACCTCATTCCGTTATCGGAATCAATCGTATGCATCTTCAAGGCGCTCGTAAAAACTTTCTTTGGTCTTGTCATCTTTTTCTTCTGTCGGAGGGCGTGCACATGTTAGGCTTATGTTAAAAAATTTTGACTTGAAGCGGATTATGGCAAGTCGTTCATTTACAGGAGTGAATCGCAGGACATGATGCCGTATTCTCTTGCCAACTACGAATCCGCATCCAAAATCGTGCTTCTCCGCATGGCCGCTGTAGTAGATATCACAGGATGCTTGCCGTAAGCAACCCTGTCCCTTCCATTGCATTTCTTGGATTGCAGTGATATCAGACTTATATCTTTCCAAGATATCAATCAGTTGGATAGAGGCACCATCCCAATTTAAGGTGCAGACATTCCATGTGCATCTGCGTACATCATTATCAGTTTTTCGTTTGCGGTAGTCGTCATCAGATTTGGGGATAATTTTTCTTATATTTCTTAATTGTTTCATTGAAATGTTTTTTTATGTGGTGGGCTTCAAACCCAAAGCACAACCTTTGCTTGAAGGCCAAAGGTGGTCGCCGCTAAATTTAGTGTTAGTTTGCCGTTTCCAGGAGACACCACGTGAAGGTTTGAGTCGACTTGAGAGAATTTCGACATGGATAATGCTGGCCTCGCTAAGATCACGCAGTCAGACACGTTGCCATGTGAAGATCTCCTCTTTGTCTCCCAATTTTCACAAGTGGTTTAAGAATCTCGAAATGTTGCAAATTTTTTTGAAAATTGTTCGTTGTTAAAATTATGCGAAAATTCATTAATTGTAGTTTCGCATATTCATTCTTATGTTTAACACATAAATAGTCAAATAAAAAATATACCAATAATAATATTCAACCTATCCACTAGAACCAGATGAACATACAGTGCTAGGTGTGGAAATTTTCCACTCTTTAAAATTTATCTTAATAGTCAATAACTCTACACGAGACTATCAATTTAATGGTTTAATAAGGTTGTTTATTTAAACAATTATTTAAGAAACACCTTAAAACAAATTTATTCAAAAGAGAATAAATTCTTTATTAAAAAAAAAAGGAAAATTATCACTTAATAAACAGGAAATCGATTAAGGTAAAGAAGCTAGCTGCTTCTTTCTTTCGATAAATATCTGTAATTTTGTTCAAGTGCAAGCGCCTCACCTGATGTTTAACGGTCTTCTTCTCTAACGGCCTCTCATTCAGCCTTGACTTAGTTTTATTAAAGAAGAGATGAGTCCAAACTGATACACTTGCTGTCTATGATAGTAGCGGCGTTAGTATTTTGACACCTCTTACTCGAAAACACTGCAGGAGAACGTAATTAACAAGTTTTCAAATCTTGTCTGTGATTACAATTCGATGTATTTGGAAACTACAGAAATACATTCTAGTGAATTGTTCTCACCTGTAGAAATTGGAACACAAACAACATGTGTAGCCGTGCTTTATTGTAGAAAAGAATTGTTTTTTTTCTTTCTCCATTTTTCATTCCAAAGAAACTTTCTTTGGATTTTTATTGTGAATTTTATTACAAGAAATCACACCCTCTAGTCATAAATCGAGTTAGCACCTGGGTATACATAACACCTCTTAATATTTTTTTTTGTCTGTTCACTGTTAATTTCGACTGCATCAGAAAACATATAAATTTTAAATATTTATTTACGATTTATTTTCTTTATCGCACTTGACTTTACAGCGTCATAAGCGACATAATTTACTATAAGACTTTTCTGATAACCTCTGTCAGACATAATATTAAAATTGAGTTCAAACAATTATGTTATGATTGCTCAGATTTTTGGAAAATAATTACTTAAATAAGATTATGTTTCTAAATTTATTCTTATCTGCACGTATTGTTGACGTAAAAGAACATCTTCTTCTAAGATCATAAGGTACCCTGATATAACCCCAAGTATTGTACTCCCAGTATTTAATTTTGAGGTTATGTCCCTCCTTGTACAGTGACACAAAGCCTTTCTCAGTGTAACATAAATAAAATTGTTCGACCTTTGTGTAATACTTGGCTAGTTTAAGGAACTTTTAATTATTTTCAATTGATAAACAATAAAATTTTTGATAACAAATGACGTCGCAACAACAGCACATTCAATATCAAGACAAGAAAGAGAGAAACTAACATATGGATAAAAAAATAAATGCAACTAGATACAGATACAGTAGCAGAAACCAACTAACTATAATAAATGCGCAATATTTAGTGCTGACAAAAGACGAGAAACAAAACAAAAGCAACGACAAAGTTTTTATTTTTTATTTTTATAAGATTCATGCAATTTTTAAGAAGAAAAGCGCAACGCAATAAAATTAAAATAGAAGCATAGGATGAGTGTTGCACATTTTGATCTGTCTGGAAGTAGTAGATAAAATTACATTATTTTAAACAAATCACAACACAAAAGTACACAACTGAAGGTGATGAAAAGGTGATATCGAAGTTACCTTACGACGATACAATTCAAATGAGAAGAATGAACAAAAATATTTGTTGAACCAAAAACCAAAAAAAGAAAAAAAAAATGGCCGTTGCAGCCCTTGAAAGGACTTCGACCGAGCATCTTATGATCATTTGTGTTGTGTATGTTGTTAAATGTTTGCACACAATTGACCGAGAACTGGACCTACATGGTTTATGCCGACTCCGAGCGGAAAAAGTTCATGTTCTCAAGAAGCTTTAGCTCTGAGGTTTGCCATTATCTGCATAGCGGTGGTGACCGATCAGAAAACATTTTTTTATTGGAAAAACTTTTTGCCGCGACCGGGAATCAAACTCGGGCTCCGAGAATGCTAAGCCACACACTTAACCTGCATGCCATGGTCACCACACACCCATGTTGAAACCATATGTCAATAAATCCAATTCTTCCATTTTAAGCAAAAACAGTGCATTTTTCAGGGTGCATTGTAAGCTTTTGAACTGCCTCTGGTCATTCCTTCAAACAAATTCGAAAATTTCGCTTTTTTACAGCCATTTAGTCAAAAATGAGCCTTGTCGCTGAAGATCAGACCGACACAATGAAACACGTTTTTCATGTCAAAACAGTAACTTGTCAAAAACAATAATTTAAAAAACAAAAACTTTAAATAATCAGCCTTCATTAACCTTTTTTAACTTTGTGTTTGGTTTAGAAAAGTAAATAAATTCATGATCAGCGTCACCGTTTCAGCCAATTTACCCTTAAATGCACGACCTCAGCGATTTTTTTCATTATTTTTTTCACTTTTGCGCCAAATAACTCAATGAGCTGATTTCTGTACGTATTGCCGCTGTGAGAAAACGAAAGCTTCAAGCCAGTATGCATCAACAAATTTATTATTTTTTTCAAACTTACTCTCGTACATGAGACATGAGAAGAAATTCTTTGGTTGTGCCATATATGGCACACTATGCATTTAAGGGTTAAGCCCTGTCCGTAATCACAGCAAAAAGGAGTTGAGATAATTGCATGTAACTTGGCTTACAAAAA
Organism: Tetanocera ferruginea; assembly: GCA_958299015.1. NCBI lineage: Eukaryota > Metazoa > Arthropoda > Insecta > Diptera > Sciomyzidae > Tetanocera > Tetanocera ferruginea. The sequence goes on from OY282640.1 coordinate 121,555,066, forward strand.
TCCAAGAATGTGCACTTTGAGTAATTTTGGAATCTGTCCACAGGGATGAAATTTGTAATGTATGTATTTTATATTAGAAGTAAGGCGCGTTTAAAAATGGGCGTTATTTGCACACACACGAGCCCACCTCCCACACAAGCTATTATATTCCAAAATCTGTTGAGTTCTTTATTTGAGGTACAGGGATAAAACCTTATATGTGTGTATATTGAATAACCTGTTAGGAATTAGCAGCTTTTTGAAACTTCAAGAACTTGTCACTGCCTTTGCTGCTGCTTAAACTTATGCTTGCAAAAAATCAAACAGCCGCAGTCAAAGCAAAAGCAAAAAATACTTTGCAGTTCGAATCATTTTCCAGCAAAACAACAATCCCAAGAACGCTTCAAAACTATTGGTTAAAAGCCCGGGATATTAGAACAATGAAGCCCGGACATGAATCTTATAGAAAACGTTTGGAGCTTTTTTAAACGGCAACCGGCAAATTACGATAATTCACTTGAGGGCATGCGAGAAATTTGAGAGCGCGTTGAAGAAGAATGTTACGCCATATCACCAGGTTTCGTCCACAAGCTGTACGAAAGTATTCCGCGATGGTTTCAGGAGCTTTAAAATTCCTCGGGGTTGTGGATAAATTATTTTAAATTTCCAAAATATAACATTTTCTTATATAGTGCAAAACTGGAACAATCAAGTTGTAAGGTAAAATGGGAAGTTTTGAATCATGGGGAGATATGAATCACTCAAATATCCGCCATTTTGAATTTGCTTGACATCAGGAAACTAGTGTCAAATTGTTTACTAGTCTGAGCTCTCACTTTTTATAAGCATTCGTGCCATCAACACGTATTCAGAGTGTGTCTACCTTTGCCTTTTAACCCACCGAAGTGATTTTGTAGAAATAACATTGTGTGCTGATGACGCGTCGCCTTTGTCCGAAAATTTAAAATGGGGAGTTGTGAATCAACAAATGTGGGGAGTTATGAACCACCTTGTTTTCGAACTTTGACAACTGGCTCGTACATCTGTCAAACGTATTACACATTACACTGTTGTAGTTTTTGACACGAAATTTTTGGTTCTACGATAAGACCCACCTTTTCGGATTTGGGGGAGTCTCCCGAGTACAACTGTGTCTTTGGTTTAGTTAAATTGGCGCAAAATTTTAAGAAAATTATGTTTTCCAATTGGTCAACTTTGAGCTATTCTAAGCCTTTCGTCATGTCTATTAATGAAGATATCTTGCAAACCAGTTGTATGATCTTGACAACCAATGAAGAAAACTAAAGATTATGAAATTCTTCGTCAAAAGTTTTTTATTACTTTCCGATCCGCGAACTAGTTTTTATGTAATTAATAAATGTTTCCAGAAAGTGTTGTTTTTTTTTAATAAGAAAAATGGAATATGAATTCAAAATTGCAAATTGAAACGAAATTTGCTTGTAGAAACCCTCATCCCTGCGTGCTTTGACGTAGGTGTCATTTCGGTTTTCGTTTCCGAAAGAAGAATAAATTTAGTTTTTCAGTGAGCGATTAAAAGCTTTTAAATAAAAAAACTCGCGTGTAGCAACGTACACGTGGCAGAAGTGAAACTTCTTTAACAGTAAGAAATAAGAGATATTTTAGTGTTAAATAGAGAGCGAAAGTATCTGAAAAGAAATTCAATCAATACGAAATGGAATAATAATTTGTTAATTCAATATTTGCATCCAGGACCGTACCGAATATGGTTTTTGTCGAAAGTGTCACATATTAACTTTTATCTATTAATTTTTATTTTTTCCGACAAAAATAACAGTTTTTTGTGCCTTATAGTTTTTTTTATCAAAAATAACAGTTATTTTCTGACGTTTATTTTTCGGTCAAAAATATCAGGTAATTTATATTTGTTCAAGTCATTTTACCGATAAAAAAATTTTGATATTATTATTTTCATCTCATCGGTGAGACATTTTACACATGGTGTCAACAGTTCAATCTGTCAAGCGGTCTTTAAGAAAACACAAATTACTTGATATTTTTGACCGAAAAAATTAAAGTCACAAAATAACTGCTATTTTTGACCGATAAAATAAAAGTCAAAAGTAACCTTTATTTTTCCTCGAAATATACTAGGCAAGAAATTAACTTTTAAAGAATCAGTCTTAAATTTAAAAGGAACTTAATATTCATGAGGCTGAGGACATTTGTAACATAATGGTATATTTGAAAAAGTCTTTCGACAATTTTTTTCATTTGAAAATTGTAAAATAACAGTTATTTTCGGTACTTGTTTTAGTTCAGTTGGTGTTTTAGTTGCTTTCGAATGTCTTCTCAACATTGTTACATTTTGAATGCTGGATTGAATTTGCATAGTACTCTTTGAAGGAGCCTCCGAAAGCAGAGGCAAATCTTGTTCATTATTACCTCCTGCTTCCTGATCATAATAATTGCTATGTTGATAGAGGGCTACATAAAGCAACGAACGTTGATTGTTGAGTGCATCAACTTGGTTGGCTTTAAAATTTTGTTGAGATGCATCAGTGTGTTTTTTGGGGATTGGTTCTTTGTAGATTTACCAAAATACACTGATGTTTCGTAAAAATGCGTTTTGAAACTCAGCCGTTGTTGCAATCACCTTACCTTCATCATTACTTGCAGACCCAGCTGCAGCTGTATTCTTAAGAGCTCTAATTCGCTCTCTATATTCACGAACGCGTTCTGCTCCTATTTTAGCTATTTTTCTTTTTTTTTTTCCGTGCATACTTGTAGGATGAAAATTAATGTTACGGCTATGTTAATAATGTAATGTTAATGTTAATGTTATGTTAATGTTAATAATGTTATTTTCAGTATGTTACGCGTTCAGTTTTAATTACATTTTGTTTGGCTATTTATCATGTGCTTACGTGGCGTAAAGGAATAGATTCCGACTCATAAGCAACGATATTCGGGGTTCAATTCTCGGCAGCGGCAATAATTTTTTTTTAATTTTAATATGAATTGAAAACGTTAGCCTAGCGTCACGAAAAAGGACCTTGAAATTTCACTCGCCGCCAAAGAAGTTTCACTTCAAAAATGAATGATTGCCAACGAAAATTTAATTGTTACCGTCTGAATCCGACGAGTATGGTGAGAGATTCTACCAGATTTCAGAATAATTGGAGCATTTTTAAAGTGACAAGAAACTGGATTCCCTTTTGGCGGATCTTTGTTGGAATTTGTAAATGGAATTGGACGATGCCGAGTGTAATTCCACTGTAACTTTTGTTTTTTTTTTAAAACAAACTTATTTCAATTCATCTAAATTTTGTTATATTACCTACAATAAAATGCCCTACAATACAATGTTCAAACACACTTTATATGTTTTAATTTTCTTTATGAGAGGTAGGCGTGTTTGTAGGCGGATGGCATCCATTTTCTAACACAACTAAAGTTCTCCAACTTAGAAATCGATTTGTGGGGAGGCAAAAAAATCGCCCATTGCTCTGTGAAAATCGTATTCTAGGGATCAAAATAAGAAACTGTGCCGAAGGAACCATACCTCTAAAACGAATTCTGATGTCCCCAATTTGGGTGGAACTTTTGGGTAGGGGCAAATTTTTAAAAATCCCACTTTGACCCATTGAGAGTGCTCCAATCGAGTCCAAATGTATGACCGACTCCCACTAACTTTAGAGGCCCGACCCACCCATGCCTGTGGCACACCCCCTGGAACCCCCTGGGGGTTCCCCATACGAACATTTAAAAAAATCGCCAGTTTTGGCACTTCACATGGAAAAATCAGCGAAATACCTATGTTTTTTTTCTTGTTGGAGTTTTTTTCTCTTTAGAAATTTATTCAACCCTTTTAAAAAATGAAGGTATCACTGTGACACAATTGCAAATCGGAAACTTGCTTGTGTGTGTTTTTTAAGGCACCACAAGCAAGACACAGCTGCATGTCGTAAACTTACTTGTGTAGTTTTTTTATAGCACCTACTTAAGAAATTAAGGTTGTTTTTACAACCCTTTTTGTGGGTATTTTATGGCACCTTCATAAGAAATGAAAAAAATAAAGAAAAAACATAGGTATTTCGCTGATTTTTCCATGTAAAGTGTATTTGCAGTTTTCTCCTTTGGTTGTAAAGATCGTACAACTGGTTCGCGAGATATATTAATTAATAGACATGGCAAAAAGTTCAAAATTGACCATGTGAAAAACATAATTTTCTTAAAATTTTGCGCCAATCTAACCTAACCAAGGACACAGTTGTACTCGGGGAACTCCCCAAAATCCGAAAAAGTGGGTTTTATCGCAGAACCAAAACTGAACTACAACAGTGTTCATTAATAATTATTAATGAATTTTATGAACGTTTTATGTGAAATCAAAGTAAATTGAAATTTTTTTTGTGTTTTTTTTTCAAGATTTAAGCATAGTTCTCTGTTCGGCTTCACGTGAAATTCCACTCAAATATCCATACAAAAAATGACAGCTGTGAAACTATCGTGAACATTTCACAACTTTTCCATCAAAGCTGTACTATGCTTCGCTGCGGAAAATCTTTTACTATATTCCGCAACATGCATCTAGCAACAATTTAATTGAACCGACCATTTATTTTGCCGTGAAAAGTGACAATTGCGATTTCATTTAAGAAAATAGTGCAAGCAAAAGAACAATGTTTCTAATTAAAATGATATTTTTGTAATATTTCTAAAGTTTTACAATTAATAATTGCAGTTGTTGGAAAATGTAAAAACGGATGTGTCTTTCCTCGGTGTTGGCGGTCGCAAAACTTTGCAGCTTGCAGACTGCCATCAACTTATTACTTCTTCTGCTTCAGAGCAAAGGACATGCATGCTTATATAAATATTTATTTTGTTTCAATATAATCATAAATACTTAAAATTAGAGAACGTAAATTATTTTCTGCTTTTCCTCAATAAATTCTAGCTGTTTATTTACTTCTTGTTGAAATTTGTAAGCTAATCATCAGCTGTTCGTTCGCAACAAAACTTCTGTCAAAACTTTCACGCAACAAATAAATGGATGTTGCCAGCGAAATTTCACGCGAAAGAGCATAGTACTAGGCTTTACTCAGACATCATGCCGCGACATAAATACAAATTTTCGTAAAAAAACATAAAATTGGCCATTATTTTTTTCATTTTTGTCATGAGAACTATTTGCTCTTTAATTTTTTTCAAGTTTAATTAAAGTTAATTAAACGAAAATTTTATTGTTCACCATTTATAGTAGTGATTCACAACTCCCCACTTTTTTTGAATATCCAAAAATTTCATTTTTTTCAAGCTTCGATTTTTTTTTTAAAAATTAAAAATTTTGAATAAATGCATCTGGAGGTAGGTAGGTATTACCATTATCTACAAATATACGGTTTCAGATCAAAAAATATTGATTTTTGAGAATGTTATCGCACAAAATCAAAGTGTGATTCAAAACTCCCCATTTTACTTTACAATTTATTAAAATTAAATTGATATAAATTGATAGAATAAACATTGTATCGACAATTATACATCAAATAAAAAGAATTTAAAGAATATTATTAGTTCGATTGAGTTGATTTAAGAGTGATTTTCCCGCATAAAAATTTTTACAAAAAAAAACTTTAATGGGCCCTTAACAACGACAACATTTCATGGCTTTGAGGGTTTAGGGGAAGTGCATATTTGAAGATATCGTGGGCTTATGTTTACATTAGCTTAACGCTTGGTTAAATTAGTTGATGATCTTGAATGTTTCTATCATACCAAAGAGCTGAAACGTCTAAATTATGTGTAGCAAACTTCCATATATGAATTTTTCCGGGAATTGCTAAAAAGACTGATCCCCACTGATTAAGAGTCAGCACTTTTGTTATAAGGTAAACAACTAAACAATTTGTACAAAAAAATATAATGTTTGTTCTAAATACAACGTTATTGTTTAAAATAAGCCAATGGCTTAACTGGTTCGAACATTTTTATGTTATTACTCCAAGATTTTTGAATACAAAAGCAAACTTCTAAATAGGATATTTGGGTTGAAATAAAAACTTATTTTACTTAGTTTGATTGGTGTGTATTACAAAGAGTTTTTTGGTTAAGTACACGAATGTAATTTTTCGTAACAATTCACAGAAGATTTAAGTAAATGGTCAAAAATTACAAATTTTTTCTCCGGTCTAAAATTTTGATTTTCAACATTCTCGAAAACAAGAACTAACCTATAAAACGCTTAGCACCATTAGAATCAGTTTGATGTTTGAAAACGGGTGACCCGTTTGATGGGAAAAAAGTGTCCGATTTGAACACAGTGTTATTAAAGACAAAAAAAATCGGGTCTTAATTTAAGAAAATTTTCCCCAAGTGCAGAACTCACACGCACAAAAAGCTTTTTCTGTTAAAATAGGCTACAATATCTGCCATGACAAGGTTTGTATTTTAAAGCTGCACCATAGTAACAAGTTAAAGGTCCCCAATCATCTCACCTACTCACATAAATAAATAAAAACACATGGTTTAATTGAGTATTTATAAAGAAAATTAAATTATTAAATTAAAAGTTTGACCAGCTCTGAAAGTTTTCAACTTTCATTTTTTTTCACTATCAACTAATCCTTTGTTACCATAGCTATTTCTCAATGGGCACAACAAAATTAACTTGCTTATACATAGTATAACTTACTGCCCAGGCCACAGTCATCCATTTAGTTTTCCTTGATAAACCACTAGAAAGTGGTGTTATTTTTAAAGGCTATTCTAGATTTTATTTTTTAATACTTAGTTGCGAATTTTTAGTGCCCATCATAATTTTTGCTAATTTCTTAAAATAAATTTGTGCTCAAAACTTTATTTGAACTGAGACAGAAGAACGTGCTGCATGTAAGTTTTTTGAAAAAAAAAAATTTGTAAATTTTACATTTGTCTGCGACAATAATTAGTGCGGATTCATTTTAATTTATACTGTTTTATATGTATAGTTTTTTGCTACCTTTTTTTTTTGTTTTTTTCAGGCGTGTGCTACTTTTATTCTTGGTATACATTTGATTTGTTAGTGTTTTCCTTCTAATTTGTTGGTTGTTGTTATTTTCGTTTTTAACGACATCTTTTTGCTTTTTCATTAAATCATTCGGTGGCGTTTTTCTAATGCAGTTGTTTGAAATTTTGAGCACACTTATGTGTTGAAAAAAACTTATTACAAATTATCTTCGTCTTTAAGTTCAGAATTTTTATTTTAAAGCTATGTATATTGCTAGAAGTAAACAATAACAAAGCAGTGGCGTTGTAATGAAATTTTCTGAAGGTCTTAGTTTAAGAATAATTAATAAATTACAGTCGACTTCTAACGAATTGTTGTGAAAAATAGCAGCAAGCTGCCAATACATAAAACCACCTCCCTCCAATCTTATATAAGCAGTGTTCCCATGAAATACCGACACTGTTATATAACTTCTGCAGTGGTTGCCAAAAAAGAGAATCGCAATAGCAGACATAATTGACGTTGACACTTGCTACACCATCGAAAAAAAATTAATTAATTAAAAAAAAAACATGAAAAAATCGCAAACGCATTGCATTTTGTTTTTGACTAAAACATATGCAATTTAAACATTTCTGTTTTTCTTATTTTCTTTCTTCCTCTGTCTCTTTCTATTTAGGTAAAAGCAAAAAAGTTGTATTTTTCAAACCAACGGATTTCTGCAACATTAAAACGCATGCAAACGTAAAAGTGACTCATGGTGCGTACGTGTACATTTGTAATGATTTGCAAAAGTAAAATAAAAAAAAAATAAAAAATAAACACAAACTTAATTAATCCAACAAGAACAATTTTAAATTTAGTCCTGCAAGCAGTTTTGGCGGCAACTTTTGCGCGCTTTCAACTTAGTTGCTTTAAGCATCTCTAGCGCGTTACGTCCAAGTTTATGAGTTATTGTAGCAACGTTACGTTACACTTAACACAAATTTAAAAAAAAAAAATATAATTACAAAAAGCAACAAACAAAAATGTCGTTAGTTATTCTACATTGTTATTGTTGTTTATTGCATTATTTTTGCCGCAGTTGTTTAAGTAACAAAGCCTTACACTGAGAAAATGAAGCACTCATACAAAATATAAATGTAACAAATAAATGAATTTTTAAAAAAAAGACGTTTTTACAACGCAGTGAAACCAAAATAAATATATGCCAAATACATACAAAAGTCTGAATATAACATAATTTTTAAAATATTAATTCTATTGACTATACATAAAAAAACAAAAAACAAATTAAATAAATAAATACCAAAGTTTTATATATATAACTGAATATCTAAAATAAAATTATACAAAATGGCCGGTCTTTTCCGTAATAGCTGTAATGGCAACAACACCAACGAATCAACGCCAAATAAACGTTTTTCTTTCAGTGCATTTTGGTAAGAAATTCTTTGTTGTATTTTTTTAGATTTTAACTTATTTAACGTATTAACTGACATAATACGACATAACGTAATTTTAATATCTTCTTAACTTTTAGGTATTATTCTTTGCATAAATTATTTGGTTTTTCAAAGAGAAAAAATTTGCATATTTTTTTAAAATTTTATATAAAACTACATTTCCTTCTTCGAAAAGTAAAGTTTAAATAATCACTCACCCCTTTTGAGGTAATTTTTAATGATTTTTGTCCTCTACTCTGGCACTAGCTTGGGCCATGACGTAACGAATATTGGTTTTTTAAAACTAAGAAATAGTAAGATATTCAAGAAGCTGTGGGACTTTTGTGTCATTAAAAATGCTCTACTTTTCAAATAAGTATCTATCTTCATTTTCGTGATAAGACGTCAAATATCGGGATTGCCTTATAAACTCTTAAATCATGAACCAGCCAAAATCTTTAACAAGTGTTTCTAAAACTAAATAGCAAAAACGAAATATTTTCTTGGATAACGTATATATCGATGGTTGAGCGCACAAAAGTGATAAGTCAAAAATTTTAAATTCTCAGAATGTCGATTTTGTTTTTAAATTTCAATACATTTCAGTACAAAACACTAATTTCAGCTGTATACCGAGCAGCATCCATTGGTTATGCATTTTCATGAAATTTAAAGAAGGTAGATATAATGTTGATGATTTGGAAAATGCAGTAAACCTTTTTTTGTCAAAAGGTCACTTATCACTTTAGTGAGCTTTACCATCGATATATAAGCTGGAATAATTTTTTGATAACTGAGTAAATTATTTTTTTTTTTACAAGAAACTCAAATTTCTTCTTTCCACTAAAATTGAGCGAAATTCCACTTGTTGCTAGTAGAATTCAGTTGAGCTATTTTTTCTTATTGAATGTAAATTTTTTTCCTTCCGTGTGAATACTTTCAAGTTATATTTTCAAAGTTTTACTTCAAAGTTATATTTTCCCTAATCGCATCGTGGAATTGACATTACAATGATAAATTCGCCATTTCAGCCCTTGAAAGGATTTTGCGAGCTTTATTTGTTCAATTGTGTTGTGTGTGTTATTAAATATTTGCATACGATTGACCGAGAACTGGACCCACATGTTTCATGCCGACTCTAAACGGCTCTCAAGAAGCTTTACATGGCATTATTTACTCTGTGAGGTTTGCCCTTATCTGCAGAGTGATGACGGTCAAACAACAAAACACTTTTATTAAAAAAAAACTTTTGCCGAGCTGGAAACCTTAGACGTTTAAAAACAAAAAACAAATTGGCCATTTCAGCCCTTGAAAGGACTTTGACCGAGCTTCTTATGATCAATTGTGTTGTGTGTGTTATTAAATGTTTGCACACAATTGACCGATAACTGGACGTACATGTTTTATGCCGACTCCGAACGACTAAAGTTCATGTTCTCTAGAAGCTTTACATGGCATTGCTTACTCTCTGAGGTTTGCCATTGTCTGCAGAGAGGTGGTGACCGATCAGAAAAATTTTTTCTTGAAAAAACTTTTCGCCACGGCTGGGGATCGAACCCGGGCTCCGAGCATGCTAGGCCACACACTTAACCTGCATGCCACGGTCACCACGGTTAGACGCTTAACCTGTTGATAAAATTTAAGTACATCCTTTCTGCCCTGGTACACATTTATTTTCTCACACTTAACCATTGCTCGCGTTGTAACTGATTGCAGCATCAATATATATGCGCCGCGACACTCCTGGTCGTATCATTGGTGCCGAGGTTGCGGGCGCCGGAAACTAATGACTTCCTCAGCAGCAATGAATATGGAGTGGGATATAAGCGCCCAAAGCGTGTCAGCGTCATCGAGTACTTAGGTTGATTAAACTTAACCGAGAGTTGAGCGGAGTAGGCCCCGACAGTCCATTGTGACTACATTCATGTACATGATGCAGATCTTGGCTGCAATAAAATAATGGTCAATATTGACCCCCCCCCAAAATGTGTGTACATCCAATTCGTTTCGTGCCTTCAGTAAATCATAACATGATCAATTTGGTTTTTCATTTTTTAATCCTTGTTCGAAGTGGTGACTGAACTGGCTAACAATTTAGCCAAAGATGCCTTCTCTTCCGACCCTCGCGTTGAAATTGCCGAGGTCTGAAATCGGGTCGTGGGCCGGGATTAAGATCAGTAATCATAACCGTCCTCTAAAATTGCATAGAAAGTGTGCTTGACAGCATCGACCGTTTACTCTGTCCATATTTTGGGATGATAATCTGAAAATAAGTATTGCATTTCAAAGCAAAACGTAAAACTTGCATTCCCTTAAGTTTATATAATCATCTCAATCATGAAAAATTTTTCCCTCGGTATTGAAAATGGGAGTTTCTGTTTTTAAGGTAAAGCAGAGGAAAATTTTTAATGCAAATTTCTTCATCAATCGTCAATATTCATAAGTGTAATGAAAGAAATTGTATGTCTTTTTTTGCTATCTTTAAAATGTAAACTCCATTTTCTAATTCCGAGGGATAAATTGTTCATGATAGGCCAGGGGCGCAACCAGAAATTTTTTTGGCGGGGGTTTTGTCAAATGTCGAGCTCATATATGAAAACAATTTTACGTTATTATAGCGGATGTGATGTTGCGGTTAATGCGTCCTATAATTGCAGTTATGTCTCCTTGTTCAATCTTCAGGTGGGGCAAGGTACATATTTATTTTTTTCAAAGGCTTCATATCATAGCAATAAGTTTCAACAAGATTAAAACAAATATGTTTATTTATTTTGTTTTCTTAATAAAGAGTGATTTTTTTGCTAATAGTTTTTTCAGTGTCATTTTTTGACACCTCACGCGTGATTCGAAATTCGATCATTACGGCAATTTAAAAGTTGTCATAATCGACCCACCGAACAGGTCATTCAAGGTATCGTGATCAAATTTCGCACCAGATTCACTTTATTAGACATCAATCCACCAACCCATAGGCGAAGACTGCCGAGTACCGGAAGAATATTGCTGCTGAATTGGTCAGTTTCAATGAAGATTACGATTTGCAATTCGTTGCCGTTCTCAACAATTGGGCTTGTGTTATTCGACCACCTGGAACATTTTACGTAAAGACCTCGGTATGAAACCATACAAAAGTGCGTACAGCTGGTGCAAGAACTTAAGCTGGGTGACTTACCACAACGTCATTTGTTTGGTGAATGTGCCTTAGAAAAATTGAATGGAGATCAAGTTTTGTATTCAAAAATTGTCTTAACTGCCGAAGCTTATTTTTGGATCAATGCTTACGTGATTACGTCAACAAACAGAATTACCAAATTTGGTCTGAAGGGCAGCCAGATTCAGTTGGCTGCTAATGCACCCACAAATATGCACTGTTTTGTGCGGTTTGTGAGCCGGCGACATCATTGAATCGTTCTTTTTCAAAAATAATGAAAATGGCACTGTTACAGCCAAGCAAGGAACTGTACGATGGTCACCGACTTTTTTTTACCCTCAAATTGGAAAAGTTGGACTTATTTGATATGTGGTTTCAATAAGATTTCAATAAGAGCATTTTCAAATAAATATTTTACTAACTATTGCAAATATTCGTTTTTTTTTTAAATTAAACGCTTCAAAAATCGCCCTTTATATCAACTGAATTATTTAAGTCAATATAGAATAACGTAATCTTGTCCGTTGTCAAAATTTGATCTCTCCCTGAAAAAAAATTAATTTTTTAACTCATGCCATCACGTTCGTGCAACGGCCGAATTAGAAAAAAAAATATTCGTTTTTATGCTGTTCAGCCTCTGTACTGTCAAAATGTGTTGCAAGCTTCCGTTGTACTGCCGTTTTACGACTTGTTTCTTACATTTTGAGTTGAGTCACTCAACACCTACATAACCGAAGAAATTTCCTTCAAACTCGTTATTTTATGTCGTAATTTTTTGAACGCTTACTAAATTCCCAAACCCAAATTCTTTGTGGGAATCAAGTATCTAGTGAAGCCATATGATAAAATCCCTCTTTGGAAAAGTGTCGTGAAGACATATCCTTAAAAAGATATTATTTCGATAGAATTCAGCATTTCAGCATTCAGTATTCCCGCTTATTGGTATAATTTTAATATATCACTAAACAAAAACGGGTGAACAGAAGAATAATCAAACCAACACATTTTTTTTTCTAATAAGCCCTTATATCATAAAACAAGATAATATTTGGCAATTTAGAAAAATTTTGAATGAAGCAGATTCCGGAAAGTATGATAATAAATTATGAATTGTGAATTATTTTTTTTCTAGTTTCGGAAGTCAATCAGAATAATGTTTTTACTGAATCACATGACTTCACTATAAACTTAATTCCTGCCGAGTTTGGTTTGGTTTTTAGTAAAAAAAAATTAATACAGAAACAGGACGAAAAATTAAAATTGTAGAGGAAATTTCCTCAATTATTTCGGTGGCGAGTCAGATTGTCCTTAAATTCAGGCTTTATTATTTTGTATTACAAAGCTTAAGTTTTTCCCAAATATTTCAGCCGCCTAAGTGATAAGATTCTATGCTAAAAATTGAAAAGATAACTCAAATCGAAATATTGTCGATAACCCCTAATAGTGGACAGAATCAGAACTTAACAAAAACTTAACAACACCCAGAAATTACAAATCAACGAGAATTGAATTGAAATATACATTTGGGGTTTTCACTCATTTGATAAGACGTGTGATTACTTTTTTTGTATATCACTTTGATAGGATCCTATTTTGCTTGGTACTACAATAATTTTTTGTGGGAGTGGGCTTAAACCCCGAAACCTCCCCCTTTGGTATATGCAGATATATACATTAAATTTATTTATTGTTTACTAAGCCTTTATAATTTAACATAGATAAACATAAACAACATTTGACACATATTTATTTGTTTTCTAATAATCTGAGTGAGTAGATAAGTAATAATGAATTGTTACATACTATTATATATATGTAGTTATATTTAAAGTAAGTTGATACACTCGCTAACTTATTATCTACGCTTTCATAACGTAATTTTCCTGACTTTCATCTACCAGTGAGAGATTTACATATAGTTCTTTGAACCTAAGTCTGGATTAAAAACTGTTGCTGCGGTTACTTAATGTAGGGTTTATCAAATGTAGTTTATCGTTGTTATTGTTAATGTTGACACTTTATTGGCTTGCATTTAAGTAGAGCTCTACACTGCACTGTACATCGCTAGGGAAGTCTGGTTTGCTTATCACAAACTTTACTAGCAGAATAAGGTTTTACTAGCAGAATATTAGTTTAGTCAATAATCATTATTTTACAGGCAAACATTGTTTGTATTCTTTTGTATGTTCTTTTGTATTGCATTGTCGTTGTTGACTGCCTGTAGCTAACCCATTTTATTATAATTGTTTACAATTGCGTTGGAACTAAATTTATTGTTAGACCTCGAGTCTTGATTATGAAAATTGTGATAATTATGTAAACACGCTTTGACGCTCACTTCATTTCGAGTCAGCCTGTCCGTTGGGTGCTCGCTTTTCTTTCTCTTTTTAAATTTTTATTTATAATGTGTACAAATAAACAATTTTGTACTCCTTATTTACCGTCAGCCTATCCAACCACAGACGTATTATTTTTCTTATTTTCTACATTTCGTCTTGAGATTAAGTGCAGTTAGCTGTAATCTTCCGTCAATGCTATGCATGAAGTTGTTTGCTTATTTTTTTTTGTGTAAATCTGTCAACATTTCATTTAAATTTAGTGCGTTGAAAAATATTGAACTGTGACATTTTGGAATAGTAATATTTGAACAAATGTCGGACACACAACAACAAACAACTTTTTAGTTCAATACGATTTGAAATGTTTTGCTCGCTGTATTACATTTAGTTAAAGTGTACATTATTTAAACATTGACACACATTTAACTGTATGTATGCAAATATATATATCTACATTGAAATAGATCAATTAAATAAATGCGCTTTATTTATGTAGAAATCGACTTTTGATCAAAATTATATTCAATTGAATTGAAATTCAATGACAAATTTAAACTTTGCCAAATAGTAACAAAGAAATCGGAAATACATTCAGTCTAAACATTCAATTCCATCTATTCAATTTTATAAAGTGAATAAATTGATATGCAACCAACTCACATTAGTACATACAGTACATAGATTTTACATAGATGTCTCTGTCATAAGTTAGGTTAAGTTAGGTAAGAAGGGTCGTGCACCTCTGAGGTTCTCCTGTCCTGGGAACCTTTTGATCCATTAGGAATTGCTTATTTTAATATTTTTTAAACCATTTAGGTTGTTGTACCCAATTAATCTTATTCCTTTTTATTCTCGTTCACCGAAACCATCCTGTGCTCTTAGTGAACTTCCATGTCTAAGTGGTGTGTGTTAGATTTTACGGCAGTTAACGCTCTGATGACCGCTCGAATATCTGACAGTAGCGCCATGTATGCTACTGTTGTATGCTTTGCTTAGTGCAGGTCATTACACTAGTGCACTATATGACATGATCGGAGGCATTACCTCAATGTAAAGCCATAGGAGGATTTTTGGCTTAAGACACCATCTCTTGCCGAATGCTTTTTTACAGGCGTAGAAGGCCATACAGCTCTTTTTGACCCTTTGTTTAATGTTTAGTTTCCAGCTGAGTTTCTAATCTAGTGTGACTACCAGATATTTAGCACAGCTATATAAAGAAAGTGTATAATTGTATAAACGCGGTAAATTGAAGTACGCACTTTGGTTTTTGTGGTGAACAAAACCAGTTCTGTATTTCTGGAATTCACTTCTAGACCGCACCCGGCAGCCCAATGGCTGAGTTTATCCAAAGCTCCCTCCATAATCTCACTGAGTATGTGAGGAAACAGACCTGATACCATAACAACCACATCATCCGCATATGGGCATTTCCGCAGAAAAGTCTACCGTGACCAAAAAATTAAAAGTTAACCAACATTTTTTTTACTTGTATTATTAAAGAGAAATATTCAAAATTTATTTAATTGAAGAGTTAAAATTTTTCCCATGTTGCGTTCGCAAGATATCAGGCTACCAAGTTAAAGTAAATGTTTCGGTCAGTTTTGTTTATTTCTATGAGCATTTTCGCTTTAAAATTTCCATTTCTAAGACTAATTGTGCAATTGAACTCTTATGCAAAACTTTTGCTACAACAACAACCAACCGCAAAATAAGTGCAAAAGAGCAAACAAATATCAATTAACGGTAAAATTTTGATTTGCTTTTAATGATATTCTGAGGTAACGTCACGCCAGACAAAAAAGCATTTAGTTTTATTTTTTCTACTCTGACGTTCAAAAGTGCGTGAAATTTTAATAAATTTTAATAAAGTTAAGTAAATTTTATAAAAAAATCGTGACGAAGAAAAACCGTTAATTTTATAATAAATTTGAAAAGTGAGTAACGTCACGCCAAATTGCTCGAAGTTAACCTGATTTCGTTACTGAATTTGGTTGCAGGTATTTAAGTGGAATTTTTTTTCCCAACTTCTCATGGTCAATGGGGTAGGAGTTAAAAAAATATAATATACCAGCGGATGTTACCCGGTGTTACTCGGGGTTGCGCCTTGAGCACAGGAAAAGTACGATTTTTTAAACTGTTCTCATTTTAACATTTTTTAGTTTTTCCCCTTCCCTCCGTCAAAAGTGTGTAGTCTTATTTCCGTAAAACAGTACCTGCCGGTCATATTTAAAAAAAAAAAAAATACATCTTCAACGTCTAGATCTGATATCTGGGTTCTGAGGACAATGGTCACGTAGTTTGAAAAAGTTATTTCGAGAACAGCGAAAAGTTTTTCTTAGCATTATTTAATATGGATTTTTATCTCAAAAACAAAATTCTAATTTTAAAAAATCCTTTTGGGATCGATTCGATTTTTGGATTGCCTTTGTTCAACTTCGGTTATGGTCGATACTGTTCGGTTGATTTTTGTTCATATTAATATAGTTTCTGCTCGTATTCGTTAAACTTATTTTGATTCATTAGTCTTTGGTTCTTGACTTCGTTTGCCTTGATTCCTTGATTTTTGTCGAATGAACTTTAAGAATCATAGAATCTATTTCAGTAACAGATACAAATGTTTACCAAGTTTCATCGAAATCGGTTCATCCGTTTTTAAGTTTTTAAGGAAGTTTTTAAAATTTAAGTAGCCTCAATTCCATTGCAATGTCAAGTTATTTCACGTACCAAATTTAAGTATAATCGGTCAAGTCATTTGAGAGTTATTGAGTCTTAAAAATGCACTACTTAAAGCGCCCTCTTGCGGAAATCTTTGGAATTTTTATAGCCTATGTTATATCTTGGGCGCAGTTGAACCTTCATACCAAATGTCATTGACATCAATTCAGGTGCTTAGGAGTTATTATAGAGTGACACGCCCACATACTTCCGCAAACTTTTTACCTATATTTTATATTGGGTGCAGTTGAACCCAAAATTCCCAAATCATACAAAATTTCATTGAAATCGGTCCAGGCGTTTAGGAGTTATTGAGTCTTAAAAATACACTACTTAAAGCGCCCTCTTGCGGAAGTCTTTGGAATTTTTTGTAGCCTATGTTTTATTTAGGCGTTTAGAAGTTATTATAAAGAGTGTCACGCCCACATACCTCCGCCCACTTTTTTACACCCCCTATGTTCTTTCTCTCTATCAAACGTACTCGGTGTAAAAATTTCAGCTCAATCGGATTGTTATAATTTTTTAACTTAATATATTGCTACTTTATTACTACGCAAATAGTTTTTAAAACTTAGACTTCTTCATTCTTTTTTTTTAAATTTTTTCGTACAAAACGTACATAACGCCAGTTTGGAAATGCCCATATGCCACTGTCTTAATACCACGGATGTTGAGTAGATTGAGCAACCCGTTCATAGCTATGAGACAAAGAAAAGGAGAAATCATCTCTCCTTGAGGTGTTCCTCTATTTACATATCTAATAAATAGTCTGTTCCCAAGATCCGTCTGGATAACTCTTGTACTGAGCATCGACTCAATTCATTTCTTCACAGGTGGTTCCATACCCACCTCGGTAAGTGAGTCACGGATGGTATCTACACTGAGAAAAAAACACATACCTTGCTCCGGTAAAAAATTTCTCTATTTTTGATAATAGCAATTTTCTCTTTTTCAAATAAAATTTTCTTCAATTAGAATAAATTTTCACATTTTCGAAGAAATATTTCTTTACTTCTAAGAAATGGAAATATTTCAATGTCTCTAATAATGATAAGTATTTTTCTCGCACAAAAAATTTCTCATTTTTAGAGAAATTTTATTGAAAATGAAAAACTTTTCTTATATTTTAATAAAAAATTTACTATGAGAAGTATTTTCTTCAATAATAACAAATATTTTCTCAAAAAAAGAAGTATTTTTCTCTAAAAACGATATATTTTTCTATTTCATGGAAGCTTTTTATCATTTTTAGAGAATTTTTAGTATCGTAATTAGAGAATAGCATTCTCTGGAGCAAAGTCTATACCATTTTTCTCTAAATATGATGCCTTTTTTATCATATTCCGAGACACTTTTTTCTGAGTGTATGTGGATGTTGTTAAAAAGCTCCTTCAATATCAAGAAAGGCAGTTAGAGTGAATTGTTTGAAATGTAGGGATCTCTCTAATCAGATGGTGCCAAGTCTGGTGAGTGAGCTGCATGGGGCCACACTTCCCACTTGAGTGCTTTCAATGTTTCCAGAACCGCTTTTGCCGTATGCGACCGAGTATTGTCATGCAGAAAATTTACTTTGTACTACCTACTCTGATACTCGGGGCGTTTTTGGACCATGCCATTAGGTTTTTTACGGACCTTTGTTTGACCTTAGTGTATGTCCGACGCCATCAGGTAGTTTTTGTACTTTATAGCTCCTTAGGTTATAAAATTTTTTAATCCGTTGAACACTTGACTTCGATGTTCTCGCTTTTGCTGCCATATCACGAACCGAAGTGCCTGGATTCTGAGTAAACAACCGCTTAACGTTCTGGGCCACCGCTTGGTTCACTGGACCACTTTTTCTCCCTGACCCTGGCGTTTTTGATAAAGGGGTAAGCTGTTTGTATCGTTTTATGGTTCTTTCGACAGTTTTTACGCACACGCCAACTTCCTAAGCGATCTTTTTGTACGTGGTGTTTGGATTTTCCAGGTATTTGCAAATAATTGCTTGCCGCTTTTCTTCTTGTTGAGACGACATCTTTTCAGTAGTTCTTTTATTTAACTAATGAATATTTTTTTTTAATCTACAATATTTATACTTTATTTAGGTACCAAATATGTTGCTATGGAGGTAACACTTTTTTATAAATAACCTAAATACAAAAGGACAGTTATTTCTGGGACAGTCTTTAATAGACCACACAGTTTTGGTCCCACCAAACACAGAGCATTGTCTTCTTACTGAAGCGATTGTGTCTTGCAGTCGATGTGGATGGTGCGCCTGAATCTGCCCATGATTTTCGCATAAGGTTCTCAAAATATATCCACTTTTCAACCCTGTGACGATGCGATGCAGGAATGACTTCCTCTTGTACCGTTCGAGCAAGATTTTGCATGTGGTTTTTCGTCTCTCCATCTGCTTGTCATTCAATTCCTGCAGTACTCATCTTCCGACCTTTTGATTCTTTCCCATCTATAGTAAAAGAAGAAAAATGGCTTGTTGCATAATGCCGGCAATGAAAATAATGTCGAGGAAACTCGAAATTTTTTAAATTTTAAAAACCGAAAATAGAAAATATAATCCAGCTTTTTGCAAAATCTTAAAAAAAAATCTTTCCTGCCAGCTAATGCTGTTTTTAGTTGGATTTTTGGATTGGATTTTTTTCTATATAAAATTATACTTTCGTTACTATTATCACCGAGACATCTAATAAGCGATTTCAATATGAGTGAAACATGCTTTGTTTACATAGTTTAAATGCAGGTTTATGACTGTATATTTACTTCGTCATGACATACTGTGGCGAATTTAAGAAATTCCGTCAAATATCATTTTTCGCATTTTATTGCTTCGAAAACCTAATGATGATAAAAATCCAAATTTATCATAGGTGAAAGGGAATTGAAAGGTACATTTCCATTTTTTTGTACATTTTTATTTCTTGCATACTTTTTTGAACTATCGTGTAGTATAACTTTTGAACGATGCAACATTTTTGCACAAAAAACTTTCATTTTACTCACGAGCTAATAAAAGTAATGATTAATCGCAAAAGAAAAGAAAAAATCCATCACTTTCAACCAGGCATGCACGTTAACGTTAATTTTAACGGTAACCGAAATATTTTTTTTGTTTCGTTGAAACGAAATAAAAAAATAACGTTAATTCAAAAAACGAAAAATATTTATTTCGTTTCGGAGAAAACGATATAAAATTTTTTCGTTTTTTTCCCAATCAACCGTTGAAAATAACTTTAATTTCAACAAAAAAATTTCGTTTTTTTTTTATCAGAAGAAATTTTTTTTAGCATAGGAGAAAATTATAGAAAATTTTTCGTTTTTCAACGAAACGAAATTTGCTTTGATAACCCCCTAGCCACACGTGCCAGTAACAGTTCGAAAAACTCAATACATTCTCACTTTTTCACTAATACACTCACACTTTGACATCGACAGCCAGCACTGGCAGTCCACTGGCAACAACTTTTACAGAGACAGTGAATTTTGACAACCGCAGACAGTGGAATCAAAATAGGAAAAACAGTGTTGCGTTTTCTCCCTATACTATTCCAACTTGAAGTATGTATTTTTTTTTCATGCCTTGTAGTGAAATGAACATGTAATTATTTTAATTACCATTGTTTAACACATAAAATATGATATGAAAAAGTTGTTTTTTTGAAAATATTTTAATAAATATATTGTAAATATTTGAAATCAACATAGCTTTTTCCCCATTTAAGTTTTGTGCTGTTTTGGAATTAAAGGCATCACTGAATAAAAGTAAACAAAAGAGGAAAATTATCGCATTGTTGCTGGAACCTTTGACTTTTGCAAATGAACTTTCACTACTACGTGTGGCCGTAGCGTAATTTGTTGCTTATTTCGAAACATTTTCGAAATTAATACATATTTTCCACTGGCAAGACATTACTTTCACGTGTGGCTGCAGGGTAAATTTTGAACGTTATTTAAAAAACGAAATAATTTCGATAATTTATTTTTCGGTTTCAACGAAACGAAAAAATTTTGTTGATTTCGTTGTGCATGTCTGCTTTCAACTTTTTCGACACTTAAAAAATAAGGTTAACGATAGTAAATTGCACTATTTCTTTAAAATGTACAATGAAATTATTTTTACTTCGGTCAAATCGAAGATGATACCTTACTTGTCTACATTATTTTCCTTCGAAACCAGTATATATCCATATTAAAGTACCGTTACAAATATGTATGTGTATCTATCTACAATTATACCTTTTTCATTGCCAAATTCCTCAAATAAAAATAAATGAATTTTTAAAAATTTTAAACGCGAATGCCCCTTAAAAAAATGCATAAATTCATTATTTCTTCAAGAAAAAAAAAAAAAAAACAACTCAAATAGCTCATTTACACACAGCTCACTTACTTTGTGTACTGCTATTGCTTAGTTATTGAGCTGCAATCGAAGTTTGACCTTTCACATTGTGTTTCAATCGAGTTGTTCTATTTTTAGAATTATAACGCTGTTTGTTTAGAACATTTTTTGTATGAACGTATCTCCAAATATTTTCAGAAACTCATAAATAACTAACATTTCTTAAGTACAAAATATATAAGCTAGAATTATTATCCATTCCCACCACCTTCAAAAATCAGCACCATCATAAATTTGCATTTTTCTCTTCTATGCGAACATTTATTTTTTTTTCACTTGTCCAAAGTCATGATGGTGTTGATGAGTTAAACTGGTTTCACGTTACTTATTTGTAAATTAATAACATCATGAATCGATTAGTTGTCGGCTATAAAACGCAGTTTCAAGTCAACACTTTGCCATTAAATCTCGTATTTTTCTCATTTTCATTTCATTCAATAAAAATTTAATATTCTTGGCAATTTTCTTTACTTTATGTGGGTGTTATTTTTCTTAATGGTGCTGCTGATGCTGATGCCTGCGTCACAGGCACGACGTTTAACGCGCTGTGAACTAGCGGGTGCTCTTTATATACTAGATGTTCCAAAAGTCGATTTACCGCTGTGGATCTGCATAGCCTTGTATGAGAGCCGTTATAATACACATGTCATAGGACAGCGTAACGCTGATGGTTCCAATGATTATGGCCTGTTTCAAATAAGTGACCGATACTGGTGTCAACCGGCGAATGAAACTGATTACTTTAATTTTAATGAATGCAACGTAAACTGCCCGGAACTCATTGCAGACGATATCAGTCAGGCGGTTGTGTGTGCACGTCAGATACAACGCCAGCAAGGTTGGACAGCATGGACGGTTTATGAGACGTTCTGCAATGAGACGATGCTGGAGGCGGTGGATGATTGTTTTGAATAATCGTGTGTGTTTTGTGTTATAAATTACAATTAACAGAAAAAAAAAAAAAAAAAAACAAAAGATAAATGATCATTATAAATGAAATTTTATTTTCCCATTAATGTAGTAAATTCTTACAAAACGAGTGCGTCTTTATTGGAGTTTCCATTTATTTTTTATGCTAGAGTTCAGTTTTGTTTGAACAACATCATAACTGATGTCTCAAAACTTAATGAAGCTCTAGTTTAAAATCATAAATATGATAAATGTAATAATATATCATTCAAAAATCTATGAGCGAAATTCGACCACGAAACTTGGTATTAGCCATTAATCTGTCATAATTATGATGAAGTATCAAAAAACCATTTAAAAACTACAGTTTCAAAACTAAGAAGGCGACAAATGTTGCCAGCAATTAACATCGAAGTAAAAATGGGTGGCATTGGACATTTGGTCATGCCTCATTGGGAAGATACACTATGGGACAAAATTGCAATTAATAAGGTTAGGTCAGGATGACGTCTCTTATGAGACACACATAGGCCAATTAGGCCCGTTATCATGCCAGGGGGTTAATTATTTGCCTACTCTATTTGAACCAGTTGGAGCTATAAATAAAGTTTAGTACAGTCTGTAGACCGAAGTTTCTTGAGAGACCATCTATGTCACTATAAAACCCAAGAAAAGGTGGTGGTTTTTAGCCAGCGCTGGGCATGTGCAGGGAAGATGTGTTGCTGATTTTTCCTGCTCATCTCTGCAGCTTCTGCAGAAATCGTTATGGAGGATGTTTAATTTTCGGGCGTGGTTATCGATTAAGCAGTACCCCGTTAGGACTAAAAAGTTCGTTTGAATTTCTATAATAAAACATTTTCAAATGATCTTTTAAAACGTTCGTTTGATATTTTAAAATGAATATTTTAGAAGAATTAGTAGAATTACAAGCAATTTCTAATTATTGCTTATTGTATACCAATTATTTCCTTTTCTTCGGATAAAGTATTGGTAGTACCGGCTCGAGCGAGTCCATCTGCTTTGCAGTTTCCTGAAAAGTCTCTATGTCCGGATCCAGGATCCAACATAGACAGATTTTGAGCTGTTCTGCCATCTCATTTAGAGATCTGCGGCAACTTAGGACTGTTTTTGATGATACTTTAATAGATTCCAGGGCTTTCAAAGTGGCTTGACCGTCAAATAGAATGCAAATATCCTTAGCTTATACAGTAAATAAAAAAAAACTTTTACAGTATGCTTACTAATGTTTTTGCTACATTATCTCCGAAAATATATACACCAACCATATAAAATAAAATGGTAAAATATTCGTAATTTTATTCTCTTTTCGAGTAGATTCAACACAATTATGAAAATATTATATTCCTAAAAAAATTAACAAAAAACAAAAAAAGACACATTTCATGAAGCCAAAAAAAAACTTGTACACTTTTCTTATAACGCAGGTACCTTACCATCTCTTCATGTTAGGATAAAATACCGTTATCAATTCCAGTTTTTTTCATTTGTAGTCGCCACTTGAAGTTTGTTCCTAGTATGTTAAAAGTTTACATGCAAATTTAAACGAAAAACAAAGAAAAAACATGATTCGAAAAACATCTTCAATAGAAATGAAGAATTTAATTATAAAACTTTGGAAATAGAAGAAGAGATTGAGGAATATTGGTGAAATGGTTAAAAACTGCACTCTACGGTTTAATATATTATTAATATGTGAAAATGTGAAAGAAAAATGGGTTTTTAAGTAGAACAACTGAAGTGGAAGGCAAAAACAACATGCATCTCTTTAAACGCAAAGGAAAATGATTCAAATAACACGGTACAACATTCAAAAAATCCCAAGGGGTTTCTAACCGGTTTCTTAAGATTTTGGGTTTGCTGAATCCGAATCTTAATCAGAATTTTCGGGCCACCCTAGGTTTTTGAGATACTGGGAAGGCAGAACCCTAACCCCCTACTGTTAATGAAATCAATATGACCGACCCCCATTACTTTTTTGAGAGGAACATTTTTTGCCTTGAAACCCATCCCCTCCGACCCCTCCGTATGGGGGATTCCATACAAATTTTATGATTTTTTATATTGTTTATATGAAAATATTATTTGAAAGAAAAAACAAATTTTATTAATTTTAATTTATTGGAATACAAAAAATTTGCTTGATTTAAATAAAAATGTTCATATTAAACATATATAAAAATCATAAAATTTGTATTGGAGCCCTCATTGTTAGGATGAGTATGGGTCGGAGAGGATGGGTTTCAAGGCAAAAAATGTTCCTGTTGAAAAAGTAATGGGGGTCGGTCATATTGATTTCATTAACAGCTGGGGATTAGGGTTCTGCCTCCCCTGTAGCTCGAAAACGTAGGGTGACCCGAAAATTCTGACTTCAGATTCGGATTCAGCGGCCCCAAAATCTTAGGAAGCCGTTGGAACCTCTTGGGATTTGTAAAAACTTCAGTTTTGTTGTTCAGTGTAATCAACGAAAATTCGAAAATATCTACAGTAGATGTAGCAAAGTAATTAAATTCACGCGGTATACAATTCACAAAAAGTACAAAAAGTAGTATACTTTTTGCATTCGGAAAACTTAAGACGTTAAACATCCTGAAACTGAGCCACTGTTACCAGCACAAAACCCAATAGGCAATTAAGCCAGTGCTCTTCAGACGAAGGCCTGCATTGACTGCTACTTTTGAAGACCAAACACATCCTTTCCTCGCTGCTCTTATGAGCCCTTCTTGAAGGCCTTCTTTTTCTGCACAAAAGGCAGCAACACCAAACTTTTTTCCCTTCAAAGACTAACTTTTCATATACTTCAGGGCAACTTTTTCGATTAAAGTCAAAATATATATCAGTTTAAAAATATGACATAATAATGGCCCTTCTTACTGCTGTATCAAAGTTTATAAATTGAAATTAATCTGACATAAAAAAACATAGAAAAAACATAGAATTTATAAAAAAAAGATACAGGTTTAAAAAAAAATATTTTTTCAATACTTTTTGTTTACCCCCTTCTTTTAGCCATTCTTAAGAAGTGCTTCTATCAGGCCTAAAAATGCCATAAAGTTCTTGTAACATACACTTTTTTCGCGAACTGTGTGTGTTGCAATAGCCAGCGCCCGTGATAAGCCCGGAAGTCTCTGGGAAGGTTCATACCAAATGACCAATTTAGTGCTTGAAAGAACTTTGATCGAGCTTCTTATGATCAATTGTGTTGTTGGCGTGTTGTGTGTGTGCCAACTGAGAAAGACCAATGTTTATGTTCTCAATAATAATTACATGACAATGTTTGCACTCTGAGGTTTGCCATTGTCTGCAGAGAGGTTACGGCCGAACAGAAAAACGTTTCTATTGAAAAAACTTTTGCCTGAGATGAGGAATGAACTCTGTTTTCGTTGGCTCGCACGCACGCCACACACTAACCAAGCACAACCACGGCCGTTTACTTCACAAAAAAAATGACTGTTAATTTATTGCAATAAATTTTCCCACAACTGCAATGAAAACACATTTTTTCATGAATTTCTTCTTTTTCCAATTAAATCGAAATTGCTCTCATTTTTTCCCCCCTCTAAATTTGAAAATATTATTGTTCGTTTCATTGTTGTTATTAATAAATTTTTAAATTCGTCTGTAAAGCATTTTGCAGTCATTATTTTTGAACTAAATCAGTTAGTTCCAGATTTGCAGCATGGCGCAGTAAAGGGCTAAATAAAATTGTGGAATTTAATTGTATGCATAGTTTGCTTTAATGGCGCCTAAATTTGGTTTCTTTTTAGTGTGTGAATTTGAAATAATTTCACATTTTTACATATTAATTTTGTTTATGACACTTTGCATATTTTTTCAAAACAAAAAAACACTTATTAATGCAAAATTTAATTTTTCACTACTACTAATATTAGTTCTTGACTTAATGCCAACATAAGTTAATCAACTCAATTTAATCTTTGCTAAAAGCTTTTTTTTTTTTTCAACATCAAGATCTAGTTATTAGTTCATAATAATTATTAAAAACAAGTTTCGACTCCAGCTGGTGCTACTTGCTGTCAACGCCTTCGAATTTTCAAGTCATGATGCAAATCAATCGCAGGCTTTTTTAACGCAGGCTCAAAACTTAAATTTAGTCTAGTTTTGAGTTTAGAACAAACAGCGAGCGTCAACGCATTTATTATTCTATATTCTATATTTTTGTGTCTTAATTAATTTCAAAATGAAATCAAATCTTTGGCTGTTTTCATTGCTGCTTATGATGCAAATCTTAATCCACACATCCGTTGCTCGTATATTAAAACGTTGCGAATTAGTGCGTGAAATGCTAAAGCTAGGCGTGCCGACTGAAGAATTGGCCACCTGGGCGTGTATTGCGAAGTATGAGAGTAAATTCAATACAACTGCCATTGGTCGCCAGAATGGTAACTGGTCCAATGATTGGGGCATCTTCCAGATAAGTGATCGTTATTGGTGCGTTTCGTCGCCAAAAAGACGCTCCGACAATCACTGTCATCTTGATTGTCAACGCATGCTGGGCGATGCAAATTTGAAACAGGCAGTGAGATGCGCACAGCTGGTGAAGCAACGTCAGGGCTGGATGGCTTGGTCTGTCTATCGCGGGCACTGCAATCGAAAGTTGCCAAGTATAAATGAATGTTTTAGATGAATGAAATACAATATTGCAAAATAAAATATAACGTAAAACTTATGCATTTCTGTGTTGTTCTTTTTTAATTTTAAATGTATGCAAAATTAGCATGAAAACGATAGAATTTGTTAATGCAATTCTAAAGAAAAAGTCAATTTAATAAAGTATATTTTAGTTGGTTATTTACTAAATAACACTGAAATATTTATTATAAAAAAGCGGTTAAGCTGTTATTTCAATCATAAGACTTCTTTCAATTGGTTGAAGTTTATTTCAAATTATTTTTTTTCTTTAAAAAAATTTTAAATAATTTATAATTTGTTTTTATAATTTTTCGCAGAGTTCTTTCCGCTTGAATTGGTGGAATGAATTTCAAATTGAAATAAACAAATTATTTTATTTAAAATGCAAACGGCACTTCATTTGTGTGCTAATTTAAATTCAAAGTCAATTTAAAATAAAATAAAATTTGAATAAAGATTTAAAGCACAATTTGCACAAATAAACATAAGCATTTATAAAATACCCGTTTCAAATCATAGTTTTCAGCTTCCTCTTTCTTAAGGGCGTGGTAAGGGTTTCAGCGTAAAAAAAATGTTGTGAATTTTTTTAAGAGTATGGATTGAGCAAATTTCTTAAAACTTTTCGTGCATTATTTAGTGTACTTTTAACAAAATTCTGTAATTTTTCATCGGGAAATATTGAAAAACGAACCGATGACAGAGCTTTTCCAGATTCCAGAACGTATTATAAAAATAGCAATTTGCGGTATTCACTATATCTCGGTCGGAAATTATCTGAAATCAAAAACCATTAAAATTTAGTCAAAGTATCATCAAATTCTCCCCAATGTTCTTTGCTTATTTTTTTTCTTCGTTTAAATTTTAAGTGGCCATCAATTTTCCACGAAAAATTTCGAAATTTTGTGGGTGGAAAACCCTCAAATTTCAAATTTAGGAAAAAAAATTAACCTAAATGTTGGGGGGAGGTATTTTATATCTAGAAAATGTGTACCAAGTTTGAAATGAATCGGTCAAGTAGTTTTTAAATGGCAGTGAACACGGACTTCGAAAACACAACTTCTGGGAAAATTGCTTTAAAGTTTTGTTCACGTAGGTTGTTACGTTCGAGGTACACTTACTTAAAAATTCATATCTCCGTTAATTTACTCGGATAGACTTCAAATTTCTGAGAAGAAATTTCACCAATTCTTGAGATTTTATGCATTTAAAGAGTTAAAAAACCTAACCCCGCCCTTAAAGAATTCTCTATTCACACATTTTCATCTCAATGTGGTAATGACTAATTTTTTATTAAAAGAGCTTGCAATTTTGAAAGATTGGTTCATATATTTAATGAGGTGGGGTTTACAGGGTCTGAATACAAAATTATTATCTGGCATACCTATTTAATATTCTCCTTAAATCTCTAAACCTTTTTTAATTTCTGTTCTTTTCTGATCTGTTAAGCTTTACCTCTACACAAATTTATATTTCCATAGCAACCTAAAATAGTTACACAAAATAATATTTATAAATATAAAACAGATGGGCTGATTTGAATGATCTTTGAATTGTTGGATTTGTCCCCGCCCCGAATAAATAGCAGATCATCTATTAAATAAGAAACTTAATTTTATTATGATAACTCGGGAACTTTCTTTGTCGTCATTAAAGTGTTTTTGTGAAACATTTTTTTTTTTTCGTAAATTCAAGTTAATTGGCTATATAGGGTAATTAAATCAAGGTCCATTTTTCAATTGGGTTGTTTTTAGAGTCAAATGGCATGTCTTTATGACGTTTGTGTTTAGTATTTAATGCGCCTCAATCATGAATAGTAGACCGGATCATTCTTATATGGATACAAAAAATTTCCAAATTTAAAATGGATACAAAACGAAAGAAGAACTTAATTACTTTCCAACAATAACAATTCCACGTAAATCCAATAAAAAATGTGTCTTTTACAGCGGTTTTAAAAAAATGCCTTTTTAAAAATAGCAAAAAGTTCAATTTTTGATGGTCAATAAGAGTTATAATGAAACTAAATTTTAACAATTTTTTTATGTCAAAATGTTAGTATGAGTAAGAAGTTTAACATTTAAGAAGATTTGGGTATGCGTTCTGTGAAAAATAAAAAGTTACAAGCAAAAAACATGTTTTTTTTACCAAAAAGGACCTTCAGGAGAATCAAAATTGCTTCGGCGGTTTTTCTCCGATTTGAAAAAAAAGTATGCAGAAATCATTTTAATGAGTTCCTCTAACTTTTGAGACCGACCGACGGAATCTAAATTTCGATCCGGTCTAATGAATAGACTTCTGAATAGACTTCTGAACAACGTTTATTAATTGGGGAAACTTACTACCAAAATCAGTCATCAGAATCAGTCATCAGAATGTTATAGAGTTCTTCAACTTCATTTTGGTCGTTATGAACGTCCAACTGAACGCACTTATCGTAACACCATCATCAAATTACGAACCAATTTTACACTATTGGACATTCATCATTCGACCAGAGTGCCTAGATTCGACCGTAATTTTGAGAATATTGAGAGAGTGTTCGTGAAAAGAAGGAACAGTCGATTCGTCTAGACCCACAGAAATGGGTCAGAAATAAAAATTGGACCTACAGAATGGACCATTTAAGAGCTAGTCGTGGGCACCATTTGAAAGAAATAATTTTTAAACATTGAGTTGTAGGAAACGAACTATCATTCCAAATAAAGATTTGCAGCAATACATTGATGTTTAAGTATTTTAATTAGAAAACAAAGTAGGAAGCTCTTATTGGATCGCTCTAGATCACTTAGAAACTCCAATCATCATTAGGTTATCCAATGTCTTTTCCTTCCAACGGAAGTACGGTCTTCCTCGTCGTTGTTGACCGCAGCTGGATACCGAATCAAATACTTTTTTCGCTGGAGCGTTGTCATTCATTCTCTCGACATAGGTCATGCGAAGCTGCTCAATTTTAATACGCTTGACTATATCGATGTCGGTATATAGCTCGAGATTCCATCGTATTCGGTACTAGGCTTGTGCTAAACAGTTCCGAAGCTGGAACGAACCTGAAACGTTGCTTTTGTAAAGTGGAACTAGTTCGCGGGAACATGTTCGTGGAACTATGTAGTGCCTTTGCACTTTTTTACATCACATATTTATACATGTCCGCGGAACTATCTAGTTCCGCTTGCTCCATTTGATTGAACGAAAGCATGTGTCTCAAAATTAAATGAACAAAGCATTGCACACAACAAGAACGATAAATTGTCATCTTTCCATTTCATACATTAGTTCTTTCGTTCGCTCACAAACATAATCTTAGCACTTGTAGTCGATCACAAAAATCGTGTAAGACTTAATATGTAAGAAAGACATGTATTGATGTTCATATTGCGTAAGAAAAAAAAGCAATCATTGCAACCGGAACTGTTTGAACATGCTAAAAATTAATCGAAGGAACGAAATTAATCGGGAACTATACAAGTTCAGAACGACACATCTCTATTCGGTACTCGCCATTGATGTAGATTGGACCATAGATCCTAAAGTCCTTTCAGCAGTGCTGATCGATGTCCAGGTTTGTGATGCATTTAGTAGGGACCCGTCATTTAGTAGGACGGGATTATTGACGTCTAGAGCGTCAGTTTTCGAGAGTGAACTCAGCTTCTCAATTGCCTACTGAGCCGAAACTAATACCTGTTGGCAAGAGTTATCCTTCTTTTAATATTAATATTGATATCATTTGAGGAATTTAAGCTGGATCCTAGGTAAACGAAGTCCTTAACAACCTCAATGGAGATGTTGTCAACAGCGACGTGGTTTCTAAGACGCTGGGACTTTTTGTTTATTGACACAAGATACTTCGTTTTATCTGCGTTCACTGCAACACCCATTCGATTTGCCTCTTTTCTTATCCTGGAGAATGCTGCACTTACTTCGCGCGTATTTTGGCCAATGATGCCAATGATCTGTCATTTATGCCAGCAGCATAACACTCTTATCGAAAATGGTGCCAATGCGTCTCAGGTTAGCAGCTCGGATGATCTTCTCCATGACTATATTAAAGAAGTCGCACGATAAGGAATCACCTTGTCTGAAACCTCGCTTGGTATCGAACGGAGCGGAGAGGTCCTTCCCGATTTTCACTGCGCTGCTGGTGTAACTCAGTGTCATTCTGCATTGACGTATTAACTTTGCAGGAAGACCAAATTCAGATGAGGTGGAATATAGGTGACTCCTTATTGGACTGTCGAAAGCGGCTTTCGACAAAAAATGGTGTGTGTCGATTTTTTGCTGAAGGTCCAGTCCGTTGGTTGACGTTGGGCTTTAGTCTTTCACATAATACACTCGACATGACCCTTATATGCGATATTAAGAATGCTTATACCACGGTACTTTGCGCAAATTGTGGGATCGATCGCCTTTCTTGTGGATTGGGCAGAGCACACTGAGGTTCCAATCATCTGGAATGAATTCTTCCGACCATATTCTGCATAGAAAGTTGTGAATGCTTTTAAACAGAGCTTCGCCTCCGTTCTTAAGCAGGTCAGCTAGTAAGACATCGGCTCCTGCGGCTTTGTTGTTTTTGACCCCAGCTATAGCTGTTAAGACCTCGTTATAGTCGGGTAGCGGAACTTCCACGCTGTTGTCCAAAATTTGGGTTTCCGGGATATCGTCTCTATTGGCGAAATTGTTGTCAGCGACACCATTTAGAAGACTAAAGAAGTGTTCCACTTTCTGTCACTAGATTCCCATTTTCATCCTTGCAAGAAGAGGCTTCTTTCAAGATTTTTACTTTTATCAAAAATTGTTATCTCCATAACTTTAAAAAAATTACGATGAAAACAAAAGAAATAACTAATAGCCTTATTACGGTTCACAACACAACAGCCATTACTGTCTTCAATGTGTAAGTTGCTATTAGGATAGACAACAATACAACTGAATACATTCCACTGTTGTTTGTAAATGATAATGTGTCTTCAATACACTTATTATGATACACAACAGTTGTGTTGGATTGTCTTGGTATCTGTCAAAATTTTAAGATAGCTAATTTGGTGTTGTGTTGAATTAGCAACATGAATCCATCGAAGTCTTAACAAAATTAAGCGCTTCTCTTAATAAACCTGAAACTTTGGACTTAGCCTATCCAACCAAAAAAATCATTGTCGTGTACTTTTGATAGCTAATAGCCATCGGCAAGGAAGCACAGAGCAGCAGTAAGGTTCAGTATTGGTAGGATTGCAGTTGATTTTGTTTTTTTCTTGAGCTTGCCTGGAATCGCATCCTACAGAAAATTAAACAAATCTGTGCTTGGAACAGATGGACTCACAAGAGCAAATTCAATAGTATTTCCAAGTAACGTTCTTCAATGGATTGAAGTGGTCCCGAAGCCGTCTTCTATCTCTACCGATAGTCACATCTTGTTTATCGTCACCTCATAATAAATATGAGAAAAATATCCATCGCTCCCTCTTCTTTAATTTTAATTTTTTTCAATTTAAAACGAAAATTATTGTTTATTTTAATTTTTTTGACAGTGAACCCTGCAAACATTTGGAAGACGATTGGAAGATTAGATCATTTGGCGACGCGCTAGCGATTCACCTAAAGGTTCTTTGGAAGATTGATCGCTTTTCGATCGCCGAAGCGATGAATGCGCGATTCTCAAAAAATTTAAAAATCTTCCTTCGCTCATTCCGGCGATCGTTGGAAGATTGCTTTTAAAAAGCTCTCAAAATCTATCATTGTAATATGAAGCAGGCTCTGAAAAATCGTTGAAATTAATCAAAAA
Source organism: Tetanocera ferruginea (assembly GCA_958299015.1). Taxonomy (NCBI): domain Eukaryota; kingdom Metazoa; phylum Arthropoda; class Insecta; order Diptera; family Sciomyzidae; genus Tetanocera; species Tetanocera ferruginea. The sequence continues at coordinate 121,587,420 of OY282640.1, forward strand.
ATGTAACTTTTAAAAAACTTGATGAAACTGGGATAAAACAACATCTGAAGAGCCCGCTAGTTCAAACTTGCAACAACTTGTAACATTCAACAATGATGCTCTGCAACAAACAAAAACCCCTTCTGCCGAGATTAGATTAGATCCTCTCAGCGAATCGTTCGCGACTCTTCCTGGCGAATCGCCTAACACCCTTCCAGGCGCATCGCTTAACACTCCTCTCGGCGAATCGCTTTTATGGCCTCAGCTGCTTACATTCGGCGATTCCCGGAAGACTCTCAGAAGAGCTCGCCGGCGATCGTTTCATCTTTCTAGCGATTCGCTGGAGATTCTCAGGCGATTAAAAATGTTTGCAGGGATAATAGCTCGAAACTGTTGTGTCTTCTTAACTGTTGTGTCTACTCTATAGAAGACACATCAGTTTATTGCTGTGAACCGTAATAAGCCTATAATATTCTTATTATAAGTGAAAAAGGGTACCTTTAGCCAAAATTTCTAAGAAATCGAGAGCATGGAGCCAATCGCGACTTGTATTAGGCGTGGAATGGCCGATATGCTCTTTGCTCGTTTGTTTTTTTTTCAACAAAGAGGTTTTTTTAGCTGTTTATAGGACATCGCGATTAAAAAAGCGTATTTGTCCTTTTTTTTTAAATTTTTTTAATACTTTTTTTCTAAATGTAAAGAATTTCATATACTTATTAAAAATTAAAAATTGAATATTAATTGGTTTTAATTAAAAATTAATGCATTTTCATCGTTAATATTGATCAAATGGCAATTATTGCAACGAAGCTGTTTACATTTGCTTTCTGTTTGACGTGGGATTTCAGTAAGCAAAAAATGTTCCTTTCGAACAAATCTGATCTGATATTTTACAGGATGCTGACCACATGAGGAAAGTTAAGGTATCGCCTGGGGTCGAAATTCGACCAATTTATTGATTGACTATTTATTATTATATGCGAGATGGTTCAAATAAGTTCGAGGCTATAACTCTTAATTGATAGGAGGTATGAAGCTATTTTCTTCAAAAAAATTATTTTTTTATTATATTATTTTTTTCAAAAACAGAAAAACAACATTTATAAAAATTTAATTTTGTCAAAGAAATCATAAGGAGTAGACGTGATTTTTTGATGGCACGGACAGTTTATTAATTAAGTGTCAAGACAAAATAAATTCACCTAAAAGCCTAGACTTTGAAAGAAAATGAAAAATGCAATTTTGAGTTTTTGTTTTTTTACAACAAAAATCATTTTTATCCCATATGTTAAGAATAAATCAAATTTTGTGGTCTTTTTTTAAAAGGAATTATCTAAATATAAACAAAAAACAAAGGTATTATTTTCAAAAGTTTTTTTTAAGTTAGCTGATAAGACTTAAATACAAAAAAGAAATAAATGAAATCTATTCACAGATGGCGTAGATATTGGCTTCCTAATTTAGAACATTCAATTTGAGACAGTTTTTTTTTCTCGCTTAGCATTTGGCTGTAATTTGAAAAATTAGAACTTAGCTATAATTTTTATCGCATTTGAAAGAAAATTTAACAAACTTTCAGAAAAAATGATAAAATCAAATCACATGGAAAGTCAAATTTTTGAATTCAAAACACATTTTTTTACAAAATTTACAATTGACGAATGGATAAAATTACATTTTTTTAAGAAATTGTTACTTTTAAAAAAAATTCAAATTCGACCAACTCAAGAACTCTCTCCCAAATTTTCTCAAAAATGTAATTTCTCTCTTAGAAGGTTGGGAACCCCCTCTATCAGATATATCATTTATATATACATTGCAGTATGCATCTGGTTTATCTGCTATCTTAAAAACGGAAATTATTTTTTTCCAATTCCGTTTAAAAAATTTTTCATAATAGAGTTGAGTATCAGATTTTTAGGAAACAAATAATAATTAATTTAAATAACTTTTTATTAATAATTCTATTAATATTTATGGTAATAATACATGATCGATTCTTTGGCATTTAAAGCATACAATAATTGCACTCATGCAAAGCTTCTCTAGTTGATTCTCTTCATTTCAAAATAAAACACATAAGTGTTGTATAGTTCTGAAAGGAACGTTTAGATTAATTAATTCGAGTGGGTTGTTAGGCCAGTTGTCCGTTACTAATACAATATGAAAAATAAACAAAAGGTAAGCAATATTTCTTATATTCTGAAGAGTTTTCAAAGTGATATGATATGAACAACAATTTTGAATATTATTTGTTTTTAGCCTTCAATCCGCTTAATCAGAATTTAAAATTGTGCTGGCTGACACAAAACCACTTTAATTTCCGAACTTCTCAAAGCGTGTTCATTAGAGCATATCACCAAAACTAACCTATTTTTGACCCCGCCTCAATCGTTAGATATTTTGAAGACATTTTCGAAAAATATATTTTTTTTTTTAAATTGGTCCCTATGGTGCTATTTTGGTTTTTTCGTTATATCTTCGGAGTTTCTTGTTCGATCCGGAAGATTTTATATCTGTGTGTTTGTTGGTGTTAACCAAATATTTTCTGACGTTTTTTTTACCTCAAATGTTTTTTTTTCGACTGATTACACAATCGATCTTCGTTCCTACCATATTATCCTGCTCCAAATAGTCCAACAAATTAAAGCTTTGAAAAAATCATTATAACCATGGGAAGAAGTGAAATCGAAAAAATAGATTTTAGGAGCACTTCCGACCTATTTGCAAAGAATAACACTTTGGATCATAATAATTTTTTTTTTAATTTTTGGTCTGTATGATACTATCATACTATTCATACGGTCTAGTGATCATACTTGTATAGAAACCGGATCCATTTGCATGGAGAAAAAAATGTCAGCCGGACACCGACTCGGAGAAACTCCCAGGAAGTGGTTTTGATTCTCCTGAACACGTTTTTGGACAAAAAGTCAAGTTTTTGAGCATTTCACTATTTTTCTTAAGAATGATACCCAAGATAAGCAAAAACATTTAACAATGTTCATTTTTTTTTGTCTACAAACTCTTTTGAAACCCCAAAAAATCCAAAGCTACAATAAAAAAAGTTCATCCCGAAACTGTACAAACAACCATTATTGAAGACGGGTTTAAGTCTCGTTTACTTTGTAGAAAAATATTTTTGAAATCAGTTAATCAAAAATCAAAACGCATCGCTATAGATCTGGCGCGGTGTAAATTTTTCGGATTAGTCGGTCTGACTCTCTAAGTCAGTCATACAACATTTTTAGAAATTATGGCTGACCTAGAGTGTGAAAAAAAACCGTACAAGCTTACAATCCAAAATATACATATCGTCAGAACTGTCAGACACGGCCATAGCAGCTTAAAGGTATGGAACACTATGGCTGTCAGATGTTATTGAAATTTGTAAATAATTGAAGGTTCGAATCAGCCATATTAGAATCCTTAAAAGAAATTTGAAAAAATTGACTTTTCAGTGAAATGCAATTTACAGGATATTATGTAAATTATTTCATTTCATTATACCGTTATTTCATTATACCCCATATTTGCTCAAAGCATCATCGCGCGCTGTATTAAATGTAACTAGTATCGCCTGGGTTTGAAATTCGACCAATTTTCGGTTTGCCTATTTATAATTATTAAAAAAATTCGGTGCACTCTTTCTCCGCATTCTGATTCATTTACAAAAATTATCAAAATCGGTTGAGAAACACGGGAGAAAATGGTTCTTAACTGTTTTTCCTACGCCTATTTATATAGAGATATACCACTTCACACAAAGTGTAATGTGGATTACCATAAAAATAAATTATTTTTACATTTTTTATGTAATACTTTTTATTTTATAGTTTTTTATTAGTTAAGTAGGTACATAAAAAGTATTGAATAATAAAATATTTAAATTAAATTACAAGTAACGACTACTTTTTGCATCCATATGTGTCGAGCGTACTACATGTAGAACGGCTTCAAAATCCGAGTAAAAATGTATTTTTTTTTTAAATTTTTCTTCAGTTTTGCAATACTTTCTGCCAGAATAAAAGAATTTAGGAAAACTACGAAATTACTCCACCAGCGTGCACGTTGGCATTAAGAAATAACGCCCAAATTTACATGGAAATTTTATGGGTGTTATATATTTTTTTACTTGGACGTTATTTCACTGAATACGATTCAATTCACCTACAATACAATACAGTGTGAATTGAATTTCGATGTTTACATTAAATAAAACTTTTAAATTCACATTTTTAAAAATAATTCAACACGTCAACTTTCCATCATATTTTTAGTAAATTATATCATAATAAAATAATAATAAAAAAAAATAATAAAATAATCTTAATGCTAAATGAATTCTTAGATAACAATTAATCCTAAATATTTCTTAAATAAAAGCACAAAAATGTATATTTTAAACAAGTCTGAAAAAATTGTTCACACAATTGTTGAAAATCCATTAAAAATCTGAAAACCACTTTAGCATATAACTTAGCTAAATATATCTTGCAGATATGCAGATACTCCTATCCGCCAGATATTTTCAATTCCACATAAATATCTTCAAAATATTTGAAAATAAACACAAACTTTAAAGCATATTTATTGAAAATGATGTGCAAATTGAATACACACGCCCCTATCTTGTAGTTTACATGTGTGTCTTGTATCCAACAACTACTTGTAACTACAGAAAACAAAGAAACGCATTTAACTTTACTGTCTGTGGCTCTACACAAGATATATTCTTCTCTTTTCCAAACAACAATAAAGCCGTCTTTATGAGCATCGTTTCTTGCAGTTCTCCTAATGGCCCCTTAATTTGCGTTATACTTAAGAAAACTATTGGTTAACATCTGCATTGATTTGATTTCATTTGTATTCATGAAGTTTTCAACTATTTCTTTTTTATCGTATGTGCAAAAACATGGCCATTGTTAAAAATTTTGTTTGCACACCAAGTGTTAGATCTTAAGTATCCAAAATCATCAGAATTTCATTGAATGTTGTGTGTTTTTTTTTTTTTCTTTTTTAACAATAACAAGATATCTATTAACTTTATCTGCCACCATGTGAGGTAATTTTTCATCCTGGCAAAGATTCTAACCTCGACGCTGGAGTCTTTAATGTATCCAAAATTAAAATTAATCATTTGAAACGCACCGCAGGGAGTTGCATAGATGTCGAATTCAATCTGCTGCTGTCAACAGTCTCAACATCTATATCGTTTTTAATCTTGCTAAAGTTTTAAATTTTCCAGCCTCATACTTAGTTATAAATAGATTTTCATAGACGCAACGTGTTTTTCCATCTTCAACATATATTAAAATATGCTTGCATGCGGTGGTCTATTAATGTTGTTGCATGTTTTTTAATATATTTTTACAACACCTCTAATATATTTGTTCCTTCTGTTTTTTTTTTTTTGAAAAAAAACACTACTTTTAGTGACATCCGGTTATGTGAAATTAAATTTATGTCATGTAGGAGCAAGTTCATGTGATCCGTAATCCAACCGTTACTACAAGTGAAACACTTTAAAGGCTGGGCAGTGAACAAGTCGCATTTTTAGGCCAAAATCATTTTAAATTTCTTATGACTGAAATTACTCTCACTATAAGATACAATCTTGCAAAATTATGGCTAAGGTATGGATTTTAATTTTGTGGTAAGGTACGCATATCCCTGGGGGATTCAAAAAATATTGAATAGTGTTCCACTCCTCTACTCTTTCTTAACCTGTGTTTACGGACAACACACATACGAACGGACGCACGGACAGGCGGGCAGGGCTAGATCGACTCACGAAGTGTCACTGACCAAGAATATATATATTTTTCTATATCAGACTTATTTATCCCCTGGTCTTACAGGTTTAGGGAATAAATGTCGCAAAAACAAGTTGTTTATTCAGTTTTTCTTATTTCTCCAAAACTATTGTTTCCTTATTTTGCTAGTACATTTTTCAGCACATCTACACATTCGTGATTCAACAAATTGTCGATATGTTTCCTGAAAAGCTTTTAACTTGACACAAAAACCAAAAAAAAACTAAGAATATTTTAAGCAGACATTTTTTTTATAAAATATTTATTGATATTTTAACAATACAAAAAATTTAAAAATAAAAAATTGACAATTGAAAAAATTACAGGCTGGTAAAATGGGAGTGTGAAAAATAAGGGTGTGTCGTTGTTGGCATGATTCCATTACCTTTTTGGTGATCTGAAATAGAAAAGAAAAACAGATTCTTAATAAGTAAGAATGCCGCTATGTCTGAACTACAGAAATTAAAAAAAAATGGTTTTTTTTTACAAAATGGCGACTGTTTGAAACCAAAAAGTGATTTTTCCCCCCCCCCTTTTTTCAAAGTTTTTAATTTTTTTAAATATAGTAAAACAAAATATTTACATAATCATAGTTCATAGAGGGATATATAAAGAAGGTCCACACCAAATTTCAAGATAATCGGTTCATTAGAACTTGAAAAAACTGGCACTTCAATGAACTTTGTTTTACTAAATCTGATAACTGGTTTAAAATTACATTCGGTCATCACTTACACTCTCTTCACATGAATCTAACTCAGTTGAGTTAGTGGCCTCATCCGTACAGGTGGGAGTGTGCGATTTTAATGCACTAAACCTAACCTCCGCATTGAATCTTCGACCCAGTATGAATCCCGTTGAATCGCCGTAAGGCATAACTTCACGGGATGACGGAACAGCAGTAAACTGAAATCTGAAGGACTAATTTTCTCTGTGGAGGGGGGGGGGGGGGACTGTCAAGTTTAGAGTCTAAATTTTCTCCTTAACTTGATGTCGACTCTGCGTTGGGGAGAAACCTAAACTTCGTATATAGTTGACCTATCTCATGCTGACCTATTTTGCAAACTCTCGACTCTTCGAAGTTCGTCGATTATGCTTTTGGACAAAAGAGCTTATCACTGACCAGTTGGTTTCGCTTCTCAACATGAAGTTCACCAAGTTTTGGGGTGTCACCACTTCGCCGAGGCGGACCGAAGCATCAGTTCTCGCTTCGTTGAACCTAGGGCACTCGAAGAGAACGTGTGCAGTGTCTTACAATGCTACCAGAGCAATGAGTGCAATGAGTGCAATAGAAGTCACTTGCATGCTTGAATTAATGCAGGTATGCTCTAAAGCAGTCATGAACAGGAAAATAAATTTAGTGAGCCAAGGTTTTTGTTTTTTAAAACAAACACAAAATTATCCTCATATTTGCTTTTGCTCATCGTTGCAAAAAAAAAAATTAACCAGCAAAACAAAAACAAATCATGTGCGTTTTGTGCATGTACAAATATTTCAAGCGCAGCACAAGCGAGTAACGCTTGCTTGGCTTTGCATGCATTTGTTGTTGTAAGCAAGTTAGAATTTTGGTGAACGTCATTTTTGTTGCTATTCTTTGTACGTGTTGTCGTTATTTTTTGCACGCGTTGTTGTTTTTACAAATGTGCAAACACAAAGTTGAAAAAACAAAACAAATTTGTAGCTGAGCCAACTGAGCTAAGTGAGCTACTGGAAGCTCATGTCTGCTCTAAAGCAATCGTGCCCGCCCAGAATTTGGGGAGGTAGAAGTTCTCTGAACCGTGACTTCTACCACATCACAAGGACAGTATAGATGAGGTGATGGGTCCAGGTAGAAGTTCACTGAACCGTGACTTCTACCACATCACACGGACATTAGGGATGAGGTGATGGGTCCAGCGCCCCTTATCCGATCTATACATCTCTCTCGAGCCAGTTTTTTACGAGAGGATGCGCTCTCGCTACGAGCTCCTGGTTGGGCCTCTTCGACCAAGAGGTCAATGGGGATCGAATTAGCGAGCACCAGAGCTGCATCCTCAGACACTGCTCTGAAAGCGCAGCACACTCTTAGAGCGCCTAGTCTATATACCGACTCTACTCCTCGGCGGTAGGACTTTACCTTTTTCGCTGCCGTCCAGACCGTTGATGCGTACATCAAAATCGAACGCACGACATTAAGAAGAAGAGTTCTGCGAGCTTACTTTGGTCCTCGTATGTTTGGAAACATTCTTGCTAGCGCCAGGCATGAAGTGGCTGCTTTCATGTGAGCAACTTCTAGGTGCTGTTTGAAACAGAGTCGATCAGCACGCCGAGGTACTTAATAAATGGTTTTGAGTGTACCACCGTCCCGCGCACGTTTAAAATTGCTATTTCGGACTTTTTACGGCTACTGATAAGCATCGCTTCCATCTTGTGTTCGGCTAAACTAAGTCCAGCTGACTTTAGCCAGTCATAGATAGCAACACTACTAAGAGCCTCCACTTCTTCTGGATGTTTAGCTGTTACCACAACGGCTAAATCATCCGCGAATCCGACGATCTTCACACCTATAGGTACCTCGAGCCTTAGAACACCATCATTCATACCGTTCCACAGAAGGGGCACTAGAATTGACCCCTGAGGAACGCCGCCAGTGATTTTGTACGTCATTGCAACGCTATCGTTCGAGTATTGCAGCACTCTCTTATCGAAATAATTGGCAATAAGTTTCGTGAGGTAGCTTGGTACTCTAAACTCACTAAGAGCTTTCAAAATCTTACTCCAGTTAGCTGAGTCGAACGCATTGCGTACATCAAGCGTTGCTACAAGGCAATATTGTTTTGCACCTTTCTTCCATCGAGTGCCTGCGATAGCTTCCTGCCCAGTAGTGGTGACAAGGTTTATGGCATCGCCTCTTCAATTCGGTTGCACAACAGTCGCTCAAAGATCTTCCCTAGAGTGTCAAGCAGATAAATTGCTCTGTAGCTTGAGGGATCATCCGTGGAGGCACTGCCTTTTGGTAAGACCACTAGCCTCTGGGCCTTCCACTGAGCACTGAGTTGAGTAGGGGTAAACAAATGAGTATGAGTGTAGCTTATGTCTAATTATATAAAAAGAGTTGAATGGGCTTTGTTGATTATAAAATATTTTTTTTTAAAAATTGTGAATGGAAGTAAACACAGAATTTATCAAAGAAAAGTTATTGGCGCCAATGGCAATGATCCATACCAGAGACCTGCAATGAGTTATTCATGACTAGAGTATATTTGCCAGTATATTCATTATTTGCTTATACGTACACTCGCTTATACTCATCAAAATACCCACCATATTCGTCCATTGAAGGTGATTAAATTTCATATGACTTTTTCTAAATTTCTAAATAGCATTTCATATTTTCTGAATTTCAATTAATGTTTTTGGAATTTAAAATAAAATTTCTGAATTTCAATTGATTGTTTCTGAATTTCAATTAACTCATCAAATAAGATAAATCAAAATGTTCATAAGTCATAGTGTGACTTACTAATTTTTTTATACCTCTATAAAAGTTTTTATAAGGCTTTCTTATGCAAGAGTTCTTTTCTTAACGCATTTGTTTTTTTTTTTCAAAAACTGTATTAAGTAGTTTAAGGATGTTGTTTTTTGAAATTATTCTTAAGGTTTATTTGAATATGTCTATTAATTATAACATTAAACGCGCGATTAAACATCCAAGACTATTTTCCCATAGCATCGGTAATTCGTTTTTGGTCCACAATATATATGGATTCAGCGGCATATAGTTAATGGTTAGACCATTAAACGAATACATTTCAGAATGAATGAAAAATCATTCTCAAAATGTACTCGTACCTTTACAAGTCTAGCCTTGGTCCATTATTCTGATTTGTTTTGAATAAAATAAGCAAACAAATTTTCTTCTGATACAATGAAACATTTAATATCCAATGCGCATTTTGTGAACATGATGAAATATCCAAAAATAGTGCCAAAAATCAACACACATTTAACATAAACAAAGCGTTTTTCAGAACTTCAGGAAAAACAAACAATATTTAGTTGTTCTCATTGACTAGTAGAATTTCTTTAAAATATTGTCACATTTAATCTTGCTCTGATTGACACTAAAATATGACTTTTTATAGAAAATTATACACAACAAAACATGCCTGTGACCGTCGTGTCAATAACACTTGCGTTGAGTAAATAATTTTTTAAATAATTACCACATGAGGTCAGCTTTAATGCTTTAAAGAACACATCGTTCCTCTTTCCACAGATTTTTGTTTTTTTACGGTTGTTCATTTCTTCGGTTGGCATTCATTTGGAGACACTACTTCTTCTTTAGTTTGCTGGTTAATACAAGTGACAAGTGAAAAACATTTACATTTTTTGATAATATTTGTTACATTTTTTAATTTGTTCTAGAGCCTCAAAATTTGCCAAGCTAGTTATTTTCTCTCTGTTATATTTAATAATTTAAGAGAGAGTTTTAATTGCTTTAGCGATGATTTCAATTAGTACCGAATTATGTCAAAAAAAAATTTGTGCAAAGCGTAATTAATATTTAAATTGCTATATTAATGAAGACTACGTCATTATGTCTTTAAAAGAAATAAGACTAGCACTTTGTGCAAGTATATTAACTAAAAAAGATTAAAATTTTTTATGTAAATTACTACATATTGGTTTGGAATGGAAAACGTGAAATAAACTTATATGGACAATACTTAAGGAGTGCTTTATCATCTATCAAGAGCCTTATCACGACTAGTTTTAGATGTTATGTTAAGAAATACATTTATGAAAAAAAATTCATCAAAGTGTAATTTCTTAACCATGAAACACAAATCAAGTCATGATATAAAATGGTATTCAAAATATAAGAGTAACTTCCGAACAAAGCAAAAACTTCATTCTATCACCAAATTAATTAATTAATTAATACCGAACAAATTATTATCCATCAATGCCAAGAAGGTAATTCTATTCAAAAAATTGTCTGTCAAATGTAAGATTTGAACTCCGGCTGCCGAGGTTCGTTGGCTCACACCACATGGCCACAGCCGCCATAAGTTGTGCATGTCTATACGTCAGTATCTATACGTCATGCACAACAGAAACATATTTAGGTGCGATCGTCGTGTATAAACTTCGATTAATTACAATATCGATTTAAAAGGCACACTGTGAGGGACTTTTATTTTATTAAATACTAGCTGGTACCCGGCGCGTTACTGCCGTCCTTGTCCAATGCCTGTTCTAGTTTGCCAATAGAAGATCATCAGCAAATAGTAACTCCACTCTGAGTCTCAATATTCCTTGACCATTATTTCCTAAATTTGCCATACCCTTTGTCCAATACTCAGTTTAGTTTTCGAGTATTTTCGAGTAGTAGGAGATCAGCAAATAGTTACTCCAAACCGAGTTTCCTTGATCTGTGTATATTATTTCTAAAGTGATTCAATATAAAAAATGTTTTTTGTATGGGCGGAGCTACACCCCTTGCAAAATGCCCGTTCGAGTTTCCAGTAGCTGGACACCACCACATAGAAACTTCATTTTGAGTTAAAATGCTTTTAATTTTTACTTCAATAGCTATTCTATATCGAAAATTTGAGTTGTAGATAAATATACGTCACTTAGTTCCAAATCTATTCGATACCAAAAAGTTGAATTGCATGGGCGTTGCCATGCCCCCTTTCCGAAAATTGCTCAAATTTGATAGTCGAAAAGTACGTCTCAAAAGTAAGTTTGTACCGAGGTTCATTGACATGTTATTTATAGACAAAAGTAAAACCGAAAATTTCTGTTCTTGAAAAAGTGCCACGCCCATCATGGGAAGGATGGTGAAATGTACTTTACGACCTTTTCTCATACCTAAATAATACACAAAAAAAATTTCATTAAAATCGTTCCAGCCGTTTCGGAGGAGTTCATACACTAACACCGTGACACGAGATTTTTATATATTAGATATTGATTTTTTTTGTTATAGATAATAATATATGCCCTTTAAATCTTCTTTGACTCTTATCTCTTTTTTTTTTTTCTTTTCAGCACTAGTCCGGGTACTCTCCAAGATGTTACGATGGACAATTCATGTAAGTTATAAATATACCCGACATTGTTTATTTCATTGGTCTTTAAATATTAAACATTTTAAAACATTTATTTAAAACTAGCCCCAAACAGCAAGGAGCGCTCAAAATAAGGGTTATATAGAGAATTCTCTAAGCTGCTTTGCACTGTAAGCAGCCCCAAATTTAAGTAATTTTACGTACTTAGAGGTGCAAACTTTAACGTTGCAAAGATGTTGCATAAAAGCACAACTTGTAACTCTTGGAACTATAAGGTCTAATGACTGAAATAAACACTATAAAACAGCTTTAGGTGTGATAAGTTCCACAACGGACCTTAAAACAGCTTTAGGCGTGACAAGTTCTACAACGGCCCGTAAACTAGCTTCGAAGTGTCATGGAACTTATTTTGCCGCTGTAAACAACTTTAAAAGGATCTCATAACTAGATTTGGACTCATTTTCTTGGTTGGGGTGGTTCCCGGATCGACTCTATTAACATAGTCTAAAAATTAGAAAATTATGTAATTGGTAGTATGTGTGTATGAGCTCAGCAGACAGCAAAATTGACTTACAAGGCATAAGCCTTGTTATTACTGACACGGTTTATTGCCAGCAAGTTTTCAATTCTCTTTTAGACTTGCCGTTTGCGTTTCCACTCAGCAATTTTCTTAAGCAATTCTAATTAAGTTCACGTATAAAATAAAATGAAACTTCAAAGAAAGAATAGCACAAAAGAAAACTTGCCGGGAAGAGCAAGTCTGTACTCGTGCCTTGTCGTCACATCCCGATGCCAACAAACTCGACTTGCCAGCAAGAAAAATTGCCGTGCATTATCCTGATAAAAAAATTTACTCAGGACTACAAAATCCTTTGCATTCTCTATGGAAAATTCATTCCAAAACATAACCCGACTCATGCAAACTTATTTGAACACATTTTTTAATGGCAATAATACTGAAATCCATCCACATAATTCTGTGTCGACAATGAATAACAGCTAAAGTCGAATTTGGAAAAAATTAGGTTATATCTGTGTCGACAAAGAATAACCGCTAAAGTCGAGTTGGGACTTAGTGAGGTTATTACTTTCATTGCGATTTTTCGCAACGAAATACACTAGTACGTACATTTTTATGATTGTATCTTGAAAATAAAATGTTTGAGGCCATCAAATCTAAACAGCAAAAGTGAAGGTACCCTGATATTAACTAACAATTTTTATTTTAAAACTGCTTTTCTGAAATTTTGAAAATGAGTTTAGCTTTTATTCCTTGTCTACACAGATATCTTTTTTTGCATTCCTCGGAACAAAATTCTCTAGTTCGCCGATTTGTAAGAGTAATAAATCTTAAATTGTAGCTCTTTTTTTATCAGATTTTACTACTTTGATGACGTTTAGCAATCGCATGAAGGATACAATTAAGTTTTGATGTAAAATACAAACGTACAAAATTTTTTCCTGTATCCTAAAGGGTTTTCAATTTTAAGGTTATATAGGGGAGGTGGTTGTGTCCGTCGGCCGATGACTCCCATTACTCTAACACGCCTCAGTTTAAAGTACTATTACAGTGTGAAAAATGAAAAATAATTTTTTATTTTTTTTTAGAATCTGGTTCCTTAAAGTCTTAAGAAAGCGCATATGAAATTTTAGAAAAAAATATCAAATAAAAAAATAAAATCTAATCGCGTTTTTCTCGAAACAAGTTTTTTCGAATTGGTTTCTAAGGTATCTCGAGTTCTATTTGATCGATTTCGATGAATCTTAATTCATTGTGATCTTCATAGACTCTGTTAAGCACTCTACCTATAAAAAGCCGAGGAACTTTTATATTTTGTTTTTTACGGCTAAGAATTTCTGCCAAAAAGAGGGGTTTTTGTAAATTTGTTTTTCAACGCATGCCATTCTTTTTTTATTTGCGTAGGTTTGCGTGTTTGGACTTTTTTACTTTGTGACGCCTTGGAAATGCTGAAGACGAGAAGCCAACTTACAATCTTTTTTTAAACACGCCAACTTCAACAACCTCTAGAAAATAAACAACAAATACAAAAACAAAAAATACCATTCTTTTTTTATATTTTCAACTTTAATTGTACATAATGTAAATAAATTTGAATTAAATAATTTTATAATACTATGTAAAAAAAATTTATAAAAAGGTGCTGTTTTTAATAGCTTCACATTGTAATAGTACCTTAATTATAAACTACTCACAATATCGAATATTATTTTTGTAGCTTGAGTATTAGCCTCTTTATAGAGTTTTCAATTTTGGGGTTGTATGGAAGGTAGGTGTGGTTGTATCGGATGACAACCACCCATTTTCACACTAGATCATTGCTTTTTAGAAAGAATCTCTAGTATCGGGTAGAAAATTACGGGTAGAAAAACTACAATTTGATTGAAGTTTGTTCGTGCAAAAAAAAAAAAACAAAATCAAATTGGCCATTTCAGCCCTTGACTTTGATCGAGCTTCTTATGAACAAGTGTGTTATAAAATGTTTGTACACATTTTACCGCGAATTGGACCTTCATGTCTTATGCCGACTCCGAACGGCTAAAGTTCATGTCCTCAATATCCTTTACGTGGCATTATTTACTCTCTGAGGCTTGCCATTGTCTGGTGACCGATCAGAAAATTTTTATTGTAAAAAAACTGCCGCGAGTTGGAATCGATCTCGCTCTCCAGGCATGCACGCCACACACTTAACACGAATGCCACGGTCGCCACCATTCGTATCGTTTGTTCGTATAACATAAAGTCATTTGACAAAATAATGTAATTGATTCTTCATACCTTTTTATGGCTAATCCAATGAGACCAAATCGGGTTAGGGGAGAGTGGTACTAGTTGTCACAAAATTTGAATGAACCGCTGTAACTCCCACAAATCAAGCAATAATGGCACTGCAAAACTTTTGAACATAAATTCAATATTTTTTTCTTCAATCCTGTTATGAATAACGTATATTATTTTAAAATAAATCAAAAAATTTTCTTTATAAAAAATTCAACTCGTCTGGGACAAGTTATCCCACTCGTGGTGTAACCCGACATCGCTTTGTAAGTCGTTTGCGATTTCTTGGCCTATTTCCTTAAATTCGAATAAAACATAGAATATTTTCAAAATGGTAATATGAAATTATATTGGACAACAAGCCTCGCAAGCGCTGTGACAACCTTTACCATTTGCAAAAAAATGTAAACAATGTTCCATAAATTTAAATATAAAGTTTTATCTACAAATTCATAAGTATTTGCAAAATATAATATTAATTGTATTGGAAATTTATTTAAAGTTGTGTCGTAAATCTCTTTTAATTTTTGCAAAACAAAACTAACGGCTCTTAAACTTTCTTGGAATGCTAGACATTGCAATACCGTATAGATGGCGTTGATATTCAACTCGATAATGTGTTGAATCAAAAGATATCGGCGTTGTGACAACTAGTTCTTGAGACAACGGGGACGACTCTCCCCTAATGTGAATCCAGTCAAACCACAATTTTTACCTCTTAATTTTCTAGACAGTTTCACACACCTTAAATAAAATTAAATTTCTCATGCGTTATCTGCAAAAAAAGTGACCAACATTTTTATTAGTTTTTCGCTCATTACTTATCTTGAATAACGAATATTTTAAACAATTTCTTAACTTAAAATTTGCTCGATCATGTACACAGAAGTGCGTAACGGTATATATACACAGTAAAAAGTTTGAGGATAAATTTTATCTTTTTTATAACATTTCTGTAGTATAAACTCGTTTTATTCCAAATTTATTATAAGTTTTATACCACCCAATATTATAAAACTTGCATTTCCATTTAAACCGCTATTTTACTCCAAAATAGTATAAATTGTATACCATAAATTTATAAAAATCATATTTATTTCAGTTATACACACGAAAACCTCACGGAGCCGATCGGCTTTCACGCACAAGTCGAGTTTTCGAAGCTACCGAACTTCATCGATGCTAGCAGGCAATCAGTTTGCGTTTGTTCTTCAGTCAGTAATCATGTTATGCACAAATAGTTCCGTTGAATATTTTTTTGTACACTCAGATTGATACAAATATTGCGCTTGAATTGGATGCTCCGCCAACATGATTAAACATGCAAATTTCTGAGTATAATTTTTTACTCTTTATTTTTCTTGTCAAATTGTTTTTTAAAATATAAAAAAATATATCATGACATATATCAATTGGAACCTAAATATTATTACTGATTTATTACTTTAAATAAAACATAAATTAACATATTTAATGTATGTTTACATATGTACCACATATTTTTATACAATATTGCTATAAAAAGTAACCAAATGTGGTTTAAAAAGATTTTATACTTTTGCTTATAAAAATGTATACCAACCTGGTGTAAACACATTTTATACACTTTTCGGATAAAATCTATACCAACTTTGTATAAATTTGGTTTATACGATGTTTTGGTATACATTTTATAACATATTTGGAATTGATTTATATTTATACCAAATAGTATAAAATTTATCCTCATATTTTTTACTGTGTATGTGTCTTAGCATTACCCGGTAACAAGATTCAATTTCAATGTTAAAAGCTACGAGTAGTAGCTAAAAACAACGAAGTAAATAAAAAAAAACCAATTGCACATTGATATTTTACTCAAATAGCATCATCATAACTGATCTGAGTCTTAACTATAATGCACCCAAACATATACAACAAGTACCTTGAAAGTCACCTGAAATGTACCGAAATTAGTTTTGTCCATAAAGTGTTAAAAAACGAGCGACTAGACTCGAACACAATAATCGAACGAGTGCCCGATTCGGTCTTCGTTTGCATACTGTGCTTGCCTTGGTGTTAAATAACTACCACTTCTTTCGGTGCAGAGGTCAGACATTCACCATCAACACGGGCACCGGACATATGTATATCTTCTAATTTATTGACATCTATATAATTAATAGGCTAAGGTTTTTTTTGTGACTTCAACTCCTCCCAGACCAATGGACCGATTCTATCGATTTAGATGTCATTAAATCAGGTTTAGGCTGTATATGTGCAAACCACTTTTAAAAATTGTGATTTCACTTCAGGGGGTTCCCAACCTTTTAAAAGCAGAAATAAAATTTTTGTACAAAAATCCGTTATTTTATCGATTTGAAATTTAGTTTGAGTAGAGCTTATGAATTGATCGAATTTGAATTTTTTTCAAAACTAAAAATTTTTAACCAAAATTATCTTTTATGCATTCCTCAAATGTCAATTGTCCGAAAAATGCAGTTCCAAAATCAAAAATTCCACTTTCCGAGCAAACAAGTCAGTCGAATTTTAACAGTTTTCAAATTTTTTTTGTTTTTCTAAATTTTTGTTTAATTTTCTTTAAAATATGTTGGCAATTACGGTAATTATCTTGCCAAATGTATTTTTAATGAATTTTCTTAATATTTTCTTTAGTTGTTTAACGTGTATTTTTATCAAACGCCAAGACAGAGAAAAAAACTCTCTGAAATTTAAAGTTCTCTATTTGGAAGCGAATATCTCTGCCACTTTTTAAAAAATTTCATTTATTTCTTTTTTGTATTTAATTGCAATTAATTGACTTTAAAATAATTTTAAAGTTTTGACCGTTACTTTATTGTTTATATTTTAATCATTGCCTTTAAAAAGAGTCCAATAAAATGAATGTTTTCTCAAAAAATGTATTAAAAATTGTTTTTGTTGTAAAAATAAAAAAATTTAAAATTTGCATTTTTGATTTTCTTTCATTGTATGTAGTTTATTTAAGACGAATTTGTTTTTGTTTGACAGAAAAATTAATAAATACTATGTGTCATCGAAAAAACAAGGTTACCCCCTATGGTTTTTTGCTCGAAATTTTTTTTTTTTTTAAATGTTGTTCTTATAATTTTTAAATCTTCAATAAGCTTCAAAAACAATATATTTGAAAAAATTTCATTATAGCTACAACCAATTAAAAGTTATAGCCACGAATCTGTTTTAATCATCCTGCTTATCTATATAATTAATAGGCTAAGGTTTTTTTTGTGACTTCAACTCCTCCCAGACCAATGGACGGATTCTATCGACTTAGATGTCATTAAATCAGGTTAAGGCTGTATATGTGCAAACCACTTTTAAAAATTGTGATTTCACTTCAGGGGGTTCCCAACCTTTTAAAACAGAAATAAAATTTTTGTACAAAAATCCGTTATTTTATCGATTTGAAATTTAGTTTGAGTAGAGCTTATAAATTGATCGAATTTGAATTTTTTTCAAAACTAAAAATTTTTAACCAAAATTATCTTTTATGCATTCCTCAAATGTCAATTGTCCGAAAAATGCAGTTCCAAAATCAAAAATTCCACTTTCTGAGCAAACAAGTCAGTCAAATTGTAACAGTTTTCAAAAAAAAAATTTTTTTGGGTTTTTTGGTGTTTTTTCATTTAAATGTGTCATAAATCGATGTTGTAGGTGTTCTGTAAGTACCTTTTATTAATTTCTGAAATATATCTTAGTATTATTTCTTAAATCTATTTTTTAATGCGTTTTTTTTAACATTAGTTATTTTTTATAGCTGGAAGAGTTAAGCTGCGATGTTTTCGAATAGTAATAATGTTTTTCTCAGTTGTTATATTAGTGTAAGTCCGTCTTCGTATTTTGACAGTTACATTAAAAATTGTGTGTCAGATAAAACGTTTCAAGTCAAACCATTCAGATAATGATCTTTTATATCATTATTGAGACTCAATATATCGTTAGTCGTTATAACTTATTGAATAGAATATCATATATTAAACGTCTTTAATGTTTCTAACACTAAATTTTTATTGAATTGCTCGAATTCGGGCAACAGGTTTACTAGTAACGTTTAAATTGTTTCTCGGGTATACGGACTTTTTTCTTATCTACAGTATCAGTAGAGTATCTACAGGATACTGCTTTAAACCTGTGTTTTGCTGTGTTATTTAAAAAAAAAAATTTACATATTGAATGCTTTTCTATTAATTTATATATAAATTTTGCAAAAAAAAAAAAGTTCCTTCTCAACAAAAGAAAGTGTAAAAGCGGCAACAACCGTTTTTCCGTTCCACTTCCTGAAATTTTGTTAAAAATGGCAAAATAATGTCATTGTTGTTTTTGTACTGGATTTTACTATTTCGACAAATCAAGTAATAGCATAGTAGAATAAATAAGGTATATGCAGTGCTGGCTGTGCTCCCTTTTTGATACTGCCGATAATGCCAAAATCAGCTGTGTGGGGAATATGTGCTTGCAGTTAATGTTCTTTATTTAAATTGTTTTAATATCAATAAAACACGAAAAAGAACAATTTTTTACAATTTTTAACTTAAAAAGCAAGACAGGTTCAACTATTTCACTTCGTTTACAACTTGCCATTACTTGCTTCTCACGTTTTTTTCATAGCTTTGAGATTTTATATGAGTTGTCAATTTCGTTTTGACATTCGCGGCAGAACGCTCTCTTCTAGCGAGTTTACCTTTAGTTATTTATCATGAGTAATACTATATTTTTTTACCTTTTCAATAAATAAGTGATCAGTTTTTACAAGGCTTCTATTTCAGATTTAAAAAAAAAAAATTATATACAGCCTTATTCCTTATAACTAGACCTCGGATTTTGCATATTTGCATATTTTTGAAGAATTAAGATGGATAAATTCTGCTGACACCAAAGTTCGTTTCATTGAAAATAGAGTGGAAAACGAAATGCATATTTTAAATTTTTTTGCATATTTGCATAAAATGCATATGCATAATATATGCCAAAAATATGCAAACTATGCAAAATATATGCAACATATGCAAAAAATATGCAAAATATGCAAAAACTTCCTATGATAAACAAATCGAAAAATAATATAAAAGCTACTCAGAGGATAGTATACATATTGAAATTTTATTAATTGTCAGATATTAAAGCAGAGCAAATGAAACGTAATACATACGATATTGTATAGGTTTACAAATTATTCAATCTCTGCAAACATTTGGAAGACGATTAGAAGATAAGATCATTTGGCCACGCGCTAGCGATTCGCCTAAGGGATCTTTGGAAGATGGATCGCTTTTCGATCGCCGAAGCGATGAATGCGCAATTCTCGAAGAAGTTCAAAATCTCTCTTCGCTCTTTCCGGCAATCGTTGGAAGATACATCGCTTTTCGATCGCCTAAACGATGAATGCGCGATTGACAAAAACCTTCCTGACGTTAATTCCGGCTATCGTTGGAAGATGGATCGCTTTTCGATCGCCCAAAGGATGAATGCGCGATTCAAAAAATCTTCAAAATCTTCCTTCGCTCATTCCGGCGATCGTTCGAAGATGGCTATTTAAAAAGCTTTCAAAATCTATCATTGAAATATGAAGCAGGCTCTGAAAAATCATTTAAATTATTCAGAAATTTTAACTTGTAAGCAACTTCATGGAACTGCTAGTTGAAACTTGCAACAAATTGAAACGTTCAACAACTTTGCAACAAATCGCTGATGACCTCTAAAAGTGATGTCTTGTCCACTTGACATGTCTTGTCAGCGAATCACTTTAGACTCTTTCTGCCGATTCGTGAGCGAATTCCTGTCGAATTGCTTAATACTCTTCTCGGCGATGCGTTGGCGAATCTTCCCGACGAATCGCCTAAGCCTCATCTCGGCGATTCGTCGGCGAATCTTCCCGGCGAATCGCTTTTATGGCCTCAGCTGCTTACATTCGGCTATACCCGGAAGACTCTCAGAAGAGCTCGCCGACTATTGTTTCATCTTCCAAGCGATTCGCTGGAGATTCTCAGGCGATTGAAAATGTTTTCAGGGATATAATTGGTATTACAAAACATAACCATAATTTTCTCTAAATTATTAATTAAGAGGCTTTGGCGTTTCCTTCCAAAAACCATTTTGTAAGCGGAAAAGCTTCTCTCAACGTCATAGGAAATAATTGGAGCAAATTTTTATTTAATAATTTTTACATTTGTGACGGTTTCAAGTCCAGAACACATCTTCATCTTTGAGATTTAAAATATTATTTATTTATTAAATGATATTAAAATGTGGATTTATTTTCAAAATGGCTTAAAATATCTTTTTTAAAACCAGTCTAAAATCACCAGCTATGTTGTGAACTATATTTTTAGCTAGTGGTAGACCCTTCGCTTCCAAGGAAGTTAATTTTTCGGCAACTCTCTCAAAATTTGATTTAATATATATAAAATCCCGATAAATGTGGGGATTTTTTATCAGCTTTATTGCTTGCTTTATAGATTCAGCATCTTCTGGGTTCGGTGTTTCAAGAACCTAAAATGCAAATTTAGAATTTTTTTCTTTACCAAACTGAAGTTGGTATCGTCGTTGTGGGCCCATTTTAGTTGTTTTGTCGACCAAAAATAAATTTCTTTTTTTTCTTCATTTACCAAAGCGATGGTAAAGCGTTGGAAAGGGAAAGCAATGTAAAGTGGTACATATATATTATATATTCTTCTGCATTGCTCGCAGTTTAATATTTAACGATTGGAATTCAATATTTTGATAAAATTCGTTTGCATATATTTTGCATATTTTGCATATTTTTGCATATGTTGCATATATTTTGCATATTTGTGGCATATTTTTTTGCATATTTTTTGCATATATTTTGCATATTTTCGATATGCTTTACAATTTGTTCTATTTGAACGATAAAACGTCTAGATAAAAAGTTTGGTATCAATCTGATTAAAAATATGAAAGTATGCAAAATCCGAGGTCTACTTATAACTGCAGAAATGCAGTACGTTAGAATCCAATTTTTGCTTTTTTTAATTATGCCATTATTTAAAAAATGAGCAATTTATTTATGCATAGACAACTAATAAAAAAACTTTGAGGTACTATACACTAATGATCACTCGCTCCTTGTTGACCTTGAAGTTAATGTATTTCAAAAAGTGTGTTGAAATATGGGTTTTACTTAATGATAAATGAATGGTTTAGTTCTGACATTAAACAATAATTTTGTATTATTTCCATACCAAAGAAATAACATTGATGTGTGTCTGATGTTTTTCATTGAGCACAGCACATGTCGTTATTACGAAAATATTACATTTTGTAATTTTTCTTTTTCGTAAATTGACTTTACAAAAAGCCTCAGCCACATAAATAAAAACTTCTTAATCTTTTTAATCTCTTGAAAAAAAAGCAGAAAGAAAATATTAATGAAAGAGTAAAATGGCGAAACAGAAATGAAACACAAATAAAAATATAAAATTCTATTGCGTGGAAAATTAAACATGTCAAGAAATAAGCTCTGCACCGGAAATGCTTGGCTGCTGGCCAACAAAATAGTATCGAGTTTTGTTTTTAGTATAAAATTTTCTCACCACAATAAAACAAAACTGAATGATTATTATTATTCATTGTTTTATCCAAGACATAAACTTCAAAATATATTAGTTTTGAAATGAATATTGAAAACAATAAAATTTAACCGGAAAAAAACATACAAAAAACCGTTTAAAAAATTTTCAAAACTAAATTTGAAACCAAATAATAATAAACGTTTTGGCCATTATAATAATAATACTATAGAAACACATGTAATAACAACTATTACAAGAATTTAAACACATTAAACAAAGAAACATTATACTCACCACAACACATAGAAAATGCGTAGAAGTGTAACCTCCATCAGTTCACCAACATCCTCAACACCAACAACAAACGAAAATAAGGACAAGAATTTAATATTTAAGCGGAATTTTCAAACAAAATTCAGTGAATCGGATATACAAACAGATGGTAAAAAGTTCGCGAGTGAGCTGCTGAACCTCTATTTTAGCTAGACAGTTGATTAATTCTTTATGTAGTTGTTTATAATTAACTAAAATTGTTTATTTTTTCTTTCATAGATGGCGGCGTTGGTTATCGATCTCCATGTGTTAGTTTACAACAATATCAGGGCTCAACATCGCCCGCCACCCAAGGACGCTCTGTACGCGAATTTGAAGAACAGATGGCAACATTGCGCAAGGAGAATTTTAATTTAAAATTGCGCTTGTACTTCATTGAAGAAAGCATACCAGGATATCAACAAGCAAATTCGGCAGATGGCCAAGAGACACTAATGAAACAATTGATCGACACAAAGGTTAGTTGCAACGCATATAAAATCGTTTCGTTTTATTAATGGTCATGTTTTGTCATTTGTTTAACCAGGTCGAAATGGAAATTTTACGTAAAGAAATACAAGAAAAACAGGACATACTCAAAGAAGCTGCACAAGCTATGAACCAAATGGAACGAATTCAAAAAGAGACTGAAGCAAAGAGTCAAGCAATCGCTGACGAGCTTAATCAGAAAATACAATTCTTAGAGGTGAGTTAGAACCAAAGCTTGGCCCTTAAATGAATGTTTTCTTTAATTTTCTTAATGGCCTTTCTCTTTCTTTGCAGATGGAAAAAGAAATGGAAAAATCGCAAAATGGAGAATTCATGAATGAACTTCTTGGGCGTTCAGACATCTCAGAAAATATCAATGCAATTCAAAGAGTTTGTATAGTTCTATTAAACTTGCTTCTTAAGGTTTTTAAATAAAAAAAGTTTAACTTTACTAACGATTGGCATTTTTATTGATATCTAGATACGTGAGCTCGAGGGCATAGTTAAACAATCTGAGGAGAAGTTAAATGATTTCCAAGATCAGATCAGTAAGCTTGATGAAATTCTTCAGAAACGTGATGAGACCATTAAAGAGTACGAGGAAAAAGTTAAGGAAATAGTTTTCCAAAATGCTGAATTATTGGAGGCGTTAGAGAATAAGGAGAAGGAAGTTACTTGCGCCGAGGTGAGTTTCTATCAATAAATTAGAAGTATAACGTATGTGGGTGTATTTGTGAGTTTCGTTTTGCCGAATACCTTATAGCTAAGAAAGACCTAACGATTACAAAATTGTACGCATGCTCTTATTAAATTCAAATACATTCTGAATACGAAAAATGCTTGTTTGTTTGTGTGTGTGTATCCTAGTATTGTTATTAATTTTATTTCATTAAAGTTGTAATCAGTTAAATCATAGGTTGACATTCATCAGTTATTGTGGTCCAGCCCGTCTTCTATCTTAGAGTTTAAAGGTCTTAGATTAGATCATAGATTAGACATTTTTCCAATTTTCGTAAAACAAGCTTAGTTTGAAGCAAGCCAATCAGACATGTTCTGCATTTTGATCGAAATTGCGACGATATCGAGTGTTGAAGGTGTTCTACAACCCTGCGTGTTAAGATAAAGAACTATATACTGTCTCATTTTCGACTATAATATTCAAAATAGACAATGAAGTTGACATTTCAACAACAATTCTTTTGTTTTTTTTTTTGTTTCCTTTTTCAGTTGTTTTTTTTACATTTTAGAATCAAAGTTATAAAATTATAAAAGCTCCAAATCGATTATTATTTGGCATAACGATAGCTTCAACGCGATGCAAGAATGACTCTTTAAGTTTCATATAACTTACCAGAGAGATAAGTTAAAATTCTTATGCAACGGAGTAAAGAACTAGAACGTACTGATTTAGATAGAACAGAAATAGTGTTCAAACCAAAATTCAGAGCACTTGTTCCTTATCAATTTCAATATCGACCAAAATCGAATTGTAGAACATGTCTGAATACCCTGAAAAAGTCTTTTAAATTTAAGAATTTCCTCCCATTGTATGTAATGTAGTTATCATACTATGAGAGTTGAAACTTTTGGTGTTGGTTAGAATTTTTATCGATTGCTAAACAGTTATTAAAGAATGTTTTCATTTGAAAAACTTCAAAGCGTACTTTTAGAGGCCTTCGCAAGGCGAATGCCGAATTAAAAGAAGAAAACCAAAACTTAATCGAAGCCCTTAGAGCGACTCAAGATAATTTCCGCAAAGAAATGTCAAATATGAAAACATATGAACATCAAATGCGTGAACAACAGGATGCATTGAGTAAAATGCAAGTAAGTGTTTCGAAAAATTTTGTAAACTTCAATAGAGGTGAAATAAATATGGTGGAAAATGTATTTCTTACGTCATTTATTTTGGGTTTTAACTCATTTGCATTTGGTGTTTGTTGCATCTAACTACATCTCACCGTATTTGCTCATCTCAAGGCTTCACATTAATCTTCATCCTCATTCTCATAGTTATCACTCATTCACAGTCAACCATCTCAATTAAGACCGCCAATACAGCTCGTTTGCTGGAACGCATACAAGAATATGAAAAAATGGTGACCAAAATGAATTTCGAACGTAATTTGGCCAAGCGTGAAAATCGTTTCTTTCGAGCCATTATTGGCAAGTTGCAGCGCAATAATAATAACGAATGCTATACTATTGAGAAGGAAGAAATCTTTCAGCAAATTGGAACTGATTTCAATGAAAAACCGCTCGATTCTATGCCGCAAAATAATCGCTTTGAATTCGATGCTAATTTTCACGAGTTGAAAGCATGTGGCGACTTTCATGGCGAATACAAAGTAAAACAAAAGTTCTGCGTTAACTTTTGCAATACAAAGTTTTCACCCAACTCTGCCGACAAGCATGGATGTGGGCAAAACTTTTCACATGATGATAGCGGAGATCCTGAGAGTGATTTCGAGCCAGAGATACCAATACGCTACACTTTCAGTGATAGCAGCATGTTTGCTGCGGCTGCTGCTGCTGGTGCCGGGGGTAATATTTGCAAATCAGACAGCTGTTCATCTTTGCAGGCAAACTTTTCATCTTCAAGTCTTATTGCCGGGAGGGAAATAACAGATGAAATTTTTATCAAGGTACTTTGTATTGAAGTTGGCTTGAAACTACTTGATGGCAAAACTTTTGAGCCAAGATAAAATGCGTAGAAAATACTCGACCATTTATAACTCAACTAAATATTTAAATTTTTCAAAATTAATTGTTTTATAGTTGAATGGTTTATTTTCACGCATTCTGTCCATCATCTTTCAAATATCACTTAAAGAAAGCACTCTCTCTCACTTTTGCTCTATATACTTCTATCTTCGCCAGGGTCAGCCGAGTACAAAATACTCTCCAGTGGATGGAATTCGTTATGTTTATTCAAAATTTGGAAATTTTCATTAAGATTGACGTATTTCTCTTGTTCCTTTTACAATCATTATTTAAATATTGGTATGTTGACGAATCGAAGACGGAGCAATTCAAAAGCTATTCAGTGGATACCACCATCTGCTGATTAGTTGCTAGCAGCAAGATTTTAATCAAACACTTTTTATTTGTTGCACCAACAAATCTTTCGCTCCCGTTTTGCGTATCTGCCCTTTGTGTTTCTTATATAATATGTATTGTAAAAAATTTAATCATTGCATATTTTTATATGTAAATATTTGCTGCATACATTTTTGTGTTTTTATTTGACTACTACTACATATTTTGTATTGTAAAAATTTAAAATTTTGTATATTTTTGATAAAAAAATAAATTTCTGGATTTCAACTTTAATGTTTTGAATAGTTGTTAGATGTTTGGTGATTGGTCGTAGTTAATATAAGGTTGTAAATTTTCAAGTTCCCATTCCTTGACTAAAAAAAAATGTCTACATTATTTTTGCAGTCAAAGCGTCTTCGCGAAGAGCTACAGACACACAAGTCTTTGCTAGCCGACAAAACATGCATGTTGCAGGAAGCAGAGGAGCAAATAAAGAATCGCACTCAAATACACGAAAAAGCCTGTCGCACTATACAGAAATTAATGATTAACATTTCCAATCAGCAGGAAGAAATCAAGAAATTAAAAACCAATACCTCACAAGTCACTGAAGATGGCAAGCAAGAGGTAAGATAAACAAATATAGCAACCATGTTTGTTATAGCGAGTTGTTTGAAATATATTTTTATTTTTTTATTTAAAATAGACGAATGCTAGCAGAAGTGGCTTAAGTGGACTGGATTGCTCTGGCATTTGCAAATCAATGAGCGATAGTGAAGCATGTAACATGCTGTCGCCGGGTCAAAAACAAAAATACGAATCAACTATTGCAGATCAAGAGACACTTATTCGCAGTCTCAAAGCAGATATCAAGAAAAAGACAGCAAACTTACAGGTATGGGTAGAAATAATTATTCTGAAAATTAATGAAAGTTTTGAAAAAACGTTGAGTAAGAGGTAGTGCGGATTGAGGTCTTTACATCTTATATGTGTAATAATGTTCCATTCTTTTTTACAGAACCTTGTCAACAAAGAGCTGTGGGAAAAGAATCGCGAAATAGAACGCCTGACCAAGTTGATTAATAAAAATACAGATGGCACTGCAGCGCTTTCGCCCACAAAAGATCACTCCGCACATGAGCTGCAACAATCGTTCTCCGAAACGGATTACCTCAAAGCCCTAGAGCGCAACAAACTTCTACAGAAGAAGGTCGATATCTTAATACAACGTCTAAGCGTGGATCGTAATAATGAAGCGCTCATAACGCAGCTGCGTAACGATGTGCGTGATGCACGTCATGAGGCTGAGCATGCTGAAAAATGGCGTCGCGAATGTGCCGATGTCTGTTCAGTGCTTTCGAATCGTCTTGAAGAGCTGGCCAACTTTCTTAATTCACTGCTCAAGCACAAGGATGTGCTGGGCATGTTGGCAGCAGATAGACGCAAAGCCATGCGTAAAGCAGTCGACCGTAGCCTAGATCTCTCAAAAAGTCTCAATATGACGCTCTCTATAACAGGCGTCTCCATGATTGATCAGAGTCTTTTGCAGCTAAGTAACCTTTCAGGAATTTTGGGTGACGATGCTGAGACAGAAAATAAAACATTCAACTCTCATGAGGACCTTCAGGCACAGGTTCAGTCAATGGAAACGCTTAAAGCTGAAAATAAAGCTCTTAAGCAGGAGTTGGACCACCGTCGCTCAAACGAGGCCATACGTTCGAAAGAGCGTCGTTCACTACCGCTCGGTTGCATGGACAATCAAAGCGAGTCGGAGGCATGGTCAGAACCGGATCGCAAGGTCTCAATGGCGCGAATTGGACTCGATGACCATTCTTCGTCAATGCCAAAGAGTAGTGCAGTATCTGCAGCTGTAACCAAGGTCAAGGCAGTTAAATTGGCAACAGACAGCGAGAGCGATATCCTAAATCAAAGTCGGTCTTCTAAGACACCCCAGTCAGCACCTTCGCGCTCTTCAGAGCGCATAGCACAGCTTGAACAACTTATTGCCCAAAGGGATGATCGTATTCTAGATATACAATGTCAGCTAGTGGAAGCCGATAGTCGTCTCAAAAAGGAACATCTCAAGGTTATGGATATGACAAACGAGCTGGAACAGTTACGCCAGCGCAATGAAGAGCTGCACGCAGATCTCCTAGCAATTGGTTCAGAGGCCGATCAAAACTTAAAAGCACATGATCAGAGTATGCTACAGCGACAAATCGCGGAGAAAACCCGTTCAATCGAAAAAATTCAAGAGGAACGCGATCGTATTGCCATAGAGGCACGAGTTGCCGAAATACAAATTGCTGCACTTCGCACTGATATTGAAGACATGAAACGCAAACACAAGTTAGCGTTGACTCAAACGCAGGAGCAAGAACGCCAAAAGCTGGAGAAATTACAAGTTGAATGCAACATCTTGTTAGAAGCACGACTAACCCAGCAGCTGCGGCAACATGAAGAAACGCTGGAACGCGACTGGATAGCTCGTTCTCTCTACACAGAAAGTCAGCAGCAGCTTAAGAAACTTCAGAATCAACTTAAAGAAACACAAAGCCATATCGAGTACTTACAAGAAAACGAGGAAGAGATGAAGCAGACACTAGTCGACAGTGAGCTTGCATTGCGTGCAATCAAGAAGCAGCTCGACGAAAGCACAATGCAAGCATCAAAAGCAGTGCTTGAACGCACGAGAGCACTTAACGAAAAGTTGCAGTTAGAGAAGCGAGTTCAGGAGCTAAACACCGAACAAAAGCAGCATGAAGCTGAGCGCAGCACAATGCGTCACAAAATCGAGCAGCTCGAGAGCATGCAGACGACGTTGCAGCAGCAGTTAGAGGTCGCACACGCAAAAGCACAAAAGCTGCAAGGCAGCGATGTTTCACAATCCGGGTACACTTCGGAGGATGTGCCACTCATTGGCGCTGGTGGTAATGCTTCCGGTGCAAGTACAGCAGCGCCTCGACTAAACAACTCATCGCCCGACTTAGGCATAGAAAGCGATGCGGGACGTGTACTAAGTGTCGAACTGTCTAGTGCAGAGCACAAAAGGTTGAAAGCAGTTGAGCTTCAAAACTCCAAAATAGGTTTGTTCTTATAATAAATAGGCATGTAATCAGCATTTTAGTATTTGATTTAGAATTTGATTTAAAAATAATATGTGGGGCATTGAAAAAAAATATACTAAGGCGTGCTTTTTGGAGGTGGTGCTGTATTTAAGTAAAAAAAAACAAACATAAAAAGCTCTTCATAACTAATAAATATTATATCTTTATATTTATATTTATTTTTTGCAGAAACGACTGATGCAAACGACGCTGCAACTGCTGCAAATAAGGATGTCAAGCCGAGCAATTTGCAACAACTTAATACGGCGCCAGCAAATGGACCACATGACTGCGCTAAGGTAGATCAAGAAAACATTGAGTTACGTCGTAAAGTTAATCGCACCAAACGGGCTCTAGAAGACGCCTATGAAAAGTTACGCATATCGAATCAAAGAAAAGCACAAGTTGAAAAAGATATCAAAAATCAAATTCTCAAGACTCACAACGTGCTCCGGAATGTACGTTCCAATATGGAGAATGAACTGTAACGCACATGCACACATCTCACATCACACGCACACATACCACCCCGTCTCATATGCGCTAAAACTAGTTGGAAGACATTTTAAATAATCATTAATTTATATTGTATTGAAATATTTTGTGTTTTTTGTTTTTCATTTTAGTAGTATGTTTAAATTATCTTATATATTTATGCTATTTATTCTATAATTAATGATGTGGTGGAAGCTATGTGCCATCTTTTATATTTAATTTAGTTTTATATAAATATATTAAATTTAACAATTATTTTATTGTATTAACAAGCATTCACAACAAAATAATCTACAATTTAGTAAAAAGATAATATTTCGTGAATTAGCAGAAACTAACAAAGCCATAAAATGCTGTCCCTAGTGTATAAAATAAGTCAGTTACTAAGTGAAATAATTTTAAATTTCTAATAGAGTAATTGTTGAAATAAGTTTGTCGGTTCTTATTTAAGCCATTTTTATGTTGAATTAATGAACCTAGTTTTAAAAGATCCTTGCCGTATTTTATGTTTATTTTTTTATATATAGGTACTTTTTTAACGTGTCTCTATCGTTCATATTGAATGAAAAATAATAATTATCTTTTAGCCGTTTATGATAGATGTAAACAAAATAAATTTAAGTTTCTGATATTAAACTATTATATAAATTGACTTTTTTCTTAGTTTAGTTCTGCTGTAATTTTAATTTTGTTTTTTGCACTTTTTATATTGAATGGCTTTTTAACAGTTATGACATATTTTAAACAATTATTTTTATTTTTCTTTGCATTTTATGTTTTATTTACTGAATATAAAAAATTGCTACTGATGGATGTCCAAATTGTGTGTTTTTTTATCAATCACGACTCAAAAAAACTATTTGATTCTTCTTCCACTTTCCTTCAATTTATTAAATTTTACGATGATTTACGAAAATATGTTTGTCAGGTTGAACATAATTCAAATTTCGCTTATCCGATAAGTTTTTAAGTACAAATTTTATTCTGCTAGAGGGCCTCGTGATAGAAATAAAGCATACGTTGGCCTAAAATGTTTTGATAATGGCATGCTGTGGCTGAGAAATAAAATCAGTAACAACTTTCTTGCTTTCATTGATTGAAGTCGCAAATCATATTCTAACAAGTTAAACTAACTCATTTATTTTTTGCTTTTCTTCTAACAATGACTAACAACAACTTCACATAATGTACAAAATAATTTCTTCATTGAAATTCACCTTTCTGGCAAAAACTAATGCTGCTGCTGCTGTGCTGTTTATTGTTTTATAAATAAAATATTTTTCCTTTGTTTTAGATAGCGTTGGCAGAAGACATTGAATTTATTTTTTGATTGGCTCCTACATGAGACTTTTATGCTTAGGTTAATAATTGCGTTTATTTATTATTTTTGGCTGTTTTTTGCTTTCTTTATGTAACTAAATAATGATCCTTCCTAATGAATTTCTTAAAAAATGTAACATAATTGTAAATTGTATATTAAAAGTTGAATAACTTTAATTAAGAAATAATCGTTGAATATAAACGAACTTTGTTATTAATTTTTTACGAACAAATGAAAATAAAATTACTTCGATATAATGACAAGAATGTGTTTTATTTAAAGAAGTTACTATAAAGTGTATACATACATAAATATATATATGTATATATTTATACATCTTCTACACCTGTGAAAATATAAAAATTGTTACTGCTTTTTGAATTGTAGGTGACGATATAAAACACCATTCAGATATTAGTTCATAAAGCAGACTTCTTTAACTGTACCTGGTTAAAGACGAGGTATACTTACTAGGTATACTGGTTAAGTGGAATTAGTCAGTCTATGGATTGTAATTGCTTATTCTGATATGATGTGCGAGACTGTGCAGCAAACAAAAGTTGAATGAGCAAATGAAAATAAATCAAATTAAAATTTTTAAAATTTATTTTTTTTTACTTAAAATTGTAATAACACTACTCCACAAATTTACGAAAACTTTCACCACAACGAATTGCGATAGCATTTTCAGCAGTAGCATTTTCCATGGAGTCCGAATATCGAAATGATTTTTTTTCGATTGGCTCCAATTTTTTGTGTAAATGGTAAAATTAAAAAAAAATCAACTATTGGGAACACATACTTCAAATAAATGCTTGTAAAAACTTACATATTCAGTCAATGTATTAATTAAACTGCATGTAGTAGAGGAGAGTCAGATGAAAATTTTAATATATAATATGTGCCAATAGCATAATTGATATGGCTGTTATTATCGCAAACAGGTAAATAAAATCACTTTTTTCGTTTTTTTATATTTTATGTTTGAAGCCCTATGTCTCGAAAAAATTATATCGGAGTGAAAAAGTTAGCCCTCTTATGTGATAGAGAATTTTATTACAAAAATTTCAAGTATACACATGTCTAAAGAAAAGTCATAATTCACTAACTTTTTTAACATCAATGCCAAAACCATTTTTTTTTTAAATATTCTATTGCAGTTAAATTAAGAATGCATACATACAATGATTGGTTTTTTTATTTTACTTTTATTATTTTGTTTTTAATAGCATATTGTTTATATTTTTTTTTCTTAGTTTTAAGAAAGATATTGTGCATTTTTTAGATGGTCAATACAAAGATATACATATACATTTTTTTGCTGATATTCACGTAGCTTATTTTTGTGCCTATAATGAGGAATATGAGTGACGTTTACTCTTCTTTCTAAAAAGAAAAAAAAAATTCTACTATTGAAAATGTTATCACAATTAGTTGTGGAAAACCTTGTTTGTGTAATTATTTGTAAAATTGCAATAACATATTTTTCTAGAGTGCGAGGATTTTGAAAATATCATGCATTTTTCAGCTCTTACTTAAGCTTTGGTCACACCAATCTAAGTTATTCTAAAGTTCTTAACCGCGTTCGAAAAATCAATTAACATTCCGTCTATTGTAGGCTTTGTAAGATGTTATAAACTCTTTCTAGAAAAACAGTGTGTACCGACAAGTATGATTTTTTCTGGATTTATAGTAAAGCCTTTGTCCTGAAATCATCTGTTTGTTATGCGTAGGGCACTTTGCATTCTGTTTGATATCGTTGACCAATGACAACCCTTGACAGCCCAGCCGTTGACCAATGACAGTCTTGCGATAATTAAGTCATCCGTATAACCTCTAGTAGCAAAGCCCTGACTATTCAGCTTTTCGAATAGTAGTTAATCAACGACCAATGTCCACAAAACAGGTGATAGAACCCGTCCTTGATGACATCTTTTGGTAGCAGTGATGACGTTAGATTTTCCACTGACCTTGAACATGATAATTCTACATTTCAACAAAGTAAGAATTCATTCTATAATTTGAGGAAGGACGTTTCTTCTTAGCATAACACGACGTTTTGTCAAAGGCCTATTGGATATCAATGATATGCACATCAGAGAACAACTTGAGTGCATTCAAATGGCGTTTTGAATGTGTCGTCAAAATACGAGCTACGAATGTGCCTTCTGCATAAAAATTAATGCGCAAACACATGTACCAATCGCTGTAGTACGAATGCCGTAGAGTACGAGCGATGACGAATATGATTGCCTGCGAAACATGAATGTTCGACGAAGCCAGACATTCGCCAAAAGCAACGAATATTAATTTTTTTATGTTTATTCGCAGCAAGGTTTTCTAAGGCTGCGATTATAGTGAACGCGATTCAGACAGGCAGGCAGGCAGGCAAGCTGAAATCTGTGTGAAAAAACGAGATGCACATAGCTATCTATCTCGCTTGTTCACATTGCCTGCCTGCCTGTCTGACTCGGCGCTCACTATAACCGCAACCTAAGGGGTTATGCTATTTTCGAGACGCGTAGATAGAGGAGTCGCATTATGCCAAAATATTGCTCCAAAATATATTAAAAAAACAGAAAAAGCGGGATATCTCGAAAACGGATCGAGATATGTAAAAAATTACCACTTTTTACGAATTTTTAAGGGGTAGACGAGTAGATAGAGGGCGTCACACTATATCAAAATATTGCCCCAAAAATATTAAAAAAAATAATTTAAAAAAAACGGCATAGGCCAAAAATAACCACTTTTTACCTAGAGTTAAAAAACTATGAAAAGCAGCAGCAAACACTTGAGCTTCCCGCACACACTTTGCACACAAACACAACGTCAGGAAAACGAGGAGTCCAGCAGCAAACACTCGAGCATCGATTCGCAGTCGTCACACACTGTGCTAAGCAGCAATCGTTGTTTACGAACTCGAGTGGTATGCATGCATTTTTTTTTTTTTGCGATTGTGGCTGACGACGATTGTTATTCGAGTGGCAAAAAATGACGAATGGTCTCATGTAGTTCTCTGATGCACATAACAATGTTTGTTTTCACTCAAAAGCCTTTTCAATAATACCGGTTAGGCTTTAGATTTCAATAACTGTGAATTTCCCCGTCTGATAAGCAAATTGAAACCTACTAAAAGGGATGCTTTTTAGTAAGTTCCAGAATTTTTCCATTGTTTTTAAGATGAAGAAACTTTGACTGATTGATCTATACGAATTAGGTTATTGTTCGGGTTATTTTTGGAATGTTATTTAGAGCAAGGCTGGCCTTGAAAATTCTAGTGAGTGGAAGGACCAAGGAGGGGTGCCTTGTAGCATTAGACACGGGTAGATTCATCGAGCCCTGGTGGTTTATATGGAATGAACTTAGACGCAGCCATCGTACTCTTTCGGAAGTAAAGAGTTTGCCAGGAAGACATCTGTTCCCTTCAGATACTGAGTGATTAGCCTTTATGATTGGTGGGCAGTCTCTTGCAAACGCATACCCAGAGAAGTACGTTTTTAATAAAAACAAGTAAACTTTTCAAAAAAAAAAGAAAATTAATTGTAAATGGGCGTGTCCGTGGGCGGATGAAGTCCATTTTTCCAAACCATCTTTGTCTTGTCATAAAAAACATACGTGCCAAATTTTAGCTCTGTAGGTTAAACACATGCTTATTTATTGCGTTTTCAATTTTTGGGTTGTATGGGAGGTAGGCGTGTCCGTGATCGGATGACGTCCATTTTCCGAAGACATATTTGTGTTGGTATGAAACACATACATATCAAATTTTATTGTTGTAGGCTAATTATGAGCTGAGCTATGCAGTTTTCAATTTTCGCGTTGTATGGGAAGTAGGCGTGTCCGTGGGCGGACGATGTCCATTTTTCAAAACCATCTTTTTTTTGTTATAAAAAACATACGTGCCAAATTTTAGCTCTGTAGGTTAAACAGAGGCTTATTTATTGCGTTTTCAATTTTTGGGTTGTATGGGAGGTGGGCGTGTCCGTAATCGGATGACGTCTTTTTTCCGAAGACATATTTGTGTTGGTATGAAACACTTACATATCAAATTTTATTGTTGTAGGCTAATTATGAGCTGAGCTATGCAGTTTTCAATTTTCGCGTTGTATGGGAAGTAGGCGTGTCCGTGGGCGGACGATGTCCATTTTTCAAAACCATCTTTTTTTTGTTATAAAAAACATACGTGCCAAATTTTAGCTCTGTAGGTTAAACACATGCTTATTTATTGCGTTTTCAATTTTTGGGTTGTATGGGAGGTGGGCGTGTCCGTAAGCGGATGACGTCCATTTTTCAAAGACATCTTTGTGTTGGTATAAAACACACACATACCAAATTTTGTTGTTGTAGACTTATTATGAGCTGAGTTATGCAGTTTTAAATTTTTGCGTTGTATGGGAGGTAGGCGTGTCCGTGGGCGGATTCCAAAAATATTCAATAGTGCAGATCCTTGGGTACATGTGACCATGTGTACCAAGTTTCATCCAATTATCTCAACTCCTTCTTCTTCTCCTGTGTATACGGACAACACACAGACGGACGGACGGACGGACGGACATAGATAGCTCGACTCACGTGGTGACGCTGATCAAGAATATATATACTTTTCTATACCGGACTCGCTTCGTTCTATGCGTTACAAACGTTTGCACAAAGTTAATATACCCTGACCTTTCAGGTTTAGGGTATAAAAATATGTATGTGGCCACCATGCACGGTACAAGTGAAACTTAAACCCAAAAATGTAGAGAGTTTTTAATTTAGCCTTACTAAAAAAGTCTCATTTCACATAAAGCCATGAACAGATTAAGTTTATTTTAAAAGAGCGAAAGTGCTGATCTTCAAGGTCATGCGTCATCAAAGAAAGCAAATAGTAGGGTAAGACTTCTCAACTCAGCGCTTCAACTTTGAACCCATGGGTTCAACTATGAACCCATTTCTCATCATCATCATTATAAATTGAGTTCGTCTTGTAAAAAAATGTACTTAAAAATGGAATCCATTAAAGTTTCAATAACAACCTGCGAATGACCTCAGAAAATCCCATTGCATCCGATTGGCCATAGAATCATCCATTTTGGTTAAAATCATGCATGGAATCCATAAAAGTGTGACCTCAGTTAATCCCATTGCATCCGATTGGCCATAGAATCATGAATATTTTAAAAAATTACGGTGTAAAACTTTGTTGATTAATTCATCTATTAGTTCGGACTCAAACCATTGTTTGATAATTTTTTCCTTCCGAACACCTTATGAATTCTAATTTATAAGGTTTTGCGAACACCTAGTTTCAACTTAATTCAACTAATTGGCCTAAATTCACCTCAATTCGTTCTACCAATACTACCAGTTTCGTTCGCCGTATGTTGTATACGTGGCTACAGAAGTTTCACTTCAAAAAGCTATTTGTTTCATCCGGAATTTCTGTGTAGCTTCCGTTAAGTTTGAGCAGATTGCATATATCGTTAAAGTGGTCTTTTGATTGTTAAGGCTCTCAATCCTCCCTCAGTAATCTCTCCATTTGATTAGCTTATATATGATTACCTCTCCAGTTTGATTAGCACTGTTGCAACGTATTCTAGGATTTCGTATCAGTTTTTCAAGCTCTTTGTTCCACCATGACACTTGCCTTTGAGACTTTCTCAACCTCTGTGGGCAGCTTTCGAGGAATGCTAGCGGTATATTGGTTTTTTGTTATGATGCCTCAAATTCAAGTTCTTTCCTAGTAAGTATGGTTTGAATTAATTGGTTTAGGTTGCATTCAAGTTTAAAGAACTCCCAGTAGGTGTTTCTGTTATTTCTATAAGAATGGCAGGTATCCAGTTGGATCCCCAGGTCAAATCTACTATAAACTTCACTGACCACGTGCCAATTATGGACTGACGATGTCATGTTAGAGTAACTTCTAATAATTTTTCTAAAAGTTGGTTTATCCTATTGATAATACTAATACTATTTTTATAAATGTTTTCAAAAAGGTACCCACCGCCCATTTCTTGATGTCTAAGCTACTACAAGTAATCCACAAGGGCTATTATCTCCTTTAACGACTTCAGAATTGCACCTGGATGCATACAATATCCAGGCCATTGGACGGACGGTTTGCTTGTAGGCAGGAAATCTGCCTCCCTTCTGATGATGATGATGAGCTAATCATCGCCTTTACTTATTGGCTCTTCTGGCCACCTTCTTGTTTCTGCTCGTTATTGTCGCGCTCTTTGTGGAATCTTGCACCCACTTCCGCAAAACGAGCTTTCGAAGAGCTTTGCACTGCATTGGGCACGATTACCTACATAAGTTCTTTCTGCTCATGCTTTTTGTGTTTCCTGGCTTTTGGTGAGCTAGGTGATGTGAGACCCTAGATTTTGAAGATGAAGATCTTCATGAAGCTCTGTAACATCCACGTGTTCTGCTGCATCGTTTGGACTAGTGCCCATTGTAGCCGTAGCTGTGTTTTAAGCGTTTTCGGAATCACCCACCTCTTTTTAAAGGATCAAAGACTAACAAAACCAAAGGTCGCCAAGTATCTGCAGTTATAACCGTTACACCGTTATCAAGCACACTCAAGCAGTTATATTCATCCCTTAGCACGCTACGTTTTACAGCAGAGCTTGCGGGTTTTATCAAGATTTCCTCTCTAGATCCGTAATATTCAGTAAAAGTAGGGGCACCTCGTACAAGGTGCGACTCTAAGCCAAGTTTGGTCAGTCTTAAGCACAAAGGCCTCTGATAAGTGTACTACCACTAACCCTAACCACTTGAAAGCCATACAAAATAAATAAACTCTTCCCAACATTTTGCACAAAATAGCGTTAATCTAAAGTTAGAGAAATAATTCGGAAATAAAATCTAAAAAACGCTATACTACAATTTGTGCCTTAACTCAGAGGATGAATTCGATACAAGAGTAGTTCTGAAGGAGTCAGTCCTGAAAATTTCACACAAAATGGCCGTAACTGGAAATAAAACTTAAAACGCTTATTAGAAGTTCTGTTATACTTAGACGATTTCTCTTTGCTATAGAAGTAGATATAAGAAGTGGGGGTAACAGAAAGTTGACCGAAAAAGCAGGAAATAATTTTAAAAACGCTATCATGATGATGAAATAATTCATTTAGATGGATAATGAATTTAAATATTCTATCAGAAACCGTAATAAACGAGGATCAAGCAAAAAGTGTATGCAAATTGCAATAAGAATTAATGTAGGATTTTTTGAAAAATAATTATTTTGATTATTTTGTTGGAACAAATCTGTATATTCTTGGTCTAAAGTCATCTAACAAATTTGGAAGAAATTATTGAACTTTTTCTTCAAACAATTGAATTAGTAAAAACTGCGCCTGTTCTGCATAATCAAAAAACAACTATGCAACTGTTAATTTTTAACACTCTAAAATTTATGGAAATAATTAAAAAAATTTGCGAGTCAACTTTATATTTTATCGTCTAGCCATGTACTGATGTTTTAAATAAAATACAATACTTTGCAAATTATATAATTTATATTGAATATTTGGCTTCGATTAAACTTAACGTATGAAAAAAATTAAATTTATAATACTTAATAACTTAACTAAACGCTGTACAACTATTTTTATGGCTAAAACAACAAGTCCACAACTATGACAAGTGCCGCTAGTACAACCAACATAATACTAATAAGAAAAAGCAATATATACTGTAGATTCATAAAATTTAAATAATTATTTAGTTAAGTATAGTTATGCGTGTTTAAAAATAAATAAATTATTTTTAAAAGCTGCATTTATGTGCTTTGTGATGAATTTGTGTGTTTTAAAAAACTATTTTAAAGCAACACTTTAAGTAAGTCTTAAGTAAAGTTAACTGATTGCTTTACAATGCATTGCTTAAATTGATTGTTTAAGTACAATAAAAATTCTACATTTTTTCATATTTACAATTTAAGCTCCTAATTTCTAAAATTTTATTTATTAGTTAGAATATTTTACGTTTTTTTTTACAATTGCACTTTTAGTTTTTAATAAATAACATAAGCAAATAGATTTGTTTTCACATTATTATGAAGACGCTAGAGTTTTCAATATTTTTAAAACTAATTAATCGAATTTTTAAGTTAATTTTATAACAAATACTTCTAATCAATAAAAGCACAGCAATAAAAAATGTTAATAAGCGGTTGCTTTAAATACACTCGCGTTTATTTTTTGTTTTTCAAATAATGTCTATTCAATATTCGGAAGTATAATTTAAAAATATGCTCAAAAATTTGTACTACCGTGTGTATGCAATTAAAACTGTTGATAAGATGATAATGATGCGTGAGATTCTTTGCTTGATTAAAAACGGTTTGGATTTTAAGTTAAACTTATTTCTAATAATGTACATAGTTTAAAATCGTTCATGTGACAAAATTTTACAAATTAATTTACGACTCAAAATTGGTGCAGCATTAATTCTGTACTATCGATTGTTGTAGAATTGATTGATGCCCATAACATGTTTTTCTTCGTGGTATTTCTGCAAGATATGCGTTATGACGGACGTGGTATCGCTATCGCCACCCCACACTCGTATGGATTGCTCATTTTCGAGAATGGACAGAAAGGCTGCAATCGAAGAAATAAATGTTTTATTGATTTTCAAATAAAAAATGGAATAAATAATAAATATTTTCCTTAACCGATATTTTGACTAAGTTTATTACATTTAACACTCACCTAGTAAAATTTTTGGATTACTTAAACTTATTTGCACTTGTGGCAACTCCAATATCGACTTAAGTATGGGCGAGTCTTGTGCTAGACCATCACGTAGTTCAATTAGACTGCCACTGCGATTACCGCAGAGCCATTCGCAGGCAGCAGCTTTGTTATTGCATGTTTTCTTCAAGGCAGTTAAAACGTCTTGTTCGGCAAAGCCCATCTCAACAAGAGCTCCAACAGTTTCTGGCGGAGGCGGTATATCACGATGACTATAAATTCGAACAATTTCCAGTAAAGCTTCTGTGTTTTCGATAACACCCTTTATAGAGATTTAAAATGTAGTATAGTAAAAATATGTATCATAATTTAATTTAATTTTTTCATAGTAAGTAAGTGACTACTTTGCAGGGAACGGGAATGGCTTTTAAAAATTATGTGGTTAAAACTTATTGTCGTTATGGCATTTTAATATTACAAAATTCGCTTTGGTAAATCAGAAATTATACATTATGTGAAAGCTTGAAGGACTCTCTATTCCATCACGTCCAGATTTCCATCCAGATTTTTTCCATCACGTTTAAATTTCGTGTAAAACCACTTCATAACAAAGTTTTATTCTAATCTTCTAAATAGCGATGCTAACAACAATCCCGCCAATAGAAATGATACCCCGGAAACCTCAATTATATATGACAGCGTTGAAGTTCCGCTGCCCGACTATAACGAGGTCTTAACAGTTATAGATTGGCTTAAAAACAGCAAAGCCGCAGGAGCTGATGGCCTACAGACTGAGCTGTTTAAAACCGGTGGCGAAGCTCTGTTTAAGTGCATTCACAGGCTTCTATGCAGAATATGGTCGGAAGAATGCATTTCAGATGATTGGAACCTCAGTGTGCTCTGCACAATCCACAAGGCGATCCCATCATTTGCGCCAACTACTGTTGGATAAGCTTTCTTAATATCGCATATAAGGTCCTGTCGAGCGTATTATTTGAAAGACTGAAGCCCATCGTTAACCAACCGATTTGACCTTATCAGTGTGGCTGCTTCAGACCTGGAAAGTCCACCATCGACCAGATCTTTACGACAATAAGGAGTCACCTATACTCCATCATATCTGAATTTGGTATTTATCTTTGCAGGATGACACTGAAGAACACCAGCAGCGCAGTGAAAATCGGGAAAGGACCTCTCCCTTCCGTTCGATACCAAGCGAGGTTTCAGACAAGGTGATTCCTTATCGTGCGACTTCTGTAATATAGTCATGTAGAAGATCATCCGAGCTGCTGACCTGAGTCGCAGCGGTACAATTTTCTATAAGAGTGTTATGCTGCTGGCGTATGCTGATGAT
This sequence comes from Tetanocera ferruginea, assembly GCA_958299015.1. Taxonomy (NCBI): domain Eukaryota; kingdom Metazoa; phylum Arthropoda; class Insecta; order Diptera; family Sciomyzidae; genus Tetanocera; species Tetanocera ferruginea. Next base: position 121,628,425 of record OY282640.1, read on the forward strand.
ATTGACATCATTGGCTAAAATACGCGCGAAGTCAGTCCAGCATTCTCCAGGTTAGAAAAAGAGTCGAGTTGATTGGGTCTTTCAGTGAAGGCAGATAAAACGAAGTATCTTGTGTCAACAAACAAACAGTCCCAGAGTTTTGGAATACCGTTGACAATACTTTCTTTGAGGCTGTGAAGGACTTTGTTTACCTGGGATCCAGCATTACCTCCTGCAACGATATCAGTATTGAAATTAAACGAAGGATAACTCCTACCTACAGGTGATAATTTGGGCTCAGTAGGCAATTGAGAAGCAGATCTCTCTCTCGATGAACAAAACTAACTCTCTATAAGTCAATACTCATGCCCGTCACACTATACGCATCACAAACCTACCTAGACGTTGAGCAGGACTGATGAAAGGACTTTGGGAGCATTCGAGAGAAAAATCCTTCGCAAGATCTATGGTGCAATCTGCGCCAATGCCGACTACCGAATACGGTGGAACCAAGAGTTGTATGCTATATGCAGACATCGATATAGTCAAGCGTATTAAAATAGAGCGGCTTCACTGGCTTGGTCATGTCGAGAGAATGAACGACGTTACTCCATCGAAAAAACTATTCGATTCGGTACCCAGCGGCGGCCAACGCACACGAGGAAGACCGCATCTCCGTTCGAAAGACCAGGTATTGGATAACCTGGCAACGCTTGGAGTTTTTAACTGGCACCAGCAAGCGTTCGACAAAAGAGGCTGGCGCAAATTCTTAGACGGGGCAATAACCGACCAACGGTTGTAATCGCCGTCTAAGTAAGTACGTAAGTAACAAAGTTTGATTATGTTAACTACTCAAAAATTTTAAGCATGGTTTCCATGTAATAAGACTACGCTCAACAAGGTGGCGTACTTGGTATTTCCGTATCACGTCAAAATTTTCAGTTATACCCAGTTGAAAATTTTAAATTTTCAAATTTTAAAATATAAATAAATTCTGTATATTTTAAATAGATCAAAGTGGTTTTGCACAAAATTTAGAAGTGATGGAATATGAGCACGCCATCTTATTTTTGATCCTTCAATTATGTAAGATCGGTTATCATACCTCTTGAGCTTTTGTACAGGTCGATTTCGTTGTACCGTGTTATTAGTAGAGCGTATTAACTGTTTTATTACTGTTTTGCTAGAATATTTTATGCTTACATCATCTGATAGAATACCCGATGGCGATATAATCGATCGACTCTTTTGCATGCCCACCGCTGTTTCTTCTTGCAATGGAATTTCATCACTCTGATTAAGTATAAGCCACTCCAAAGCTGACGAATACACATTACTGGAAATGTAAAACACATATTTTTTATTATAATTTGTACCTAATAATTGTCAACCTCTTAAATTTGGATCAAGTTTTTACTCACTTATATATTTTTAGAGCATACTCAGCTTTCTCCTTTTTGAAACCCATGTCGACAAGGCACTGCAGCGTATCGTTTTGGTAATTGCGCTTATTTATTAGTCTCTGTTTCAACATAGCAATTAACCGATTTGCATAGGGACCAGAGCCAATAATGGCCGCAGAAGCTTGGGCAAGCGAGATGAGTACTTTGCGAACATCAAATTGAAGCTGAAAAATAATTCATATTAGCGATAGAGAGGAATTTTATTTTAATTCAACAAACATTAGATTGCTGGAAAATTTCATTGATGTCCACCATAGGCATATCGTCAGCACTTCTTGATACAGTTCGTGTCGCCTGTTCGATATCCTGCTCTCGCGGTGGTGCTATTTCACGTGCTTGCAGCGATGCTTGGTGCAGATTGTTGCGTCGTGCCACAAGCACCATCGTGTCATTATTTGATATATGGTACTGTGCTAGCGAAAAGCTTTCATTCAATTCTAGGCCATGATTGTCAGCTTTAAGCAATCGATAGCGAGGACTAAGTTGACGCACATCTGTAGCAAAATGCGGCATGGAGGCGGGATCGTCTGAGAGCTCAAGTATGATTTCGTTTTTTAATTCAACAATTCGTTTATTGATGTCGGTCTGGAAGAGCAGCACTCGAGCGCTGGGACAAATAATGCGTATTCTGATGTTTTCTTTCGGTCGACCCAAAACAGTATCATCCGATGAGTTTACGGTAACATTTGATTGGCAGTTGCCACGCCGTGAGCTTTTTCTACAATTGTTAATTAAGAATACATTTTAACCATTAATCATTACTTATATTTCAGAATATACTTTGAAAATAAATTTCGTAATTTTTGCATTTTTTTGGCTGACTTAATTTAAGACGGGAAATTTTGATTTTCTTCTCTACGAAATAAACTTTAATTCAATGTCGACTACTCACACTTTCGTTATTTTACTTTTGACGGCAGGAGTAGTAGTAGTAGAAGTTGCTATAGATCTTGTAGCTGGCTGAGCACAATTCTTTGCTTTGCACACAGTTGACGAGGTTGGGGCCATCTGTAGTCGGGCATGTAAGCTGGTGCCACTGATTTCAAGATCTGGTAATGTTTCTGTCTGCACCGCACTATCGGATGCAGTTACTGCTGAAGTTCCTCCCATCGCTGAATCTTTAGATTCATCCGCCGCTCGCTTGTTTCGTGCCGCCAACCACTTGGCACGGCGTTCCGCAAATTTTTCTCGCACCCAGGGTATCATGATTCTAAGTAAGAATTTCCCAGCGTGGTAAGGAGACAACGTCCTTCAATAGTGTTTCCAAAACTTTGTTGTCGGCATTCTGCTGACATAAATCTTACTATCACGTCTTTTCTCGTTTATGTATAAAGTATAAGTTATTTAATCCGGACCACGAAGCTTACATTTTAAATATTTTTAATTTTATTTAACTTTTGTATATATTTTCGACTGCTTTGTTGTTTCTTTCTGCATGATTTTCTTTGTTTTGTTGTTGAATTTCTGTAAATTTATTGACAGCTCAGACTAGAGATGCCATTCCTCATTTTTTATTGAGTTAACATGTGTTTTCAGACAATGAGTTTTCTTTCCAACATGTAATTCGGCAAAATATCGGCATTTGTAATTCGGCAAAACATCGGCATTTATTTAATGAGGTTTCACACATACTACATGTTGGAGAACACATCATTACAATGAAGGGAAATATTCAAATAATTATTTTGCTTTGCTTAACAGAATGAAAAAAGCACCAAGTCGATGGTTTTCGATGGTCAGACAGAAAAATCAAAATCGTTTGTTTTACATGTAACATGAACATTATGCGGCATATCCATGCCACCTTTCAGTGTCTTATCTTATCCCATATCACAAAACACTTGCTATAAAGAGTGAGATATATGTATGTACGTTTTGCTATAAAAATTTTACGTATAGGAAATTTTTAAACAAATAATAAATTCATTTAATTTTTCAAATTTTCGTAATGTGCTCTAAATAATACAACTGCTGTTTGCGCTCAAGAGTAGTAGTGGTACCTTTCTTATTCAATCCCAAGTAGCAATTTAAGCCATAAATTAATTCCTGCAGAGCTTAATGCCGCGTTTCCATGTGATCTTCCAGTATCTTATCTTATCACATATCACCAATCACCTGCTATAAAGAGTGAGACCTATTGCTATAAGACTTTGACATTTGGGAAATTTGTAAACAAATAATAAATTAATTAATTTTTGCAAGCGTCGAAATGTGGTGCTGTTCAGAATACAACTGCCGTTTACGCTCAAGTGTAGCAGATCGTCATGATGCAGATTGGACACAAATTTATAAATAAAGCATCGAATCTTCTTATTTCCTGTTCGATATCATATTCGGCGTGAAAAACATGACGGTGTTTATTTACAAACTAAAATGTAATAGTTTGCAAGACGTAAAATGCGGGATCCAGGCCGAGTAGAAACACCTTTACTGACGCCCACTAATGGGACTACTTGTTTGTCGAATTTATAATATTGTTTATATTATTTTTAGAAATGTCATTAAAAATTAAAAACCCCCATGTAGCTATAAAAACGGTTGTAAATATTATAGCATGTGATACACTTTTATGGGAAAAGTTCAAAATTTTGAAGTTTTTCTATCTTCTAGTATCTCATGAAATCACAGAGGATATCACATGCTATAAAAATAGAAAATGTATGCCTGATTCACACTTACATTAGCCAATCCCACAAGAAAGAGCTTGCATGCGCATTCTTTCTTACAAAAAATGAGATTGTGTGAGATCGTAGAAGATAGCATGGAAACGCGGCATAAAGAGCTATATCATAAAGCAACAAGAGCTAAAAGTGCCCCTACACTATATGTTCAACACAAATGACTTGTCAAAAAAGTTTCATTTCGAATTTTATCTGTATGTCAATATTGAACTTTTGTCAAACAGCTCCTTTCTTTTGATCACAGACTATCTGACACGATATTTCTGCTAACTGTTTGAGTTTTCCGGCAATTTTGTTCACTCCAAGCCACGCCAGTGCTCAATAAGTTGCAAAATGATTTCTTGTGTCCAATCAATCTAAATAATTGTTAAAAAATATAAATTTGTGGAATTAATAATTAGATTTTACGTTTTCTTGATTTTTTTTTATGGCATGTTATTGTCTTTTTTTTCAAACTTCAAACTTTTACATATGAAAAACAGATCAAATTAGAAACAATTCTAATTAAAATTTGTAAATACGGAAATACAAACGACTTGTCAGAATTTGAATTCCATATGTTCCACACTATATGTTTGTCAAAACTATCTGTAAAATTTGGCATGTCATATGTATGAAACATATAGTGTGGGGGCACTTTAAGCAATACTAGCAAATAAATTAAATAAGAGCTAAGTAATACTAGGTAAAGAAGTTAAAAACACATTTCGAAAATTAGGTCTTTTCAAAGTAGCAGCCGTCAACGAATTTGTTTTTGCCTTCACCTATTGATACCACACTTACAGAGAACCAAACAGTTCTGTAGACTTGGCAGAATTAAAAAAACGTTTTGTATCAGAAGGTCCCGGTGGACAAACATCAATGAATTAGGTGAATAAACCAAGCGTGGCCAACAGTGGAAGTACCACACTTTGATGTGCGAGTTTCTTGGCATACATTGGCAACGGAGCCACCGTGCAGGCCATCATCAATTCCGTGGATAACTAAACAATATGTTGCGTTAATTTTTTTTCGGGAAGTTGCAACCTCTGGAAGAGCGCATCAAATAACATAACAATGAAATAATTGCATCACAGCTTTTTGGAGACTTAGAAGCTTTTCCTGCATGCTATTGGGTATGACATTTGTGGCAACAACACTCAAGCCATTTATGAGCAAAAATCATTAGAATCATCTAGCCTTGGTTTTTGCGGTGTTAATTCAATTTATTTGCGGTAAAGAAGGCGAACAGAGTTACCTTCATAAGAAAGATGTTCATTCCTTATTTGAAGGTAGCGTAAATTAAGTGTACTAAACTTTTTGCATAATTGCATAATAATTACATAATTCACGACACATTTTCGGGCATATTTGGGGGCATATTTCTCTAAAGCAGAAATAATTTTGTAGGTTTTCTAAATTTTTTATTTTTAGAAATGTTATACCATAGAAAAAATGCCACGCAGATATAAAAACGGTTGTAAAAATTATAGCATGTTATAAAATTTTAAAGCAAAAGAGGATATCAAATGCTATAAAAATAGAAAAAGATCGCCATTTTTTCTGGTTTTTGTATGTATCGAGTACAACACAAACAAAGAAACTCTTTATCAGATTTTGTAATCACTTGTTATTCTCCTTAGAAATATAATGCTTTAATTTACTACACATAACATTTAATAGTTTTTTCAATCAAATAATCGATAATTTAAAAATAAATTAAAACAAATTAAACTCAAAATTCAATCGATGATTCAGTTACTTACTTACTTACGTAGCTGGTGCTTACAACCGTTGGTCGGTTTTGGCCTCGTCGAAGAATTTTCGCCAGCCTCTTTTGTCGTGCGCTTGATGGCGCCAGTTAAAAACTCCAAGCATCATCAGATTATCTAATGTCTGATCTTTCCAACGGATATGCGATCTTCCTCGTTGACCGCCGCTGGGTACCGAAATCAATTAATTTTTTCGCTGGAGCATCGTCGTTCATTCTCTTGACATGACCGCTCAATTTCAATACGCTTGACTATATCGCCGTCGGCATATAGCTCATACAGCTTGTGGTTCCATCGTATTCAGTACTCTCCATTGACACAGATTGGACCATAGATTTAATGATGGATTTTTGTATATTGACTAGAGTTTTCTTGGTTCAATCTCAATATTGATATCATTTGAGGAATTTATGCTGGATCACAGGTAAACGAATTCCTTAACAACCTCAAAAGAGTTGTTGTCAATAGTGACGTAGTTTCAAGACGCTGGGACTGTTTACTGAATGTTAACACTTGTTATCGAACGGAGGGGAGAGGTCCTTCCCACTTTTAACTGCGATGCTGGTGTTGCTAGGTGTCAGGCTTCATAGACGTATTAGCTTTGCGGGAATCAATTGAAATTAAAAATAAAGGGTGGTAGAGATGTGAAATGAGATTGCTTAATAACTCGAATTGACTGAGGTATAGGCATAACACTTGCCTCAGATTCAAATTGGCATCTTTATATAACGTTTCGCCACACATACAAAATTCTACATTTTTTTATCTTGATTTGACTTTCTCTCCTACTTATCTATCTCCCCATTTCCGAAAAAAGGCAGACTTGACTGAATAGGTTTGACACCTGAAATCCTTGGTTCAAAGCTAAAAAAAGTCCTTTCAAAGTCCTTTCAATAGTCAAATTGTTTTTTTTTCTAACAGCTGATGGTCAAATTTAGAACGAAACCAATTGATAGCAAAGTGCTAAAAATCAACAAAACCGCATGGTTTAAAGTCGTTAATATTCCACGTTCAGTGCACATTTCAGTACTTTTCAATCAATAATGGATACAATGGCCCATATGCATAAAAAAGTACACACTAGAATTCATAGTAAACACTTGATTTTTCATTATTGATATGCATATAAAGAAAACACTTTATAGTGTCTTTATAGTGTCCTTCTTTTTCTGACTAGACTATTTTCAAAACACTACTTGCTAAACTTTGATATGCATAAAAGGAGCGTTCACTACTTTAAAAGAAGTGAACACTATAATATATTGTAGTGTGGTTCTGATAAGACTTCTTTGAAATAATTCGTAACGAAATGGCAATGTTTTTTATTTTAATCGTAGAAATAGAACTAAATGTAATTAAAAAAGAAGATTTTCCCACGAAGATAGTTTTCGATCTCTTTATAGATTGTCCCGTGAGAATGTTGAATTGTTAGCAACATATTTATTGCCTGAAAATGTAGAAACGCGTTAAATAATTTTACTAAAATGCAATGTATTCTTTGGAAAAGTTTGCCTTAGTGAACAAGCGATCCAGTTCAGTTTTTCCTGTAATTTCTTCGCGATCTTCTTTTAAGGTCCATATTTCTATATCTTCAAATAATTCCATATTTTTGTTAACATTCATTTATTTAAGTTAATAATCCTTAAAAACATTATTTTTAATAATAATATTTTGAGCTTTATGCCAAATAATTCATGGAGCAACTTTATTTTTATTACTTTCAATTTTCAAATTGAATTTTTGATATATGACAAGAATGCAAAAAGTCTCGCGGGCTGTGATTTGATGAAACTTTTTTGACTTTATACTTTCATATATTCGTTGTTGATGAAATTTTGAAAGCAAAGTGAAAAATTTGAAGACGAAACTTGAAAAGAAAATTTCAGAAAATCTCATGCGACGAGTTTCATTGTATAAATCCCCTCTAGTGAACACTTAGGCCTTTTCCTCACGGAGCAATGGAAAAGTAATGCAATTGCAACACAATTGTGTATAAAGTTTCAAACCACTGCAATTCAAAACATAATTGCAACCTATGCTTTCAGGAGAGCAAGACATGTTACAACGCAACATTGATTATTTCTATTGGAATAAACATAATTTTACCTAAGGGGCCAAAAAAAACAAGCGGCGTGGGCCCCAAAGTACAATTATTCCTTTTCTTACGGATGGCAAAAAAGATTTGGGTCCATCCGTACATAAAAAAATAATATAAACAGCAGATTGTTCGTGGCAGTATAAGTGTTGCAACAAAGTGATGCTAAATTTTTAGCATTGTACAGAATGACCAAAGCAAAAACACAACAAGTTGGTGATATAAATTGCAGCATGCTGCGTTGCATAGAACTTATCACAAACATGTTGCCAACTAGTTTTGAAAAAATTGCTCCATGTGAAGGTTTCGGTACAGTAACATTGGTCAGCAACTTTTGCTCCAATTGCATTATTTTTTAATTGCTCCGTGAGGAAATGGCCTTAAGTTCGAAATTCGAAAATAGAGCTTGCTTAAAAATGTTTATTCATACCAAAAGGAGTCTTCACTACCTAACTTTCACTACTTGATAGATAACACTACCTGAAGCGTTCGCTATATTTTATGCATACGGGCCATTATTAAGTATAATAGCAGTATGAGTGTCTTATCAACTGTGTCTTATTAAATTTGCGTTCTTAATATTGGAATAAAAAAAAATATTGCGTTTTCTTATACATTTTCTATTGGCTTACATATCTTAAAAAATATTTTTATGAAATAAAATTAGAAAAAGACCGCGTTACGTTGTTGATAAATTTAGTTTTCCTTGTTTTATGTTTATGTTTATTTAACAAAATTTGTTGACAAATAAGAATAAATCTTTTGCTTGCCGCTTTCAAGATGGAAATAACAACATCAAATTTCATTCCTATTTTAAGTGCTATAAGGTTTTTAAAAATTGTAGCGGCTAAAAATTTGATAGTTTTAGCAATTTTTAGTTATTGAAATTCACTCATAATCGCAAATTAGCACTTTTTTAGCAATAAATAAATGTCAAAATCAGCTAATTTTTATTCGGTTAATATTTGTCGTTGCTTAATTTAAGCGAAAATAATAGAAGATGATCTGTGAATCAGAATCGCGATTGTTGTAAAATTTGCTAAAACTGACGTTAGCATTTTTTAGCGATCGAGATTTTGAGTTAGCAAATCTTTGATTGTACCTACAGAACCACACTGCATTATATTATAGTGTTAACTTCTTTTTAAGTAGTGAACACTCCTTTTATGCATATCAAAGTTAAGCAAGTAGTGTCCGACCGAAACCAAAATTTTGGCCGAAACCGAAACCGAATTTCGGCCATTTTTGTAATATTCGGCCGAAACCGAAACCGAAACTGAAAGTCTACATACAAATTTGTTTTTAAAAACATTTTATTTTATTTTAAATTTTATTAAAAGCTTTCAAAAACAAAACAATTCAATAATAACGTATACATACGATTAATATTCTTTGAATATTAAAGTTCAACTTTAAAATAATAAATAAAGAGATAATTTTTAATACCACTTTAAGGAACTTTTTAGTGTTTAGAGTTATTCGGTTTCGGTTTCGGCCATATTGATGCCGAATAGCCGAAACTTACTAAAAGGGCCGAAACTGGCCGAAGCCGAAACCGAAACCGAATATTCGGTCGGACACTATAAGCAAGTAGTTTTTCGAAAATAGTCTAGTAAAAAAAAAGTGAACACTATATAGTGTTTTCTTTTTATGGATATCAATAATGAGAAATCAAGTGTTCACTACGTAATCTAGTGTTTATTTTTACGCATATGGGCCTTTGTTTAAATTCTGAATAAGTTTAAATTAAAGCTTTTTTTTTGTTATGGCAGTACTTCCATCGGCATGTATTCCGCTTGATTGGAATCTGAACGAAAGGAATACCGCCATTTTGTCGATCGAATAGAAATGTCAAGTCAAAACAACAAGAAAAGTTCTTCGTTCATTTTGGCTTTTTCGATTTTATGTGTGTTTCTTCAACTCTTCTTGGACGAATTTGTTTGCTGTAATTGCAGTTTTTTTTTATTTTTTGGCGAAACAATTAGATAAATATACTTTAAAAATATTAAATAAATGAGATACAAAACATTGTGTGTCGAGTGCATAAAAAATGTCGTGGAAAAGTGAGGAAACCAGTGTATAATTGTGATTAAGAAATGAAAATGTTGATGGAAAAAATTCAACGAAGCAAATTGAACAAAATGGAAATAAATGTACATGAAATGCAGAAAGTGTGAATAGCTGTGCTGCCACCTTGTTAGTTCTTTATGTGTACATATATATATTAATATGCTGATTTGTTGATTTTTAAATTTCAACAATAAATACATATCTAATATGTTACTGGCATAATTAAATTACATATAATTATTTTAGTTTTTAATCAATTATCTCAATATTCGAACTTTAATTAAATACTAAAAGACTGACAGAATTTGGTACAACAAAAAAAGTTTATGTGACTGAAGGAATCATTTTAATTCTCGGGAAATAATTAATGCGTCAATCCTTTTTTGTTGGTTTTTCTTTTTTTCAAAATAATACCAGGAAAGAATAAAAAGAAAGCAAAGTGTCGACGACAGTCAGAAAACAATTTTTCAATTGATTTTTTTAATACTTGAGGGACGCAGTGTCAAGATTTAAGTCACACATTCAACTAACCCTAAGGTAAGCATGGAATATAATTAAAATACCCTCACCTGTTTACTATTGTTTCTATACTCATGTAATTTGCTACTATACAAAGCTATTATTTTTTCTTAGCTCTACATGATGTTTTATTTGTCGATCGCAGTTTCTGTTGGTTATTTTATCTTGCCTTCATTTTGTTTGCATTGTATTTAAAATAATACGTTGCTCCCGTCTCTTCATAGGTTTAACATATTCCGCAACAAATCAACACATCTCCCCATACACACTCAAACTGTATAGCTATTCCACAATATCCCCGCACCACAAGCAATACAAAGCAATGACTTTCCACACATTTCCATCTGCATTTTGTTAAATGTAGTTATATTTAACCTTTTGGTTGTCTGCTTTCTTTTTCAATTTCATATGTATCGTCTCGTCTAGCCAATTTTTTATCATATCCGTTTCAATTTTATTCCTGTAAAGGACCTTTTACTTACAAACTGAGGAAAATATACCTATGGAAGCTTGTCGAACCTGATGCCTTGTTTTGAATGAATAAACTCTAGCGAAAATAATTATTCGATAAACATTTTTCATGAGGAATTTGCAAATTCACTTGATGAATATTTTCGATACATTAATGAGTCTAACAACGAAAAAGGTTGATCAAATAGCCAAGAAGAAAAGATTAATTTATTAGGAATTGAGTTATTGTTGCAACTGTGCTCCACTTGTGTATAGCTCCATATGCACACCAAATCTGAAGCATCCTAACGTATTTCTACACAAAGTTATGATAAAACAAGTAAAGAAAGTCTAAAGTCGGTCTAGGCCGACTATGAAATACCCTAAACCCACTTTTCAAAAACAAAAAATTTTTATTGTAAATGGGCGTCTCCAAGGGCGGATGAAGCCTATATTTTATATGCATTTAAATGTTGATGAAAAATTTACACATACCAAGTTTTATTCCTGTAGCTCACAGTTAACGCCTTTATTGTGCTTTCGCTATGGGAGGTGGGCGTGTTCATGGACGGATTACTTCCAATTTTTGAACACACCTTAGTTTTGGTATAAAATACATGCATACCAAATTTAATTTCTCTATAACAAACATAACCTTATTTATTGAGTTTAAAACTTTTTGGGTTGTATGGGAAAAAGGCGTGTCCGTAGGCGGATGACGTCCATTTTTCAAAACCATCTTTTTCTTGTCATAAAAAACATACGTGCCAAATTTTAGCTCTGTAGGTTAAACAGAGGCTTATTTATTGCGTTTTCAATTTTTGGGTTGTATGGGAGGTGGGCGTGTCCGTGAGTGGATGACACCCATTTTTCAAAAACATCTTTTTGTTGATACAAAACACATACATACCAAATTTTATTGTTTTAGGCTTATTATGAGCTGAGTTATGCAGTTTTCAACTTTCGCGTTGTATGGGAGGTAGGCGTGTCCGTGGGCGAATTCCAAAAATATTCAATAGTGCAGATCCCTCTGTTCATTTGACCATGTGTACCAAGTTTCATTCAATTATCTCAACTCCTTCTTCTTATCCTGTGTATACGGACAACACACAGACGGACGGACGGACGGACGGACGGACATGGATAGCTCGACTCACGTGGTGACGCTGATCAAGAATATATATACTTTTCTATACCGGACTCGCTTCGTTCTATGCGTTACAAACGTTTGCACAAAGTTAATATACCCTGACCTTTCAGGTTTAGGGTATAACAAAAGGCGAGCCTTATAGCTCTCAATTAGCCCTTTAATTATTGGTATTGTCAATTGTTGGGTCATTTTTATACCCTAAACCTGAAAGGTCAGCGTATTTTAACTTTGTGCAAACGTTTGTAACGCATAGAACGAAGCGAGTCCGGTATAGAAAAGTATATATATTCTTGATCAGCGTCGCCACGTGAGTCGAGCTATCCATGTCCGTCCGTCCGTCCGTCCGTTCGTCCGTCTGTCCGTCTGTGTGTTGTCCGTATACACAGGATAAGAAGAAGAAGTTGAGATAATTGATTGAAACTTGGTACACATAGTCACATGGACCCAAGGATCTGCACTATTGAATATTTTTGGAATCTGCCCACGGACACGCCTACCTCCAATACAACGCAAAAATTGAAAACTGCATAACTCAGCTCATAATTAAACTACAACAATAAAATTTGGTATGTATGTGTTTTGTATCAACAAAAAGATGTTTTTGAAAAATGGGTGTCATCCCCTCACGGACACGCCCACCTCCCATACAACCCAAATATTGAAAACGCAATAAATAAGCCTCTGTTTAACCTACAGAGCTAAAATTTGGCACATATATTTTTTATAACAAAACAAAAATGGTTTTGAAAAATGGACATCATCCGCCCACGGACACGCCTACCTCCCATACAACGCGAAAATTGAAAACTGCATAACTCAGCTCATATTTAGCCTACGACAATAAAATTTGATATGTATGTGTTCTATACAAACACAAAGATGTCTTCGAAAAATGGACGTTATCCGTTCACGGACACGCCGACCTCCCATACAACCCAAAAATTGAAAACGCAATAAATAAGCCTCTGTTTAACCTACACAGCTAAAATTTGGCACGAATGTTTCTTATGACAAGACAAAGATGGTTTTGAAAAATGGACGTCATCCGTCTACGGACACGCCTACCTCCCATACAACCCAAAAAGTTTAAAACTCAATAAATAAGGTTATGTTTGTCATAGAGAAATTATATTTGGTATGTACACTGAGAAAAAAACACATACCTTGCTCCGGTAAAAAATTTCTCTATTTTTGATAATAGCAATTTTCTCTTTTTCAAATAAAATTTTTTTCAATTAGAATAAATGTTCACATTTTCGAAGAAATATTTCTTTACTTCTAGGAAATGGAAATATTTCAATGTCTCTAATAATGATAAGTATTTTTCTCGCACAAAAAATTTCTCTTTTATAGAGAAATTTTATTGAAAATGAAAAAATGTTCTTATATCTTGATAAAAAATTCACTATGAGAAGTATTTTCTTCAATAAAAAAAAATATTTTCTCGAAAAAAAAAGTATTTTTCTCTAAAAACGATATATTTTTCTATTTCATGGAACCTTTTTATCATTTTTAGAGAATTTTAAGTATCGCAATTAGAGAATAGCATTCTCTGGAGCAAAGTCTATACCATTTTTCTCTAAATATGATGCCTTTTTTATCATATTCCGAGACACTTTTTTCTGAGTGTATGTATTTCATACCAAAACTAAGGTGTGTTCGGAAATTGGGAGTAATCCGTCCATGAACACGCCCACCTCCCATAGCGAAAGCACAATAAAGGCATTAACTGTAAGCTACAGGAATAAAACTTGGTATGTGTAAATTTTTCATCACCATTTAAATGCAATTAAAATATAGGCTTCATCCGCCCACGGAGACGCCCATTTACAATAAAAATTTTTTTTATTTTTGAAAAGTGGGTTTAGGGTATTTCATAGTCGGCCTAGACCGACTTTAGACTTTCTTTACTTGTTAGTTCTCAAGATATTAGCAAAAAACCAAGGTGGTAGCACGTGACCAAAAACAGAAGTGGTTTTCGTGGCAAAAATTCAAACGCGGATTTCAGCGAAATGAGAAGCAATGTTTTTATGTAATTTTTTTTAGTGTTGTGCATTGATGATCCTTAAAAATGGCTAGCATTGTAGACACAAAAGATTTATATTTATTTTATTCAATAAAAGAGACGCTCGCACGTGACATGTCACATGTGACACATTTTACGATCACCATAGTTGTTTTTTTTTTCTGCTCTATAATGAAATACAAATAAAGAAACTTTGCATAAGTCAACAAAAATATTTATTCAAACATAATAATAAAAAACTTTCATGAGTATGTTTTTGTGTAAGCATAGTAGAATAAATAAGGTATATGCAGCGCTGATTGTGCTCTCTTTTCGGTACTGCCGATATTGTCAAAATCAGCTGTGTGTGCAGGGGCGAATTAAGGTTGGTGGGGCCCTGAGGCCAGTTTATTTGTGAGGGCCCCTAACAATGAATGTAAAAAGTTAGTTGCACAAAAATGTATGCAGAGTCATTATTATAGATTTAATTATATCAATTTTATTATGTTGAAAATATTGAATTGGAAAAATCGTTATTTGTAATATAATATCGTTAATGACAATCATCAGAATAGTATAAGTGGTTATTATTTAGAAGTTTTAAGAGATTTAATCAAAGCGAACACTTCAATAACATTTTCGAAAGATAAATCACGAATAATGTTAATTTCTGTACTAAGAATCATGAGACTGGTAAGACGTTTCTGTCCAATACTCGTATGCAATCTATTTATGAGCAGTTTCATTTTGGAGAATGATCTCTCTCCGCTACAATTGGTTACCATCATGACCAAGTATATGCGAAAAACTATTTCAGTACATATTTACAAAAGTTGAGCGAAGATTGTTCTCCATTATTATGCGATAAAGAAATTGTGCTCCAGATTCTGCGATTTTTCGTTTAAAGAGCCTTGCAAGCTCGGCAAGTTGAACCAGTTCATTACCAAGTGTCGATTCTACATGTTCTGGGCAACAATCAACAAGATTTTTTGCTTTTGCGTTTAACACTTCAGTTGGAATCGTTTGAATATCATTAAAAAATCCGAACCTTTCGTAAACTTCAACTTCATATACTGTGATTCTTTTTGATAAAGACATGGTCAGCGAGTCCACAACTGGAAGAAAAGCTTCAACGCGGTATTTATCTCTTGGTGACAGCGGGACACAAGACTTTTTGTCCCCGATGGCGGTGCAATTAAAAAAACCACAAGAATTAAGAATTATCTAAATTTCTTTTTTGACAACTAAAATGAAATAACTATAATAAAATATAAGACACTTCATATACCTCGTTAAGTAGTTGCGTAAATTCACGAAACAACGATTTGCAAACTTTTATATTCGAACAAAAACTGATGCGTGAACAACGACCAGATAATGTGACGCAATTTCTATTGAATTCGCTGTATATTATTTCCCGCTAAGCGCAAATGCAACAAACACTTGTAATACTTTCTGTTGTTTACTCAGAAAATAAGATGGTAATTCAAAACAATATTTTCTTCATTTTGATAAAAAAGACAACTTTTCTCGAATCCTCAGCAAATTTTCTTTTCAGATTCATTAAAATATTACGAAATATTATTTTAAAATAAACCTTATTTTTATCCGAATTTTGATTAACAAGATATGTTTATAATAAGCAAAGCAGCCAATGAATCTGAAATTTTCTTTAATGAAATAGTTAATTTTTTAGAAAACAACTAGGATGAAAGAAAATTTGTTACTACCAGACCATTTGACGTAAAACTAGTAAATTTTCTTAATTAAAAGTTTCAAAAAAATTTTCTCTCAATAATAGAAAAAATGTCCTTCCATGTTCGTATGCAAGTATTCAACATAATATGAGCTAGCTGAGCTGATTTTATTGCAACATATAAAGTACAATATACATCAAGAATCCACACAATAATCGAGGTTTCTTTCTATAATAATTCTATTGAGTACTCGATTCGACATTGATTTTTTTTTTAAATTGTTTTCCCATTTCTAACACGGATGGTGGGAGCCCCAAGTTGTGGGGGCCTGAGGCCAGTGTCCTCACTGGCCTCCAGCTTAATTCGGCCCTGTGTAAGGAAATAAAATTTGAATTATTCCAATTTGCATTTTGTGTCGTCTTCTCTTATATATAAACTCAAATATTTGTCTGTCTGTTTGCCTGTTTGTTCCGTATAGGCTCGTGCACCGTTCAACCGATTGAGCTGAAATTTGGACACCGAGTACGTTTCATAGAGAAGAAAATTATAGGGGGCGGTGTAAAAAGATGTAAAAAAGTGGACGGAAGTCTGTGGTCGTGGCACTTCATAATAACTCCTAAATGCCTGTACCGATTTCAATTAGATTTGGTAAGAAGGTTTAACTGCACCCAAGATAAGACATAGGCTATAAAAAATTGCAAAGATTAACGCAAGAGAGCGCTTTAAATAGTGAATTTTTAAGACTCAATAACTCCTAAACGACTTGACCGATTTTGCTTAAATTTTGATTGTTAATTAACCTGACTCCTTAGGAAGAAGGCGCTTTATGCAATTAACTATATCTGGCTCATTCACTTCAAAACGTATTAACTGATTTCGATAAAACTTGTTCAGCGATCGTATCTATTACTTAAATAGATCCTATGCTTTTAGAAGTTCTTTCGACAAAAATCAATGAATGCGCCGAAGGCAAACGAAGTCAAGGACCAAAGACTTACGAAAAAAAATGAAGTTTAACGAAAACGAGCAGAAGCTATATAAAGATGAAGAAAAATCAACCGAACAGTACCGACCAAAACCAAATTTGAACGAAGACTATACAAAAATCGAATCGATCCCAAAAGGATTTTTTAAAATTAGAATTTTTTTTTCTGAGATATAAATGCATATTAATTGAATGTTAAGAAAAAACTTTAAACGCATTTTTTAAAGTTTTTTAAAGAATGATTTTTTCAGACGTCGGAGCGAGACCTGGAAGATTTAATATTTTTCAGATACTGTTTTATGGAAATTTGACTAAACAATTACGATTATTTTAGGGGGCAAAACCCCAAAAAACGATAATTTAAAACATTAAATTAAATTTAATTTTAATTTAAAAATTTAATTTAATTTAAAAATTTAAAAATCGCCTTTTTTCTGTGCTCGAGGAACAATCCCGAGCAACACCGGGTAACATCAGCTATTTTTAAATAAAAAAAAGTTTCTGATTTTTTCAATTGGAATTTTTTTTATCTTGCTTTTTCATTGTTTTGAGAATGCTTTGGGATTTTATAAGAGTTGTCAACTTCGTTTTGATATTTACGGCAGTACGCTCTCTTCTAGCGAGTTAACCTTATTTATTCTACTATGTGTGTAAGTATAATAAACATCTACACTGTACAACAAAACTAAAGTTTTTGCAAATCACAAGAAGTTTCACAACGGTTTCCTAAGATTTTGGGTTCGCTGAATCCAAATCTGAAGTCAGAATTTGCGGGTCACCCTAGGTTTTCTAGCTACAGAGGAGGGTAAACCCTAACCTCCTACTGTTAATGAAATGAATATGACAGACCCCCATTACTTTTTCAAGAGGAACATTTTTTGCCTTGGAACCCATCCCCTCTAACCCCTCCGTATGGGGGCTCCCATACAAATTTTATGATTTTTATATATTTTTTATGTGAACTTTTTTATTTAAACAAAAAACTAATTTTATTAATATTCGAAATTCGACAAATTTTCTGTTTGCCTATTTATAATTATGTAGATTTCTTAACACTTAATTAAAGAAATACCAAAAATAAATATTTATAAAAACATTGAAAATAAAAAGAAAATTAATTTCAAGCAAATTTTTTGTACTCAAATAAATTATTATTAATGAAATTTGTTTTTTTTAAATAAAATTTTCATATAAAATTAATGCAAAAATCATAAAATTTGTATGGACGCCGGAGGGGTCGGAGGGGTCGGAGGGGATGGGTTCCAAGGCAAAAAATGTTCCTCTTGAAAAAGTATGGGTGTCGGTAATATTGATTTTATAAACAGTAGGGGTTAGGGTTCTGCCTCCCCTGTAGCTCGAAAACCTAGGGTGACCCGAAAATTCTGAGTTCAGATTTGGATTCAGCGAACCCAAAACCTTAAGAAACCGTTGAGAAACCTCTTGAGATTTTTTGAGTGTTGTACCGTGTCTATTTTTGTTTTTTTTCATCGTTATTTGTGCTTATCTACATTTAAAATAAAAATTTGTTAAGTGCGTATTTACATTAATAATTGATCTATGTAAGCAAAAAAAAATTAATTTAAACAACACAAATTTTTATTTTTTTACCGGTTCACTTTTTTTTTAAAGTCGCACGAATAAACTCAATTCTTCCGACGCACTGAGTAAAAATGTTCTTTTTGCATGTCGAACGTGACAACGAACTAAACGAAAAGCAAATCAAAAATTTACCGTTGTGTTTCATTGCGTGGTTACTTATGATTTTGGTTTTTCGTTCTTTATACTCCTAGAAAGATTTGAGCAAGCAAAAGTCAATGCATTATGTTTCTGTTTAATAACTGTTATAAAGACAAGACATACCAAAGAAATATCAAAATAAGCAATACTTCACATTTTCGCTCTTTGCATCCCAATATGTATTTAAATTATTTAAATTTGAATGTTTCCTTATGTGAATAAGACATCAAACATTGTTATCAAGAATTTTTAATTTTTTTGTGTCTCGGTTGACTTTTTGGTGGAAATGTCCATATATATTCTTGATCAGCATCACCACCTGAGTTGATTTAGCCATCTCCGTCTGTCCGTCTGTCTGTCTGTGGACACGATTACAGCCGTAATTTTGAAGCTATCGTACTTCATTTCGATATTGAACTATTATATATTGATATTGTACTATTGAAATTCGATATTTGAGCTTTTTTCTAAAAAATTAAGATCAAGTTCGAAAATGGACTAAATCGGATAAAAACCACGCCTACCTCCCATATAACCCCAATAATGAAAACTCTATAAAGAGGCTAGTATTTAAGCTACAAATCTTAAATTCGGTATTTGTGCATTCTATTTATGTCAAAACTGAGGTGTGTTAGGTTAGAAAAATTGGCGTTATCCACTTACAAACAAGCCCACCTCCCATACAACCCCAAAATTGAAAACTCTATAAAGAGGCTAATATTTAAAAGTGCGCGAAGATAAATTTATAAAACCTCCAAAACTTCAATTCGGTATTTGTGCATTTTATGTCAAAACTGAGGTGTGTTAGAAAAATGGGTGTCATACACCTACAAAGACGCCCACCTGCCATACAACCCCAAAAATTTAAAACTATATAAAGAAGCTTCTGCCGAAGCTGCATAAATAAAATGAAGTATTTATTCACTTTATAACAAAAATAAAACGTGTTCGAAAAATGGGAATTATCCACCAACGAACACTCCCACCTCCCATACAACTCCAAAATTGAAAATTATGTAAATAGGCTTCTGTCGAAGCTACAAATGTAAAATAAGATATTTATTCATTTTATATTAAAATGAAGTCGTGTTCAAAAAAAAGAACACGCCCACCTCCCATACAATTCTAAAATTTAAAACTCTATAAAAAGTGCTATCTTTAAGCTACAGGAAAATAATATGATACATTTGTATTTTATATCAAAACTAAATGGTGGAAGAAAAGTGTGCGTGAACCACCTATGAACATTCCCACATCCCACACAGTCCATAATAGTGAAAACTCTATAAATAGACCATTATTTAAGCTACAAAACTGAAATTGGGTATTTGTGTATTTAATTTCAAAACTGAGGCGTGTTAGAAAAATTTATGTCAACCACCCAAGAACACGCCCACATCACATACAACCCCAAAATTGAAAACTTTATGAAGAGGCTTGTCTTTACTTTACAGGAAAACAATTTGATTGAATGTATTTTAGACGTCATCGAAACAGTGCAATTTTTTGAAATCTCATACAATTTAGGATTTTGTAGCCTTACGATTCGCCTGTGGGGGTTTTTAACTTCGGCCAAGTCGAAGATAAACCTTACTAGTTTTTGTGGTAAAGTAGATCTAGTTTTAAAATTAAAAACATTATCTAAATAAAGGTAACTTTTATTGAAACTTAAACTATGTGATAATTGAAATAGGTAATCATTAGAAGCATAATAGTATCATTTGCATAAACAACAGTTCTATTGAGGAATCAACGTTATTATTTTTAAATCCAATCAGAACGTTTCTAGAACTATTTTGTTATCATATTGTTATTGAATACTAGATTCAATTATTTAATACGATAAAATATAAAATATTTGTTATTTATATGGGAATGTTAAAGAGATTTTATGTTGATATAATTTATTATATCATTTAGTTGTTCTTTCAATTCTCATACGTATTCTTTTCACAATTTATTTTTCACAAACGTTGTAACAAAGTTACGATTATAATAGTATCTTCAGATAAGTTTAGTTTTTTTTTAATAATGGCTTATTTCAAAGCAAATTCCATAAATTTCTCTTATTATATCATTTTCAAGCATGAGTTGAATTGAATTTCATCAAAAAACTAACATCAAAGCACAATCAGAGTAATCTATAAAAATTCACAATAAAAACAAAACATACTCTGTTACATTAATTTTTTACACAAAACTTAACGCAACGCAGCACAGAAATAAAAATATCCATAGATCTCAATTTCGCACCGCTTCGTTTCCTTTTGTTATAAAAAAATAATATACTTACTTTTTTAAATCATTGAGCACATTTGTTATATCATATAAGGAAATGTGTTGTTCTTTAACATGATCTTAAAATTCGAATTTTGTAATCTTAAAAGCCAACCCTTAAAAAATTTTACTTTGTAAGTTAATACATATTACTATTATTTATTTGCTCGTGGCGGCCGGGGCCCTGTATGCTTAGCGTGTGGGGTGCGCGCCAACGAATCTCTGCAGACCCAGTTTCGAATCACTACCTGGCAGAAAGTTTTTAAATTGAATTACATTTTTTTGATCGGCCATCAACTCTGTAGACAATTGCTAATCTCAGAGAGCAAACACTGCCATGTAAAGCTTCTTGAGGACATGAACTTTAGCCTTTTGGAGTCACACAGGTAATAACACACACAGGCAATTGGAGCCGTGAAAAAAATGGCGCTTAAAGCAATAGCTGGCACTCGATGGATGCACGGTGATAAAGAGTACTGTTTAGTTACAACACTCGATATCAAAAACGCCTTTAATACTGCTAACTGGACCAGAATATTGGAGGCTCTTGCTCACTTTGGTGTCCCTTTCTACCTTCGTAGAATTATCCGAGACAACCTCGAGGATAGAATTCTCCACTACGAAACAGAAGCGGGATCAGAACGGTATAAGATCACAGGCGGAGTGTCACAAGGATCAGTGCTGGGTCCAGTTTTATGTAATATTATGTATGACGGAGTCCTGTGTCTGCAGCTGCCGGATAGAGCCCACATTATCGGGTTTGCAGATGAGATTGCCCTCGTAGTCGTAGCAAAGCATTTGCACGAAGTGGAGCACAAGTGCAACCAAGCGGTAATGGAAGTACCAGAGAACAATTTGAGTGCGTTCAAATAGCATTTTGAATGTGTCGTCAAAATACGAGCTACGAATATGCCTTCTGCATTCAAATTAATGCGCAAACACATGCACCAATCGCTGTGGTACGAATGCCGTAGAGTACGAGCGATGACGAATACGAATGCCTGCGAAACATGAATGTCCGATGAAGCCAGACATTCGCAACATTCGCCAAAAGCAACGAATATTCATGCTTTTATGTTTATTCGCAGCAGGAAAAAAATGTTAACTGCAGTTTGCAGCAGCGCTCACCAGCGCCTACTCTTTCCACTCTTTTACAACAACTTCGATATTTTCATGATTGTTGTAATTCGCCGAATTCAGTGTTCAGCTTCACTCTTCTTATTGTTTTATTGTTGTAATTGCGTACTGTCGATCGATGCTTGGTGTTTTTTTTTGTGTGTTCAATAATTTAAACTTGTCGTGCCAACATGCGTGTTGTTGTTTCTGTCCTTTTTATTGTTAGAATACAAACACATGATTTTAGCTTTTGCACAGTCGCTGGCCTTGTGTGGTTTTTGTATATTTTTTGTTTTTGGTACTTGCTTACTGTGCCACGTATCCATCGATTCGTTGTTGGTGTTGGCTTTTTGTTGTAATTGTTGTTGAAAGCATAAAAAAACACTGCACACAACAAAACGCCAGGAAAAAAAAAAACAAAGAAAACAAACATAATATTCCACTCGAGCTCGAGTCCAGCAGCAAACACTCGAGCTTCCAGCGAATCATTCGAATGTCAGCATTGTCTGGATGCTGCCTTTGTATCGATTTGGATTCGTCACACACTGTGCTAAGCAGCAATCGTTGTTTACGAACTCGACTGGTATGCATGCATGTTTTTTTTTTGTGCGATTGTGGCTGACGACGATTGTTATTCGAGTGGCAAAAAATGACGAATGGTCTCATGTAGTTCTCTGGGAAGTACAGCAGTGGCTGAACACAGCGGGGCTCTGTCTGGCACAAAACGGAGACAGTACTAATAAGCAGCCGGAAAGTCGTTGAGTCCGCTAAAATATCGGTTGGTGACCATACAATTGTATCGAAACCATTCGTTAAGTACCTTGGCGTCATGATTGACCATAGGCTGAATTTTAAGCAGCATCTCACATACGCAAGCGAAAAAGCGGAAAGCGTTGCTGCATTGTTACCAAGGATTCTATCGAATACCAGAGGCCCGAGACAAAACCGTAGAAAGCTTATTGTCACTGTCGTTAAATCAATACTCTTGTAGGAAGCCCCCATATGGGCCGAGGCTACCAAATCTGGCTCCTATTTACGAAGCATAGATTCGGTTTATCGCATCTGCGCACTAAGAGTATGCTGTGCATTCCGAACTGTCTCTTCAGACGCAGCACTGGTTGTGGCGGGAACTCCCCCTCTAGATCTTCTAGCGACTGAGAGCGTGATATATGGCGCACTCCCAAGCGACTTGCCTATTTCCTCAAAACGTAGGATAACATGTGGCAGATGCGCTGGGTGGCATCACACAAGGGACGATGGACGCAACGTCTTATTCCAAACTTGGAACCATGGCTGAATAGGCGACACGGCGAGGTAGACTATAATCTCACCTAAATACTTACTGGGCACGGCTGCTTCAAATCGTACCTACATAGATTCAAGCACGAAGAAAGTCCTTTCTGCAGTTTCTGTGCAAGAAATGTTATTGTAGATGCAGAGCATGTTTTCTTCCCAAAGTTTAGCCCAGAAAGACTTCGCAACGCTATAAGAAGTATATAGGAGTAAAGAATACTCAACCTTGCCAGGGGGTTTGAACATAAACGTTCACCGTAGTCGACGTTGCGTTTGCGTCATCCCCTTACAAGAAGAGACTGCAGGGGTCAGACCATGCGCCTGCGTGTAGGGATCAGCTCCCGAAGCGGTCTCCCCCCGTAGAATAAACATTCTAATTTGGAAAAAATGAGAGCAACCAATCAGCATGGCTGCTTAGCTAGTGGACGGTAGTTCTTGTTTTAGATTAGTATTGGGTGTCTGTACCAGAGTGCAAGTATCCTACACGGATAATAGAAGGGGTACATAGAAACATGACAATACGAACGACAGCTGACTAGTGAGCGATAGGTGCTAAGTCCTCCCTCCTTCCGAAGCAATATTTAACGGTAGTCCCGGGGGGATATAGGGGTCAGATGGAGAGGTGTTTTTAGCGGATTAAAGTCCCGCTTAAACTCAGGCTTTCGATGCTTTTCATCTCACGGGAAAAAAAAAAAACACAACACAATTGCTCATAGTTCGCTCAAAGTCCTTTATAGAGCTGAAATAACAAATGTTTAAATGAAATGAAAAATGTTTTGCTTTCATTTAAATTACTTGCTTGTCACGCTTCTCCACTGTATAGAGTACACAAGATAGGTTAATTTGAATATTCAAGCTTCACTTTGTCTCTTTCTTATTTACATCCACTCTGTCTTGATAACAAAGTACTAGTAAACCTGTTGCCCGAATTCGAGCAATTCAATAAAAATAAAATGTTAGAAACATTATAGAAGTTTAATATATGATATTCTACTCAAGCAGCTTTTCTCGTTCATTAACGATATATTCAGTCTTAATAATGATATAAAAGATCATTATCGGAATGCTTTGACTTTAAACGTATGATCTGACACTAAATTTTTAAATTTTACTGTCAAAATATGAAGACGGACTTACACTAATATTACTACTGAGACAAACATTAAGACTATATAAAAACTAATTAAAAAATAGATTTAAGACACAAAAAATACCAAGATATAATTATGAAATAAATAAAAAAACAATTACAGAACACCTACAACATCAATTTATAACACATTTCGATGAAAAAAGGGAAAAAAACCCAAAAAACCGTTTTTTTAAACCGTTAAAATTTGACTGAGTGGTTTGCTCGGAAAGTGGAATTTTTAAAAATGGTACTGCATTTAAAAATTTTTAGTTTTGAAAAAAATTAAAATTCGATAAATTCATAAGCTCTTCTCAAACGTAATTTCAAATCGATTAAATAGCGGATTTTTTTACAAAAATTTTATTTCTGTTTTAAAAGGTTGGGAACCCCCTGAAGCGAAATCACAATTTTTAAAAATGGTTTGCACATCTACCGCCTAAACCTAATTTTATGACATCTGAATCGATAAAATCGGTCCATTGATCTGGGATGAGTTGAAGTCAGAAAAAAAACCTTAGCCTATTAATTATATAGATTTTAACATAAAACTTAACTTTATTCTGAAATTGTACGCTTATTCAGTTGATTATTTAATGACTAATAATGTTTATATTGCTTTTTCTTTGTTTTTTCAGATCATAAAAACAACCACAAACATATATATATTTATATATACATAAATCAAATTACATAGTCGCATATGTATTAAAAAGATATAAATACTCAATATTGAGTAAACAAACATTTAAAATCTGTTTTAATTTTGTAATCGGATCTAAAAGAACGAACAAACAGCTGAGTCCAATACTTTCTTGGGAAACTAGCAAAAGCAAAAAACCAACAACAAAAGATTTGAATCAACGCTACTACAACGTTGAAGAATAAGTCGAGTGATACGGAATTCTTTGACCCTTACTCGGCTGGTTCTTGACTTCTGACGTAGTTCATAAAAGAAGAGAAAACAAGAAGAAAAAGCAGGTAATTATTTTTGACTGACTATACCGAATAAATATAAGCGATAGATAAAGGCAAACATTTTTCGCCTCTTGTATTTTTAAAACATGCGCCATTGTTATTATTTATTATTGTTATCTTAAATATTGATAAATTTCTTGCTTGTCTGAGTTGCTATTTAACAAACATAACACGCTTTTACAGATTTTAACCTAGTTAGATTCAGGTTTCTTATTAGCTTATTTTTTTCAAGTACTCAAAAGCGGTGATATTTGATTGTGTACATTTAATTTTAGTACTGATGAAGGTCAATGAACTTTTATCATTGTTATTTTTTAATAACAAATAATCCGTAAATTAATTAGAATATTCCGAAATTAATATCTCATTAGTCACAATTCACTGATTTCATGATTTTTAATCTGTGGAAGAGATTTTTACAATTTTTGTTTTGCTCCAAATGTGTGAATATAATAAATTTTTAATATTATTCTTTTGAATATCAAAAATATTTTTGAAGTGAAACTTCTTAAAGCTCGGATGTTAGTTCCGAAGACAAAATAGAAAGTTAACTTAAATTTAGATCTAAGCTTAGATCAGTGACGGCCTATCAGAAAATTCATTTGTTATGAACAAATTTTGCCAGATGACATTCGAACACATGTGCGTTTGCTTTGAACGGTCCGCACATTCTTAATCGTGAAGTCAAGGCAGCCACATAGTTTACTTTGTAGTTTGGCCATAAAAACCCTTAGGATTTATTGTGATTATTTTTATATTTTATGGATTTATTGATAAAAATTGTAGTTTACCAAAATGATAAAAATTAGAATTTCATTTTATGGGCTAACTGAATGAAAAAAAAAATTTATTTTGGTTCTGCATAAATCTGGTGACCGTGGCATGCAGGTTAAGTGTGTGGCTTAGCATGCTTGGAGCCCGAGTTCGATCCCCAGCCGTGGCGAAAAGTTTTTTCAATAAAAAATTTTTCTGATCGGTCACCACCTCTCTGCAGACAATGGCAAGCCTCAGAGAGTAAATAAGAGAGGTGCTTTATTTATATTCTCGAAAAAGATCCTTAAATAGATGTTATCATGCAGGTGGGAGTGAACGATTTTTATTAAAAAACAAAAAAATTGACCATTTCAGCCCTTGAAAGAACTTTGACTTTGACTTCTCTTAAGCTTTATTTATTTATTTATTTGGATAAGCTTAATACAAGCAGTTTAAAATAAATAAATAACTTAAAATAAAAACTAAAAAACTAAAATTTATAATTACCAGGGAGTATCTTAATTTACAATTGTATCATATCTTAATTGGAAGAATACATTAGAGAGTCGGATGAAGTGGAGTTGGAGAGTTAAGGAGGATATTTTCGTTTACCGCAATAGAAAAATCCACCAACTATTCTTCGTTTGCGAACTGTATTTGCCGCAAAAGAATATTCAGTTGTCATCAATTTAAAAATATATCTTTCTTGAAACGACAAAACATCGAACATAATGAGATTTTAACATTGTTTTGGAAGTTTAAGTTTAGTCGATTGTGCTGGTGTTCGAGTCTAGAACTCGATTGACCTGGGTTCAATCACCGAAAAGAGCAGCAACGATTTTTGTTTTAATAATTTTTTTTTCCAAGTAAAGAATTTAATGTACAATTTTTTCTAGATTATAAGCAAACCTATTTTGGCGGTTTTTTTGAACCAAGCAGTTAATGAAACAGAATTAGAATTTCAATAATTAAATTAAAATTGTTGATACGAACCCACGTCATCCTCATGACAGTCTAGCACGCTTCCATTGAGCTATTGTGAGATATTGTGTAAAATGAATTTTTTAGATTACAAATTTGTATATCATAAGAAATTGATATTTTTTCTACAAATGAAGTTTTTAGTTGAACAAAACAAATTTTTCGGTTGCTGCAATTTAAAAATAACGTACTTTAATGGCAAACGAAATTAATTTCTTGCAAATAAATAAAACGTTTCCCGCAACTGACTATTATTATGACATGTGTGCAAACGTTTGCAAAATATCACTTTAAGCACGACAAACGGAGTTCGTTTGCAGCAAACTGTCGATAAACGTTTTTTCTTTGCGTGTAGTTAGAGAAATGCGGTGCGTGCGTTGTTTGATTACAATATCAAACATATGTTGAGAAATGTATATGTCTAACGTAGGCACGATCTTGCGGTAAATGCGTGCGTTGCGATTTCCCTGCATCACACGCATTGTTTAAAAATTAAACTTGTTAGATTTTGCCCGCAGTATCGTGCAAACAATACTTAAAAACAGCAGTACGTGCGGAAATCGTACCGCACGTAAAATCGTGCCCATGTCTGCGCTGAACATGCCGTTACGCCTAGGATGGTTGAAGCTAAAAGTCTGGCATTTAGAAATTGGTCCACTTCAAAAGAAAGTTGGCCGTGTCTGTTGGTGTTTTCAGTACAGTGAGTTAAGTAAGGCGGCCATGACCGTGCATGCTTGTGTGGCGAGCGAGACAACTAATCTTGGCAGACTCGATTTCGAATCACCATCTGACACAGAAAAGTATTTTCAATAAAAAATAAATTAAAATTGCTATTGAAAAAATTTTTCGGATCTTTCCTTACTAAACCTTTGTACGAGTGCGCTTGAAATGCGTTTCAAGCCACCCGTTTGTGGTGCAAGCCTTTGTTATGTTTTGTTCTCATCAATCCAATCAAGCGTAACACTACAGAGAGCACTCGTCGCTTGAACAGGAACAAACACAAACCGAATCAATGTTATGCACGATTCGACAAATAAGAATGCAATGAACTGAAAAGTCATGTAAACAACAGCAGGACGCTTGGTGTTATGCTGTGTTCTTTAGATTTTAGGCATTAGGCAAGTAAAGTACAAGTAGTACAAGTAAAGAAAGTCTAAAGTCAGTCTAGGCCGACTATGAAATACCCTAAACCTACTTTTCCAAAAATAAAAATAATATAATTGTAAATGGGCGTGTCTGTCGGCGGATGAAGCCTATATTTTATATGCATTTAAATGTTGAAGAAAAATTTACACAGGCCAAGTTTTATTCCTGTAGCTCACAGTTAATGACTTTATTATGCTTTCGCTATGGGAGGTGGGCGTGTTCACGGACGGATTACTCTCAATTTTTCAACACACCTTAGTTTTGGTATAAAATACATACATACCAAATTTGATCTCCCTATGACAAACATAATCTTATATATTCAGTTTTAAACTGTTTGGGTTGTGTGGGAGTTAGGCGTGTCCGTGAGCGGATGACGTCCATTTTTCAAAACCATATTTGGTTTGCCATAAAAAACATACGTACCAAATTTTATCTCAGTAGGACTAACACCATAAAATTGTGTGTTATTTGCTTCAAACAGTAGGGTTATTCTCGCTGTCTTGCAAAACCCCTGCAAGGTGTAAGAAATGCAAAAGTTGCAGAATCTTGCAACCCGTGCAACACCACAACAACAACAAAACGATAAAAGTTTTGCAATTCGTGCAATCTGTGCAACAGTGATACCCATGTTTTGAGTGGACGTGCAACCGTGCACTCTGATTGAGACAAATTTGTTAATTTTAGTTCGTGTGCGTTAGAGTAAGTATTTAAATTTTTTGTTTTCGTCTGTTCGCGGCATTTCTTTTAATATTCACAATATTTGTGATTTTGTGCGCTCCCGCAGTGTTGCATATTTCAGTATTGCAAGGTTGCATTTTCACAAATTTTGCATCTTTGCTATACTGCGAGAATACCCCTAGTGTTTATATTAATTTTCTTTTGAGATTTTTGTTTCATGAGTGAAATTTTCTGAACCCTAGGAAAAAACGAGTGCATTCGTGCTCGTGCAGATGTTTATTCGTTGCCTCTCTGCAGACAATATTTAAACTCAGAATAAATAATGCCATGTAAAGATTCTTAAGATCATGAATTTTAATCGTTTGGAGTTGATATAAAACATGTAGGTCCAGTTCTCGGGCAATTATTACAAACATTTAATAACACTCATAACCAGTGATTAATAGCCCTATTATGACTTATAACCAAACCCGGGCACAGTGTGAAATATACGGATAATAGCGGAACTTAATTATAAAAATTATGTTGGTCTTCTATGTACAAAATTGTTTTTTTCAGCTCTTAATAATCCAAACCGTTTGTTTAGCATAATATTGCTATGTATTTGTAATATATATTTTGCCACAAGTGATCAAAGTCAAGGTTACTGTCAAATAAATCAAATACGGATTTTTTTTTATTTCTTGTAACAATTATTGAATATTTTTGTTTCTAATCCGTTGCAAATGACAAAAAAGGTTACAAGTATTTGGAATCTAAAATATTTACATTTTACGCGTTAATTAGTAGATTTTATTTTTTTTTTTTAATTTTTTTATACTTTTTTGCTTGTTTCATTCTCAGGTTAAAAAAAAACAAAAAATTTAAGCATGTTTGCACTTTTGACAGAGTTCTAAAATTGTAAACACGTGTAGACAAGCTCTTTTTTTCATTTCCTGTTTTTTTTATTATTTTAAAACCAGAAACAAAGGTAATCTCGTGCTTTTTTTTGCCCCTCCGGATATAAGTTTTTTAATTTCTGTATCTGAGAAAAATCTTATCAGATAACGATTAAAGTTTATTTAATATACATAAATAATTTTAATATTAAACAATGCAAGAAAGAAACATGAAAAATACAATGTGTGCTGCAAGCAAAGAATACTTAAATTATTAAAAAATAATTAAAACACTAAAATTTTTGGGAAGAAAGGCAATTTTTGGTACATTCTTTATTCTCTTATATCCTCATTTTATAAGGAAATCCGAAAAATCAAAATTTGCATTGCTATAACAAAAAAAGTATATTTCCTGTCAAATTAGGTTACCGTGGATGCAGATCAGTAAGATTTGGAATTAAGTTCCGCTAGAATGGAAAATTTCACACTGTGCAGGGGTTGAAATAACAGTTATTTGAATTGTAATTTTTTGTTCAAAAATATTTTGTTTTTGAACAGAACAAAAAAAAAAAAGTTATACTACAAAAATTTTGTTCTGATTATAAATTTTGATTTAAAATTTTTTTGCTCTTTGAACGATATTTATTTTTGAACAATATAAATTTTGTTAAATTTTTTTGCTCATTTGAAAAATTGATATTAATTTATTAGGTTTCAAAGAAATTCAGTCGTTATTATATTTTATTTTTGTTAAATCTCCCTATTTGGCACAAAATAGGCAGACAAATATAGAAATTTTCATATCCTCATGAATGCCCAGTTTTTGTGTAATTTTTAGTGTTGAATAGGAATACATACTTATAAATTTTTATAACTGTAACTGTAATTTTTTATTCCAAAAAATTCAATAGTGCAGATCCTTGGGTCTACCTTAACATGAGCACCAAGCTTAAAACTCACTCATGTTTCTAAATTTGCAGCAATCATTTTATCAATTCCTGCAACATTCCTGCTAGCAATTCCTGCTTCATTCCTGCTAAATTTATTTGAAATGGCTATCGGTCAAAATTATCGAAGAAAAATCTCGAAAATATATCATTAGTAAGGATTAACACTGAAAATCTTAAATACATTCTATAAAATCAAATATGCAAGAAAAAGTCTTGCAAAAGTCTTAAAAAAGTAAAAAAGTTACTTCTTCATACTTTTATACCGAAATCTTTTTTACCAATATGTGGTTTATATATTCTTCCACGGACGAGAACCAAGTTCATTGAGTTTGCTATCGTTTCCAATTTGCGAACTTGAGCGTGTTTTCCAACTCTGATTTTAAGTCATAAAAAATTTTGTTTTTTTTTAGTCTGTGAGCAATATAATCTTATTTTTATCGGCAGTTTACTTAAACTCTGTTTTGAAAATTTAAACTGAGATTAAAAACATATTTGAGCGGCACTGTAATAAAAATTCTACAACTTTGACGTAGAACATCAAAATATTTCAAAAATTTTTGATAAAATAATGAAAATTGTCAGTTTCATTGGAATATTTTTTTTCAAAACTTAAAATATGTTTTTTTTTTTGGTTATTGTTTTGAATTTTTTGAAGTATGACTTTTTTATTTTTTATTTTTTGTTTATTATTGAGAATATTTCCAATGTTCTCAGAGAATTTTTGACAAAATCTAAGTTTAAATTTTTTAAACCTAGAATTTCTGTGTTTAAATTTAAATTTGCCTCACCAAGTTAAACTTAGATTTTTTGAGATGAGGTATCGGCGTTAAAATTTAAACTGAGGTTAAGGAATTTTAAACTTTGTTTAAGCTAAACTTTTTTTAAAATTGAGATCAGTTAACGGGCCTTAAAGGCATTTTAGAACATTAAAAGAAAATTTTTTTGAAGGTGTCAGGGACGCTTAAACGAAATGCTTTTTTATAAATTCCTTAGCTTTTTTGGGCTAAGCAAATAAGCATTTGCTGAAGTTTTAGATGATTCCCGAACATCACTTAAAATGGGTTCTTTTCTATCAATGAAACCACTGGTAAGAATAAATTTTCCTTATATTCCAAATAAACATACTGTGTCTAATTCATTCACTTTAACTGTCTTTTAATTCCAAATTCATCTGTTTGAGATTTTCCTCCTTGTTACATTTCAACTCCCGGAATTAAAACCTTGGTTTATGTTTTAATATTCCCCAAATATTTCTATTCTAGCGATAGTGATGTAATGGTTTGAAATAACCTCAAAAATAAATTCCAGTGTGGTTTTTCAAAATAAAAAAAAGGTCAGAAATAATAGTAGTGAAGAAATTCTTCCAAGTTACATACAAAATATTTCATTTTTTCCGTGGGACCAATCTTTTTTGCATTATATCCCTACTTTTTTATTAAAGTTATCAATACTTTCCTTTTTCTTTTACTCTCTGTTCACTGCGTTATTTAGCAATTAGAGCAGAGAGAGATTTATAGATAACTAAGCGTTTTTTTTATAAAACTGGCCCAAAGAAATCAATAGTAGGATAACCACAACAACGTTGTATTATGCAATTGTGCGTCCTCACTTGGAATACGCAGGTCAAGTCTGGTCTCCAAGTTATAATGTGCATCTTGAACGAATAGAGAGATCCAAAACGTTCGTTTTGTTCGGTTTGCACTAAGGGGCTTAATTGGAACTGACATTTAACCTTCTTCCTTATGAGGATCGTTTAAAACTTTTAAGAATGCAGTCATTAAGAGAGCGCAAGAGGTCTGCAGATATCGTATATTTACTTACTTACATACTTAGATGGCCTTACAACCGTTAGTCGGTTTTGGCCTCGTCTAAGAATTTGCGCCAGCCTCTTCTGTCGTGCGCTTGCTGGCGCCAGTTGGAAATTCCAAGCGTTGTCAGGTTATCCAATGCCTGGTCTTTCCAACGGAGATGCGGTCTTCCTCGTCTTGACTCACGAGGGAATCACTAGATTCCCATTCTCGTCCTTGCAGGAAGAGGCTCCGGTCTTAAAACCATCGGCCAGGCGTCTTATTTTTTCGAAAAATGTTCGAGTCTCATTCCTGTCGCCATGCATCTCAATTTTCTAGCTCTGGCACGCATTTCCGCCTCTCGTTTTTTTCGCCTGAAAATGCGTCTCTCTTCCCTCCTCTTCTCTCGGTATCGCTCCATAACAGCACGCGTTACAACCGACTGCAGGGTGGTTTTGTAGGCGGTGTCCTTCTCTGCAGTGGCATCGCGACACACCTGGTCGTGCCACTGGTTTCGGCGAGGGCAGTGAAAGCCTATTACCTCTACGGCAGCCGTACGCATAGAGTGGGATATGTGCGTCCACTGTCCGCATATATCGTCGATCGGAGGAGTGCTTTCTTGAAGCAGGAGTGAGAGTCGAGTAGCGAAGGCTTCAGCCGTCCGTTTTGACTGCAGCTTGTCGACGTCTAGCTTTCTTAGTGTAGGATTGCGAGCATTCTAAGCTGCGCACAGACGTGTGCGGATCTTGGCTGCGACAAGATAATGATCCGAGTCTATGTTAGCACCACGGATCGTGCGTACGTCTAGTACACTGGAAGAGTGCCTTCCGTCAATCAAAACGTGATCAATTTGGTTGCATGTTTTTTGATCAGGGGACGACCAGGTGGCCTTATGAATATTGAGATGCTTGAATCTAGTACCACTAACGACTATGTTTCGTGCTGCGGCGAAGTCAATCAACCTCATTCCGTTATCGGATGTGTTGTCGTGAAGGCTGAACTTTCCGACTGTTGGACCTAATATGTTTTCCTTACCCACCTTGGCGTTGAAGTCACTAAGCACGATTTTTATGTCATGACGGGGGCAGCGCTCGTATGCGTCTTCAAGGCGTATCGTATATTCGTATCGTATAAATATATCGTATATTTACACCAACTTATTACCGGTGCTTTCGATTCTCCAAAAATTCTTTCTCTCATTACTTTTAACCAGGGTTTGAAATAACAGTTCTATGAATTGTAATTTTTTGTTCAAAAATATTTTGTTTTTGAACAGAACAAAAAAAATTATTAAAAAATTTTGTTAAAAAATTATTAAAAAGTTTGATATTAATTTTATTAAGTTTCAAAGAAATTCAGTCATTATTATTTTTTATATATTGGATATACAATATGTTGTGTTGATAGGTAAACTGATATTGCCTGGGCGATTTTCGGTTGGGGTATGAATAGTTATTAAATAAAAAAAGGGGGCTAACGGTGTAGTTTACCTTATCACACAATTAAATTCGTGTATTTTTTCTTAAGGGGACGTGACAACTTCAAAAAAAATATCTTAATGTTTTAAAATGCCTTTGATTTGAATAAAAACAAGATATCATTTTGAAAAATTATATATATATACTAGTTCTTTCCCGTAAAAATGACGGGCACGTTTCCACTTATTCGATTTTAAATTATTTAAATAATAATTTTTAGTTCCAAATACTTATTAAATGCCTCAAAGTAAAAACGGAAACCATAGTCGGTATGACGAAATATGTTTAAAAATTTTTTGTAAAAATGAATCTTTCAATATAAAAAAAAATATAAAGTTTTTGAAGTTTCAATAAATTACAAAACATAAAATGCCTAAAAATATGCTCTGAAATTTTTCAAAAAAATCAAGCGTTCCGCACTCACATTTTACGGAATTATGTTATAGTAATTTTTTAGTAAAAAAATTACACAAAAAAATTTTAATTTTTTGTTTTTTATTTACATATATGGCTACTGGAATTATTTTAAAAAAACATTAAAAAACCATGGCGGGCGTAATTACAACTCACTGGAACATCGAAAAAAAAAACAAATAACGGGGTTTTTCAAAACCGCCATGGAATGAACTAGAAGAAACAAGTTTGGTTGAAAAATAACAAAATGGCGGCGTTTTTTCGAAAATTGTCAAGATTTTTGGACAAAATTTGGCCAAAAACTCAAAAACTATAGAACCGATTTTTCTGTCCGTAGTTAAACAACATATTTAAATTTCAGTACGATCGGTCGAGTAGTTTTTGTTTTATCACGCCCTCCAAAATTTTTTAATGATTTTTTTAAAAAAATTCCTGTAGCAATATATGTGATTAAAATAAGAAAAAAATTTTTTTGCGTAATTTTTTTTTCAAAAAAATAAATATATATTTTTTTCAAAATGATATCTTATTTTCAACTTAAAACAATAAAATAATAAAATGTTTGAAGGTGTCACGTCCCCTTAAGAAATTTAGTTCAAATAATGTTGAACAGCAAAATTAAAAATGCCAGAAATGATATCCTCGTACCCGGTTCAACATAACAAATTCCTATAAAAAAAATTCACAAAATTTAGGTTCAATCTTATCGTTGGTGTGTATGTATTTTTGACCATCACGGCCGAACCACTGGAGATATTCACCTTATATTCACACCATATGTTTATGTGGTAAATATAGGCAAAAAATTATAAAGATTTTCATATACTTATGAATGCCCAGTTTTTGTGCACTTTTTAGTTTTGATATAGTGTGTTTCAATAGTACAGATCCTTGAGTCTATCTAAATTTGTGTACCAAGTTTCATGCACAAAACTCACTCAATATTTTTATCAATTCCTAAGTAAAATAAACTATTGATGGTTTGGGGCTGTATTACACCTTTCGGAGTCGGCCCTGTTGTGAAAATCGATGGCAAGATGAACAAGGAGCAGTACTAAAGTATTTTGCAAACCAATTTGCCCGTTGCCGTGGATATGTTTCGCATGCGAAAAGATCAAATCATTTTCCAACAATACAATGATCCCAAGTACGCTTCAAAATTAGTGCAAAATTGGCTAAAAGCCCAAGATATTAAAACAATGGTGTGACCTCAACAAAGCCCGGATATGAATTCTATAGAAAACCTGTGGAATTTTTTGAAGCTCCAATGGCAAAATACAGTTGAAGAAGAATTGTATTCTATATCACCAGATTTCGTCCACAAGTTATACGAAAGTATGCCACGACGGCTAAGGGAGCTTAAAAACTACAATGGTTGTGAAAAAATTGAAATTAACAAAAATATAACATCTATATCTAAACTATTATATAAAATTGAAGTGGAAATATTAAGTGTAAAGTAAAATCCAAAACTACTGGACCGATTTTTAAGAAAAAAATTTTAAAATATCATATTTGTGCTACAGAATTACATAGGCGTACTTTCTTTAAAGAAAATTTAACAATAAATATATTTAATTAAAGTGTTAAGTTTTTAAGAAAATTACCAACCTTGCTTCGCATTGCCTCGTCGTTTGCTTTTCATGCGTTTGTGTTACGAGAGTTTAAACTTCATGTTTCTATAATAGTAAAATTACTAAAGTAGTGTTAAGGCTGAACGTACTCTCTTTGTAAGTACCCTCAATGTCAAAATTGGCCATCTTGGCGAATACAGACAAAGCAAACCAGCCAAAGCAAACAAACAAATCGAAATTCAATGTAACATCGTGTTGTGCTAAGTGCAAATTAAATTACCAAAATGCAAATTACCCTTCTCTTTGTGCTCCACTAGGAACTGCGACACATTCTCTTACACTCTTACTTTAATATTACTTTTTTAGCTAGCATAGAGCAATGAAACAAACAGATGATAAACTCTGTTAGCTTCGAGCAACGTAAAAAAAAAACAAGGAGAAATTTTGTTATTGATTCTTTTATATAAAGTTTTTTGATCTCGCTTTCGCTCTCCACACTCATTCGAAGAGTAACCAAAAAGAGTTGGCGCTCTTTTACGTGATTGGGAATACAAGCAGTGTTGCCGGAGAAAATTTATTTTTATATCCAAAACAGAAAATAAAAAGAGCCAAAATGTAAAAAAAATTGGCGGGGGGAGGGGGGGCGTTCCAGGCCCCGGGTCCGGGCGGCATTATTATAGGGGCGGCACAGAAGCTAAATTAAGCATTTTACAAAATAGATATGTCTAAAATAACATTTTTAATAGCAAGGGAAGAAGTTTTTTTCGGAAGGAATGTAACGAAGCTACAAAGTTTTCTAAATGATATGCTTTTCTTCTCAATATTGAATAAATTAATAAGAAATTACGAATAAACAAGAATAAGGACATGAAAAAGTCTTGAAAATATGAATTTTAAAGGAAATCAATATATAAGAAATAAATAAATTTAAGAAGATTTATGCTGACAAACAAGAAGATTTCTTCTTAAAAAATACCTCTTCTCTTTCGTCTTTCATGCCCCTTGTTTTTCAAATGTCTTGAAAATATGAAATTTAGATGAAGATAAGAAGATATTTTAAGATTTCTTCTTAAAAAATACCTCTCCTCTTTCGTCTATAATGCTTCTTGTTCTAAATACGTTTTAAGTAGAAATATTGTAGATTTTATGTGGCACTATTTTTCTCTGTGTATGTTTGAAAACAATGCCTACAAAACCCTATATTAATATTAAAGATGTTTTTGTATATTGTATATGAGAGGGGCGGTCAATTGGGAAATATTCAAAATCAATTATGGAAATATGACAAAAGGCTCTGAAAAATCGTTAAAATTAATCAAAAAGATGAAATAGTATAGTTTCGAAGCAACGTCGCATTATATCGAAGCAAGAAACATAAAACATTAATTGAATTCGGACAGAACAACGATGCTTCAGAGCAAATTGCTGAGGACTCTTAAATGGACTTTGTTTGCCACCCTTTTCGGCGAATTTCTTATAACTCCTCTCGGCGGTTCATTGGGGAATCTTCCCGGCGAATCGGCCTAAGCAGCTTACAGTCGGTGATACCCGGATGATGCGATTCTCAGGCAATTGAAAATGTTATATGTAAAATAAAAAATAAATTTTCGGCGGAATGCAAAAACATAGCCGGTTAAAAAAAATAGCCAAATGAAAAAATAAAATCGCCAAAACTGATCACGAACAAAAAAAAAAAAAGCCACTTTTGGCTATAAATAGCCAAAACGGTAACACTGAATACAAGTCAAAAAAGCTTGCTGAAAGTAGTCGGTGATCTCCCATAAATGTGAGCTGTTGTTGCTGCAGAATGACGAGCTGCAAACCAATGTGTGCATGTTTGTTTCGCGACATGCAACTTCTTTACAGATGTTTTAATTGTAGTTTTCCAATTTTTCAATTTACACATGAGAAACACAGATATTATAATTTTTGAAAAGTGGCATTCAGAAGTATGATAACATATTTTTTTTTAAATTAAAGATAAATTAAAATTTTGAAAAATAAAGTTTTCGTATTACCCTTAAGGAGGGACAGGAAAAGAATGCAGACCTTTTTTTCAAAATTCATAACTCAGTAAACTAATAAAACAAACATTTTTCCAAACAAATTACAAGAAGGAAAAATTCAAAAAAATATATTTTTCACTCCAACATGGCTTTAAAGAGCTCCAAACTGGCGGCAGAGAAATTATCGTGTGACAGGAGCAATTTTTGGTGATTTTTCAAATTTGAAAGTGTGTTTTTTCGATAAAAATATTGACTTTAAAAATTCATAAAAAATCGAAAAAAAAAAAATTAAAAAAAAGCTCGTGTAATATATAGCGAATCAAGTTTAAAAGAATACAATTTCGTCAAAAAATGAAGCCGCTATTGCCGCAACCAGTACGAAAAACATGGTTTCGAGCTAAACGCGTTCAAAGTTTGTGAACAAACAAAAATGCAAGGAAAAATAAAAATGCGCTCTCACTAATTCGGCTATAACTTTTGAACCTGTTTTACCAAATTTACAAAGTATCTTCCTTAAATTATGAATTACATTTTGAGATACTCACTTTAATGATAAATAAAAGACAAATGAAAAATAAAACCATTATTTATTGAAGAACTTTTCGCCGTGACTGGGTATCGAACTCGGGCTCCGAGCATGCTAAGCCACACACTTATCCTGCATGCCACGGTCACCACTGAACCGTGGTAAACTATGAAGGTTTTGATATTTTGGTGACGTCAATTTCTATGGGCAGTATTCACAAAATTTTGTTGAATTTC
Organism: Tetanocera ferruginea; assembly: GCA_958299015.1. Classification (NCBI taxonomy): domain Eukaryota; kingdom Metazoa; phylum Arthropoda; class Insecta; order Diptera; family Sciomyzidae; genus Tetanocera; species Tetanocera ferruginea. The sequence goes on from OY282640.1 coordinate 121,667,210, forward strand.
AACTTCAGGGTATATGTTTCAAATTAAAACATTTTAACAAATCTAAAGTCATGAAAATTATTTCATTATGGACTTAAAGAGATTGCAGTTGTTTTGTCTTGATATTCATTTTTTAGAAAAAAGTTTAAATATTACATTTCATTACGATATCTAAGCAAAATAACGGCTGTAATCGTTTCATAGTCGTGACAAAATTAATGTACCCGCAACGCTTTACGCGTGGAGTACAACAAACATTAAAAACAATATTTGTTTAAAATTTTTTTGTTCTAAAATTGATTTTTATTTTCATTTTTAAAACAATTTAATTTATTTAACTTGTCAAAAGGTCAACTCAAAATTAGACTAAAAGCTATTCTGTAATTAGATCTATGTATGCATGGTAGTGAAATCTGGAAATTGGAATTAGTTCACTGAGATTAACGTCAGCAACCAAAACAAAATAACCAAAAAAAAAACCACATTTAGTGAAAATATTTTCAAAGCACCAAAATTTCTTATATGAGATTTTCATCTTGTGACCACTTCCACTTAAAATAATTTTTGGAGGAAATCCGTGTATAATTTCTAAAAATAAAAGCATAGATTTTCCTGCTTCATCTAATGCATTGCTTCATCGCTGCACTACTTGCTTGCCTTTTAAGCTGAAGGTTGTATCTTCCCTCTAGTAGTTTATAATAATGAATCTATTTTAGTAACAACTGCATCTGCTTCTACATATTTTAAGTTTTATGATGGAGAATTTCTCTGTTGTTGTTGATTTTGAGTTTTTGGTTAATTCATTTTATATCTAGAGCTGGCTAATGAACTCTGTCTTAATCTTTAAGGGATGATAAAAATTTGGAATTTGGAGGGAAAGTAGCAAGACGTATCGAAAAAAAATTACAGAAGTAATTTGAATTTTGAATAGTGAAAAACGAAACACAAAGTTTCGATCACTTCAGTATTTTTGCCTAAAAGAAAAATTCTAAAATCAAGTAAAAAAAATTTAAACAAATTCAGGTTGAAATTATGGAAATTAAATAAATTGAACTCCTTGGACTAGAAAATAAATTTTCTTTACCAGCCTTATAGAAATTGTTTTATTTAACACTAGCGTAATCAATTCAAAAGTAATAAGTTAATTCTTTAACTATTTTTCTTAGCACCATGTGGAACGCTGAAACCAAACATCAAACAAGCCAACAGAACGGTTTTCATTCAAACTCTAGCAAAGGCTCTCAAAGCTATGGCAGCAGTGCCAGTGGAGGAGGTGGCTATCAAAAAAATTCACAAGGCTCAAACTCAACACAGCAGCAGCAGCTGCAACAACAAAAACAAGCAACCAAACAGTTGGGTATGACGTCAGCCATAAGTTTGGCTGAACCTCGTCCAGAGGACGTATTAAAAACCGATGAATTGCGCAAGGTTCTGGAACCTTATAAAGTTTTTGAGACACCTGAAGAGCTTAATCATCGCATGGAAATCTTAGCCAAATTGAACACACTTGTCAAGCAATGGGTCAGAGATGTGTCCATTGCCAAAAATATGCCTGAATCAGCAGCTGATAAGCTGGGAGGAAAAATATACACCTTCGGCTCTTACCGTTTGGGTGTGCATCACAAAGGCGCCGATATTGACGCACTCTGTGTTGCACCGCGTAACATTGAACGTACCGACTATTTTTCTTCATTTTTTGAGCTACTCAAGCAGCAGATGGAAGTCACTGAATGTCGCTCGGTGGAGGAGGCATTCGTGCCTGTGATTAAAATGAATTTTGATGGCATAGAAATAGATTTGTTATTTGCTAGACTCTCGCTTAAAGAAATACCCGATGACTTTGATTTGCGCGATGACAATTTGTTAAAAAATTTGGATCCACGATCAGTGCGCAGTTTAAATGGTTGTCGTGTAACGGATGAAATTCTGGCATTGGTGCCAGATATTGAGAATTTTCGTTTAGCTTTGCGATCCATTAAGTTGTGGGCAAAGAGTGAGTTTTTGTATTTTACACTTTATTAATGCAAAATGAATGAATAAATTGTTTTTGTTTTATTTTTGCAGAACATGGCATCTATTCCAACTCTTTGGGGTATTTTGGTGGTGTCACATGGGCCATGTTGGTGGCGCGTACTTGCCAATTGTATCCAAATGCTGCGGCTGCCACATTGGTGCACAAATTCTTCTTGGTTTTCTCGCGTTGGAAGTGGCCCAACCCAGTGTTGCTGAAACATCCCGATAATGTCAATTTAAGATTTCCAGTTTGGGATCCGCGCGTTAATGCTTCGGATCGTTATCATTTAATGCCCATCATAACGCCAGCTTATCCACAGCAGAATTCAACGTTCAATGTGTCGGAATCGACCAAGAAAGTAATACTTAATGAGTTTAATCGCGGCATGGCCACGACAGATGAAATTATGTTGGGACGTGCTTCTTGGGATCGTCTCTTTGAGGCACCGAGTTTTTTCTACAGGTATGATATGCTATTTTTAAATAATTTAAGCTAACATTGTTTTTAAATGTGGACGGCAAAAGAAGGTCAGTCCTTTCGAGTTATCCAAAAGTACTATTATTTGAAAAATTCGTAAACAAGCTTTTTAAAAAATAATAAAAATTGAATGTTTTTTTTTTAAATTAAACCCTGCAAACATTTGGAAGACGATTGGAAGATTAGATCATTTGGCGACGAGCTAGCGATTCGCCTAAGGGTCTTTGGAAGATTGATCGCTTTTCGATCACCGAAGCGATGAATACGCGATTCTCAAAAAATTTAAAAATCTTCCTTCAATCATTCCGGCGATCGTTGGAAGATGGATCGCTTTTCGATCGCCCAAGCGATGAATGCGCGATTGACAAAACATGTTCAAAATCTTCCTTCGCTCATTCCGGCGATCGTTGGAAGATTGATCGCTTTTTGACCGCCCAAGGGATGAATTCGCGATTCAAAAAATTTTTAAATCTTCCTTCGCTCATTCTGGCGATCGTTAGAAGATTGCTTTTTAAAAAGCTTTTCATTATCTATCATTGTTGTATGAAGCAGGCTCTGAAAAATCGTTTAAATTAATGAAAAAATTTAACTTTTAAAAAATTTCATGAAACTGGGATAAAACAACGTCTGAAGAGCCCGCTAGTTCAAACATGCAACAACTTGTAACATTCAACAACGATGCTCTGCGACAAACAAAAACCCTTTCTGCCATTCGTTGGCGAATCGCTTAAGACTCCTTTCAGCGAATCATTCGCGACTCTTCCTGGCGAATCGCCTAAGACTCTTCTCGGCGATTCGTTGGCGAATCTTCCCGGTGAATCGCTTAAGACTCTTCCTGGCGAATCGCCTAAGACTCTTCTCGGCGATTCGTTGGCGAATCTTCCAGGCGAATCGCTTAAGACTCCTCTTGGCGATTCGCCGGCGAATCTTCCCGGCGAATCGCTTTTATGGCCTCAGCTGCTTACATTCGGCGATTCCCGGAAGACTCTCAGAAGAGCTCGCCGGCAATCGTTTCATCTTCCAAGCGATTCGCTGGAGATTCTCAGGCGATTAAAAATGTTTGCAGGGAACTTGTTAAGTGTCACATAATTAACGATTTAAGAATTACTTTAGTATTTTTCTTATTTTATTTATTTTATTCACTTCAAATTGTCAAACATAACTTGAGAAATTAAAGTTTAGATAAATTTTCGTCTGATAACTGGAGCCAACTTTTGATTTCTTTGACAATATTATGTTATGAGTTCTAACTTGGCATATGTATTTGGAATTACTTGTGTTTTTTCAATCACAAGTTTCCGCGTGAATGTCAGTACAAGTAAAAAAATGTGTTCATGTGCTGAAAACTGAATTAATTTTTAATAAATTTTCATAGCATGCATCATTTGAGCTGACTGCATACAAAACTATTGATCAAATGATGTCGAGTAAGATATTTCTGTAAGTTTGTCGAGAAACTCTTGTGATCAACAACAAATTACTGAAGTTCCGTAAAAGCGCTATAGCTACAATTCTTGATATGCCGCTTAGTTCGATAGCGGTTATTGAAAATGCTGTATTAAGCTCATTCTTAGGTTTAGAAGTACGCCGAGGTACTTCACACATGGTTTCGACTATCTTGTGTGGTCCCCAATCGCTATTGTAAAAAAATCATCTGCTGTTCAATCACATTGCGACCACTACAAGCGCAATGTTATATCCGAAGCCTTTTATATGAACCCTATCTGGAAGCTCCAGATGCAAGACTCCATCATGCATGATGTTCTAAAGAACTAAGGTTTACGAAATTCCCTCGTGGTTCCGGCATTGCCAAAATATAAAAAATTAATGAAGAGATTAAATAGAAAAAGTGTGCCAATTCTAAGTTGGGCCAAATAAGAGTGGAAGAGATGACTGCATAAGGTTAAAAGGACACAGTCACTGTTCTGTTTTCATATAAGGATTCTTTGTTAAGTATGCATCCTTAACCCTTTCCCAAAATGTTGTGTACGTATATACCGAACTTCATAAAATACTTCGTTCCAGTAAAAAGTTGAGCTCTTCTTCCTTTCTTATTCTGAAAACTTTGTCAGTGTTTGTCTCAAAATCCTTTTAATGCAGAATAAGTTAAAAAAATTTGTGAATTCGGGTCCAATTCATATACCCGATATGGTATTGTTTCCATTTAAGAGTGTTTAATTAACTCTTGGAGAAAAACAAGATAAGTCGTTTTGGAGAAAAACAATAAGTTAAGAGAAATATTTCCAACTTGTTTTAACATGATATTATGTATATCACATTGGTCTACTATTGGTCTACTATTGGAAAAAAGAGCCTGGAAACTAGTGCTAATCTACTTTGCAATGGTCAAACAACATATAGAAAGGCTTTTCACCATGGAAGCCTATTACGTTAGGAAATGTTTTGTATAAATATATGCACTATTTATTAAAATAAAGACGTGATTAATTTTCATTAAGTACCATCATTTTTATTTTTTTCATGCAGGTAAAACTCATTTAGCATATGTTTTTGATTTATTCCGTAATCAAAGGTATTTTTGCAAAAAAACAAAACATCAATCTTGAAAGCAATCAAATATGAATATTATAATCTCAATATTGAGCATTAAAATTGAAACTTTTATTTCTGAACCGACGATATAGACAGAATAATATAGAAAAGTTTTTTTATTTAAGGGGGGTGGTGGAAAAAAATCTATCCCCAATTTGTCTAACAGAGAGTTAAAATAAGAAAACCTGTGAATACTCGCTTTTTTAGACCCCCACGCGTACTGCGTAAGAGGTATATTAATTTTGTCACGACGTGTATAACGCCCATAAATAGGCGTGTTAGGTATAGAAAAGTATATATATTCTTGCTCAGCATCACCACCTGAGTTGATTTAGCCATGTCCGTCTGTCTGTCTGTCTGTGGACACGATTACAGCCGTAATTTTGAAGCTATCGTGCTGAAATTCGATATTTAAGATTTTTTTCATGAAACTAAGGTCAAGTTCGAGAATGGGCTAAATCGGATGAAAACCACGCCTACCTCCCATACGACCCCAATGATGAAAACTCCATAAAGAAGCGAATATTTGCGCTATAAAACTTAAAATCGGTATTTGTATAGTCTATGACAAAACTCAGGTGTGTTAAAAAAAATGGGCGTCATCCACCCACTAACACGCCCACCACCCATACAACCCCAATATTGACACCTATATATAGAGGCATGTGTCGAAGCTATAAAAATAAAATTAAATATTTATTATATTAATATAAAAATTAAGACGTGAGAGAAAATGGGCGTAATCCACCCAGGAACACGCCCACCTCTCATACAACCCCAAAATTTAAAACAATATAAATAGGCTTCTGTCGAAGCTACAAAAGTAAAATTAGATATTAATTCTTTTTATAATAAAATTAAGATGTGTTAGAAAAATGGGCTCATCCATTGATGAACACGCCCACCTTCCATGCAACCCATAATATTGAAAACTCTATAAATAGGCTTATATTTCAGCTACAGACCTGAAATTGGGTACTTGTGTATATTATATCAAAATTGAGGCGTGTTAGAAAAATTGGCATCAACCACTGAAGAACACGCCCACATCCCATACAGCCCCTAATAAAAAACTTTATAAAAAGGCTTGTCTTTACTTTGCATGAAAACAATTTGATATGAATTAGACTTAGATTAGATTTAGATGAATCAGACGTCATCAAAATAGTAAATTTTCTTAAATCCCATATGAAAAGCGCTGCAATTTAAGATTTTGTACCATTGCGAATCGCCCGTGGGGGTATTTTAACTTCGGCTAAGTCGAAGATATACCTTACTAGTTTCGTTAATTTTTATCAAAATTCTTTATCAGAATACCAATAAGTTCAATTGAATACGAACATAATATTCAAACATAACATAAAAACAGCAAAATTCAGATTAGATCATGGTAAAAATATTGTGTATTTGAACTGACGTTTTTTATAGTAACATTAGACGTAATGGTATACATTTCACAGAGATTTCTCCTGCGTAGATAATAACGTTAATTACAGTTTTCAATCTGAAAGTTCATATTAAATTGAACAAAAATGGTCTTATGTCCATCGATTGTATTTAGACCAGAGAAGGGCACAATTTCAATTCCCAAGCACACGTGTTTGGAAACAAAATGCTACTTGCGCGACGTCGACACTCGTTCACTATAAGCTACTTTGTATGGATACCATCGTGTGAATTCGGCTGTTGTTGTGTTTTTATTTTGGCAGCAAATCAAGTCAGTTGCTTTTCAGCATTTGTTGATTAACATCTCGTTACGATTTTTTTAAATAAAGCGAGAAAATACTTAAAATTTATCTTCGTTCTTCTCTGCTTTATACACAATTAAAACATTTAAATATAGCTCTAGATAAATATTATCTACAGAAACTTGCATAATTTTCTCTCATTCTTCTCAGATATCGACACTTTATTGTGCTTTTGGTCAACTCTCAGACTGCAGAGGATCACTTAGAATGGTGCGGTTTGGTGGAATCGAAAATTCGTCTACTCATCGGTAATTTGGAGCGTAATCAACATATTGCGCTAGCGCACGTCAATCCCAAATGTTTTGATTACAAAAAACCTTCTACTGCTGCGCAAACTCCACATCAACCTAATAATGGTGGTAACGAGGACGACAAATCCACACAGGTGGCTTCGAGTCTGTCTACAGCGTCATTTTGTTCAATGTGGTTTATTGGCTTGGATTTTGAGCGTTCAGAAAACCTTAATGTTGACCTCACAGAAAGTATTCAGAATTTTACGGAGCACGTCATTTTACATGGGGTAAGTTTGGCAGCATTTTAGACCTCTCTGCGTTACAACAATTGACATTTCGAGTTTATGTATCTATTTTTTATAAATTTAGGTCAACATAAAGATGCTAAAGGAAGGCATGAACATTGAAGCGCGTCATGTAAAACGCAAACAATTAACACAATATTTGGACGCAGAGTTCTTAAAACGGGAACGCAAATCCATGGAAAGTCACACAAACTTTAGTAATTCATTGATAGCCAGTAGAAAACGACGATCTACAGAGTTGGCACTTTCAACATCGAAAGATGGTGATGGACGTGGTCCTAAACGAAGTCGTGTCAGCGAATCGGTAATAATTTCTATACTTTCCTTTAATATGCCGTTTACTAATGATGTGTTTAAATCTTTGTCACTTAGCAAAATGAAGAAAATTCGAACGCATCATCGGCGAATAGCGAATCACGAGACGCACGCGCTTCACCACCACCTACCACGCCGCCGACACCAACACAACTCATGCAGGCACCCACATTTGCTGTCTCGACACGAGAAGATTCAAATGGCGGTAATATTTCACCGACGCGTAGCAGCAACTCGAGCTCTAATGCCTCAAATACATCGTCGGTTAGCAAAGCAAGCACAGCTGCTACAACGGAAGTCGCATGTTCGTGACCAACGTTACCATTACCGCCTCCAACATCGATTCCCCAACATATGCCGCCACATCATCAGCAAAAATTTCGCAAAAATAATAATGCAGCCGCTGCTGCTGCCTCCAGTCTAAACAACATATTTTGTCCACGTTCCGTTTTCAAGCAGAACTCGTCAATACCCTCGATCTATAGCAAAAATAATAAATTTCTACAGACAAGCACAACAACATCAACAACTCCACACAACAGCAACAAAAACATAGCCACAGTCATTAACAACAACAGCTCCTCCAACAGCAACTCCGCCATGACTTCAACGTTGACGATGCCGACAACCGGCAACACAAACAAGACGCATAGTAACAGTGATGGCGACATTGTGACAACCACCGTTACTTGTAAGTTTTTTCACTTCACTGCCAATCTCTTATATTATTTCCACCATATATTTTCTAAAATATAAAGTATTTTTTATTTTTTTTTTTTTTATTAAAATTTGCCTTTTACAAATATACACATATCTCTTTTATTATTTATATAATTAATCTATTAAATATATTTATTTAGACTTAAAATATATTTTTTATTTCCTTAAAAAAAAATAAAGAAAAAAATAAAGCTTCAAAATGAAAAAAAGATGAAAAAAGATAAAAAAATGAAAGCTAAAAGAAAATATAAAAAAAAAATTAATTAAAAAAGGCAACTTATGTTTTGAAAAAATTTAATACAAATAAAAAGTACAAAAATAAAAAAAATATTTAAAAAACAAAAAACAAAAGCAAAAAAAAAAAAATGTAAAACTAAATATTTTATTTTCTTATTTATTAATTATGTGTGTGCAACATAGTGTTATATGGGTGTTTGGCTCTCTATGTACTCTCTACTCGTAGGTTTAAACTTTGCAGCATCTCTCTGTATTTGCTGTTACAACTGAATGTTTTTTGTTTTTTTTTTTTTTTTTTTTTTTTTTTTTTGTTGTAAATATATTCTCTTTCGCATTCTCGAAGAGATATATTAACTAATCTGTGAACCAAATATGTAGTGTGTAGTAGTAAATATGTGACATTTTGTTACGAAAATTGTTAATTTTTTTATATTGATATAAAGTAGAAATATGGAGGTTATGTGTGGTTATATCTGTGTCGACAAGGAATAACAGCTAAACTCATTTTGAAAATTTCAGAAGATCATTTTTCAGATGAAAATTGCTCCTTAATATCAGGATACCCTGGCTTTTGTTGTTTAAATTTGATGGCATCAAATATTTAATTTTCAAGGTACAACCATAAAAATTTGAGTACTAGTGTTTTTCGTTGCGAAAAAAAGCAAAGAAATTAATAACCTCATTTTGTCCTAACTCGACTTAAGCGGTTATTCCTTGTCGTCACAGATATAATCTTTTTATGAAGTTTTCGTTGACGGTTTGGCAACATTGCGGAGTTTTTCGTCAGTGGCGCATTGAATTTCTTCTTTTAGCTATAGAATGATCTGTTGATAAATTGTGTAAATGGTTATGTGTCTAATAAAAATCTATACAGAAAAAAGTGGAGTCAAATAGCAAGATTTTTGGGCCAATTGACCATGAAACTTTATTTGTATTTAATCTATGTGTGGTGGAAGCCATACGGATTGTTTCGATGTTAAGAGACAAAAAAGTCGATTTTTTAACACCGATATTGCAATATCTCAAACATTGTCACTTCGATTTCACGAACATACAGTGAACCAAACAAAACTTGTACAGTATGCTTAGTAATGTTAATATGAAACTAGCAGTGGTGGATCTACATATGCGCTGAAAAGGCTTTATCTTATCTTTATCCCCCTTGGTGAATTTTTTATATAGATAAATAATGAAAATAAGCCCGTAAACCATGTCCCTTTGTTCTTTTCAGTCGCAGCAAAAACTTTCCAAAATTCGATAAATAAATTCAGACATTAAATGCCAATAGCCATTAAATGCCATAAGCAATCTAAATTAAAATAGTACGAAAATACGTAAAAAAATGTGTGGATGATCTTTCAAAAGCTTTCACCTTTTTAGCCCATAACAATATAAGGCATGCATACAACATGCTTGATGCTTCACACTTTTTTGTATGTGTGTTATCCCATAAGCTTACGTGTGTTTAATAGAAACGTCAGTGCATGACTCTTTAAGGAATTATGGCTTGTGACTTGAGAAAACTAGCAACCTTGACTTGAATAAACTAAGTTAACGTGACGCATGAAAATAAATAAAAAATAATGAAAAAGGACGCAGCTTGTGACACGAAGTTTTTTTAAAAAATTTCTATTTTTTATAATCACCCCTATCCTTGAACCCACGTCGAGTAAATATCGTCGTCGAGAACTCACTTTCACCAACAGCTCGTCGTCGAACAGAATTTCGACGATAGTTTTCACTTCCGACAGTAGAATATCACCCTACTATTGTAAACGCGCGAGCAAACTGCTTTATCGGTTCTCTCAATTTTTTGTTCTCTCAAGATTGTAAATACAAACAGTTTGCATGAAACTTAGCCAAAAACACACCCAGCACAGCAAATATAGCTAGGCTTTCAGCGGCGGTATTTGGTCTTGTACGTGTTGCAAGCTTGTTTTCGTTCGCTTAGCTGTGCTACGTATTCACGAAACCAGGGAACAATAAAGGCTCCCTGAATATTTGGCAATAACGCTAAATGGTGTGAATTGTGGCCATCGTTTCTGCATTTATAAATGGTTGCAAACAGGCCGGATATATTTTAACTTACTGTCAAAATCATTCAATTTGCCGATGTTTTTGGATGGCAGATTTGCATTCATCACATCTATCAATCGAACAGTGCCCTTGAAAGATCAGCTCCCATTGCTCATTGCCAATAAGTATTTTGAACAGAAGAATAAGAGGTATTCTTCACCAATAACAGTGATTGCTTGCCGGTTGATTTTGGACCAAATTTTTCCTATTTCAAAATTGTTATTCTAACTTGAACATTGTTGCAGCACGAAGGGCAAATAAAGTTAAAACACCTGCTTTATCTCAGCTCTTTTTTAAATTTACAATTTTCCATTAAATTGGTTTATCCTTATATATTCTGACAACTACAAAATAAACGTAGGCATTTTAAATTTAATCATGTGTTCAACGATTCAGTCACTCGCTGTTTGGAGAAGCTAGTTTTGGACCGAGTCTCAATTCCTCCCACATTCTTTGAATTGATGGAGGAAATCCTTCCAAAAGCGTTTGGTTTTTAATAACCCATGATAATTGATGCAAAACTTGTCGTAAAGTTCTACTTGCTAATGTGAAATGAATCCGCCTTGAAGTTTTTGACGACCGAAAAATTGTATTTTTGTTCGACGACGTTTACAGTGGACCCTAAATGAATGCGCGTTGCGTTGCGCTTCTTTCAAAATTGGTTCAAGCACATACATTTTATATGAAGCCTACCGAAATGCGCAACGCACTAGCGCAACTCGATTCGAATTTCCTATTTTGACAGTGGGTTTGGTTGTGAAGTTGGCTGCATAAAACAAAAATATTCGAACAGAGAGCAACAAACACATAAGAGCAACAAGGAAAACATATATGTTTTCGATTGTACGCAGCGCACTTGTTTGGGCTATGCGTATACAAAATTTGCGTGTCGCTAGGAAGGAGGATAGGAGAAATCACTATCGATAAAACAGTTCGTTCGATGTCGAAAATAAAATTTTCAAAAATAAGAAATATTTGTTTCGACGCTGTTTTGAGAGCGAGCGCGGGTTCAATGATAAGGGTGAATATTGGTTTTAAATATCGAATTTCATTACGATAGCTTGAAAACTACGGCTGTAATCGTGTCCACAGACTGAGAGACAGACAGACGGACAGACAGACAGACGGACAGACAAACAGACGGACAGACAAACAGACGGACATGGCTACCACGCCTCCTTATCGGCGTAACACATGTCGTGAGAAAATTAATATTCCCCGTGGCATGCAAGTAAGGGATCGTTTATTAACTAGGTGGCCGATTTTGAACCTTTTTGAAGCCCTCTTCCCCCTCCGTTACGCTTTGTAATGCATTTCAAACTCCTCCTCTAGCCCTATAAATTAACGTAGTATATATTAGGGATGTAACGAAGCTTCGACTTCGGTTCCGAAAGGTCGGAACTTCCGATTGATTTAACATCTCCGACTCCGACTTCGGCTCTGACAATTTTGAATCGAAGTTATAACGAAGATCGATGTACCGGCGTATACGTATCTACCTATCTCGCACACAAGCGCTGTTCTTCGTTAAATAATTTTAATTGCTCATAAACTCTCTTGCGGAGAGTTAATTTGAAATTTCGAAATTTGCATTCAATTGCTCGTTAATATTTATCGTGTCCTCCAGGATCAGTTGCAAGTGAACAACTTTTTAGTAGTGTTGGTTTCATATGTTGTCCTCTAAGAAATCGGTTGGACGGGGAGAGAGCTGACAAGCTTTTGTTCATTAAGTACAATTAAGAATTTTTAGAGTAACTTCATTTTGCTTAAGCAAAACTTAAAACTAGATATTTTTTAGTGTTGCGTACATATGCACATGTGTGTAATATTTACATAAAATTTTCAGTGCAGATTAAAGATAGTGAATACTGTACTATGTTAATTATTCTTTTATAAATAATAACCTTACAGTTAACTAACACATCTTTCTTGGACTCCGACTCCAACTTCGGCTCCGATTGCGATTCCGACTCCGGCGCCGATAAACCAAATTTAATAACTCCTGTTCTGACTCCGGTTCCGATAAACTCATCTCCGTAACATCCCTAGTATATATATATATAAAAAAAAAAATTGACTGAGTAAAAAATATATTTTGAATATTTTTTGTTATATTGCCTCTTAGTATGTGATATCAGGACTAGATAAATTTAAGAAATAATTTTAAAAATCAAGTTTTTCCATCAATAAAAACTATTCCATCTTCACTCCAAGAGTCGATGCTCTCAATCACCGGAATTGATGAAGCTGAGAACTTTAGGGATTCTTCGAAATAGAATTCTTCAACGGATTCCATTTCGACCCATTCCGGTGCATCCTCATTTCTTATGCAAAGAAATTCGCCTGATCTTTGAGATAGTACCCGTAAAGGTTGCACCCGTATAGCACCAAGTTCAGTGTTTTTGTGAATATGCTTCCTAAAAATTGATATATGGGCATTTCCACCAAAAAGTCAACCGAGACGAAAAAATTAAAAGTTCTTGATAATAATGTTTGATGTCTTATTCACATAAGGAAACAATCAAATTTAAGTAATTGAAATACATTTTGCATTTATTCATATCTCATTGCGAAATATTCGGATGCAAGGAGCTCAAATGTGAAATATTGCTTATTTTGATATTTCTTTGGTATATCTTGTCTTCATAACAGTTATTAAACAGAAACATAATGCATTGACTTTTGCTTGCTCAAATCTTTCTAGGAGTATAAAGAACGAAAAACCAAAATCATAAGTAACCACGCAATGAAAGACAACGGTAAATTTTTGATTTGCTTTTTCGTTTAGTTCGTTGTCACGTTCGACATGCAAAAAGAACATTTTTACTCAGTGCGTCGGAAGAGCATGCAGTAAGCTGACAAAATAATTATGTTAAATTGAGTTTATTCATGCGACTTTAAAAAAAGTGAACCGGTAAAAAAATAAAAAAATTGTGTTGTTTTAACTTTTTAACGAGCGACATGGTAAATGAGAAATTCAAAATTAATTTTTTTTTTGCTTACATAGTAGACCGGATCGAAATTTAGATTCCGCCGGTCGGGGTCTCAAAAGTTAGAAAAACTCATTAAAATGATTTCTGCATACTTTTTTTTCAAATCGGAGAAAAACCGCCGAAGCAATTTTGATTCTCCTGAAGGTCCTTTTTGGATAAAAAAAAACATGTTTTTTACTTGTAACTTACTTTTTATTTTTCACAGAACGCATACCCACATCTTCTGAAATGTTAAATTTCTTACTCATACATTTTGACATAAAAAAATTGTTAAAATTTTGTTTCATTATAACTCTTACTGACCACTAAAAATTGAATTTTATGATATTTTTAAAAAGACATTTTTTAAAACCGCTTTAAGAGACACATTTTTTTAGATTTACGTGAAAGTGTTATTGTTGGAAAGGTATTAAGTTCTTCTTTCTTTCTGTGTATCGCTTTAATCAAAGCTGTGTGCAAAAACTGACAGAATGTGAAAAATCGACTTTAGAAATCTGATAAAAAGAAATATTTCTTATTTATACAAACAATTAATTTAATTTGTTCACTACTTTATCGTCCAGTTTTCGATAAATTTTTTTGTAATCACATAGTTTTGATTAAAGCGATACACAGAACGAAAGAAGAACTTAATACCTTTCCAACAATAAGAATTCCACGTAAATCTAATAAAAAATGTGTCTTTTACAGCGGTTTTAAAAAAATGCCTTTTTAAAAATAGCAAAAAATTAAATTTCTGGTGGTCAATAAGAGTTATAATAAAACAAAATTTTAACAATTTTTTTATGTCAAAATGTTAGTATAAGTCAGAAATTAACATTTAAGATGATGTGGGTATCGTTCTGTGAAAAATAAAAAGTAACAAGCAAAAAACATGTTTTTATTACCAAAAAGGACCTTCAGGAGCATCAAAATTGCTTCGGCGGTGTTTCTCTGATTTGAAAAAAAGTATGCAGAAATCATTTTAATGAGTTCCTATAACTTTTGAGACCCCGACCGGTTGACATTTTTTTTATCCATATAAGAATGATCCGGCCTATTACAGAGATCAATTATTAATAATACGCACTTAATAAATTCTAATTTTAAATTTAGATGAGCACAAACAACGATGAAAAAAACAAAAATAGATGTTTATTATACTTACACAAAACCATTACAGCAGAAAAAACATCTATGGTGATCGAAAAAGTGTCACGTGCGACATGTCACATTCGACTATCTCTTTTATTGAATAAAAAACAAATATAAATCCTTTATGTCTACAATGCTAGCCATTTTTAAGGAACATCAATGCACAACACAAAAAAAATACATAAAAACACTGCTTCCCATTTCGCTGAAATCCGCGTTTGAATTTTTTGCCACGAAAACCACTTCTGTTTTTGGTCACGTGCGACCACCTTGGTTTTTTGCTAATATCTTGAGAACTAAAAATGACCCAACAATTGACAATACCAATAATTAAAGGGCTAGTTGAGAGCTATAAGGCTTTGTTTTTTTTTTAAATTTGTTTTATTATGACATTTTTATCACTTGAAATGTGTACATATTTAAATATTACTTTTGATTCCGATTTTTTTAAAATTAAATAAAACTCACTTTTAAGAATTGAAGACATTAATGAATGAAGATGAAATGTCACATTTTCGGATTTTTGGTGTTCTATGCATGGTTAAAGGTCATTTCAGTATAAATGTGAAACTATTCTTGAAATTAGAATTGTACAATAAATCACTTTCATTCGGTATTTTTTTTTCTGATTTGATTATTGGAGGGTCTGATGAGAAAGCTTTTGTACCGAGGGTTAATTAATTTATTTATTTTTCATTTGTCTTAAAAAAAATATTTGGATAACTCTTATATTCACAAATGCACCTGGCCGGTCTGCTTTCATCAGGGTAGAGAGAAGAATGGCTCCTCTCAGTAGAGCTGAGAACAAACAAGATCTATGAATTGAAGACATGATTTTATGAAGGTGATAAAAAAAAGAAATTGGCCATTTCAGCCCTTGAAAGGACTTTGACCGAGCTTCTTATGATCAATTGTGTTGTGTGTGTTATGAAATGTTTGTACGCAATTGACCGAGGACTGGACCTACATGTTTTATACCGACTCCGAACAGAGTTCCTGTTCTCAAGAAGCTTTACATGGCATTGTTTACTCTCTGAAATTTGCCATTGTTTGCAGAGAGGTGGTGACCGATCAGAAAATGTTTTATTAAAAATACTTTGCCGCGAGTGGGGATCGATCTCAGGCTCCGGGCGTGATAAGCCACACACTTCACCTGAATGCCATCTGTCCTTCCAACACACATTTCCTTCTGCAAAATTGGAAATTGCCGACCATTTGAACTTTGTTCACGACAACATTCAAAGCATTCTTCGCTTGTGGTTAAAGAATGGCTTCTGTTCAACTGCAATAAAGTGCTACCCCATCCGCCCCAAAGTCCCGATTATACCCAATCGCGCATTTGTGGGATTATATAGAAAAAAAATTAAAATTCGTTAAAAACACAAATAGGCGTAAAAATGCACTCCAAAACATATGAACTTTTTTTGGCTCCATGTTGTTTTTTGTTAATTTTTTTAGGAACGGTATATTTTCATAATGTGGTGACCGTGGCATGCAGGTAAAGTGTGTGACTTAGCATGCTCGGAGCCCGGGTTCGATCCCCAGCCGCGGCGAAAAAGTTTTTTTCAATAAAAAATTTTTCTGATCGGTCACCACCTCTCTGCAGACAATGGCAAACCTCAGAGAGTAACTACTGCCATGTAAAGTTTCTTGAGAACATGAGCCGTTCGGAGTCGGCATAAAACATGTAGGTCCAGTTCTCGGTCAATTGTGTGCAAACATTTAATAACACACACAACACAATTGATCATAAGAAGCTCGGTCAAAGTCCTTTCAAGGGCTGAAATGGCCAATTTGTTTTTTTTTGTTTGTTGTATAACCGACTTTTTAAATTTAATTTTTTTTACGCCTTCACAAAAAATTTCACTAAAATTTGTTAAATAAAAAATGTTAAAATTTTTTCAAAAATCCATTGTTTAATTTTGAATGAAAGTTTGGAATATTGTTATTATGGGATTATATTTTGTAATTTACAAAATGGTTTTTCTTTTATATATGATCATACAGGTAGCTGGTTTTGTTTAGACGTGAGAAAAAAGTTTATGATTTTCAAAAACTCATTGTGGAAGCTGTATTCAAAAAGGTATTAAATCTATTATTTTGAAATCAGTTTGTGTTTGCCAGTGGTATTGATTTGAAAAAATACTTTTTTTTTGTCAAAAAGCTGTACATTTTTTTCGCTGTAAATTCTTATCAACGCGTCAGATCTAGCCAAATTTGGTTGCAAATTAAAGGTCTCCTAAGCTCAAAACTAGAAATTCACACCTTCGGGGTTTTTGAGACCTTTAATTTGCAGCCTAGCTATGGGTAGGTATTTCCCAAGTTACGGTGAGAAAAGAATGATTTTTGACGAAAAACTATTTTTTTTGTCAAATTAAAATTGAAATCCTTTTGGATGTAGGATCTTCTTGAATACAGATTTCTCAATATAAGTGGTGCAAAAATAAAAATAATTTATGTTCGAATAAATATCTATCATCGATGTTTTTTCAACATCGAACATGCCTAATATATCGTTTTTCACATTCATTCCCAAAGTCCAATATATAAAAAGTATTCCAATATATCCAATATATAAAAGCTATATTAAAATACGACCGATTAGCACGAATTAGTCTCAATCCATTAGTTTAGTTACATAGTCTCAAATTTATAAAACAAATTGACCATTGTTTTGGGTGAAGTGCCTTATCATGATAAAAATACTCCGTAAAACTTTCATAATTGTAATGGAGCTCGTTTTTGTAATTCTCCATAACATAACCTACTATATGACTTATTTGTGAAAATAAAAAAAATTTAAATGTGCAAGTCAAATGTCAGGTATTTTTGGGAAACCCTTTTAGTAAGTTTAGGATTGATGTTGAAAATTTAGTGGTGTAAGTTTCTCTTACGTTACTAGTAAAATCCTTTGAATTGAGTGTCTTAGCAAATGTTTTTATTTAAGCCTAGTACTCTGTTTTTTTGCATGAAATTTCACTTTCGTGAAATTTATTGCGTAGGAATTGTACAATTTGATTTTCGGCCAAAGTGGAAAGTCAAAAATTTGCTTAAAAAATCATTAGATTATTGTTAATATCAAACAAACTATTAAATTTAAAAAATCCTACGTAATTCCATACACAATATATATTTTTCAAGATATATTCTAAGTTTCAAGTGAATCGGTTGAAAATTGTCTGAGTTATGTTTTCGGCAAACTTAAAAAATACAGTTTTGAGATAAACGCGAAAATATTCATGCAGGGCTTAAGTGCCGACCAGGCGGTCTGGTCGACTTGGCCGAAGTTAAAATACCCCCACGACCGATTCTTAAGGGTTAAAGAATCTTAAATTTGAGAGCTTTTCGTTTGAGATTTTAGAAGATTTTGTTATTTTTATGTGTCTAAAATACAAACATATCAATTGTTTTCCTGAAGCTTAAATATAAGCCTTTTTATAAAATTTTCAACTTTGTGGTTGTATGGAAGGATGACGCCCATTTTTATAACACATCTCAGTGTTGACATAAAACACACAAATACTGAGTTTCAGTTTTGTAACTTTAATATTAGTCTCTTTATAGAGTTTTCATTATTTGGGCTGTATCCATTCTCGAACTTGATCTTAGTTTTTTAGAAAAAAGCTTAAATATTGAATTTCAGCACAATAGCTTTAAAATTACGACTGTAATCGTGTCCACAGACAGACAGACAGACGGACATGGCTAAATCAACTCAGGTGGTGATGCTGATCAAGAATATATATACTTTTCTGTACCTACCGTCGTGACAAAATTAATATACCCCTTACGCAGTACGCGTAAGTAACGCAGGCACGTTAAACCACTCATCAGAGATTATCATTATTTGTCAGTTTCGTGTACCTACAAAAAGGAATTTTTTTTTTATTTCACGCTATACATTCTCAGTCGGATTGAGGTCTGGCGCTGGCCACTCCACGACTTCAACCATGTTGATCCAAAACCACTGTTTTGTTAGTTTATTTCTGGTCGGTGTCCTGTTGAAGATCCACCTGAAATTTTTACTCTCTAGCATAAGGTAACCTTATTGAACTAGTATTTCAATGTTTTGCTGTCCTTGTGCTATTTAGACTGTATATTGGACCCACGCCAAAATATAAAAATAGCCTCATGCTCCGTGGGTCATATTGTATGGTTGGTACACGTAAATGTCCAGTACCTTTTCCATCAAAAAGTAAAATCTTACTTCCGTCGGACCAAAGACTGTTTCTTATTTTTCAAGAGGCCATTCAATTTTGAATAAAATCAAATTTTCACTTGAGAAATTAAAATTCAAAACTTCGCAAGTTACAAAAAGTTATACAAGTTAGCTCAAGTTAGAAAAAGTGAATAAAACGGCCCTTAGTAGTTAGCTCAGATTTATATAAAAGGCACATAAACGAAATGCAAATTTGAGTTCTAATAGCGGAATCAATACAAAAGTAGGTACGTTCTTTGTTGTAATTTTGATTGGTAGCGATATTTTGATGACTTTTTTACAGGGTGATCAGAAAGGAAAGACAGTGAAATAAATGCAAATAAAACAACAACAGTGTGAGATATAAAATTGATTGTGGCTTTATTTTGAATCTGCATTCATGTCCTTCAAAATAAAATAGCATATTATTTTAATAGACGCCTTCGCGACGCTGACAGTGCTTCAAAAGGTCGGTACAATTTTTTATAACTCGACCCAATATCACCGGCCTTATTTCGGCAATAGCATCTTTTCAATAAAATGTTGCTTCCAGCTCGTCCAAAGTTGGCTAGTTGACAGAGACTTAAAAAAGATGAAGACCAAGGAATTGGCGCCTTGGCATTGCAGACAGCGCTTCTGCCGGCAAATTAGTGAAAGGCAGAAGCAAATAACAAATAAAAGCTCATGTACCTGTACAGACTTATCTAAATACTGGAGTGGTAGGTAGGTAGTGGTAGGTGGTGGTATACAGCAAAATAAATATTTGAAATTTCGTACCAAAAAGTATCTTTTCTGAAAAAAGTAGATATCCCAGATATGGTGACTCTTAGAAAAATAATCATGAGGACCATTTTTGTACACAATTTTAAGATCTACAACTTCGGTATGAGGTACTTTTCGATAAACCTTAATGTTTTCGAAGAAATCCAAAAACCTAAAATTTTGACTTTTAACCCCGAAACACTTTTGTAGCGCACATGGGATTAATGGGGACTTTTAAAACCCAAGCTCTCCACGAAATTTCAGCTTTCCAGGGGTTTTTGTTATTTCAAATGTCTGAAATTGACCGGACAATGACGCGAAATGACATAAAATCCATAAAATAGTTTCAAGCTTTGAAAGCTGTAGCGGTCACAAATTTTTGATATATTAAAAAAATTGGTACTGATTTTTGATAAGTGCATGCTTATCTTTAAAATGATAAAACAATCGCCTTCAAAAGAATCACTTTCAGAGGCGATACACATATGGGCATCTCCCAGTGGCACGGACTGTTTTAACTACTCGAAAATCAAGAAAGAAACAAAATGAGCCGATATGTATTTTTAGTGTTCTAACGCGATGATGGAGAGCTACATTTTATAAAAATATTGGCGAGGTTTAGTACAAATTAGTACAAAGTAATAAGCAATCATTTAATGGAACGGACGCGACAAAAAATATAAGTTTTTTTAAGCTCGTGTAGAAATATGCAAAATTTAGCTAAATTTGAGAACTTTTTTTATATCTATATAATTAATAGGCTAAGGTTTTTTTTGTGACTTCAACTCCTCCCAGACCAATGGACCGATTCTATCGATTTAGATGTCATTAAATCAGGTTTAGGCTGTATATTTGCAAACCACTTTTAAAAATTGTGATTTCACTTCAGGGGGTTCCCAACCTTTTAAAACAGAAATAAAATTTTTGTACAAAAATGCGTTATTTTATCGATTTGAAATTTAGTTTGAGAAGAGCTTATGAATTGATCGAATTTGAATTTTTTTCAAAACTAAAAATTTTTACCAAAATTATCTTTTATGCATTCCTCAAATGTCAATTGTCCGAAAAATGCAGTTCCAAAATCAAAAAATTCCACTTTCCGAGCAAACAAGTCAGTCAAATTTTAACAGTTTTTAAAAAAAAAGTTTTTTTTGAGTTTTTTGGTGTTTTTTCATCTAAATGTGTCATAAATCGATGTTGTAGGTGTTCTGTAAGTACCTTTTATTAATTTCTGAAATATATCTTAGTAGTATTTCTTAAATCTATTTTTTAATGCGTTTTTTTTAACATTAGTTATTTTTTATAGCTGGAAGAGTTAAGCTGCGATGTTATCGAATAGTAATAATGTTTTTCTCAGTTGTTATATTAGTGTAAGTCCGTCTTCGTATTTTGACAGTTACATTAAAAAATTTTGTGTCAGATCAAACGTTTCAAGTCAAACCATTCAGATAATGATCTTTTATATCATTATTGAGACTCAATATATCGTTATTCGTTATAACGTATTGAATAGAATATCATATATTAAACGTCTATAATGTTTCTAACAATTAATTTTTAATGAATTGCTCGAATTCGGGCAACAGGTTTACTAGTTTAATATACAAGTTAATGGAGGTCAAAGGATAACTATTCTTTGTAGACTTATGAAATATTAGAATTATCTCTTACCTTTTTTTAAATAGATTTAGCACGAATACGGACGCGACATCATGGACGCGACAAATTTTTCCAACAGTAGTAAAATACAGTAAAGATATTCATTATAAATTTTAATAAAAATTCATCATAATAAGTAAAATTCAAGATACATAACAGTAATACTAATCAAAATAAAAAAAAATAAAGTTTAAAGCTGTTAAAGCGCTTTATTTTAATGATTTTCTTCACTTTTGGTGGACCTTTTTTGGGAGATGCCCATACGTCAGCGTTTTTTCTATTCTTGAAGCTTTCTTGTTAAGCCGACTTTGGAATGGCCTTTAGCTCCATCTGCGAATTCTCTTTGATAACTTCAGTCGTCTCGAAATGTTTTTCACGAAGCTACAATTTGAGTTTGGGAAAAGGAAAAAGCCACACCATATCTTGCGAGTATGGGCTTGTTGAATGATAAGGACACGTTTTTTAGTCAAATACTTGTGTATAAGGCGTGATATGTGAGATAGTGTGTGATTATTGTGATGCAAAAATCATTAATTGTCCTTGCATTTATATTGAGCGTTGACCGATCGACCTTGCGAAAGGAGTACCGGGTGCTCGACACCTTGAGAATCGAAAAAAAGTCATTATCACAGGTGAAGAGTGAGGCAAGTTGTCAATTGATATACGACCCTTTTTGCGGCCTCGGTAGTTGAGTGGTTAGCGTGCTTGACTGCTAACCCAGAAGTTCCGGACTCGAATCCCGGAATAGCCATGGTCCTACGCTTTTACCTTTCTTTAATTCTTTCCTCATTTATAATCAACTGAAATTAAAAATTCATCAAAATATACAACTTTGAAAGTTGTAGTTTGTGGTAGAGATGTTGGTGGAATGAGGTTGCTTAATAACTCGAATTGACTTAGGTAAAGGCATAACACTTGCCTCAGATTCAAATTCGAATGTTGATATTGCGCTTATAAATCTCCCCATTTTCTGAACCGCGGCAGACTTGACACCTGAAATTCTTGGTTCAAAGCTAAAAAAAAAAATAAAAAAATCATTGTAGCATAACAAGGTAGGCGCATATTGAAGAGGACGTGAACTAGATGTCAAAGTCAGCTGTTCGACTTTGAGCAGCCATATTAATATGAGTAAACCTTAATATTGTATCTTGTAGGAAACTACGAAATAGATTACTCTAAAAATTAACGCCGAGAGTTACCAGTATTAAAGAGGTAACAGTGTTACCAGGTGTGTGTTAACTGTTGTTGTTTCATTCGCACAGTCCGGTTGAATTTTGAACATAAGGTTCAAATTGCTTTTTTGATAGTCATTATAAGACGTGTGGATTCAAAAGTCAAACAAACAAAAATACAAAAACAAATTGGTCACTGCAGCCCTTAATCGAGCTTCTTATGATGTGGTGCGTGTGTTTTTCAATGTCTGTACACATTTGATCGAGAACTGTACCTACATAGATACATGTTTTTTGCCGACTCCGATCGTCTAAAGTTAATGTTCGCAAGAGTTTTACATGGCATGAGGTTTGCTATTGACTGCGAAAACTTATTTCTACTGAAAAAACTTTCAGTGCCAGATGGTGATTCGAACCCGGATCTGTTGAGGTTCGTTAGATCGAATGCCACACACTAAGCACACACGACCACAGTCGCTACACATTTTTAAGACTTAATTTTAATATACAAATTTTTTTATACAGCTTTTTAACTTCAAATTCGACCTTTTATATTTCATTATATATATCATTATTTGTTTTGGTGTTGTATTTTTCGAACATTTTGGAGTGGAAAGAGTTTGGTTTGTGAAGAACGGAAAAGTGTTGAAGGGAAAGGAAACAAAGAACTTGGGTTGATTTTTAATAAAACAAGTAAAGAAAGTCTAAAGTTGGTCTAGCCCGACTATGAAATACCCTAAACCTACTTCATCAAAATGCAATAATAGTATTGAAAATTGGCGTGTCCGTGAGCGGTGTATAGTTTTGAATATTTTGATGAAAAATTTTAAAGAAATTTCAAGTTTTATTCCTGTCGCTCACATGTTAATGCCTTCATAGTATTTTCGCTATTGAGGGTTGTATGGGAGGTGTGTGTGTTCGTGGACGGACTACGTCCAATTTTTGAATACATCTTAATCCTTGGTATAAAATACATACATACACTCAGAAAAAAGCTGTTATGTAAAATTAACGTTTTTTAATGTTATTTCCAATGTAAATCAGAAAATGTGGATTTTACGTAAGAAAATGTTAAGTTAACATGTATTGTGTTGAATTGATAAGAAAAATATCAAATTGATAATGCAATGTTTTACGTTGCAATATCAATAATTAATGTTAAAATAACATTTAAAATGTTTTTAGTTCATCATTTTTTACTGTACAATTGATAGTATTTCATATTATCATACATAGGCGAATGACGTCCATTTTTCAAAACATCTTCGTTTTCTTAGAAAAAACATGTTTACCAAGTTTTATCTCTGTAGTTTAAACATAAGCTTATTTACTGAGTTTTCGATTTTTGGGTTGTATGGAAAGTGGTCGTGTTCGTGAGCGAATAACGTCCAATTTTCAAAAGCATCTTTGGTTTGTTAGAAAAAACATACGTGCCAAATTTTATCTCTGTGGATTAAACATAAGCTTATGTACTGAGTTTTCAATTTTTGGGTTGTATGGGAGGTGGGCGTGTCCATGGTTGGATAACGTTCATTTTCCAAAACCATCTTTGTTTTATTATAAAATACAAACGTATAAAATGTTATCTGTGTAGGCTAAACATTAGTTTATTTATTGACATGGATATGGATAGCTCGACTCACGAGGTGACGCTGATCAAAAATATATATACTTTATTATACGGTACTCGCTTCGTTCTATGCGTTACAAACGTTTGCACAAAATTAATATACCCTGACCTTTCATGTTTAGGGTATAAAAATGTGACATTACGTTGTGGTAATTCGTCGAAATTTATTTAAAAGCAACAAATTGAGCATGCAAAAAATTCTTTTGCGGCCACGAAAATAAGGTGGGTCTATTAGTGTCTGCATCGTCGTGTGGGGTTGGTTATACGCGCATGCGCATGCGTTTGTTTTGATGCCTTGGAAATTTCAAGGGCGTGCAGTTTGTGTTATTCATAAAAGGAAAATGCTCTAATTGGGAATTTTCTTACGGATGGAAACGGTACTAACTTTTAAAACGATAGATTAAATAGTCTCTTTCCACTGCAGCTTACTGCCATAGACAGTTCCAAAACGCATTTATGCAAAGCACCAGTGCATTTTTTAATGAATTGGTGCCTAGTAGATTCCATAAAACTGCGTAACTAAAACGCATAAATGTGGACAAATCATAAATGCATTTTGGAACTTAGCTACACATTGAATTTCCACATGAGAACCTCTGACTGTAATCGACAAAATGACCGGCAATGAACTTGATTTCAACATTGATGATGAAGGCCTATAATTCCATTGATCTGTATAAGATTTGAGCAAATTATTTTCCAATATGTTAAAATTGAATTATATCTTTTACTTGAAATTGTATCCTGTTTAGATTAAATTAATCTTTGGTAGGTAAAACAAAAAATCCACTTGTAGCTTTCTTTTCAATGAACTCTAAATGGTAAAATTTTAAAAAAAGAGTATAAAAGAGTATAATTACAAAAATTTGTATCATATCAGTAATTAATTTTTCTTTTTTCTCTTTTCTTTATGCTTTTTTCTTTTTTAATTTGCAGTGTAAATAGCTTAACACGATACTAAACATAATTTTAAAGGACTTCTGAGGACATTGCAGCCAGAATTCGACGTGAAATGTTCAAATTTGGAGAATGTTAGTATGAATGCTAAAACAAAAACTATTTTTGATAATGTGTTTAAATTTTTGTTTGCTTTCAGCCTTATTCGTCAAACTGCAAAAATGTCCTATGAAGTAACATATTTAAAAAAAAAAAACAAACGTGGAGCCATAATCCACAAAACCATTTCTTGTTATCTATGTTCTATCATCAATATGGCACATCTAGGCATTCATTATAACAAAACAACAAAAAAAAAAAAACGAATTCCATCAATCAACGTTAATATTAATTTTCAAACATTTATAACAATTATAATAATTGTTATTAACTCTTTTTCAGCCAAGTTAGTACTTTAGCCACATTTACACACACATGCAACCGAATGTTAAATGAAGAACATTTGGAAGGAAGAGAGAGAGTAAGAGAAATAGTGATGTTCAGTCAGCAAGGTTAGCGTAAGAAAGCATTAAGAATTGGGGCCGACTTACCTCCTACTATATGAGGAGCAACAGCAGCATCCTCAAAAGTTAAGAACAACGCATATTCATCGTCTCTGTCTACTAGCTGCTAACATTTAAATTACAAAAAAGTTTTAATTTCTACTCCTATATTAGAGCAGCATAATTTTCAAGAAAACAAAACTGAAAAGGTAAAAAAAAACAAAAATTTTCAAAAAATAAAAATATAAATGAAATACATATTTATTAATTTAAAAAAAATTCAATAAAATAAAATTTTAAAAATTTAAATCAAATACTACGTTGTTGTGTTCATTATTAAAATGGGGGGAAAAAAAAATCGAAGTAAGTTTTCTTTTACATTTAAAAGGACTTTAAGTGCTCCAAATGCAATTCAGAAATCTTTAAGTGATATGAAGCTATAGAAATTTAAAGTAATTCATTATAATTCAGAAACTAAAAATTAATTTCACAAGGAAAATTCATATTTTTTATTATATGCACATAAGAAAATGCATCCTAAATATCATCGATCTATTCTAATACGACGTAAGTCAAAAGTATCTACTATCGAGGAGGCGAAGTAAACTGTTTATGATATGTATGATTTTTATACTGTGATGCATTGTTTCAAACGGTCTACCTACCTTTTTGTCATATACACATTAGGGGTATTCACACTGCCTTGGGTAGTTGGGTAGATTGGCAAATGCCATACATTTTGTTTTTGTAAAAGTACCATTGTACCCAAGTACCCATCTACCAATCTACTCTAGCTGACCCCCTGACTTGTGTGGGTAGATTGATTTCTTTTCAAATTGAGTACTTTTTCATGGGTTACCATGGGTTACCACCTTTTCCAAAAATAGGCAATAATTGAATTGACAAAAAACTAAAACAAAGTAAACAAATTGAAAGTGAATTTTTAAGATTTTAATAGTACTTTGTTTTAGACGTCATATGAAGAGAACAGGGTTGCCATATTGCTATTACACTACATGAATAAAATAGACAAATGTGTTAAAATGAGTTATTTTAAAATTTTTGAAATAAAAATTATTAAATGCCGTCAAGTTTACGTTAAAAATTACTCCTACATAAAATAAATTTTTTACGCCCGTACAATGGCCTAAATCTTGCGCTCATAACATGACATGAATAATATGGTGGCAACTCTCTTCTAGTTGTCACTCATCTCTCATCAGCTGTTATTCTACAAAGTACTCAATTGCAGTTAAGGGTGCTCGCAGTGATCAAAAGTACTCAATCTATCCGTACCCAACTACCAAAGTCAGTGTGAATACCTCTATTAAAAACGTAAGAGAGTCATAGATGTAGTTTTGATCAATCTGCCTTATTCGCTTATAACCGTTATTTTTTCAAATTTGTTCTTTCATCGTCTTATAATTAAGTCATCGATATGCTTACTTACTTACTTAGATGGCGCTTACAACCGTTGGTCGGTTTTGGCCTCGTCTAAGAATTTGCGCCAGCCTCTTTTGTTGTGCGCTTGCTGGCGCCAGTTGGAAACTCCAATCGTTGTCAGGTTATGCAATGCCTGGTTTTTCCCACGGACATGCGGTCTTCCTTGTCTGCGTTGGCCACCGCTTGGTACCGAATCCAATATTTATTTCGCTGGAGCTTCGTCGTTCATTCTCTCGACATGAATTAGCCAGCGAAGCCGCTCTATTTTAATACGCTTGACTATATCGATGTCGGCATATAGCTCATACAGCTCGTGGTTCCATCGTATTCGGTTCTCGCCATTGACGCAGATTGGACCACAGATCTTGCGAAGGATTTTTCTCTCGAACGCTCCCAAAGTCCTTTCATTAGACTTGCTTTAACAGCTCAGCCGGTAGGCCAACGGCTCCTGCTTTGTTGTTTTTAAGCCGAGCTATAGTTGTTAAGACCTCGTTATAGTCGGTCAGCGGAACTTCAACGCTGTCATCCATAATTGGGGTTTCCAGGATATCATCTCCACTGGCTGGATTGTTGTCAGCGTCGCCATTTAAAAGACTAGAGAAGGGTTCCTTCAATAACATCAGTGTACTCTGGATATCTGTCACTAGATTCCCATTTTCATACTTGCATGAAGAGGTCTTAAAACCATCGGCCAGGCGTCTTAATTTTTCTCAATTTTCTCGCAATCACGCATTTCCGCCTCTCGTTTTTTTCGCCTTCGTCTAGCTTTCTTAGTGTAGGATTGCGAGCATTCTTAGCTGCGCACAGACGTGTGCGGATCTTGGCTGCGACAAGATAATGATCCGAGTCTATGTTAGCACCACGGATCGTGCGTACTTCTAGTACACTGGAAAGTGCCTTCCGTCAATCAAAACGTGATCAATTTGGTTGCGTGTTTTTTGATCAGGGGACAGCCAGGTGGCCTTATGAATATTGAGATGCTTGAATCTAGTGCTACTAACGACCATGTTTCGTGCTGTGGCGAAGTCAATCAACGTCATTCCGTTATCGTGGAGGCGGAACTTTCCGACTGTAGGACCAAATATGTTTTCCTTACCCACCTTGGCGTTGAAGTCACCAAGCACGATTTTTAAGTCATGACGGGGGCAGCGCTCGTATGCGTCTTCAAGGCGCTCGTAAAAACTTTCTTTGGTCTCGTCATCTTTTTCTACTGTCGGAGCGTGCGCACATATTAGGCTAATGTTAATAAATTTTACCTTGAAGCGGATTATGGCAAGTCGTTCGTGCACAGGAGTGAATGAACATGATGCGGCAGGACATGATGCCGTATTCTCTTGCCAACTACAAATCCGCATCCAAACTCTCTCCGCATGGCCGCTGTAGTAGATATCACAGGATGCTTGCCGTAAGCAACCCTGTCCCTTCCATCGTATTTCTTGGATTGCAGTGATATCAGAATTATATCTTTCCAAGATATCAATCAGTTGGATAGAGGCACCATCCCAATTTAGAGTCCGGACATTCCAGGTGCATATCCGTAAATCATTATCAGTTTTTCGTTTGCGGTAGTCGTCATCAGATTTTGGTTATCATTCTTTTATTTATTCTTAAACTTTTCATTGAAATAGTTTTATTACGTGGTGGGCTTCAAACCCAACGCACAACCTTTGCTTGATGGCCAAAGGAAGCGCGCCGCTCAAATCAGCCGCGAAAGTCTATCTGACGTTAGTTTCTGACGTTTCCAGGAGACACACGAGGAGGTTTGAGTCGACTTGAGACGATTTCGACATGGATAATGCTGGCCTCGCCAAATTGAGGCAGTCAGACACGTTGCCATGTGAAGATCGTCCCCTTGTCTCCTTTCTATATTAAGGTGACGATATAAACCTTTTTTGATATTTTCAATATTGTGGGTTGTATTGGAAGTGGACGTGTTGGAGGGCGGATGACACCCATTTTAAGTGCATTTTAGTTTTGATATAAAATAAGTATTGTCCCTGTAGATCATATTTAAACCGTGTCCGTGGGCGGATCACGACTATTTTGTGTTCACATCTTAATCTTATCTTAATATATATAAATCTCGTGTCACAATGTTTGTCCTCAATGGACTCCTAAACCACTTAACCGATTATAATAAAATTCGCACACCATGTGCAGTTCGATCCAACTTGAGAGATAGGATAGTTTAAATGGGCGGAAGTATGTGGGCGTGGCACTATATAATAACTTCTAAACGCCTGGACCGATTTAAATGAAATTTGGCATGAAGGTTCAACTGCTCCCAAAATAAAACATAGGCTATAAAAATTTCCAAAGACTTCCGCAAGAGAGCGCTTTAAGTAGTGCATTTTTAAGACTCAATAACTCCTAAACTCCTGGACCGATTTCAATGAAATTTGGTATGAAGGTTCAACTGCACCCAAGATAAAGATAGGTAAAAAAGTGGGCAGAAGTATGTGGGCGTGGCACTCTGTAATAACTTCTAAACTCCTGAACCGATTTCCATGAAATTTGGTATGAAGGTGCAACTGCTCCCAAAATAAAACATAGGCAATAAAAAATTCCAAAGACTTCCGCAAGAGGGCGCTTTAAGTAGTGCGTTTTTAAGACGTAATAACTCCTAAGCTCCTGGACCGATTTCAATGAAATTTGATATGAAGGTTCAACTGCACCCAAGATAAAGCAAAGGTAAAAAATTGGGCGGAAATATGTGGGCGTGGCACTCTATAATAACTCCTAAACACCTGGACGGATTTCAATTAAATTTGGAATGAAGGTTCGACTGCGCCCAAGATAACATATGCTTTAAAAATTCCAAAGACTTCCGTAAGGGGGCGCTTTAAGTAGTGCGTTTTAAAGACTCAATAACTCCTAAACGCCTGAACCGATTTCAATGAAATTTGGTATGAACGTTCAACTGCACCCAAGATAAAACATCATATATAAAAAAAATTCCAAAGACTTCTAAAAGAGGGCGCTTTAAGTAGTGCATTGTTAAGACTCAATAACTCCTAAATGACTTGACCGATTTTATTAAAATTTGATATGTGAAATAACTTGACTCTACAACAGAATTGAGACTATTTAAATTTCATAAAACTTCAGTGAGAGGGCGCTTTCTTCAATCAACTTTGTTCGGCTCATTCACGTCAAAACGGATGAACCGATTTTGATGAAAATTGACAAGCATTTGAACGAAGACAATCCAAAAATCGAATCGATGCTTACAGAATTTCTTAAAATTGAAATTTATTTGAGATAAAATTGCACATAGAAAAAATTTTCTCGGAATATGATAAAAATGGCATCATATTTAGGGGAGAGTCGTCCCCGTTGTCTCAAGTACTAGTTGTCACAACGCCGATATCTTTTGATTCAACACGTTATCGAGTTAAATATCAATGTCATCTATACGCTACTGCAATTTCTAGCATCCCAAGAAAGTTTAAGAGCCGTTAGTTTTGTTTTGCAAAAATTAAAAGAGATTTAAGAAACTAAGTTGGATTTGTGTATTTTTATATTTTTTAAAAATTTGTGTTTAGACAAATAGAAGTGTGCAATATTCAACTTTAAATAAATTTCCAATACAATTAATATTATATTTTGCAAATACTTATGAATTTTTAGATAAAACTTTATATTTAAGTTTACAGAAAATTGTTTACATTTTTTTCCAAATGGTACAGGTTGTCACAGCGCTTGTGGGGCTTGTTGTCACATATAATTTTATATAACCATTTTGAAAGTATTCTATGTTTTATTTGAATTTAAGGAAATATGCCAAGAAATCGCAAACGACTTACAAACCGAGGCCGGACATCTTCAGATATCATGATGCAAGCCCATTACAGCTAGTATCAATAAAGATAACGTGGATTCACTGCGTGTAGTTTGTTGTCAAGCGTCAAATCCAATAACAATTGTCGTCAAGATATAAACTGCAAACGTTGGGCACATAATGCATTGAAAGTAATTGTTTGATACATTGCTGCTTAAATTGTTCTTCGGAGTGCGGCAGCGACGACGATTAAGAGGTGTGAAAACGGAGACTACGCGTTGAGACAATTTACCCCACGGGTGGGGTTACTTGTCCCAGACGAGTTGAATTTTTTATATAGAAAATTTTTTGATGTATTTTAAAATAATATTCGTTATTCATATCAGGATTGAAGAATAAAATATTGAATTTATCTTTAAAAGTTTTGCAATGCCATTATTGCTTAATTTGTGGGAGTTACATCAGTTCATTCAAATTTTGTGACAACTAGTACCACTCTCCCCTACTGAAAAATGGTATTGACCTTGCTTCAGAGAATACTTTTCTCTAAATGCGATCCTAAAAATTCTCTAAAAATGATAAAAACCTTCTATGAAAAAGAGAAATATATAAAAATAATTCGATTTTAGAGAAAAAGACTCTTTATTTTTGAGAAAACATTTGTTTTTATTGAAGAAAATACTTCTCATAGTGAATTTTTTATCAAAATATAGGAAAAAAATTTTCATTTCCAAAAAATTTTCCTGTATAAATGAGAATTTTTTTGTACGAGAAAAATATTTGTCATTATAAGAGACATTGAAATATTTCCATTTCCTAGAAGTGAAGATATATTTCTTCGAAAATTTATTCTAATTGAAGAAAATTTTATTTGAAAAAAGGGAAATTGCTATTATCGAAAATAGAGAAATTTTTCACCGGAGGAAGATATGTGTTTTTTTTTCTGAGTGTGGGTGTCCATTTTCCTCAGAAACCAGACGTCAGATCGAGATGTTGAAGATGTCATTATTTGTTTTAATTATGTCTGGCAAGTACAGTTTTACGGAAATTTGACTTAACACTTTCGACGGAAAGAGGGGGCAAAACCCCAAAAAACGATAATTTAAAAAATTTTAAAATTTAATTGATAATTTTAAAAACGTAAAAATGAGAGCAGTTTTGAAAATCGTCCTCTTTCTGTGCTCGAGGCACAACCCCGAGTAACACCGGGTTACATCCGCTAGTTCTTATATAAAATACTCACATACCAAGTTTTATCTTTGTAGCCAAAAATAACTACATCTTCATAGGTTTTTGGCTAGACGACACCCAATTTTTTAATGCATCGTAGTTTTAATATAAAATACATATCTGTTGAATTTTATTCCTAAACCTCTAAAACCTCTTTATAGAGTTTTAAATTTTTTGGTTATATTGTAAGTAGGCGTGTTTGTCAGCGAATCACGCCCATTTTATTAATATATAGTTTCGTTACAAGACAATTAAGGGGACGTGACACCTTAAAAAAAATTTCTTTTAATATTTTAAAATGCCTAAAGTTGAATAAAAAATAAGATATCATTATGAAAAATTAAATATATATTTTCTAGTAAAAAAATTACACAAAAAAAAATTTATTAGATTATTTTATTTACATATATGACAACTAGAATTATTTAAAAAAAAACATCAAAAAACCATGGCGGACATCGGGAAAAAAAAATAAAAAACGGGGTTTTTATCAGCATCAAAACCGCCATGGAATGGACTAAAAGAAACAATTTCGGTTGAAAAATAACAAAATGGCTGCGTTTTTTCGAAAATTGTTAAGTTTTTTGGACAAAATCGACCAACAATTCAAAAACTATAGAAGCGATTTTTCTGTCCGTAGTTCATTCCAAGCATCGATAAGTGTGAAACAACATATTCAAATTTCAGTACGATCGGTCGAGTAGTTTTTGTTTTATCACGCCCGCCATGATTTTTAAAAAAATTAATTAGCATATGTGATTAAAATAATAAAAAAAAAAAGTTTTTTTGCGAAATTTTTTTACAAAAAATATATATTTAATTTTTGAAAATGATATTTCAATTTTTATTGAATGAAAAAATGTTTGAAGGTGTCACGTTATGATACCTTATTTATTATTTATTTATTTTTTATCTATCTTTCATGTAACAGGAAGTCGCCTTCCACATACATAATTAAATTAAAAATAATGTTAATAAACAACCAAACACATATTTCATTAAAACAAAACAAAAAAAAGGGCGCGGCTGTTATGTAACCTTGTATTGCACATTCACCTGTATCAAAGGACAACGACCGCGGTTTTTCTAATCACTTTAGTTGCAGTCATTTTACATTTATAAAATGCGATATTCATTGGGTTTTACTTTATTGTATATCTTGTTTTACCGGAAGTTAAAGCAAACCAAGGTTATATAATTTAATTGAAGTGATAACAAAGTTATTTGGGGCAAAAATGTGGAGTTTGTAAAAGAATTGAGGTATATTTTTGACCCAAATCACTGTCATTACAATAAATATAGTCTCATACATACATGCGAACACAATCTAAGTAACATAAAAAGAATAGAAATAGAATAAAAAGCAATAGAAATCTAGAAAAAACAAGGACTTTTGTCGGAATTAATTTATGGCCAGTCTTAAAAATGTTGTCAACTCTTGTCAATTAGAAGAAATCCTTGAAAAAAATATATATGTCTTGCAAAATGTATGCGAATTTTATACATTCGTCAAAGAGACTCATTTTCTGTACAGTTGTGAGAAAAGCATATTCTTAAATCAGCAGATACTGTTATTGTTTTCTTTATTTCGAATTCTTGCAAAATTTCTTGGAATATCGCTAATTTTTATGACATTCTTGTAGAAATGTATAAGTTCTAAGCAAGGACATCGACTGTAAAGTAGCTAAATCCACACACGATATGCTACCTTCACGTCTTTAAAGGACCTTTATTAAATGCAGTGAAAAATAACAGACTGCAAATAAATACAGAAGCTCTGTCAACACAGCTAATTGCCGAATACTTGGAATTCGCAACATGTAACGAAAAGTGTACCTTCAACACCAACGCCAATACCAATAAAACAACAACAAACAGTAACTAAAAATACAACACCACATCTAACAATTCCGCTTAAACCTCTAAACGTGAAACAATGCAAACCGTTGGTGATGAAAAATTCGTGAAAAACTAAAACAAAAGAAACAAAAACTGCTAATGAAACCCTGCGGCGAAAACCAACATAAGCGAAGCTGAAGTGAAAAGAACATTAGAACCCTGAGAATTGACAACATTGTCTAAGCCTCGGAATAACCCTGAACAAGATTTACATGAACGTGGTACGGTATTGCTACACAGTTATTTTTATGGCCCTATCGTAAACTTGTAGGAATATCTACTTATTGTAAATAATTTGGGTTGAATTTTAAATTCAGTTCTTTTGGTTGACAAAGCTACGAAGGATATTTGAGTCAGGTAATCATTTTCCCATGAGGTAAGTATTTGAATTTGAATTAACTGCACTGTGCATTCAAAGAATTCTGCGATTTTCAGCTCGTGAAAATTTCATGAACTTGATTTGATTGAAGATTAATGTAAATCTGAAAGTTATATTTAAGTTGGATTGAAAAAAGTTAAGTAATATTGTGTGAACTTTTCTTTCATAAGGAATATATTTCAATATGTTAATACATATAGTTAATTGCACTCAGATCTTTGGTTTTTTTTTTTTTTTTTTGATTCGCCAAAGGAGTGAGAAATCTCATAAATACGTATAGCCCGTACTATACGCATGCACGACTTACATTCTAAAATCTATCCGGATCAACCGGAACAGACAGAATGCATCTACGTACTAAAACACACACCCAGTTGGCGAAGTATGAATTTCCACTAGCACATTAACTGGCTTTTCCAAAACCAAACCAAATTGGCCATTTCAGCCCTTGAAAGGACTTTGACCGAGCTTCTTATGATC
Source organism: Tetanocera ferruginea (assembly GCA_958299015.1). Lineage (NCBI taxonomy): Eukaryota > Metazoa > Arthropoda > Insecta > Diptera > Sciomyzidae > Tetanocera > Tetanocera ferruginea. Next base: position 121,702,066 of record OY282640.1, read on the forward strand.
AATTGTGTTGTGTGTGTTATTAAATGTTTGCACACAATTGACCGAGAACTGGACCTACATGTTTTATGCCGACTCCGAACGGCTAAAGTTCATGTTCTCAAGAAGCTTTACATGGCATTATTTACTCTCGGAGGTTTGCCATTGTCTGCAGAGAGGTGGTGACCGATCAGAAAAATTTTTATTGAAAAAACTTTTCGCCGCGGCTGGGGATCGAACCCGGGCTCCGAGCATGCTAAGCCACACACTTAACCTGCATGCCACGGTCACCACCGTGACCACTGGCTTTTCAGCGGAACTTAAAAATTTTATACAAAAACATGAATTTATTAAGAATATTTGAATTTAAAAAAGTAAACAACATCAATTAAGTAGTAAACTTTACATAAAACTCTAAAACAAAGAGACCAAAGTAACTATAAATAATATGAATATTAGTTAGTTTGCGGCCACTATCCAACCCAAGATCCTACGTGGAAAAGAGATTAAACTCTTAAACACCAAACCAATTCCAAATATAACGCAGATATATACGTGTAAATATGTACAAACATATATGTGTATATATATACGGGTCACTATGTAATTTTGGAACACCGTGCTAATGTTATTAATTGGATATGTATTTGGGCCAACGCAGGAATAAACTTGCATGGAAAATAACATTAATAAATAAAGAATAAAACCGGTCCAATATGACTTCCTTGCGGAATACCAGATGTAACCATAATATTTTGTGAAAGAGAATTTTTATATAAAACTTTTTGAAAACATCGCGATAAATAAGATTCAATCCAATTTAGCAATTTTACAGGAAACCCAATTAGCTTAAGTTTATTCAATAGAAGATTATGATTGACGCTGTCAAAAACTTTGCTAAAGTCCGTATAAATAACGTCAGTCTGTTTTCCCAAAGTAAAACCTTTTATTACACGAGTTGTAAACTCCAAAAGGTTTGTTAAAGTTGATTTACCCTTTAAAAAACCATGTTGAGTGACAGAAATGGAAGAATATACGAAGTGGGTTAGTTGTTCAGTTATGATTTTCTCAAATAATTTAAGGATTGCGCTTAATTTGGCGATGCCTCGGTAGTTAGTGACATCATTTTTGGAGCCAGATTTATGAAGGGGTATAATAAATGAATCTTTCCATATAATGGGAAAATGTCCACTTTGCAAGGATATATTAAATATGTTTGTTAGAGGAGCACATAGGTTGCTAGCACATTCCTTTAGAATGCAACTCGGAATTTCATCAGGGCCAGTCGAAAAAGAGCATTTAACTTGACGAAGGTAATGCATAACAATAATTGAGTCTATTACTGGAGTTTCAAAAAAGTTAACTGGTGGTAAATAAGGCTGCTCAGTACACATATTAAATGGTATATTGGAGTAAGTTGAATTGAAAAAGCTTGCAAACATGTTGGAAATAACATTCAAGACGATTCCTCTTGATTGAATCTCATAAGGGGTGGAAAGTTGAAAGCCTTACGTTTTGAATTAACAAAAATGTAGAAGAGTTTCGGATTATCATTAAATTGAGATTTGATGTTGGCTATATAAGCAGAATAACACTGTTTATTTAATAGCTGGTATCTGCAACGACAAGATGAATAACAAGCAAAGTCTATATTAGAACCAGATTTTTTATATTTTTAAATAAGCGATTTTTTAAATTTTTTAGTGACTTAAGTTCACTTGTTAGCCAGGGTGGACTTAAGGGTTTAGAATTATTTTGCTTTGTTGGGACGCACAATAAGAATCACCTTTGCAAAGTATCATTAAAAAAGTGTACCGAGGTTTCGACGTCATAATATGAATACTGTGGTTTAATAGATAGAATCGGTGACCAGTCAGTCTGCGAGAGTAAGGCGTTGAGTTTAACATAGTCTGTACTTTTGAAATTATATATTTTTGTATTTCGTTTATCAGGTGTAGGTTTATTTTCATTTTCATGAGCAAGTAATACTGCTATTTCAAGAGTTGGATGATGTTCATCTGCCGGAAAAGATACAGGGTTTGAGCGATTGAGATATACAGTAGTGCATCTATCTACAAACACAAGGTCCAGCGTTTTATGGTTTTTATTAAAAGTATTAGTGACTTGTTACAGACACAGGTCAGATAACTTATCTAAAACATCAATTATCCAATTACTAGTGGAAACAGATGTAAGAAATGAAGAATCATCTGTCGAATTCCAAGACACAAAGGGTAGGTTAAAATCGCCCAACACATTAAGAACATCGTTATTTTTTAACATATTATGAACTTGCTCGATGGAGTTAATATGTCTTAAGTAAATTGATATGTCACAATTAGGAGGAATGTAAGAACAGGTTAGATAAGCAATGCAATTATTTAATTTAACTGAAACACAAATAAACTCTAGTTCACTGGTGTCGAGAATTGTTAATTCATCAGATGCAAACGAGATATGAACAGCTATCAGAACACCACCACCGATCTTATTATAACGGTCTTAACGGAAGATTTGATAATTTTTACACATTATTTCAGAATTTAGAATATTAGAGCGAAGCCAAGTCTCCGTGAAAATTATAATGTTATATTCGAAATCAAAACTGTTAATGAACATTGCAGAAAGTTTGGAATTAAGACCTCTTACGTTTTGGTACACAAGTTCTAATTTAGACTTGCCATTTGTTAATCGTTTTTTGGATGAGATTGCGAGTTATTTCGCGGGCGAGGCAAGTGTACTACATTTACTAATCGCGGATTATTCTTGAATTCGAATTCGCGTACAATTGTATTTCGTGGCCAGAAACTTACATCAACAAGAGTATTAAATAAATTTTCTGAAACTGTCAATCTAAAGGAAGTAGTCGGACGTGCGTTAACGTATTTGAATTTATGAATAGAAATAGAAAGAGTCGATGAACATTTCAATTTTGATTTAATAAAAAAATCTATATCATTTTCTGTTGTATCAGATGCTAAGCGCGAAACAAAAATTGATTTAGTTCGAGGAATAGCTATTAAAGGTTTAGGAACAGAAATGTCAGAAGTAATTGCAATTTGTTGGACATCAGCAACAGTAGGAGCAAGAGAAGCAGCTTGTGCATACGATATTTCAGGCAAAGCGAAAGGTGGAGCTGATAATGGAAAAGGAGCAGACATAGACAAATTTGCCGAAGAAGAAAGAATAGGAGAAGGAGCATCCGTGTCCATGTCGTCAACGTTGTCTTGTTCTATAGAAGGTTGTATTGGTGTCGAGTCAGTTTGACGAAGAGAAAATGTAAAAAAAAAATGAACTGATGAGATCATTTTGACAAAATGTGGCGGTCGTCATAAAAATCGGTTAAAAATTTGCTTACGAAATTTTAAATCGAGTTAAAGTCTTGTTTCGGTGCGTGAAAAGTCATTGTTCGAAAAAACGTCCTTTTCACGTGAACGAGTCGGTGGTTTATTTACAAAACGTAGTACCTTATTCGGTCCAGTTCATCGGATAGTAATGAACTTAATTTAAAGTAACACAAAAATTTATAAATACAAGAACACTTTCATAGATTAAAATAACTATTGAGAGACTTAATGACATAAGAGAACTGACATAAAGACGTGATTTTAATATCGTCTGAAGTATTACACAGTGCTACACGGAAAATGCAAACAACTTGTTGTTGAAGAATATACTTCGAATTTAGTGAAATATTTTCTTTAGGAATTTGTTACAGTAAATTTTTGCATGACAACCGTATTACCGTTATCCATTTTTTTCCATAGAAGTAGCAACAAGTATGTAAGCAATGTGTCAAGGAATACATACAAACAGAAGTTCAATGGATAAATGCGCAAACAGCAAAACAGCAGTGCAAATAACTAAAACATTGTTCTGTATTCAAGCGAGTACAGTGGGAGTAAATGGGTTAATGTAACTAAATTTGCGTCAAGAGAGGTGACGGCAGTGGCGTAGCGAGCATAACGGGCGCCCGTGGCAAAACAATTTTTTGGCGCCCACAATGAAATAATGAAAAAAATTATGATATATTATATATATATTTTAATATTTAGTACAAATAATTATAATACACTTATTAAATTACATTAATACAAATAACACTATGCGTCAAAATCAGAAAAAGGTTCTGTGCACGACAGTTCATTATATTTTGTTATAGATTTAGGGTCTCATAACACGAAAATCGCAAAAAAAGTTTTTATATTTAAGCCTAGTAGGGTAAAATGGGGTACCCTTGACTTTGGTGCACATTTGACTATGACGTTTTCGGTATGAACGAACCGTTATTTTACAATAATTTGTTTTATAAATTTTGCATCATTGTATTTCAGTAATCGTCACGAACTGTAACGATTCTTGCATTACATGAAGACAAGTAACAGAAAAGTTCTTGTGTTTTTGCGCGCGTTACTGTTATTTTCCGGCACTGATACGTAACGACTTCTTGACCGAGTTATAAAAGTTAATCAAAGTACCTTTTACAAAAGGTAAAAACTATTTATGTTTTTGAACATATAAGTGAATTTCAATAAAACTAAATATAAACTTAAAAAAATTTTAAAAAAAGAAGCCGAGTGAATTTGGGTACATTTGACATTTTTGATTGGGGTACTTTTGACAAATGTTAGTTGTACGAGTACAAAGATCGAGTAACATCGAGATGTTACCAATTCATTTAAAAGTTTTTTAATATATTTCTAAATTGGTTTTAATAAAAAAGGTGGTTTCAAACATCAGAATAGGAATATCATAAGCCGAAGAAATAAAAGGACATGAAGAGAACAGAACGTTGGTTAACGAATGAAGAATGAACGTATAAGGATATTAGTAATTCTGAGCTTTGACTCTTTTGGGTTGTTCTGTGATGCTTGTCTTATTTTTTCCCATGTATTCAGCCACTTCACTTTTAAATTATTTTTTATGTAGAGCATTAACATCAGTGGAATTCCCAAAAGCGTTAAAGACACTTGTGGTTATCGTTAACTGGCCCTTAACTACCTTACCTGTTAACTCATATCCATAACAACTTTGCTAGCAATGTTTATTCCTTAATTTGACAGTTCGTTAAAGATAACTGTTGCTTGCTTAACTACTCGCTAACTGAAATAATAAAGGTTATATATTTTTATTTCAATTAAGTAAATTTTACTATATTTAATTTTGACATCAATTATATCGAACTGATCATGTTAAATTCTTTATTTTAACTCTTTTCTACTCTTACAAACACGAACTAAAGATATATTGAATTTTTGTATGAATAAGGCTGGTCTATTTTGAGAAGTAAAGCATGACTTTCTCAAGTTTTTCAATTTCTTCACAACAAAATATTTGTCAGAATTTTCACGCAACAAAAAAATGAATGTTGCGAGTGAAATTTCACGCAAACGGATAGAGTACTACGATTTACGTGTTTTTTAAAGATTTTATAAGATTTATAAGATTTTTAAAGTTTTTCTCACTTTTTTCAAATATAGTCGCATATGTTGAAATATATCTTATACAGTTCTTGTTCAATATTAATAATCACGCTAAGCCGAATAAAATTTCTAATTTTTTTCATGTTTGTTCAACAAATTTTTACATTTGGATGAGTGGTTTTTGCGCTATCATAATTCATAAAAAATCGAAACTATTTCCATTTTTAGTGGATAATATAAGCTACCGTCGAAAGAAATGCGTGCAAAAATACGGTAAGGAGATGCATTTGAGTGAAGACGCTAAAATTCGACATTGCACTGTATTTTACATATTTTATTCAATTTTACACTGATTGATACATTGATACTGAAATAGTTATAAGTATTTGAAGTGCTACTCTCACAGGTTTGGAAAAACATATTTTTCTTTAAATGGAAATTCTGTTCCATTTAAATCTGTATTATAAAACTCACCCAAATTTTAACAATTCTTTTCAAGATCGTTGTACGGATTATCCTTACTTAATAAATTTTCAACGTCAAGTAAATACCAAAATTTGGAATTAAGGTCCCTTGTCGTGTAAACTGTGAACTTATTTCCTGATGCAGACGATCAAGAACGCTTTTCATAACGGCATATTTTTCGCTTTCTGCGGAAAGGCCATATCTCGAGTCAATTCTCCGCGAATTTGTCGGCGACATATTATACGGATTGTTGTCTCGATTCCCGATTTTTTACAAAGATTTTTAGCCTTTTCCATAACTTTTTCACATATCTCGTTACGAATTTCTGCAAGTTCAGTCACCAATAATTTGAGATCATGGAACGATTCCTTAAACTTAATTTTAGGACCTTGTAATTTGAGCTGCACACGGTCAATTCTCTTAGAGTTCATCCCAAAAATGGACTAAAGTTATGATATTTAAATTGGGTTTAAGACAAAGATTGCAGCATTTCTGGTGTACCACTTGTGGCAGAATTTTCATCTGCTAATTTTTCTTATAGTTCTACGTATTATTCCAGTCCCTCGACAATAACGCTAACTTCTTCCGCTCTGGCGCTCCATCGTGTTACAGATTCTTTAACAGATTTTTTAAAGCATTTTTAACAATTTCCATCGTAATATTGAACGTGAGAAAAAGAGACGTATGTTATCAATTCTTCGAAAACATGTTACAAAGATTGAATCTTGGTTAGCTGTAGTAACTCCTACTAAATTAAATATGTGGTTATCACAATTTACAAATGTTGCCCTATTATTTTTTTCTATTATTCTTTGTTGAACGCCAGTTATGTGTTTTGACATAAGGGCAGCATTATCATAGCACTTAGGGAATTCACAGTTTGCTTCTAAAGTTAACACCTGGCAACTTTAGAAAGATATTTCAATCGAACTGTGAGCACCTCTTTTTGTGTTTTGGAGCTAAATTGCAAAAATAGTTTTCAAAAATTTGAAATTTGTTCAATAACATACCTCGAATGAACGGAAACGAAGAATTATGGAAAAATGTACTTACTTCTTCGACGATCCATTCTTCTTCCATTTTTTACAACAAAATTAAATCCGCTGATTAGTGATACCACATTAACACAAAAGAAAGACATGAGCAGAAGTGAGATAACTTTAGCAACAAGTGGTATCTCAAGTTTGTACGTAAAACAAAAACAATCAAAGTTAACACGTGCTAAAATGTTCTAAAGTTAACAGACGGCAAAGTTAACAGAGCAGATAATACAGAACTGTGAGCACCCTAACTGTACCCTACAGTTGGCTAACTTAATTATTGAATTAATTAATTAAAACAAACTTTTTTGCAAAATTTTGTTTCTCTTGAAAATGATTTGGCGCCCCTCTGCGAGTGGCGCCTGGGGCATGATGACACCCCCCCCTCGCTACGCCACTGGGTGACGGCCGATAAGAAAAATGTATTTCCATTGAAAAAACTTTCTGTGCCAGATGGTGATTCGAACCCGGGTCAACCGAGAATCGTTATCTCGCATACCGCACACTTAGCTGGCACTGACACGGCCTCGGCCGCCGTACAACTGGTTGGAAAGAGTTTTTGCTTTTTTTAATAACATAAGATTTCGTAGTTGATTTGGTGGAAGGACGCATATTTATGTTTGTGAAAATTACACTGTTCAGCACAAAAAAGAGCTGATACACGTGTACTCTTTTTTGTCCCTATATCAGAATCCGTTGGCGGAACCTTGTTATTTTGGAAAAAATTTGATTTTGTTGTTCAGTGTTATTAAATTAAATTGTTTTTTAAAAGATAATTATTTATTTAAAAATTGCTGAGATGACGTGTTAGACTTTTTTCCACCACGCAAATCACATTTTGCACAGCATTTGCATTAATCCTCTAATTATGAGTATAACAGTCATATAATTTTTTGTACCTTTTAAAATGCAGGTAGGCATAAAATTGAGCCGTCATGAAAATTCATAAATGTCTATGTCTTCTTACCTGTTCGCATTACCGTTCCACACTAAAAACGAACGTTTTTGTTTTTTGAAGTTCAAATTGCTTATTTTGTAAGATCCAATTTTAAGAAGCACAAAACGAATCGATTGTTTGACAATATTTAAAACAAAAGATTTAATTCAAATTCACCTCATTAAGTATCTACATCTTCCTCGGAGCACATGGGGAAGAATTTTAAAACAAGCCAGTGCAATAAACATAAAAATGGCTTAACACAAAATATTTGCTAAATGCGAAAAGTAAAATTTTGATAATAATATTAATAAAGAGAATATTTTAATAAAATTATTACAAGTGGTGAGGCATACAAATTGCTGCTTTCCACGATAGCCAGAGTTTACAATGTGCTAAAGATGACAACTTCTGTCTGTGGTAGAAGGAATACTCATAAATCCCATTTTAATCCCAATTGAACTCAAGCGCAGACAAGTTTTTCCAACTCAGCTCAAACAGCGCGAAAGCAATAAAACTGCAATTCCTTCCAAGAAAGACGCGAATCCTTAAAGGATCGCAGATTTTAAAACAAAAGAAACATAGTATTCGTGTTTAATACCAACAACTAGCTGGGTGATTAGTTGTGCCTTAGACAGACTTCCGGGAATTGATCGCGCAGGTAAATGCGTTACTCGCGCATTCAGGCGCGAGCCATACGCGCAGCCAGTCTGAGAGTTAGTGACAAATATTTTGCGACGGTATAAAAGCTAGCGCGGATTTGGCTAGAGTGTCAGTTATTATAGGACCTGTGTAGCAGTAGCGGCAGTCGTTGGTGTTGTTGAAAACTCAGGACATCAATTTTAATTAAACTACTTAAAATTTTAAAGTGATTAACTCGTGCAAACATAAGCGGCAAACTTTACTCAGCATTGATGTTTTTGTTGTAACATTTTTTTTAGTCTTACAATTTTCACGTTAACCATCACTGGGTGCTGTTTGTTGCATTATGGCTAGCAAAGAATTCAACATATTGAGAGTGTAAAAGTGATTGGTTAAAACCGTTTATTGGAGCCGTGGATCTAACTTTTTTCCTGATCTTGCGGTGCATTCCGTCCAGTTATGTTCATCCTGCTAAAACTGCTATTCATCACTGGGCGAAGTGTGACTCATGATTTGGCGAAGCTATAACTTGAGTAACATTCAGTAAAAGTGCCCCAAGCAGTTATAAACACAATTTTGTCTTGACTTGCGATCCAGTTTGCCAAGTTTTGTTCTTACGAAAAATTTGTTCAAATCAACACTGGGTGAATTGGGTCTCAAGATTTGATGAACTTAGCAACAGTGGTTTAGGAGTGATTTCTTTGTTAGACAAGAGATAAGCTTAATTTTTTTAAAATTAAATAGCGATTGTCGGCTTAGTCCCTTTTAACAAAATTTCGACAGAGTGACTAGACCGAACACTCGTGCTATAATTTTAGAAGATCCAACATAAAGTCTTACTTACATACAACACAAAGTGATGAAAGTGTGTTTCTGTGCTAGTGATATTATTTTTCCAAACGTAGCAATTAACTTCTTTGGTAGCCTAGCTTTAGCTGAACTTTAAAGGCTCATAAAGCTAGACAACCATTGAAGTTCGTTGTTCCATCAACAACTTGTGAGTTTAAACGTAAAACTACTCGTAAATAATCATACATAGCCAACTCATTCAAAGGAACGTTCGTTGTGATATGCATGTGATTGCTCACATATCACAGCGATTTTCCTTATAATGCGTACAACTTCACATAATAACATTTTGATTTTGGTGTTTAGCATTTAAGTGTTTGTCAGTTTTGTTTTTGAAAAAGTGCGGTAACTCTAGCAACTCATTCAAAGGAACGATCGTTGTGATATGAGTTAATTATTAACATATCACAGTGATTTTCCTTTATAATGTGTTGTTTTATTTCTACAACTTAATATAAGTATAGTTCAATGCCTTTGCGATCAAATAGTTCTTTAAGCAACATGAATAGTTGTTGTGTTGTATTTCTTAAAGTATATATCACAGTGGCTGTTCAGATTGTTTGATGAGCGAAATCAACTTTACATGGTTAATTAAGTTTTCTTAAATTATTTAGTTGAATTATATTTTCAATAACTGCTCCAAGTGTATGGAACTGTTGTTGTGATGTATGTTTATGTTTGAAATTATATCACAGTGGCTGTTCTATATAATTTTGCAGTCAAGCCATCTATTAATGAGTGATGCAAGTGTTATAAAAAAATAATGTTCTAACTTGGCATTCGAAATTGTCTTAAATTGAAGAGAACCGCCATTGTGCTGTATATGTTTTGATATTATATCACAGAGGCTGTTCTATTTTGTTTGGCAATCCATCAACAATACACTCAGAAAAATATCAACCGTTATATTAACAGTCGGCCACTGTTATTTCAAAACACTGTTCGATTGAATGATTTGCGTTTAAGTAAACAATTTTCTTTGTTGAATGAACGTTTCAAAGTATTTTTGTGCTGTTAAAATCATCTGTTGAAATATTTTTGTGCTTATATTGAATAGTCAATTTTTTCTAAGCAATAGTTTTTGTATGTGTTTTGCTATATTTATATTATCGTTCCCAGTAGCTCAGTGGATGTGCACTAGACTGTCATGCGGGAGACGTGGGTTCGAACCCTAGCTGTGTAAGTATCAAAAATTGTAATTTAATAATTGAAATAATTGTAATTTAATAATTCTGTTTCATTAATTGTTCGGTTAAAAAAACCTTCAAAATAAAATGCTTACAATATTGCAAAAAAAAAATTGCAAATTTAATTTTTTATTTAAAAAAAAATATTTTAAATTAAAAAAAAATTTTTTTGGCCTTGCCGGATTTGAACCGTGGACACTCGAGCACTTGACGCACACGTTAGCACACTCGGCCATACATGAACTTTCAAACCATTGATCAAATTTCAATAAATAAGTTTTTAAACGGGTTTCGTGTTCCATAGACCAACAGTCAACCGACTGTTGATTTGAAAGTTTCATTTGTTGGATGGTATTTAACAGTGAAATCTGTTATTTCAACCCATGATTTGTTTGATAAAACAGCATTTTTTCCCTAAGTGTAAAAATATTAAAATATTTTTGAAGCCGTCTCGAGTATAAAAATCATGATGATTTAACCGTGGCATTTAAGAAGTCTAGTTCGTACTCCTATATTAAAATTTAAAATTAAGTGTATTTTAATTTAAGTGGAAGTTCTAAACATATGTTAAGTTTATATCATAACTAGAAATTATTATAACAAGATTAAAAAAATAAAGAAGGAAAATTTGACCAGTTTTTTATCTTAAAACCAGGGACCGTAACTGTTATGACTTTTGTCAAAAAAGTCAATAAATAACAGTGATCTTTAGACCGATTTTTTGTTGGTCAAAAATAAAAGTTAAAGTTTGACTTTTATATTTTAAGGCAAAAATAAGAGTAAAAATATGACTTTTATTTTTCCGGTCAAAAATATAAGTTACAATTTGACTTTTATTTTTTCAGTCAAAAATATATGTTAAAATATGAGTTTTATTTTTTTCCGGGCAAAAAGAATTACGGTGCAAAACAACGTGTCCTGGGTAAGCTAGTAATTATCACTGTCAAATTTTTAACCTTTATTTTTAAAAGAAAAATAATACTCAAATTTTAACTCTTATTTTAGACTTAAAAGTAAAATTTTAACTATTATTTTTGACCGAAAAAATAAAAGTCAAATTTTAACTGTTATTTTTAACCGAAAAAATTAAAGTCAAATTTCAACTTTTATTTTTGACTGAAAAAATTAGTAGTCAAATTTTAACTGTTATTTTTGACTGTAAAAATTAAAGTCAAATCTCAACTTTTATTTTTGACCAAAAAAAATCGGTCAAAAAATAACAATTATTTTTTGGCTTTTTTTAAAGAAGTCTAACAAATTTAAAGCTTTTAAGATAATTACTTATTCCTTAGCTAACAAGTATCGTATTGCTATATTTAAAAATCGAATAGACAAATTCCTTCCGCCTGACTTTTTGAATTGAAATTTCGAAAATAACTGTTATTTTCGGTCCTTGCTTAAAACTGAATTTTTGAGTCAAATAATTTTTTTCAATGTTCAATTTATATAAAATACCTACATAAATATTTGAAAAAAATATTTTCAAAAATAAAGTTGTACCAACAGTTCATGTTCACAGTTGGGTAATATGAGAAGTATTCGTTTTGACGTTAAAGTGTTAAACAGCGTAAATGTATCTGGTATTACACCAATTGAAAAATATCTTAAGAAAAGATTTTGTTGTTTTTCACGAACAATGTTTTTGATATTGATGAGTTCTTTGTCAGAGTTAATAAATATTTTTTTTCATTACAAAACCAATAAAAGATTTTATTAAGATTTTTCGTGTCAAGGTCATAAGAAAGACGACCGTATCGACACTTTTAAAACTTCTGAAAAAGACCGCCTTGTAACAATTTGTCACTAATTTATCGAAAAGGGAACAATATTTTATATAATCGATTCGTGGAAAAAGTAGAATACAAAAACATTAATTACATTATTTTGCTATTCTTATCAATAATACAGAATCTGCAGAAGAAAAACGGTACTTGCCGCTTTTATACTTTGGTTTGTACAGTAGGAACTTTTTTTGTTTTAAAAAAATTCTATTTGTATACATTTTTGACTTCCAAAGTATTATCTTCTCCTTTTTATAAACAAGAAAGTTATAGTAGTAACAAAAGAGTTTCAGTAACACAGAATATTTCAGCTAGTTTATTATAAAAACGCAGTTAAAAATAATAGCATAAACTAGTAAGGTATATCTTCGACTTAGCCGAAGTTAAAATACCCCATCGGGCGATTCGCAATGGTGCAAAATCTTAAATTGCAGCTCTTTTCATATGAGATTTAAAAAATTTTACGGCAAATCCAGTGTCACTCACGTTTCAGTCAAAGCACTAAACATGCATTTTTCTCCATTAAAAATAAACGCTTTTAACACAAAATTAGATGGGTATAATAAGTCATAAGCTTACTATTATAAGTTCATGCAAAAAGTTTTATATTTATGTACACATTTCGAAAAAACTATCATTAAATGTTTGTTTGAGTTAATATAATGAATAAAGTAATTTTCCGAAACGAAATTGAGTAGAAATTTTAACTGCAGAAAAAATTTTACTTTTTCTGAGAATTTGAAGATTTTTTCATGCACTGATTTTGTCACTCACGTGTCAAGTCGGTGTCACTCACGTTTCAAAACAACTTTTATTGTCTTTTTTTAGCATCGTGGTTAATCTGGTAAACTTTATTAAGTATATTTCCTTAACATTAAGGAAATTTTATAAAAAAAGAAAAAAATTTTTATGGAAAGGATTATGTAAAGCATAATATAGTAAAATAAATAATTCATAATATAAAAACAACATAAAAGCTATTTCAGATATATATCATTTTCACAAAATTTATTCCGGTTCTGCATATGTAAACCCTGAACTGTACGAAACCCAAAGTCGTTGATCTTTACGCTCATTAAAAACAAAATACCGTGCCAAATTTGACGATATGACTGACCTATTAGCAATTCAGTCGAGGCCAAAGGCTTAAAATAATGATTTAATTAGATCTTTTTAATCTTTGCTAAGTTTGTTTTCTTATATGAATCCGCCTATAACTATAATTTTTCTCTATATTTTTTTCATACGTAGTTTAACAGTCGGCTTTCACTTTTTCTTGATGTTTTCGCCATCTTCTTTCATTTTTAATACAAAAATAAACAAAAAAAAAATTAAATGTCACTCACGTTACACTTCTTCAAATGCTTTTTTAAGGAAAAATAATTACCTCTGCTTGATTTAAAAAAATACAAAATTCACTAATCTTATATAAAAAGTAAATTCAACACATAAATTGTGCCAGCCAATTATTTTCCAAGATAATCCAACTTATCAATAAAAATTGTCACTCACGTTTCACTCTTGAATCACTTTTTTAAATTATATTTTTCGACAGAAAATGTTTTTTTTTAAAAAAATTTAATATTTACTTTTCAACAGAAAATGTTTCAGTTGTGAATATTATGTAACTGTGTGTTTGATATTTAAATCTCGAAATACCAAATTACAAAAAATAAAAAGCTACAATTTTTTTAACGTTCTACAGATTAAAAATACATTCAATAAAATCAGTTAAAATTTAAGGATACAATATGTTTTTTTCAAAATGCTTTTACCGTAGCAAAACACAAACAATATCCTTAACATTGCATGTGTTTTTATTGAACTTAAAGCATTTTTGTTTTTTAAGGTTAAGGTTTACTTTTTCTGGATTTGCCGTTTACTATTTTGATGACGTCTAAATCATCTAAATCCAATCTAAGTCTAATTCATAACAAATTGTTTTCCTGCAAAGTAAAGACAAGCCTTTTTATAAAGCTTTTATTTAGGGGCTGTATGGGAGGTGGTTGTGTTCTTGAGTGGTTGATGCCAATTTTTCTAACACGCCTCAATTTTGATATAATATACCCAAGTACCCAATTTTAGATCTGTAGCTTAAATATAAGCCCATTTTTCTAACACATTTTAATTTTTTATAAAAACCCTGCAAACATTTGGAAGACGATTGGAAGATTAGATCATTTGGCGACGCGCTAGCGATTCGCCTAAGGGTTCTTTGGAAGATTGATCGCTTTTCGATCGCCGAAGCGATGAATATGCGATTCTCAAAAAATTTAAAAATCTTCCTTCGCTCATTCGGGCGATCGTTGGAAGATGGATCGCTTTTCGATCGCCCAAGCGATGAATGCGCGATTGACAAAAAATGTTCAAAATCTTCCTTCGCTCATTCCGGCGATCGTTGGAAGATTGATCGCTTTTTGATCGCCCAAGGGATGAATGCGCGATTCAAAAAAATTTTAAAATCTTCCTTCGCTCATTCCGGCGATCGTTGGAAGATTGCTTTTAAAAAAGCTTTTCAAAATCTATCATTGTTGTATGAAGCAGGCTCTGAAAAATCGTTTAAATTAATCAAAAAATTTAACTTTAAAAAAATTTCATGAAACTGGGATAAAACAACGTCTGAAGAGCCCGCTAGTTCAAACATGCAACAACTTGTAACATTCAACAACGATGCTCTGCGACTAACAAAAACCCCTTCTGCCATTCGTTGGCGAATCGCTTAAGACACCTTTCAGCGAATCGTTCGCGACTCTTCCTGGCGAATCGCCTAAGACTCTTCTCGGCGATTCGTTGGCGAATCTTCCAGGCGAATCGCTTAAGATTCCTCTTGGCGATTCGCCGGCGAATCTTCCCGGCGAATCGCTTTTATGGCCTCGGCTGCTTACATTCGGCGATTCCCGGAAGACTCTCAGAAGAGCTCGCCGGCGATCGTTTCATCTTCCAGGGTATTCTTTCCCTGCAAACATTTTTAATCGTCTGAGAATCTCCAGCGAATCGCTTGGAAGATGAAACGATCGCCGGCGAGCTCTTCTGAGAGTCTTCCGGGAATCGCCGAATGTAAGCAGCTGAGGCCATAAAAGCGATTCGCCGGGAAGATTCGCGAACGATTCGCCGAGAGGAGTCTTAAGCGATTCGCCGAGAAGATTCGCCAACGAATCGCCGAGAAGAGTCTTAGGCGATTCGCCAAGAAGAGTCGCGAACGATTCGCTGAAAGGAGACTTAAGCGATTCGCCGGGAACATTCGCCAACGAATCGGAAGAAGGGGTTTTTGTTGTTGCAGAGCATCGTTTTTGAATGTTACAAGTTGCTGCAAGTTTGAACTAGCGGGCTCTTCAGACGTTGTTTTATCCCAGTTTCATGAATTTTTTTAAAATTAAATTTTTTGATTAATTTAAATTATTTTTCAGAGCCTGCTTTATATTATAATGATAGATTTTGAAAGCTTTTTAAAAAGCAATCTTCCAACGATCGCCGGAATGAGCAAAGGAAGATTTTGAAATTTTTTTGAATCGCGCATTCATCCCTTGGGCGATCAAAAAGTGATCCATCTTCCAACGATCGCCGGAATGAGCGAAGGAAGATTTTGAAAATTTTTTGTCAATCGCGCATTCATCGCTTTGGCGATCGAAAAGCGATCCATCTTCCAATGATCGCCGGAATGAGCGAAGGAAGATTTTTAAATTTTTGAGAATCGCGCATTCATCGCTTCGGCGATCGAAAAGCGATGAATCTTCCAAAGAACCCTTAGGCGAATCGCTAGCGCGTCGCCAAATGATCTAATCTTCCAATCGTCTTCCAAATGTTTGCAGGGTAAATATCTAATTTTACTTTTGTAGCTTCGACAGAAGCCTATTTATATAGTTTTAAATTTTGGGGTTGTATGAGATTTGGGCGTAATCGTGGGTGGATTACGCCCATTTTTCTCTCACGTCTTAATTTTTATATTAAAACTAGCTGGTACCCGGCGCGTTGCTGCCGTCCTTGTCCAATGCCTGTTCCAGATTGTCAATAGACAAACTCCACTCTGAGTTTCAATATTCTTTGACCATTATTTTCAAAGCTATTAAATAAAAAAAATTCTTTTATGGGTGGAGCCATCCGTTTTAGTTTGCGAGTATATTCGAGTAGTAGGATATCACCAAATGGTTACTCCAAACCGAGTTTATTTGATCTGTGACTGTTATTTCCAAAGCGATTCAATTTAAAAAATGTGTCTTATATCGGTGGAGCCACACCCCCTGTACAATGCCCATTCTAGTCTTCCAGTAGCAGGACACCACCAAATAGTAACTTCATTCTTAGCTAAAATGTTATGCGAAATTTACTTCCATAGCTATTCTGTATCGAAAATTCGAGTTGTATGAGCGTAGCCACGCCCCGTTTTCCAATGCCCGTGTCTTTTTTATAATTGAAAGACCTGACCAATCAGTTATTTCAAGCTGTGCTTTACTGTTATACGACAGCAAGTTCCAAGTCTATTCGATATCAAAAAGTTTAATTGTGAAGGCGGTGCCATGCCCCCCTTTTCAAAAATCGCTCAAATTTGACAGTCGAAGGGCGCGTGTCAACAGTAAGTTCGTACCGATTTTCAGTTATGTGCGATTTTTGAACGAAAGTTGAACCGCAAATTTGTTTTCTTGAAAAACTGCCACGCCCCTCGTGGGTAGAAAGATAAAAAATACTTTATAACCTATTCTCATACCTACTTAATATACAAAAAAAATTTTCATTAAAATCGGTCCAGTCGTTTCGGAGGAGTTCATACACTAACACCGTGACACGAGATTTTTATATATTAGATAATAAATATTTAATTTTGTTTTTATAGCTTCCACACAAGCCTCTATATATATAGGTTCCAATATTGGAGGTGGGCTTGTTAGTGGGTGGATGACGCCCATTTTTCTGACACACTTGAGTTTTGTCATAGACTACAAATCCCGAATTTATGTTTTGTAGCGTAAATATTCGCTTCTTTACGGAGTTTTCATCATTGGGGTCGTATGGGAGGTAGGCGTGACCACAGACAGACGGACATGGCTTAATCAACTCAGGTGGTAATGCTGAGCAGAATATATATATGCTTTTCTATACCTACCACGCCTCCTTATGGGCGTTACACACGTCGTGACAAAATTAATATACCCCTTACGCAGTATGCGTGGGCAGTCAGTAGTGGTAAAAATAGTGACGGAACGGCACCTGGATTGAGGCGTCTGCGTTTCGCATCTTATGCATCACTAAAATCATTTTCTTTACAGTGATTTTCACACACTTTAGCTCATGCTGAAAACGCTATACCGCATATTTCTTCCCACCGCTGACGAGCCATCGGTTTAGCTGAAACAGAATATTTTTTAATATTTTTTCCATAATATGTCTTGCGACAAACAGAACACGTTCCACCAGGCATTTTCTTATATTTTTATAAACGAATATTAAACTTTGTATATATATTAAAACCGTATTAAGTGGTGACCGTGGCATACAGGTTAAGTGTGTGGCTTAGCATGCTCGGAGTCCGGGTTCGATCCCCAGCCGCGGCGAAAAGTTTTATCAATAAAAAATTTTTCTGATCGGTCACCACCTCTCTGCAGACAATGGCAAACCTCAGAGAGTAAATAATACGATGTAAAGCTTCTTGAGAACATGAACTTTAGCCGTTCGGAGTCGGCATAAAACATGTATGTCCAGTTCTCGGTCAATTGTGTGCAAAAATTTAATAACACACACAGCACAATTGATCATAAGAAGCTCGGTCAAAGTCCTTTCAAGGGCTGAAATGGCAAATTTGTTTTTTTTTTTTTTTTTTATATATATATTAAAACTTTTGCACTGCACTCACTGTAAATTAATTTACACACAATTAATCAGAATTAATTTTCAATCTTGCACTCGACGCCACGCTTACTTAGTTTTAATTCTTATTAACTAGATAAAAAATTTCTTCGAAATGCAGAGATTTCAACCTAAAACTACACAAAGAAACCCTGAAACATACCTTTTTTTCGAGCATCACAAAACCCTAATGCATTTGATGCCCATGGGCAAATGTCAAAATTTGATTGTTTACATAAAATAAGGATGCGCCAAAAAATGTACGCAACCTTAAATAGATAAACCTTGTCTATTACAACAAATAAATTCTGACTTCAAAGAGTAAAAAAAAAAATTAAAATAAAACATAAAATTAAAGGTGAACGTCTACACTTTAATTGTATACTTCTTCGATGAATATGTTTTAGCGACTTTAATACAAGTTGCATCGACAAATAAAAAGAATTGTTAACTTTTATACCCACAATATTGCTAGTATTCGACCATCATACAACAGTATTTTACTAGATTAAAAAATTGGACATGAAATACATTAAATTTTTCAGCTGTCCCATATCATATCATATTTTGAAACTTATGAGCTGAAGTGTTCAACTTGCAGAATACGGGAAATATGTATAAAGCGATAGTTGAATAAAATTTTCCAAAGAAAACATTTTGGGCCCATGGAGAGTATTTACCAACATAATATCGCTCCTATGTATACGGCACATGTCGGTACAAGCTGGATCAGTGAACAAAATTTTGAACTGTTATCATGACCTCAATACTCTTCGGACCTAAACTTTATTGATAATGTATGGGAATAGTTTGGTTCGGAATGTGTACGAATCTGGTAGAGAATTTAAAGACCAAAGGTAACACTGAGAAATTGCTGCCATTAAAGCGGCTTGGAGTGAAATTTGAATCTTTAAACATACATATAACAGATAATGAAACAATAGGGGTATTCACGATGTGGTGTATTTTTGATATATTCTTACAACATTTACAATATTTACAACGCATTGTGAACAAACCTTCACTAAAGTCTGGGAAGTTCATCATTTAGCAGTACCAAAAAATAAAAGAATTGAAACGAAGCACTGAATTAAATTAACTTTTATTAAATAAACACATAACCCAGCCAGTACCTTCATCCACGCTGAGTCAAAAAGCTTTTGTGATCAGTTGATCAAATATACAACGAAATTTACAAAGAATACAATAGGGTTTCGCCATTGTATTTTTGCTACAGGATTGTATTTTGAACACTGTACATTTTGTTATTGTAATTTAACTTCAAATATCAAATTTATCAAAAATACACAATACAAGGGCAAATACAACACATCGTGAATACCCCTAATTAAACTTTCTCAAACTCAATTAACACTAAAAAAGTAAAAAACACTCTCTTAACGATAGGGTCACCTATACAATTTATTGAATTAACCAATTAATCAAAAACTAGTATCTCGCACGTTCAACAACAAAACAATTATTATAAAATTAAACAATTTTAGTTTGTATGAAACAAAGCAAGAAACAAAGGAATATATTCTGACGTTATTTTAGTATTTTGTGTTTGCACTTAAAACTAAGTTGGTGTGCTTGATTTTATTACAGCCGATGTGCTTCATATGCAAAAGTTTTAAATTAGTTTAAACTTGCTCAAAAATTCCACACATCCTTCAAAGGATGTAAGAAAATTGTTGATGCAATTAAAAAATAATGCAGACTAAAACGAATTGCACAGAAAAACAGCAACAGTTAGATCAACATTAATTTAAGCCCAAAAACTTTTTAATTTCGTTTAAAAATTTAAAAGTGAAAATTAAACAGAAAACTTTCGTTCATTTGTACATTTTGTGGTTTTTGTTTTTAATTTGAAATACTTTTTGTCAAGCGAAAAAGTTAAAATTTTGTTGTTTGCCTATATGGTGGAGTTTTAAGTAGTTTTGGCTTTTTTTAATGGTATATATTTAATTTTATTCTGTTGAAACGGAAAGAACTGAAAAAGAGCGATATGGTTGTGGTGTGTAAGATAAGTTGGTGGCGATAGAAAAAAAAACGGGGTTTTCAATTATTTTTATTTTTGTTTTTTGTGAAATAGTTTTTTGTAATATTGTTCTTGAAATCTTCTCTCAGCCTCGGAAAGAGTCAACAGCAAAACGTAAAACACTGAAAAAAAAAAACGGAAACCTAAGTAATTTTGCATAAGCCTTTTATTTATTATATAATAGTATAGATTCCAATTTGTTATTCCAATTTATTATTCCAGCTTAGTTAGAGGAGTGTGTATGAAATTTAGAAACTTGTATAATTCAACATAAAACTATTCTGCAGGAACATGATTTTGAGAGAAGAAAGCTTTCGCAATCTATTGTTTCAGCATTAAACAAAAGTCTATTAAAGCTTACTCAGACAAATATTTATTGCTTTTTATAAAAATTTGTACGAAAGTTTTTAAGTAAAAATTTAGAATTATTTTAGAAAAAATAACCAAAGAATAGTTGGTTAAAAATACATATGTTAGAAAAAAACAAGTAAAGAAAGTCTAAAGTCGGTTTAGCCCGACTATGAAATACCCTAAACCTACTTTTCAAAATGGGCGTGTCCGTGGCAGTGGCGTAGCGAGCATAACTGGCGCCCGGGGCAAAACAATTTTTTGGCGCCCCAAATGAAATAATGAAAAAAATTATGATATATTATATATATTTTTTAATATTTAGTACAAATAATTATAATACACTTATTAAATTACATTAATACAAATAACACTATGCGTCAAAATCAGAAAAAGGTTCTGTGCACGACAGTTCATTATATTTTGTTATAGATTTAGGGTCTCATAACACGAAAATCGCAAAAAAAGTTTTTATATTTAAGCCTAGTAGGGTAAAATGGGGTACCCTTGACTTTGGTGCACATTTGACTATGACGTTTTCGGTATGAACGAACCGTTATTTTACAATAATTTGTTTTATAAATTTTGCATCATTGTATTTCAGTAATCGTCATGAAGTTCGACGATTCTTGCATTACATGAAGAAAAGAAACAGAAAAGTTTTTATGTTTTGCGCGCGTAACTGTTATTTTCCGGCACTGATACGTAACGACTTCCTGACCGAGTTATAAAAGTTAATCAAAGTACCTTTTACAAAAGGTAAACACTATTTATTTTTTTGAAAATATAAGTGAATTTCAATAGAACTAAATATAAACTAAAAAAGTTAAAAAAAAAGATGCCGAGAGCATTTGGGTACATTTGACATTTTTGATTGAGGTACATTTGACAAATATTAGTTGTACGAGTACAAAGATCGAGTAACATCGAGATGTTACCAATTCATTCAAAAGTTTTTTAATATATTTCTAAATTGGTTTTAATAAAAAAGGTGGTTTCAAACATTAGAATAGGTGTATCATTAGCCGAAAAAATAAAAGGACATGAAGAGAAAATAACGTTGGTTAAGGAATGAAGAATGAAAGTCTAAGGATATTAGTAATTCTGAGCTTTGATTATTTTGGGTTGTTCTGTAATGCTAGTCTTATTTTTTCCCAAGTATTCAGCCACTTCATTTTTAAATTATTTTTTATGTAGAGCATTAACATCAGTGGAATTCCCAAAAGCGTTAAAAACACTTGTGATACATGACAAACACTTACAAACATGAACTAAAGATATATTGAATTTTTGTATGAATAAGGCTAGTCTATTTTGAGAAGTAAAGCATGACTTTCTGCATGACAACAAAAAAATTAATGTTGCGAGTGAAATTTCACGCAAACGGATAGAGTACTAGGATTTACGTGTTTTTTAAAGATTTTATAAGATTTATAAGATTTTTAAAGTTTTCCTCACTTTTTTCAAATATAGTCGCATATGTTGAAATATATCTTATACAGTTCTTGTTCAATATTAATAATCACGCTAAGCCGAATAAAATTTCTAATTTTTTTCATGTTTGTTCAACAAATTTTTACATTTGGATGAGTGGTTTTTGCGCTATCATAATTCATAAAAAATCGAAACTATTTCCATTTTTAGTGGATAATATGCTACCGTCGAAAGAAATGCGTGCAAAAATACGGTAAGGAGATGCATTTGAGTCAAGACGCTAAAATTTGACATTGTACTGTATTTTACATATTTTATTCAATTTAACACTGATTGATACTGAAATAGAAATAAATATTTGAAGTGCTACTCTCAGGTTTGGAAAAACATATTTTTCTTTAAATGGAAATTCTGTTCCATTTAAATCTGTATTATAAAACTCACCCAAATTTTTACAATTCTTTTCAAGATCGTTGTATGGATTATTCTTACTTAATAAATTTTCAACGTCAAGAAAATACCAAAATTTGGAATTAAGGTCTAAGGTCCCTTGTCTTGTAAAGTGTGATCTTATTTGCTGATGCAGACGACCAAGAACGCTTTTCATAACGCCAGATTTTTCGCTTTCTGCGGAAAGACTTTATCTCGAGTCAATTCTCCGCGCATTTGTCGGCGACATTTTATACGGATTGTTGTATCGATTCTTCATTTTTTACAAAGATTTTCTTACAACGAATTTCTGCAAGTTCAGTCGCCAATAATTTGAGATCATGGAACGCTTCTTTAAACTTAATTTTAGGACCTTGTAATCTGAGCTGCACACGGTCAATTCTCTTAGAATTCAAGCCAGCAATGGACTAAAGTTACGATATTTAAATTCGGTTTAAAGTAAAGATTGCAGCATTTCTGGTGTACCACTTGTGGCAGTATTTTCATCTGCTAATTTTTCTTATAGTTCTACGTATTATTCCAGTCCCTCGACAATAACGCTAACTTCTTCCGCTCTGGCGCTCCATCGTGTTACAGATTCTTTAACAGATTTTTTAAAGCATTTTTAACAATTTCCATCGTAATATTGAACGTGAGAAAAAGAGACGTATGTTATCAACTATTCGAAAACATGTTACAAAGATTGAATCTTGGTTAACTGTCACCAGCTATCACAATGTTGCCTTGTTAGCTATCACAATTTACAAATGTTGCCTTATTTTTTTTCTATTATTCTTTGTTGAACGCCAGATATGTGATTTGACATAAGGGCAGCATTATCATAGCATTGTACCCTACAGTTGGCTAACTTAATTATTGAATTAATTAATTAAAACAAATATTTTTGCAAAACTTTGCTTGTCTTGAGAATGATTTGGCGCCCCTCTGCGAGTGGCGCCCGGGGCATGATAACACCCCCTGCCCCCCCCTCGCTACGCCACTGGTCCGTGGGTCCATTTTCCAAAACCATCTTTGTGTTGTCATACAAAACATACTTGCCAAATTTTATCTCTTAGTTAAACAGAGGCTTATTTATTACGTTCTCAATTTTTAGGTTGTATGAGAGGTGGGCGTGTCCGTGAGCAGATGATACCCATTTTTCGAAGACTTTTTTGTTGATACAAAACACATACACACCAAATTTTATTGTTGCAGGTAAATTATGAGCTTATTTATGCAGTTTTAAATTTTTTTCCTTTTTTATGGTAAGTAGGCGTGTCCGTGGGCGGATGATGTCCATTTTTAAAAACCATCTTTGTAATGTCATAAAAAACATACGACCCAAATTTTATCTCTGTACGTTAAACAGAGGCTTATTTATTGCGTTTTCAATTGTTGGGTTGCATGGCAGGTGGGCGTATCCGTGAGCGGATGACACCCATTTTTCGAAGAAATTATTGTGTTAATACAGAACACGTGCACAACAAATTTTATTGTTGTAGGTTATTTATGAGCTTATTTATTCCATTTTCAATTTTTGTGTTATATGGAAGGTAGGCGTGTCCGTAGGCGGATGATGTCCATTTTTCCAAATCATCTTTGTTTTGTCATTAAAAACACACCTACCCTCTGCCTACCTCCCATACAATCCAAAAAGTTTAAAAGTCAATAATTAAGATTATGTTTGTCATAGAGAGATCAAATTTGATATGTTTGTATTTGATACAAAAACTGAGTTGTGTTCAAAAATTGGGAGCAATCCGTCCATTAACACGCCCACCTCGCATAGCGAAAGGCATTCACTGTGAGCTACAAGAATAAAACTTGGTATGTGTAAATTTTTCATCAACATTTAAATGTATATAAAATATTAGCTTCATCCGCCCATGGACACGTCCATTTTCAATAATATTATTTTGTTTATTCAAAAGTAGGCTTAGGGTATTTCATAGTCGGCCTAGACCGACTTTAGACTTTCTTTACTTGTTTTTTAAATAAGTTAGCTTACTTTTTAGTTTTAAAAGTTTTATTAAAATTTTGAATTTCTGAATTTTATTGCGAATGTAGTCTCATGCGGGTATGCGAAGGGGGGTCAATAAGTCCGTAATTTTTTTATTTTCCCGCCTCTTAAATGGAAGGGCACAGCTTCTGTCAACAAGCATCTATCAGTTGACTCCTGGCAAATTTTGAACAAGCTACGTCATTAAGTATTGTCCCATATGGGAACTCTGCACCATCAATTTCAATGGTAAAAAAGTGGTTAACTAAATTTCATTGCAACCGTACAAGAACGAGAGGTGTCGAACGTTTTGGACGCCTAGTTGAGCTGGCAACACCCAAAACAATTGAAAAATTCCGGATATCGTGTCGATCGAGCGGATATTGAAAGTGCGGGAGATTATGAAAGGCATATGACATGCCTTAGTGGTTTCAATTTTGAATAGGTATGAAAAAGCTACCCGCAAGATGAGTTTGCTCACAATCGACCACAAACGACCATGACGAAATTTCGTGAATTAGACTACGAATTGCTTCCTCATCCGCCCTTTTCTACGGATTTAGTCCCGAGTGACTATTTTTCGATTCCAAGCTTAAAGAAATGGGTCGGTGGAAAGAGATTTGACCTCTCACCTGGAGATGATTTCATCTCGCCTGGGCCCCGACAAAACTAAGTTTTTCACTCAAAAAGTCACGAACTTATTTAATACACCCTCATATTCCTCAAATTTTGGGGTTGTATGGGAGGTGGGTGCGTTTGTCGGCGGATCAAGACCATTTTTCTTACACGCCCTAATCTCAGGTGGTAATGCTGATCATGAATATATATACTTTTCTTTATCTACCACGCTTCATTATGGACGTTACAGACGTAGTGACAAAATTAATATACCCTGAGGGATCGTTCATAAACTACTTGACCGATTTTCAACCTTTTTGGAGACTAACCCCCTTCCCCCTATAAAGTAACGTAGTATATAAAACAAATATGTGTGTGGCCGTCACGCACGGTATTAGTGACGGCTAAAAAGTAGATAGTTTTTGCTTCTATGCTCGGTTCAAACGCATCAATTGAGTTGGGTAGAGTCGCCCTGTGATAGTTTCACCAAGTTGTAGTAGCTTATAGTACTCCACGGCCCCACCAAATACATAGACCAAACACAGAGAAGGGCCTTGTCACTGTGAATTGGCTTTGGCATCGATTTTTACGTATGGCCGGGCGGCCCAGCCCGTATGGTTTTTAGCGCTAAATGTTATCGTAATGAACCCATTTCTCATCATCATCAATATAAATTGAGTTCGTCTTGTAAGAAGATGTACTTAAAAATTGAATCCATTAAAGTTTCAATGAGCACCTGCGAATGACGATCCGCCTGTAACTTGAGTTAATCCCATTGCATCCGATTGGCCATAGAATCATCCATATTTGTCCAAATGCTCCATTGAATCCATAAAAGTACAAATGACCCGCCTGTGACCTCTGACAATCCTATTGCATACGATTGGCCATAGATTCATCCATTTTTGTCCAAATAATTCATGGAATCCATGAATTTGCCAATGACCCGTCCGTGACCTCAGATAATAGTATTGCATCCGATTGGCCATTGAATAAAACAGGTTGAAAATTCTATCGCAACGTGTTACGGTTGCAAATTGAGGCATAACGTATATAGTTGAAAATTCCTCCTTCAAAAAGTACGGTCTAAGAACCGTTTTCACAATATCCGGCTAAGCGCTAATCGGAACTTTAACCAGCGGTTAGGAAAAAATCATTTTCTCAATGTTCGGTTAAGCCTTATCTGGCGGTTAAGGTTAACAGCAAGTTGAAGTTCCGGTTAACTGCTAATCAGAAGAACAGCTGAGTAGAGTAAACAATTTTATATTTATTATAAATCCACTAAACTTAATAAAATCAAACTTAAAATCAAAGTTTGAACCTAAATAGGTAAAGGACATATGCAAATAGACGTGATTATGCTGAAGAGTATGACGACACATGTATTCATTAGGAAATTTTGTTTGTTCAACAGCAGTTGTTTTCTTTTAATGTTAGATGAAATAAAACATAAAATTGGAAAAAATACTGAAAAGTTGTATAGCTGTATTGTTTTATTAATCAATTTTAATTAAATTTATTGATTAATTGAACAACCTATTTTTGCATATTAATTTTTGTTTAAGTTTACACTTTTCACGGTACAAAATGACAAAAAAAGTAAAACAGCTGATATGCAGTGTCCGCGTATTCACAATTGAAAAATTCACAATTAATGATCTAACCGAAGGTTACTTAACCGACACTTGGTGAAAAAGAAATTGTTATTTTAGCTATCGTACGGTTAGCTAACTGCTGGTTAAGAGCAGCGCTAACCGGACATTGTGAAAACGGCCCTGAAACTTTGATGATTAATTCGTCTGTTAGTTTGGTCCCAAACCATTATTTGATAGTTTTTTCCTTCGAATTTATAGGGTGTTTCGAACACTTAATTTCAATTGAATTCACCTAAATTCACCTTAATTCGCCTCAGTTTCTCGTTTCATTAGGCTGGAACACATAGAAGGCATGCATGCTTCGAGACTTTTGAGGCATGCTTTTTGAAACACATAGCAGACATGCGTGAACAATAAAAACACATGTTTCTGTCACAGAGTTAATTGACATATTTTAACAAATTGATAAAATACGGTGAAAATAAATTTTAAAAATGGATCTGGAAGATATGTTGTGGCTTATCGTGATAATGACATTGCTGCACGAAGTAAAAGAGCAATTAAATGCTTTGCAAGGAAGGCGCAGGTTTTGGGTGCGACCATTATACCAAACGCGGGATATAGACGGAGTGTTTGCTGTTAGCTTTCAGCATCTTTACACAGTGGACAAGGAGCAATTTAAAATTGCTGTGAGAATGAATACTGAAGTGTTTGATGCATTATTTAACTTAGTTAAAGAAGATCTCACAAAAAACAGCAACAGACCGTCTATTTCTGCAAAATGTCGATTGTTTGTAACCCTAGTGTAAGTTGGTTTAATTTCTTTTTATTTAAAAAACCTTATTTTTATCATAAACCCTCTTCACAAATTTGCGTCCTTGGAATAAAAACAAAATTGAACAAAACAAAAATTTGTAACTTTGCATTCAATATAACCATCTCTAGATTCATCGTTCCGAATAACTTGTAATGAACTTGTAAAATACGTTATTGAGTTAATAATTGTAAGTGATATCCTAATTTATTAAATGTTTCAGATACTTGGCTCATGGAGACTCGACAAAATACTTGTCCCTTTCGTTCAAAATGGGAGCATCAACAATACGGAAAATTATACAAGAAACTTGCGCGGTATTGTGGGATTCACTGGCACCAACGTATCTTGCAATTCCTAACAGTCATGAATGGCAAAGAATTGCTCAAGACTATGAAAATATGTGGAACTTTCCTCACTGCGTAGGCGCAGTTGATGGAAAGCACATCAAAATAACGTGTCCGTCCAATTCTGGTGCGCAATTCTATAATTATAAAGGTACATATTTCGAAACAAACCGCACTGTTTGAACATTCTCAATAAATTTTTATTTAAAATAAATAGGAAGTTATTCCATTGTATTGTTGGCTGTGTGTGATGCAAACTACACTTTTACTGCAGTCGACATTGGGGCGTATGGTTCGCAAAGCGATGGTGGTGTTCTGTGGCATTCAAAATTCGGAAAACTTCTTTTTAATGGTCAATTAGGTTTACCCAAAACCCGATATTTGAAAAACTCAAATGAAAGCTTCCCGTATTTTTTCGTTGGAGATGCAGCATTCCCACTTCGCACGAACCTTATGCGTCCATACCCTGGCAGTTTATTACCACCAGATAGAGAATTTTTCAACAAGCGCCTTTCAAGAGCAAGGATGACGATTGAAAATACTTTCGGTGTTTTAACATCACGGTGGAGGGTTTTGCTTGGTTCACTCAACATGTGTCCAAAATCTGCTGAATCCATTGTCAAGGCAACAGTTGTATTGCACAACTTTGTGAAAATGAGTGACGGAAGTTATTGTCCCCCCGAATATTCACACTCAGTAAATGGAGAAAACGTTGTTAATGGTTTGTGGAGACAAACCACAGAACCTTTGCCTAGGGCACCTGGATCAAATTCGCATAACGCTTCTAAGCAAGCATTTCAACTGAGAGACAAATTAAAAGATTATTTGTTTAATTAATTCATTTTAAATATATTTTCATAAAAAAAAAAACATGTAACAAAAAGTAAATCAGTTGAAAATAAATTATTTATATAATGCTTAAAATATATATCTCAGTATTTTGATTCAGTTTCGAGATCTCAGTATTTTTGTGTGACAAAACAGTATTATTTACTGTATAATAACTAGTATAATTTTCCAGCTCATGGTACTAAAAATATCTTTATATCGCACAACCTCTTCAAAAGAGGCAAAACAGGAAAGTTAAAAATTTTCAGGAGAGCAAAAACACTTTTTTGTTTTTCAAACAACTCCATACTACACTGGGCGGAGTTGAAATTCGTGAATTTTGACTTGTGGTCCTTTTGAAGAGTCTGTGCAAGATTTATAATATATTTTATATTGTATACAAAACAGTATTATTGTCCAGCTCTTGGTTTACCAGTTCGGTGCATGAAGCAATTAAATTTAATTTAATTGCATCTTGTACATTCTCAGGCACTTTTGTCAGAATTGTATCCAAATATTTATAAAATGCTTCATTTCGTGAAACTGTTGCAAATTTTTCCTGCACTATTGTGTTAATAGTTTCGCACAGTGTGTCTAAACTTTCTTGAGCAGCTTCACCTGCCTTTCTTTTTCTGGACTTCGATGTGTTTGGCGGATCTGGAAAAGTCTGCGCACTAGGAATTTCTTGAAAAGATTCATCAAACAAGGGAGACTCTTCGTAACATATTCCTTCTTCTTGCTCTCCGTTCCATTGTACACTTGATACTGTTCTGAAAAAGTAAACAAACGAATTGACAAACAAACAAATTACAAACGAAGTAAAAAACGTACGCCCTGGGAGTAATATGGACTCTCATGAACTCCATAGCAGCCATGAACTTCCAAGTTACGCAACCGTCCGGTGCACCACTCCCAGAAGGGCAATCGTCTCTTTTGACTTCTTTAACGAAGCGGTCTCGCAAGGTTTTCCAGCGTCCCTGGCACTGGGAAACTATAAAAAAGCTTTGTAAATAAATCAGAACCAATTACAAAATATCCGTGAAAACTCACCTGATCCCTTGGTTGCTGCAGCAACATAAGACCATGCCTTTTCGCGCTTTAATTTATTTTTAAAGTTTAAATCTTTTTTGTCGAAAATGCAAGGATATTTGCAAATTTCGTTAATTAGTTGCTCTTCAAACATCTTCCCGCTAAAAAGTTTAAAACGAAATAAGAAGAAAAATGCCAAATGCAATCAAAATCAGCTGTTTCCTAGCTGTCAATGCCTTGATGCTTGCGAAAAGTTCAAAAATCGCCAACTTCAAGCATGCATAATTATGCTTGATGCGTGCATGCTTTTATTATGCGTTGCCTCATAAGCTTACCTGATTTCGAATTAAACGTCAGATGCTTTGATGCAAGCATGCCTTCTATGTGTTTCTGCCTATTGGTTTTACTACCTGTTTTGTTCGCCGTAGGTTGTATACGCGGCTAAAGATGTTTCACTTAAAAAAAAAATAAATGAATTGAATAAGAAATATTTAAAAATATATTTTAACAAATTTAACTATCATGACTAGCTCTCCGTATGTGTGCTATCATGACTAGATAAATTTAAGATATAATTTTAAAAATCAATTATTTCCATCAATAAAAACTATCCCATTTGCAATCCATGAGTTGATGCTCTCAATTGAATTGAAAAAGCTGGACCCTTTAGGGGTTCTTCGAAATAAAATTCTTCAACGGAGTCCATTTCGATCCATTCAGGTGCATCCTCATTTCTTATGCAAAGAAATAAGCTTGTTTAAATATTACTTTTGATTCCGATTTCCTTTAAATTAAAAAAAACTCACTTTTGATAATTGAAGACATGAATGAAGATGATATGTCGCATTTTCGGATGTTTAGTGTTCTATGCATGGACGAAGGTCGTTTCAATATAAACGTGAAACTATTCTAGAAATAAGAATTTTACGATATATCACCTTCATTCATTCATGTTTTTCATGGATGTTTTTTGTTCTCAGCTCTACTGAGAGGAGCCATTCTTCTCGCTTACCTGTTGAAAGCAGACCGGCCAGGTGCATTTGTGAATATAAAAGAGGCAGCCAGATTAATTTTGTATACCACGGGTTCTCATCAGACCTTGCAATAATCAAATCAGAAAGAAATTACGGAAAATAATATGAACAAGCAAAAAAAAAGAACAACTGCCGAAAAGCAAGAAAAGAAAGAATGCCCTACTATACTTATCAATAGCTTACTGTCAATTTAGATTATCAAACATGAAAATGTTTTGAAATGATGTGGTTTTATTAATTTTAATTTATTCAAGTTTTTGTTTTAGTTCTGTCACGTTACATTATCTAAGATCCCCTCCCCCGCTATTGTTACTTATCCTAGTAAATTTTTAAATTGGTAACTTAATTTATGGTAACTTAATTTATGAACGACCCGCTACGTAGTTACGCCGTGAATAATAAATAATAGAAATAGATAATAGAAACAGATAATAGATCAAAGATAAAAGCTGAAATATTACCGATAAAATATAAAAGATAAAAGATAAGAGATAATAGAAAATAGAATCAGTAAAATATAAAAGTGTAAACATGTAAGACCGGTTGACATTAC
Organism: Tetanocera ferruginea; assembly: GCA_958299015.1. Lineage (NCBI taxonomy): Eukaryota > Metazoa > Arthropoda > Insecta > Diptera > Sciomyzidae > Tetanocera > Tetanocera ferruginea. The sequence goes on from OY282640.1 coordinate 121,733,273, forward strand.
AAAAATGTTAAAACATAGTATTTAATGGACACATACCGAAGAAAAAAAGAACCGTAATTTCCCCCATATATTTTTGAACCGCTCTAATACATATGTATTTAATTAAATGGCATATGTTTTTCGTAATTTTTAATTAAAACATAAATCAAATTAAAATAATGAAGATATATTACCATTTTTGTGTTGTGTGACAAGGGGGCGATGGGGGGGAGGGGGGGAACGTGTCTGTTTGCCTCAACTTGGTGAGTCCAGCCATATTCATGTCGATCCAATCAATATACAATCATCTCAAGTCGACTCAAACCTCCGCGTGGTCTCTCCTGAGAAACGGCTAGTTTGACCGCTTATCTGAGATTTGCATCTGGAATGTCTGAACCAATAATTGGGATGGTACCTCTATCTAACTGATTGGTATGTTGGAAAGATTTAAAGCTGATATCACTGCAAAGCAAAAAATGTGATGGAAGGGGTTACTCACTAGAAAAAACAAAAAAAAAAAATCGCGCTCGGTGATTTCAACGCGCAGGAAAAAATGTTCAGCAGTCGGAGACTTCAGCCTCCATGAGAACACTTACGATAACGGAATTAGGCTGATTGACTTTGCGACAGCACATAACATAGTCGTAAGTAGCACTAGATTACTAGTTGCACTAGTTTTGCAGTGACAGCAGATAGAACGAAGTATCTTGTGTCAACAAACGAGAAGTCTCGACAATACCTCCTTTGAGGTTGTTCAGGACTTTTTTTACCGTGAATCCAGCATTAACTCCTCCAATGATATAAATATTGAGATTAAATGAAGAAAAACTCTTGCCAACAGGTGTTATTTTGGGCTCAGAAGGCAATTGAAAAGTAGAGCCCTCTCTCAAAAAACCAGGTATTGGATAATCTGACGAATTGCAATTTCTAACTGGTGCCACCAAGCGCACAGCAAAAAATTCTTAGATGAGATCGACGGTTGTCAGCACCACTCAAGTAAAAAGTAAATGTAAGCTAACCACTTTTGTTTAAAGATTTTTAAAAATAAAGATAAATTAAAAATAACACTGCACAACAGCATACATATATGATGATTGGATTATTTTACCTGATATTATTCCAAATTTTAATGACGATTTTTCATCTGTGACTGAAATTTCTGAAGCAGCTCTTGTTATAAATATTTGACACTTTTGTCTTTTTATAATAAAACACTATATATTTAAAGTAAATCCTATTTTATTTAGCTCTTAAATTGGAAAAAACTTTCTTTTATATAATTTCTTTGCTGAAGCTAAAGGCTGAGAACTGTTCTGAATGCTCCAACAATAGTAAGCCATCATGTGTGCGTTCCATTAGCCTTAATAGCGTTCCTCCATCGTACGGAGATTCTGGTGGAATCGCTCGCCCTGTTCTTCACTTAGATCCCCAAGATTGGCGAAAAAATAGTCCCGGTGGTTTTGAAGAAAGTGTTACTTGATGCTCATGTTACATCCAACCATTAGAAAGTGATTCATTAGTTGTTCGACGTGTTGAGAATAGTCAGAACTTTTCTTATTTTCCAAAAAATTTTGAACAAACCAAACAAACTCATTCCATGCGTTTTTCTCAAACTCTGTTATAATGTCCGTAAAATGAAGGTCTTTAAGTAACGATCTTATTTGGGGCCCGTCAAAAATGCCTGCTTTTAACTCTTCTGTTTGATAGAAAAAGACAACAATTTCCATTTTTGTAACGGAGGCAAAATATGCGATATATTTTTTTTTAATATGTAACGGAGGCAAAATTATGCGATCCCTTAAAACTTTAAGTGGCTTTATCACGTTCTGTTGTCCTGGAACAAACGTTTTCCGAGTTGGCAAATCTTTTTTAATTCAATGTTGATTTTAAGCTCTACTATCACTCAAGCAAAGGAAACAAGGATATTTATGTAACCACCTTGTTGGCCTAAAAGAAATTTTCCCATTTTCAAATCAACACATATGACCCAGTTGTGTTTCACATATTTAATTTTTTCCAAAACCAAAGCGATAACTTTATATTCTTCTTTTACTTTTGTAGAACGCCACTCACTGCAAACATAATTTCGTAATCCCATTGCAGCCATTAAGCCAGGTACATCTCTACAAAATACGAATTCGTCTTCTTTAGCAAAATATTTGAGGAGATTTTGTTCTCTTGTGCGGTAATAAAAAATATTCTGGTTTCTTCTGTTACTAAATATCTTTCTTTTAGCATAGAATCCAAAATTTCTGAATAAGACTTTGACAGTCCTGGATCTCTGATAAGATCGCTTAAATCATCATGGTTGAATGGTTTTGGCGTTTTCAGGTCACATTCAAAGTCACTATCACTACACTCAAAAAAATTCTTTAGTAAAAAAAATAAAAATGTTTTAAAAGTAAATGTAAAGTAGTAGCTCACCGTCCAAATAAAAATGTATTTGGTTTTACTAAATAAATTTATTTATTTTTACTACATAAGATAAAAACTGTTTATTGCAGTAAATTTTACTACAAGTGTAGTAAATTTTACTACATCATTTTTAAAAAATTTGAAAATAAAATTTTTTGTTTTGCAGTATTAAATCAATTTTTACTACATGTGTAGTAATTTTTACTACATATGCAGTAAGTTTTGCTGCATTGAATAAAAACTAATAAAATAGATGTTATATTTTTATTGTAGTTTATATTATGTATTAATCATATTTATATAATTTAAATCATTTTGTATTAAAATCAATGAACAATTTTTGCAAAATATGATATGAATTTGCTTATAATTCTATAAGAATGAAAAATTTACAATAATACAACACGTCCATTACATCACATTACACACAATAAAAAATTAACACCTCCCTCCCTGCAACAACTGCTGCTAGCAAAAAGCGCGCCTTATAGACAGCAACAGCACGAAGAAGCGTCATGATATAGCTTGCAAAAGAACATCTTCAGCTTGCACTCTGTACACGGAATAGAATAATAAGAATAGCTAGTAGAATAGTTGGTGCAGCAGCTCTCAATACAACACCATCCGCTGGAAGAAGAAATACATTAGAAAGCAACACATTTAACACTAATTACTTACCAGCAGGACATACAATTTTTAATTTTGTTGTGTGTTGTTTATTTTTAATTTTGAAAAATAAAAATATAAAAGCAAAGGCAAAGATTTCTACTTTTTTTTCTAAAAAACTTAAAATATTTTTGTATTCAACACAAACACATCTGAGCAAATACTTACTACATATAACTACATCGTGTAGTATTAATTATTCAAATGAAAATACAGTAAAAAGATATTGAACAACTGCATTTGTATTTAAAAATAAATAAAATTGCATATTTATGAAATAAATACACGTTGTGCAGTAAATTTTACTACAGTATTTTTTTGAGTGTACTGTTAGTTTTCGCCTCAAAATCAATACGCTCCTCCTGTAAAGCATCAGCTTGAGATTTAGGTGATGTCTTAGGGCTGAAAACACGTCTATATGCCGTACGTATGCAAGGATATTCCCATTTGGCTCGATTTTTTCGATTAATGACATTATGTATGGGTTCATTCCAGATTAGACATGGGTAGCGCAGTAAAAATTGCAGCGCTGATACACTAACTCAAGCGCAGTAAACTGTATCAGCGAAATGCGTTAACGCAATTGCGTCATGCCGCTGTTCAAAATATTATGGTATCTGTATCAACAAGACGCGTATCAGCACAGAAAGTCTCACAGTAGAACATTGCATAGTGCGTTGAGTCATGTGGTAAAGAACTCATACATATAAAGTAAAAAACACCAAAATCCTTTGCAATGTTAATTGTTATGGCTATATTCATTTATAAGAATATAATAAATAGTAGCTAGTATAAAAGTTAATTAAATAAAGTGCAGATTTCAGTATCCACCAACAATTAAAAAACCCAAAATTCCAGCAAGTAAGCAGATGGTTGTGTTTTTTATCATTAAATCGAGCTTTCAAACAGATACATACACATTTCTAGTGGGCAAAACAAGTTTGAAGTTCGATTTAAGTTTGCTTTTACTTTTGAAATCGAACATGTTCAATTTGAAATAAACTCACACATGTGTGCTCAAGCATCATTCAATCAGACATGCTCCAAGAATTCATGCTTAACAGCATCTTCCACGCAACCTCTTTTCTATATAATACAAGCATAATTTATTTTGTTTGATTCAACTTTCTGTTTTTCCAACTGTGCTCGATGAACCGTACAACTTGTACATTTGCTTTCAATGTTTTTCTTGCTGTTGGCTTTACTTTGAGTGTTGCATTTGTATTAATGCGCTATTGTGTTACTTTTTTTAAAAGAAGTGTATCAACGCAGTAACGCATTAAAATGCTTCAACTCAATAACGCAACGCAACGCTGCGTTACCCATGTCTATTCCAGATCATAACGGTTTCGTACCTAAATCTATTTCTTTTCTGATTTGTACACAAACGTAGAAACACAACGCACGTTTTGCATGAATCGTAAACAAGAGCTGTGACAGAAAAATGGAAGGTAAATTTAGAATCAGCGACATCAAAGTAGTAAACATCATGTGACAAAAGTCATTCATCAGAGAAAAAATGCAATATTGTTGTGCAGTGTAATTATTAACGTATACTATGTGTGCGTGTGGCCTGAACCACTTTGTCTTTCATCGTCTCATTTATCTTTAAGGTTTTTAATCTTTTAAATTTATCGATAACTTTACGTCTCAATAAAATGTATATCTCTTTAAGTAGATTGATATCTCTTTGTATGAAAACTCTGAATAAATTCGAATAATTATCGAAAAAATTATTTTGTTGTTGATGTTTTTTTATTTCATAACAAAAATATTTTGAAATAGTTTGAAAAATTTAGGCAGCAGGAAAAAGTGAAAATTATGCCAAATTTAAAAAGCCGCGCTAAATTGTTCTGATTTCTATATACCTATCTGTGTTTTCTGTATTTATGTTTGGATAATCAAGATAAAATTTGTAAAATGGAAGGTAAGTGTAATTTACGTACAAAATTTGCTGATCGTATGAATTCACGTTTCAACTTGAGCTTGAGAATGAAGCAAAAGTTGTTATTTCACAAAGTTTCCATACAAGGTAAAGCAGAGCACCGTTATTAAAGGAAAAAGTGAACTATTTGGTTGAAACTGATGAAATTTTTGTTGACGGGAAAAATGGTGGTTTCATGGTTAGAAGCAGTAAGTGAGCTATTAACCCTACCATGCGTCCAGGATCATGTAAGATTGTTCACTATTATTATTTTTTATAAGTTCCATTCAACATTTTTCCATTGAATGGAACTTTAAAGTGCTTTGAAAATGTCTACACTAACAATTTTTTAACTGAATTTAATTTTGTTATGATCTAGTGAAAAAGTTATAACGGTTATTCTCGATAAAACATTTGCCAAAAACAATGTCGCTTACCATGTTATTCGTGTCGACTATTCAATTGTAGCCCAGTTCAATTTGATGGGAGAATTCTGAACTGAAACCTAAATTAAACGAATTAATGCTTTATTTATAGCAAAAAACTAAAAAACTAAAGAAGACAAAAACGACTTTCGAACGTCGTTGTACAGAAAGATATTGTAGCATTTTGATTACCAGCTAGAGCGTCTGTTCCAGCATTTTCAGTGGCTGATGGCATTGACCACCAATTTGTATGGTCACTACGACCTTGACCCACATGTCGTTGCTCATGATATTGACGGCACCAATTTCTTTTTCCTCTTCAACCGACAGCTCAACAAATATATTCTTACAGGGATGAAAGGCGGGTCGTTCATAAACGAGCCCTTTTGATCAGATATAACACTATCAGAATCACCTTCATCATTACCGGCTACCCGATCGTCACCTTTATTATTACTAGTGTGGGCATAAAAAACATTACACATAAAATAGAGCTGTAGAGGGTTGAAATGTTCCACACATTTTTTTTCATACAAACTAGTCTTCTCAAATGCATTTTTTTGGGATATACCAATTCTGAATCAGTACGAAATTAACCCGTTAAATGGATTGCTAGTTTTCACTTATTTCTGGTGTTAAAGTTGCATTTTGAACTTTGGTGTATTCAGAGACTTATAATAGAATTTTATGACAAATATTTTTGTGGGACATTTTAACAAAGGGTTAAAATAGACCCATACACTGGAGAGTTAGAGGGTTAAAATGTTCTAAAAAATGTTATTCAAAGTTTTGTAAAATAAATCTCCTAATAGTTAAAATGCAAAGGTCACATGGTTTCTTATTAGGATTAGGAATTTGGAATTAGGAATTTGTAAAAAAGGAAAAAAAAATTTTAAAACACCGTTGAAAAAAACCCAAAACGTCGATACAAGTATATTTTGATTTAGTCCTCTCCGGAATCCGTTGGCAGGACCTTATTTTTTTGGAAAAAATTTTATTTTGTTGAATTATGATATTATTTATACAACTTGAAAACCTATCTTTCACTCTTATAAGAATTACCAGATCGGGAAAAGATTGATTTAATGTCATATGAGGTTTCGATATCTCTTGAATTTTGCGTTTAAAGTCACATGAAGTACAATTGTACCCCGAGGACGGATTTTTAGGGTTCAGTGGAAAGCAAGTAAATAAATCAAATTGTATACTTATTTATATTTTTATTTTATTTGGAACCAGAAATCTTAAATCAAAACAAGTAAAGAAAGTCTAAAGTCGGTCTAGGCCGACTATGAAATACCCTTAACCCAGTTTTCAAAAACAAAAATTTTTTATTGTAAATGGGCGTCTCCAAGGGCGGATGAAGCCTATATTTAATATGCATTTAAATGTTGATGAAAAATTTACACATACCAAGTTTTATTCCTGTAGCTCACAGTTAATGCCTTTATTGTACTTTCGCTTTGGGAGATGGGCGGATTCATGGACAGATTACTTCCAATTTTTGAACACACCTTAGTTTTGGTATAAAATACATGCATACCAAATTCAATTTCTCTATGACAAACATAACCTTATTTATTGAGTTTAAAACTTTTTGGGTTGTATGGGAGGTAGGCGTGTCCGTAGGCGGATTACGTCCATTTTTCAAAAACATCTTTGTCTTGTCATAAAAAACATACGTGCTAAATTTAATCTCTGTAGGTTAAACAGAGGCTTATTTATTGCGTTTTCAATTTTTGGGTTGTATGGGAGGTGGGCGTGTCCGTTAGCGGATGACGTCCATTCTTCGAAGACATCTTTGTGTTTGTATAAAACACATACAAATCAAATTTTATTGTAGTTGGCTAATTATGAGCTGAGTTATGCATTTTTCAATTTTCGCGTTGTACGGGAGGTAGGCGTGTCTGTGGGCGGATTCCAAAAATATTCAATAGATCCTTGGGTCCATGTGACCACGTGTACCAAGTTTCATCTAATTATCTTAACTCCTTCTTCTTATCCTGTGTATACGGACAACACACAGACGGACGGACGGACGGACGGACATGGATAGCTCGACTCACGTGGTGACGCTGATCAAGAATATATATACTTTTCTATACCGGACTCGCTTCGTTCTATGCGTTACAAACGTTTGCACAAAGTTAATATACCCTGACCTTTCAGGTTTAGGGTATAATTATGTAACAGGTTTAACAATATTTAAAAAACCATTATCGCTTAATTAAACTAAGTTTGAACTTCGCTTAAGATTTCCTGTAAAATTCGATTCAACTCCAAACAAAGTTTAATTTAGCTTTAATGTGCATAACATGTTTCAGATTTTAAATTTCTCACTTTAACTCTCCTTAGCTTTCATCATTATTTTAACTTTCTGACTCCACATTTCTAGTAGGCGTAACTCTTGTTGGTATTTTTTTAATGTTGGCTTTAAAATTCTTCTTAAAGTCATCAGTTTCTTCAACTCTCTCAACCAGTTGTAAATATACGGCTTGATTATAAAAAAAAAATGATGAAAATAATCCTTGATTGATGTCAAGGTACAAAACATTGTCTGTCGCCATTACAATAGAAAACGAATTTCTACATTGGAAATTTTATGTTTGTGGCATTGATTTTCCATCAATTTCAAGGCATGATGTTTTTTTTTTTTGTGTTTTTTATTGATATGCGTGCAATGTTGAGGCAAGTGCGTGAGCGAAAACTTTTCCTAATATTTGTGGCATTTGTAACACGTTCCTAGATTCAGCCAGCAGAGCCAACATTCAGTCTGTTTGATGTTTTCAACGTTGGCAGAATGCGTTTGAGAAAACTTACAAAAAGCGAACGTGAATGGATTCGAGAACAGCGCAAGGAGACGAAATTGATTGTTGCCAGAGCCAGGCAGCAACGTACAAAATTCATTTTTTTTATTTTTATTTGAAATTTAAGCTTTTTAAATATTTAAGCAGAATGTGCATAAGATATAAGCATATGTGTAGATAATGTTTGTTTTCGATATTTACAGGTTTTCATTATATTGTTAATCCGCCGGAAATACAACGCATATGTTTTGGCACAACTATGGAGCGGGAAACGCTGCCTATGACAGGTCCTGGATTAAGTCCGTTTATGCGTCAACACACTGCCGAGGTGCGTGAAGCTCCAGGACCTTCAGACTATCAAATTTCAAAGTCAATAGAAAAAATGGTAATATCAGGCATAAATTAAGAACTGTTAATATTGACCAACTCTTAACTATTCTTCAAGTTTCCTTCAAAATTAGGTTTCTCTGTTTTTGCCAGCAAATCTCCACGTTTACCGGGCATTAGCACATCAGCATATCCACCAATAGGTGCTTATACCCTAGAAAAGTGGAAGCCAGTTAAACAAAGTTCAGCACCATTCGGTTCGTGTACAAAACGTTACGAAGAGCCTAAATTTTTAACACCAGGGTGGGTAGATGTATTAAAATAAAAGTATTGAAATGGTTTTTATAAATTCTTAAAACACTTCTTTTATGCAGTCCACCCACTTATCCATATCACGTGCCGCGTCGTCAAATGAAACTGTGTACTTCCTTTGGCAGTCATCGCACCATCTGGCCAGAGGTGGCTGTCGTCTGTACATCGCAACATTATGCAAAGTGTTTTAAATGTGGTCTGACGCCATACGGTGACTATTGGCATGACTTTAAGGGCAATCGTGACATGTGTAGACCATGTATGAAAAAGGAAGAAGCAATATCGAAACATTGTTCCACGGACAATATTCAGCGTGTAAACATACAACGCGAACACGAGAAGTACACTCAGACGCGTTACTGTGGCTTCTACCACGATCATAATGGCACAACAGCTGCCATCCAAATTATGTCCACAAAGACGCTGCATAAAAAGATCAATCTGGAGAACTATTTGATGATGTTTTCTGCAAAGTGATGATCGGATTTAAGAAATGTTTAATGGAGTTAAATAATGCAGTGAATAAAATTAACCTTATGAAGTACAGTTTTTCTGTTTTTGTGTGTCTAATTTTTATGGCAAGTGAGATGAACAATTGAAAGAGGATGTGCACACGACAGTTATAACTTATGAACGTGCTCGTGTGTGATAAAGTGTTTTCATGAGCAGGAACTGTGGAAGACCCGGTAAAGACCTCAGAGAGTGCCATTTAAAGCTTCTTGAACATGTGCAGTTCTAAGTTGGCATAAAACTTGTTGGTCCTACACATGAGCGCAACTAAAGGGAGGATTTCGGGGTTTAAACTCCCCTCCCCCTAACTATTGTAGTTTCAATCGGATTCAATAGGATTTAAAAAATAGGATTCAGTCAAAGTGAGTCACATGAAAAGTTATCACACGTCGTATCAAAGGTGTGAAACCCCCAAACGTGTATTTTAAATCGATTCTGTTTGTTGTATAATTTCTGGTTGAAGTTTAATTTTTGTTAAGTTGTAATTCTGACCACTTGAGGAGTTATTGAAAATACTTTGATTTGAGTTGTGTTTTCAACTCATAGCATGGAACCCACTAAGGCTGCTTGAAATATTTGGTTTAAAAATTAATTTAAAGTAAGACATAATTAGAAAGTCTGAATTTAAGGTAAATCGGTTGAGTCTCTCGCCACCAAAATAATTAAAGAAATTTCCTTTAAAATTTTTTATTTTTGTCCTTTTTTATCGTAATAAAATACTAACAAACCCAAACCCTGCAGGAATTAAGTTCATAGTGAAGTCATGTGATTCAATAAAAAAATAATTCCGATTTACTTCCGAAAGTGGAGAAAAAAAAAATTCACAATTTATATTTTTTCATCGTATTATCCAGAATCTATTTCATAAAAAATTCTCTAATTTGTCATATATTTTTCGATTTTATGAAAAAGGGGTTATTAGAAAAAATATGTTGATTAAAGATACATTCAAGTTTTACCAATCAGCATGAATTAGCAAACGCTGACTTAAATTGAAATAATATCTTTATTAACGATAGGTCCTTACGACACTTTTATAAAAAGCCCACATTCATAAAAATCGAATAATAAATGCGCAATTTGGAGGGATTTTCATGAAAGAGATTTTGAAAATCCATTGGAAGATTATGAATTATAAAATATTTTTCACTAATTTCGGAAACCAATTGAAATTATTTTCGATAGCTGAATTATGTGAATTCACTAGTTTCTTGATTTCCGCAAAGAATTTGGGTTAGTATGTAAGTGTTCCAAAAATTTCGATGTTAGTATGTAAGTGTTCAAAAAATTACAATAAAAAATAACGATTTTTTAGGAAATTTCATCGATAATTTAGGTGGTGAGGGACTCAACATTGTTGCTTGGTGTGCCTGTTGGGACCCGAGTAAAAAGGAAAATATATAAGCTCCAACCTTGCAACGTTCGTACAACCGTCAAACAAAATAAAAAAATTAAATGTAAGAAACAAAATGTTAAATGGCTGTACAATAGGCGTTTGCAAGACAGAGGCTGAACAGTGTAAAAACGACCGTGTTTTTTATTGTTCAGCAGTTGCACGAACAATGATGGCTTGAGTTAAAAAATTTTATTTTTACTCTGGGAGAGATCAAATTTTTATCCTCGGATCGCATTTCCTTCGGAATCTGACGATTCCGTTATTCCGACTGATATATTTTAGATGATATAAGATTGATTACTTAAGCGTTTGGTTTTTAAAAATTGAAAAGAAACAAGAAGAAAATTTGCAATAGGGATGAAATATTTATTTGGAGCGATACATCAATGCCTGACATTTACTTTTTAAAGATAATTTCAAGCAAATGTTGTCCGCGGCTATGCCTGAGGTGGTCCATCCGTAAGCTCCAATTTTGCCATACTTTTTCGAGCATTTCGGCCGGTATGTCATAAATGGTTACTGTAATATTGTCTTGCAGGGCTGCATTTGTGACTGGCTTGTCCCCGTCCACGAGAGACTTCGCGTAGCTCCACAAAAAATATCAACCAAGTTAAATTCTTCCATTTTGATCATACAAAGTCGATAATCATAGCACGGTACCTTGCTCTATTGATTGTAACGTTGTAATTTCCGTTATTTTTGAAAAATAACCGTCCAATAAAGCCATCGCCCCACAAACCGCACGAAACAATGAATTTTTCAGGGTGCATTTTTAGCAGCCGCTCTTCAGACTAATTGTAAGTATTTTTGGCTTCGCTAAAGATGGTGCTTGCCCTGACTGAGGTTTGAACATGGAACCATTAGTGCAAAAATCGGACACACTAACCGCTACATCCGCTATAGTAACGTAAAATTGTTTTTATATATACGTCAGACATTTGATAAATCCACCACCCCCCCCCCCCCCCAAAAATTCCTGGTTGCGCCCCTGGTCCTACAAAACAGAATTTATAATCAGAAGCTCAATCAAAGTTATTTTAAAGTTTTTATTAAAGCTTCAAAACAGAAAACCTCTAATAAATCCTAAACAAAGCAATAACATGGCTTGAAACCTAACACATAAGTTTTAATTTGTATTGCGGTGTGCTGAGGTTAAAATTTGAATGAAAAATACCCTGACAAAGTGACGTCATCAAAATATAAAACCTTTATAAATTTATATGTATTTTATTTATATATTAAAATGTACTCTGAGTCATGATAGAATAACAAAGTAGGCGCATATTGGAGAGGAAGTGAGCTAGATGTCAAAATCAGCTGTTCGAATTTGAGTTGTTCTAATTGTTGTTGTTGCTTTCTCGTTTGACGTTTGACGCACTCACAGCATTGTTTGTGTAAAAAAAGACATATGAGCCTACATTATTATTCTATCATGCTCTGAGTTTGATATTTTGAAAAATTTCATGAAATTTACGCTTATTTTTATAAAAATAATAAAACCATAACCTAAATAACTTCGAACAAGAAGACAAGGGGGTGATCTTCACACGACGTATCTGACTGCCTCAACTTGGATAGGCCAGCATTAACCATGTCGAAATCATCTCAAGTTGACTCAAACCTACACGTGGTGACTACTGGAAACGGCAAACAAGCAACCACTAGTCTTGGCGGCTAATCTGAGCAGCGGGCACCTTTGGCCATCAAGCAAAAGCTGTGCGTTGGGTTACATAAAAACCAAATTAAAAAATCACTTCAATGAAACAATTGAGATATATGAGAAAAATTATCCCCAAATCTGATGATGACTACCGCAAAAAAAAACTGATAATGATTTACGGATATGGATCTGGAATGTCCGTACCATAAATAGGAATGGCGCCTCTATCCAACTGGTTGATATCTTGGAAAGATATAACTTTGATATCACTGCAATCCAAGAAATGCGTTGGAAGGGACAGGTTTGGTCACGGCAAGCATCCTGTTATATCTACTTTAGCGGCCATGCGGAGAAATACGAGTTTGAATGCGGATTTGTAGTTGACAAGAGAATATGATACTATGTCCTGCGATTCATTCCTGTGGGTGAACGACTTGCCATAATCCGCTTCAAGGCTAAATTTTTTAACATATTTCCTTATATTTCCACATGCTACGATAGAAGAAAAAGATGACGAGACCAAAGAAAGTTTTTACGAGCGCCTTGAAGACGCATATGAGCGCTGCAGCCGTCATGACATAAAAATCGTGCTTGGTGACTTCAACGCCAAGGTGGGTAAGGAAAACATATTTGGTCCTACAGTCGGAAAGTTCAGCCTCCACGACAACACATCCGATAATATTGTCGTTTCTCAAATCAAATTGATCACGTTTTGATTGACTTCTAATGTATTAGAAATACGTATGATCTGTGAAGCTAACATAGACTCGGATCATTATCTTGTCGCAGCCAAGATCCGCACACGTCTGTGCGCAGCTAATAATGTGCTCGCAATCCTAGGCGTCAATAAGCTGCAATCAAAATGGACAGCCGAAGACTTCGCTACGACTCTCACTCCTGCTTGAAGAAAGCAGTATACGCACATATGCACTCTTTGTGTACGGCTCCCAAAGATGTAATAGGCTATCACCACCAACGCCGAAACCTGTAGCACGACCAGGAGTGTTGCGACACCACTGCAGAGAAGGACGCCGCCTACAAAGCCACCTTGCGGTCGGTAGTAAGGCGTGCTGCAGAAATAAATAAAACTAACGCTTTCAACTCTAATCCTGTCAACGGCTGTTGACATCCTGTCAAAATTTTTCGAAAAGATAAGATGCCTGGCCGATGGTTTTAATACCAGACCCACCTCCTGTTAGGATGAAAATGGGAATCTAGTGACAGATATCCACTGTTCACTGATATTATGGAGCAACCACTTTTCTTGACTTCTAAATGGCGACGCTGACAACAATCCCGCCAAAAGACATGATATCCCGGAAACCCAAATTTGCAATAGACGGAAAAAGCCGAAGCTTTGTTTAAATGCATTTACAAGCTTCTATGCATATTATGATGAAATGTCGGAAAGATGCATTCCAGACGATTAGAACCTCAGTGTGCTCTTCCCAATCCACAACAAAGCGATTCCACCATTTATACCAACTAACATGTAATAAGCCTTCTTAACATCGCATACGAGGTCCTTTCTAGCGTATTACGCGAAAGACTGAAGCCCGGTCGTCAACCAACTGAGTGGACTTTATCAGTGTGGCTTAATCTTGCGGAAAAATCGACACACACCATCTTTTTGCCGATTACAAAGGACCTCTCCCAATTTGCACGCAGTGCGAAATCGAGAAGGACCTCTCCCCTCCGTTTGATACCATGCAAAGTTTTAAGGTGATTCAAGGTGTTTCAAGACAAGGTGATTCCTTATCGTGCGATTTTGTTAAGTTAGTAATAGAGAAGATCATCTGAGCTGCTGATCTGAGACGTGTTATGCTCCTAGCGTATGCTGATGGTATTGACATCATTGGTCATAATACTCGTGAAGTCAGTGCAGCATGAAGCCAGGCTAGAAAAAGAGTAGAGTCGAATGGTTCTTGCAGAGAACGCAGATAAAACGAAGTATCTTGTGTTAACAAACAAATCATGCCAGCTTCTTGGTAACCACGTCACTGTGACAACACCTTCTTTGAAGTTGTGAAGGACTTCCTTTACCTGGAGTCCAGCATTAACTCTTCCAACGATATCAGTAATGAGATTAAACGAAGGATAACTCTTGCCAACAGGTGTTACTTTGGGCTCAGTAGGCAATTGAGTAGCAGAGCTCTCTCTCGACGAACAAAACTGACGCTCTATAAGTCAATAATCATGCCCTTTTGATGCTCTATACTTAAGTCAATAATGATGCGCACGTTCTACTATACGCATCACAAAGCTGGACGTTCAGCAGTACTGGTGAAAGGACTTTAGGAGCATTCAAGAGAAAAATTCTTCGTAAGATCTATGGTCCAATCTGCGTGTACCGAATACGATAGAATCATGAGCTGTACGAGTTATATGCCGACATCGATATAGTCAATCGTATTAAAATAGAGCGGCTTCTCTGGCTAGGTCATGTCGTGAGAATGAACGACGACGCTCCAGTGAAAAAATTATTTGATTCGGTACCCAGCAGACGGAAAAGACCGCATCTCCGTTGGAAAGATAATAATAAAAAACAAAATAAAAATAATCAATAGGTCTGTTACCATGCGCACTTCAAGTAAAGTTCGAGTAAAGTTCGAGTAAAGTTCGAGTAATAGAGAGTTATTTGATTATCTGTTAAAATGAGAAAATTTTTAAAAAGTACGGAAGCGGTTTGAAGTAAATTTCAAGAACGTTTTTGTATTTAAAACACATTCGTAAGCAGTCATTTTGGTTATTTTAGTTTTATTTTTATTAATTTGCTAACAAATTGCATACATTTATTTCACAACACAATGCAAAAATTTAATTTTATCACTTTGACAATCAGCTGTTTGAAGCTCGATATTAATGCTCGAAGAAATTTTTCAAGTAAAGTTCGAGTAATAGAGAGAGAGACAAAAAGTGATATTGTGATTGTTCTTTTTCTCTTTCGTGCTGGTAAAATGTGTAAAGAAACGCTTTCGAGTAACTTTAAGTTACTTGAAGTGAGTACGGAAACAGACCTAATAATAAAAAAATAAAAATTTGTGCATCCCTTTTTTATATGAACACCCAAAAAGTTATATAAATTTAGCGAGCTCTTTGTACTGGGTCAGCCAAATCTTAAATTAAGATACAAAAAGGCATTTCTAAACCAAAGGTGAATGAATGCTGAGCAATTTGTACCCATTTAGCCACCTTTTGCAATTATTTTGAAACCTAAACCGAATTTGAATCTTTCACAATATCCGGCAATCATAGCATAATTGACGGCAATTCGATGCACTCAATCAAAACGGGCCTCTTAATCGAAGTGAACCACATGCCAGCAGCTTGAAACCAGGTTGTTAGAGATCAGCAACAACAATATAAGTCAGCAATTGAATTAAGTGCAACGAGCGCACTCAGCAGCAACAGCAGCAGCTGTGAATGCAAATTGCCAACCAATAATTTGCAATAGGAATTTGATAATATTTGTGTGTAAGTGTGTTGGTGTGGATGGGAATGGGAGTATATGTGGTTATGTGCACAACACCGACTGCTGGTCAAATTGCACAATTTTCACGCAAGTAAGAAAATAAATGCACAGCAAACACAAAAGCATTGCATATCTATAGGCTGTGCAATAATGACAACAAATGTTAGGTAACTTTTGTGCGTTTAATTTAAGTGTACTCTTCAAAGTCCTCCAATAAGATCTTCTTCAATATTCAAACTCCGGGAATTTCCACCTTTAAAAGCATCAAGACTTCAACTAAATGTCAACAAGTCTCGCTCTATCTGTTGAAAGCTTCCAAAAACTAAACAACAATCTACACACATGCCTGCATACATTCACAGTCATAGACAAAATTTCGTTAAAACTTTGCGAAGTGCAAAATATTCGCTCCACATGGCGTTGTATTGGCACGAGCTCACATAAACGAGCTCGAAGACTTTTGCATAGTTTATGAGTTTTACGAATTTCACGCTAATACTGCAGGTTGCTGGTTTGTGGCGGCTTCTATGCAGGATGGACGTACTGCTGCTCATCTCTGCATGGTGTACATAAAATAACTGGCATTAAGCATCAGCAGCAGCAACGACAGAGTACAGGAAACGCAAAACACATTTATAGCTCATGACTTGTCGATCTATTTAACTGTGAAATTTTCCAACTTCCGTTTCCGTTTGCGTTTCTCATGTTTAGCACATTTGGTCTAATCGTATCCCATCCAGCACAACTATGCTTACACATTTTATTGCGTAAGTGTGAGTGTGTGTTAATTAGGAATTACAAGCACCATATAATTGTTTGAAACAACTTCGTGAATTGCATTCGCAGAGTTCTTTTTAGTTTCAGGTTAAGTCAACAACTAATGTCTCCAAGTAAAGTTTTGCAACTTTAAATTAGGATAGCAAATTTTGGTTTGTATAGTAATAAGTTGGTTCTTAGCAATATTAGACCCATACTTTATCCAAAAGAAATAAAATAAAGTAGCCTAATGAAATTAAGTTTTAAGAAAAATTAATCATAAGAAACACATACCTTAAACTTACAAAACACGGTTGGGAAAATCTAAGGATGACTTTTTTCTCTATACTATGTATTTCTCATACTTGGGAAATTCTATCTGATTCCTTGGTTAGTGTGTACGACCAAAGATTGCAAGCAAAATGTTGACACAACCACAAAATTGTTTCACCACTTCTTAAGATGAGTGGCAAACAGCTGTCTTGGGGTTGTTTGTAAAAACAAAAAAAAAACAAATTGGCCATTTCAGCCCTTGAAAGGACTTTGACCGAGCTTCTTATGATCAATTGTGTTGTGTGTGTTATTAAATGTTTGCACACAATTGACCGAGAACTCAACCTACATGTTTTATGCCGACTCCGAACGGCTAAAGTTCATGTTCTCAAGAAGCTTTACATCGTATTATTTACTCTCTGAGGTTTGTCATTGTCTGCAGAGAGGTGGTGACCGATCAGAAAAATTTTTATACCCCCACGCGTACTGCGTAAGGGGTATATTAATTTTGTCACGACGTGTGTAACGCCCAAAAGGAGGCGTGGTAGGTATAGAAAAGTATATATATTCTTGATCAGCATCACCACTTGAGCTGATTAAGCCATGTCCGTCTGTCTGTCCGTCTGTCCGTCTGTCCGTCTGTCGACACGATTACAGCCCTAATTTTCAAGCTATCGTAATGAAATTCGATATTTAAGCTTTTTTTAAAAAAACTAAGATCAAGTTCGAGAATGGGCTAAATCGGATGAAAACCACGCCTACCTCCCATACAACCCCAAAATTGAAAACTCTATTAAAAAGCTAATATTAAAGCTACAATACTGAAATTCGATATTTGTGTATTACACGTCAAAACTGAGACGTGTTAAAAAAATGGGCAAAATTCACCCACAAACACGCCCACCTCCCATACAACCCCAAAATTGAAAACTCTATAAAGAGGCTAAAATTAAAGATACAAAACTGAATCTCGGTATTTGTAAAGGGTGATTTTTTTGAGGTTATGATTTTCATGCATTAGTATTTGACAGATCACGTGGGATTTCAGACATGGTGTCAAAGAGAAAGATGCTCAGTATGCTTTGACATTTCATCATGAATAGACTTACTAACGAGCAACGCTTGCAAATCATTGAATTTTGCCCTAGAAAAGTTGGCAGAAAATCCGCTTTTTTATCGACAAATTTTGTTCAGCGATGAGGCTCATTTCTGGTTGAATGGCTACGTAAATAAGCAAAATTGCCACATTTGGAGTGAAGAGCAACCAGAAGCCGTTCAAGAACTGGCCATGCATCCCGAAAAATGCACTGTTTGGTGTGGTTTGTACGCTGGTGGAATCATTGGACCGTATTTTTTCAAAGATGCTGTTGGACGCAACGTTACGGTGAATGGCGATCGCTATCGTTCGATGCTAACAAACTTTTTGTTGCCAAAAATGGAAGAACTGAACTTGGTTGACATGTGGTTTCAACAAGATGGCGCTACATGCCACACAGCTCGCGATTCTATGGCCATTTTGAGGGAAAACTTCGGAGAACAATTAATCTCAAGAAATGGACCGGTAAGTTGGCAACCAAGATCATGCGATTTGACGCCTTTAGACTATTTTTTGTGGGGCTACGTCAAGTCTAAAGTCTACAGAAATAAGCCAGCAACTATTCCAGCTTTGGAAGACAACATTTCCGAAGAAATTCGGGCTATTCCGGCCGAAATGCTCGAAAAAGTTGCCCAAAATTGGACTTTCCGAATGGACCACCTAAGACGCAGCCGCGGTCAACATTTAAATGAAATTATCTTCAAAAAGTAAATGTCATGGACCAATCTAACGTTTCAAATAAAGAACCGATGAATTTTGCAAATTTTATGCGTTTTTTTAAAAAAAAAAGTTATCAAGCTCTTAAAAAATCACCCTTTATATTCTGTGTCAAAACTGAAGTATGTTAGAAAAATGGGCGTCATCCGCTGACTTACACGCCCACCTCCCATACAACCCCAAAATTGAAAACCCTATAAAGGGGTTATTATTAAAGGTACAAAACGGAAACTCGGTGTTCGTGTATTCTATGTCAAAACTGAGGTGTGTTAGAAAAATTGGCGTCATACACAAACTAACACGCCCACCTCCAATAGAACCCCACAATTGAAAACTTTATAAAAAGGCTTATATTTAAGCTGCAGGAAAACAATTTGATATGTATGTATTTTAGGCACATAAAAATAATAAAATCCCTCAAAATCTCATACAAAAAGCTCTCCAATTCAAAATTCTTTTACCCTTAAGAATCGGCCGTGGGGGTATTTTAACTTCGGCCAAGTCGAAGATATACCTTACTAGTTTTTATTGAACAACTTTTCGCCGCGACTGGGGATCTTTTTATATCATAATAAAAAG
This sequence comes from Tetanocera ferruginea, assembly GCA_958299015.1. Taxonomy (NCBI): domain Eukaryota; kingdom Metazoa; phylum Arthropoda; class Insecta; order Diptera; family Sciomyzidae; genus Tetanocera; species Tetanocera ferruginea. The sequence goes on from OY282640.1 coordinate 121,752,587, forward strand.
AAATATACAAGAACTATGTGTTGCTTTTCTTGTAGAAAAACGTTCAAAATGTATAATAATCCGCATGTGTTACATAAGACAATTTTTTTGAGTATAAGCAATTTTTTTTTTATATAAAAAGTTCTTTGAAGTGCATCTTATTAACCAAAAAATCATCAAAAAATGTCAGAATATTAAAACCAACCATCATGATAAACCTCTCTGGGTATTTGCAATGCCCTTTTTTGCAAAAGATTTCGACAAAATAGCAGTAAAGAACGTAATATACTTACTTACTTAGATGGCGCTTACAACCGTTGGTCGGTTTTGGCCTGGTCTAAGAATTTTCGCCAGCCTCTTTTGTCGTGCGCTTGCTGGCGCCAGTTGGAAACTCCAAGCGTTGTCAGGTTATCCAATGCCTGATCTTTCCAACGGAGATGCGGTCTTCCTCGTCTGCGTTGGCCACCGCTGGGTACCGAATCCAATATCTTTTTCGCTGGAGCTTCGTCGTTCATTCTCTCGACATGACCTAGCCAGCGAAGCCGCTCAATTTTAATACGCTTGACTATATCGATGTCGGCATATAGCTCATACAGCTCATGGTTCCATCGTATTCGGTACTCGCCATTGACGCAGATTGGACCATAGATCTTGCGAAGGATTTTTCTCTCGAACGCTCCCAAAGTCCTTTCATCAGAGCTGCTCAACGTCCAGGTTTGTGATGCGTATAGTAGGACGGGCATGATTATTGACTTATAGAGCGTCAGTTTTGTTCGTCGAGAGAGAGCTCTGCTTCTCAATTGCCTACTGAGCCCAAAGTAACACCTGTTGGCAAGAGTTATCCTTCGTTTAATCTCAATACTGATATCGTTGGAGGAGTTTATACTGGATCCCAGGTAAACAAAGTCCTTCACTACCTCAAAGGAGGTGTTGTCAACAGTGACGTGGTTTCCAAGACGCTGGGACTGTTTGTTTGTTGACACAAGATACTTCGTTTTATCTGCGTTCACTGCAAGACCCATTCGACTCGACTCTTTTTCTAGCCTGGAGAATGCTGCACTGACTTCGCGCGTATTTTGACCAATGACGTCAATATCATCAGCATACGCCAGCAGCATAACACTCTTATAGAAAATTGTGCCGCTGCGTCTCAGGTCAGCAGCTCGGATGATCTTCTCCATGACTATATTAAAAAAGTCGCACGATAAGGAATCACCTTGTCTGAAACCTCGCTTGGTATCGAAAGGAAGGGAGAGGTCCTTCCCGATTTTCACTGCACTGCTGGTGTTGTTCAGTGTCATCCTGCAAAGACGTATTAGCTTCGCAGGAATACCAAATTCAGACATGATGGCATATAGGTGACTCCTTATTGGACTGTCGAAGGCGGCTTTGAAATCGACAAAAAGATGGTGTGTATCGATTTGTTTTTCGAGGGTCTTTTCCAAGATTTGTCGGAGCGTGAAGATCTGGTCGATGGTGGACTTTCCAGGTCTGAAGCCACACTGATAAGGTCCAATCAGTTGGTTAACGATGGGCTTCAGTCTTTCACACAATACGCTCGACAGGACCTTATATGCGATATTAAGAAGGCTAATCCCACGGTAGTTGGAGCAAATGGTGGGATCGCCTTTTTTGTGGATTGGGCAGAGCACACTGAGGTTCCAATCATCTGGAATGCATTCTTCCGACCATATTCTGCATAATGTCTGTGAATGCATTTAAACAGAGCTTCGCCACCGGTCTTAAACAGCTCAGCCGGTAGACCATCGGCTCCTGCGGCTTTGTTGTTTTTAAGCCGAGCTATAGCTGTTAAGACCTCATTATAGTCGGGCAGCGGAACTTCAACGCTGTCATCCATAATTGGGGTTTCCGGGATATCATCTCCACTGGCGGGATTGTTGACAGCGTCGCCATTTAAAAGTCTAGAGAAGTGCTCCCTCCATAACATCAGTGTACTCTGGATATCTGTCACTAGATTCCCATTTTCGTCCTTGCAGGAAGAGGCTCCGGTCTTAAAACCATCGGCCAGGCGTCTTATTTTTTCGAAAAATTTTCGAGTCTCATTCCTGTCGCCATGCATCTCAATTTTCTCGCACTCACGCATTTCCGCCTCTCGTTTTTTTCGCCTGAAAATGCGTCTCTCTTCCCTCCTCTTCTCTCGGTATCGCTCCTTAACAGCACGCGTCACAACCGACTGCAGGGTGGCTTTGTAGGCGGCGTCCTTCTCTGCAGTGGCGTCGCGACACTCCTGGTCGTGCCACTGGTTTCGGCGAGGGCGGTGGTAGCCTATCACCTCTTCGGCAGCCGTACGCATAGAGTGGGATATGTGCGTCCACTGTCCGCATATATCGTCGATCGGAGGAGTGCTTTCTTGAAGCAGGAGTGAGAGTCGAGTAGCGAAGGCTTCGGCCGTCCGTTTTGACTGCAGCTTGTCGACGTCTAGCTTTCTTTGTGTAGGATTGCGAGCATTCTTAGCTGCGCACAGACGTGTGCGGATCTTGGCTGCGACAAGATAATGATCCGAGTCTATGTTAGCACCACGGATCGTGCGTACGTCTAGTACACTGGAAGAGTGCCTTCCGTCAATCAAAACGTGATCAATTTGGTTGCATGTTTTTTGATCAGGGGACAACCAGGTGGCCTTATGAATATTGAGATGCTTGAATCTAGTGCTACTAACGACCATGTTTCGTGCTGCGGCGAAGTCAATCAACCTCATTCCGTTATCGGATGTGTTGTCGTGGAGGCTGAACTTTCCGACTGTAGGACCAAATATGTTTTCCTTACCCACCTTGGCGTTGAAGTCACCAAGCACGATTTTTATGTCATGACGGGGGCAGCGCTCGTTTGCGTCTTCAAGGCGCTCGTAAAAACTTTCTTTGGTCTCGTCATCTTTTTCTTCTGTCGGAGCGTGCGCACATATTAGGCTTATGTTAAAAAATTTTGCCTTGAAGCGGATTATGGCAAGTCGTTCGTTCACAGGAGTGAATCGCAGGACATGATGCCGTATTCTCTTGCCAACTACAAATCCGCATCCAAACTCGTGCTTCTCCGCATGGCCGCTACAGTAGATATCACAGGATGCTTGCCGTAAGCAACCCTGTCCCTTCCATCGCATTTCTTGGATTGCAGTGATATCAGCATTATATCTTTCCAAGATATCAATCAGTTGGATAGAGGCACCATCCCAATTTAGGGTTCGGACATTCCAGGTGCATATCCGTAAATCATTATCAGTTTTTCGTTTGCGGTAGTCGTCATCAGATTTGGGGATCATTCTTTTATTCATTCTTAAACTTTTCATTGAAATATTTTTATTACATGGTGGGCTTCAAACCCAACACACAACCTTTGCTTGATGACCAAAGGAAGCCCGCCGCTCAGATTCGCCGCCAAAGTATATCGGTATGATAGTTTTTTGACGTTTCCAGGAGACACCACGCGGAGGTTTGAGTCGACTTGAGACGATTTCGACATGGATAATGCTGGCCTCGCCAAGTTGAGGCAGTCAGACACGTTGCCATGTGAAGATCGCCCCCTTATCTCCCTAAGGAACGTAAACGTAATATAAAGAACGTAATATGTGCCATATAATATGTCAAAGCAAAGAAATAAAACTTGATGGTAAATTTCAAGATTTGTTTCAGTTTTAAGTCAAAAAACATCTGTTAAAAAAAATTTAAATCCTGCTATCAAAAATTTTAAAACACAATTCACCAACAAATTGGAATCTAGTAAAAGAAAATTGGAAAGATTTTATATACGTGAAATTACTTGGATAAACAGCGACTGCTTATTTGATAAACCTTAAAGAATTTTAAGTGTTGGTATTTATTATATAACTTCTTTTCGTTATAATTATTTATTACATTACTTGTTTCAATTTGAAATTTAAGATTTTTATTGAAACGTAAAATGAATTACCTTTTTTGTAAACTAAACTGACTGTAATCCTATCTACTGAAATTTAAATTATTTTAATATATTGTAACTTAAATTCACTTATTTTTGTAACAAATCTGATCAAAATCAACAATATTTAAGCCAATTCATATTTCAATTTCACATTGAAGTAAAATTTTTAAACGTTTCTGTTCATTATATCTAGATGTTATGCTGGTCGATAGTTGGCTAAAGCAAAGCTATAAGCAACTGGCTAATCGTTTAAAATTTGTATGGATTATATAATCAAAATCAATTGCTTTAAGTTATTATTTTAAATTTTTGTTTAATAGTCTAAATCATGGCCACGAATAGGTTAAGTGAAATTCATTAATTGGTTAAATCTTTTTTTATTTTGCACAGTTAAATGTAATAAATTAAGTTTTGCCTGAGACTCTACATCAAAAAATTTGGTCACAAATGGGTTAAACCATGGTCCTCAAAGGGTTAAGTTGTCAAAAATTGCAGCAAAAGTAGGGGAGCTCGGGGTATTCTTGAACACACTTTTATTTTGGCCAAAAACTGACCAAAAACATAATTTTTTCTGAAAACTTCCAAAGTCAAAGTTTTAGTACGATACATAACCTTTCTTTTAAGTTTTGAAAGTTTGATATTTTTTTTCAAATTTTACACTTTATCTCAGTTTTTGCAAAAAGTGTGAGTTTGAGATTTTGAAAAATCTCGGGGTATTGTTGGACAGCTAAAACAATCGATTAAAAAATGAAAATTATTGATTCAAAACGTTTAGTTATAAATGAAAACGAATGAAAATTTATTTTTTTTAAGAATATTCAAAATTTAAACTAATCCGAATCGCAGTGAACACAAGTGAAAGTATTTGGGCTTGGTCCAGCGCATCTCAAGTGAACACCTCGAGCACAAACGATGCAATGGGCCGTATTTTGCTGAGTCGCCTTCTTCGGCATGTTTTTCATGCAAATTATGCAGAAATCGATGTCAGTTTCCGGTTTCTTTGGCGTAGTGTTCGATATCGGACGGTCTTTTTGTTTCTTCGCTGGTGGTGAATCGTCTTTTTTCGACAATCTTTTTTGCTTCTGTTCAGCCTTATTTCGTAAGGCAGCTACAACTTCTGGCGATGTCAAAACGGCTGATTTCATTGGCTTACGGCCACGGTTTGACTTCTTGGCAGGCGTACCAAATTTCAGCGGTCCAACCGATTTCAATGTGTCGTGAAGACTTTCGGTCGAACCAAAAAAGATTGACGAAGCCGCGCCGCTTGTCGAAGGCTCGGATGTTGACACTTCTTCAATTGCAGCTTTCGAAATCGCGTCTCCAGACACAATAATGCGACGTTGATTGTCGGGATCTTGTTCCTCAACGTCGCATTCATTTTCACCACTCAATTGCGAAGCGATGAAGTCGATTTCCGTAAAGGCTTGTGGATCGAATGGGAAGATGCCTGTCGTCTTAAATCCCGCCTTGATGTTCTTTGGCGTCGGGGCAGCATCTAGGCATTGGTCGACGATCAGTGGCACATGATGTAAACCAAAAGCCACACCGACGTTTGATTTCTTCCAAGCATCATGTTTTATGGTGAACATGGTTTTGAAAAGGCCAAAGACAGATACATCAAGAGGCTGCATACGGTGTGTGCAGTGTGGAGGAAATGACAACATTGTAATGCCGTTCTGCAATGCCAATTCAATGGACTCAATCGACAAATGCGATGTGTGATTATCGAGGAGCAAAAGTGTTGGTGAATCCACACTTGCGCCGGTGTGCTTGATGAAATGTTGCATGTACTTTGGGAATTCAGTGGATGTCATCCACCCAGAGCCGTTAGCAATACCAACTGCACCATGTGTTGCATGTGTCATGTACACTTCTTTCATGTTGTTTCGTGGAAAGAGATAAAACGGCGGAATTGATTGTCCCGTTGCGCTGACGGACAATGCCAAAGACAAGTTCATGCCTCTCTCGGCCGATGTCGATGAGCCGACCCGTTTCATTCCTTTCGGTGCAATAGTTTTGACCACTTTTGTTGGCACAGTAGGGCATCCACATTCATCCATATTCCATATACGATGTGGTTCGAACGGTGTGGTACTGAGCACAGACGATAGATTGCTGAAGAAGGCATCGACATTCTCTTTGTTGAAGGACTTCGTACGGTTCTGGCTCACTTGCTCCGGCGTTCGCAATGACAAATTACGATGACGATTCATGAAGGCCAATTGCCAATCTGTACTTGCCTCTCCGTTGACATCCCACGAGTCCGGAAACGAAATGCCGATCTTTTTAGCATATTCGTGTGCAAGTTTCCGCAGCTCTTTCAAACTCAATCCATAGTTAATGTAGCTGGCTTTGAGAATGTATTTCATTAGCGCATCTTCTTGCTCGGCATTGAAAATCTGAAATAAAAATTAATTTATTTCTGATTCAATGAAAAAAATGAATGAAATCAACACAACTCACAGTATGACCGGGCGTTGAATGTGCTTTCAGCAAATTCTTCATCACATCAACATTAGCAGTAGAAACGTCAATGTTTGCCTTATCGAAATTGGCAATATGCCATGCCAAAGTGCTTTTCGGAATATTGTGTGCCGTTGCAGTTTGCCGAATAGAGTTCTTGTGGATTTTCACCTTCTTAATAGCCTCCAAAAAACTATCAACATCAATTGATTTCTCATTTTTGGCACGATATCGCGGCATTCTGAATAAAAAAAATATTGTCGGGCCAAAAAACTATTAAAAATTACCGAAAAAACAATGTTATGTTGAAATTATGCACGCAAAATAAGTTATACACGTCTAACACACGAAGTTATAGCATCAAATGTCAAAAACTGACTGTCCAATAATTCCCCGAGAGAAGTGTCCAATGATTCCCCGAACGCTTACTTTCACAAAATCGCGGCATATCATTAACACAATGCAAAAATTCACCGAATTTTTTTTTTCTTTTTCTCAAGTTTAAGGTCCAAAGAACGTATAAAAAAATATTTACCTGACTTGATTCGTTGAAATGTGTTCTCAAGATTAACAAAATACTGAGCAAAGATTTTTTTTTTAATACGAAAATTTGGGCTCCTTTTTGCAGAGAGGTAAACAGTGCGTGTAAACAGATTGACTGCACAGTAGAAAATGAGCTTGGTATGAGACGAAACAATGACAGTTGAATGCAACTGTCAAGCCTAACAAAAGTAAAAAATATCGCGCTGTCCAATAATACCCCGTGTCCAAGAATACCCCGATGTATTAACCGAGTTTGATGGAAAGAAAAGTATTTCAGAATTTTGAGCATCCACTTACATATATGGGGCGGCTCCTGTGTGCGTCGGAAAAAACTTTTGACTGTACCGAAATGTTGGAATTTGTGTTGCCTCTTAGAATAAATAATGATTATTAATATTTAAGCGTTAAGCATACAAATTAAAAATAATTACTATAAAATAAATTTTATTTTTTTGCTCAGGAATACAAATTATTTTAGATTTTTATTCTTTTTGGTCAGAAATAAAAATTATTTTTGATTTTTATTTAGTTTGCTCAGAAATAAAAATTATTTTTTAATTTTATTTTTTGTTTGCTCAGAAATAAAAATTATTTTTAAAATAAATATTTTTTTGTCTTTAAAATAAAAATCAAAAGTGATTTTTTTTGTTTGAGCAAAAAAAATAAAAATCAAATATGATTTTTTTGTTTGAGTTAAAAAGATAAAAATCAAAATGATTTTTTTGTTTGAGTAAAAAAAAAAATAAAAATCAAAAATGATTTTTTTGTTTGAGCAAAAAAAAAATTAAAATCAAATATGATTTTTTTGTTTGAGCAAAAAAAAAATAAAAATCAAAAATGATTTTTTACTTGAGTACAAAAATAAAACTTAAAAATAATTTTTATTTTTGATTTAAAAAATAAAAATCATAAAATAATCATTATTTCTTGGTTTTTTTGATATTGCTCATAATTGCTCATAGTTCTTATCGTACTATAAATATAAATAAATTAAATTAAAATTAAATTAAATTAAATTATTACGGTCCCTGATATTCCCATAATATTTTGTGAAAATAATCTCAAGTAAAATAAATATTTTAACTATTTCGCTATAACACCAACACCCGACTATAAGCCGACTATTTATGCAGCAAAATAATTGTCAGAGTTCAATTTTGTATACACAGTTCAACATAATTAACCTTTTAAAATGATAAAAATATGACTTTTACAACTGCATAAATTCTTTAAATATCGAAAACCCAACGAAAGAAATTGTTTTTTCAATTTAGCTTAGGTCGCGTGTAAAGTAACTTTTACTAAAGGTCAATGATAAGTTTACACTGCTAACGGCTGTTCAAAATTTGCATTGATTTTTGAAGTGAAACTTTTTTAGCCGCGTATACAACATACGGCGAACGAATTGGGTAGTTACACCGATGAAACGAATGAAACTGAGGCGAATTAAGGTGAATTAGGTCAGTTTAGGTGAATTTAGGTGAATTTTATTGAAATTAAGTATTCGAAACACCCTATAAATTCAAAGAAAAAAAATTATCAAACAATGGTTTGAGTCCGAGCTAACAGCTGAATTAATCAACAAGGTTTTATATCGTACTTTTTGAAGGTGGAATTTTCAACTAGATACGTTGAATTTGAATACGCTTAAATTTCCAACCGTGACAACTTACGCTGGAATTTTCAATCTGTATGATTCAATTGCTGGAAACGGATGCAATAAGATTATCTGAGGTCACAGACGGGTCAATGATTCATGGATTCCATGGATCATTTGGACAAATATGGATGATTGTATGGACAATCGGATGCAATGGGATTATCTGAAGTCAAAAGCGGATCGTCATTCGCTGGTGGTCATTGAAACTTTAATGGATTCCATTTTTAAGTAAATTTTTTTACAAGACGAACTCAATTTATAGCATACTACTAAAGGCCGCTACAACTAGGTGAAACTATCACAGGGCAACTCTACCGAACTCGATTGATCCGTTTGAACCGAGCATAGAAACAAAAACGTCCAGAGTGCGATCAAAGGCACAATACGGTAATTTTGCAACATGACAACGCTCGGTCACATGTTACGCAACCGGTCAAAACACGCTTGAAACGCCTAAATGAAAGTCTACCTACTATTTGCTTTCTTTAATGACGCATGAAATTGAGGATAAGCACTTTCGCTCTTTTAAAATAAACTTAATCTTCTAATGGCTTTATATGAAGTGAGACTTTTTTATTAAGATTGAAACTCTACAAACTCTACTTTTTGGGTTAAATTTTCACTTATACCGTGCGTGGCGGCCACACACATATTTTTTTAAAATATAGCTCTCAGTTAATTTATTTTACTCATTAATTTCAAGCAGCCTCTTACGATTACGATTAAATCAATTAAATGTTGCGCATACGACGTGGTGAACTTATATTTGAATGCACGTTTAGATTTATCGTGTCATATTTAATGCCATTTTTTAATGCAATCAAATCCAGTTTGATTTTAAATATTTTTATTAAAAAAGTTTTGCTTTTGTTAATAATCTTTAAAATACTGCTAGTTCTACTATTGTTCGAAATACAGTAGTTTTTATCTGCATTTAACATTCAGGTGCTTTTGGAATTGTGATTTAATGCAGCAACAAAAAAATATGAATTAAAAATACGTATTTATGTTGTTTTTGTTGTTGTTGTTGTTGCATATTTGTTATTTTTACCTTTTGTTGTTGTTGTCGAAGCATATCAACGCATCACATGGCTTTAACGTTGCGCTGCATTTTTTGATGCTTACATATTTGTTATGCAAGCCGCGGCGGCAACAGAACGTGCAACGTATTTTTCGATGTTTTAAATTTCAACAGCACAGCCAACAATAACAACAACAACAACATTAACATCAACAACGACATCAACAGCAGCAGTAGCAACAACAACAACGACAAATCGTAGTGACCGGAACTTTATGATATAATGACCATGATGACTACTATTTTTCGTTTATTCGTCCTTTCGTGAGCCTGCAGGCATGTTTTCGTTGACATTCTCCGTGGTTTTCAGGTTTTCCGCTTGTCGTTGTTGCTGTTATTGTCAGTGACCCTGCACTGATTCGCTTCCAGCTATTCGTCCAGCTCTATGCAAATCGCTGAATGCTGAAATAATTCGTTTACTTTACATAGTCAAGCGTCTAAAAGGCATGTGTAGTGGTGGTTCGTTCACATGTCCCCACACAACCAACACGAAGGTGAATCAACAACAACAACAACAACAACGACTTTGTTTCTCGGAAGGATTAACATTGCTTAGAGAGATAAAGTCGATCCAATGCGTACGTCATTGCAATGCATGTTACTGCAGATGAGTCTTAGTTGGATTTGCATTCGTATCAACCTCGAAATAAACGGATTACTCTCGTTCGTATGTCGTATTTTTGAGGGATCAAGCGATATATTTTCGCCACATTGTTCGTTGGGTTGACAGAATGTCAGTTTTTGGGCCAGCATTTGGCGTTGTATGACGTTATGTTCTGTTATTGCGGCTTACATGAAATTGACAGGAAGTGTGTGTATTTTTTTTCAATTTTTTATTGAAGTGGTCAAGGTAGAATTTGACCAACCGCTGTTCATGCATAAATTGTTGTTACTCATCCGCCCAGAAGTATGCACTTCAAACTGTGTAATGTATATATTTAGAGAAAACTCATCAGTTTAAGGCGCAACTTTTGGATTGTTACTTATAATAAAAGCAAACATCTAGAAATATGGACATAAAAAAAATTAACAATTTAAAGAGTTTAATTTTGAAACCTGTTTGGCACGAAAGCTTGCATTGTCCCTATAGAAGAAGCAAAGTCAATGGATTTTAAGTCAACAGGCAAGTGACAGCCCAAATTTTATCTTGTTCTGATTAGTTTCGATATAATTTGTTACGGAACAGGTCATCAACGCCTGCAAAGGACATTTATGTAACTCAGCACGGGACGAATTTTATATGAAGCAAGCGCAGATAAATCTTTAAGAACTCAAAGCTAAAGGGTGATACTTTGATTTTTTCAGTGCACATTTTTTGATACCTCACGCGTGAATTGTAACATGTTACAAAGCCAAAAATGAAATAATCTTTAAAAAGCAAATGGCAGACATCGATGTATCGCTCCCAATAAATATTTCATTCACAGTTGCAAACTTTTTCTTTTTTTTTTCAATTTTCAAAAACCAAAATTTTATAAAATCACTCTTTATATAGATGAGCTACTTATACGAAAGCTTAATGTGGCTATCAGCTACTCTCATGGAGACAAAACTTTGGTGATCTGAGTTTTTTAAATAAAACAGCAAAATAAAGCAGTAAAATATAACATGCGTCCCTTGACATCCTTTTCTTTAAATAAACAGACGCTCTTTATGTGCATCTGAGGTGATTGTTTTAAATAGATAACTTGAAATGGGATTCGGCAATAAGAAAATTTTATTGTTTGCCTTGAGCTGGACTTGTAGTATTTGAGTTAAATTTCAGTTTTATGCATACTCTTTGCGTATACTTTGCATGGCTACATAAATGAGAAGAACTCTTTTCGACTGCTACACGAAAAGAAAACAAAAAAAAAAAACACACACAAAGTAGTGAACACAAAGCACCACTTATAAAACTAGCACCGTTTAAGCCCTCGAATGACATAAAAGCCACTTGCGACAAAAACAGCAAAATCAACAGTAGCAAAAATAAATGTTTATATCTTCGGCACTAGATACTGCAAGCAGTACCGCATTAAATGCTCACTTGAATACGTATTTCCGTTTCCGTTCTGCCTTTGCATGTTTTCTTTCATATCTACATGATGCGAGTGTTTGAGTGAGAGTATTGTGTGTGTGTGTGTGTGTGTGTGTGTGTGTATGTATGTTTGCGCCGGAATCGCTCTGCTGAAGCGCAAAAGTTGCTACACATGAAATTTTCATGAAATTTTATTTATGCAAGTGTTGAAAGCAGTCACAGCTTCCGCAACCAGCTGCACAGTCTTGGTTCCTAGGAATATGGAACCATTTTTTGCACTTGCTTTGTTTTCTTTCCTCGGAACTCATGTGGAAAACATTTCCATTTCAATTCGAGTGTGTTTTTTTTTTCTCTATCTCATTGTTGCCTTCACCTTCTCTTGTTTTCAGTGCTTTCAGTTCTAATTCCTTTTTGCTACCACAAACATTGCTGCAACTTGACCAATTGTTGCTTGCAAATCGGGTGACATTTTTTGGGCGGCATGTGGTACAGCTTGTCGGACAACGACAATTGTCCAAAGTTTTGCTCTTTTCATTATGGTTCCATTACAATTACTTCGTTCGTCCATCCGTTGGTGCTTCGCTTTTATGTCTTTTGTCGCTTACTAGTTAGCATTTTTGCTGTCTCTTAAGCATTGTTCGAAATTTCTGCGTCCGATTTCAATTTTACTTGTTTTTATGCTACCAATACATGTGTAATTGTCGGCCCTTCCTTGATGGAGTCTATAAAGTAGGACTCTTAATTAAAATGGTTGTCTTTTTTGCAGGCACTGTTCGCAGTGATTCGCTCGATTTTGGGTTGGGCTTTTGTCATATGATAAACAATGGTTAATTAAAAGACATAAATTGGAATTCTCGCACATTTGAAGCAGCATGTGAGGCAGCAAAAGCTTATCCAAATAATTCCGTATCCATGTAACATCATATCATCATATGAATGAGAATAATCAGAAAAGTTCGCACGCTTCTTGTCTTATCTGAACCAATTTATCGTACAATAACATTTTTTTTCTTTGTCATTTTTTTTTTATAACAGAGATAAACAAAAAAATATGAATGCAACTCGCATAAATGTGTGACGCAGTGTTTTGATGGCAATTTATTTGTGTCAGCGGAGTAACTTGCTATCACAGTAACTGTTTTTGCATAGAAAATATGCAGAGATAATAAAGATTCTGAACGGCTCTTTAAATTAATGTTGAATGTTATACTAAAATTCATAAAATTTCAAAAATCTCTGGTTCATCAAAATATGGGTCATAGCAGTTGTGTACAGCTAAGTTGTCTTAATAATAACGATGAGTAATGATGAGTTGTGTACAGTTATTTAACGTTTATAGACTTTTATTGAAACGTGGTCAAGGTAGTTAATTTAAAAAGTGATATTTTTCAAATAACAAATTTTTATAAAAACAATTTATAAAATTATTCAATAGAAAATGTTATGCATTCTTTTATCTGTGTTATCAAAGGATCAACCCTCTGATTAGTTTGGTTTGCGGCACATCTGAAAATTAGTTTTTAATTAGGCCTTTTTATTACGAAAGTTTTGAACCAAATAACTCCATTCAACTACACTTCCACCAAATCCATATTTCCTTCCTATCCATACTTGGAGAAGAGCTGACGAGTCATTGAGAATATTTCTGGAGGCTTGTTCTTCCTTCAGTGAATCCGTTGAGGGATTCATTTTATAGAGATGTTTCTTAAGTAAAGTAAAGTAAAGTCCAGGTAAAATTTCCCTACATTAATAAAGAACTTCGATTTCTTAGGTGATAGTTCTGGGATTATTAGTATAGTATAAGTCCATCCTAAAGAGTTCTTCCAAGAATCTTGTTTTGAATTAGAATGAGGTTGTTTTTTGGTTACTTGAAATGATTCTAAACAACAAAACAAAACGTTTCCTTCTCCTTTTTTGCTAGAGAGTCCGTTTTCTCATTTCTGTCAAAGTCACAGTGGACAAGAATCCACTGTAGGCTAATTTTGTTATTCTGTGCAGCTAGGTCGTTGAGAACGGTGACAATATCTTACACTATCTGGGATTCAATAATAGATGATTTCAAAGCTTAAAGGGCAGATTGACTATAAGAAAGGACAAAAATCGTTTTGCCTCTGATTACCTCTTACTACGGCGAAACAGGGTCAATTGATCTAAAGTTACCGGTCCTGTGACAGTTCTTATTAAACCTATCACAGGACAGGTTCGATATAAATCAGAACGGGACCAATAGTTTTAAAATGTGTTTTGTTATATTGATCTTATCGTTACCAATAGCTCAGACTGTCACGCGGTAGACGTAGGTTCGTACCCTGGCTGTGTTAGAATCAACAATTTTAATTAAATGATTTAAATTCTAGTTCCGTTTTATTAACTGCTTAATCAAAAATAACCTTCAAAATAAGTTTGGTTATTTAAAAAAAAATATTTAAAAAAAAATATTTTTGTGGTCTTGCCGTGGATTGAACCCAGGTCAGTCGAGTACTAAACGTGAACGCGAGCAAGCTCGGCTAAACATTCAGCCCTACCATATGAGACGTTGACCAATTCGTCGTCGACTCGTTTCCGTTGTCACTTGTTATCTACGTCGTCTTCACCTCAATGCTAAATCGGTACTCGCAACGTCGTCTTATCGAGTGACAAAATAAGACGACTTTTTATCGATAATTTTATGCCAGCTTCAAATTTTTCTTCTTTTTTCTCAATCTGAACTGTCAAATTATATGAAAAATTTAATTATATGAATTTATTTCTTAAAATATTTGTCGACTAAGTGAACGACTAAAAATAAGGCATGTCGACACGACATATTTTTCAAAACGACTAAAGGAGTACCGTATACTCGTCGACAGCCTTCAACATTTATCGAAACGACTTCAGTGGTACCACTTTTAAGATGACGACATAAGACGACGACGATAACTGCCGACGACGACTCATATGGTAGGGCTGATTAATTTCCAAAAAAATGTATTCCATTTCATTAACAACGTGCGTATAAGTGTACCGTGTTCTTTAAATAGACCAGCTACTGATTAAATACAAAAGTTGTCTATGAGGTGTCAATTGACACCTGCCGATATATTTTTGAACCGGTTCTAAGATTGGTCCAAAGGTATCTAAATGACAACGCCATGTAAAAGGGACCGGTTGGTTTCATATATTGGAGACAGCATTGGGACCAGTCACTATCACTTTGGAACCTATCACGTGATAGGTTCTGAACCGCTTCTTTTCTCCGCAGGGAATATTCAGACTGTTCAGTCTAGTACATCTGTTAAAGGCAATTTTCGCTTGGAAGATTGAGGTATACTGACCGATACTTTGGAGAAGCGGCTGCATAGATTCCAGTTCCAGCGCATTCCTTCATTTAAAAACCGTCCGTATACCACATAAGGACGTTTTCAGATGGAGTAAGTTTGTCGTTTTCCAAGTCAAATCTAGCGGAATAACTTTCTACGATGAAGTTTTTGTTAAAGCATCTTTTGGGAAGCATATCATCTAAAGGCATGTATAATTCCCTTTCTCCCTTAAGGGCTATGATTAAGTAAAGTCCCTTTAAGGCAGGTTAGGTGGCAATGTTACCCATATGAAAAAGTCTGAGCAGGCCGAGCTTCGCCTTTATCGGGTTGTTTTTCCAAAAAAATGTATTCCATTTCATTAACAACGTGCGTATAAGTGTACCGTGTTCTTTAAATAGACCAGCTACTGATTAAATACAAAAGTTGTCTATGAGGTGTCAATTGACACCTGCCGATATATTTTTGAACCGGTTCTAAGATTGGTCCAAAGGTATCTAAATGACAACGCCATGTAAAAGGGACCGGTTGGTTTCATATATTGGAGACAGCATTGGGACCAGTCACTATCACTTTGGAACCTATCACGTGATAGGTTCTGAACCGCTTCTTTTCTCCCCAGGGAATATTCAGACTGTTCAGTCTAGTACATCTGTTAAAGGCAATTTTCGCTTGGAAGATTGAGGTATACTGACCGATACTTTGGAGAAGCGGCTGCATAGATTCCAGTTCCAGCGCATTCCTTCATTTAAAAACCGTCCGTATACCACATAAGGACGTTTTCAGATGGAGTAAGTTTGTCGTTTTCCAAGTCAAATCTAGCGGAATAACTTTCTACGATGAAGTTTTTGTTAAAGCATCTTTTGGGAAGCATATCATCTAAAGGCATGTATAATTCCCTTTCTCCCTTAAGGGCTATGATTAAGTAAAGTCCCTTTAAGGCAGGTTAGGTGGCAATGTTACCCATATGAAAAAGTCTGAGCAGGCCGAGCTTCGCCTTTATCGGGTTGTTTTTCCAAAAAAATGTATTCCATTTCATTAACAACGTGCGTATAAGTGTACCGTGTTCTTTAAATAGACCAGCTACTGATTAAATACAAAAGTTGTCTATGAGGTGTCAATTGACACCTGCCGATATATTTTTGAACCGGTTCTAAGATTGGTCCAAAGGTATCTAAATGACAACGCCATGTAAAAGGGACCGGTTGGTTTCATATATTGGAGACAGCATTGGGACCAGTCACTATCACTTTGGAACCTATCACGTGATAGGTTCTGAACCGCTTCTTTTCTCCCCAGGGAATATTCAGACTGTTCAGTCTAGTACATCTGTTAAAGGCAATTTTCGCTTGGAAGATTGAGGTATACTGACCGATACTTTGGAGAAGCGGCTGCATAGATTCCAGTTCCAGCGCATTCCTTCATTTAAAAACCGTCCGTATACCACATAAGGACGTTTTCAGATGGAGTAAGTTTGTCGTTTTCCAAGTCAAATCTAGCGGAATAACTTTCTACGATGAAGTTTTTGTTAAAGCATCTTTTGGGAAGCATATCATCTAAAGGCATGTATAATTCCCTTTCTCCCTTAAGGGCTATGATTAAGTAAAGTCCCTTTAAGGCAGGTTTGGTGGCAATGTTACCCATATGAAAAAGTCTGAGCAGGCCGAGCTTCGCCTTTATCGGGTTGTGCATGTGAATTGGTAAAAGCTCTTAGAATACATTGGGAGCTGCTGTTAGGGTGAACCTGATGCAGTCTGTCTTACATATCACTGCAGATCTTTGGACTCATTCTAATCCCTTGATGGTTGATCCATCTAGGGTTTTTGAC
Organism: Tetanocera ferruginea; assembly: GCA_958299015.1. Taxonomy (NCBI): domain Eukaryota; kingdom Metazoa; phylum Arthropoda; class Insecta; order Diptera; family Sciomyzidae; genus Tetanocera; species Tetanocera ferruginea. The sequence goes on from OY282640.1 coordinate 121,769,372, forward strand.
CACCACACTCATATGATAGTGTTGGTCGAACGATCAATGTATAGAGATTGTGCATCATCTAAGGGCTTATTCCCCAGTTTTTACCGCAAATTCTTCTACAGCTTCCAAAATAAGCTGTGGATCTAATAACACTACTCCAAGATACTTTGTTGAGTTGGAGAAAACAACTTTCTTCCCAAGGAGTTCCGGGCAAGAAGAATTTAGCTTGCGTTATTTTGTTAAAAACACACCAACTGATTTTGTTTTGGGTTTGCAGAGAAGCCTTCGTTTAAAAAAAGTCTCTGTACCGAGTTCAGTGCTGCTTGTAGAACATCACAGTACTTTCAAAGCTTCCTCATATAATGACTGTTACGTCAACAGCATACCAAACCACATCTACGCCAGTTTCTTTGAGTTCAACTAGGAAACTATCAACAACTAGGGACCAAAGTAATGTTTACAATACGCTTCTTTGGGGGCAGCCTGTGGTTATAATCGCTTTAAGGGAAGTATGATATTATCCAAGTAGGTCTGAATATCTCTATTACTAAGTGTCATTATAATCATGCTTATGACTCATGAGCCCTTATAGTGGAATCAAAGAAAGCGAAAATTCATACATATTTTCTTAATGTCGATAGATTTTTAAATTGTACTTACAAGGTTATTAAACGCTGACTAATTTGCACAATGTATTTCTTTGATGTTTTTGACAATTTTCTCCATACTTATCAGTTTAAAGGACATAAGGCTGATAGGTCTTTAAATTTTGTACTACTTTCCGAGCTTCTGCCGGCCATAGGAAGGTATTTTACCTGTCTTCCTATGGCTACTTCTCTTCAAGCTCCAGGTATAAAGCCTAGCCCAATTTGTAGCTGAAATGTTTTGATTTGGGTAAAAGATGTTTTGCACTTTATTGTAGAAGAGCTGAAAAAATGCCATTTCAACCAGCATATTTGAAAAGTTTTAAGGAGTTGAAAATACCTGTTGAAAAATTGCATATGAGCTTTGAGGTTATCCAATCTTTTCTACTAGGCAGATTTGTATGTTCGTAGTGGTTTGGATAGCGATCATTCTGAATAACGGAGATCGGGAAGTGAGTCTTAAGAAGGAGTTCTAAAGTCTCTTTCTTGTTTTTGTCCATCATTATGTCATTCTTATGTATTTGTCTTCATAAGGATTGCGGTTTGACGGTTGCTAAGATCTTCTAGAGGCGACAACTTAAAGAAATATCCATTGTTATAGTAGGTGAGAGCTCTGGAGGAGGAAAGTCTGCCATTATTGCGTTTGGGTCTATTGAACAGCTTTCTTACCCCTTTTCCATGTCAGAGGCCCGCATGCCATAGTAAGGCCAAAGTGACAAACTGAGGTAGCCAGGTATCAGTGAGGCTCCGTTCTAATACTTCAGGAATTAACCTCTGGCTACAAACCATCAAATAGGCACCGTACGCTTGACACCTTGGTTAAGGGGTTGGATAGCCTTTGGTTCATTGCCACACCGCAGTCTTCATGACAAGGGTTACCCTACTAGGAGCCGAGGTTCCCGTCATCATAGCTTGTTGTGTCATATCAACCTAAGTCCTTACACCACATCAAGGAAGGAATCCAGGTAGAAGTTGTTCGGTGGTAAACCTTCCATATTGCCAAATAGTAAATTTTTATACGCATGAATATTTAAAAACTGCCAAATGCCAGGGCTGCACTAACCAAAACCCGAATTGGATAACCTTTTATTATTAACCTAAAATTTTTAAAATTTAGAACTATTTTAAACTTGATTCTATCCGAAATCCAAAAATCAAATGCCATAACTGGTTTATACGTAGCAATATAAGCAAAAAAGCCGACCGAGGTTTTAAACCTTTTAGTTCGATTTTAATACCCGTTTCAATTCGCTGTATTGTCCTAACGCCGCTGGTCTCAAATCATTATGGATCAGTTCGTTAGGTCTTTAACATCCTCACGTCTGTTAGTTTGGACTCAAACCATTGTTGGATAAGTTTTTTCTCTCATTCATTTTTATCTGACTCTGGTTTTGCAATTGAATTTAAAGAGTTTAAAGAGTTTTAAAATGTGATTTAAACATATAAAATCTAGAGAAATGTATGAAATCTTTATTTGAGTCAATATAACGATCTATATAATTCAATGTTTAAAGATTATTTCATGTAAATGTTGAACACGGCTACGCCTTAAATGGTTCATACGCTGGGTCCAATTTTGGCATACTCTCTCCAACATATCGGCTGGTATCTCTCGAATAAATTCTTCAATAATGGCTTCCAATGACATGAGACATGAGCCTTAACATGGCCCCACAAAAAATAATCTAAGCGCGTTAAATCGCATGATCTAGGCGGCCAATTGACCGGTCCCGAACGTGAAATAAACTGTTCACAGAACTCGCCTCTCAATCGGGCCATTGTTTCACGTGCTGTGTGACATGTGGCACCGTCTTGTTGCAACCACATGTCAGGCAAGCTCTTCCATTTTGGGCAAAAGAATTTGTAATCATCGCACGGTAGCGCTCGCCATTCACAGTAACATTCCTGCCTTCGTTGTCTTTGAAAAATAACTGTCCATTGATGCCACCGGCCCATAATCCACACCAAACAGTGCATTTTTCGGGATGCATTGGCAGTTCTTGTAATGCTGCTGGCTGTTCTTCACACCACATACGACAATTCTGCTTGTTCACGTATCCATTTAACCAGAAATGACCTTCGTCGCTGAACACACATTTTCTGATAAAAAAGTGGATCTTCATCCAACTTTGCCAGCGCCCATTCACCAAAAGTTGACCATTGTGGTAGGTCGTGTGGCTTCAATTCTTGCACCAGCTGTATTTTAATAGGTCTTACACCCAAATCCATCCGCAAAATTTTCCACGTAGTGGAGTAACAGAGGCCCAATTGCTGCGAACGGCGCCGAATCGACAATTCACGGTCAGCAACAACACTGGCGGATACAGCTCCGATAGTTTCTTCTGTCCGCACTCTTTCTATACGTGATGGTGGTTTAATATCCAGTAATGCAAATTTGGTTTGACCCTCAGAAGGTCGCTCAAACTTACCATAAAATGGAAGAAGTGCACGATGCACTTTTTTTACAGGGCATCCATTTTGATAGTAAAATTCAATAATCTGGAAACGTTGTTCGTTTGAAAGTCGAATCATGGTGAAATTATAGACCAAACTGAACATGTTTAACAGTAACATATTACGCGATAACAGCTGTGCCGCCGAAAACAGTGTTGCCAAAAAGAAAGTTGCTTAAAAATCACCCTTTACATCAAGAAGCTACACCATTCGAACACCAACACTGATTGGACCTTATCAGTGTGGCTTTCGACCTGGCAAGTCCACCATTGACTAGAGTTTTACACAACGCCAAATTCAAGAAAAAACCCACGAAAATCATATTGACACCCGTAATCTCTTTTTTGATTATAAAGCTGCGTTCACATGCCCGATTCAGGCTTGTCTGTATGCAACAATGTTTGAGAAGAAAGTTGATAAAACTCTGCAGGATGACGTTGAGCAATACATGCAGCTCCGTCAAGGTAGGAAATTACCTTTTCGAAACCCTTAATACCGAACGAGGTATCAGACAAGGCAACCCGCTATCATGCGATCTCTTTAATTTCATCATGGATGGTTTCCTGGATTGAACGAGGGCAAAACAAAGTATTTGCTGTCTTCAAATAGGGAAGCGCGGCGTCCAGGCTCCCATGTTATAGCAGCCAAATATAACTTTGAAGTTGTCAAGGAGTTAACATACCTTGGCACCGCCGTAAACAGCAACAACAATGTCAGCCTGGAGATTAAACGAAGAATAACAATTGCTAATAGGTGCTACTACGGGCTAAGTTAGGAATTAGATTCCAGAGTCATTTCTCGATCGACAAAACTAACACTCTACAAGACGCTCTCATACCTGTGCTTCTCTATGGCACTGAGGCATGGGTGGTATTGCAAACAGATGCAGCCGCTTTTGGGGTATTCGAGAGGAAATTTTTTCGCAAAATCTTTGGTCCTGTTTTAGTTGGCGACGACTATTGCATTCGAATGACCAACGAACTGTACGAGCTCTACGACGACATTGACTTAGTTCAGTGTATAACAGTTCAGTGACTACGTTGGCTGGCTCATGTCTTTCGTATGGATAAAGAAGCTCCAGCAAAAAAAGGTGTTTGAGGCGAAACCGGTGGGTCGACCACGAAGAGGGAGACCATGCCTCCGATGGATTGACCAGGCCTAGGAAGCTCTAACCGCACTTGGGGAAAGAGATTGGAGACGGTGCGCGCGAAGCAGAGACGCCGGGCGAGAGCTGATGAAGTCGGTCATAACCACGGGTTGTCATGGGCACCTAATTAAGTTAAGTAAGCGAGACATTGAATTTTGTGTTGCCAAAGCCAAGGGTGGCCTCAAATAACGTTGATATTAATGCGTATTTAATGTCAGTTAAAAATATTATATTCTTTAAGAACACAGTTTTTGAAAAACCTACACAAACATGCATTTTCCTCCTTAACGTTCACACATTATTTAAATTAAAAAAAAACTCCAAAACAGATTTCTGATAGTCAAGATTTGCTTTGCTAATGCAGCTGTTTACCCAAAAATGTGAGTGTTCTCCCAAGTTATTATTCGCAAGCTACTATCATACTATCAAAAACATAACTCAAGCCAACAAAAGCCTTAGAATTTAAATTTCCGTTTCTGCTGGTTGATCTGGTTGGGAGCAATGTGCCTCCAACAAACTTTTTAGACTCTATTATTTAATAATTATTAGAATTAAGGAACCTGCAGGCAGCATCACTCTCTGCATATCTAACGGCATTTTGTTGACTTTGTTGCCACTAATAAAACCCAGATTTTAAGTTATGAATTTAGCGTGTTTTGCATATAAATAACATAATTAAAACGCTTTTCTTTGGCAGCTTAATTTCGTTATATCATTAACACGCACACACACAAACACACATACGTAAACACAATAGCAAATATGAAGGTATATTATTCATTAATGTGTGTGTGTGTGTCTGTTGGTGTATGATTGTGTTGGGTTAAAAACTATAAAGAACACGCATGTATTTATGTAATATCCCAGCGGTCCGAAATAGCAGCAGCTCATCAGGAATCACGATCGAAGCGCTCCATCACTGTTGCTTATCCAGCAGGAAAGAAGCACACTCTTCGAATATTTATTTTTCTTTGTATTTCTCTCGAAGCAAGCAAGCATAGAGACAAAGTTTTTAGCTTTTTGTTCTTTGGTGCATGCCTACTTGTTGTTCAGTTGCGATTCAGTTCCCTCAGCGTAACCATATGATAACGCACTTAGTTCTTCTTTTGTTTATAGAATTCAAAAGAAATACAGAAAAAAGTTGCATTATCATATGGCACGCTAAGCGTTAATAGTTTAACAAAAAAAACGAGTAAGCACGCAACTGTACTAGAGACAAAAAATATTTGGATTCATCAGTTGAATTTCACTCAAATTGCTGTCTCTTGCCCCTTATGCACAGCTAACATGCATTCCTTTACAGAGTGGTTGCTTCCCCTCCTCACTCCACCTCTCAATATAATTTTGTCAACTCTCTCTCTCTCCCTCTCTTTTTCGATATTAACTTCGAACTGCTTCCTTCCTAGGACATGGCAGTGTTAAAAGAAGCACGTTTAGCAAGGAGGAGGCAAGCACTTGCTGCTACCACAGCAGCGCTGCATGATGTCTACTGAAGCGCTCTTTTTCCCGCTGGGATATTCACCATTGGTGTTTGTATGCGTGTGTTCGTTTTTTTGTGCATGCGTTGTCATAAATTAATTTAAAATGTTTGCCTCCTTCTTCGAGCACAAAAACACAGACTCACACACAAACATAGACACAAATAAGTTTTTGGGCCCGCAGCGCTCAACTAATTAACATAAATAAGATTTTCCGCATAATAAAGTTTAAAGCAAAAGAGACGAGCTTAAGTTTACTTAATTTACTTATTTAATTGAATAACAGGATTATCATGTTTGTAGTCAACTGTGTAATAGTGGTAGTTAGCTTATCTGATAAATTTATGGTTTATAAATAGTTTTATAGATGTGGAAAATTATGGTAATTTGATAAGTGATGAAATAAAATTGGATTAAATGGAATCGATGGCAATGGTTTATATAACTTTTCTTCACTAAACCCTTAAGTTTGTTATTTATTAAGGTAAATCAATAGTTCATTTTATATCAAATATTCTCAGTTTTTCATTCCAAACATTTTGTTAAGTAGTGGTCACAACACTTACCAGACATCATACTATTAAGGAGAATTAACAGTTATGACTCTTTGTAGCGTAAAATGCAACACAATTCTCGTACGTGGAAGTTCTGACTACCACGAGAAAAATTAAAGAGCTCCTTCCAACGTGATGAACTATTCCAAAAATTGTTGAATTTAAATTGTGCTCAAGCCAATAAATCAGTTTAAAATTCTATATTAATATGTTTGGGTTTCATTAAATTGGAAAACCGCAAGACGTTCGCATAATTAACTTTTCAGGACTAGATCACTCCGTTTTTTTTTTTAAATTATACAATCTGGGTTCTTGCTCAAAACTGAGAAGAATAAGTTCAATTCGATTTTTGGAAATGAAGTTCGGAAAGTGCATCTCCACCAATATTTTCTTTACGACTTAATCTATCACTAAATAAACTTTGTTTGCAAATCCAAACAAAATAAATAATACAAAACCAAAAAATTGGGAATTTTTTTTCATGATATAAAATAACACAGATTTATTTGTTACCTTTAAGGATAAGGTTAGGACTGACATATTTTTTCTTTCAAAAATATCAAATCTGCAATTATAATATCAGTGAAAATTAAAATAGAATTGACATGAATAATAATCTTCTATAATATATAAAAGACAAGTAATATATAAAAGACAAGCGTCCTGCTCCGTGCCCTATATCGTAAAACACGTTTAGCCTGGACCAGAACCATTTGAAATGTTTGTACTTACTAAACCTTTTGCTCTATATCGTAAAACCTGTTCAGCCTGTACCAGAATCTGTTGTAAAATTATCTATTTGAAATCTTTGTACGTACTTGCTTTTTAGAACCTGTTCAGAATGGACCAGAACCTGTTATTAAATTATGTACTGGAAATCTTTGTACTTTAAGACTATCGTCAATTTCAATTTGATATATCAAACATCATGTCTTGCTATTACAGTGCTTCTTAATTAACAGTCTGCTTCTTAATATTCGGTCTGCATAAACTGAACAGCAATGATTACATTCAGTGACGTTGGTGTCAATTGGAATTGCTAGAATTAAATCACAATGTTCGGTCTTCTGATCCAAGTTTTAGCGATTGTAATTTGAGTAGCAGTTAGGAAATGGAGATGAAGATATCATAGAAATTCCAGATTATTTTGTTTGTAAAGGTTCGCTTATTAACCCTTTTAATGGCTTGCCTAGAATAATCGTGGACAATTTTTTTGAGCTTATATTCCCATCATTTAAGCAATAAAAAGATTAAAAAACATCCCTCTGATTTTTACATGAGCTGCTTTACTTTTGGCAGGCTGTCTAATATAATGGACAAAACCACGATAACGTTGTATTATAATATTTTAGTTCAACTAAAACAACCGGAGAAATGCGTTATTTATGCAAATGTTATTATAAAAAAAAAAAATTATGGTGATCGTGGCGTGCAGGTTAAGTGTGTGGCTTAGTATGCTCGGAGCCCGAGTTCGGTCCCCAGTCGCGGCGAAATGTTTTTTCAATAAAAAATTTTTCAGATCGGTCACCACCTCTCTGCAGACAATGGCAAACCTCAGAGAGTAAATAATGCCAGAGAGCTTCTTGAGAACAAGAACTTTAGCTTTTCGGAGTCGGCATAAAACGTGTAGGTTCAGTTCTCGGTTAATTATTATAAAAAAAAAATTATACTTTGCACACCAATCACAATACTCACTTTATTTGCAAAATTTATTAACACGCGATATAAAAAAATTGAAGGCTACTGTTGGGCATAAAATCGAAAATCTAACTAAGTTAAACGTTATATATCTCCCTAAAATTATTTTTGTCATGTTGGCACAACTTCACTTCATAGCACCAATCTATTTGATTTTAGAAAAAAACTTTGGAAAATTAAAAAAAAATTTTTTCCGAAGTGTCCAATATAATGGACAAGTCCATTAAAAGGGTTAAATAGATTTTTGGCGATACTTTGAGTCCGAATAACATCAACCGTTATTCCAAAATTGCTATCCTGTACCCAAAAAATTCCGATGTGAACGAAATCAACGAGCAAGTTCTAAATATTTTAGTTTTTGACACAGTGAGAGATTTGAGCACGGATTAAATTGAAGACAGTGATGATAACGATAAACAAAATTACCCTGTCGAGTTTTTGAATGAATTTTATCCTTCAGGAATGCCACTGCATAAGTTAAACCTCAAAATTGGAAGTATTACAATACTTCTTCGAAATTTCCATACCAAAAAAGATATCTGTAATGGAAGGTGGTTAGTTTTGAAAAACCTAAAAACTTAATTAATCATCGCACAAGTATTGACAGGTGCACTGGCGAACATTAAATAGTTTGCATACCTACAATTGATTTGGCCCCGACAAACACAGATTTGCCTTTCACTCTCCGAAGGCGACAATTTCCAGTTAAACTGACATTTTCAATGAACATAAATAAATTGCAAGGTTAAATATTGCAAAATGTAGGAGTTTTTCTAAAAGAACTGGTATTTAGTCATGGGCAGTTTTAGCGGGCTGATGATGTAAAACTAAGCATTATAGATGGCAAGGTACAAGGTTAATTGGTTAAAATTCTAAAGCATGGTTTTCACTATGTCAATTTCAATGGTCAGTTGTTGTCAGTCACATGAAAAATACCAACATGTTGTCATTTTTTTCTGTTTGGCAATGGCGAAAAATAGGAAAAACTGATCTTTTCACATGTTTATAGCAGAAATTGCAAAAAAAAATGTTATTTATGTGATTTTTTAAACTTTTAAATTTCATGTCAAACAAAAAATGACTAAGTGAAAACCAAGCATAAGAATTTTTTTACTAGAAATGTTGTATGTACGGAAGTTTTATAAAAATAATTTAATAAACATGTTTTCAAATAAAAACCTTTGTATATAAATCCAATAAATTTTTTGTCGTATTTTGTACTCTAAATGGTTATTTCCCGTCGTAGGACGGGCTTTTACACTAGTAAAAATAATAAACCATAACAAGGAAAGGTTGAGAAAATTTTAAGGAGGAAAGTAGACTTAGGAGCAAATTAATGTTTAAGAGCAATTTCAAGTAAACAGTTAAAATATTTTTATTCGCTAATTTGTCATGTGGCTTATCATGAACATTGCTATTTATAAAATTTTATGTACTTTTTGAGTTTCCAACCAACTAATAAATCATGTGTTGTGTCTAATGTTTAGGTTGTGTTCGCAAAATAACTATTTCTTTGACAGAAGATACTTAACGTTGGTTTCGATTTTTCATCTCCAATGCTTATGGCATAACTTAAGGCTAATTTCTGCACGAGAAGCATTAAGTGCTGGCATTTTCTTAAGTTTTTAATCTTAATTTATTAAGCACATTTGCTGTTAGAAATAAGCCGGAAACAACACCAATTTTTCCTTAACTTAAGAAGTAATGTTCTGAATATAAGATTTAGTTAAATTTTGAAAATCTTGGCTACCTTTGTTGTAACTTTGGACGTACCGCCCTCAAAATTTTTATTCGTACTCTGAACCTTCTAAAATATATGGTTATGGTTTTGATTATGGTTATGGTCAGGTTTTTGGGGAGGGTTTTATCAAATGTCGGACTTATATGTAAAAACAATTTTCAAAGGCTTCAATCACAGCAATAAGTTTTTACTCTTGGGAGTAATATTTTCAAATTGAAGTATAGTTAAGTTAATGAGCTAGGTGGGTTTTAAAGGGAGATAAGGGGGCGATCTTCACATGGCAACGTGTCTGACTGCCTCAACTTGGCAAGGCCAGCATTATCCATGTCGAAATCGTCTCAAGTCGACTCAAACCTCCGCGTGGTGTCTCCTGGAAACGTCAAAAAACTATCACCCGATATACTTTGGCGGCGAATCTGAGCGGCGGGCTTCCTTTGGCCATCAAGCAAAGGTTGTGCGTTGTGTTTGAAGCCCACCACGTAATAAAACTATTTCAATGAAAAGTTTAAGAATAAATGAAAGAATGATCCCCAAATCTGATGACGACTACCGCAAACGAAAAACTGATAATGATTTACGGATATGCACCTGGAATGTCCGGACCCTAAATTGGGATGGTGCCTCTATCCAACTGATTTTGATATCTTGGAAAGATATAATTCTGATATCACTGCAATACAAGAAATGCGATGGAAGGGACAGGGTTGCTTACGGCAAGCATCCTGTGATATCTACTACAGCGACCATGCGGAGAAGCACGAGTTTGGATGCGGATTTGTAGTTGGCAAGCGAATACGGCATCATGTCCTGCCGCATCATGTTCATTCACTACTGTGCACGAACGACTTGCCATTATCCGCTTCAAGGTAACATTTATTAACATAAGCCTAATATGTGCGCACGCTCCGACAGAAGAAAAAAATTACGAGACCAAAGAAAGTTTTTACGAGCGCCTTGAAGACGCATATGAGCGCTGCCTCCATCATGACATAAAAATCGTGCTTGGTGACTTCAACGCCAAGGTAGGTAAGGAAAACATATTTGGTCCAACAGTCGGAAAGTTCAGCCTCTATGACAACACATCCGATAATGGAATGAGGTTGATTGACTTCGCCGCAGCACGAAATATGGTCGTTAGTAGTACTAGATTCAAACATCTCAATATTCATAAGGCCACCTGGTTGTCCCTTGATAAAAAAACATGCAAACAAATTGATACAAGCTGTCTTTAAAATGGCGATGTGATGGCGATTATGATGTTCCAAATTTGAAAGTGTGTTTTTTCGAAAAAAATATTGAGTTTAAAATTCATAAAAAATCGAAAAAAATTTAAAAAAAGCAAATCAAGTTTAAAAAAATAAAAAAAACAAAATTCAAAACATGGTTTCGATATAAGCACGTTCAAAGTTTGTAAACAAAGAAAAACAAGGTGAAAATTAAAAATGCGGTCTCACTAATCCGGCTGTAACTTTTGAACCCTTAGGAATTTTTTCATGAAATTTCTTAGAATCTTAAGAATATTAACTAAAATACAAAATTATAAAAAGTCAATTTTAAAAAAACGGCCAATGTCATGTCCCCCCTTAAATAACAAACAAAATAACTACCTGAATACAATGACAATTTTTGAATTTTTTTAATTGGTTTCACAAATATAAAATAAACATAAAAACTTATTAATTATTTCAATATTTAAAATGTAAACGACATCGAATGGAGTTAACATTTGATATTCGGAGTATCCCAGGGGATTGATTGATTATGAATCTGATGGCAAAAACTTAAAAATGAATTTGATTCAAGCACTATTTCAAAAACAAATTCGTTTGATATGAACACAATTTTCTTTAATTTTTTTCACATATTTCCCTCAGTGTACATACCTCCATATGTTACCAATAAATGCTAACCGGCATAAATTTTAAAAAATAAAAAAAGTTTTTTAAATATAACATTCTTAATTTCGTTCTTTTGTACGGTTTAGTTAAAATAATGAATTGTTTTAATTTAAATGCTCATACATGAAAAGTGCCTTGCCTATTCGGGTAATCATGACCAAATTCACCTCAATATATAAATTATCCTGCCACGACCACTTGTCCATTCATAATCACATTTTATTCATTTTTGTTTTATTAAGTATTGATGACAAAATATTCAAATATTCTTATTTTATAGTAAAGTCAATGAGTGCAATTTTTTCAGTGCAATAAAAAAAAAAATCAAGTCTTTATTCTTCGTTAATGTATTCTCAGATCACTCCTTCCTTAACCGACCAACAGGCGATTCGGCTTAAAAATTCAGTGGCAGTTGCTGGAGAAAAGCAGTTATATTTAAATGCATTTTTTGGTTTTTTTTTTTTTAAAGGTTAAACACAGTAATAAAATGCATAATTAATATGCATTCAGAAAAAAATTAAAATGTCATTCATAACTATTTTTATGACACTTTTATGGTGGACTGATTGCGATTATTTGTTCCAGCGCTACAGTCTTTGCTGAAAAAATGGCAGTTCTTAGCTTTTTAGTGCCTGCGATAATTTTATGAGTTGCTGCAATTGTCCGACACTACCATATAAATCAGTCAGTTATAATTAGATTTAAGTCACACGAGTATAAAAATTCTAAAAGAAAAAAACAAAATATAGAAGAAAAATTAGTGCAACGATTTGCATTTTTTATTTCCGCATCCGCTTTGTGGCAGAATGTGCTGCAGAGATTAATGCTCAGTTGGCAAAAATTATGAATTTTACGCTAGGATGCCGACTAAGTGCTAGAAAGTTGAAAAAGAAGACAGCTAAATTGAAAATTAACGCAAGAACTGCTGTGCTCAAAGCTGTTTTTAAAGTTATTAAGATTTTTTTTTTAATAAAATTTACTGACTGATTTTGATTTTATTTTTTTTTTTTGGGTTGACAAATAAATTAAATAAAGTGCTTTTCGGATTAAAAATTTGTGGCGTTTGCATTTTTTATAGCTGTGTATCCTATCTTTGTGCATCCTGCGACTTTGCATTTGACTTCCTTAACTGCTGATTGCAGCCTGTACACCTGAGCATCTTCTTCTATTGCTGGTGTAGTCTTTATTGTTGCTGGTATGCAACATCCGTTGGTAGCGCTTCTATTGTCCAGTTCGTTAACTGTGTTCCTACACCATACATACATACATATAACCTAACAAGCACTCACACAGGTTAACACTCATAGTTTTGCAAATTAAGCACAAATGCTGCGGAAAAACATTGCAGGCAAATCTTAAAAACTCACTGCGTTGCTTTGTTTGCACTTTTGTTGTAAACAACGCCAAAGATTTCTACAAACAATGCAAATTTTTTGCATATACAATAAATTAACCGCTATTGTGTTTACATTGCGGGATTGTAGTAAGTGGGTTTGAGAGTTCTAAAACGGTTTAAATTTAGCAAAAAGATTTTAAACAAATTATATGAAAATCTGAATTCAGCAAAAAAATCACACAATTGATCACACGCATCAATTAAATTGAGTAACAACACATTTTTTAGTATAATTCTCCTATCGAATTACTCGAGAAGTTATGCGAAGTTTTTCGAATTTTTTAATGCTCTTGCAATGGAAATACCCAGTAGAAAATTGGTATAAAATTAAAAAATTAGTGCTTTGATGAAATGTTTTAACATTTTTGACAGTAGGAATTTCTCGAACTATAACATGCATCTTTTGACAGGGTGTGGAAATTTTTTACGGGAACACTTTTCGGACTAAAACCAGCAAAACTGATAAAAAATATAATCTTAAAAAATAATTCTATAGTAAAACGAAAGAGACAATTTTTATCGATACGTTTTGATACCTTGGAAAATAATTGTCTTAACATATTTATTTCCCGGATTTACTTTCTATATAAAATAACTGAATTTTGTGTATATGATTTAAATCAGGCAGATAAAATTCTTTTTAATTTTATTTTAAATAAAACATGAGTGACATTTAATTTTTGAAGTGAAACTTCTTTGGCGGCGAGCAAAATTTCAAGGTCTCTTATTCGATCCTAACGTTTTCAATTCATTTGAAAATTTTCAAAAAATTATAGCCGCTAGCAAGAACTGAAGCCTGACCATCGTTGCTCAAGGCTTGGAATCTGAACCTTTACGCCACGTAGGCAAATGATAAACAGGCAAACAAAACTGAACGCCTAACATTCTGTCCGTAACATTAATTTTCATCCGAAAAGTATGCACGGAAAATTTATTTCTTTAAGCTTCAAACGAAAATATTTAGGCATAGAGATACATTCAGCTCCAACAAATTTTACTGCCTGTTTACCACACAATGAGCTTAAAGCTTAATTTGATTCGTTGGTTGTGATCAAAAACTTGACAGATGATTGACAACATGCAAAAAACAGTTAATTCAATATAATAATAAAAGCAAAAAGTGTTAAAAGTGCAATATTTAAGACTGCCGAGAATATTTTTTGTCAGCCAAAAAACGTCTCAAAGCTAAGAAAAATAGCTAAAACAGAAGCAGAACGCGTTCGTAAATATAAAGAGCAAATTAGAGTTCTTAAGAATACAGCCGCAGCTGGGTCTGCAACTAATGAAGAAGGTAAGATGATTGCAACATCGGCTGAGTTCCAAAATGCATTTTTACGAAGCATCAGTGTATTTTGGTGAATCTACAAAGCACCAATCCCCAGAAAAACATACTGATGCTTTGTAAAAATGTATTTTGGAACTTAGCCATCATCTCAACAAAATTTTATAGCCAACCAAGTTGATACACTCAACAATTAACGTTCGCTGCTTTACGAGGCCAACACTCAACATAGCAATTATTATGATCACGAAGCAGGAGGTAAAAATCAACAAGATTTGCCTCTGCTTTCGGAGGCTCCTTCAACGAGTACTATGCAAATGCAATCCAGCATTCAAAAAGTAACAATGTTGAGAAGACATTCGAAAGCAACTAAAACACCAACTGAACTAAAACAAGTACCGAAAATAACTGTTATTTTACAATTTTCAAATGAAAAAAATTGTTGAAAGACTTTTTCAAATATACCATTATGTTACAAATGTCCTCAGCCTCACGAATGTTAAGTGCCTTTCAAATTTTAGACTGATTCTTTAAAAATTAAAATTTAAGTCTTATTTTTTGCCTTGTATTTTTTCGAAGAAAAATGAAGGTTACTTTTGACTTTTATTTTATCGGTCAAAAATAGCAGTTATTTTGTGACTTTAATTTTTTCGGTCAAACATATCAAGCAATTTGTGTTTTTTTAAAGGCCGCTTGACAGATTGAACTGTTGACACCATGTGTAAAATGTCTCACCGATGAGATGAAAATAATGGCATCAAAATTTTTTTAGTCAATAAGATGACAAATATAAATTATCTGATATATTTGACCGAAAAAATAAACGGCAAAAAATAGCTGTTATTTTTGATTCATAAAATAAAAGTCAAAAGTAACTGTTATTTTTGCCCAAAAAAAATATAAGGCACAAAATAACTTTTATTTTTGTCGGAAAAAATAAAAATTAAGAGAAAAACGGTAATATGTGACATTTTCGACAAAAATCATAGCCGGTACGCACAGTGGTTTAGCCCCATACAAAAAGTGTCAATAAATAGAAATAATCGTCGTAGAGCAACAAAATTTGGCACATGAGTTGAAATTGTAAGTATTAAGAAAAATACAAAAAATTTTTGGAATCCGAACACAACCACGCCCACCTCCCATACAACAAGAAACTTCAAAACGCCATATTTTCCTTCATATCGGACCGATTTGAAAAAAAATCGGTATGGAGGTATATATTTATGTCCTGAATTGAAAAATATGTAATTTGGTTTCGCCCACCTCCCCCACAAAATTTTTATAATTTTCTGTTTTTACAAATTCCATCTTTCTTGTGAAATAGCGCTTAAACTATATGAGTTAGAGTTTAATAATGTTCTAGAAAAATATTAATTGGACTTTTTTTTAAAACATGAAAAAAAAATTAGCTTTAAGAACCTTATCGTTTGATTTTTATTAAATACAGACTAAGTGAACCTCACACGTTTCGAATCAATTTTAGTTTACTTTTTGAAAATTTTTGGTGCATAATTTTGGGCATAGTTCTACAAAGCAATCGTATTCTTTTTGTATTGTATACTTTATATTGCTAATTTGTGTGTTCATAACACTAATATAACACTCCTCCAAACATAAGATGCATGCATGTTTAAATATTAAATGTATATTTAGATTTATCACATTACAGTTAAAATAATATAATATGCTCTTTTATTCTGAGTAGGGTGCAAACAAAAAACAAAATAAGTTGTTGCTTGTTTGTTATTTGTTGTTGTTACCATAATAGAAAATAAAAGGCGTTGCATACTTTATATTGTTAGCTTTTTTAACGTAAGCCTGAAAGCATGCCACAAAAATTAATAAATAATTCGACAGCAAAACTCGAATTTTTTGGTAAAACGCTTTTAGTTTTTTATTCACCAAAAGTTTATTGGCAGATATTGGCAGCTAATTTTTTTTTTAAAGTTTAAGTAAAAGTCCAATAATTACATATTTCCTAATGAGCGATCACCGCTCGGCTCCGCAAGACACATTTTCCTCTGCGAAAAATGACAAAAAATGTTTTTTTTCATATTTTACAATATAAGTTTTTTGGCTTCAAAAATAATAAAAAAAATAAATTTCCATATATGCAAATTTTTTCCTTAACTATGCTTCTTATAAGCAAAAAAAACCGAACAGCAATTTATTCAGTAGTTTAGATGTTCTTTTACGTCAAGTTCACTACCTATTTTGAACGATTTTGTGAACTGTTTAATATTTATCGTCTTTAAAGGTTTCTGTACAAAAATCCTGTGCGGATTTCTGTGAAAATCTTTTGGAAACATGCTAATTAGACATTTCTTTAAATATAAAAAATTAAATATCGACCATAGGAAGTCATAAAATTTGGTATTTTTTTCCACCCTTAAACCACTGTGGTACGGTCCCTGGATGCAAATATTGAATCAACAGATTATTATTCCATTTCATATTGATTGAATTTCTTTTGAGATCTCTCTCTATTGCAAACTAAAATCTCTCTTATTTCTTAAGCCTAGTACTATGCTCGATTGCGTGAAATTTCACCGGCAACAGCCATTTATTTGTTGCGTGAAAATTTTGACAGATATTTTGTTGCGAACGAACAGCTGATGATTAGCTTCGACAAAAAGTAAATAAACAGCCACAATTTATTAGAGGAAAAGCCGAAAATCATTTAAGTTCTTTAATTTTCATATTTGTGATTATATAAATACAAAATAAATATTTATACAAGTATGCATGCCCTTTGTTGTGGAACAGAACAAGTCATTAGTTTAGGCAGTCTGCAAACTGCGAAGCTAGTTTTTTTGCGACCGCCAACACCGAGGGAATGTGAAAAAAAAAGTTGGTTCCACTTAATTGCATATATCTCCAGAACCAATAACAGTAATCAAACAAATGGTATATCAAATAAAAGATAATAAAATTTCTTACAAACAATGCCAACATCATTTTTTGGTCGAGCTTTTAGTTTTGGCAGAATAAATTCAAATTTCGGGGATTTTTTTTATTTTTCAGAAAAATTTCCAAAAAAGACAAAATAGTTGCAAATTTCTTTAAGAAATCAAAATATTTTGTTGCTTTTGATATTTTTTACTAAAAACCTTTATTTTTCCAAAAAAAATAAGCTATTGTTGAAGAAAATCTATTGAAAAATGAAAAAGTTGTGTTCAATGGAACGAAAGAACCCAAATGGTGTGATTATCAATTTATGCATTTGGACTTATTTTATTGCCATAAAAAAAATGAGAATTAAAGGTTGTTGTTATAAAATCATATATTCTTAATTTTTATTGTTCTTTTAATAATTTACATTATTCTTCGCCCATCATTCCTTTGTCCCAAAATCCTTGGTACCGATTCTCAATTACTCTCATCTGTTGGTGGAATCTTTCCCCATGTTCGTCGCTCTCGTCACCGAGATTCTTCGCTTTTTTTGTCTAACGCCTTGACAAAGTTTTTCATAAGTCCAAGTTTGATGTGCAGCGGTGGGAGAATTATGTTTTCCTTTTTGACGAGTGGAACGTTTTTGACGTTGCTCTCTCCAACTTTCGACTCAATTCTTTCTGGCCAGTCCTTATTGTAATAGTGGTGTTCACGTGCTCAACTATCCCACTTGCATAGAAAACAGCAGTACTTTGTGTAGCCACTCTGTAAACCACAAAGCATACCAACGACTTTGAGATCAGAACATATTTTCCAGTCGTGTTGTTCATATTTAATACATGTCAATAGCTTCGCCATTGTTTCGTACGTTTCCTTTGTGTTGACTGCATGTGCGATCGAAATCGATGGCTTTTTGTTTCCTATATGAAGTAATACCGCCTTCAAGCTCACTTTGCTGCCATCAATAAAAAAACGCCACTCTTTGGGAATGTACGGCTGACCAAAGGTATTAAATAAGCCAGGAATGACTACGCAATAGCAGATATTGTCATTCTTAGTAAAGTGTATAGCAAACGGTTTTTCACGATTTCTGTAGTATGTCACCTTAACATCGGGTCTCAAAAAGTTGAATTGTTGCAAACGAGAACCATGCAATTCCGATTTTTCCTTTGACAGTTCCAAATCTCTTATCCAATCATTCAGCTGCGCTTGCGATAAAAGGTGAGTTGTGTTTTCAGTTGTAATAGTACTACCACCTGTGGTTCCTTCCGACTCCATTGAATCTACGGATTTTCGATTGTTTTCGCGTGTTGAATCGGGGCAAGTAGGATATGGAACATCGTCAGAATGAGATACTGGCAATGAAACATTCGGGACAGTGGCGTATATCACTCGTTTGTGTTTTCCAACACCAGTCACTTTGGCCAGACAAAAATAGCAATCGTTTAGGTGGCAAAACGGTTGTCTCCAGATCATCGGAACATCGAATTTCATGTATCGTTTTTTACCCGAGCACCATTCAGACAATATTAATTTGCACGATTGACACAAAATACTTGGCGTCCATGATTCACCAATGTTCTCAGCCGCAATACCAAAATAATGTAGATATGACATTTGGAGTAAATTCGTAAAATTGACTCGTTTCTTTTCGAAAGTAAATTCACCGCACACGTAGCAGAAAATATCTGGGTAGTTTTTACACTGGAATTCTCGCAGTCTTTTACTCATTTTATTTTGAAGTATATCTTATTTTTTCCTTTCGTTACAAATTGTGCGTCCCTTTGTTTGCCATGTTTTTTAGTATAATGCATGAATGTTTTTGCTTTTATGCATCTCGAAAGTGCTGCAGGTACAATAAAGGTAGGTAGGTCCACGACACAGAGCGCGACCGCCGAAACTGTCAAAAAAACACAAAATAAGTATTCACATGGCATAATAAAAACAGGTAGGCTCTCTTTCTTATAGCCATAAGTGTCGAAATCAGACGTTTTGCTGTGACGGTTTCGACGGTTACACTCTGAGTCGTGAGCCTACCTGTTTTTGTTTGAAAAATAAAAAATTATAGTACAATAACCCAATTTATTTATATGACAATAAAATTTGTAAAAAAAACATAACTTGGGTGCTTTCGTTCCATTAAACACAACTTTTTCATTTCTCAATAGATTTTCTTCAATAATAGCTTATTTTTTTTTGAAAAAATAAAGGCTCTTAGTAAAAAATATCAAAAGTAACAAAATATTTTGATTTCTTAACGAAATTTGCAACTATTTTGTCTTTTTTTGGAAATTTTTCTGAAAAATAAAAAAAATCCCCGAAATTTGAATTTATTCCGCCAAAACTAACAGCTAGACCAAAAAATGATGTTGACATTGTTTGTAAGAAATTTTATTAGCTTTTATTTGATATATCATTTGTTTGATTACTGTTGTTACTTCTGGAGATATATGCAATTAAGTGGAACCAACTTTTTTTTTTCGTTGAAAACCCTACAGTGGGCAATATCTCGAAAACGGAGTGACAGAAAAAAACAAAAATTTTTTTTCGGAATCAGCGACCGATTTTACATGAGAAAAGAATAGTGGCATTCAAAGTACAAACAACTTTTCGTTATTTGTAAACCAGTGTTATTAATTGCAAAACTTTAGAAATAGTACAAAAAATATAATTTCAATTACAAACTGTTCTTTTGCTTGCACTTTTTCTTAAATTAAATGACAACTGCCACTTTTCACGGCAAAATAAATGGTCGGTTCAATTGCCGTGAATTGCAATTAAATTGCCTTGAAAATAATATTGCTAGATGCATGTTGCTGAACATTGTAATAGATTTTCCGCAGCGAAGCATAGTACAGCTTTGATGAAAAAGTTGTGAAATATTCACGCTTGTTTCACAGCTGTCATTTTTTGTATGGAGATTTGAGTGGAATTTCACGTGAAGCCGAACAGAGTACTATGCTTTACTGTTAAAGAAATTTCACTTCTGCCACGTGTACGTTGCTACACGCAAGTTTTTTTTTTGTTTTTATTATGTTAGAAATTTCAATTGCAATTAAATCATAAAAAGGCTCCAGGATATGACAGTATTGATGCTAATATACTCCGGTGTCTACTACGAAAGGGTATTGTGTTTTAAACTCTTATATTTAATTCAATTTTAAGGCTTGATTACTTTCCAACCCAATGGAAATGCACAGAGGTTATCATGATTCAAAAACCAAACAAACCTGAAAATATGATTTCATTTTACCGCCCCATTACTTTACTGGTAGTCTTCTCGAAGATATTTGAAAAAATATTCTTACGAAGAATGTTACCAGTCTTAGAGGAATACGCAATTATACCTGAACATCAGTTTGGATTCAGAAGAGCACACGGTACTCCCGAGCAATGCCACAGAATCGCAAACTTAATAATTGACGTACTGGAAAACAAGAAATATTGTAATGGTGTATTTTTAGACGTTCAGAAAGCATTTGATAGAGTCTGGCACCTAGGACTTTTATATAAAATAAAAAAACGGCTTCCTGCTCCTTACTTTCTGCTTTTAAAATCCTACTTAAGTAACCGTAACTTTTATGTTAAAATTAATGGAGCAAGTTCTAATATATGTCCAATAAATGCTGGTGTTCCGCAAGGAAGCATTTTGGAACCAATTCTCTACAATATTTTCATACAGCTGACTTGCCAGTAAACAATGATGTCCACATAGCAACCTATGCAGATGATACGACCATAATAGCAATCAGTGAATTAAATATAAAAAAGAAATAAATGAAATTTTGTAAAAAGTGGCAGAGATATTCGCTTCCAAATACAGAACTTTAAATTTCAGAGAGTTTTTTCTCTGTCTTGGCGTTTGATAAAAATACACGTTAAACAACTAAAGAAAATATTAAGAAAATTCATTAAAAATACATTTGGCAAGATAATTACCGTAATTGCCAACACATTTCAAAGAAAATTGAACAAAAATTTAGAAAAACAAAAAAAATTTGAAAACTGTTAAAATTTGACTGACTTGTTTGCTCGGAAAGTGTAATTTTTGATTTTGGAACTGCATTTTTCGGACAATTGACATTTGAGGAATGCATAAAAGATAATTTTGGTTAAAAATTTTTAGTTTTGAAAAAAATTCAAATTCGATCAATTCATAAGCTCTTCTCAAACTAAATTTCAAATCGATAAAATAACCGATTTTTGTACAAAAATTTTATTTCTGTTTTAAAAGGTAGGGAACCCCCTGACGTGAAATCACAACTTTTAAAAGTGGTTTGCACATATACAGCCTAAACCTGATTTAATGACATCTAAATCGATAGAATCGGTCCATTGGTCTGGGAGGAGTTGAAGTCTCAAAAAAAACCTTAGCCTATTAATTATATAGATTTAGCTCATGGAAAGGATGAAGTTCGAACATATTTAAATAACATTCTTACTCTCATTAAGACGATATACCATAATATAACAAAGCTTAACATATTCTCAGATTGATGTGTAGCCCAATTTAATAATAAATATAAATGTGCATTATGGTGAGCTATTCGTTCCAAAAAATGTATTTTTAAAAACTGTGTGGAATGCTTCGAATTCTTATCGAAATACGTGAAAAAGATTACTTTCTTTTATATTCCAAAAGGCAAAGTAATGGCCATTACTATGTCCAAAAGACATAGTAATCAAGTCGATATTTGGAAAAACTTTTATTTTAAGCCGTTATCACTGACAGAACTGATAATAAGTCAGACATATATGAAGTCCAAATTTAAACGGTTTTTGAATTTTAATGTCATCAATTGGAACGTAATGGGCTTATGTTATATTAAATATCTTGTGTTAATAATTCTGTGTCGGCATGCAATAACCGCTAAAGTCGACTTGAGACGGAATTGAGTTATTGATGCTGCTGTGATGGATCTGTGAGCGAGTCAAGTCAAATTTCATCTTGAGAGATCTTCATCCTGAAGTAAAATTAAATTATTTATTAAAAAATGTTATTATGTTCCTCATTCAATTTACATATTAAATTAAAAGCTCTAGATAAATATATATAATTAAAGAATTAAAATTGCTATCCAATGTGAATACGAATTGACGATGGGGCTCAAGAGCACATTAAAGTTTTTATTAAGAAAACAAAGCCTGCGTTTAAAGTCTTATTGTAAAGCGAATGTTTATTTTAGGTTATGTTTGCTTATGCATTATAATTATATAATGTTTTAAGCAAATTTTCTTGATAAAAAATATAAATTAATATAATAGTAATTTTTGAGCTTTTAATCGAAGATTTTAGAATAATACTGACTTTTACGAAAATGGTGGTTAAAAACCCGATTTTAAACTAAAATATTCTTTTATTTTAGGTTATCAAATAAAATCTAAAAAGTAGCAATATTATTTTCTTAACAAGTGAAAAAACTTTGGTTTTTGTTCCTTGGAACAGTTTCGAGTAATCAGGATATGGAATTAAAGGGATAAAAGTTTGTTTTGCTTATCTTGAAGAAAATGGATAAAGTATGGATCCACTTAGGGAAGAGGTCTGAAAGTTGAACAGCTCTAGCTTCTTTGGCCGTAACTTATCTCCAAATAAATATTTTTCGAGTGTTATACCATTCGAAAGAGCATGTTAATAGCAACAACTTTGCTGAGGAAACTGATTGGATTTCTTTAAAAACAAAAGAGTTATGACCATTCTTCTGGAAAGCATGAAATTGGGAAAAACATTTTTTGAAAAACACAAATTCCAAGTATTTCATTGTTAAAATAACACATTTTCCATCAATTTTGATCGAATTGGGCAACGTCTCAAAATCGTTTAATCCACTTTCGGTTGTTCCTTGCTTACGATTTGCCAAGCTTAAAATAAAAAAAAAACAAAACACAAAAATATTAGAAAATATTAAAAAATACTGCTTAAATATTAGAGTTACAAAATGCATTAAAGCACAGAAATCTTACCGATAATGTATTTTCGATCATTCAAGTCACTTTTGCTTCTCATAGCTCCAAAAAATGTTCGAGAACGTCCTAGTTGATGCGATATGCCGAAATATAACTCGTGTTATATTTTCCTTTGACATAATCACGAAGATAACGTAAAGCAGCATTTATTTTCAAAATACTTCTTCAAATTTTCGCCAGTCTGTTTCAGTGTGATCTATGTTAGATTAATGAATCCATCCATTTTCAAAAAAATATCGTCTATTTTTGCAATATTATTTCCATAGAATTTCTACAATAAGGTCAGAATTATGAATTAATTCTTTATTATCATTATTGCAATAATTTCAATATTTTATTTTTTATTAAAACTCATGAATTTTTATATTCATACCTTTTCAAACTACTTAAGAGAGGTGATCTTTGAGTTTAATTTATTAATATATTCGTTTAACAGCTTTATAAACTCTGCAGCTCACAATGGCAGCAATCTTTTCCGCTTACATAAAGTCAATGTTTAACGTAAGCTGCCGTATTTGAAAAGAAGCTGCACTGCCAGCATCATTTTTTGCGAAACTGGGAATAACTTTCAAATACCCTAATTCGTACACTAACTTTAATTTTTTTATTTGCTGCTTGGTCCTCGAGTTGACAAATCAGAGTAGAAATGCAACACATCCTTAGGCCCTTTCAAACTATCCCAGTGGGGATAGTTTACTAAAGTGGTGATAGTTTACAATAAAAATTATTGTATGAAGAAACAACTCAATATTCCACGACCAACGAAAATTAAAAATTTTGAAAAGGAATTGGCATTTGTTTTCCTTGCGGATGACGCGTTTTCCTTGACGAAAAATTTTATGAAGCCGTACAGTAAAACAGGCTTATCAGAAATAGATGATTATTTAACTATCGCCTTTTTTGAGCGAGACAAATTGTTGAAAATACATCATCATAGCATCACGATTTCGAGTTCTCTTGATAATAATTCTTTTGAGCCCAGAAATAACAACAAAAGTGGTACTTGCAATTTGCTATTTGCACAATATCCTAAAAAAACGAAGTGCTACTTACATTCAAAGATCTGATATTGAAATTACTACCACGAATTCGAAAACAAAACCAAGAACATCAATGAACATTGGAACAAATAATAACTCTTCAAATGTAGCAAAGGAGACGCGAAATAATTTAAGGAACTATTTTAATTATGTTGACAAACTTCCTTGGAATAAAGACTGTTGGAGCCGACTGATGACTACTAGGTCAAAAATTACTGTACAATAAATAAATTAAAGAAAACGTAGCTTTGTCTAAATTGTAAAAAAGAAAATTTTTGATTATATGAAAAATTTAGATTTTCTTTTGAGTCGAAAAATTACAATCAAAATATAAGCACGAGCTTGTAGAATAAAAAAAAATATAATTCATATATAAAATAAAATTGCAGTAAATCTTATAAAAAATAAAATCCTAAATAATATTTAATTCATGAGATTTGAGTTGGTTTTAATAAAGTTCCAAAAAAAGCAGGTAAGATAAAAGGAAATGCAGTCCACCCGCGCTCGCCAACTGGACGTTCGAATAAAGACTAATGTTGTTTATAAAATATATTTCTCAACTGAAATAAATTTCTTATTTTACGCTCATTTTCACTCACTTTTTCAATAGTTTCAAAACTTTCATCGTTGTCTTTCTCTATTGAAGATGTTCCTTGCATTTCCATCTCCTGATCTTTAACCCTAGAACCATAATGTACGTAAATTTTACGTCTATTAATAATTAGTATTAACGTAGTATAAAATAACGTTATGGGTTACGTTCTAGGGTTAAGAAATGCAAGCTCTTCAAAACTCCACAACGAAGGTGAATGAACATCGTCTGTGCCAGCTCCAGATTTTTCGCTTCTCTGCATTTTTTTCAGTTCTCTTCTGTGGCATCCTCTTAAATTGTTAACTTTTTTTTTTAACCACGTCTAGTGATGCATTCGGTTTCAGCTCCTGTTACTTTTTAAAAGGCATTGGTACGCTTTGTCCTTTAACACTCTATTTTTGTAGATTTCCATGTTTCAGGAAAACTCCTATAAAGTTCAATGAATACTCTCCAAAATTCATAATGTGAAAGGTTTGCCATTTTTAGTATTCCTCTTTGTTTATTTTTCTTTTGATGTTAACTCGTTGACGATTTTTTCAGAATGAGAAATGCTTCAAGTCCGATGAACGTGCGTTCAAACAATATTACATGTCCGATAGACCGACAGAAAAATAAAAAGATTTTGCTTTCAGACTTACTACATGTCGTACGACATGCAATGTCCGATGGACATGTAGTATAGTTTAAAAGGGCCTTTTTAGTGTTTCCATAGTCAAAATCACATCGTTCTAACTTATGTAATGACAAAATTGGTTTTTCTGATAGACTTTCAAACCAAGGTTATAAAAAAATAAATAGAACATATCACTTTTATTTTCCTTTAATAAAAAAAATTTTTATTTCCGTTTTATTTTCGTTGGGCTCAAAAAAAATTTATTTTTATCTCACTAAAAAATCACTGAACAATTAACGAAATGTTTTCTTATTTACCTTTTCATTCGTTACTGTCAAATGTTGTAAAGTTTGCTTTAAAACTTTCAGAATTTCCAAAATTATGTTTCGCGCAAAAAAATTCAACTGCAAACTGCAAGTTAATAGCATGATGCATTCAATACGTGTGGCCCCAAAAAAGTTTTACAAACACAGGATGCAATAAACTTGTTAAAAAATTAGTACACATCATAAGCATAAAACATGTAAACGATTATTGGACAGGTTTTTCAAATTTATTTTTAAACTTAATAATTTCTGTTTCAATGTTTAAAAAAAGCTAGAATCAAATTTTTATGTTAAATGGTAAAAGATAAACTAATAGCCTTATGGTTCACAACACAGCAGTATTTATGTCTTCAATGTGTAAATCGCTATTACGGTAGATAACACTACAACTGAGTACATTCCACTGTTGTCGGTCAGAAACACTGTGCCTTCAGTACACTTATTATGATGCACAACAGTAGTTCTTGATTGTCTTGTTATTTGTCAAATTTTTAGGACACGTGATTTGATGGTGTGCTGGTGCAGCAAGTTTGTGTAATTGTCAGAAAATCAAATGGATTAATCGAAGTAAATATAATTGAAAATTAATTTAAAAATATGATTTTGTTTACAATTGTGTTAAAAATATTCACAGGAAATTGACAATATCCAACAAAGAGCAAATACGCTTTATTGTCAACAAAATGTAGCAGAATCCAGCAATTGCTCGTGGACCTCGAGACCCTTTGGACAAAGCAAGAAGTCGAATGATAATTTTTGGGAGCAGTTGAGCAATGAGCTCAATAGTCTCGAACCTCCTGTTCGCAAGAGGCAGGACTGGCAACGCGTAAGCTTTACCAACAAATTTGCGAGCGTTTAAATGTCTTTATAAACATATACAAATTTTAAATAGGTTTGGAAAAAATTACAAACAAAATTTCCTAAAAAATGAACAACAATCGGCAGAATGTTCAAGCTACAGGAGGAGGACCGTCCGAAGAGGTGCCGCTAACAGCGTTAGAAACGACAGTTCCAGATTTACACAACACCAGAACGGCCGTTAGTCCTGCTGGGCAATTTATAGGGGTGAGCATAGAAAATTATGTTGACTACGATGAGAACACACTTCTTTCACCATCGAAAAGCAAACAAAAAACCATCTTCAAATAATAAAAATATTGGAAGCTATCGAAAAGTGCTGCTACAAAAATTATCAAACGAACAAAGAAATTCTAGAAATAAAGAAACATAAATTGCTACTTTTAAAAAAATAAAGAACAAGATAAGGCGAAGCTACAAAAATTGGACATAGAGCTCAAGCAAAAAAAGCTATTTGGTGCTCAGTAATGTTCCATACCAGGGATGATATTTGTAGTGGATACCCACTTTTTTAGCTCCTTTCGATTTTAAAAAGTCCCCAACTCTTTTGGACCCAAAAAAAGTACTTTCGGATACACTAACCATCAAAAAAAGTTAACGTCACACATGATTAAGATTTTGTTCTCAGTATTGAGACCGAAATTGTTCTGTTAAAAAAGATTCAAAAATAAAAGTTTAATAACATTTATTCGACTTATCTGATCAAAAAATATTCAGATTTTTCTAATTATAACAAAATCATCACAATAAGTTGATAATGTACATTAAGGTGGGTGTTCCGCTATGGAAAAAAAAAGTTCGCCGGGTCCGTCCCTCATTTGAAAAGTTTTGTTGAGAGGTTTTTGGTGCCATACAAATATTTTTTTAGGTGGACCCAAAATATTGGTTTGTTTTTCTTATGCAATAACACGTTTCAAAGAAGATAGGGTGCCAAAGTTTCGAAAACATTCGATAAAAGGCCCTTTAGGTAATAAAATATTTATGACTCAATAAAACCTCAACTAATGGACCGGTTGTGAAGAAATTTGGTTTTAGAAACGAAATTTGGTATTAAAACCTTAGCCAAACGAAGTTGAGTTGAAGGCTCACGACCAAAATCAAAGTACGAAGTCATTCAAAGGCAAACGAAACTACACGAACATAAACCGAAGACTAAAGTTAAAAAATTAGAACAAACTTCACAAAAAAGTTAATTTAATTAAAAAATTTTTAAATAAATTATTTATTATTTCAATATTTTGCATAATAGGTCTGCGTATTCTTTCAGCAACAGATTCGCGCACGTTTTCGATACTGGTGTTTACGATCTCTTGTATTTCTTCCCTATTTTCTGACAAATCGGTGACGTACTGAACCTTGAAGTGTTGGGTGATGTTGTGAAGCGCACAACTATGTTGTCGTCGTCGTAGGCTTTTGTTGTGTGCCTCCTGGCAGAATCGCCAGTTGTGGGTGTTCACAAATGAATATCTGTTGTCAATTTTTTATTAATTTTCAATTTTTTTGTTTTGTTAACATTTATTTTCATCGAACACAAATTTTATAATTAATGAATATATACAAATTTTTGATTTATAAAAAATGACAATATTTTGAATTCTTAAATAATAATTTTTTAGATAAATGTGTAAATGTCAGGGACTGAAAATAACTGTTATTTTTCAATTTCTAAATGAAAAAGACAATGAAAAAATTGTCGCAGGACTTTTTCGAATATACATTATGTTACAAATGGCCTCAGCTCAGAATATTAAGTGCCTTTTAAATTTTCGACTGATTCTATAAAAGTTAAAAATTAACTGTTATTTTTTGCCTTTTATTTTTTCGGACTAATATATAATCAAATCTAATATATAGTCAAAAATAACAGTTATTTTGTGACTTTTATTTTTTCGGTCAAAAATATCAGGCACTTTGTATTTTTTTAAAGGCCGCTTGACCAATTAAAAAACTATTGATGCCATATTTAAATTGTGCACACCGATGAGACCCAAATAATGGTACCATTAGTTTTTTAGTCGGTAAAACAGCCTTTGAAAAAACACAAATTGCCTGATATTATTGACCGAAAAAATAAAAGGCAGAAAATAACTGTTATTTCCGACCGATAAAATATATGTCAAAAGTAACTGTTATGTTCGCCCGTATAAATATAAGGCTCAAAATAACTTTTATTTTTGTCGGAAAAAATAAAAGTTAAAAAATAACAGTTAATATGTGACTTTTTTGATAAAAACCATAACCGGTACGGTCCCTGGTAAATGTATATTTTATAAAGTGTGTGTTTTATATGTTGTGATTAGGGTTCCCAACTGTCCCGGATTTCACAGGACGTCCCGCATTTCAGCTAATATTTTGGCGTCCCGCGACAACCCCTTGCGGGACGCCTTTTGTCCCGCATTTGAGAACTTAAGAGTGTTTGTATCTAAATTTCCAATTCGACATAAAATACAGTTTACTAAAACTGTTTAATTTTATTATCAAATTAAATTTATCATTTATTTTTCATACGTTCATAACGTTTCAAAACGTTTTGGATTTATGTTTTTGGTTTTTTCATGAATTAGGCAAGAGCTGGAAAGAGATCTAAATAATATCAAGGATCAATGCGATGGTGTAAAGTCATCGTTGATACCTGTTTATGTCAAGATGTTTACTCATCTGCATAAACAGTCTAATTATTCTTGAATTGTAAGAGGGCGCTTTCGCTTCTCACCACACTTTTCTTTTTTTCTTTATTTCCGTAAATTGTAAGTTCGAAATCCTAAATCCAAACAAAAGTGACAGGTTCCTGCCTGTAACTGAGCGATTTCTCGTTCACTTTTTTGTCACCCATCTCCTTGGTAAGAACAATTCCATTGTTAATAAAAATTAATATTTTAGAAAAAACTTAATCCGCCTTTTTTTCATTTGACGCCAACCAAATCAAACGTTTTATTGATTTGGAGCTACGTTTTTGCAGATTCAACTGTTTCACCATTTCCACTAGCAATCAAATAAATTTCCCACATTTTCATGGTCCAATTCGAGCCAGATATTTAGGAAGCAGAAGAATCATACTTCATAGGCGATTAAGTTGTTCCAATCCACTTCAATCATAACTTCATCAATTTCATCACTTCTGCCAAGGAGGATTTATTCACCTCATCATCATCTATCGCTGTCAAATCAGGTGTGTTTGCATTATTTTGATTTTCTTATAGTAGTACAAGTGCATTGCGTGTACAAGAAGCCAAGCTTCTTCTCGTTCATTCGATTATCGCGATCAAAATCCTCAAATTCCTCCACGAAATACGTAATCTTGATCCAATATAATTTAAAAAAAAAAAGAAACAGTTTCGAAAGTATCGTAAGTGTAGACGCAGAATTCCGTTTAAGTTGTAACCTCTTCTACTTTGTCTCTTTGGTCCGATTGTTTTGTTCATTTTGCACATATTTTTATTGATCTTCCAAAAATTAACAAATAAATTAATAACACTCAATTATGGACTACTTATCGAGGCCAAAACAAAGAAAAAGTTAAAAAGTAAGTATGATTAAATGAGCAAGCAAAAAGAAACAAGCAAAATTTCAAATTTTTTCGATCATTTCGTTAAGTTTGATAAGTTGAGTTCATTGACTGAGTTGAAAAGAAGGCGAAGCAAATGCACTTTCCATTGGTGCCACTTTCGTCTCTGCCCGATATATATGTAGTTTGCGAGCTACAGTCAGTTTAACTACTAATTTCAAATTAAAATTAAGATCCCGATTTTTAAAAATTGTATGGTAACTATATTTCACGCTGAGCACATGCCTTTTCAATTAGTGCCATTCTCGTCACTGTCCGATATTTAGCTTGCGAGCTACCCTTTCCTCTCCGTTCGATGTACAGTTTGCGAACTACACTGTATAAAAAATAAACACATAAAAACAAAAATTAAAATTTTACGCCATCTATTGGGTAAAAGCATAAAACGAAATATGATCCAACTCGTTTTTTTTCATACGAGTTAAATCTAAACGGATCACAGACCCATTTCGTTAAATTTAACAGTTCGAGTTCATTGACTGAATTGAAAAGAGATTCATGACCTCTGGTTTCAAAATAGAGCACTTAGTAAACTAGAACAGAAGTGCATAAATACACCCAATGCGAACCAATGCTTACAATGCTACCAATACGAACTAAAACTTACAGTTTCACGTAAGCACGTGCTCACGTGTTTTTAAAAAAATCAAAAAAAAACACAAAACTCAACAACACGTGTCTTTTATTCACGAACTATACGTAAAGTTCGTATTCACGTGAAAGTGCCAATGACCCACTTGTGACCTCAGAAAATCCCACTGCATCCGATTGGCCATAGAATCATCCATTTTGGTCCAAATGTTCCATGGAACCCATCATAGTACCAATGACCCGCCTGTGACCTCAGATAATCCCACTGCATCCGATTGGCCATAGAATCATCCATTTTGGTCCAAACGTTCCATGGAACCCATAAATGTGCGAATGACCCACCAGTGACCTCAGATAATCCCACTGCATCCGATTGGTCATAGAATCATCCATTTTGGTCCAAATATTGCATGGAAACCATCAAAGTACCAATGACCCGCATGTGACCTCAGATAATCCCACTGCATCCGATTGGCCATAGAATCATCCATTTTGGTCCAAATGTTCCATGGAACCCATAAATGTGCCAATGACCCACCTGTGACCTCAGATAATCCCACTGCATCCGATTGGCCATAGAATCATCCATTTTAGTCCAAATGTTCCATGGAACCTATCATAGTACCAATGACCCGCCTATGACCTCAGATAATCCTACTGCATCCGATTGGTCATAGAATCATCCATTTTGGTCCAAATGTTCCATGGAAACCATCAAAGTACCAATGACCTGCCTGTGACCTCAGATAATCCCACTGCATCCGATTGGCCATAGAATCATCCATTTTGGTCCAAATGTTCCATGGAACCCGTAAATGTGCCAATGACCCACCTGTGACCTCAGATAATCCCACTGCATCCGATTGGCCATCGAATAATCCATTTTGGTCCAAATGTTCCATGGAACCCATCAAAGTACCAATGACCCGCCTGTGACCTCAGATAATCCCACTGCATCCGATTGGCCATAGAATCATCCATTTTGGTCCAAATGTTCCATGGAACCCATCAAAGTACCAATGACCCGCCTGTGGCCTCAGATAATCCCACTGCATCCGATTGGCCATAGAATCCTCCATTTTGGTCCAAACGTTCCATGGAACCCATAAATGTGCGAATGACCCACCAGTGACCTCAGATAATCCCACTGCATCCGATTGGCCATAGAATAATCCATTTTGGTCCAAATATTGCATGGAAACCATCAAAGTACCAATGACCCGCCTGTGACCTCAGATAATCCCACTGCATCCGATTGGCCATAGAATCATCCATTTTGGTCCAAATGTTCCATGGAACCCATAAATGTGCCAATGACCCACCTGTGACCTCAGATAATCCCACTGCATCCGATTGGCCATAGAATCATCCATTTTGGTCCAAATGTTCCATGGAACCCATCAAAGTACCAATGACCCGCCTGTGACCTCAGATAATCCCACTGCATCCGATTGGACATAGAATCATCCATTTTGGTCCAAACGTTCCATGGAACCCATAAATGTGAGAATGACCCACCAGTGACCTCAGATAATCCCACTGCATCCGATTGGTCATAGAATCATCCATTGTGGTCCAAATGTTGCATGGAAACCATCAAAGTACCAATGACCCGCCTGTGACCTCAGATAATCCCACTGCATCCGATTGGCCATAGAATCATCCATTTTGGTCCAAATGTTCCATGGAACCCATAAATGTGCCAATGACCCACCTGTGACCTCAGATAATCCCACTGCATCCGATTGGCCATAGAATCATCCATTTTGCTCCAAATGTTCCATGGAACCCATCAAAGTACCAATGACCCGCCTGTGACCTCAGATAATCCCACTGCATCCGATTGGCCATAGAATCATCCATTTTGGTCCAAACGTTCCATGGAACCCATAAATGTGCGAATGACCCACCAGTGACCTCAGATAATCCCACTGCATCCGATTGGTCATAGAATCATCCATTGTGGTCCAAATGTTGCATGGAAACCATCAAAGTACCAATGACCCGCCTGTGACCTCAGATAATCCCACTGCATCCGATTGGCCATAGAATCATCCATTTTGGTCCAAACGTTCCATGGAAACCATCAAAGTACCAATGACCCGCCTGTGACCTCAGATAATCCCACTGCATCCGATTGGCCATAGAATCATCCATTTTGGTCCAAATGTTCCATGGAACCCATAAATGTGCCAATGACCCACCTGTGACCTCAGATAATCCCACTGCATCCGATTGGCCATAGAATCATCCATTTTGGTCCAAATGTTCCATGGAACCCATCATAGTACCAATGACCCGCCTGTGACCTCAGATAATCCCACTGCATCCGATTGGCCATAGAATCATCCATTTTGGTCCAAACGTTCCATGGAACCCATAAATGTGCGAATGACCCACCAGTGACCTCAGATAATCCCACTGCATCCGATTGGTCATAGAATCATCCATTGTGGTCCAAATGTTGCATGGAAACCATCAAAGTACCAATGACCCGCCTGTGACCTCAGATAATCCCACTGCATCCGATTGGCCATAGAATCATCCATTTTGGTCCAAACGTTCCATGGAACCCATAAATGTGCGAATGACTTACCAGTGACCTCGATAATCCCACTGCATCCGATTGGCCATAGAATCATCCATTTTGGTCCAAACGTTCCATGGAACCCATAAATGTGCCAATGACCCACCTGTGACCTCAGATAATCCCACTGCATCCGATTGGCCATAGAATCATCCATTTTGGTCCAAATGTTCCATGGAACCCATCATAGTACCAATGACCCGCCTATGACCTCAGATAATCCCACTGCATCCGATTGGCCATAGAATCATCCATTTTGGTCCAAACGTTCCATGGAAACCATCAAAGTACCAATGACCCGCCTGTGACCTCAGATAATCCCACTGCATCCGATTGGCCATAGAATCATCCATTTTGGTCCAAACGTTCCATGGAACCCATAAATGTGCGAATGACTTACCAGTGACCTCGATAATCCCACTGCATCCGATTGGCCATAGAATCATCCATTTTGGTCCAAACGTTCCATGGAACCCATAAATGTGCCAATGACCCACCTGTGACCTCAGATAATCCCACTGCATCCGATTGGCCATAGAATCATCCATTTTGGTCCAAATGTTCCATGGAACCCATCATAGTACCAATGACCCGCCTATGACCTCAGATAATCCCACTGCATCCGATTGGCCATAGAATCATTCTGAAGCTGAATACGAACCAATCAGTTCGTGTAAAATAAAAACAATTCAACCATAAAGAACGAAACAAAAACAAAGAAAGCAGCAGGCACAGCAATACATTATAAGCAGCTGATGATTGATTTTCTTATATAAAAACATGCATTTTTCTTCTTATATTTTACTATTTTCTGACTTTCATATAATAGTGTCAAAATCCAAAATTAGATATTCATTCAGCGTAGGATATATCTGATATTTAAGTATATATATTATCTTTGAACGATAAGTATTAAAGGCTGTAGGTATACCCTAAAGTATTCGCCAAAAACGTTGCATGACCTTCAAAAAATCTGTTAAAACGACCCCATACAAACCGCGCTGTAAGACGTAATTCTACGTCAAAAAAGATATATTATTAATTTGTAATATAAAAGCTGAAAAAAAGTTAAAAAATAGCAAAATAGTTAAGTTTCCGATTTAAGTTTTTTTCATATAAAAGTGCATATAAAACATTAATACATAAAGATGTTTGCACATTTGGTAAAAGAAGCTGTCAAAAAATATTAACTAAGACGGACAAATATAGATCACGTTGTTTGCAATTACGCAATTCTGGTGAGTTGTTTCATGTAATTTTTCTTAAAAAATTTAATTAAAAATAAAAAATATTAAATACTCCTATAAAAAACAATAAGAAAAATCATAAACATAAAAATTAAAATTGTAGCAAAATATTTTAATACAAATTTCGTGCATTCATATTTATATAGAGCGCGATCGCAATATATAAACGAATTCAGCACTCTCACCTTATACACGATCGATTAGGCGTAAATTGCTTGCAACCAATATCCAATAATAAAACCAATATCGGTTAGGCGTTAATTATTTTTATCCAATATCAGAACCCATTTGATCTTAGCAGCTTTATTTTCTGTGCGGCAAAACAGTGCTTCTCAAACTGTTGCTTAATTATGCATAAAAACAAACAAAAGCTTTAAGCATATCGAACAGCTGTTTGTTATTACAAGCAATGCAATGCTATTGAACCCATTACAACAGTGGTCATAGAGATTGTAAGCTTTGCTCAAATTTGTGCACTACGCAAGTCATCATTTGAACAATATAATATAAAGAAAAGGAAATAAATTAATTCAAACTAAACAGGAATATTCAAAGCTAAATATTTAAATAATTTATAACATAATATATCAAAAAAAAAAAAAAAAAAAGTATAAACAATAACATAAATATTAAATAGCAATATAACGAACATGTTATAAAAGTCATCGAAACAACACTTTTGTTGGATAAATTACGTTTCAAATATTTCCTTTTTATCGAAATCATAACCGTATTTATGATCTTTTTGAAAGACAATCTTTCCTAGTTTTATACCTGCTGTTTTTTATTGAGAAAAAAAAAAAAAAGAAAGAAAGATATACATATCATTCAAGTGAAAATATTTTCTTTAAAATTTCCATCGTGATGATAGTTATATTTTGTCGAGATAAAAATCTTTTCATCGATTAGTTCGTGGTCATTAAACAAATTTAAAAAAAAAAGTTTTTTTTCTTGAATTTTTTCGTCATCCGATTTTTGGGTTTAAAATATTTACATTCGAATTCGTATTATTTTCTTTCTTAATATTTCATTCGATTTTTTCCTAAATTCAGATTAAAGACTTTTCCCTATTCCGTTATATCTTATCAATTTTCACGTGGCAAAGTTGATTTCTTACAAATCGGTTTTTGATTCTATTTTATCAATTTCAATAGCAGAATAAACATAATTTGTTTAATTCGGAAGTACCAAGTAATTTCATCCGCAGCTATTCCAAAACTGAACATTTTGAATTAATTTATTCTCTTTCTAATTTTTTATCAAAATCAATTTTTAGTTAAATTTTTTATAACTATATTTTCTTGCGTCAAAATATCATAATATTATTGATTTAAAAATTTACAATCTGCTTTTTGATTCGGCCTTGGTCATAACGATTATTCGCACATTTCTTATCTCGATTTTTTCTGTCTTTGGTTTTGCCTGGCATGGAAATCCAAATAATCTTCTTTTATCTTAATCGACACTCTTCATCTGCTTCTTTCGATTTCTAAATTCTTTACTGGATCTTCTGAGAAAAAGTATCTGAGAACCATTCCGAATCAAATTGGTATAGTTTCTCGGCTTTATATAAAAGCAAGTTCTTTTTCTTCTGTTAAAACAAAAAAAACTGGTCGCCACAATGAGCTCATTGGAATCCTTTATACGTCTATCGGACAGTTTAATTGAATTTGAGGCAGACTTCAGTGATGCAAATATTTTCCAATATTCAGCAGCCACCATGGAAGTACACAAGGATGAAATGAAAGCTATCTGGATCAATGTGAAGTTAGCATATGAAGCATGCTTAAAAGAACTAGCTTCACCTAAGGACAAGGACACAGACTGCGAGTATGACATGGAAACCATTAAAAATCGATATCATAGCTGCTATCAAAGCTATGTCCGGTGTATCTCAAGGCTCACTGAAAATATTCAACAAATATCAGCTACGTCGACTTCCTCTCCTAGGCCGCATGATATTCCATCCAGTTCCAACTTCCACTTACCTCCATGTGACACTGATGTTTTCAGTGGAGATTATCTAATGTGGCCGTCCTTCCGTGACCTGTTCACAGCCATTTATGTGAATAATACTCGGTTAAGTCCAGTGGAGAAGCTTTTTCATTTGAACAATAAAACTCGAGGAGAAGCTCGAGATATTGTCAAAAAATCTCCTTTAACAAATGAAGGTTTTTCATCAGCGTGGCGTAATTTACGTGAACGTTTTGAAAATAAACGTATTCTCGTAAATAGCCAACTGAAAATTTTGTTTAATCTTCCATTCATACCCACTGAATCTGGTCAAGCATTGCAAAATCTACAAAGAGACATCAACAGTTGCATAACAACCCTTCAACTTTACGATATAAAATTTCATGATTGGGATTGTATATTTATTTATTTGTGCTCCACACGTTTGCCTGAAACGACTTTGGCTCTTTGGGAACAATCCATTCAAAATAAGACAGACATTCCAAAATGGGAAGCCTTAGATAATTTCTTGACCAATCGTTATCAAACACTCGAAACCATTTCAGATATTCAAAATTCGAATCTTCCAAAGTATTCACCTAAAAAATCTCCTTTAAATTCAACTAATTCAAGTCCACCACGCCGAGTGAGCACATATCATTCGAAGATTGCCGGTTCTTTTTGTAAGCTTTGTCCAGAAGAGCAACATCCAATTCGACAATGTGCTCGTTTTCAGGAATTCAACATTGAAGAAAGAATTCATTACATAAAAAGCCAAAAACTTTGTATCAATTGCTTTGCTCGTGGTCATACTGTCCGAGATTGCAAAAGTTCCTATAATTGTTATATCTGTAACAAACGACATAATACGCTTTTGCACCGTGACAATTTAAGTCCAAATAACAATGTTCCACCTTTTGAAACTTCTAATAGAGATAAAAATGATACCAGTATCATTCCCAGTATTAACATGCAGCAGGCACCCGTTCAGTCAATACAGTCCGCTAATTTATCTTTGCCTGTTGATAATATTCAAACATGTTTTTCTACTAATTCCAAGGGCATTCTTTTAGGTACCGCCATGGTTCATATATGCCACTTAGGTACAATTTTTTCTGCTCGAGCCCTCATCGATACTGGTTCAGAAGGAACTTTCATTTCCGAACGTTTATTTAAATTACTAAAACTTCCTTCTTCTTCAATAAGGGCTAAAATTTCAGGTCTTAATAATACTACTTCTGCAAGAGTTGATAAAATATGCTCCTTTATCTTAAGCTCACCAATTAATACTACAATTCAAATTGAAGCCAACGCTTTAGTCCTGCCACAACTCACAGGGAGTCTTCCAACTTCTCCTATAGATCCTTCAACTTTTAATAATCTTTCTGAATTACAGCTCGCAGACCCACAGTTTTTTAAGACTTCTCAGGTTGATCTGCTGATTGGCGGTGATCTTCTTCCATTTATCCTATTAGATGGGATAAAACATAACATTTGTGGTTCCTTATTAAGTCAAGAAACCATATTTGGTTGGATATTGACTGGGCCTGTATCCAACAAATCTATTTCTTCATTCTCAACATGTGTTTCATACTTCAATGAAGTGTCACTAGAAAAGGCAATTTCTCGATTTTGGGAGGTGGAGGATCTCCCAGAAAAACAATTACTCAACCAAGCTGATCATTTTTGTGAAGAATTGTATGTTCGAACAACGAAAAGAAACAGCGATGGTCGCTATGTTGTTCAATTACCATTCAAAGAAGGGTACCCAGAAACCCTAAAGTTAGGTCATTCGAGATCAATTGCTCATGGGCAATTTTTACGAAATGAAGCTCGATTGTTAAAAAACCCAAGCTTTAAAATGCAATATGATAGCGTCGTAGGCGAATACCTTGACCTTGGACACATGCATGCAGTTCTGAAACAAAAAGATGAGTATGTTCAACCTCACTACTATTTGCCTCATCATGCTGTCATCAAACCCGACAGCCTTACCACAAAAGTACGCATTGTATTCAACGCTTCCAGTCTGTCATCCAATGGCAAAAGCCTTAACGATGTTTTATACACCGGGCCTGTACTTCAAGCCGACCTTAATCTATTATTACTTAAATGGCGTTTTTATAAATACGTTTTTAACAGCGATCTACAGAAAATGTATCGCCAAATCCTAGTTGACCCTAGCCATTGTCTTTTTCAACGCATTCTTTTTCGAGAATCTCCCACAAAATCAGTTTGTGATTTTGAACTTAAAACAGTAACATTCGGAGTTAACTGTGCCCCATTTTTAGCCATCCGTACACTTCATCAACTAGCTAACGATGTTGAAAACACATATCCACTTGCAAGCAAGATTCTTCGAAATAACATGTATGTAGATGATGTGCTAGCTGAAGCTCATGACATCCATTCCGCTTTGAGTTCGCGTAATGAACTCATTTCTGCTCTAGCTTCAGCTGGATTTTCTCTGAGAAAGTGGACATCCAATTCAAAGTTAGTTCTTGAAGGAAGTCCCTTAGAACACCTTCTTAATTTAGATTTTTTGCGTTTTGAAGAATGCAGCACCGCAAAAACACTCGGCATACGATGGAATGCAAGCTTAGACTCTTTTTTATTTTCAGTTCCATTGCTGCCCTTAAGAAGCACATTCACAAAACGTGAAGTGCTTTCTCAAATTGCAAAGCTTTTTGATCCTTCTGGCTGGCTTGCACCTTGTATCGTACTGGCCAAAATATTAATGCAAGATATATGGCTAGAGAAAATAGATTGGGATGACAATTTACCATCCAACTGCCTTAAGAAATGGCAAACATTTATATGCAATTATCCGCATATTAACGAAATACGTATTCCGCGATGGATAAGTTATTCTCCACAATATAATATACAATTCCACGCATTTTGTGGTGCCTCTGAGAAGGCTTATGCTGCGACTCTTTATGTGAGAGTAGATCATCAAAATTCAGTCTCCATTCACTTACATGCTGCAAAAACAAGAGTTGCGCCAATAAAAACTATCTCAATTCCACGACTTGAACTGTGTGGTGCAGTTTTATTAGCGGATATGATTGACGCTTTATTACCACGTCTTGAGGTTAATATTCATGAAACATTTTTCTGGACTGATTCCACTATAGTCTTGGCTTGGTTACGAAAGCCACCATGCCAGTGGTCCACATTTGTTGCCAATCGTGTATCTAAAATCGTGCAAAGTGTTGGACAGTCTAATTGGTTTCATGTTGATACGCAAAGTAATCCTGCAGATTTGGCCAGTCGCGGTCTTTCACCACAAGAAATTATCCAAAACACTTTGTGGTGGAACGGGCCAGAATGGCTTAAATTTCCCCAATCCAAGTGGCCAAGTTCGCACGCAAACTCTGATTTTGACACTTCCTTAGAAAGGAAACCCTTAAAATCATTCTTCACATATTTCGAACATTACGACGATATATTAGAAAGATTTTCTGAACTCCCAAAAGCAATTCGAGTTATCGCTTATATATATCGTTTCTTTCACCGTATTCATCCCAAACATCGGTTAAAACATTCGTATGAATCTAATCTCATAACGGCTTCTGAAGTAAGCAATATAAAGACTCACATTATGATTCTGTGCCAAAAGGTAGCATATCCTTCAGAGTATCGAAATCTTTCTTTTAAACAACCCATTGCATCTTCTAGTGCCATACTGAACCTCAATCCATTCATGGATGGTAAGGGTCTCCTTAGAGTTTGCGGTCGTTTATCTAATTCACCTTCTATTTCATACGATGAGCGTCACCCAATTATCCTGCCATATAATTGTCAATTCACTCGTCTTTTGGTAAATTTTACGCACAAGATTTCCCTCCATGGAGGTAATCAGTTGATGCTCCGACTAATTAGACTACAACTTTGGATACCGAAAGTAAAGAACTTAATAAAAGCTAGTATAAACAAATGCAAAGCTTGTGTTGTCTTCAAACAAAGGCTGCAAACGCAACTAATGGGTAGCTTGCCACCGGAACGTACAGTTCTTACTAGGCCATTTGCACATACTGGTCTTGACTTTGCAGGACCATTCGATATAAAAAACTACTCTGGAAGAGCATGCCTTATTACTAAAGGGTACGTGTGCGTCTTTGTATGTTTT
Source organism: Tetanocera ferruginea (assembly GCA_958299015.1). NCBI lineage: Eukaryota > Metazoa > Arthropoda > Insecta > Diptera > Sciomyzidae > Tetanocera > Tetanocera ferruginea. The sequence continues at coordinate 121,810,006 of OY282640.1, forward strand.
TCTATCAAAGCCATACATCTTGAAGCAACTTCCAATCTTTCTACCGACGCGTTCTTAGGCGCTTTTCACAGATTTGTCTCCAGACGTGGATGTCCCCTTCATCTTTATTCCGACAACGGAACGACATTCGTCGGAGCCTCAAAAAGACTAACACATGATTTCCTTCAAGCATCACGCTCAGCTCTTATATCTAGTCAGAGTTTTCAACAAATTTCATGGCATTTCATACCCCCTGGCGCTCCACACATGGGTGGACTCTGGGAAGCTGGCGTGAAAAGCTTCAAAACGCACTTTTTCAAAGTAGCAGGCTCCTTTAAATATACTTTTGAAGAACTTGCAACTCTTCTCTCCAGAATTGAAGCTTGTCTTAATTCACGACCAATATCTCCAATGTCCGAGAACCCTGAAGATATTTCCGCTCTTACGCCAGGTCATTTTTTAATTGGTGGACCAATTTTATCACTAATCGATCCAAACATCTCAGAACAATCAATATCGATAATTAATAGGTGGCAAAGACTCAAGGCTCTTCACCAAAATTTCTGCGCTCGTTGGAAAAACGAATATTTGAAAGAACTCCACAAGCGTAACAAATGGAAATCCCCTTCAGAAAACATAAAAGAAAATACAATGGTCATAGTAAAAGAAGACAATCTACCACCAAATGAATGGCGCTTAGGTAGAGTAACAAAGGTATATTACGGTCCAGATAATAATGTCCGAGTTGTCGATATTGCTACCGATCGTGGTTTAATCAAAAGACCAATAGCAAAACTTGTTGTGCTTCCAGCTTAACATTTATTTTTTCTCTTATTTTTTTTTTTTTTTCTTCTTATTTAATCCTAACACTTCGCAAACTCATATTACAGAACATAATGACCAACGACATGAAAAAATCTACAAAAATACGGAGCAACGGAAGTCCAAGAAATCCAAGCAATCTCAAGTCCAAGTCATTCCAGTGCAAAATTTGTCCACGTCATCATGCGCTTCGATTTTGTAAAAAATTTCTAACAATGAACACCGAACAGCGAATGCGTGTAGTCCTTCTACACAAATACTGTGCAAACTGTTTAGCTCATAAACACTCTGGAGATTCATGCCTAAGTGGATCTAAATGTCACTATTGTCAGGAGGATCATCATACGCTTCTTCATCTTCACGAGCGACTTCGAAACACATCTTCCAGATCAATCGAAGAACTGTTTAAAATTCCACCAACATTGTCATCTATTCTGACGCAACATTCTATTAGCCTTTTTCCAACTGCTTACATAAAAATTGATGATAACATTGAACTTCATTATGTTCGCACTCTTTTGGATACTTGTGCAGCACACAGTAGAATTTCTTCGTCATTAGTGAAGAAATTGAAGCTGCCGACAACTTCAATTGGAAGCGAAAAGTGTGCTCTGTAGCTATCGGAGCTCGTTTTGATATGGCAGTGAAAATAGATGCGATCCTACGTGTTGATAATCGCATAACTATGAAGACGCCCACAAAATCAATAGATGACAAAATAAAAGAACATTTTTCCAATTTGCTGCTTGCGGACTCCAAATTTTATAAGTCTGCGCCAATATTCATAGTTTTAGGTGCTGACCTCTATCCGAAAATAATTAAATCCGGTGTCATACCTAGCACTGGTGGCCTTCCGCTGGCTCAAAATTCCGTGTTTGGATGGGTGCTTTCCGGCCCTTGTGCCCTATAAAGTTTATATATGGGTTCATTCTTACCTACATTTAAAACGCACGCACGCATGTACTATTATATTGAAAAGTTTGAATATATGCAAATACACATTTTATAATATATTATACATTTATATACTTTAACTATCATCTAATTCATATTATTTTATACATTGTCAATATTCCACTTTGAAGTACACTTTTAACACTTAGTTATCTTATATCATGAATTTATAAAGCTAAATTATGTAAGAAATGTATACATATATATCTATATCCTTTCAATATTATTGCAGCCGTACTGCAAGGCGGGCGGCATGTTTATGTCAAGATGTTTACTCATCTGCATAAACAGTCTAATTATTCTTGAATTGTAAGAGGGCGCTTTCGCTTCTCACCACACTTTTCTTTTTTTCTTTATTTCCGTAAATTGTAAGTTCGAAATCCTAAATCCAAACAAAAGTGACAGGTTCCTGCCTGTAACTGAGCGATTTCTCGTTCACTTTTTTGTCACCCATCTCCTTGGTAAGAACAATTCCATTGTTAATAAAAATTAATATTTTAGAAAAAACTTAATCCGCCTTTTTTTCATTTGACGCCAACCAAATCAAACGTTTTATTGATTTGGAGCTACGTTTTTGCAGATTCAACTGTTTCACCATTTCCACTAGCAATCAAATAAATTTCCCACATTTTCAATACCCTTTATTCCTCAAAGAATATAAGGAAATATTTAATTAAATAAAAAATTGCATCTAATGTTGTCCCGCATTTTTGAGCCAAGTCCCGCATTTTTTATGGCTCTGTCCCGATTTTGTACTTTCGAGAGTTGACAACCCTAGTTGTGATGTTGGTGTTTATATGTGGTAGTATTGAGTTACCACATATGTATGCAAAATTCACTAGCATGACGTTGAGTAAAAAATATTCAAGTAAAAAACATTTTTGACTCTGGCCTCTCTGCATCCGTTTGAGTACTTTTTATCCAAAGCCTGCAAATGTTAGCCTCAATGACATCCAGCACTTCATTTAATACCACTGAAACTGTGGACTGAGTCTGTCCAACCAAATAATGCTCTTCTGATAGTTACAGCAGTCAGCAGCAGTCAGCTTCAGTGGGATTGCAGTAGTTGCTGTTTTTTTAAACTTGTCAGCAACTGCATCCAACAGATATCGGAATGCGTCTTTGTTCAAACGAAAAAAATTGAACAAATATATACTTGGAAGAACGAAAGAACTAAAAAAAAAGCCACTTCAGTTGTGTTTCCAACTTACGTTCTTTCGGGTAATTCCAATGGAATGGAGTGATCCCGCAGCTGTCTTCTTTGTTTTGCTGGCGGCACATCGTCGTTGGAGAATAAATATGCAAAACCTATGTCCCTCGCGCTCTTTAATTTTTTAATTTGAACCTTTTTACAAATTAGAACGACAATTGTTTAATTTTTTTAACGATGTCAAAATTTTTTTTCAACATTTTCTGTTAAAATGGAAAATTCTACATACGTTCCACGGTCAAGCTTGACAACAATGTATTGTTGTAAACCATAAATGCTCGAAACTGCTGTCTTCTTAACTGCTGTGTATACTCGCTAGAAGACACAGCAGTTTATTGCTGTGAACCGTAATAGGCCTATAAATCTAGCTTTAAAAAAGCTATCCTAGCATTACTGTTCCTGACGAATTTTAAAAAACTCATTTTCGAGTGGATATTCCTCCTTACTTACATAATTTTTATTCCTATAACATAATTTCGTACAAATGTGAGTGAGGAATGCTTGATTTTTCTGAACAACAATTTCATAGAATTTTTATATTTTTTCATTTTGAAATTTTTAGTTTTAGAAAATATTTTTAAACGTATTTCGTCGTAGTTACTTTGATTTCCGCTTTTAATTTAAGATATTTTATATACTAAAAATTGTTATGTGAACAATTTAAAGTCGAATTTGTGAGCATCGCTGATGGTCGCTGTAACAAAAATGGCCTAATTATTGCTTTTTATTCGAATAAATTATTTACAGGAAAAAATTTGTGGAGTTTTGTAAATGTATGACAAATAGAGAAACGTAACATTGAAGATAAATTAATTTGTGTGACAATTGGGTGAGTAGTGTTCAAATTTAGCCTGAAAAAATTAAGTTCAACAATAAGTAAGAAACAAATTAATAAATTAATTTTGTAGAAATTTTAGAAATTTTCATATTTAAAATAAGATGATTAAATTGCCAACTGCTGCTGATTGATGACTAAGCATAACTTACTCAGTTTGGGTACAGCTGTTCATCCGTGCATCGCAATTAATGTTCATGCTGCTATGGTTTGAAGTAAGTTTTTATATTATTAATATATATGTTACACAACTTATTTTGTTAAAATATGTTGACAAATTGAAAAATTAAAAAATTTTAAAACAAAATTTTTTAATACTTAGATATAAATTAAATTTTATAACAAAGTGAAATTGCAAAGTGTATTTTTGTAATATATCATTGTATGTATGAGAAGAGGATATTTCAACTCGCTGACACACCCTAGAATATTATACAGATCGAAGCAAGCTTTGAGAAGAGATTTTTTTCTAGCTCAGTTGTACTTGGAAAGTTGTTTTATTCAATGCAATAATATATTCTTACAACTTGGCCATCCCACATTATCACTGTCCTAATGAAACTAAGAAAACTAGCTTAATTTTTATAATTACTTGCATTTCTAATAAAAAATATGTACAACTCTACTTAACCATTAAATTAAAGCTAGCGAATACTTAAATAACGCCTGTTCACTTAGCGTCCCAAATATACTCTGGTAGATCAAACAGCAACCAGCGCTTTTTCTTTATAACGTTTGATTACTTAGCATCGCAAACATACTCTAGAAGATCACACAGCAACCAGAGCTTTTTCTTATTACGAATGTTCACTTATAAACGAATTTTTTAAAATTTGACCATGAATAATTTTAGAATTGACTGATGAAAACCACGAAGAAGCTGTTTCTTCCAACTATAAAGTCGTTTAGAACAATGCAGATGGTCATCCCATTTAAAGATGCTCTTAACCTTTTCAACATTTTCGATTCATAATCGAACAGATAGCTATACCATAAAGAATAGATGGATTAAAAATTGCTATAAATTTCGTCGACACTGCACAAAAACGACGCGAAACCATTTTAGTTTCGAAGATTAGAATTTCTTTGTATCATTCGAAGTGTGTTGACTGCTTTTAACCCTTAAAAGAAATATTTTAACATGGAAATTGGTCGAAAATTGGCCCGCTGGCTGAACTTTTTTTCGAAGTTCATTGAAATCGCAAATCATTGATCTGGGGTCGAATAACAACATCCGCGGTCGAGTGAATTTTATCCGTTTTAAGGAGTTTGGTATGATTGCTGTCAAAAACTTGCTTTTCATTCGACATGAAAAGCAAGTTTTCATTCGACGGCCGTTGAATGATCCATTCAGTCCTTGTATCAATATTTTTATTGCTGATTTGTTGTTATCACTTTTATTAATGTGTGTTCCCATGACAGCGAATTATCGTTCTCATCGTAACAATCAATTTTGTAAAACAAGATATTCTCAGGACTCCAAACTTCTGTTAAAGGCAACATTTTTTATTTCGTGCAAAATTCAAAATTTTTTGCTTGAAGTGTTATTTTTATTAAAAACTTTATTTTTATTAAAAAAAATTTGATATGACATTGCTATGAAATTTGTTAGTTTCAAAAGTAAATCATAATTTTTAATGGTTTTTTAATGCGATCGATATTCAAGTTTTTGTAGTCAAATTTCATTATGGGCAAACGATGGGATTATTTTTTCGAATTTCTTACGAAAGAATATATTTCTAATTAATAACATAAGACAATGTATACCTTTAGCACTTATGTTAAGTGCACAGTAATAGCTGTTTCTACAGTTATAACATCGTCAGGAAAGTACGACAGTAATTCAATGACAACAGTTGTTGCCTTTAATTGTTAATGAGCTTAAGTGTATGTGTAGGTGCTAAGATCCAACCGCATCTTAATATTGTAATTACTTAATGTTTATTTATATAACTGAAGTTCATGACAGTTTATACAGAGCCACGCAAATAATTTAATTAATCACTTACAATGAGTAATAAAAGAGAACTCAATTAGTTTCAATTTTATTTAAAATGTTCATGACATATTTAAAAATATTTGTTTATTCAATGGTTGGATTGCCTTATTTATACCAATTGTAAGTTTAATTATAAATTTAGGGGACGTGACACTTTCAAACATTTTTTTTATTTTAATGTTTTAAAATGCGTACAAGTTGAATAAAAAATTAGATATCATTTAAAAAAATTAAATATATATTTTTTTATAAAAAAATTTCGCAAAAAAAAATTTTTTTTTTATTATTTTAATCACAATTTTTTATACCCTTTACCTAGAGTATAAAACCTAGGCCTAGACCGACTTTAGACTTTCTTTACTTGTTTTTTATTATTCACATATATTGCTACTGGAATTTTTTTAATAATCAGTAAAAAAATCATGGCGGACGTGATAAAACAAAAACTTCCCGACCGATCGAATATGAATATGTTGTCTTGCACTTGTCGATGCATGGAATGAACTACGGACAGAAAAATCGGTTTTATAATTTTGGAGTTTTTGCTCGATTTTATCCAAAAAAACTTGACAATTTTCGAAAAATCGCGGCCATTTTGTTATTTTTCAACCAAAGTTGTTTCTGCTAGTTCATTCCAAGGCGGTTTTGATGCTGATAAAAACCCCGTTTTTAATTTTTATTCCGATGTCCCAGTGAGTTGTAATCACGCCGCCATGGTTTTTTGATGTTATTTTTAAAATAATTCCAGTAGCCCTATATGTAAATACAAAAATCAAATAAATTTTTTTTGAGTAATTTTTTTACTAGAAACTATTAATTTAATTTTAAAAAATGATATCTTATTAGAAATTTTTTTTGGTGTCACGTCCCCTTACATTATCTATTAAAATTTCAATACGTGCACACTTTTGCATTGCATTTTAAGTTTCTCCTTCGACTTCGGGATAATCGTTTGGTTGAAGGAAAGACTGACTTACTTACTTACTTGGTCAGTCGAAATGCAACTTCAGCTCAATTTATGCCGAAAGTGCTATTGGTTTGGTATCGGAATACTTTGAAATTTTATAATTGGCATCGGTTTTTTATCGGAATATCAGGCGTATAATATGAGTTTACAAACCAAGAATAAGTAAGTAAACATAATAAAAATTGCTTATAGAAAACGGATCTGTATTGACATCTGTTAAAATCGACTTTTAAAATTAAGGAACATGTATCAGTTCACAGTTTATAATCGATATTACAATGATTATAAATCAAAACCATTGTAGGAATGAACTAAAATCTAACACTTAAAATTTCATTATTCATAGCCACTGTATTTTGACAATAATTCAATTAAACAATCAGATTTAGTTAAGTACGTGTTGTTCCTTAAGTACTATTGTGGGAGCAATTGTTGTCTACGATGTCTACTGTAAGTGTGCTCAAGTGTGTGTGCGTGTGTTAAAACCTAACCGCAGCTAAATTTTCTAATTAATGTTTATTTAAATAACTTAAGTTGTTGACAGTTTATACAGTGTATGAAAATAATTTAATTAATCGTTTACACAGCACTAGAACTTAACACAGGTTCAAAGTTTTCCGGAAAACCCGAAAATCTAGATAAGATAGTTAAATAAATAGATTTCAGAAATTGTGGCGAATTCAGATGTATTATGTTGGACATTTAATTAAATATTTGAATTCTGCAATATTTTAAACTTTGCTGTAAATTTAAAACCGCCCACAAATTACGCCCAGTAATTCTTAAATTGTGCATTTTAAGCAAACTTCTTAATGCTTCAAGCATAAATGTGCTTGTGTGACACTCTTGGTTTTCGTTTTTCTGGTGCTAGTGTGCTTGTGCTTGTGTGTGAGTGTGGTTTATGTGGGCGGTTTGTCCCAGATATATTGTGTTTTTTTTTGCTTCAACAGTTTAACTTAACTCCGAACTCACCGTCCCTGCAGTCCTCGCTTGAATTAATTATGCAGCAACAGTTGCAACAGTTTCGTCCTCTGTAACTCTCTGTGTCCAGGATGTTCAACAAGCATTAAGTTTGCTTTCTCTGCTCATTTAACCATAATCGTACTTGGAATTCCAACAATTTAATATTTGTAACCAGCTTGGTCCGGCTTTCATAGTTACAAAAGCTGTATTCAACTGCCAGTTAAGCTTAAATATTAACATATACATATAAACAAATGTATGCGTGTTTGTCTGAGTACTGATGAAGACATATGCAACGAAAGAAAAGTTTGTGTTTTATGAATACTATTTTAACGGTAAAACTTTATCAGCACAAGTCCGACGAAGTTGGGAGAAGTAAGTTATCAATAACTAACAAACTTAAAAATTGGTCGTGTGAACTTTATATACTCATTACTTTGGCATAACAGAAGAATGTAAACAACAAATACATTTTATTTAAATGAAATAACATTGTTATAAATTATGTGCATTGAAAGTCTACAAAATTTAAGTTATAAAGATATTTTTTATATAATGTTTAATTTTGTTTCGATTCGACTTTTAGATTTCGAAGCATCGGTTGTGTTTCTTTCTGAGATACAAATTAAAAATAAAAAGTCAGAAACGTTTCAATCGTAATTTTGAGAAAATTTTGAAAAATTATTCAACTGCATCATTTATTGATAAATGTAGATCCCGGTGAAATTCGTTATGAAGAACATTTATATGATGATAATATATCATATGATCATGATCTTATGATAGAGTCACCAACTCCTGCACAGAGAAGTCGGTGCGCATCGCCAGGCGCAATACTGGAGACGCATTTCAGGGTCAACATTTGAATGACAACGACAACTCTAATTATACTGTAGTTAAGACGAGATCCAAGCGTTCTAACATTGGAGAACTTAAAGATTTGGATGTATTGGATTTCTCTCCCAACACTACTAATAGATTTGCTGCCTTGGCGGATATTACCATAGAATCTGCTCCTCAACAAAAAAAAAAACAGCCGGTAAGATCAGTTTATAATGATGTGGCAGTGCATTCATTCGTTTTTGAGAATAATTGTTACATTGAAAATTCAGATAAAGCTGAAATTCTAAAATCTCATTTTGAAAAAGTTTACGAAAAAACAGTTCCTGACAGACCTGATGTATTCTAATTAGAATCTGAAGTTATAACTACTCTTAATTCTTATATCGCATCTATTTCAATCCGTCTTTTACTTCGTCTTCTCCTCCTGATAATTAACATTATGTAAATACTGATGAAATATTCATGTTGTTCAAGATCTTAATACAAAGAAGTCTACTGGACCTGATAATATTTCAAACTTTCTTATTAAAAAACTGTCTTTTATTGTTGTAGATTTTCTTAAAATTATTATTAATAATTGTATTAATAATGGTTATTTTCCCGAACCTTGGAAAATTGAATAATTGATGTGAATAATTTCAGACCTATTTCTTTACTCTCTAATTTTGGTAAGATCCTTGAAAGAGTAATTCAAGATAAATTAGATAATTATGTTAATGCTCTATATATTTTTGATTTTCAATTTGGTTTCAAAAAACAACTTTCAACGGTATATGCTTTGTTAAAATTCCAAAACGATATTATTCTAAATCTCCGCCAACGAAAATGAACAGTGGCAGTTTCTCTGGACATAGAAAAGGCCTTTGACAAAGCTTATCATATCGGTATTATATATAATTTAAGGAGAATTGGTTTTAATCCTTGTCTTTTAAAAATTATAAAGAGTTTTTTGAATGATAGTAAATTTTTTATTAATATTACTAACATCTCAGATTTTGGTAAAATTGAAAGTGGTGTTGTTCAGGGATCTATTATGGCCCCTCATTTGTACAGTATCTTTATTTATGATTTTCCCCATGTCATGGTTCTACTCCTAATGAGGCTCTCACTTTGGTTCGTTCCCATTTAAAAAAAAATTCATGAATATTATAAAGATTGAAGAATCAAAATAAATACATCAAAATCGGAGCCTATTTGTATAAGGAATCCTTCTGGCAAATGTGATAGAGTGACTGTACCACACAGTAAAAATTTAAAATTATCTCTTTGTGGTTCATTTTAAGTGTATGTATGTAAATATTAGTATAATTCCAGCTTTTGTTATTGTTTGTTTACTTAGTTTTAAGTATTATTTGATTCAACGTCAATGTAATAAAAAAATGGTATGAAAAATGGTATGCATTTGATTTCCTTGTCTTTTCATTTTATAGTAATTGAATAATTTTTACTGTTCTATGTGTATCATTCTCTGTCATTTTTGCTTATTTCATTTGTAATCGATCTGAAGTTTCAATAAAATTTACTTACTTACTTAATTTTGTTTCAAAATATTTTTCTAACTAAATACTAATGATTAACTGTTATGCACCTGGAATGCCCGGACCCTTTATAGGGAAGGTGCCGCTGTCCAACTGGCGGAAGCCCTCGAAAAAATAAAGGCTGACATCACCTCTATACAGGAGATGCGATGGAAAGGGCAAAGCTACTCTAAGAGAGCAGACTGCGACATCTACTACAGCTGCCATGCGGAGAAGCGCGAATTTAGATGCGGATTCGTCGTAAGTCGGAAACTACGCCATCTTGTTTCTCGGTTCCCACCTATGAACGAAAGGCTGGCGACAATCCGCATCAAGGCGAAATTCTTCTACATCAGCCTAATTTGCGCACATGCCCCGACGGAGGAAAAGAACGATGCTGTCAAGGACACCTTCTACGCTAGCCTAGAGGACGTGTATGATTGCTGCCAGGCCCATGACGTAAAAATAGTTCTCGGAGATTTTAATGCGAAGGTCGGAAAACCGTGAGCGAGAAAAAATTGAGGTGTACCAGGACAGGAAGGCTGCTCGAAAATTGTACCAGCAGGTTTAACAGGTCTTACCCAAGGTTTCAAGCCCGGCGCATTCACTTGTAGAGATGAGAATGGTGATCTGGTTACAGATATGCAGTGCACATTGAAATTATGGAGACAGCATTTTTCCAATCTGCTTGCAGGTGACGATACCAGCAATTCCGCCCTTGAAGAATGCGACATAACCAATCGACGATGATTGAGTGAAAATTCCACCACCTAGCCATGACGAGGTTAAAGTTGCTATCCAGCGACTCAAAAACAACAAAGCCGCAGGTGCTGTCGGCCTGGCTGCTGAATTGTTTAAGACCAGCGGCTGTCAATTGATAAGGTGCATGCATCAACTCATCAGCAAAATATGGCTAGCGGAAAGCATGCCCGACGATTGTTATCTCAGTGTGCATTGTCCTATACTTAAGAAAGGAGACCCGACAATCTGCGCCAACTACCGAGGTATCAGTCTTATTTCCATCGCATACAAGGTTCTTTTGAGCGTATTGTTTGAAACATTGAAGCCGCATACCAAAACACTGATTGGACCTTATAAGTGTGGCTTTCGTCCTGGCAAGTCCACCATAGACCGGATTTTTACACTACGCCAAATCCTGGAGAAAACCCACGAAAAATAAATCGACATCCATCATCTCTTTGTTGATTACAAAGCTGTGTTCGATAGCCCGATTCGGGATTGCTTGTACGCAACAATGTCTGAGTTCGGTATACCTGCAAAGTTGATAAGGCTCTGCAAGATGACGTTGAGCAATACATACAGCTCCGTCAAGGTAGGAAATGACCTCTCCGAAACCTTTAATACCGAACGAGGTTTCAGACAAGGCAACCCGCTATCATACGATCTCTTCAATTTCATCATGGACGGGATGCAACGAAAGGCAGGTGTACATCACAATGGAACCATATTCTACAAAGGTGTCCAGCTCCTTGCTTATGCTGATGATATCGATATTATCGGCAGAACCAAGAGAGATATAACCGCTGCTTTCGTCGCTATGGCGCTGAGGCATGGGTGGTATTGCAAACAGATGCAGCCGCTTTTGGGGTGTTCGAGAGGAAAGTTCTTCGCAAAATCTTTGATCCTGTTCGAGTTGGCGACCACTATCGCATTCGAATGAACCACGAAATGTACGAGCTCTACAACAACATTGACATAGTCCAGCGTATAACAATTCAGCGACTACGTTAGCTGGGTCATATCTTTCGTATGGATGAAGAAGCTCCATCGTAGTCGACCCGATGGATTGACCAGGCCGAGGAAGCCCTTACCACGCTTGGTGAAAGAGATTGGAGACGGCGCGCGCGAAGCAGAGACGCCAGGCGAGAGCTGATGAAGTAGGCCGCAACCCGACAACGGGTTGTCATGGCCACCTAAGTAAGTAAGTAAGTAAGTAAGTAATACATTTTAAAAATATAATCCATTCACAGCTTATCAGTTGTTATTATAAGAAAATTGGACTGATAACCATAAATAAGTTTTTCTTGTTCTTAGGTACTTTTAATGGCTTTTTCTCTATAGTATTTGTTTGTTTTAGTATTTTCGGCATAAACTCCACGTACAAAACATTCTCAGAAGGCTTCAATTATGTTGTCAGGTGATTTTGTGGGTCATTTCAAAATTCTTTTATTGAAAGAGTCTTTTACTACATTCGCAATGACTAAATCAAATTGTATTGTTGGAATATTATTGGACTTTTAGTGACTCACGTTCAACAATTTCATAAACAATTAAATTGAGATAATCTTGTCTATTCATTCGTGTTGGAACTTACTTGATTTCAATGCTTTCAGATTAGCCAATACCAGTCCATATCATCACACATTTACCCTCATGCTGACGACAACTTATGATAGGCTCCTGCTTTCTCATATCGCAGCAGTAATAATCACTACCAAGCATCCGGTCTTTCAAGATTACTCTATTTAAATCAGTTAATAACACACGGTACCATTGTTTTTTTTTTTATTTAATATGTTCTTTCTAAAAAGTATGCTTCTCGATATTTCGCTGTAATTGTCGATTTTCTTTGCAGTGTTTGCGTATAATTGTTGTTAATTTTTTTTTTAATTTTCTTGCAATTTGCGGACATGTGTTTTACTCTAACTGTTTCTACGGTTTTCTTGGCAATGAGGTTAAAGTTTGAAGCTAATCGCAATATGGCGCACTCATATTGGCGTTTAACCACTCTTAAACGTCCACTGCTAACAACTTAAACATAACTTGAAGGAATTTTTATTAAATTTGAAGTCACTTTGCGGCGTCTCACAGTGTCAGATTCTTCAATAATAGCTGCACTAAACCCCCAAAAAACTGTTGTCCCAATCACCAAAGTACCTTTTTTAACTGAAAGTTAAAAGTCTAAATAAAACATATTTTCAATTTAGTAGTGATAGTGCAAGAATATCCTAACATAACGGTACAACGAATGTCAGGTATGTAGTACTGAAAAAAACACATGTTGCTTACATTAATAGTTCCACAAGTTGGCTGTGATATTGCGATTTTGTGATGTAATTTTTTAAAAGTTTTTGATAGTCAATAAAAGTGTAAACAATTCTGTACCGATTGGTGTAAAAATATTTGCAGAAATAGTGGTAAATTATATTTTTTGAATAATTTTTGCTGAATAGCTTGTTTTTATGCATTTTGCTAAACAAAACAATAATATTGCAGCCTGCATCTTTTTTTGCCGACACTTGCCAAGGAATCAATTTGCACCAGAATTAAGAGGGATCTGTGTACATTAGTGTTAAAAAAAGAAACAGTTTCGAAAGTATCGTAAGTGTAGACGCAGAATTCCGTTTAAGTTGTAACCTCTTCTACTTTGTCTCTTTGGTCCGATTGTTTTGTTCATTTTGCACATATTTTTATTGATCTTCCAAAAATTAACAAATAAATTAATAACACTCAATTATGGACTACTTATCGAGGCCAAAACAAAGAAAAAGTTAAAAAGTAAGTATGATTAAATGAGCAAGCAAAAAGAAACAAGCAAAATTTCAAATTTTTTCGATCATTTCGTTAAGTTTGATAAGTTGAGTTCATTGACTGAGTTGAAAAGAAGGCGAAGCAAATGCACTTTCCATTGGTGCCACTTTCGTCTCTGCCCGATATATATGTAGTTTGCGAGCTACAGTCAGTTTAACTACTAATTTCAAATTAAAATTAAGATCCCGATTTTTAAAAATTGTATGGTAACTATATTTCACGCTGAGCACATGCCTTTTCAATTAGTGCCATTCTCGTCACTGTCCGATATTTAGCTTGCGAGCTACCCTTTCCTCTCCGTTCGATGTACAGTTTGCGAACTACACTGTATAAAAAATAAACACATAAAAACAAAAATTAAAATTTTACGCCATCTATTGGGTAAAAGCATAAAACGAAATATGATCCAACTCGTTTTTTTTCATACGAGTTAAATCTAAACGGATCACAGACCCATTTCGTTAAATTTAACAGTTCGAGTTCATTGACTGAATTGAAAAGAGATTCATGACCTCTGGTTTCAAAATAGAGCACTTAGTAAACTAGAACAGAAGTGCATAAATACACCCAATGCGAACCAATGCTTACAATGCTACCAATACGAACTAAAACTTACAGTTTCACGTAAGCACGTGCTCACGTGTTTTTAAAAAAATCAAAAAAAAACACAAAACTCAACAACACGTGTCTTTTATTCACGAACTATACGTAAAGTTCGTATTCACGTGAAAGTGCCAATGACCCACTTGTGACCTCAGAAAATCCCACTGCATCCGATTGGCCATAGAATCATCCATTTTGGTCCAAATGTTCCATGGAACCCATCATAGTACCAATGACCCGCCTGTGACCTCAGATAATCCCACTGCATCCGATTGGCCATAGAATCATCCATTTTGGTCCAAACGTTCCATGGAACCCATAAATGTGCGAATGACCCACCAGTGACCTCAGATAATCCCACTGCATCCGATTGGTCATAGAATCATCCATTTTGGTCCAAATATTGCATGGAAACCATCAAAGTACCAATGACCCGCATGTGACCTCAGATAATCCCACTGCATCCGATTGGCCATAGAATCATCCATTTTGGTCCAAATGTTCCATGGAACCCATAAATGTGCCAATGACCCACCTGTGACCTCAGATAATCCCACTGCATCCGATTGGCCATAGAATCATCCATTTTAGTCCAAATGTTCCATGGAACCTATCATAGTACCAATGACCCGCCTATGACCTCAGATAATCCTACTGCATCCGATTGGTCATAGAATCATCCATTTTGGTCCAAATGTTCCATGGAAACCATCAAAGTACCAATGACCTGCCTGTGACCTCAGATAATCCCACTGCATCCGATTGGCCATAGAATCATCCATTTTGGTCCAAATGTTCCATGGAACCCGTAAATGTGCCAATGACCCACCTGTGACCTCAGATAATCCCACTGCATCCGATTGGCCATCGAATAATCCATTTTGGTCCAAATGTTCCATGGAACCCATCAAAGTACCAATGACCCGCCTGTGACCTCAGATAATCCCACTGCATCCGATTGGCCATAGAATCATCCATTTTGGTCCAAATGTTCCATGGAACCCATCAAAGTACCAATGACCCGCCTGTGGCCTCAGATAATCCCACTGCATCCGATTGGCCATAGAATCCTCCATTTTGGTCCAAACGTTCCATGGAACCCATAAATGTGCGAATGACCCACCAGTGACCTCAGATAATCCCACTGCATCCGATTGGCCATAGAATAATCCATTTTGGTCCAAATATTGCATGGAAACCATCAAAGTACCAATGACCCGCCTGTGACCTCAGATAATCCCACTGCATCCGATTGGCCATAGAATCATCCATTTTGGTCCAAATGTTCCATGGAACCCATAAATGTGCCAATGACCCACCTGTGACCTCAGATAATCCCACTGCATCCGATTGGCCATAGAATCATCCATTTTGGTCCAAATGTTCCATGGAACCCATCAAAGTACCAATGACCCGCCTGTGACCTCAGATAATCCCACTGCATCCGATTGGACATAGAATCATCCATTTTGGTCCAAACGTTCCATGGAACCCATAAATGTGAGAATGACCCACCAGTGACCTCAGATAATCCCACTGCATCCGATTGGTCATAGAATCATCCATTGTGGTCCAAATGTTGCATGGAAACCATCAAAGTACCAATGACCCGCCTGTGACCTCAGATAATCCCACTGCATCCGATTGGCCATAGAATCATCCATTTTGGTCCAAATGTTCCATGGAACCCATAAATGTGCCAATGACCCACCTGTGACCTCAGATAATCCCACTGCATCCGATTGGCCATAGAATCATCCATTTTGCTCCAAATGTTCCATGGAACCCATCAAAGTACCAATGACCCGCCTGTGACCTCAGATAATCCCACTGCATCCGATTGGCCATAGAATCATCCATTTTGGTCCAAACGTTCCATGGAACCCATAAATGTGCGAATGACCCACCAGTGACCTCAGATAATCCCACTGCATCCGATTGGTCATAGAATCATCCATTGTGGTCCAAATGTTGCATGGAAACCATCAAAGTACCAATGACCCGCCTGTGACCTCAGATAATCCCACTGCATCCGATTGGCCATAGAATCATCCATTTTGGTCCAAACGTTCCATGGAAACCATCAAAGTACCAATGACCCGCCTGTGACCTCAGATAATCCCACTGCATCCGATTGGCCATAGAATCATCCATTTTGGTCCAAATGTTCCATGGAACCCATAAATGTGCCAATGACCCACCTGTGACCTCAGATAATTCCACTGCATCCGATTGGCCATAGAATCATCCATTTTGGTCCAAATGTTCCATGGAACCCATCATAGTACCAATGACCCGCCTGTGACCTCAGATAATCCCACTGCATCCGATTGGCCATAGAATCATCCATTTTGGTCCAAACGTTCCATGGAACCCATAAATGTGCGAATGACCCACCAGTGACCTCAGATAATCCCACTGCATCCGATTGGTCATAGAATCATCCATTGTGGTCCAAATGTTGCATGGAAACCATCAAAGTACCAATGACCCGCCTGTGACCTCAGATAATCCCACTGCATCCGATTGGCCATAGAATCATCCATTTTGGTCCAAACGTTCCATGGAACCCATAAATGTGCGAATGACTTACCAGTGACCTCGATAATCCCACTGCATCCGATTGGCCATAGAATCATCCATTTTGGTCCAAACGTTCCATGGAACCCATAAATGTGCCAATGACCCACCTGTGACCTCAGATAATCCCACTGCATCCGATTGGCCATAGAATCATCCATTTTGGTCCAAATGTTCCATGGAACCCATCATAGTACCAATGACCCGCCTATGACCTCAGATAATCCCACTGCATCCGATTGGCCATAGAATCATCCATTTTGGTCCAAACGTTCCATGGAAACCATCAAAGTACCAATGACCCGCCTGTGACCTCAGATAATCCCACTGCATCCGATTGGCCATAGAATCATCCATTTTGGTCCAAACGTTCCATGGAACCCATAAATGTGCGAATGACTTACCAGTGACCTCGATAATCCCACTGCATCCGATTGGCCATAGAATCATCCATTTTGGTCCAAACGTTCCATGGAACCCATAAATGTGCCAATGACCCACCTGTGACCTCAGATAATCCCACTGCATCCGATTGGCCATAGAATCATCCATTTTGGTCCAAATGTTCCATGGAACCCATCATAGTACCAATGACCCGCCTATGACCTCAGATAATCCCACTGCATCCGATTGGCCATAGAATCATTCTGAAGCTGAATACGAACCAATCAGTTCGTGTAAAATAAAAACAATTCAACCATAAAGAACGAAACAAAAACAAAGAAAGCAGCAGGCACAGCAATACATTATAAGCAGCTGATGATTGATTTTCTTATATAAAAACATGCATTTTTCTTCTTATATTTTACTATTTTCTGACTTTCATATAATAGTGTCAAAATCCAAAATTAGATATTCATTCAGCGTAGGATATATCTGATATTTAAGTATATATATTATCTTTGAACGATAAGTATTAAAGGCTGTAGGTATACCCTAAAGTATTCGCCAAAAACGTTGCATGACCTTCAAAAAATCTGTTAAAACGACCCCATACAAACCGCGCTGTAAGACGTAATTCTACGTCAAAAATTGTGCTCCTAGTTGCAGCGCGCTTAAAAATGAGTCCCGGCATCTCTCGTCTTCAGCTTTTTGAAGTGTGGCATTCATCTGTGAGAAGTGATAGGTTCAAACAAGTTGTAGCCTATATTCTTGGAAATTTGAGTGGTGGATCGCAAACTAAAGTCGATGATGACAAAGTCAAAGAGTTTTTTTTTGAGGCGGTTTTGCTCAAGTTTGGATTGCTAGAGGTGGACCAATGCGAGAAGAGTAAAAACCCGATTTATGATAAATAACAAGAATTGGTTGGAAAGCGAAATAAATATATCTTCTTTTTCGCAAACAAGCTCCATCGTCAAGAAATCTGGTAGACCGACTAAAGAATTTTCGGATTGTATGGAACGGACAAAAATGAAAAAAGCGAAAAAGCTTGCAGATGTTGCAGATGATGATGCAGTGTTTATGGCAGCTGAAGTGAAGCTTCGGAGTGCTGGAAAAAGAAATTCAGCAGCTATTGCTAAATAATTGTTTAATTCTTCACCAAAAAGAGGAACTTGAATTAAGAAAAAAAGAAAAGATACTGAAGTATCAAAGAATCTTTCACCAGAAGAAGCTCTCGCTGTGTTGGTCAATAGCGATTTATCTACTCACCAGTATCGTTCTATAAGAAAATCAATTAAGCATATTAATCAGAAAATATTTCCATCTTATGACCTCGTACACGCTTCGAAACAATTGTGCTATCCCGAAAATCTTGTTATTTCTGAAACACATGCTGAAATCCGCTTACAGTCACTTATCGATAATAATTTGGAGAGTTTCAGGAATTGAAAATAAGAAAAGAGTACAGGAAAGACAGCAAAGAATTCAGAACAGCTTCAAAACTCAGACGGGTTTATTAGTAGATATGCCAAAACAGGGCTTAGGCAATACAAACGATGGGAATACTGCGAGGTATTTTTTTCGAAACGCTGCTGAAACAGCCACCATAACTGGTATTGAATTGCCACTATTAGAGCGATTTCTAGGCTTGTGCTAAACAGTTCCGGAGCCGGAACGAACATGGAACGTTTCTTTTGTACAGCGGAACTAGTTCGCGGAAACATGTTCGCGGAACTATGTAGTTCCTTTGCACTTTTCAAGAATGTTTGTGTACCTAAATTTATGAGGAAATCTACTTAGATGTAAATGTATATTATTATATTAAGAATTCATTAATGCGATACTCATTTGCATTATATAACAAACATTATTTTACATTCCTTGCCTGCAATTTATTCCACATATTTTAATAATTTAAGCATGTTCATGAGCAGCAGTTGCCTCGAAAGCAAAACATGTCCCGGAACTATATAGTTCCTTCCGTTCGATTGTTCAACCAAATGAACAAAACAATGAGCATAACAAGAACGACAATATATCTTCCAATAGATCTTTTATCATATCTTTCAATCAGATTTATACATGTCCGCGGAACTATGTAGTTCCGCTAGTTCCATTTGATTGAACGAAAGCATGTTCAAAAAGAAATGAACAGAGCATTGCACACAACAAGGACAACGAATTGTCATCTTTTCATTTCATACATTAGCTCTTTCGTTCGCTCACAAACATCATCTTTGCACTTTCACAAAAATCGTGTAAGACTTAATATGTAAGAAAGAGATGTTGTATTCATGTTCATATTGCGTAAGAAAAAAAAAACATTCATTGCAGCCGGAACTGCTTGAACATGTTAAAAATGAATCGAAGGAACGATTGGAACTATGTCCGACTGTGAACATAGTTCCGGGAACTATACAGGTTCGGAACGACACATCTCTAGCGATTTCATGTTTTGTTGGAATGCTTGGGATCAGGATATGCTGTCAACAGCGACGCATTCGCGCAATACGCATCTGATATGAGAAAACTTTATTTGGAGCTATATTCTTGGTACCCTATGCCAGTGACTATTCATAAAGTACTCTATCATAGAAAAATAATTATTGATAGCTGCATTATTCCCATTGGACAGATGTCGGAAGAAGCCCAGGAAGCACGCAATAAAGATAACAGAAGATATCGCTTGCAATTCACGAGGAAGACTTCGCGTATTGATGCAAATAAAGATTTATTGTCTTAAGGCAAGCACCTAAAACGAAGCAGAAAATAATTACAGAAGATGTTCTTTCCCTATTAAAAAGTCCGAATTTGAATCTTGAGTCGGACTCTGAGTCCGACTAACAGAAATGTAAAATAATTGAAATACTTGTCTAAATTCTATATTTTTTTATTTTTTACGTTGTAGTTCTAAAGCCTAATAAATATTTACAAATTAAAAATACTTCTGTTAAATAAGTTATTACTTTATGTATTTTATAATTTTTTTTTTTTAATGTTGAAAATTTTAATATTTATAGTTTTGCTGACTTTTTAAAATTTTATATACACATATATAAAATATACGGGCGTGGTCGTCAACTTATTTTTCCAGTTCTTTACTCTAACATGGGTATTGAGTACAAAAAAGCACACAGCAAATTACAAGTTGAAAAACTTTTTCTTTGAGTTTTATCACGATTTTTCACATTTTATTTTATAGGAAGTAGGCGTGGAAGTACCAAAATTCAAGTCTATTGCTTTGTGTTAATGCATTTTATTGAGATTTTTCCTATTTTAAAATCCGTGATTTCTACGGTAGGTGGGCGTGGCAGTGCGTCCAGATTGTTCAGATTTTTACCAAAGATGCATCTACCCCAAACTAAGCCATGTGTCAAATTTCAATTCTCCATCTCAATTAGTTTCCCAGTTACAGAATTAAGTGTAGCTATTTTTGTAAACATGACACTGTGCGTCTGTTGTTTTACTATTTTACTGATTTTCATGTGTTCAATGTTAAGATTTCAAGCAATTTGCACTTTTATACTGTTCAGCCATTGTCCACACTACAATTTAATTCAACGTGTAGAAATAACTTATAGAAACTAATGTTGGTTCGCAGTTTATTAACTTTCACAAAGACATTTTCATAAAAATATGCTTTCATTTTATGTATCATTTTGTGCATATTTTATAAAATAATAAATTTTATTTTGGAATGTTTGACTATTATGTATTTAAAAAATTTAACTCAAATGCATAACGTTACAGTTATCAGAAAACACATTATTATCATTTTTATACCAACACGCTTACGTAAGGGGTATATTAATTTTGTCACGACGTGTGTAACACCCATAAGGAGGCGTAGTAGGTATAGAAAAGTATATATGTTCTTGCTCAGCATCACCACCTGAGTTGAATTAGCCATGTCCGTCTGTCTGTCCGTCTGTCTGTTTGTGGACACGATTACAGCCGTAATTTTGAAGATATTGTACTGAAATTCGATATTTAAGGTTTTTATAAAAAACTAAGATCAAGTTCAAGAATGGGCTATATCAGATAAAAACACGCCTACCTCCCATACAACCCCAATAATGTAAAATCTATAAAGAGGCTAATGTTTGACTTAAATTCGATACTTGTGTTTCTTATGTCAAAACTGAGATGTCTTAAAAAAAATGAGCGTCATCCGCTTACAAACACGCCCCCTCCCATACAACCCAAAAATTGTAAACTATATACAGAAGCTTCTACATAAATAAAATTAAGTATTTATTCCCTTTATATCAAGACTAAGGTGTGCTCGAAAAATAGGCATCATGCACCAACGAACACGCCCACTTCCCATACAACCTTAAAATTGAAAACTATATAAATAGGCTTCTGGCGAAGCTACAAAACGCCAATTCCACGCATAACGCAAAACTTTTTTTCAAAAATTGACCTCATGGCTTTCGATTTGTTTTATTTTTGGGCTATAGATTCCTAATAAAATTTTAAGAACATAACGTCGCTGCGCCTAAAAAATCAGGTATGTGATTTTTTATGATTTTTTTTTATTTCATATTTGAATAGCTCTACTCATTGCCCATCTGTTCGCTGAGCGGCTTTTCGATATCTCTTTTGGTTTAAACATTGGAGATATTTTTGCAATAAATTCCTTGTAGAGTTTTTAAAATTTTTAATTAAAAATTTGAAAAATCGGTTATGTGCTCGAAAAATTTGATCATAGTAAAAACAGAATGCCCGTAAAAAAATCGGTTATATGTCTGAAAATGGAAGAATGCATCCTCGCTTCGTGCTGGAATAAGATATTAAAGTTTTTTTTTAATACTTATCTCTAGAATTTTATAGCAAAAAATACAAAATTATGACATTGCAATAAATTTGGAAGCGCAGAGAATAAATCAGTTTTTTTGCTTTCCTGAAAAGTTGTCGAAAAACACATAACTGAATTTTTAGGCGCTGCGACGATAAGTTCATTTATTTTTTTTTTATCGCCATTCGTAGAAAAGTTATGGACCAATATGGTCAATTAATTGTATTTACGTCAGTTTTTATCAAATTTTTATAAATAAGGTACCGTTGGAAAGTTATTGAAAAGAACTTTCTAGAAAAATATATTATTTTAAAATTTTGGATGTTTTGGATGGATGTTTGGATTGCCAACCAATTAAAAAAAAAAATGTATTTGCTAATATCTCAAAAAAGGCATAATTTTTTTGATTTTTTATTTTTTAAATTTGAGGAAAAATGTTGCCTTTAATTCGAAAGCAATTTAATGATGGAGCTTTTATATGTTTTTTCGCAATTTTGCGGCAATTTGAGGCACTTTATAAATTTCATAACGGCTAAGATGTTCGAAAATTTGTTCTACAAAATGGTTAACCTTGTTAAGACGAATATTTTATTCATAATTTTTGATGACCTTACACTTGACCTTGGTATAGAAAACTGGTAAAACCCGAAAAAAAATAAAAAAACACAAACTATTTGTTTTAACTTTTATTTGTATAAGACTAAACAAACTTTTGACTGCCATATTAAAGATAATTAAATTATAATTTGTTTTGATTCAAACATTTTTAAAATCGGACTTACAACAAAAAAGTTATGATGGTTACTCTGACGTTCTTTCAATAAAAAAGTTACAATGATTTGTATGGGTTGACAAGAATGACCCCTTACTCGAGTCTACTTAATACCATGTCTACACAGAGAGTTTAGTTGGCGTTTCCAGTTCAAAGTTGCGTTTTGCCCTTGAACTCAACATAAACGCTGGCGTTTCCAGTACAATTATGCAGGCGAAAACGCAACTAAACTCAACATGCTGTCTACGTTTACCAAAACTCAATTTGATACATGCCTAAAACCGTACTGGTGTTTTGATAAAAACATTCGTTCAGTTAGATTTTAGCTGTGTTCAGTTTATTGAATGATTAGAAATGCCAACAACAGCTGATTCTCAATTGTGCAAACGTGCACCGCCAACCCACAATAGTTAAAACTTTATATAGAAGCTTAGATTTGAGCTAAAGAAATGCTTTTAATAAAATAATTAATTTTTTGCACAGAAAATAACGCCGAAATAATTGCAAAAAAGGAGGTTCGCAAATTGATTGCCAACTGGAGTGCAGAACAAGCGATTAAGCTGATTTCGGAGGTGGAGGTCAGAGAAGAGTTATGGAACTATATAATTCCCTCCTATAAGGATAGGAATTTGCGGGAGTCGCTATGGGTGGAGCTAGTCAATTTAGTTCAATTGCCGCTTACTGAGGTTACCAACAAATGGAATTGTGTTCGTAACTCTTTTCGAGTAAGTACAAAAATAAAATCCATTTTCATATACTTATATTACGACGATTTCTCTCAAATATTTTCGCGGCATCGCTAATGCAATCCTGCTGTACCAATAATGATACAACCCGGCATTTTATCGCGTTCATCTTTTATCCCTTTGACATTAGTCAAGAACTGAAGTCAATTTTCTGAGCTTGTAGGCCAATACACCGCAAATCGGAAGCGACGAAAGAGGAAAAAGTTGACGGTACACAGTCAAGTGTAGTGGCAATTTGCGAACTCGAAAAATTGCTTTCAATTCTTGACTAATGTAGGAGGGGACTTTCTCTCAATCGAGCAGAAAAGTCGATGAGCAAATTCGCTGCAATATATACATGTGAAAAATACATGTGGATCCAATAAATTTGCTCTAAAAAATGTTTTATTTTATTTATAATTAAAATGGCATTTTCAAGATTAAGTCAAACAAAGAGTGGACAGGGTGCAGCAAGAACAACGCCACCTAACGAATTTTATAATGCATTAATGTTTCTGGCACCGATCCTAATCGTTGAGGCACCAAAACAAACTAGTCTCGAAATTGTAAAGAGGATTATTATTCATTTCATTATTCTTTTTTCACAAATCAACAACTCTAAGCATGCAACAAAATCAAAATCCGTAAACGAAAGTTTGCTAGATTGTGCTCTTAAGGATTACGAAATAGAACAACCATCCACTGTTACCATAGAGCCGAACTGAAATTTAAGATTATTTGGGAAAAAATTACCACTTTCTGAGAAAATTTACCTTTTTTTAAAAAAAAATTACAAAATTTTAAATGATTAACAGTCGTTATAACTCACTTCAATAGTTCCATAATAAAACATTTCTTTGCTAGCCTTGAACAATTCGTTTCTTCCTATTGACAACAACTTTTCCAATTCACGATGTGTAACGGACTTCTTTATCCACTTTTCCAAAACCGATATTCTTTTAAGCAATATTCAATGCAATTTTAAAACATTTCATTACTTCTTATATCTTGGCCTGTTTCAACAACTTCCTTAGTTTTTAAGTTAAAATTTGAGCAAATCAAAAATTAAAACAACTCCCAATAATAAAGGACGGCTTGTGAGTTCGTTCAGACAGGTAAAAAAAGTGCAAAAAACTTAAAATATTTGGAAATCTTAATATTGCAAAAATTTAGCACTTTTAGTCAAAAATTATCTCTTTTACCTCTGCCCAAAAAATGTGTCAAAAATTACCTCATTTAGGGAAATTTACCTGGCAACAGTGCAACCATCAACATCGCGTTCGGCTGCACAAAAGCGAAGAGCAAACGAGTCCGATAGATGAGGAAATTTTAAAGTGTGCCATGGATGCACTGGTATCCGTAAAGAAGAAGGACATGTGGGATGATATTGATAATTTCATCGCCATGAATGGTCGTCGATATGCTAAAATTGATCCCCCACTTGCTGTTAAATTTAGAAAAGTATTATATAAGTTGGTGATGCAGTTTGAAGAGCAGCTTCAGGAATAAAACGAAATTAATGGGGACGTCTACCTCCGATACAACAATTAGAAACCCTGATAAAATCAAAATTGCAAGTTGAAGTATGAACGAATATTTTACAAAAATTTTTAAATTCTAGTACCTATACTGCCAAGGAACTTCACCATGTGGTGTTAAAAAGTACTCCATGAACTGCTCGTGTACTTTTAGAGCAACATCAGTTGGGCGACCATTGGTTGTTCCACTTTGAATGGATCGGAGCTCCTCTTCTCTTCTGCATTCCAAATGCCAGTTTCCGTTGATAATATTCCATCAACTTCTCTGTCAAAATCGCCATTTCTTGCATATTCCGATTTGCGCGTTATTAAAAAATTGTGGAGTACACAAATCGCTAGGACTATGTTAATAGCTTTGTCTGGTGTCACATCAATGGGCCTCCGTAGAATTCGAAATCGTGCTGCATCGATTCCAAACACATTTTAAATAATTCTTCTATCTCTCGATAGCCTGAGGTTAAACACTTTATGTGACATAACTTGCTGTCGATAGGCAAATGGTTTCATAATGTATGATTTAAGTGGGAAGGCGTAGTCACCAACAATTATAAAATGCATTGGTTCTTTAAGTGTTGAGCAAGAGCGGTCGCAATTGGACATCTGGAAAGTTAATGTCAGCAAATATATGAAAAAGAAATAAAAGTATTAAGGGCATTAAGTCTGTTGTAATCTTATTTAGGTTAATCTTTAAGTAGTTCCTTTGAGCCAGGCTTTTATACGGTTAGCTCATTATTAATCTGTATACTTTTCGAGACGCTTCCTAAGAACTATTGCTCCTTAAAAGTACATGTTAAAGGTAAACCATGCTTTCCGTGCAAAAACACAGCCATCTGACTCTTTCCCGTAGGCGCCAACTTCCACGAACGTAAACTCCACCGAACCGCAGTTTGGTAGAGCTTGAATCATTATATCTTTGGCGTTCAATGCACCGCAGCAGTTGGGAAAATTCCATCTTTCTCCAAATTGATTTGCAATTGCAGTCCATTCCTCAGTAGAACTTGGAACCTACATACATATATCATTAGTATCAATATTAGTAGACTAAATTTATTACATTGGTTTTACCTTTAAGTACTCGCCTTTTAGTGAATTGTAAATTGCATTGCAAGTCTGATGCACAATGGTGTGCGGGGTTTCACAATTAAATCTTTTTATTATATTCTTTTTCAATTTAAATTTTTTTGAAACATTTATTTTTTATGACTATTTTCCTTGAATACAACTTTTATAATGAATAATATATAAAAATTTTTGATTTTAAAAAAATACAATATTTGAATTCTTAAATAAGAATTTTTTAGATAAATATGTAAGAGTATATTTTATAGTGTTTGTTTTGTATGTAGTGATGTTGGTGTTTATATGTGGTAGTATTGAGTCACAACATTATTCTCCTTCCTTTCTGAAAAATTTTAGTCCTGTTGGCTAATAAGTGTACTTTTTTTGTATTTTTATGTTTAGTTGAATGTGTCTGTGCTGTTTCAGTATCTAAGGAGGCTGGCTTAAGCCTTTCAATGTTGACTGTTATGTTAGTGTTATTTTTACGAATTGTGAAGTATTTCGGTGTTCTCTCGATAACTTCGAACGGACCATCGCAAGAGCCTTGCAGTGTTTTACGAATTGTGTCGTTGCGGACGAAGACAAAGTTACAAGAATTGAGGGCTCAAATTACATATACATATATTATTGAAAGTTGGTGCTGTGATACGCAATGTTTGACTTTTGATCTTCTAATTAATCGAAGATCGAATTTAATTCTTTTGATCGAATTAAAGTTCTTACTGTTGTGTATAACTATTTGTTATGGTAGCCTGAGTGTTTGACCAAAAACCATTTCAACTGATGAAGCCTTAATATCTTCTTTGACCGTGGACCTGAGTCCTAGAAGAACTAGTGGTAGCTCTGCGTACCAATTTTTCTGGTTGTTACTCGCTATTGGATAAGTCTTTAGTTGGCGGTGAATTCGTTCTACAATCCCATTAGCTTGTGGATGATAAGCAGAAGTGGTAATGTGTTTGCTTCCTAGATTCTTAACGAAGTTTTCAAATGTTGTGGACATAAATTCAGGTCCACGATCGGAAGTAATTTCCAGAGGAACTCCAAAACGTGAGATGTATTCCTTTTGAAGTGTATCTACAATAGTACGTTGGTATCATTAATTGGATACGCTTCGGGCCAACGTGTGTTTCGGTCAACTAGAGTAAGCAGATATCTGTAACCATTCGCCAACTAAAAAGACATGAACATTAGAGCGTATCATCAAAACTAACCTCTTTTTGACACCGACTCAATCGCTAGACATTCAAAAGACATTTTCAAAAAAAATTTTTTTTTTTGTTAAGTGGTCCCTATGGTGCTATTTTGATTTTTTCGTTATATCTTTGGTGTTTTTCATCCGATCCGGAAAAAAATTTATGTGTGTGCTTATTGATGTAATGCAAATAAATTTGCATTTTTTTTTTCCTCAAATGTTTTTTTTTAGACTTATTGCACAATCTATCTCAGTTCCTACTATGTCATCATGTTCCAAAAATACCAAAAAACGAAAGCTTACAAAAAATCATTATAACCATGGAAACAAATGAAATCGAAAAAATGCATTTTAGAAGCACTTCCGACCGATTATATGCAAATAATAACACTTTAATATCATAAAAAATTGTTTTTTAATCTTCCAAATCTTTTCGAGATTCAAGGTAGCTGTAGCGTTCGCAACTATCAAGCTTCGCGAAAATGTGCCCCAAACGATTTTCGTCAGTGACTGCTGTAGCTGACTGGTGCACAATTTCAACGAAACGCTCCGTGTTTTGCGAGTGGCAAAGATAATCTGTTGAAAATATAACATGAAATATACGATTTAGATTTTAAAGTTAAATACGCATAGATTAATTTATTATACAAGTATGAAAGTGTATTGCAGTGCGTACCTGGAATTTTAATCAATTGATCAGAATATTGCATATCAGACAGTTGGTCTTGGGTGTGAAATTGAAGGCATGGTGGCTCAGTGTTCTCAAATTGTGTTCAATCAATCATTTCGGTGTAAATGTTGCTGCTGTAGTTGATGTAGGGTTGGTGCTTGGGCCCACGAAATTGCCGAATTCGACCTGGAGCGTTTAAACGTGCTTGCAAAATTTTGCTGTATCCATCTGCACGCACCGTTGCATCCGGATCAGTTATCATAGAAAGTAATATATTTTCATGGTGAAAATAATAGGCATTGCTTTCGATGGTTGGTTTGATGGCTAACTGAACGTAGTTCGGCAAATCACGTATCCATGAAATGTACTTAAAGACATTGCGGCTGCCATGAATGGCAAGTGGCTGGCTTTTGGCTAAAAACCAGAATGGCGCATACACTCTGACCACGAACATAGCAAGATCTCTTAATTTCTGGAACGGCTGCGCTTGCGTTACGTACCAGCGAAAGATGCGAGATGCTGTTGTAAGCCATCGCGCTGTACTGGTAGCACCGGGCTGTTCGCTGGCTAAATTCTCACCACAGTGGCCACTATCAACCGCAAGAACCATGCGGTATAAGTAACTTTGATCGCTTCGTATTAGCCACGTATCAATGTTTGAAGGCATTTCACCCATTGATATTGGCTCGAAATTCGGTAGCGGCTAAGAAAAAACATAAACAAAGCATAAATAAAAATTATACAAACAGAATGTTATTGAAATTCAATTTCAAACATACAGGAAAATCCATGCAGCAATTTATTCCAACACCGATATCTCCTTTCCACAGCCCAGGACCCTTCTGTTTTCCAAGCCATGTTCTAAGCAGAGCAGTAAATGGCAGCTCGTTGAAAGGGAACAGACAGATGAACCATTGCAATGGTCTGCGCAAATACGATTCCAAATACGTTATGGCACCCCCTTTGTAGCCAGTGTTTGTGACTGTGCCATCACAACTGATCGCTACTAAATTGTCTAAATTGTAATTGTTTTTCTGCAAAAAATTCACAATTGCAGTTTGGATACCTCTTGCGGAACCTTCCGAAGGTGTAGCGTATCCGATAAATTTTGAATTTGGTTCTTTCAAAATTGTGATGTGCTCTTCAATTTCTATGACATTGCACGTCTTTAGAGTTCGCTCTTTTTTTCCATCGAATGAGATGCACGTTAGTAACTCATGGCATTGTGCGGCTGTTTTCGCTTCTTTTCGGAACTTTTGCCTTTCACGGAAAACTTTATTTTTATCTATAACGATGTCTTCAAGTATCTTCAGCATTTGTTCTCGTACGTCAGCGGATACCGACTCCTTTGTGGCAATAGCATCTTTAAATCCTTGATAAGCATCGAGGCGTGCAAAGCACCATGGCGGTTTGATGTATCGCTCCGATCTAGTGCAGAAGAAAAATATCTCAAGCGGATGTCGGATACTTTCAATTGAACGGCTACCATCGGTGTATCTGCGTCCTCCAACTGACTACTTTCAAATTCGTAGTCCTCTTCACTGTCGGGTGTCGGAGCATACTCAGTTGCACTGCATGAAGCTGTAGCACCTGTGTCTGCAGTGAATACACTCGCGGAGACATCATCATCAACCTTATCCGGCAATAAACGCAATTTATTGATATTAAAGTGTTATTCTTTGCATATAATTGGTCGGAAGTGCTTCTAAAATGCATTTTTTCGATTTCACTTGTTCCCATGGTTATAATGATTTTTGTGAGCTTTCGTTTTTTGGTATTTTTGTAACATGATGACATAGTAGGAACTGAGATAGATTGTACAATTAGTCGAAAAAAAATCATTTGAGGGAAAAAAAATGCAAATATATTTGCATTACATCAACAAGCACACACATAAATTTGTTTTCCCGATCGGATGAAAAACACCAAAGATATAACGAAAAAATCAAAATAGCACCGTAGGGACCACTTAAAAAAAAAAAAAAAAATTTTTTTGAAAATGTCTCTTAAATGTCTAGCGATTGAGTCGGTGTCAAACTAGGTTTATTTTTCTTCCATACAAGGTGATACGGTCTAATGAACATGCTCAAAACTACCGTGTGGAATGTCTATTTTGTGTGGAATTGTCTTCGTGTATCTATGTATTTTAGCTCGATGGCATCTAACGCATTCTTGTGACCATTTGTGTGTTCATTTTGAGCCAAAAATATCTTTGTGTTAAGAGTCGCCGAGAAGCTCGTGTACCTGGGTGTGACATGTTATGCAATTGTTCAAAAACTTGTTTGCGTAATGTTTGTGGAATGTATGGACGTGTTCCCGAACTTGTTTGTTCGCACCGAATTTTTGAAATTCTTGAAAGTGCGTCTGTTACGGTGTTACCGGTACCTTTAATGTGTCTGATGTCGTTGGAAAACTGTGCAATGAATTCTAGGTGTCGTGTTTGCCTTGGGGTTCTCTCTGCTTTTGAGTGAAATGCTGAAGTAAGTGGTTTGTGATCTGTGTATATTGTAAATGTTCGTGTCTCTTAATAGTGTCTAAAGTGTTGAATTGTAAGGTAAATTGCTAAAAATTCGCGATCGAACGTACTATATTTTGTCTCTGATGGTGATCATTTTTTTGAAAAGAAAGCTAGTGGTTCTGTTTCCTGATTGTGTTCTTGTTGTAAAACTGCACTCATAGCAGTGTTAGATGCATTTACAGCGATAGAAAGTTTTGCACTTCCTTAGTAAAACTTTCTTTTATGGTTGCGAATGCTTCTGTTGTGTTTTCTATCCATGTTAAGTATTTGTCCTTTGCTTTTAGTGCTGAAGTTATAATATTATAAATGTGTGTGAGTGTGTGTGCTAATTTAGGAATGCATCTGGGGTAGTAGTTGATCATCCCGATGAATTTCTGCATTTGTTTAACTGTTTCTTGTTTTGTATAGTTAACAATGCATTGAATTCTATCGGGAGATGTTTGTATGCCTTTGTTTGAAATATGGTAACTTAAAAAATGTATTCTGTCTACGACGAAAATACATTTGTTTGGTTTAATGTGTAGTCCGTAATTGTCTAGTCGTTTAAAAACTAAATTAAGATGTTTGAGGCGTTCTTCTGTCCCGCTGGCCACCAGAATGTCGTCAAGGTATACAAATTCGAAGTCTAGTTCTCGTAATACTTCATTGATATATCGTTGGAATGTTTAAGTTGCATTTCTTAAAGCGAATGGCATTCTCAGAAACTCAAACATTCCGAATGGTGTAGTAATGGTGGTTTTATGTATGTCTTGAGTGGTCATGGGGATTTGGTGGTATGCTCTATTTGTTGTGTATTGTGGTATTGTATTTGTTGTGTAAGTCAGTAGAAAGGTCGTGTATGTGTGGTAGAGGGTAGCGGTCTGGGACTGTAATTGCGTTTAGTCTTCTATAGTCACCACAGGGTCTTCAGTCGTTCACATCTTTTTTTGGTACTAGATGTAGTGGAGACGCTGACATGGAGTCTGAAGGACGGCAGATGCCTGCTTTGATTAAGAAAATAAATTCTTGTTTGGCGATTTTTTATTTGTTGGAGTCAAGGCGTTTTGGTCTTAAAAAAGGTAACTGTCCTTCTGTAGTTATATGGTGTACTGTTTTATGTTTAACTGGTTTGTTGTAGTCGGGTTCTGCTGTTAGTGATGGGTAATTTTTCACTAATTTGGTGTCTAGTGTAATTAGTTTGGGTAGTAATATTTCTGTAAATACTGTGATTGCGCTAACTGATAGCTGTGTAAGTAGATCAATGAGTTTCTTGTGTTTCTTGTGAGTCCATCAAGAGAGTCCATATTTCGTAAAGAAATCTGCTCCTATGATGGGTCTTGTAATGTCTGCTAGTATAAATGTAAAAGGGAAATTGAGTCTTAGTTTCAAATTTATGTTCAGTAATTTTTTGCCGAAAGTTGAGATTATACTACCGTTAGCTGGTCGCAATGATGGAGTCACTTAGTTACCCAGCGGTCAGCAATTGTCATACCTGATAAAATCTGGTCTGAAATCAGTTCTATTTTTCTTCGAAAATTCGGGCATGAGATCATAGCTGATTTCAGAATAAGCATTTGCATTTAAGCTTTCTAAAACATTCCCTAAAATTGTCTTACCTCTGAATATTTTGTTTTGTTTCGATCTCAGACCGGAAGATATCCCTGAGTTTAGAAGCGAAGGCGTTATGCTATCAAACGTTTATGAGTATTTTCAGTTAACCTAAATATCCCTCAAAAGTATTTTTGATTTTGTTTCATGTTCGCACCTGAGCAATGGTTGAGAATAGAAGCGAAGTCGTAATGCCATCAAATAAGTTTGGGTAATTTTTTCATTAAATTCCTTAAAACAATTCAAACAATGCTCATGACACCGATGACGAACAGCAGCTCGGCTTCGGTAAATGATATACATATCTGCTATTTACTTTCTCATTTGAATTTTCAGGCTTGGGACGACATGATAGAAGGCCTGATATTTAAACATTAACTCAGGCCTGAATTTTCGGAGGAATATTCTTAGGGATATTCAAGCCTGATTTAACGCTATACTATAGCAGGTATTCTGTAAGTATGACATTTATATGGGAAAAGGAAATCAAGAGGTGTGCTGATACTCAGGCCTTACCATTACCCCTCAGGCCTGAGAGAATGTATTGATTCAGGCATATTCTGACCGCTGGGAATGGCAATGTTGTCACACGGTCTGAACCAGCCATAGCTCATATAATAACTCACATGTGTATTTGCTGTACTGTAACTAAAATAAGCTTCATACGTTCTTAAAAACCCGCACTTCCCATACAATCTAGATTGATTATTAAAAGAAAAAAATTTCTCAATTGTCAAAAATAAATTTCTACAGAATGTGCTAAACAATGTACTAAATGTGATAAAAAAATCAAAATATTGATACATGCTTATGTCGAAATACAGTTACAAGTAAATTATTCACAATGTATTTTCCAAGACAATCTATTCCACTTGTTGTTGTTCTACTTCCTGTCCACGTCTTATTTGACTCTAAATAAAGTACAGAAAAGCCGACACAAACACACTCGCTGATATCTTCTTAACATATGCAGACATGAGTTCGTATCAGCTGTCATATTAAAAATTCATAAGATATTGCACTGAAATGCATACCATAGATACAAGCTGCAACGTATAGATGTAGAATCATTTCTAGAACATTTGAATTGTGCGCAAATGCAACAAGGATTACCTACATCAAGGCAACACAAATCAAGCGAAAACTGCTGGCAGCTCTACTTGCTGCAAGGACTTCCTCAGTGCTGCATGTTGACGCAGCTGACAGGCTGCTGTGAGTCACAAGTAGGAGAGGAGGAAGAGGAGTATTTTGTAAACGCTTTTACTAGGGCTAATGTTCACTTCGTAGCACATTAGAAAGTGGAATGAATGCATAATGCAAAAATATGCTATTTTTAGTGTTGCCATATTTGGGCAAATTTTTGCCAGCTTGCTTGTTTGTGTTGCTGTTGCTGCTGATGCTGATATTTCGGATTGCACCTGCACTTCCTCAGCAGAGTCTTGAGTGTTCTGCCAGTGAGATGGTTGAACATATTGGGCAGGTGCAAAATTACGTTGATTGCTATGCTTTTGTACACAAACAAATGTAAGTTCTATGTGTATTAGTGTGTGTAGAAGTGTGCGATGATTTGCTGATTTCTTGACATTGCTGGTTAAAACATTCCATAGCCATGTTGAAAATTTAATTATATTGTGCTGGAAGTTATTAAGTTACATACATATAACATAAGATATAATTGAATAATTAATTTTATGTTTAAAACGCAGCATTCATTTAAAATATGCAGAAATAAATGGCGGATCCAATATGACATCAACAAATTTAAAATATTATTGTATCTGCGGGGGCTGATAAAATTACTGATATCAAATCTAATGCTTAAAATTAAAAATTTTATAAGGTGGATTCATTATATCTGTTGCATAAACTACACTGTAAAAAGTAAAGCGTATTTTAAAGACTGCCTTTAAATCAACTGGTGCCTGAATTTAAGCATATTTTGCATTTTAATATTCTAAATGCTGAAAAACCTAAAGAAGCATATTTGAAGTTAGCTTTTGGAAGTTGATTTTAAGACAAGCCAGCTTAATTTAAAGAAATGTATGTGTTTTTATGTTAAAAATGGCTACAATTCATCATATGGGTCTTAATTTAAGATAGTTTGCATTGCTATTTAGGCCAGTTTATTTACGACAAGGGCTGAAATTCAGCGAAGGTAAGGATGCATTTACCATTAAACTGCCTTTAAGTCAGACATCATTGAATGCTGTTTTACAGTATAAAAAGGCAAAAGTAATTTCAGCAAAAGCCGTCTTAATGCTGTTGCAGCTTTTTTTAAGACAGTTTTTTCACCTAATATGAAGATTTACTTTTTACAGTGTAAAAAACTTGTATCTTCGATCTTCAATTTTGATAACTCTTCTGCTACCCATATCTCTGCTCTTATGCTCAAAATGGTAGTTTCGGACGCGCAACTATTTATAAACGAATTGGGTTCCACTTTATTTGCCTCTTATAGCGTTTCAAAGTCCCTAAGCCTTTAATCTGACATTGCTGTTGCATGCATTTTAAAATGGTTTTCGTTCTTACTTTCTTAAGAAATTTTCGCTGCGACACACCTCTTCGCTCGATCAGGTTCTCCAAATATGGCAGTTAGGTCCAGCTTTTGACTTGCTAATTACTGTAGGTAGACCGAATCAATTTATAATTGAGCAAGTTAAAGGCAATAGCATCCCGTTTTTGGTTTTTTCATCTTTACGTAGCTTTATTCGGAAAAATCAAAGATTTTGCTTATAAACAGAGATTTAAAGGACTGCATACTAACCGTAAACAGTTAAATTTGTAAAGCATATACTCAGTATTCTAATTTAGAGTTTACTCCTAAGAGTACTTAAAGAGACTTGGCCGGAGTTAAAATACCCCCACGGGCGATTTGCAATGGTATAAAATCTTAAATAGCAGCTCTTTTTATATGAGATTTCAAAAATTTTTTCTTTTTTGATGACGTCTAAAATACATTCATATCAAATTAATTTCCTGCAAAGTAAAGACAAGCCTTCTTATAAAATTTGTAATTAGGGGTTGTATGGGAGGTGGGCGTGATCTTGAATGGTTGATGCCAATTTTTCTAACACGCCTCAATTTTGATAAATTATACACAAATACCCAATTTTAGGTCTGTAGCTAAAATATAAACCTATTTACAGTTTCCAATTTTATGGGTTGTATGGGAGGTGGGCGTGTTCATCGGTGGATTACGCCCATTTTTCTAACATATCTTGTTTTTATTATAAAAAGAATAAATATCTAATTTTCCTTTTGTAGCTTCGACAGAAGCCTATTTATATAGTTTTCAATTTTGGGGTTGTATGGGAGGTGGGCGTGTTAGTGGATGGATAACGCCCATTTTTCTCTCACGTCTTAATTTTAATATAAAAATAATAAATATATAATTTTACTTTTATAGCTTCGACACAAGCCTTTGTATATAGATTTCAATAAAAGGGTTGTATGGGAGGTGGGCGTGGTAGTGAGTGAATGACGCCCATTTTTCTGACACACCTAAGTTTTGTCATAGACTTTACAAATACCGAATTTAAGTTATGTAGTGTAAATATTCGTTTCTTTATGGAGTTTTCATCATTGGGGTTGTATGGGAGGTAGGCGTGGTTTTCATCCGATTTAGCCCATTCTCGAACTTGATCTTAGTTTTTTTAAAAAAAGCTTAAATATCGAATTTCAGCACGATAGCTTCAAAATTACGGCTGCAATCGTGTCCACAGACAGACGGACAGACAGACGGACGGACATGGCTAAATCAACTCAGGTGGTGATGCTGATCAAGAATATATATACTTTCCTATACCTTCCACGCCTCCTTATGGGCGTTACACACGTCGTGACAAAATTAATATAACCCTTACGCAGTACGCGTGGGGGTATAAAAATTGATACTGATCGCGCGATTTCGATCATAATTTTCACTGGAACATTCGCTCAACCTAGCCAGCAAAGCCGCTCAAATTTTATGTGATTAACTATGTCGATGTTGGCGTACATGGTTTCCTCGGATTCGGTACTCGCCCATGCACTGATTGGAACGAAAATTTTACAGAGGATTTTCCTCGTGAATGCTCATCAAAGCTGATCAACGTTCTGGTCTGTTCAGGGAATTTCGTTTATCAAGAGAGTGGCTCTGCTACTGCCTACTGACCACAAATGGTAAATGTTAACCTTTAAATTGGAAATTAAGTTTAAAAATGAGCTAATTCGTATGAAAACCACGCCTACCTCCCATACAAACCCAATCATTAAAACTCAATAGAGATGCTTAAATTTAAGCAATAAAAATAATATTCGGTGTAAGCGTGATTCATATCAAAACTAAGTGGGCGCCACCCACTCATTAACATGCCCACTAGAGCGTATTACAAAAACTAACCTTTTTTTGAACACGCCTCAATCGTTAGATATTTGAAAAAAATTTTCGAAAAAAATATTTTTTTTTTATAAGTGGTCCCTATGGTGCTATTTTGGTTTTTTCGTTATATCTTCGGTGTTTCTTGTTCGATCCGGAAAAATTATATATCTGTGTGTTTGTTGATGTTTTGCAAATATTTTCTGATTGTTTTTTACCTCAAATGTTTTTTTTTTCGACTGATAACACAATCGATCTCCATTCCTACCATATTATCCTACTCAAAACTAGTAGGGTATATCTTCGACTGAGCCGAAGTTAAAATACCCCCACGGCCGATTCTTAAAGGTAAAAAAATTTTAAATTGGAGCGCTTTTTTTTATGAGATTTTGAGAGATTTTATTATTTTTATGTGTCTAAAATACATACATATCAAATTGTTTTCCTACAGCTTAAATATAAGTCATTTTATAACGTTTTCAATTTTGGGGTTGTATGGGAGGTGGGCGTGTTAGTTTGTGTATCACGCCCATTTTTCTAACACACCTCAGTTTTGTCATGGAATACAGGAA
Source organism: Tetanocera ferruginea (assembly GCA_958299015.1). Classification (NCBI taxonomy): domain Eukaryota; kingdom Metazoa; phylum Arthropoda; class Insecta; order Diptera; family Sciomyzidae; genus Tetanocera; species Tetanocera ferruginea. The sequence continues at coordinate 121,847,002 of OY282640.1, forward strand.
TATCGAGTTTCCGTTTTGTACCTTTAATATTAGCCTCTTTATAGGGTTTTCAATTTTGGGGTTGTATGGGAGGGGGGCGTGTTAGTAGGTGGATGACGCCCATTTTTCTAACACACTTTAGTTTTGATATAGAATACTTAAATACCGAGTTTCCGCCTTGTTACTTTAATATTAGCCTCTATAGATTTTTCAATTTTGGGGTTGTATGGGAGGTGGGCGTGTTTGTGAGCGGATGTTGCTCATTTTTCGTACACACCTTATTTTTGACATAGAATATACAAATACCGAATTTCAGTATTGTAGCTGTAATATTAACCTCTTTACAGAGTTTTAAATAATGGGGTTATATGGGAGGTAGGCGTGGTTTTCATGCGATTTAGCCCATTCTCTTGATCTTAGGTTTTTAGAAAAAAGCTCAAATACCGAATTTCAGCTCGATAGCTTCAAAATTACGGCTGTAATCGTGTCCACAGACAGACAGACGGACAGACAGACGGACAGACAGACGGACATGGCTAAATCAACTCAGGTGGTCATGCTGATCAAGAATATATATACTTTTCTATACCTAACACGCCTCCTTATGGGCGTTACACACGTCGTGACAAAATTAATATACCCCTTACGCAGTACGCGTGGGGGTATAAAAATCCAAAAAATTAAAGCTAACAAAAATTCGTTATAACCATGGGAACAAGTGAAATCGAAAAAATGGATTTTAAGAGCACTTTCGACCGATTTTATGCAAAGAATAACACTATCATTACACATTATAAAACTTTATTTCAAAATTTCAAAATCTTTTCGGCATTCAAGGTGACTGTAGCGGTCACATCATATCAAAAAGTTAATCGGTATTTTTCAGTGATCATTAATATCGAGTTTTAATTCACATAAAAAGTGCACAAAATACTTAATTTAAACAAAATGCATTTCAGTTAGCGCGACTTGAACAAAACAAAATTACCAACAAAACGAAATGTGATGGAATCCCAACTAGCACACAAACTTCTGTAAAGATTGCAAAAAGCTTTACAGCAACTCATTATGAACACTACGTAGTTTCTGAAAGCACGCTTACTGACTTCTTAACGACAAAAAGTCGAAATTTTTATTATGTTATCAAAGCTTCTTGAACTTTTATTAAACTGCGGAAATAACTTCCGTAGGATTAGTGCGTGCTTGCTTATACCAGCATTATACAGCTTATATGTATTTCTAATAAACTTCGGAAAGTAACCTGCATAAAACTGTTCCACATTAAATGATGTTGGCTTTACCGAAACTCTTAAATTAACAATACAAAATGTGCATAAAATATTGCACATTGTTTAATTAATTTTTATATTATTAAAAGTAATTTTTCCTGGTTTTTTTATATATAAAATTTTTATAAATTATACCTTAATCTGAGCATTAATTATAAAGGTTTAATATAATTATATTTTATTAATTAAAAATTTCACAGTAACCTTGTAATACATTAATGGGATTCGAACCCGTAACCTATCGCAAGCTTGGTCAGAGGTTAATCAATCGACCTATTTCTTTTTCTTTCTAGGAAGAGCTGAAACTGAATGATTTCATACTGATGGAAATTCAGTCTTTTCTGTTTCCTCAACAAACCTTATCAAAACTTATTGGAAATAGAAGCTTCGAAAAACAAATGACAAGTGTTCAAACCAATAAATTATTTGATTTTACTGAAATTAGAGTTTCTATATGATGCATACGAGAGTCTTTTGCTTCAATAATATACCTTATTAAAACTTTTGAGAAATATTAGCCTCGAAAAGCGACTGTCAAATTTTCATAAAAAAAAATATTTCATTTGAACGCGTTAATTGAATTTTAATTTGAATTTGGCACCAAAACTTATACGCGCGCCACGTAGTGTGTCAGATAGAAATAATATCAATGAGGTAAGTGTTCCTCAAAACTTTAAATGTTATTATTTCTTGATGGCAATGTAATTTGTATATCCAGGATATTACTGGAGCTAAAAACTTGTCAGCCAAAAACAAATTCAATGTATTAATTTCAGCAACCACAACAGCAACTGCATCAACAACTTCAAGAACAACATCAACATCAGAAGCAATAGCAACATTTTTTGACGAGCATTAAAAAAAAACATCTTCTAAGCTTCTAACAATTTGAATTATAAAAATTATTACAGCTTTGACTTTGTCTTCTTAATAAACTTTCGATTAAAAAATTATGCAGGCTTTAGAGTGCTACACAAAGCAAATTCAGCACAACTTCGTTAAAGCGTCTCATAGATTTTAAATTAAATCTTTTGCAGGTTGAGAGGCAGTAGTTTCGTTTGTTATTTGTACCGAAGCTTTTTTGAAGTCAAAGCTGCCCACAACTTCCATAAACTATTTTTTGCAACCTTATGAGAAACTTTGAGGTAAGCTTCTATAAAATTCCATATTTAACTTCTCAAACACCTTACAACAACTTTTTTTATCAACTTTTTTTATGACTTCGTGATAGTATTAATTTCTAGTCACAATCTTTATAAAACTTTAATCGAAGTTTTAGTAGTCGAATAGTAAAATTATTTAACCTTATCGAAGTTCATGTGCTAGTTGGGATACGTGTTGTTTCTTTAACATAATTCAAAAGTCAAACGCAGTGCATTCACAGAAAATATATACGACGTTTTAAGAATATGGCAATGCGCAAAAATACCAATAGTGTGGAGAGCCCGCAATCGAAGAATGATAAATGAATTGCTGAAAAGTCGTCTTTTTAAACGATGAATCCTCGACTTTTTCAAGCCAACAAATGGAATGTCCTATTTCGTGTTTCGCGTGGCAAGGGCTCAATTGAGAATGATTTTCCGTGCGTCAGCGCTAACGAGCATCAAATTCCCGAAAATGCGAAAGCATTTTTCCTACATCAATGCGGTCCGCGCTTGCATTCATTGCCAGACAACGGTGATGATGATGCCATCGCAAGCATTTATGATGCAGTTACTGGTGCTTTAGCTACTTGCAGTACCAATGAATATACACCGACACCCAAAAGTGAAGACGATTTACCAGGTATCTACAATTTACGATTTAAAGGTTCTAAATTAGCTAACTGTTGTGATGACATGTCGCAACCCTTTGTTTGGGTGGAGGCCCTTGGTCTAACACCTCTTCCGTACTGCGGGGTACGGCATCCGAGTTAAGAATGCAACTGTCACACTGAGCTAGGTAGCTCTTCGCGCGATATGGGTAGTAAACCACAACCACCACGAAGCTCCTCGAAGGGCCAGCCCATTAAGTCAGCCTGGCGAAAGCCAGGGGCCGGTGACTACCCGTGGTACCAGTTTTAAAGTCCTTGCTCAGACCTCGTAGCAAAGCTACTACCAGTTTTAGCCCATCACAGCTCTGGACTGGTGACCATTGAGGAGGACGCAGACAGTCCGCTGGAAGACATTCAATTTCAAATATCGGACTACCGCTTAAGGTACTTTTATTCAGCATAAGATAGCCGTGATGCATTGTACGCCTCGATGCTTATGTAAGGACTTACAGAATGCCATCGCCGCCAAGGAAACTTTATCCACAGACCGACGCGAAGTTATGGTGAATTGCTTTCCAATATCGTTATCGATAAAAACAAAGTTTTCCGTGAAAGGTAAAAGTTCTGCAAAGGAGCAAAAACCGCAGCACAATGTCATGATCTATTGTCATGCATTTCTTTCGATGGTAAAAAAGAGTGCACTCTAAAGATGAACAACGACGTAGTCATCGAACAGCACCTGACCATCCTTAAAGGACTAAAATTAAACAGATACGACACGCCTTTGGAAGGTAAGGTTCTGCAAGAGGAGTCATGTCAATTGCAATGGGCGAAACGCCTACAAATATTGAAACATGGGTAATACGAAGCGATCAGCTTTATTTGTACTACATGGTTCTTGCTGTAAATAGTGGATACTGCCATGAGGTTAAAGCAAGCACACAGCCCAGTGCTATAAGTACAGCACGTTTGTTAACAACAGCATTTCGCATCTTGCGCTGGTACGTAACACAAGAGCAGCCGTCTATTAAACTGAGAGATATCGCTACGTTCGTAGTCAAAGTATATGCCCCATTCTGGTTTTTAGTTATAAGCCAGCCACAAGCCATTCATGGCAGCCGCGAAGTGTTTAAATACATAAGTTGGATAAGTGATTTGCCGGACAACGTACAGGTAGCTCTCAAACCTACCATCGACAACAACGCGTACTATTTTCATCATGAATATATATTATTATTCATGATAACTGATCCGGATGCAACGGTTCGTGCAGATGGATATTTAGATTAAAATGGATGGATTAAAATTTTGGAAGCAACATGGAGCGTTTCTTTCAAATAGTACATAAGTCGGCTACAACAGTCACTGACGAAACTCAATTGCACATTTTCGCGAAACTTGACAATTGCGAACGCTACAGCCATCTTGAAACCCGAAGAGATTTTGAAAATAAAAAAAAAATTTTATTATGATGCAAAGTGTTATTCTTTGCATAAAACCGGTCGGAAGTGCTTCTAAAATTCGTTTTTTCGATTTTCCGCATCGAACAAGAAACACCGAAGATAGGACGAAAAAACCAAAATAGCACCATAGGGACGGACCACTTATAAAAAAACATTTTTTCCGTAAATGTCTTTCAAATATCTAACGATTGAGGCGGGGTCAAAAATTGGTTTACATTTCTGCCATACAAAGTGATACGGTCTATTGCCCACTTTTCCTTTCTATGAATAAATTATATTATTATTATTATTATTATTATGTTTATTATTAATATTCGAAATTAGTACATTAAGATTCATGAATATCTTTAAGCGTACAACATGTTTTTATACATATATAATCAACACTTAACAAGAAAAAAAAAATATATTAGTATTAAAATAAAGAAATGAGATAAGATAAATAAACAACAGAAAAATAAAAGGCATAAGAATACAATAATAAATAAAATCAGAAAAATTAATAAGCTACAAAAATAAAAAAATTGAAACTAAAATAATGTTCACAAATTTGAGCAAATTAAAAATTATTTATTATAACAATAAGATTTTGCAAGAAACAGAAATTAAAGAAAATTATAAATACAAATATAGATAGTGAGAGATGTATGAGCGATAGAAGATTAAGAATTCGAGAAATAAGACATAGTTAAAAGCTTAAATTTGTGCGTGCTGGCAATTGATTTCATATTTAAAGGAATAGAGTTCCAAAGCTTCATGGCGTTGATGAAACACAACCGTTTAGAATGTAAGCATAAGTATCTAGGAATAATTAAGTTATTAGTTCTGCTAGAGACACTGAAACATACTTTTTCATATAAGTATGGTGGAGACTTACAATTAATTAGCTCATGTAAAAAAATGCTGTTCCAAGCGTTGAGATAACCTATCAAGCTGCATCCCAAAATTGTTCTACTCAGCGAAAATGTATGATCATTTCTCCTTAAATTGAAAGTGTACCTCGTTCAAATCATCAAATCATCATCATCAAAAGCGAAGAAAATTATAAAGTTAATGTTTTAAATTAATGTTTTTAAAATTAATGAATATTAATAAGGACTTAATAATGAAATTCTAGATAAATAATTTAATTTTGCATTTTAAGAATTCAACTTTATAATTATTTTTTTTTGTAATGTACCCTGTTTTTGGCAAATTGGAAGAAAGTCCTCGTCTCTTTGGTAAATTTATCTTCGCCTATTCCAAGTGCTAGGGCCCCATCTAATAAATGTGCAAATTCAATACAAATTTTGATATGAGCAAAATTTTTAAATTTTTAAACTCTTTTAGTGTAATTTTGGCAAAAAATGAGTTATGTATGAAATATTATTCCACGAAGTGATATTCGTAATTGAACTTACCAGAAAAATGGCCAAAAAGTTGTTTTTCTCTCTTTTTTTATAAATGAAAAACTATTTTTCCCTAAAAGTTGGCTGAAAATATTTGCATTTGTTCTCTTTTTTATAGTGTTAAAAAGTAGAAAGGAAGAGTTTTGATTCTACACTCTACACTTGGGGTTTTTTGTATAGCAATATATTTCCTTAGAAAATTTGAGTGCGAGATAAAAAGTATGTTTGACTTCGTATTTAAATGGAATTGCCAGGCAAAGAAACCCCAAGTGAGGACTGCGCTCGTTTTCTAAAATAAGGTTATCTTACTTCGAATTGCAATTGCCGTGCTAAGCTTGCGCACACTCATTTTCGCCTCAGGCCCCTTCCAACATAGTTGTAACGTTCGTTTATAAATATTTTTCTCCAGCAATTTTTTATGAAACTTGGTGATTGAGCCACTACAGACAGTTCCTTTTCCTGAAAAAAAAAAACAAATGGAAACCATGTTAAAAAAGAACCATATTGTGAAAATAGAAACAAATGTACCAAATTTTGAAAAATATTACGAAATGACACTTACAAATAAAGCAAATAGTTCACAGCGGTTCAATCGATTTCACAACTTGAGTAGCTATTTAAAAAAAATTTAAACATTCATTCATTCATAAAAGAATTTTTTTAATTATTAAATGATCACCTGTAGAATTTTGCAAATTGGTGTGTATGACATTGTTTTGGTTAATTGACGAGGATTCAAGTGTTATTATATTTGGTTCGGTATTATATTGTGAATTGTTATATTTGCCATTAAAGTCTTCAGTCAAGATGAATAACAGGAAAAACCCCTAATTTTATTAAATTTATCAATGAGTGCAACTACTTTGGTTATTTCATGCAAGCAGTGTTTGTAAGTTGTTTCGGAAAGAGGTAAATCTGTTGATTGTCATAATATGACAATCATAATATATTATATTAAAAAGAGAAAGATAATGTGTGTAATGAAACATTGGTTGCAAATTAAGTACTTTTAGTCCGCACCGTACTATTTTCTTGTTTGAAAACCATGCGCCCATTAACATACTTTTACACACACTTGTGGCAGCATTTGTAATCGGTATTAGAAATGTGTCGTTCCGAACCTGTATAGTTCCCGGAATTATGTTCACAGTCGGACATAGTTCCAATCGTTCCTTCGATTCAGTTTTAGCATGTTCAAACAGTTCCGACTGCAAAGATTGTTTTTTTCTTCTTAAGCAATATGAATATCAATACATCTCTTTCTTACATATTATGTCTTACATGATTATTGTGATCGACTACAAGTGCAAAGATGATGTTTGTGAGCGAACGAAACAACTAATGTATGCAATGCTCTGTTCATTTCATTTTGAACATGCTTTCGTTCAATCAAATGGAACTAGCGGAACTAGATAGTTCCGCGGACATGTATAAATCTGATTGAAAGACATGATAAAAGAACTATTGGAATATATATTGTCGTTCTTGTTATGCGCATTGTTTTGTTCATTTGGTTTAACATTCGAACCGGCGAAACTAGATAGTTTCGGGACATGGTTGTTTTGCTTTCAAGGCAACTGCTGCATACGAACATGATTAAATTAAAAATGAAAATATGTGGAATGAATTTTAGATAAGGAATGTAGAAGAAGGTTTGTTATTTTAAGCAAATGAGTATCACATTTATGAAGAGCTAATTTAATAATTTATATTCATATCTATGCAGATTTCCTCATAAATTTAAGTACACAAACATTCTTCAAAAGTGCAAAGGAACTACTATTTCCGCGAACTAGTTCCGTTGTAGAAAAGAAACGTTCCATGTTCGTTCCGGCTCCGGAACTGTTTAGCACAAGCCTAACTGGTATGGCCTTTAATGCCCATAACTAGGGACATCACATACAAATGATCGGACACTCACTTAATAAGTCATGCTATTAAAACTAAAATTCTCATCAATAACGTCGGTGAGCTCTTCAACAAATAGTGTTAAAAACTCATTGACGTCTTAAGGTTTGCTATTTCCAGTATAAATTTCCACAGTATGAACTGAATTTTTTCTTGTTTTTTTGTGTATTTTTCATATTAAATACTGACGAAAATTAAATTACAAAAATCAAAAATTCGACAAATATATTTTTGGGCAACAAATTGTTTGCGTAAAAATTTGATTCTTGACACTTCGATGCCGGCTGAAAAAATCTGCGTTAAAAAAAATTGTGTTCAGCAAAAAATTGAATTTATCAAAAAGACAAGAAATGAAACTTAAGTGGACGGACGAATATGTTTTATATTTAATTAATAAAGTTCACAGTGCAGACTTTATATGGAACCACACACTGCAATCCTATAAGTTAAAACATATAAAATCAAGCATTTTGGCTTGCTCTGGTGAACGAAATGAATGCAACTATTACGACAAATAAACCATTTGAATACGGTTAGTTTGGAGGAAGCTTATATTCAACTTAAACATAGTAATTACTTTAATTTTTTAGATGAAGTTAGCCACAAATGGTGCAACATCAAGTCATACTCAATTCATAAAAGTACAGAATGGGCAAATCGAACAGAAGTGGAGCCGGCGCAGACGAAAACATAGAGAGCTCTTGGAAGTTCCATGAACATGTGGTGACTCAATACTACCACATATAAACACCAACATCACAACATACAAAACACACACTTTATAAAATAATCACTTACACATTTATCTAAAAAAATTATGATCTAAGAATTCAAAATTTTTTATTAATCAAAAATTTTCATATATTAATTCATTATAAAATTTGTATTCAACAAAAATAGTCATAAAAAATTAAATTGTTAAAAAAAAAATTAAAATTTAAATAAAATAATAGAGATTTTTATTTGTGAACCCCCACAATTGGCGATCGTGCCAGGAGGCACACAATAAACGCCCACGACGATGACAACACACAAAAAACAGCAATAACAACACCAGCAATAACAACTATAATAACAGCAGCAGCAATAACAACAGCAGCAATAACAACAACAACGAAATCAACAGCAACAACTACAAGTATTACAGCTACGAGATCGGCACATCAATCATTTTAAAATTTTATAAATAAATTTTTATATTCTTTTTTTTGACATTTTTTTTACAGGTTGCTTTAAAGTTTTAGCTTTCCACGAGACACACACCGTAGCTTTTAAAACGTATGTAAGACAATAGGGACGTAAGAAAGTTATTGTCTCACATCCGTAGGCACTCCACTGCACTAGGAAAACACATTATAGGAACACATTTTAGGTATACATTTAAAAAAAAAACTATGAATCTTTCACACACACACCACCAACACATGCCAGACAACCCTAAACCCTCTTTATGCTTCTAACCCTCTCTCTCATTTCCCGACGCATGGTTCGCCCATGCAGAAATACAATTTCAGGCCAAAGGAATCACAACTGACAAGACAAAGTACGAGTACCTCGTAACCGCTCTACTTCAAGAGGTAATTATGACAGTGCTAGACTTCATAGAAAAACCTCCGTCCTCAAATTTTTATGAATGTTTAAAAAGGACTTTGATTGGTCGACACTCTTTAAGTGAAGCCAAGAGGTTCGACAAAATTTTGTCTGGCACTGAGATGCGTGACCAAAAGCCATCTCAATTTTATAGGTCACTTATAATGTTAGCCATTACTACCTACAGTCGGTAGCGGCTTAGTTTATAAAATTTGGCTTCGCAAGCTCCCCAAAAGCCTTAATATTGCTTTGACCGGATCTGGTCATAGAGAACTAGAGGAACAGTTGAAACTAGCTGACAATTTGTGAAAAGTTATGTCCGAATCCGAAGTCGCTTCAGTTGTCAATAATGCCCAGCGCAAAACAAAAATCACCCAAAACTCTGAACTTGCGATGATAATGCAATCGTTTGCTGAGACAACGTCCAAAATCCTTGAGTGTTTCAATAAACTAGCAATTGAGGTCCAAGAGTTAAAAAACGAACGATACCGTAATCGCTCACGTTCGAACTCGAGAGAGACTTATTTCCGAAGATTTTCAAGACATAGATCACCGTCAAAAAAAATTTAAATTTAAATAAAATACTAAAAAGATTTTTATTTGTGAACCCCCACAAACATTTGTTATTTCCACAAGTTGTAAATGCGCATAACCCTTCAGTAAATAATTTCAATAAGAAAAGTTTAGAGGTAATGGGTACTTAAAATTGCTCAAAACGAAATTGCCACGAGTTACGTTCAATTCTCAAACTAACGGTCTTATTCATAAAAAAATCTTAAAATAGCTTTAAAATGCTCAATAGTTAAAAAGCTTTTTAGAGATAAAATGCTTTTTAAAATTTTGTTATTCATAAAAATGTTGTCTCAGCTTTTTTTGTTAAAATAGGAACACTTTCAATTTGAAGTGGGAACAGTGTCAGAAATGGTTTGTGAATTTGATAAATTCAATAATTTTATTTTATTTGTCACAATTTTATTATTATTTTGACATTCAAGCCGTCAAAAGATGTTGTTATTTATGTTTTGCTCTGAAAAAATTGTCAATTATTATTTTTATTTTCAATATTTTGAAATGTTTTGCAATGCCTTCATATTTTTTGAATTGGTTTGAAGCATTTTTGACAATATTTGTGCTCAGATGAGAGTAAAAATTTAAAAATGCTTTATCAAGGGTTTATTGAAGGTTTCTCATTTATGAAGCCTTTATAAGAGGTTTTTCTCATTATTGAACGTTTATGAATAATGTTTTCGATATTTTTCTTATAAAGGCTTTATAAGAGGCTCATAAATTTTTATGAATACAGCCGTAAATATATATATTTGTTCTCTTGCAGAATCTGAACGCTACAGGCAATCTGCCGTGCGAGCCAAGTGAACAACTGAAGTCTACCTTTAGTTTTAATCATGACTTCGACGCAGAATTGTCAACTCCTCCCATGGAAGATAGCACAGAGTTTGTTCCAATCACCACGGATGTATCGATAGGCAGCACCAATAACAAACACGCCCAAGTGACTAAGAACACTTCTATAAAATCTCCACCAATAGTTCAGCACAGCAATCTGATTAGTTCAGCACGGCTTAAAACTACGGATGTATCGATAAGCAACACCAGTAACAAGTCGGCTCAAGGGACTGGGAAAATTTCTATCAAATCTCCACCGCTTGAAAAAGTGTCGGATGTCATGATTAGTTCACAGTCAGATACAACGCAAAATCTTGATAAGCTTCCAAACAGTAGCAAGTTGCCCCATATAGCCAAAAAAGAATGCTCATTTAAATCAAAACGCAACTGCTTTAATTGAAGCATCACAAAATTTAACTAATGCTTTTTGTGTTGCATAAAAAATAAAAAAAGACTGACGAAATAGCAAACAGCTTTGGCATTTGCATAGGTGAGAAAATTGCAAAACTTGATTCCGACTTGCAACTCAAAGTTAGGAAACGAATGCATGACATATTGATGGAAGTTCAATGTGATCAACTGGAACGTAATGGCTTAATGCTAAATTAATTAATGTAGTTCTAGACAAAGCTGTGACCGAAAAAACAAAGTGCATTTGATAGATCATATACATTTGATATTTATTGTGAGCGTAAAAATATACGATGGAATATGAATGGTATTTTAGGTCCGAGTCCAACCAACTTCCAGCATCACCAACTCGCCCATTAACACCGACATCTGTATAAATAAAGCGATAGTTTGCATCTGCGATAACTATCGTAACTATTGTAATTAAAGTACGTAGACCCTGCTATCTCAATGGCAAAATCTTACAATGCTTCCCTAAAATTTGTAATTATTTGTTTTGATTTCCCAGTTTTTATTACTAGTTTACCATCTAAAGCGCCGATCAAATTCGAAAATCCCCACATTTGGTAAAAATCTCTGGAAATATTCCGCCAATCTTATTCATTTTCCGGGAACTTTAAATACTTGCCATTTAAGACCAAGTATATTGCAGGAATTCATACCTTCAATATCCTAGAAATAGTTGACTGCTGCATTCTAAATGGTAATTTAAGGGATATTTGGCTTTCGCCAATTTTAGCTTAAATTTTAAGTACATAGCTGTAAAAAGTATAACGAAAATGGGTTTCTCGTACCAGTGCCTAGATATCATAATGTAACTTGCAACCGCTCCTCTGGGCTAATGCAGTTCCGAAATTTTGTCTCCTGCTTTCTAATATAGAGTCTTACTTTTTCCAACAGGAATGCAAATTGGGCTGGGGTAATTCTGAAAATGTTTCCATACAGCTTTGTATCTTCGCATTGAATTTCTTTTAAGAGTTTATGGCTAAATCCTAAGATAATGAGATAATGGTTTATCACTTCCTAGGCAGCCGTACTCATTTGGTGGATTATGTTTCCATTTAACGGCCCATGTTTCGAAAAAATATATATTTACATAAAACGGGTATATATATGTTGGTATCCTTTTCCATACATTTATATACAGCCTTTACATGGCCAAAAGTATGAGGCACATACTAATTTACTGAATACTTCATCTTTAAAAGTGAAGTAATAGTGTTTTTTACATTCGAGCTTTCTACATTTGATTGTTGTTATGGTGTTCCATTCATGAACCAAAGCGTCTTCCAAGGTTGGTTTGGGTGCAATATTGTTGCCTTTTACGTTACGCTTTAGTAGATCCCACAAGTGCTCGATAGGTTTTAAATCTGGTGACTGCGCTGACAAGTCTAACAAGGGAATACTGCTGTCTGTAAACCACTGTATCGTAGTCGTCGCAAGGAGTATTATCCTGTTGAAATTTTACTCCATTTAAATAAGTGTCGCCAAAAAAATGGGTTAACTATGGCAAAAGTGCAGTTTCTAGTACATTAATATATTTTTGGATGTCCATGCAACCTTCGCAAATTAATATTTCCCTTAGCCCATCAGCAGCCATGCAGTGCCAGATTATTATGCTGCCTCCTGCATGCTTAACTGTGAGTACCACGCAAGCTGGATGGCAATTCTCACCAAAGCGTTGCCTCACAAATGTGATACCAGTACTTCCAAATATCTGTAGGAAATTAAAACTAACACATTTTATAAAATGTTCATTATTGCTTTAATGAAAAGTATTATGTAAGAAAAACTGGCTATGGTTATGTTCAAAATATTGGATGTAAGCTCACCTCTAAGTTGGAGACATCATGAGATGTCGGTGTTGGAAAGCGAAAAGATTTTTTCGAATTTTTTCTGAAAGCCATGACTTCTTCCGAGCCTTGCGTCTTTTCAAACCTGCTTCCATGAATCTTCTTCTGACTCTTCAAGCATTAACATTTTTCCCAATATCATACGACAGGACAGCGGCGACTATATAATATGACTTCTTGCGGTTCTTAAGACACGGCTAGGGTTACCAGATGAAAATTTCATTTAGGAAGACTACGGATGAAGCTCACCTCGAAGTTGGATACATCATGAAGTGTCGATGTTGGAGAGCCCATTCAAAAAGTTTTTTGAGATTTTTTTCTGAACCACGACTGTTCCCATCGTCCTTTCAAACCTGCTTTCATGAGTCTTCACCTGACTGTTCGAGCACAAACATTATTCCCAATATCATCCGACAGAACAGCAGAGAGCGTAGAATAGGTCTTCTTGCGGTTCTTAAGACACTCACGGCTAGGTTTACCAGATCACAATTTCATTTAGGAGGACTACGTATGACATTTGTTCTAGGTAAGATAAAAAATGAGGATAATATTGTTACGGCCAATTGTTCACTACAAGAATATAAAATTGAAGCACAAAATTTAAAATAATGACAGAAAAAGTAATAAAAATAAGAAGAAACATGTTGCCAGTGCAGAAAAAAGCTATTACATAAAATTAAAATTGAACATTTTTAAAAAGAAAATAGGACGACGGTCGGTCGTGACGTGGCGTGCGAGCCAACGAACTACTGTAGCCCGAATTCAGTCTTCACATCTGAAAGAAAGTTTGTTTTAAGAAAAATTAACTGAATCGGTAAAAAATCGGAAGAAAAATTGGCTATGATTTCTCATGAACTTTTTGCAGTTTTGAGTCGGCATAAAACATACAAGTCCAGTTTTTCATCAATTATTTACAACCCTACAAACATTCTCATTCGCCTAAGAATCACCAGCGAATCGATAGGGCGATGAAACAACAGTCGAGCTCGTTTGAGAGTCATCCGGTTATCACCGACAGTGACCAGCTTGTTCTTTTAAAGCTATTCTCCGTAAAGATTTGCGTGAATAATCGAGAAGAGTCTTAAGTGATTCGTCAGGAAGATTTTTCCAAAGAATCACAGAGAAGGGTCTTATGAATTCAAACAATATTTTTGTGAATTTGTTTTTATTTCACTTGAATTAAACGTAACGTTTCTTCTAAGCTATAAGAAAATATATGAGATATATTTATACTAGTTCGACTTTTATTCCATATTTCAACGACCGCCGAAATAAGCGAAAGATTTTAAAAAATTTTCGTGAATCGCGCATTCATCGCTTGAGCAATCGAAGAACGATCAATCTTCTAATGAAAGCCGGAATGAGCGAATAGTTTTAAAAATGTTCTTGAATCTCGCATTCATTACTTTGGCAATCTATCTTCGAACGATCGCCGGAATGAGCAAAGGAAGATTTTCAAAAATTGTTCGTGAAGAACCCTTATGCAAATCGCTAGTGCATCCCAAAATCAACTTCTCTTCCAAACGTTTGAGGGAAATTTTTAATAACACAATTGATCATAAGAAACTCGGACCAAGTCCTTTCAAGGGTCAAAATGGTTAATTTGGTTTTGGTAAAACGGATGAAATTTGGGATCCTCATTTGAGAACATGTCCTCCTTTAAGGTACTATCTGGAAACCCTACTAACGACTAAGCTTTCGGTTTTTCTGCTAGTTTTCTTCCTGATTTGTTTTATTTTAGTGAGATTTTATCTTCGTAAATCGCATGTATGCACACAATGCCCACCGTGAGCAGCCCCTCAATTTGCCCATCAATTAGAATTTGGTAACCATTTTTTTTTTTTTTTTTAAAACGAAAGTTTACTTCTTACAGGAATTTCGATTAGAAACTAATATCTATTCATAAACTTAGTTTACACAAAATCTTCTTTATTCCTTGCAGAGTACGTGGAAATTAACAAAGTATTAGAACTATTCTTTAATAGTTCCATTGTTTTTATTATATTTGATAAGTGTGCCATGACTTTCCTAGAATGTATTCTCTTCATTGTTATGAACGTTAAAACACATACAAAGCGATACATTTTTGAAAAGCAATCGTTACTACGATAGATAATTTTGCAATAACTAACATCTAAGAGGGGTGCATCAATCTTTTGGCTATGGCTGTATATTCATAATAATATTATCATTTCTCCTTCGCTGAATTCTTACCAGATTTTTATGGCAACTGACATACTGACAATAAGTACGTAAAAAAAGTACCTACAACTGTTGCAAAACTTTTGCGATATAAAAGTTTCACAAGTCATCTCAGTGTCAAATTTTTCTCAAGTTTGCACAAGATAAACATTTTTTAAACTACTTAGTTTTATTTGGCCACCTACTTGGAAAATTCTTACAATTCTTCGGTGAATTTGAATGTATAAATTTGCATGCAAATGTGTCTAAGACTTTCACTGTTAACACTTACACAAACATGCAACTATCACATACAAATACTATGTAAAGGACGAATGTAAAAAAAAATGAACGTTTTAAGCATGTTTTTTATACAAAATAACAGGAAGTAGTAGAAATTTATGGTTAAAGATACTCGATAAGCAAAGTCATTGTCAAGTCTATGTCTACTGTAAGGTTTATATACTTTTTGTTTTAAGACTGACTGAGTTGCAAAACAACAACTGAACAACAAAAAACAGGTTATTTGTATAACTTTGGTAAATCTACTACAGAGTTATCTTGACATTTTTTTATGTTGTTTTTTTCAAATGTACATATATATAAGGACTGCGCCGAATAAAATTGTCCCATACAAAAATTATAAAATCTCTTTACCTATCGCTCCGATTTACAAAGTGTTTTATTTTAAACATTATTTTCAGATAACATACAATATATGAATAATTAAAAATTTTCAGGTTTGAATAACAAATTTTAATCATTCAGGAAAGCCTTCCATTAATGTTTTAATGGTAGCAACCGACACCCTCACAGCTGCTGGGTTTCATTTTCTTTTGAAGTCTTGAAAGTTCTTGGCCTCTTTTTTAGTTGTTTTGACTTCCCTCTTAACTAAATCCCAGTATCTCTCGATTGGTCTAAGTTCTGAGCAGTTTGGTGGATTAGCATCTCTAGGCACCAAAACTACTTCATTCCTTTGGAACCAAAATTAGGTTGCGGTTATAGTGAGCGCCGAGTCAGACAGGCAGGCAGGCAGGCAATGTGAACAAGCGAGATAGATAGCTATCTGCATCTCGTTTTTTCACACAGATTTCAGCCTGCCTGCCTGTCTGAATCGTGTTCACTATAATCGCAGTCTTAGGCAGCTTTGCTGTAGTGCAGAGGTGCACATCAGTGATGGAATTTGCTCTTTTGGATTTCGTAACGAATCAAGTTGAAAATAGTACTAAATATAAGTCAATCGTATCGAAAACTTTAAAATTTGCATTCGACCTTTTATTTATATATTATTTATATTCTTACGAGTATTTATGATTTTAATTTGATTTTATGAAACATTTTCTTACACAGCTTTACAATTTCGTTGTCTATTATCGTGTCCATTATAAATATTTTTTTATATCTTTTAACCTTAGGTTTACTGAAGATTTTTTTCGTGCGAATTTAACGAATACGCAGCCAGGTGACCAATAATATTTTGCTTTTCTTTTGCACTAGATGTGCTACACTATTTTTATTTCATACAATTTAAAAAGCTCTTGCTTTTGACAGTTATTTTAAAGTTGTTTAGCACTAAACATGCAGTGAGAGCGGTCTTAGGGACGTTTAATTCACTATCATAACTCGAGAGTTATCAATAACTTTCGAATTTTTGTATGGAAAACTTGAAAGTTATTCAAAACTCTCGAGTTATGAAAGTGAATAAAACGGCCCTTAATATTTCTTTTCGTTGCTGAATAATTGAAAAGTGAAAATCTGAATGGGCACTCGGGTGGGTATTAGTAATCCTAAAGTTAAGATAGTTGAGTGTTATAACAAGAATTATTATTGAATTTTATAGCAAAATGATCTCTTGTTTGAAATCAAGTTGAAAAAGTTTTTTTATTGTATATGTTTTCTCAATTTTGATTTAACCAAATTTTAGATTGAAAAAATATATTCAGCAGTTCCTCTAAAAATATTTCCAACAAGGGCTTATCAAATTAATTTTAAGCATAAGAAACTTTTCTAAAACACATATTCTTAAACATATAGATACGCATTTGGGTAAAGATCGGCATATCTGATTTAGTGTTTCTTAATATTTGTTTGAGTTTTGAATCAGGGATTTTATTTGTCAAACCTATTCATTTAAGTCTGCCTTGGTTACTTTCCACATATTATCCATATTAAAGAAATTTGAATTTGAATTGAAAGTTTGAATATCAGTTGATTTGAAATAATGAAAAAATTGAAGAAAAGTTTAAGCGTTATACAAATTAAAGGACTATAGTCAGGCCTATATTCGAACCCAGGACCTTTAAAAGGTCAGTCAAGCATGTTTAGCACTCGACTAAGGAGTTCGCTTTTATACTTTGCAATATACTGTTCGGTATTACAGAATTTTCAAAAATTTCAAATGTCTTTTTTCCGGGAAATATTTGAAACTATTGCTAAAGTAATGATTTATAGAATTTATCGATTTCAGTTGGGTTTGATTTTGACGCAGCCAACGCATTTAAATAAAGAACACGATAAACACCTTAAACACACGATACAATTTTTCCTAAAATATTACTTTAGTGCTGTCCAAATGCGCTCAATCTTGATTTTTTGATGTATTTCCGCATTGTCATCAGATTAATTTATTAAGAAAATTACGAATTTTTTAAAAATTTATATTTGAAGCATTTGGAAAACCACAATTTTCCTAGAATTAACTACAAAAGCACAAAAACACTGGGTTACTCGTAAGTACTGTAAAATTAAGAGTAGAAGATATACAAAATTTTCTATATTTTGAAGTATAATGTTGGTTTTGCACAAATAGTACTGAAAATGCCTCCGGGGTACTTACGTACTTTTGATAAGGGTAGTGTACTGAAAAAAGTACAATTGTATCGAAAATTCCATCACTGGTGCACATAAGAGCTTCGGGGAGCCCTCGGCTTTCACAGACAAGTCGTGTGTGCGAAGCTGCCGAACTTCTTCGACGATAGCATTGAATCAGTTTGCGTTTGATCTTCACGGAGTAAGCATCTTATGCGCAAATTGTTATGTTGAATTTTTGTCTTGTACACACATACTTAGATAAAAATGTTGCGTTAGTATTGGAAGCTCTGCCAACGCTGTGCATCACTGCTGTAGTGACATGAAGCAAGGTCAGGCCAAAAAAACGTGGACACTACATGTTGACGTAAGAATGGCAGTACCTAATCTTTTTTGCAAACATTCCTTGACGTAAATATCGCCATTAATTGTGCCGGATGTTATGTATGATTTGCTTCTTTTGCCGCAGCTGCAAATTGCCTGCCATACTAGAAACTGCTTTGGAAATTTTTCCACTTTTTTGGTTTTGAATTTTTCAGCAATATTTCCACGAGAATTGGCCATACAAAATTCTTGTCCAGGAAGCTGGGTAAATTTTGCTAAAACGTAAGTCTCGTCATCCATAATGCAGCATTCGAATTTATCAACAAAATTTATTTTCAGCTTTTGTGCTCTTTTTTTCGGTTTCGTTTTTTACGGCGTTTCTATCTGGAATTTCTGCACTTTATACGTCTTAAGCCCAGCATTTTTCTTTGTTCTGTGCACAAAATTTTCTGAACCTTCAACCTTTCTTGCCAATTTCCTTCCTGATATGCATGGATATTTCTTGAGGAGAGTTACCACTTTCTTTGCCTTGACTTCTTGATGGAGAGCCTTTTTTTTGCCAGAACCAGTCAGTGCACAATTCCTCCTTAAAGTGTTTTATAACGCGAGAAATAGTTTTTCTGTTAGCTATTACCTCTATGGCAATTTTTTGGAAGGACGACTGTGTATTTTCTTGAAAAATTTTTAGTAATTTGTTTTCGCTCTTCGAATGAGTTTGCCATTTTTGTTTTAAATAAATTTCTATAAAATAAAACCAACACATAATATATTCTGACTCTTATTTCGAACCTACTTTGATGAAAATTATTAAATTTAAAACTCTGAATTGCACAGTATGAAAAGAAATGTATGGGACAATTTTATTTGGCGCAGTCCTTATGTACATATTAAATAGTAAATTATTTTTTAAAGTTAGTATATATTAAGGCGCTTCTCGAAAAAAAGTTTTTCGGCACAGTTGCTCAAAATAATCCTTGGTTCATGTTATCATGATTCCCTAAATATTTCGACTCTAGCGATAGCCATTCGTGAGCTGGAATGGTTTGAAATAACCTCTAAAAATCGTGTTTTTGTAAAAATATTAGTTGGCGTGGTAGTTTTAAATAAGAAAAGGTCAGAAATAAAAGATATAAAAAGTTTTTCCAATCTGCATCAAAAAATATAAAATCTTTTCGGTAGAACCAAACATAATGCAGATTTTCATGAATTTTTTGAACTTTTTTTCATAATTTTTTTCACTGAAATTCAAATAACTTAATTATTTTTTTATTATTTTTAATTATTTTTTAATTGTAGTGAAAATAATATAAAAATAGTCATGAAAATCCGCGTTATCTTTGTTCCCACGGAAATAATTTAATGTTTTTCTATGCAGATTGAAAGATTTGTTTTATGTCTATTATTTCTGACCGTTTTCTTAATTTTAATTTACCACACCAACAAACATTTTTACAAAAAACTCGATTTTTAGAGGCTACCGCTAGAGTCAAAGTAATTCGGATACCATCATAACATGAATCAAGGATTATTTTGAGTAACCGTGCCGAACGAGTTTTTTTTTCTATGGAGCGTGAGGCACCATAGAATATATTTTGGAAATGAGCATAATTTTAGAAAAATTATTTAAAAACTTTAAAATCTGCTTTATTTTTATCTGAATTGTATATTTCTTATTTTGGGCACAAGCTCGAATTCAATTCCATCTCAAAGTCAAACCACGTCTTCCTCCTTCTCATTTATTTTGCTTCTTCTAAAATCTCATTATTTTATGTCAATCAGTATCACGATAGAAATGTTAGAATTTATAGAAATTTTTACTTGAAAAACGCACTTACATTCTACTCTCAGAGTGGTCACGCAGTCAGTTCATACTCGCTGTCATCCTCAATGATAACCAGTATTTTATCGATGTATATCCTAGAAATAAGAAATCTAAATATCATTCAAGAAATACAATTTTTTCTTTGGCAACTTCACATTTATAATCAAAACAAGTTGGACTTCTATCCGGCTATTCTTGTTGCTATATTATCGCATATACAGTCCCACTGGCTGTCTTTCTAGCTGTCTCTTTTTTTTTTATTCTTTCAGTGCTGTTGTCATTGCTGCTGCTGTCACCTTCATTTACATTCGCACTATGAATGAGTGACTGAGTTTAATTTATTTCTGAAATGCATTTCAATTTAAAATTAAATCAAATATTTTATGCCACCCCGTGTTCAACAGCTGTTGCTGTTCTTCCGGTTATGCAGTATCCTTCCGCCTCAAGCACCAACAACATCTGTAAGTCGCATTGACTGCTATTACATGCAAAATGATGTAACTCAGCTAACATAACTTCAATTTTGTTTAACTTAAAATGTTTTTCGCCAGCAAGAATGTGTTTTTAAATGAAGCATTTTTATCATTTTCAAAGTCAGCTCCTGCTATTTTAAGTAATAAGTTTTAGTAAGGTTATAAAATGTAGAATTTAATTATTATTTTGTAAAAGGATTCAGGAGTATACTATGTTTGTATGAGCCACATGTTTATGTTTGGTGTGAGGAACTTTAAGAAGCTGCTTAAAAGCTATTAAAGTATAACATATTATTTTAGGGAAAACGTAACTAAGGGTGTTTTAAAGTGTTTTGTTAAGACCGATCAATGCCTTTGAATCTGAAGATCACAAGTTTAATCCACAGGTATCATCATCTTATACCGTCTCTGCAGACATTACCTAACCTCAAAGAGCATATGGGGCAAATCACGTTAAATCGGCCGAAATAAGTTATTTGTCTCAGGTTTTCACCAAATTTGGGAGATTTTAAGAGGAAACCAAACAATCACAAAAACTGAATTTTTTTTTTGCGAAATTTTACAGCACAAACAAAAATTCTTTCTTTTTTAAATAACTCAAAAGAAAATTGAGTTCAAATTAAACAAATAACACATATTCTTAACAATTTCAATAAGAGTAGCTTGCATGTAAGTAAGGTAATTTTAATGCAATTTATAATGTCAATAAATGCAGTATTAACAGATTTCCAACACAAATGCAACAACTGATCAAGCAAACAGCACAAGTATGAATTCCTGGCTATCTTCACGAGCATCATCGCCACTCGCCACTCCTCTCCAATTTCAAAAAATAGGTAGAATTCCAGTGAAATCACAAGCACCAATAGCTGAAACTCTTCCACTGTCTCAATTTATTGAAGCATCAGCAAGTCAACCACAGCTCTAAAACCACCTGAAACAAGTGAAGTGCCAACACCAGTTCCATCGGCAATGTCATCACCACTTACATCACCTGTTGTTGCCACCAACACAGCCAGTCAATTATTGCATCCAAGGAAAAGGAAAAGAACCAGAAACGATAATGAAGCAATAGCAACCCTACTAATGGAATCATCAAATACATTGACACAAGCCCTAACAGCAAAAATCAAAAACAACTGAATTAAAAGAAAATAATGCCAACTCTGCGTTTGGTGCCAACATATCAGCAGAGCAAAATAAACTTGACGAAGACTTGCAAATAGAAGGAAAAAGAGATATTTTCAACATTTTAATGGACTTACAACAACGATAACAATTGCGGAGATTAGCTATATGTTTTTCTCCAACATATGCATAATAGGCTGGGGCAGTTTCCATAAAAATAAGTGTTTGATTAACTCAGTGTAAAAAATTCATTCGCTCATTAAAGTACTTTTCATGAAACGATTTCGCGATGAGTCAACTTTTAAACTTCCTGGAAATTTTAGGAAAAACATTTAAGAGCCAAAATGGACAAATTCTTTGATACTCAAAATTGTTAAAATGTAAAAAAATTATAACTATCAGAAAAAGCAATTGTCCAACAAACCAACTGTTTTCAAAAAATTTCAGGAAGTTTAAGGGTTAACACATCGTGAAATCGTTTCATGAAAAGTACTTTAATGAGCGAATGAATTTTTTACACTGAGTTAATCAAACATCATCATCTTCTAAAAGCAACAAAGCAGCTGCATTTAATAAATTAATTTGTGAAACACATAAAAGCTTAAATTCTTTGTCGTTCATGTTTGTTTTTGTATATAATATTTTTATTTCAAAGTGACAGTTCATTACCTACCACACCGTGGTAGATAATGGTGAACTAGATTGACCGTTTGTTTTGGGACGAAAAATACATTAAAAATGTGTTCCTGTTCACATTTTTTTCTTAAATTCGTTTTGTTGTGGGTCACTCGCACTTATCAAAAATTCGCTTACACACAATTTGAGCTGCTTTGACAAAAATTTTAATGTATTGAAATTGAGGAAAAAAATGAAGTATCATACGGGCTTTAACGGCATTCTCTTTTTAAATAAATTGAGAACAAATTTTTTTGTAATTTTTTGAAAATGACACCCTTTTTGAAATTTTTGTTTTTAAATATCGTTCTATCTCGGAAGACACAGTCTTGGATTTTTTTCAAAAAATATATGATTTACGGGTTCCGTCAAAATTGTGGAAGTTATGGATATTTTTGTGACGTCACACACCGGTTTGACGTGTTTTGTCCCCATATATTCGCAAAACTATATCATTCGTAGTTGGTGTAGCATTTTTAAGCGGTATTATTATTTAATTAAAACAAAATACAAAAACAAAAGATATTTCACTTTAGTTTCTCCATAATACATGTATTGATATTCGGAAATTATTTTCTATGCTTTTCAACTATTAGAAATGTGAATTGGTTTTGCTCCTCGTTTTTCGTAAATTTATCGTTAAATTTTGTTGCTCTTTCAGGAGCATCATTTACTAAAAGGAGTCCTTTAGCTGATTTTTCTTCGTTGAGGTAAATTTGATCTGTTTTGCATGCGAATGGATCTTTTTTGAGGAATTCTGTTGATATTGATACATACCATGATATAAAAACCAGGTATTATAAAAAGCGACTGCGCTGCCAAGACGGAGGCATGATGTGTCAAGTACAAGTAGTGTAATCATAAGAAGAAGTAAACAGGGATTTGTTTGTCTTTGGTCTTGCACTTTTTGATTACTTTTGCACTAAAAGAAAGGGATTTTTCTGTTGTTTCACTTGCACATTTTTAACATTTTATAAAAGGTAAACACTTATATTTAGGTAAACAGCAATATCTTCCAATTAGAGTAAACAAGTAAAATTTGCTTGTCGTTATTTTAAAACAATTCCGCTTTTATTTTAGAATAATTAGGAGTATTAGGTTAAAATATTTCATAAAAGTTAATAATAATATAATATAATGATACAATTTACGCAAAAATATAATATATATTGTTAAATATTTAGAACTTCAAGGAAACACATAAATAGAAATATCCCTGTTTTCATTTATTATTGCACAAGAAGCATCATTGTTTTGGCGTCAAATCGTCATTTTGACATTCTATGCCTCCAATGACAGTTGAGCCCTCGCGATTTATTCTACCTGGTCATTATATCATGGATACATACGAGTTATGTGACTATACATAAAATAGTAAAATCTTTTAAAATGCCATACAAATGCGCTACAATTTAAGATTGTTACCCTTACTAATTGGTCGTAGGGTATTTTAACATCGACTTAGTCGAAGATATACCTTACTAGTTTTCTTATATATTTGGGGATTCTAAACACGAAATTAGAAAAAAGTTGCATTATGGCAGCAGTTATTTTTGATGCAGCGGTTGTTATGGTTGATGCTTCTCAAGAAGGAGTTGTTGTTGATGCAATTAATGTTGCTGAAGCAGCGGTTGTTGTTGGTACAAATATTTCTACTTTGTTTTACAGATTGTTTTTGAAGCGTTTAAATTCTGCCTTTATTGCTTTAACATAATTTGCCAATATCGCCACTTCCGATTTTATTGATTCCGTAATAAAAAAAATAGAGAAAATTCAAACAAATAAAAACGAAAGAATGAGAAGGTTTCACGATTTGCAATTCAGATCTACCATATGAGATGTCGTCCAAGTAATTGTTTATTTGTTTCCGTTGTCA
Organism: Tetanocera ferruginea; assembly: GCA_958299015.1. NCBI lineage: Eukaryota > Metazoa > Arthropoda > Insecta > Diptera > Sciomyzidae > Tetanocera > Tetanocera ferruginea. The sequence continues at coordinate 121,871,327 of OY282640.1, forward strand.
CTCGTTATCGATGTCGTCATCACCTCAATGCTAAACCGGTACTCACTACGTCGTCTAATCGAGTGACAAGACAAAATGACTTTTTATTCGGAGTTCTAACGGAAATGCTTGACGTTTTGGAAGCTGTCATCTGCACACATTGAACTAGTTTTCATATGACTGAAAGTGAAAAGAAACGAATCAAAATTGGCTTTTTATGAGAAAACAGGGTTTCCTGTTTCCTGGAGTAATTGGATGTATTGATGGGACCCACATCAAGATTTTGGCTCCAAAGAAGGAAGAGATACACATTTATTATAACCGTAAAGGATTTTTTTTTTCATTTACATATATGCTATGATTGTGAGTAATGACAATATTTCCTTCAATTTAAATTCTATTTCAAAATTTGCTTTTAGATTTATGATCACAAAATGCGCATAAGGTTTTCATATGCTCGATTTGCAGGTTCAGCTTATGACTCCTTAACTTGAAATATGAGTCACGCCAAAATGGTTTTACGCGAACATTATGGTGATGGTGACCGTAATATTTGACTTTTGGGTAAAATACAGTCACCTTATAAGAATAAACGTACAAACTAACATATGATTTTTTTATACTGGTGACGCAGACTACCCACTTGAGCCATATCTGATGACGTCATATCGTTCCGCTGAAGACAGGAGTGTCGAGTCGGTTTTTAATAAAAAGCATGCTAAAGCGAGAAATATAGTCGAAAGAACCATTGGTGTTATAAAAAATCACTTTCGCTGTTTGCTCGGGGCTCGTCAGCTTCATTATAAGCCTGCGAAAGCAACTAAAATTAGAAATGTTTGTTCATTATTCCACAACATTTGCATCGAAGTTGGTTTGTTTGGATCTTTAAATCCACATCAGATTCATAAAAACGACAAAGTTTTGTTGATAATCGTCTTTTCAAGGCAGGTCTCATAATTGCTCAGATGAAATAAAAAATTAATTTGATTAACATAGTCTTATCAAAGTTTTATAAAAGAGGAATAAGTACAAATTTTTCTGGGTCAGGTAAGCATGTTATTATGTACAAAATTTCCTGAATTTTTAATAACTCCTTTTCATCGCTTTAATTTAATTTGTTATCTGCTGTGCAAATTCCTATTGTGTCCATAGAACTTAAGGGCTCTTAAAAAAATTAATACATGAATCCCTATTACAATACATACCCTACCTAATATTGGCTACAAATTCGTAGAACTACTTTTGTAGAGTTCTATTATTGTTTTTCCATCGCTTTCATTGATTGCTTTGGCTAAAGTTTGTATGTTCAGTGGAACATCTAAGCCCTCAGAATTTAATATTTTGGGCAGCTGCTCGTGTTGGTTGTAATCTTTTTAATTTGGAACCCAGTAAACTTATTCATAACTAGCGGATGTAACCCGGTGTTACTCGGGGTACTGTGCCTCGAGCACAAAAAGAGGACGATTTTCAAAACTGCTCTGATTTTAACGTGCTTTAAATTATCGTTTTTTAAATTATCGTTTTTTGGGGTTTTGCCCCAGACGCGGTTAAAACAAAAAATGACATTTTCAACGTCTCGATCTGACGTCTGGTTTATGAGGAAAATGGGCACCCACACTCAGAAAAAAAACACATACAATCTTTCTCCGGTGAAAAATTTCTCTATTTTCGATAACAGCAATTTTCTCTTTTCAAATAAAATTTTCTTCGATTAGAATAAATTTTCACATTTTCAAAGAAATATTGCTTCACTTCTAGGAAATGGAAATATTTCAATGTCTCTTATAATGCCAAATATATTTCTCGCACAAAAAAATTCTCATTTAAAGAGAAAAATATATATAGAAAATGAAAAATGTTTCCTGTGTTTTGATAAAAAATTCACTATGAGAAGGATTTTCTTCAATAAAACAAATGTTTTCTTAAAAATAAAGAGTCTTTTTGTCTAAAATCGAATTATTTTTGTATATTTCTCTTTTTCATTGAAGGTTTTTATAATTTTTAGGATCGCATTTTGAGAAAAGCATTCTCTGGAGCATGGTCAATACCATTTTTTAGTAAATATGATGCCATTTTTATCATATTCCGAGAAATTTTTTAAATTTTCTGAGTGCAGTTTGAAAAGTCATTTCGAGAAAAATTCGTTTAAAGTTTTTCTAAGCATGCATTTAAAATGCAATTTTATCTCAAATAAATTCCAATTTTAAAAAATCCTATTAGCATCGATTCGATTTTTGGATTGTCTTCGTTCAACTTCGGTTTTGGTCGATACTGTTCGGTTAATTTTTATTTCATCTTTATATAGCTTCTGGCGGTGTTCGTTAAACTTCTTTTTTTCGTTCGTCTTTGGTTCTTGACTTCGTTTGCTTTCGGCGCATTCCTTGATTTTTGTCGAAAGAACTTTTAAAAGCATAGAATCTATTTCAGTAACAGATACAAATGCTTGCCAAGTTTCATCAAAATCGGTTCATCCGTGAATGAGCCGAACATAGCTGATTGAATAAAGCGCACTTTTATTTTTTCTTACGGCAGTTTTCTGAAATGTAAATAGCTCAATTCTGTTGCAGAGTCAAGTTATTTCACGTACCAAATTTTAGTAAAATCGATCAAGTCATTTAGGAGTTATTAAGTCTTAACAATGCATTACTTATAGCGCCCTCTTTCGAAAGTCTTTGGAATTTTTTATATTTTCTGTTTTATCTTGGGTGCAGTTGAGCGTTCATACCAAATTTCATTGAAATCGGTTCAGGCGTTTAGGACTTGTTGAGTCTTTAAAACGCACTACTTAAAGCGCCCTCTTACGGAAGTCTTTGGAATTGTTATAGCCTATGTTATCTTGGGCGCAGTCGAACCGTCATTCCAAATTTAATTGAAATCGGTCCAGGTGCTTAGGAGTTATTATAGTATGCCACGCCCACATATTTCCGCCCGCTGTTTTACCTATGCTTTATCTTGGGTGCAGTTGAACCTTCATACCAAATTTCTTTGAAATCGGTCCAGGAATCTAGGAGTTATTGAGTCTTAAAAACGCACTACTTAAAGCGCCCTCTTGCGGAATTCTTTGGAATTTTTTATTGCGTATGTTTTGTTTTGGGAGCAGTTGAACCTTCAGACCAAATTTCATTGAAATCTGTTCAGGTGCTTAGGAGTTATTAGAGAATGCCACGCCCACATACTTCCGCCCAATTTTGCCTATCTTGCTTTATCTTGGGTGCAGTTGAACCTTCATACCAAATTTCATTGAAATCGGTCCAGGAATTTAGGAGTTATTGAGTCTTAAAAACGCACTACTTAAAGCGCCCTCTTGCAGAAGTCTTTGAAATTTTTCATAGCCTATGTTTTATTTTGGGAGCAGCTGAACATTCATGCCAAATTTCATCGAAATCGGTCCAGGTCTTTAGGAGTTATTATATAGTGCCACGCCCACATACTTTCGCTCACTTTTTTACACCCCCTATGTTCTTTCTCCCTATGAAAGATACTCGGTGTCCAAATTTCAGCTCAATCGGATAAGCGGTGCGCGAGCCTATACGGATCAGACAGACAGACAGACAGACAGGAGGACAAACATTTGATTTTATATATAAGATTTTATTTATTTGGAACTTAATAAACAAATCTTGCTTTGATTTTTTATGTTTCAATTAATTACACTTGAACTACTTCCACTTTTACTCACATTTTCAAGACTTACCATCCGTTCTTCAGGTAAGCCTGTATTGAAGCGTTCGTCAATCATGGAAGGTATATTGCCGCTTACAGGAGCAGTACCTACATACCTTATTTTACAGAGCCCTATCTTAATTGCCTATTGGCATAATAATGACTTGAGTGGTATAAGATATTAATTTTTAGTAACTTCTTGTTTCCTACAATTTTTTTGTTTATTTATTTTTTGTATAACCTTTTTGTTGAGGTTGCGTATTTTGAAATTCATACGGTACTTAAAAAAAACATTTTTATAATATTTTCCGATAGCTGAATGTTATAAGCAGTCTTCAAAATTGCTTGAGGCAAGTGCTGCATTGTTGAAATTTCCGAACCGTTGAAGTTTTTAAAAATTTCTTACAATTCTTTTATTTCGCTAAACACTGCACGTTTTTCCGCCTCGCGAAATCTGATCAACCCAAGTGATTGAGCACGAAGGTCTTATAACACCAAATTCTTCACCGAGATACAATTTTCTTAATATCTAATCCGAAATATTTTCAAGGGCGTCTTCTTCAATTTCAGATATTTCTTAATTTTCTTTTAGAGGTTCAAGAAAATCGTCCTGAAGAAACTCTTCCAACAGGTCTTCGGATATTGTTTTTGGGTCTTCAGTATCCATTACTCTTGACAAATTAAGCCATGAGGTTTCATCTATCTTGACATTAAGATTTGTTTGAAGAATTTCAGTATTTCGCTCTAAATGAAATAAAGAAAATGTAAAAAATAAATAGAAAGTTATAATTGCATACGAACAACTATTAAAAAATATAAAATACTTCATATATTCGCTTTTACATACCAAATAAATATTTGCTGAGTCTAAACTTGAGCTGCATTAAACTGGGGTGATCATAAACACCAGCCCTATTTCATATGTTGTCAAAAATGTTTTCTAATATGTCCTGATTTAGTCTTTTTTTAATAATATATGCAAAGCCAAATTTTGGATTGAGGTATTTGAACAAAAGATCAAGAAATTTGTTTGTCATCAATATTCTTTTTCAAAAAGCTGCCAATGTGGATTTGTTTGGAATTATTGCTTGCGACATTATTTGGCTCACATGTTCAAGTCTAGACTTTTGCTGGGAAAGGACAAGGCCGAATGGTTTCTGCGTCGCGATCGAATTTAAAGTCGTTAAGGCGGTCTTCTCATTCAAAACCCGTTTTTTGGACCCTTTTTAAAAAAAATTCTTATATGAATACGCAAAGAATAATTGAAAATTTTTTTTATTTATTGTATTACAAAAGTTTCAAAGTAAATAAAAAAATTTTTTTTGCCTCGATACGTGGGCTGTTCAAAAAGTAATGAGACTTCAAAGTTGGTGGTGAAAAAAAAAGGTGTCGTCACTGCGGCCACGATTCCGGGTCTCCGGAGCGTCTGAAATGAAAAAAAAAAACGAGGTTATAATCAGTATAGATGTAATTCTCGGGTGAACCTCAAGCTTAATTTTGTGATTTTTTTGACAAAATGGCGGCCATTCAAAAAAAAAAATTCAATTTCGGGCTTTTTTTTTGTAGTTTAGTGTAAAAAAAAAATAGTAAAAAATTTTTTAAAATTATGGTCGAGGTTCACCCGAGAATGGTGACAATTCTGCGTCGATTCCACTTTGTTTCATGAAAATCGGTTCAGTTGAACTGGAGATATCATGGCCGCTAGTTCGAAAAACGTGGTTTCGAGATAAACGCGTTTAAAGTTTGAACTAATTTTTAAAATAGCTCATTTTGACGAAGACCTTGCTTCACAAAAAAGGCTGTATCTTCTAAAGTATTTTGAATTTCTAAAAATCCTTTTAGGGGCATATTCACAACTACCCAAGCTATAAATAAATGCATTTTTACATTCAAAAATATTTGTGCTCATATATTCATTCGAATGTATATTTTTATTTGACTTTTCAAAAATATTAAAAAATGAATGAAGTGAAATTCCAAAACAAACAATTCTGTAATTTTTTCTTATTTCTACTATTTTGACGATAGATGCATTTCTATCGGTTTCAACCATATCCAAAGCAGTCTGTTACGAGTTAGATGAAATCCGCGTAATCGCATGGGTTATACCAAAGATCATACAATACAATATAATATGATCTTTGGTTATACATTTCATGGCCAATTGTTTAGCATCTTCGGATGGCACTCGCTGTTGTATTCGACAAAAGTTTCGACCCGATTTTTACCTTTTGCCTGGCAGTATTGCCAACACAGAGATGCTCATAAGATAGTTTGTATGCAATGGAAGCATCTGAGGTTGACGTGCAGTTAAGAATTTGCTTAACCGTCTGCACAGTTATAATTTTGCTGTCGATGACCAAACCGCTGTCAATAAAATGATTTCGCACAAGTTTTAATAAATGCGGAACATCGCCAAAAACAAATACTTTGTAGTAATTATTTGCAGGATGTGGAAACAATGTGGGATCTACGAAGAATAACAAAATACCATGAAAATGAATAAATGGTAAACAAATTTTGTATATTTTCAATAAAAAATATACTTTTCTCTTATGTTTTTTTTACCGCGAAAAGTTTAATTTTACTTTACTTTAAAAACAAGCAATGGCAAATAATGTGCTCTTTATGTACATTTTTCTGGTTTTTTGTTAACTGTTTCAAAAAAGAGACCAAAACACTTACCAACGGAAACATTGACCTCCTTCCACAATGCCCGGTTTGTTGAACCCATGTTCGAGACCATGGCAACAAATGTATGGTAGCTTCGTACAATTTATTTAATATTTCGAACAAGATTTGTTTTGTCGAAGCCTTAAAATATCGGCTGCTTCCATCAAGCCTTAAGGCCAAAAATTATTGCGACTTATAAAAAGTTTGAAGGCATTTGAATGTAATTCGTAAATGAATCGTGTCCTTAACAAGCGTTTACCTTCATTTCATCAAGTGAAACTTCGCATAATTTGTCTTCAGTCGGAAGCTTATTGAAATTTTTGACAAAGTCAATAATTTGGGTCAATATTCCTTCTTCAAACCCGACACGTATGCAATACTGTTGGACAGAATAATAGAAATACTTTTCACCTCAAGTTGCTATAAGGTCTTAGTCCGGCTGCGTGAAGCGCTATCCTGTAAGATATATCATTCCAATATCAATTTGGTTGAGTACGGTGTGGCGCAATCTCTTTACTTGACCCTCAGTAAATAATTGTTTAAGATTAGTTTCCAGGGATTTCAAGACGGCAATTTTTTTACAATTCTTGTATTTTCTGCCTGCAATTCTTTAACATTCTGACGTTCTGAAGCATTCTGAAGCTTATATTTTCAAGACATGTACCGGTTTCAATAACTTCATATCTATAGAATATTTACAACGTATATTTGGAATTCTTATAAAAACAAAATTAAAAAATTTTTTTAACCCACACTTAACTATACATAATTTTTATAACTTACCTCAAATCATTCCGTTTGGCACCTTTCAGTTATAAAAACAATGATGGTACAGAACGAGCAGTTGTCTACTCTTCGCACCTTCTACTTCTTTGTAGTCGCTGGGAGAAAACGGTTTTTCACACACTCTAGACGACGCTATGAACTCCATGGCACATATTTTTCCCACCACTGATGTATTTTTGTTTCCAATGGAATAGCATACTTTCGAATATTTTCGCACTTCCATGTTTTGCGGCAAAATGCATAGCATGCTTTCTGTTGAAAAAATTTAAATTCCTTTTTAATTTACTTATTTATCTTTGTCTGTACTTACTTACTTTTTTTCGTCAAATCTATCAAGTCTTGCGATGATAATGTCGTTGGCAAGTATAAACGCAGCACTCGGCTAGCCTTTGTCGACCAAGCTTTTTATTTGTAAGAGTTGCGGGGTAAAGGCCTGTCGAAATTTCCTTCAATATTTCGTATAAATGCAATCGAACTAAGCTATTGGATGAAAGCCCTGTAATACAATTTGAAATTTGAAGAAATTAACTAAGAAAGCGAACAGGAAGTTGTACGAACCTGAATATCTACGTTTGCGACCAGCATTTTGTATTTTTCCATCGGAGCAGACAGCAACTAAATTTGAAAGATTGAATTTTTTTCTTGAAGAATTGCAAAAAGCTTTGTTATTCTTTTACTTGAATTACAGTAAGTATCAACCATCAAGTTAATATCAGTCAGCGTTGACGTGAGTGTGCTCTTTTAAAAATAAATTCAAACTTAATTATTTTTAGGCAAAAGAAAACAGAAAAACATTTTTTTAATAAAAGGCTTTGCAAATATTTACGCAACTTGTATTTGAATTCCATTGGGCTAGGTTGGTCGAACATGCCAAATGCGAAGGGCCAAATAGACTACACAGACTGTCGGTCAGACAGATGTTTTTTTCTTGTCATTGCGACGACTATACACTACACAGACTTCATGCACGCAGACTTGGTTTTTTTGTTCACTTTTGTTGCGCGATGAGTGAGGATAGCTATGCTTCATGCACGGTTAAAAATTTTGGACTAGTTTTTAATCCAAACTTTGGTTTAAAGGAATTTTTAATCCAAAAAGTACTATTTTTTATTCCATACTTAAGTTTTATTTGTTTTTAATCCAAAAAAGTTTAAGTTTAAGACTATTTTTGGACTACAAATTTACATTAAGGTAAAATTCAGGAAAAATTATTTATGTTACCTAAGATTGAAAACTACTACTGCTACGAAATTTACGCTAAATATAATAGTTAATGTTGTAAAAGCATTCGAAGTTTATTTTTTAATTAAATGAAACAAATTGTTTCTTAAAATCTGAACCAAAATATTATTATATTCATTATTACATTGAGCAGTGTTTCATAATACATAATAAGGGTATTCATGCAAAGCGGCAAGCTTGTATTTTGGGCAATAAGTTATTTTTATCAGTCGATTGTGCATTTGGAGAGATATGTCAGCTGTTAACTTGTTAACAGTCAACTTTCAGCATACATGTAAACATCTGATTGCTGTTTGTGATATATCTGGTTTGTGTAAACGGTTCTCCATACATTTCATTTATAAGGCTGATAAACTTATACGGTTTATATCATTAATAAGGGCATTGCCCATTTGCATGAATACCCTTAATGTTTATATAGTGAAGTTTATGGCAATATAATAATATGTTCACACGAAGGCCTTTTGGCTGAAAAGCCAACGAAAAGCAGCTCTTTATTTGACAGTTCTTCTATGGCGAAAAGATGAATATTATGCAGCTTTTCAGCTGAAAAGCCATTGGCACGGACGCGACTTTCGCGGTTTTAATTACTCGAAAAACAAGAAAGAAACAAAAAGAACCGATATGTATTTTAAGTGTTCTAACGCGATGAAAGAGTGCTACATTTTATAAAAATATTGGCAAGATTTAGTACAAATTAGTTCGCGACAAAAAAAAAAAAGTTTTTTTTTTAGCTCGTATAGAAATATGCAAAATTTAGCATAAATAAAGTTTGAGAACTTTTTTTAATATATATATACATGCTTATGGAGGTCAAAGGATAACTTTTCTTCGTAGACTTATGAAATATGAGAATTATCTCTAACCTTTTTTTCTCACGAGTTCTCACCTTTGTGGATTAAAAAGTAATCCTTTTATATTTTTAACTTTTTTGGACTAAAATCTAATCCTTTTTGGATTATAATATTTTATACTTTCTGCGGATTAAAAATTATTCTTTTTTGGATTAAATAATTGTAAACTTTTTGCGGATTAAAAATAAGTCCTTTTTGGATTGGAAAATTTAAAACTTTTCATTGGATTAAAAAGTAATCTTTTTTTGGTCGTGTCCTATATGTAATCCAAAAAAGATTAAAATTTGGCCCAAGATTTTTAACCGTGTGATTTCTATCTTTATTTTCATCACTAACACTTCATATTCATTGTTTTTAATATTTTTTCAGAATACTTTTTGCTTTCAATCTTCCAAAGTGACGGCAGGGATATAAAAAGCTCAATAAATTCAGTTTAATTTATCCTTTCATTCGCTGCAACACGTCTTTGCACAACAAAAGTTTCGCAAGTCTGTGAGGTTTCACCATACACTACACAGACGGTCCGTCAGACACTGCAATTTACCAGTTTGCATGTGAGAATTTTCTCCGGCTTCAAAATCAGCATTTTTCGCCGATCGCCTAAATTGCAAGGATGGCATAGCACTGGGCATCAGACCTGCTTTCCTGTATAACGGATCACCTGAAGCATTTATAAAATCCTCGTGGACTTCAGCAGCAAGTAGCAACATTCGGTCTAATTCTTTCTTTGACAGTTGTCTTTGTAGACTTTGAAAAAGAAATATTTAATTTTTTTCCAGGTACTATGGCAGATATTACAGCTTCGAGACAAATTTAATACACTTTTTGAACTTATCATAACAACAAATACAACAAGAAAAGTCACGAGAATAATATAATAAAAAATCGCTCAAAACGCTTGTTCACCTGAAACCGTAAGACCAAGGTACAAAACATAGGATTTTTAACGGGACTATAGTTTAAAATCTGGCATTAAAACATTTTTTTTTATTTTTACAGTACTGTGTCATGTCACAGTACAGTACAGTACAGTACAGTACAGTGGTGACCGTGGCATGCAGGTTAAGTGTGTGGCTTAGCATGCTTGGAGCCCGGGTTCGATCCCCAACCGCGGCGAAAAGTTTTTTTCAATAAATAATTTTTCTGATCGGTCACCACCTCTCTGCAGACAATGGCAAACCTCAGAGAGTAAATAATGCCATGTAAAGCTTCTTGAGAACATGAGCCGTTCGGAGTCGGCATAAAACATGTAGGTCCAGTTCTCGGTCAATTGTGTGCAAACATTTAATAACACACACAACACAATTGATCATAAGAAGCTCGGTCAAAGTCCTTTCAAGGGCTGAAATGGCCAATTTGTTTTTTTTTTTTTTTTTTTTGTCATGTCACCCTTTTACGTTTGTCAAGAATTGAAGTCAATTTTGTTGAGTTTGTTGACATTTCGCTGCAAATCAAAAGCTACGAAAGGGAAAGTACAACTTCAAGTGTACTGGCAATTTTTTCGAACTCGAAAAGTTGACTTAAATTCTTGACTAATGTTAAATGGGGTCTTTATAATCTTCATCAATTTTATCATCAAGTCAATAAATATATAATTTTAAAGTTTTTACAAAATTTATAAGAATGCCATCAACATGCGATATATGTAAGACAGCCTATGCGGACAACATGCAAGTCCGAAAGTATATCGTACCACTGTGTAGTGCTCTCATACATACATACACTACATACAGATAAAACAATCACATACATACAATCCCAAATACAATTTACACTCTTTACTTGTTTTAAATGTAATTTTTTTTTTATAGGTTATCAAAATTTTGTATTCAGATTTTTGAATTTGTATTTTCAGTTGTAAAAATATTTTGTTGAGAAGAATTCAAAAAAATAAATTAATAAAATAAAGATTTTTACAAAATAAAATGGTTTTTGATTAAAAATTTATAAAAGCCATATATGAAACCATAAGTGGATCCGGTTTCCCCCGCCAGCGGTGGGAAAGAATATGGGGATTGCAGTTCTCATCGTCTACAAAACCGTGTGAAATACATTTTGCACCCATCGATGCGAAGACGATTTGAAGCGAAGAGTTGTTCTATATCAACTGTTTTTTCACCACAGCTGACCAGTAATGGTACCGAGAATATGCTCAAGTAAGTTATTAAAGAAATTTATTTTGTTTGTATACTTCAACAATTTTTTTACAGTTACAGAAGCCTGGAAAATATAGAATTTGGGTGTGAAGGAGCACCTCCAAATGGACTGCGATAACCGACTGAGTATGTAATGAATACATAAAATATAATATAAATGCAAAATTATAGTTAGTAGCTGCGTTTTTTCCAACATCTTTATCTGGATTTAGATTTGGTTTGCAACTCTGTGAGCTTATACAGCTAGATGGCGTTGAAAAACAACGTAAGAAAAGTCAACAACATTGTCAGAAATTATTTACAAAACAAGGAAAAAGTCAGCAAATTAATTATTTTCATGTGGCTTAACCCTTACATGCATGGTTTCTTTTTTCGATGTGAAAAAATTTATACCCACATCTTTTCCAAAAATGGTAACAGAATCAAAAAATAACTTTTGTTGTTGAGTTTATTACACAAAAACATGCAATTTTATATTTACAAGCCATACATTTATTCATTAAATATTTTATTATTGTAGTTTTTCTTAATTTATATTTTTTTATTACATCAAATTATGTAACGCAACAAAATTTGTTCATATAATTTATTAAGAAAACAAGCAAATGTAACTACAAAAAAATATTTATTTTAAGGGTATGTTGCCGATTTGCAACACTATGCATTTAAGGGTTAATATAATCAGGTGCAATGGAACTGGTTGTCGACAACGCTTAATCCCTACTACAAAGGCAATGCTTTGGGGAAGATAATCATTGATGGACATTTCATTTTGTACACCTTAGATCGTTGGCTGTTTGATACCAAAATTACTGGAAATATTGATCCTTCCAACATCGAAAGCATGCAGCAACATATAGACAATGAGGTGCACTTGATTACAGGCTCTTTAGACGGCGTAGAGACACCAGATTGTCAAGAAGAGTTCGAACAAAGAGAACGAGCAAAAAATTTTATTAATAAATTTATTGCAAAATCTAAATTAAATGCTTTTTCAAGCGTGGCATTTTTCAGCGAACAAGGTGTTTATTTGTTCCTTAGCAGCATCGTTTATTTTAGCACTTAATGTTCTTACAAAACGATTGGTCAAACCATTCAGATGCAGTGTAAAGTGACGACAAAGTTGAACAATGCTGTTCACTTCGTTGGCTGTGCTGTGATGTTCCTTAGCCAGAAGTAATCAAGGAACAATTGTGTGCACTTTATTTATCTTTAAGGGCATGTTTCAGAAAGTCCTGTTATGCCTTTGGCAAATGTTTGCTGCACATCTGCTTCTTCTTCTGAAGCCCTGATCCAGTCTAGTGACGCCGCACAGTTTTTCTGCAGCTCATGAAATGTTATTTGCAAGTCAGTTTCCTCAATATTAAAGTATTTTCGTGCTTTTAATTGCACAAGACCCATAGAAGTATGAAATATACACAGATATAAATAAATTTTTATTTTAATTAATTTATTTTTATTGCGCTGTCAAAGTGAAACATTTTACGTCTTCTGTTTTTTTTTTTGTTCGGTTTTACGTTACCTGGCCGTGTTCATAGAACTAAAAGTAAACAAAATCTAAATCGAAGGCAAGATTTTGTTTGTATGGAAATCGGATTTGGATGTTGGAAAAAACGCAGCTAGTATCTCAATTCATTTATATACCAGTAACAAATGAACTATTTTTGCTTCCTTATTTTAACCGTGAATTGTGAAAGGGTTCTGTTAGGAGCTTAAAAATTAAGCAAATATATCTGTTTTCCAATTTGTGGAAAAAATCGCACAGAAAATATTTTCCTTTTTAAATATTTCAATTTGAACAGGATTTTAGTGTAGCAAGTGAAAAGTATTTGTGTTTTGTTGAGGATTGAAAAAACCGACATTAATAGCATCATTTTCTATCCCTAACGAGCGACTCAACGAACGAGTACAAGGCGAACGATTTTGTGTTCCAATTGAAATCTGTATTTCTAACGAACTTGCTCGCCAACTCTTACGACAAGCTTATGCTTCTTACGTCTATTCAAACTGTTATACACAAAAATTTGTCAAATTCAGCATTGCTAGATCAAACATTTCTGAAATTTTTTGAATTTTTTCTATTTTCTTAAAGATATCTTGAACTTTTGGCTTTGTTTCTGGTTTGTTGGCAATTCTTTTCTTCAGTTTGTTTTTATTCAAAGACACCTGTTTTTGTTTATATTTATTTTTGTTTAACAAATTATAAATAAATATAAAAAAATTGTTTACGTTTGAAAAAGTGTAGTGCGGCGATAAAATTATTGCAGTTCAATACAACAAAATTCAGACTAAGCTGATGGAAGACCATTGGGGGTGAAAAGCCGAAGGCAACACAAATTTTCTGGATTCAGCAGACGCTGAGTAAGTTTTTAATTGCACATATTTGCAAGTGCTTCATTGTTTTTGGCCCCTGCACGGGGTGCTTTACATTTATCGAGCTCAGTACTTGTGTTACACGGAGTGGAGCACTATTGATATCCATTTCCAACAAAATGTTTATCAACGAGCGCTTCACAGCGATAGCATAAAAGTGTTCGTTCGAAATTGAAGTTTCCCCTCGTCATTTTATTAACTGAAAGAAATACAAATTTCACATATTTCAGTGTTCTACGTCATCGTTCGCCAGGTGATCAGCTGTTATCAAAACTTTATTCTGTTCGAATAACATGCTTGAAAACTACGAACGAGCAATGTTTTGAACGAGACGAGTGTTCGGATAGGGATGCAGAATGAAGCTATAAATATCCCTTTTCCCCAATTCTCACGGTGTCGGTTGAGTAAAGTTGTTTGTTTTAGTTGCTCAATCTTTCAAAACTTTTTTTAAATAAAGTCGAAGAATTGCAAGCAGGAAATTCTAGACTAAAAGCGCAATTGGATGATATGGAGTCTCTTCATGGAAATTTAAAAAATTTTTTACAGCTGATCAAATAAAGTCTGCACGATCCAAACATCTAACATCGTCAGCACTAACTTTGCATGCAGCTAGACCAAGAGAATACAGGTCCCAACCAGCAAGAAACGCTCTAAATTTGACTTATACAGCGAATTCTCTAAGCTGCTTTGCAGTGTAAGCAGCCAAAAATTTAAGTAATTTTTCGTACTTTGAAGTACCAACCAACCATAGACTACTAAGCAGCTTTCTAATCGAACCTTGAAAATTTTCAAACATCTAAAATAGGCAAAGCTTTTTTTAAAAAAAAAAAAAATATTTTCATTTTTTTATTTTCATTTCTGATTTTCATTTTTGTTTAATATTTTTTATTTTCTTCTTTTTCTACCATTATCGCGTTTGTCCTCAACTTGTACCATCTGATTCGAAGTGAAAAAACTTTTTTATTAAAATGTTGCCTTTGCCAGGGTTCGATCCCGTGTCTCCCGATTTGTAGTCCGACGCCTTAGCCATTCTGCCATGTAGCTTTATATCGAAACGAAGATTTTTCATTTATACAGCTAATTCTGTCGTAGGTACCCATAAGCAGCGTTAAGGTGCAAAATTAGGTTCAATCGAACCATTAAGCAGCTTTAAGTTCAAAGTAAATGTAAAGAAGACGCACAAGCGGCACTTCAGAGCTCCTTTTGAACTTAATTATCTTAAACCTACACAGAAGTATAACTTGTAACTTTTGGAACAACAAGGACTTTTGCCTGAAATTGACACCATAAAGCAGCTTTAGGTGTGGCAAGTTCTACAACGGACCATAAAGCAGCTTCGAAGTGCCATGGAACTTATTTTGCCTCTTAAAACAGCTTTAAAGGTAACTCATACGTAAATTTCTACTCATTTTGCTGGTTGGGGTGTTTGCGACATAAAGTTTTCCCATTTCCCGGCCTGTCAACCTTGCACACTTGGGTGCAAATGGTTTGGTTTTGAGGAAGGCATATTACGCCAAATAATTTACCTTTTAAGGCATGTTAGCGAAATGCAACGGGATGATAAAATGTGCATAATTTCATTTGATGAAATTAATTACCTTGCGTGTAACGAGCACAAAACTTTTGCGGACCGCATCCGGAAGCCAAGCAGCTTTGCTCAAGTCGTAATTGTTCGCGGCCTTAAATCGTAGTAGAAGTAATCAGTTTTTGATGGTTTTGACCAAAAACTGATCAAACATCTTTTGTTCGACATCCTAATCAAGCTCTACGAAGTCAATAAACCAATAAGGCGTTGTGGAGAGAGCTTAATGTCACACAATTGGTAATGCTATTTCAATACATAATCAAATAAGTTTGTTGAAAATATGGTGAAATTACTCCGTTTTTTTCTAGGTGCATGTGCATGTGCCTTTGTATTGCTTTTTGGATGCATAACGCTTAAATTTGCAAATATGTGTTTACATATCCGTTTCCTGTCTTTACTTTAATTATTTTCCAATTAAATTGTTGAGCTGCTTGAAATCATGCAACTTAACGCATATCAGCATATTTGTATATGTGACAAAATATATAAGAAAAATATATACACGGGGTCCTTCAGAGGATAAATCAATAGTTTTTGAAAAAACGTCGTCGAACAAAAAATCAAATTTTACATCGTCAAAACAAAAAATTGTGGAGGGAATTTAAAAAAAAATAACAAAACAAAAATCATGTAAGTAAATACAATTTTACAAGAAATTTAGCAAAAATATTACGCAAATAATCATAGGTCCAAAAAGCAAACAACAAGAGTGCAGTTCAAACTATTGGTCGCCGAAATGATGACAAAAGAAGACGTCGTGCGAGGTTCTACCAAAAGATCTATGGAGGCGCAAAACACCTTTAGGAAGGATTTCGTAAAAAGGTTGAACGCAGGTTGTAGGCACCCAACAAGAGGTGTGGCAGGATGGAAAAAAGTTATCCATTTAATGCTTTTAGGTTCTTTCAACATTTGAAGAAGTGGTGCGGCTTTGATCTGATCCCTACTGTTTGCCATGCCCGAACTAACATTTGATTTAGTGGCTCCATCAGACTTAACGGATGCAATAAGTGATTCAAGCTTTTTTCTATATAAGAAAAGGTGTCTATTGGTGATTGGAGTCATTATTTAAATGTGTCAATAGCCAACGTTATTCCAGGAATACCAATTTTTTGTAATTATATCGGTTTGCTGCCAGTTTAGTTCTATCGTCCATATTCAAATTTATCCAAGTGGTGCACAAAGGTATTTCCAAATTATATGCAAACTTCCAAAATAGAACAAAAAGTTGACCGAGCTATATTGACATTGTAGTCTTTCACAACTTTATGTTGATAGCTTCCTTCTGCCAAAAACTGTTAGGTGGCAGCAACTTTGTCTAATGGAAGAAGTTTGCCTTGTTTGGCGTTTTTGCTAATTTGAGCTTCCAAAATATTTAAAACATGTTTACAGTCAGTATTATTTAGCCTGAAGTTTCTTTTAAAGATAAAGAAAAATACATTAAACGATCTCATAGAAACCAAAATTTAATATAAACTTACCATTAGTAATCAAAATTAAGAATGTTCTTAATTTCATATCGAAGAAGTCTGTGGTCATCACGCTGGTTTTTGTAGTCCTCTGGCTACAAGGAATAGTGGGCTGTGTTGTTGCTACTTACATTCCTTTTTTGAGACCAACACTTCGTTAAATATATATGAAAAATATCTTTAACGTTTGTTAAAATATTCCAAAACCTTTATTATTTATTTAATACAATCGGGTATTACAACCCGATTTGTAACAATAATAATGATAATCAGCATAACTGATTATTTTAAGATTTTTTGTAAAATTGAAATTTCAAATCTATAAAAAAAATTTAAAAAGTTTTGAAGTTATTTTTATATTTTGAATTTATAAATTTAGAATCAATTTATTTTCAGAATTACGGAAAAATATATGGTAAGTTAAAATAAAAACTACTTTAATGAAAAGTAAACTATAGTCCTCAGCAAAAGAAATGGCCTGATGCCTTTTATAATAAAAAAGAAAGTACACGCAGATAAAGAGAAACAAAAGCGTGTACCAAAGGGAAACTAGTTGCCAAGTGAAGTGGAACTCCTCATCGAATGTGCACTGCTGATGGCTACAATTCAGCCACAACTCTAGTGGTGAGTTATTTTTTATGATTACTAGTTATAACAAATTTTAGCAGGCCATGATAGTACGCTATTTTAGTCATTAAAGCTGCATTCGCATTTTTGTTGCTTCTGGAGGCAGAGGTTAATATATATTAATTTTGTAGTACCCATAAGGAGAAGTCATCTACTGGTCTTCCATCTGTCAGTCTATGTTTTGTCCATGAACACAGGATAAGGGCTACCAGTAATCAGGGTTAAATAAGACAATTGGTACCATCTTGTTCTTTTAAAATAATTTTCAGTATTTACTTATTGTTAATTACGTAATTTAGACTTTTCTCAATTCACTTAGCATTTAGAAATGCGCATAATATTAACTATGTTTTGTGTTTTTGTACTGCGAATGATTATATACTATGTATATTACTTATGGTTTCCAATAGGTGCGCACTGTACCATCATTATGAGAAACATTCCAAAATTAAAGGATGGCTTTGCTCATCAAAGTCCAAGCTTGCAAAGAATTTAAAAAAATTTGGTTAGTCTTTGTTTGAAGGAGAAAGAAATACTGAGTAAGCTTTTGTAGGAAGTAACTTAGTTACTTTCTTTACCAATAATGGACGTGTTACCTCAGCATTCGGACAACAAACGTCATTTTAATCGAAATCGAAGTAAAAAACAAAGCGAAATGAATCCCCACCAATTTGAAAAACTTTGGAACATCAAAATGCAGCATTCCTATGAAAGTGATATAAGTAAATACATCTCTAATAATACGTCTCAAAATCCGGTAGCAATCCACCGTTGGCTTCTTCCGCTGTGCGTGGAAAGCACACCCATTGCTACAGATTCATGGAAAGCGTTCTGGTTCTACTACCCTCCTAAGGTTCAATAAAGATCAAACGCGAGTACCTCCATCAAGCAATGATGGAAACGCAAGTTTGGAAATCGACATGATAAAGATAGAACATGACCACTTATTGGCTGAATGAAAAATAGAAATTGAGGATGCAGAAATGGTGTGATTCAAAGGAAGAATTCACTAGGAATGGAGAGTCCTAGTGAAAGTTATTGTTATTGGTACGATTGATATTGTAAACGAGAAAAGTAATCTTATTTTAATTTTAAGTCTTCGTGAACGAGCCTAAATTCAATGCCACCGATGTGTCATTCGATTGAATTCTGTCAGACGAGTGAGCTGTATTTTGCTGAAAAAATAAAAACGTTAATAAGTTTAATGAATTAAAATATATTTATTTTATAACCATCGAAAACATTTTTCATTTACAGTACTAATGTAAATTAAATAAATGCCATCCAAAAACTTTAAATTTTGAACGAATATTATTCCAAGCAGCGAGCAATGAAATGCAAAGGCTTTGCAAGTCTCGGAAAAGTCAGTGGAAAGTGAGTGATTTATGTTTAAAATTTACTAATGACTCTTATTTTTTAGGTGTTTCAGATTAAACATGTAGCATTGAGGAAAGACTGTTCGTTTAATAAAGTGCCAAACCAACGCACAGGTGGAGGTTCTTATAAGGAGAAGTGCTGGTCACCACTAATGAGCTGGTAATCGAAGTAAGTGCGCTCGAAGATACTGTGGAAGGTATCTTTGCTGAGACTTGCGATTTTCAACCCGATTGATGTTGTAGAGGTAGTATATCTCGAGAAAAGCATGATCGATGTATTTTGGCGAACATGTGGATCAACACCAACTATTGATCAACACCGAAGAAACCAAAAAGCCTACAAAGATTGAGATGAAATTATTAAAAGAAAATGCTGAAGTATATTCTGATATGCAAAAAGACATTTCGTCGAAGATGGACGTTTTTATTAATGCCAACTATAGTATTTTGCAAATGAAGGAGGTCAAATTTAATAAATATATCGAGTTCAGAGAAAGAGAGCTGAAGTCAAAAGAACAAAGTTGGGAAAAACTAGACAAACTACTAGTTCTACTGGAGAGGCTAGTAGGAGTGAAAAAGGAGTAAGTATTTTTAAATAATTTGCCTTAATGATGTTTTGAATAAAAAAAAGTCTTAATATAATCTAAGTTTAAGCTTAACTCTTTCATTTAAAATTAAACTGATTGCGAATTCAATTCACCGTTCAACTTTGTAAGATTACTTTTTAACTATTTTACCAGTTGAATTAATAGATACGAACATATCTATTGTTATAATGCATGTTTGTATGTATACATAAGAATTTTATATCTAAAAGTTATACTTGATTTGTGACTGAAAAAAGTTTGATTTTAAATTAACCGTTTTATATTTAAAATTCAACACTTTCCAGTTAAAAAATTGCTAAAAAACATTAAAAATTTTGTTTTTTATGTCTTAACTTAGATTTATAAAATGTTTAATTTGAAATATGATGACAGTCCACTCTTTGATGAAGATCAAACAGATAGGCGAAAATGGGATATACCATAACAGAAATCGGAATGGAGCGTTGTAGACGATGAATGCCGATAAAAAACACGAACCATTCTTTTTCCTCAATTCAATGTATTTCATTATCGAAACTGACATATTCACTGTTTGATCACTTCAAAGTTAAATGTAAGTAAGTAAAAAAAGTAATATATTTTGTATCGTAAAAATTACATAAAATAAATAAATATTCATTTCGCAAATCCTTTGCCGACGCGACAACATGCCACGTATAATTTTCCGTGTGAAAAAGTAATCTTAGCCCAAATCGAAGCCGCAAACAGACATAGTGTGGTCTTATTGATTGTCACTGAGATTGCCAAACTAATAGAAAATTGAACGTTTGAATTCAATTGGCACGTCAGTGGGACTGATTGGAATGCGTGGCAGCCAAACATTTTGGCCTCGGAATTTGCCATTCAAAATGGTTTCAATAATATTTTTCATAAATTTTTTATTTACCAATCGTGTGCCATTGAATAGCCGTGACGGGTTCAAATACCGAAATAAAATAATCGGAGATCCGAATTTCAGTCGTTGAAGGTGTCGAGCCATGCCTCCTTATCAAGTGAGCTCAAAAACTCTGTTGAATAATTAACAGCTTTGTTGGCATTGCAAATGAATAAATTTGTATGATATCAAGTCGCCTGGCAACAACTGCTGCATCTTGAAGTTTAAATCGTCGACGTTCACATTTGGTGCTACTAAAATGGTTCTTTTTGCCATCCATTCATTATTTATGTATTGTGACATGGCAAATTGACGCACCTTTATGTTCCCGAAGAGTATTATTCTTAGAATTTAACCTAGACTACGAAAATCAATGAATGTTTCCAAACAAACAATTCGTGTTCTGTACTCCCACATTTAGAAACAATTGCAGTTATACAATACTCAGAAATCTGTAACAAATGCTGTAATGTATTTTTAAAATATTATCGAGTTCAAACTTTGGTAAACTTTTCTAGTAAAGGATTTTCCTAAAACTAGGACGGGAAAATTCATTATATAAATTACAAATATTTACCTTCCGGTATTTCATATTTCGCCATGAAAAATTCTTTGTATCCATGAAGTCACATTTGTAAACCCACTCATCTTTGGACTCGTTTTACTTTACATTTCCATCAAGACCCTAGACGTAACTTTTGACACACCGCGTTGGCACCGTTTCTAGGTAATAATCATTACCAACGGAGTGTTGTTAACTACCACTGGCCAAAAGTGTTAGGCCGCGTTCATAGTAACGCTGAAACTGAAACTTTTTACAGCTGTTGTAATACGCTTATGTACAAACATATGGAAAAAGCGCAAAGTGTTCATAGTGCAAGCTTAAATTCAAGGCTACGCCACTTTTCAGGCTTTTCGATACTTTTTTTCTATCTCGCTCCGGTTCACAGTGTTGATTTTTTGTTTCATGTCGTACTTATGCTTTGCTGTTTCATACTTTTTAACGCTTTTTTTTCTTTTTCGTTTTTTTGCATACTTCTGCTGTTTTATTTTATTTCTTGTTTTTATCTGCAGCTTATTATAACACGCTTTTGGGTCCTTTTTTCTTATCAAAGCATCTCAAAAAGCTTAAAAAAAGTCTAAAAGCGCGAGCTAAAAGCTCCCACTATGAACAGCAACAGCGCAAAAAAGCGTAATGATATCGCTAACAAAAGCCTGAACAGCTTCAGCTTCCACTATGAACGCGGCCTTAGAGTTACTGCTAACTGGAGCATGGGTGGCACATGCGTTGACAAATGACCCTGTCATTCGACTGCAGATTTTTATTTTTGTATTGATACATAATACTCGATAAAGATGAAAATAACATAACATAACCATAAACATATCGCATAACTCTTCCACACTCCATATAATCGTTCAACGCGGTTCCGTGTTCGTATTTGTGCCACGTTGTACAACGATTCTACGCTGTCAGCTTCACAATTGAGGAATGGTGTGGCCAAATATTTGGTGTTTTTGTAACAGGGGTCACCGACCAAAACTTAAAATTTACAAAGTCACCACGTTCATATCGCTACTAAAAACTGTTTGATCATGTAACGATCCGGGCAAACTCGCCACAATATCAAAATTGGTATAGGCAACATTTTGAACGTTTCGACAGAATATTCCTTTTAGTTTCTAAAGTTTTCAGCGTTCTCACCACTTGGTTATTGAATTTTAACGGATGTGCAGTCACTTGCTTCGATTGTGCGAAAAATTTCACTGTGCCGAAAATTCAGTGCAGATATGGGGTCCGAAGGAAATATCCCTCGGGTGACCTTTCCCTTTTAATAGGACCTGTATAAACAATATTGCATAAATCTGCTGACTATTAAATCTTTATTAATTTGCTTGCATGCAATAATTTCTGCACAACATTGAAAATGCTCCGCTGCATTTCTGCTACTGCACACTGACTGTGCAATCATATCCCCTGTGCATTCAATCGAAAACAACAAATTGAATTTAATTGTAATTTTCACAGCTGTTATAATTAAAACACGTTTAATTGTTTTTATTTTTAAGTTAATTATAACGGTCATTGTTACATTGTACTATGTAAGCAAATTTAATTGAATTTATTTTGCACTGTTTTTAGCATAACAAAAATTAATAAATTTACATCCTTTTATTCCGCAGAGACATTTACAGAAATTTAAAAAGTAGCTTCATGGTTTATTGTTTATTTCAATAATGCGAACAAATTAAGCGTTGCTTTGATTGCAACTAGGTGATAATAACATTGTGTTACAAACTAGAAATATTCAGAAGCTTGCCAGGAGGACAGCACTCCAGTGCTTTCTTTGGGTTTTTGATCTTTTCGTGTTTATTCCTGCTTGCATCAATTTATTCCAAAGACCATTTTTTAAGGTTTCAATTTTTTGCAATAATATTTAATTTTTCGTTTTTCATTCACATTTATCACATTTTTCTCTTATTCTCTAACATTCATTCCACCCTTTCCACTTCTGCACATTTTATTTTGCAGCTATATTCGGACCAATCATGAAAGATTTTCTCCTGGGAGTTGTAAATGGGATTTTCCGGTTTTAAGAGCGCAGATAAATATATTTAATTTTTCTATTTTACACTCATGAATATTGGCGGTTGATGAACAAAATTGCATTCAAAATTTCCAAAAAGTATTTTGACTTTATCTAAAAAACGGAAACTCCCATTTACAACTCCCGGGAGAAAATGTTTCATGATTGGTCTGATTATGTTGCATTAATTTTTCCCTAAAAACAAATTCTTCTTTGATTTCACAATTTTGCAGCGGTGTCTGTTTTTAACTATTTTTGCAACTATATCTGATCTTATTATTTGGTTTAAAATTAAATCATATTTTTTCCCCATTCCCATATCACTGCTGTAACAGACATTGTTTTTTTTTTATAAGTTTTTGTCGTCTTCTAATTAACTTGATGCTTAAAGTTTTTTACTAGAAATGTTTTTTTGGTACCTCATTTCCAAGGTTTTATTTCCCTTGGGTTGGTAACTACTCGTTGCTTTTTTCTTTATGTTCTTGTCTATTCTTCTTTTAGTGTGAGTGCTTTAAGTGTTTGGTTATAACCGTTTAGGTGTGAAAGTCTTGTAGCTTTTGTCTATCTTTCTACTGAGTCTTTTCTGTACAAGGGTAAGAAGAGTTTTGAGTGTGATTGTCCAATATTTTTAATGTTTTCCCAGAGCGTGGTTTTGAGTGTTTTAAGTGTAAGATTTTTAGTGCTTTCCCCTTGGGTGGGAGAGCTTTTGAGGTTTTTGAGTTTTTTTTTGTCTGTTTTTTCTACAGTCTTGTCTGCACAGGGAATATTTCTTGATCACAACAAGACCTTTTACTCTTTTTTTTTGTCAGTATGGGAAGTTTTTCTGGAGAGTTTTTTTTTTGTAAGTAATCAAATTCTGGGTGGAGTGAGTTTAAAAGTGAGTGAAAAAATGAGATTGAGTTAAAAGTTGCAGTGTGAGCAATCTCACTGTGGGCAATTATGGGCAATTTTATTATCAAACTAAAAAGGGGAAAACCAGTGAGGGGTGTAAATCTTCCCTTTTACGAAGAGCGATATAATGATTGAACTTTGTTTGGTTTTTTTCCCATCCGAACAACCTGCAATAAATGAGAACCCAAGATTATATTTCCTCTTCGTACTCATCCAAAAAAGACGCTACAAAATCAACCAGACATCAAACAGATTTTTCTATCGATTGTAAATGGTTCATTTTTCCACAATCGACGAATGAATATTCGATTTTATACATTAACTAGCAACCCCCCGCGGCCTTGCTCGCGATGTGTTTTAATAAAAAATACAATGTTTTATCTGATTCATTTTCTTATTGTAAAAAAAGACTTATTTTTGTAATATATTAATTAAATTATTTTAAAACTTCTGTATATACAATGTTTGTTGTTGTGTTTCTGGTATTTGAAAGAATATATTGATTGGATGGATTTCCTATCCTAGACAGACCAACATATAACTGCCCGTGTGAAAAACAGTTCTCCCTGAGATCCACACCGACGACTTGAAAGGATTGACCTTGCGCTTTGTTTATTGTCATTGCAAAACACGTTCGTACAGGAAATTGCAAGCGCTTAAACTGGAATGGCAAATCTGAGGGGATAATGGGTATTCGAGGTATTAAAACATTTTCTCCTTTTGCTGGACCAGTCAGAATAGTACCCTCAATTAAATTTTGAAAGAGTTTGGTTACACGTAACCGAGTTCCATTGCAAAGACTGGGTGGCTTTAAGTTTCTGATTAAAATTATCGGAGCACCAATTTTTATTAAAAGCTTATGTGGTGGTATGCCGGAAGGAGTTAAAGAATTTAAAAACTCAGTTGGATAGCTTACAGTGTCCTCCAAATTGACCAGTACATCAACTGATTTATATGTTTTGCTTTGCGATGATAATTGATTTAGAATGTCATTGTTAATATCTTCAACGGAGCTATTTCTTGGACAGATGATGGCACGCTCACAAAACCACTCCATACTTCTATTCGCTATAGATGAAAGATCTGGATAAACTTTACAAATCAAGTCTTCTATTGTTTCCAGTGTTATGCCGAAGCATGAAGTTATGTTTATGACATTATCCATCTGAGGATATGTGCCGTTTCCAACTGTCAGAACTGTTGAAGCAAAGGTACCAGCTTGGATGTCACCGTGAAGTTGCACTCGCATATTCGTGCGTAACTGTAAACCCTGCACTTTATGCCAAAACGATGATTTTTTTAAAGATGCTTTAACGGTGTCAGCTCTAGTACCTTTGGGTATAACAGGCAATGTTTGTCTGAAATCGCCGGAAAAAACAACAGTTAAACCACCCATTACTTCAGAAGACGAACGAATATCTCTTAAAGTTCGTTCAACAGCCTCCACATGTGATCTATGTGACATTGTGCACTCGTCCCAAATTACTATAACTGCTTCTTTTAAAATTTTTGCCAAAGAACCATTTTTCCTAATTGAACATGTAACCGGCTCTCCTTGAAAAACGATTAAAGGGAGCTTAAAAACAGAGTGCGCAGTTCTACCTCCCTGCAATAATGTTGCTGCAACTCCAGAAGACGCCACTGCAACTGCGATTTTTCCCTCAGAACGTATTTTTCCTAAAATAAGGTTCAATAAAAATGTTTTTCCGGTGCCTCCCGGAGCATCCAAAAAAAATATTGACCCATTATTGTAAGAAGCTTTTTCTAGTATTTTATCATATGCAAATCTTTGATCAATGTTGAGGAGAAGTTGATTTTGGCTCACAAAAGATCTTAACTGCGAATCATTATAGGAAAACTCTCGTTGAAACATAAAGTCTTCTGTGTTTTCTTGGCGGCATGGTTGAGGTAGTCCAAAGTCGGTTAACCTTTTTTCACTTATTAACAATAATTGATCCTCCAATGCTATTAGACCTTTGTTGTAAATAATGTCCGTATAAGGTAATTCGACGTCATTTTGTCTTGTTCTTTCGTGATGGAAAATATCTTCACAAAGTGATTCTTTAAATTTGTGCCACAATCTTAATGGATCCGATAAGTGACAAAAGGTTAGCATAATCCCAAACAAATCTCGAAGCTTATGAGCGGAATCTGAAAGTGCTGCATCAAGCAAAGTATTATCCCAGTGCTCATCCGATTCTAGGAGTCCAAGACTTTGGCATGCTGCTTGGAAGGAAGGATTAATCACTCCATCTATTGTTTTTAGGTGAATAAATGATGTTGGTCCCCTTTTGTTGTGAAGTAAAAGCCGTAAATAGAAGCATTCTGAGTAGTTGGGATGAACGGTATAAACCCTGCCTATTGCAGAGTCTTTTCTTATATCTGGGTAACCTTGCACACTTTCTCCTCGTTTACGACGCGACCAGATATTATTGTTCCAAACATAAAAGCTTGGCACTTCACAGTATAAAAGTTTTTTTGCGAAATCATCTCTAGCACATAATTTAAAAAATTCCATTAAAGTCGTTGCAGGTGGATTTAGAACAATATTTTGTATATTGCTTGGTTGAAAATAGACACGCTGACCATTTTCTAAATGAATTGAGAGATGAATTACTGGAGGATATCTGTCATGAATTGGGAAAGATAATATTCGCCAAATCGCTTCCGATGTGCTGATATATCGACCATTTAAATAGTTTTGAACTTCATCATTACTATTTCTTTCAACAGAAAATTTGGCTTGGTCAGACCCTTTATTTACGTACTTCAATATATACTTTATAGCCTGAACTGAATGGCAGTACTCTACATTTATATGAGCGTTAAAGCATCTCGAGAGCATAGGACAATAGGGTACTACCCATCTGTTGTCAACAATGTTACCTACTCTTTCATTTATGACTCCTTGGAAGCCACCATCCACCGGAGATCTTCGCTTGTATAACGGATATCCATTATCACCAGTTTCCTTTTCTGAGCAAAACTGGCGCGGATATTTTTTGCTGCATTTACTATTGAACATGCAAGGGGCATTTGGGTTAAATGGTCCGCACGGTCAGTGAATCATATTTTTAGTTACAATTTTAAACAAAATAGGATCTCTAATTTGGTCTGGAATTTCTGCAGAAATAAATTTATCAATGTCATCTGCTACAATTTTTTCTTTAAGCCACAATAAAATGTGTACGTGAGGCAAACCACGTTTTTGCCATTCGATTGAATAAACGTGAGCTTTTTTTGTACCAAATATTTTATTTTTTGTAATCAAATCCATAAGTTTGTGCACTTTTAAGTGAAAGACCCTTGACACAACGTCATGCCTATCAGAAGGTTTTTGGCCGGGAAAGAGTTCTAATTTTATTTCTGACCATTCATAGTGTAGATTATTATTTGACTGATTACGAATCATTAGTCTGTACGCATAAAAATTCATGCATGATACAGTCTTGCTTGTATTTTGTCCTGATTGTGGATTTATTTGAAAAACATCAATAGAATAGCCATTCTCTCCTCTTAGAAAAAGAAGGGGATATTGCATGGCATCATACGATCTATGAAGTTCAGAAACACGTTGAAGCGTGTCACTTCTGGTTTGTAAAACAATATCTCGAGAGCTGCACTCTTCATCTACCATAAGAATTGCAACTTCATTTACTTGAGGAGCATTGAAGCGACCGCGATGTTGCCCAACAGGTTGTCTATCAGCATGGACTATCAAACGTGATTCAGTTTGATTTGCCGGCAATCGCTCAAGAGTAGATTTAAAATTGCGTAATTTCCTTTTAAGCCACAACAATGCGCAGCTTCAAAACTCCATACCTTGCAGCGCATACTTTTTGATTTAAGGCTTAAATTTAAGCAACAAATTTCGATTCCCCTTTATATGTAGCTTTACTATTCTGCACACTTTAGAGCGCGAGTAGCAATTATGAAGTTTTTATTTTGTACAGGAAAAAAACTCCCACTGCAAATAATGATTACATTGAGACAGCATCTAATGAAAAACTGAGAGAAAAGTTTAAAATGTATTACAGTGAACGAAATCATACACCAAAGCTATGAAATGCTGAAAAATATGCATATAAAAAATGAACCTGCCAGGGAATCTTTCTATTTTCCTTTTAAGCCACAACAATGCGCAGCTTGAAAACTCCATACCTTGCAGCGCATGCTTTTTGATTTAAGGCTTAAATTTAAGCAACAAATTTCGATTCCCCTTTATATGTAGCTTTACTATTCTGCACACATTAGAGCGCGAGTAGCAATTATGCAGTTTTTATTTTGTACAGAAAAAAAACTCCCACTGCAAATAATGATTACGTTGAGACAGCATTTAACGAAAAACTGAGAGAAAAGTTTAAAATTTATAAAATTTGCATTTAAATGTCAATTTTATTTTATGTTCAATATATATTTAAGAAGTATGCCACTGCTGACTTTTTTGTACAAACCGGAAGGATCTTTAATTTTTCTATATATAAATATTATATTGACTACCCAATCTATCTATTTAAATAAGGAAATTTAGATTGAAAAAACTGTTTAATACTTGTAGAAGCTTGTTTTATTAATAAGTAAAAAACGAAAAACTAAAATAAAAAATTCCTACTGAAAAAAAGAAAGCAAAGACATGATACTAATGTTTAACACTTGTTTCAAATGAATAAATATAAAACCATGTTGCTTTATTTATTTTTAAAACAGTGCGCAGTCGCATATCAACACAACGTATTGGGTCGATTTCGCATTCGCAACTAAATTATCTCCTTCTCGTTCATTGACTTGGCTTAAATTTCTGCACAAAGCAGTTGCAGCATTTTGCAGCGCAATCGAAGCAACAATGTGAAACGGCAAGATCTTTCATTTGCTCATACATCATACCCACCTTACTGTTAAGGTGTAGGCAGCATATGGAAAATAAGCGATAAATTTGATGAAAAATATTGACTTAAGTAAGATTATTGGCCTATAACTTTTTAGCTTTTTTATAACTTAAAATTCTGAGTATACAAAGACCGTCTTGAATAATTTATTGTTCGATTAGTGAAAATTTCATTCAAATCAGTACAGTGGTTCCGGAGATCCTGAATTACATACATGAAAAAAGCGAATCTTGAAGTTTCATTTTTATATAATAGTATAGATTACACCTTAAAAATTTTTTAAAAAAGTTTTAACCTTACGCCTACCTGGACCGCAGACCTTTGATACCATCACATCCGCTTGATTTAATCAACTTCAGCTGGATTTACAACATCATCGAGTCAATTTAAAAGTCGATCTATTCCTGCCTGTTCCTGGATTTTTATCGTGTCGATCAATTAGCTTATCCCTTTCTAGGCTCCTAAGCAATCATCATTTCGTGTTTTAAGAGATTTTTAATTATTTTAAAGTGTTTCCAATTTTCTAAGAAGTTTTTTCCTTTCTTTTTCCTGCAGGCTTTATTTTGAGATAAGTTTTTAAATCGTGTTCTTTTTGTTTGTATTATATATCAGACATTTTTTTATCTTTTTATACGTCCTTTATTTATATTTCCAATTCTTCAGATTTTCAATTCATCAAAAAATTTTTTATTATATTACATTCTGCTGATTTTGACCAGTTTTTATTTTCATTTTAATGTTAATTTGGGCTACTTTTTAATTTTAATTATTCAATATTCTGTTTTTGTAATATTTTTTTTTTATTTTTAGTGACATTATTTTTACTTCAATCTTTCAGGTAGATCAAAAAACTTTTATTCCGGTGGCTCAAATATAGCCCAAGAAGGAGTCATCCATCACAGAGGTCACCTAAAAAATTTGATAATATCTGACACCCTTTGTTTTGGAAAGAAAGAGGTAATTGGTTATTATTTTTATTTTTCGTGACATTATTTTTACTTCAATCTTTCAGGTGGATCAAAATACTTTTATATCGGTTGGTCAAATATAGTTTTTATTATTTATAAATATTTTTCCTTTTTTTACCTCTTAATTCTTATCTTTTTCCTCATCTTTTTCTTTCAATAATTTTCGATTTGTTTTAACTGTTTCTATATTCCCTCACCACCCTGTTTTATTAATTGATTTTCGATGGTCTTCCTTTGATTATTACTTTCGATTAATTCAGAACCAACCATTTATCATATCTCATCTTTAGAATCTTTTATGTTTCAATGTCAATATCCTAATTGACTGTCTTGTCCCTTAATGGCTTTTGAGAAAAAACGAGATAGCGCGACTGTTCGTTTTATCTGTCATTACTCTTTATATATTGAAAATTTCATTAAGTTTCAGTCTTGAGTTGAGTTGAGCTGCTTCTAATTCTAGTTTTTTTTCATTTATTAAAGATTTCTAGCTTATTTTAATCAACTAAATAATCTACTTTTCTATATTATCTATTCAGGTTCTTTTCTTTTATTTTACTTTCAGGTCATCTTATCTTTATTTTCAGGTCTTCATTTTCTTGTACTTTTACAGGTACCTAGTGTCTTGGTTGTCTTTTGTATGTCTAGAAACAAGTCGTGTGCTGGTCAAAAAGTGTTTTTCTTTCCAGGTTTTAAATTTTTCTTTTCAGGTCTTTTTTTTTTTCTTTTCAGGCCAATTTACTTTTTTCTTTATTTTTTCTAAGACATTTTCATTCAAGTTACTTTTTTCCCGTTTCCGGTTACTGTTTTTGAAGTCTTTGTCTATTAAATTATGTAATATTTGTTTAATTTTGTTGTTGTGTTGTTTTGTTAGAAAAGTTTTTTGTTATGGATCTTGTATGGATTGTTTTGTTTTGTGTGGATTTTTTGTTTAGATAGAAAGGTTCCAAAAGAACTTTTTGAAGAAAAAAATTAAGAACTCTTTGTCTAATCGTTTTGATTCAGGAACAAGAAGAATTTTGGTTTAGGAACAGGCAAAGTTTTGATTTAGGGACAGAAAAAAATTTAATATTTTGAAGGACCTTCCTGTCTAATTGTTTAGATTGTATTCTGTTGTATTATTGTTAACTTTGTTGTTATATTTAACCTTCTGCTGCTTTATTAATTTTTTGTGTGTATTTTTTGGTTAGATAAAGGAGTCCTACCACATTTGGTCCTACCACACACGTATTTATCTAACCCATCTAAGAACTTTATGAAAGATTTTTTTAAGGTTGTCTTGATTTTATTGATTGTATTTTGTCTTATGGAATGAAAAGTTTTTGCTTTACAGGAGCGTGTTTTTTTTTTTGAGTTGAAACAGAGTTCCCAATTCAAGGGAAATTTGTTTCAGTTTTATGTATTTTATTCTCAGACAATTTTAATACCATTCCGTAGTGAGTTCCAAGACATTATTACACTGACGGCAAATTATCTGCTGGAGTAAACAATATTGCCGCTTGTGATCATCAGCTTCAGTTTCTGCCTTTTCGAAACAATTTTCCTTGGTTTTGATGCAACTTGTCTATCAGACTCGTAATCTGATGGTTTTTTCTCTCTTTCTGTCATTGGTAATAAAACCAGCATTCATCATATAAGATTGCTGTAATAAACTATGTCAGTAAGAATATTGTCAGAAAAAAATTTGTTAAAATACTGCAGTGGATTTTGTTCCATCATATCTTCACAAAAGGTCTGAGTGCAAGGTTTCTCTTTATGTCACCTAACTGAATAAACGGTTCCTGGCGTTTTCCTGGTCTTCCTCAAAATCAATTTCGGTGTCATTTTGTTCTAAATTCTTTAGTAGCTTCATCTGTATTACCTACAATCAAGGCTTCGATTTGTGCTATATTTGGTAAAATTTCATATTCGTCTTCACTTTCATCTGCACACTCCTCCTCTGAATCATCACCCTCCAAAACTTTAAAGATTTCTCTCATATTTTCCAGTGAGTTTTTTAAATTTGCCATTTTGTTATATTCTAAAAACAAAATGTGGTATAAGAGAGCTACTGAAGTATATTCAAACATATTGCTATTTGTGTCCAATGTACCCATTTGGCTACCAGCACTTATTAACAAATATTTCAAATAAACCTTGCACTTTTAACTATTTTAACTAGGTCGTAGCAATCGCTTAGCAAGTACCTAAGCTGGCCACATAAATAGGTACGTTGAAGATACAAATTAGTTGGGTCGCTCGCTTTAAAAAATGTTTTCTTAAATATCTAAAAAAAGAGATATTATCTCTTTCGATTATCTTAAACGAAAAAATTAAAATTTTTTAATTTATTCTAGTTTTCTTCCATTTTTATGTTCCAAAGTCACGTGTGAGGTCATTAATATATATAAAACAAACATTACTATATATAAAACTCTAAAACGGCAAACAGTTTTGTTCAAGATTTTGTAAAAATATCTCGAACGGTATTAGATGAAGATGAATGGTAAAGTGAAATTTGTGTCAGAAAAAGAGATTGCGAAAAAACATGCCATTTAGGCATCGTAATTCTTTGTAAGTGAAAAGTTTATTTTGTTTTTAAAATAACAAAAAAAATACTAAAAATCCACTTTTTGAGATAAAACCAAATTAAAGTTTTTCAGAAAGTTGGCAACTCTAGCATAAAAATTCCAAAAATATTTAATTTTTTTAAATCGCTTTTCTATAGTTTTCTAATGATAGGAATGTTACCATTTACAAAAATAAGGTAACATAAGATGGAGATATGATTTATTAGAAATGACTTAATTTTTAAGATTGTTGCTTTTATAAAAAAATTGGTATCTCCATAATATTTTACAAAAGTATGGCGATAAAAAAACAAATAACTGATATTCTTATAAGTAGAAAAGGAACCTACTAAGAGCATGTGATTAATTTTTGGAAAAAATTTGCCATATATTTTTTTGGTGCAATGAATATGATAATTCAAAACGAAAATAATAATAATGCTTAAAAGAAATATTTAAGTGAACACTCAGATCCAAAGATGTTGTGTAAAAACAATTAAAGGCAATAAAAATCCAATTGGATTATTTCGGTTTTTTCACACAATAAAAAAAAAACAGCGAACATTCGTTTTTAATCACTTATTCAAAATGAGCGTTTGAATTAAAAATTCAGGAACTTTGTTCAAGACCGGCACTTAATTATCTGAATGTTTCTTGCAGATTGATTTCTTTACTTTTCTTTCTTATTTCTTATTGTTTTCATTTCTCTACGATAACGCAAAAACGAAAACATGTAGAACAGCAAGAACGCAAACCGAACCGATGACGGACGCACAACAAAAAAAAATCGCTGACGCTGCTAGTAATTTTTTTCTGAACGGACATACTATTTAAACCTTAATTTTTAATGAACGGTTGTAACGAACGTTCGTTGATTTTTGAAGTTGTGTGTAAAATTTCTTGAGAAAATACGCAACAGACAAATTTTCCGTGATAAAAAAATGCTTTTATCTTTCGATCAGACATGCACAACGAAATCAACAGAATTTTTTCTGTTTCGTTGAGGCAGAAAAATAAATTATCAAAATTATTTCGATTTTGAATAACGTTAAAAATTTATCAAATCAAATTTCGTTTCGTTGAAAAACGAAAAATTTTCTATTATTTTCTCCTATGCTAAAGCTGGTATGACACTAGTTTTTTCGCATTTTTAAATTCTGTTGAATTTAGCATTTCTAGTGTTATTCTGAATTTTGTCAAAAATTATGAATTCTTTACATAAAAATGGAAAAATTTGTTAAAATATTAAAAGTCGAACTCTTTTGCAGTTCTTGTGTTAATTTGTGTTTATTTGGTTTTGTACATTCATTATAAATAAACAATAAAAAAAGTATATTGTGAAATGTCAGAATTTAATGTGCCTCTGCCAGATTTTAAGCTGATAGCGGCTGAAAGAGTAAATATTTTTTAACAGTTTTCAGCCAGAACTATTTTTAAGATATTAAAAATGCGAAAAAGCAAGTGTCATACCACCTTAAACAAAAATTTCTTCGGATCCAAACAAAACGAAATTTTTTGTTGAAATTAACATTATTTTCAACGGTTGATTGGGACAAAAACGAAAAAATTTGATATCGTTTTCTCCGAAACGAAATAAATATTTTTCGTTTTTGGAATTAACGTTTTTTTATTTATTTTGCTTCAACGAAACGAAAAAAATATTTTGGTTATCGTTACAATTAACGTTAACGTGCATGCCTGCGTTCGATTGCAAACGAAATAAATCTGCTTTTAAATAACTTTAAGAATCATTTAAGAAATTTATTAATGAAAAACAAAATAATAGTAAATTTCTTTTCAAATATTCTGCGACAATTACGCGCTCTTTGTTCCTTGCCCACTTAAAATTGTTTAATGTTTTGTAGTTGTAACAGTAAAGAACAAAACTTGATTAACATGTGCAAGATTCCTTAGCAGCAAATTATTAGCAGCGCTGAGCTGCAATTTAAGGAATTACAAATGTCTGTCAAACAACAACAAATGTTGTTTATGAAAGAAAATAAGCCTAAAATAAGAATTAAAACTGCAAATTTATTTTATTTAACAGGGTTCTCCTACATATGCAAATATAAACAGATTTCATGTTTTGTGTTTTATTTTCTATTTTCTTTCATAAATAAAATTCGTACTCTTATTTTTTACTATTTAACTATTTATTGATAAATAGCTGTTGCAGCGAAAAACATTCGCCGCAATTTAAACATACATACACAAGCATGTTAAAAGAAAACTATTTCAGCCAATAACAACAACAAAACTCACGGAAATATTATTTTCAATTAACTTCTAAACTAAATGGAATTTGAAAAAACTTCCTAGAAAACAACCTTCGTTAGGAAGCGTAGAACAGTACAGAAAAATAAATTTTAAGATCGGTCAATCCATTCGAGAGTTTAAGGCCTCTAAACAGCTTCAAACAACCTGTTCCATGGGAGCTTCGCTCGCTTCGCTCGCTCGCTCCAATTAATAACGTAATTTTTAACACAATATTTCATATGAAAAAATTTTTTTTAAACGAAAAATTTATGGTCTTATGTTTTTTTATTTAAACGGAAATCACGAAACATGAAAATGCAAAATTGGAAGTAGTCAGTTCAAAAATGTCGAAAGTTTTGGGTGTTGTCAATAAAAAGTTTAAATTTTGAAACGGGAAACTTTTGGAGGATATTTCCTTGTAACAATACCACTTTTTAAATAGGAAAACCCCCGCACATAATAGTGGAAATATTGAATCAAAATTTGGTAGCCATATGGCTACCATGGGAAGGAAAAGGTTAAGATTCATTGACGGGCCTTACTTCTTTGAAGAAAACGTTTGTACTGTTACGGTTAATGAAGATCGTTACTTAAAGATGTTGAAAGAGTTTTTTTTCCAGAACTTCGCTGAAAGAGAATCCCTTTCTGCTCTGTGTAGCTTCAATAAGATTGGGCGACTTGCCACATAAGAGCCCGAACAGAACCAAAGCGGATGACGGCTGGCGGATTCGCCGTTCAGCAGAATACATTAAAATGTATGCACTCGGCAAAAACGAATTCGCTGGGCGAATCCGCGACGGAAAAACGCCAGAATAGAATCTATTCTATTTTTGCTATGGCGGCTGGCGGTCCTCTCTCTGAGTAACATAAATGTTGCCATACTTTTGCTAAGAATTGGCTGTGTTTAATGTAATTTTTTTAGTTTTTAGTCAATTCTGACGTTTGGTTTTTTGTGTCTGTGTTATATTTATGTGAATTCGCAATAATATACGAAATAATTGTCTTCATAATGGATTTTGATGAACACTGAATTGAATAAGTCAAAATTTTTTCATATATGTTTATCATGTTGTCCGTCTGTTGCACCCCTATCAGTCAATTGTACCACTACCGTGACAAAAAGCAACTCTGTTCCGACAACCGCCAGCCGCTCTTGTTGTAGACGTGTTTCAGCTCAATTCGCCGAGAGAGGACCGCCAGCCGTCAGTCGCTTTGGTTCTGTTCGGGCTCTAACCAGAACTGTTATGACAGAACTCATTAAATAAGCTAAATATCGTTATCAATAGGTGAAATCGTACTAAAATTACTCTTATATTGCCGGCTGATTCCCTAAAATGAGTCGTTTTTGCCAATTTTTTTTATACATTCTTGATTTTCACCACAAATTTAATTTTAAGTGGGACCACTTTTCAGTGTATTTAGTGCGTGGTCCTTTTGATGAGTTTAAGCAATCCATTCGGACCACAATTGAGGCAATTTCACTGCAATTCTCAAGGCTGTAATGAATAATGTTTTTATTCTAAGCCAGAAAATATAGTTAGATTTTTAGTAAAGATAATATTTTTTGAATCTGTTTAAACTTAAAGATAATCTTTAACAATCATACCTTTTAAAAATACATATCCATTACTTAGTAATCCATTTCTTAAAGAACTTTACTTCAGAGTCATCAAAATGAAATGAGTTTGAAAATCATTAAATTTTTGGTTAAATTGACGATATTTGGGGCTTCTGATAAATAACAGTTGATTTAATCAAAAAGCGATAATATAAGTAACTGCATCAAATCTCTTTCCGCACTTTGTAATAATCCTGTTTGAATTACAAATACTTGATTTATATCCTTCTATTAATTCGGCTTATACTAAGTGCTTCGGTATGCTTGCTATTTAAAGACTGGAACCCTTTTTTCGAGCTGGTTTTACCAGGAAACAGTGCTTTATTTAATAACTTTGACTTGAGTTGCATGAATTGTGGCAACTTTATTGATAGCAAAATAAATTTTCTTCATTATCCTTTTTCTCATTCTCATCCATGTGACATCAAAGCGACAAAACTCAAATTGTTAAAGTTATCACAATATTTTAGATTTGATTGCAATTCTGGTTGATCCTTTTGTATGTCGTCAAGTTTTATTGGACTGTCCTTGGGTACAATAGTTCTTTGTACCATTCTGATTTATTGCTGCTCATGTATAGCATGAAATCCTTTATTTTTCCCCTTATCACAATTCTTTTGTATTGAGTTTTCGTTTCCGTTTTGTCTTCATAAATGTTTTCTTTAAGAAGCATGGCCCAAGCATTTTTTCAGAAGGTTCAAGTCAATATAAGATGGTTCAAGTCATGAGCTTGTTGATAATACTTTGTAGATATTTTTGATGCACTCCAACTGCTTATGCTTAAATTTATTTGAAATTTCAAGCAACTTTTGACAAAATCAAAAAAAAAAAAAGTTATTTTAGAGTCTTACCACCTCTACACCACATTCTTAAGAACTCCATCCTTCTTTGACATTGTTGACAAATTGCTTATCATACACTTCTCACCTATATTTCGCGCAGTTTTTTACACCAATAGCACTCATGCCACCACAACTCATTAAATCCTTCGAAAAGCATAACTTTTCCCTGGCTTGTCTATGAAATATGTTGCCCTCTCTAAACAAAACAACAACTTTTAGGAGAAAAAGAAAAAAAAAACGATGCCGATAAAAAGTATTTTTCTCCCCTTTTCCTGACACTGATGCCAGCGTATTGGAATTCTTTTGCGCTCTGCAAGAAAATAAATAAAATTTATGTTATTTGATAAAGAATTTCATGTTGCAAGCAGGAAGCTGTTGATACTATGCAAGGAAGTGTAGCAAAATGAGGCGAAGAAATAAAAAAGGCAAAAAAAAAAAAACATAATAACAAAATAAATTTAGAAAAATACCCACAAGTTTCATGTGCTGGTTCCATGTGCATGGCAATCATGTCGGACGGCAGGCGGTAGAAGATGCTTCTTTCTGTCAGGGTTCGTTGAGATTGTGGGCGCAGCTTAAAGGCCTGAGCTGATGATAAAAGAAAGTTTTTCTAAGTGACTCAGTGTCGGAATGAATGTTGTTGGCGGTAGAGCAGAATATAGCACAACGATATAAAAAATAATTTTATTTGCACACACTGTAAGTGCGGGTTATAACTGTCAATTGTGAACTTATGCCAAGTACTTGAGGGCGAAAGGTGCCTCTTTTTGTCCTTTTCACTGCTGCAGGGCTTGTGTGCATTATTAAAAAAACTTTTTATTATTGAGAACCATAGTCAAAAAGTTTACATGTTTAGATGAGTAATCTTTCCGTTTAACGTAAATGTTGCCATTATTCTAAGGAATTTAAATGAAATTTCAAAGAATAATGCTTGCTCTTGTAGCATATGTTTGTATATTTTTTAATATAATATCTACAATTTGTTCATCTTTGCGATGTAAAATAAATATCGTAAATGAATTGCTTATTTTCAATTGAAAAAGTTGTTTGTGAATTCAACTATATATTCCTCAAAAATAATTCTCATTAAGGTACTTTTACAGTGTGTAAAAAATTAAAAATAGTTCTTTGTTATTTTTTGGAATCTGATTCCTTAAGGTCTTAAGAATGCGTATATGAAATTTTAGAAAAAATATCATATAAAACTAGTAAGGTATATCTTCGACTTGGCCGAAGTTAAAATACCATCACGGCCGATTCTTAAGGGTAAAAGAATCTTAAATTTGAGAGCTTTTTGTATGAGATTTTAAAAGATTTTGTTTTTTTTATGTGTCTGAAATACATACACAACAAATTGTTTTCCTGCATCCTAAATATAAGCCTTTTTATAAAGTTTTAAATTTTGGGGTTGTATGGGAGGTGGGCGTGTTGATGAGTGGATTACGCCCATTTTTCTTACACACCATAGTTTTAACATAGAATATACAGATTCCGAGTTTCAGTTTTGTAACTTTAATATTAGCCTCCTTATAGAGTTTTCAATTTTGGGGTTGTATGGTAGGTGGGCGTGTAAGTGGGTGGATAGCGCCCATTTTTCAAACACACCTCAGTTTTGATATAGAATACTCAAATACTGAGTTTTAGTTTTGTAACTTTAATATAAGCCTCTTTATAGAGTTTTCAATTTTGGGGTTGTATGGGAGGTGGGCATGTTAGTGGGTGGATGACGCCCATTTTTCTAAAACATCTCAGTTTTGATATAGAATACACATATACCAAATTTCAGTATTGTAGCTTAAATATTAGCTTCTTTGTAGAGTTATCAATTTTGGGGTTGTATGGGAGGTAGGCGTGGTTTTCATCCGATTACGCCCATTCTCGAACTTGATCTTATTTTTTAAAAAAAATCTCAAATACCAAATTTCATTACGGTAGCTTGAAAATTACGGCTGTAATCATGTCCACAGACGGACAGACGGACAGACAGACGGACATGGCTAAATCAACTCAGGTGGTGATGCTGATCAAGAATGTATATACTTTTCTATACCTACCACGCCTCCTTTTGGGTGTTACACACGTCGTGACAAAATTAATATACCCCTTACGCAGTACGCGTGGGGGTATAAAAAAGATATAACATACATTATATTTGTATGTCGCGCATTTATTCATACAAGCATCGCCTGGGGTCGAAATTCGACCAATTTATTGTAGTATCGCCTGGGGTCGAAATTCGTCCAATTTATTGATTGCCTATTTATAATTATATGCGAGATGATTAAAATAAGTTCGAGGCTATAACTCTTAATTGATTGGAGATATTAAGCTATTTTCTTCAAACAAAATATTTTTGGAGTTTACTCCTTTAGAATCGATTTGCATATAAAGAAATTATATTAGGGGGTAAAGTCAAATTTTCAACTATTTTTCGTTACGTTTGAATTTTCAACTATTTTTTGCGTTATGGTTGAATTTTCAACTTTTTTTCGTTACGTTTGAATTTTCAACTATTTTTTGCGTTATGGTTGAATTTTCAACTATTTTTGCGTTATGCTTGGCCAATCGAATGCAATGGAATTATCAAGGTCACAGGCAGATCATTGGCACATTAATGGATTCCATGGAGAATTTGGACAAAAGTGGATGATTCTATGGCCATTCGGATGCAATGGGATTATCAAGGTCACAGGCGGGTCATTAGCACTTTAATGGATTCCATGGATTCCATGGAGGTGACAGGGGAGTCATTGGAACTTTTATTGGTTGAAGCAACATTTGGACCAAAATGGATGATTCTATGGCCAATCGGATGCAATGGGATTATCTGAGGTCAGAGATGGGTCCTTGGAACTTTTATGGGTTCCATGGAACATTTCTACCAAAATGGATGGTTCTATGGCCAATCAGATCCAATGGGATTATCTGAAGTCATAGGCGGGTCATTGGAACTTTTATGGGTTCCATGGAACATTTGGACCAAAATGGGTGATTCTATGGCCAATCGGATGCAATGGGATTATCTGAGGTCACAGGCGGGTCATTGGAACTTTTATGGGTTCCATAGAATATTTGGAACAAAATGGGTGATTCAATGGCCAATCGGATGCAATGGGATTATCTGAGGTCACAGGCGGGTCATTGGAACTTTTATGGGTTCCATGGAACATTTGGACCAAAATGGATGATTCTATGGCCAATCGGATGCAATGGGATTATCTGAGGTCAGAGATGGGTCCTTGGAACTTTTATGGGTTCCATGGAACATTTCTACCAAAATGGATGATTCTATGGCCAATCAGATCCAATGGGATTATCTGAAGTCATAGGCGGGTCATTGGAACTTTTATGGGTTCCATGGAACATTTGGACCAAAATGGGTGATTCTATGGCCAATCGGATGCAATGGGATTATCTGAGGTCACAGGCGGGTCATTGGAACTTTTATGGGTTCCATAGAATATTTGGAACAAAATGGGTGATTCAATGGCCAATCGGATGCAATGGGATTATCTGAGGTCACAGG
The DNA here is from genome assembly GCA_958299015.1 of Tetanocera ferruginea. Lineage (NCBI taxonomy): Eukaryota > Metazoa > Arthropoda > Insecta > Diptera > Sciomyzidae > Tetanocera > Tetanocera ferruginea. Next base: position 121,911,710 of record OY282640.1, read on the forward strand.
CGGGTCATTGGAACTTTTATGGGTTCCATAGAATATTTGGAACAAAATGGGTGATTCAATGGCCAATCGGATGCAATGGGATTATCTGAGGTCACAGGCGGGTCATTGGAACTTTTACGGGTTCCATGGAACATTTGGACCAAAATGGGTGATTCTATGGCCAATCGGATGCAATGGGATTATCTGAGGTCATAGGCGGGTCATTGGAACTTTTATGGGTTCCATGGAACATTTGGACCAAAATGGGTGATTCTATGGCCAATCGGATGCAATGGGATTATCTGAGGTCATAGGCGGGTCATTGGAACTTTTATGGGTTCCATGGAACATTTGGACCAAAATGGGTGATTCTATGGCCAATCGGATGCAATGGGATTATCTGAGGTCATAGGCGGGTCATTGGAACTTTTATGGGTTCCATGGAACATTTGGACCAAAATGGGTGATTCTATGGCCAATCGGATGCAATGGGATTATGTGAGGTCACAGGCGGGTCATTGTGTCTTTTGTAGGTTCCAAGGAACATTTGGACCAAAATGGATGATTCAATGGCCAATCGGATGCAATGGGATTATCTGAGGTCATAGGCGGGTCATTGGAACTTTTATGGGTTCCATGGAACATTTGGACCAATATGGGTGATTCTATGGCCAATCGGATGCAATGGGATTATCTGAGGTCACAGGCGGGTCATTGTGTCTTTTGTAGGTTCCAAGGAACATTTGGACCAAAATGGATGATTCAATGGCCAATCGGATGCAATGGGATTATCTGAGGTCATAGGCGGGTCATTGGAACTTTTATGGGTTCCATGGAACATTTGGACCAAAATGGATGATTCTATGGCCAAACGGATGCAATGGGATTATCTGAGGTCATAGGCGGGTCATTGGAACTTTTACGGGTTCCATGGAACATTTGGACCAAAATGGGTGATTCTATGGCCAATCGGATGCAATGGGATTATCTGAGGTCACAGGCGGGTCATTGGAACTTTTATGGGTTCCATAGAATATTTGGAACAAAATGGGTGATTCAATGGCCAATCGGATGCAATGGGATTATCTGAGGTCACAGGAAGGTCATTGGAACTTTTATGGGTTCCATGGAACATTTGGACCAAAATGGGTGATTCTATGGCCAATCGGATGCAATGGGATTATCTGAGGTCATAGGCGGGTCATTGGAACTTTTATGGGTTCCATGGAACATTTGGACCAAAATGGGTGATTCTATGGCCAATCGGATGCAATGGGATTATCTGAGGTCACAGGCGGGTCATTGGAACTTTTATGGGTTCCATAGAATATTTGGAACAAAATGGGTGATTCAATGGCCAATCGGATGCAATGGGATTATCTGAGGTCACAGGAAGGTCATTGGAACTTTTATGGGTTCCATGGAACATTTGGACCAAAATGGGTGATTCTATGGCCAATCGGATGCAATGGGATTATCTGAGGTCATAGGCGGGTCATTGGAACTTTTATGGGTTCCATGGAACATTTGGACCAAAATGGGTGATTCTATGGCCAATCGGATGCAATGGGATTATCTGAGGTCACAGGCTGGTCATTGGAACTTTTATGGGTTCCATGGAACATTTGGAACAAAAAAGATGATTCTATGGCCAATCGGATGCAATGGGATTATCTGAGGTCACAGGCGGGTCATGTGAATTTTTATGGGTTCCATGGAACATTTAGACCAAAATGGATGATTCCATGGCCAATCGGGTGCAATGGGATTACCTGAGGTCTCAGGCGGGTCATTGGAACTTTTATGGGTTCCATGGAACATTTGGACCAAAATGGGTGATTCTATGGTCAATCGGGTGAAATGGGATTATCTGAGGTCACAGACGGGTCATTGGACCTTTTATGGGTTCCATGGAACATTTGGACCAAAATGGGTGATTCTATGACCAATCGGATGCAATGGGATTATCTGAGGTCACAGGCGGGTCATTGGAACTTTTATGGGTTCAATGGAACATTTGGAACAAAATGGGTGATTCTATGGCCAATCGGATGCAATGGGATTATCTGAGGTCACAGACGGGTCATTGGACCTTTTATGGGTTCCATGGAACATTTGGACCAAAATGGGTGATTCTATGGCCAATCGGATGCAATGGGATTATCTGAGGTCACAGGCGGGTCATTGGAACTTTTATGGGTTCCATGGAACATTTGGACCAAAATGTGTGATTCTATGGCCAATCGGATGCAATGGGATTATCTGAGGTCACAGGCGGGTCATTGGAACTTTTATGGGTTCTATGGAACATTTGGACCAAAAAAGATGATTCTATGGCCAGTCGGATACAATGGGATTATCTGAGGTCACAGACGGGTCATTGGAACTTTTATGGGTTCCATGGAACATTTGGACCAAAATGGATGATTCTATGACCAATCGGATGCAATGGGATTATTTGAGGTCACAGGCGGGTCATTGGAACTTTTATGGGTTCCATGGAACATTTTGACCAAAATGGGTGATTCTATGGCCAATCGGATGCAATGGGATTATCTGAGGTCACAGGCGGGTCATTGGAACTTTTATGGGTTCCATGGAACATTTGGACCAAAATGGGTGATTCTATGGCCAATCGGATGCAATGGGATTATCTGAGGTCATAGGCGGGTCATTGGAACTTTTATGGGTTCCATGGAACATTTGGACCAAAATGGGTGATTCTATGGCCAATCGGATGCAATGGGATTATCTGAGGTCACAGGCGGGTCAATGGAACTTTTATGGGTTCCATGGAACATTTGGAACAAAAAAGATGATTCTATGGCCAATCGGATGCAATGGGATTATCTGAGGTCACAGGCGGGTCATGTGAATTTTTATGGGTTCCATGGAACATTTAGACCAAAATGGATGATTCCATGGCCAATCGGGTGCAATGGGATTACCTGAGGTCTCAGGCGGGTCATTGGAACTTTTATGGGTTCCATGGAACATTTGGACCAAAATGGGTGATTCTATGGCCAATCGGGTGCAATGGGATTATCTGAGGTCACAGGCGGGTCAGTGAACCTTTTATGGGTTCCATGGAACATTTGGACCAAAATGGGTGATTCTATGGCCAATCGGATGCAATGGGATTATCTGAGGTCACAGACGGGTCATTGAACCTTTTATGGGTTCCATGGAACATTTGGACCAAAATGGGTGATTCTATGGCCAATCGGATGCAATGGGATTATCTGAGGTCACAGGCGGGTCATTGGAACTTTTATGGGTTCCATGGAACATTTGGACCAAAATGTGTGATTCTATGGCCAATCGGATGCAATGGGATTATCTGAGGTCACAGGCGGGTCATTGGAACTTTTATGGGTTCTATGGAACATTTGGACCAAAAAAGATGATTCTATGGCCAGTCGGATACAATGGGATTATCTGAGGTCACAGGCGGGTCATTGGAACTTTTATGGGTTCCATGGAACATTTGGACCAAAAAAGATGATTCTATGGCCAATCGGATGCAATGGGATTATCTGAGATCACAGGCGGGTCATTGGAACTTTTATGGGTTCCATGGAACATTTGGACCAAAATGGATGATTCTATGACCAATCGGATGCAATGGGATTATTTGAGGTCACAGGCGGGTCATTGGAACTTTTATGGGTTCCATGGAACATTTTGACCAAAATGGGTGATTCTATGGCCAATCGGATGCAATGGGATTATCTGAGGTCACAGGCGGGTCATTGGAACTTTTATGGGTTCCATGGAACATTTGGACCAAAATGGGTGATTCTATGGCCAATCGGATGCAATGGGATTATCTGAGGTCACAGGCGGGTCATTGGAACTTTTATGGGTTCCATGGAACATTTGGACTAAAATGGGTGATTCGATGGCCAATCGGATGCAATGGGATTATCTGAGGTCATAGGAAGGTTATTGAAACTTTTATAGGTCACAGGCGGGTCATTGGAACTTTTATGGGTTCCATGGAACATTTCGAACAAAATTGATGATTCTATAGCTAATCGTATGCAATGGGATTGTCTGAGGTCATTGTCACTTTTATGAGTTATACGAAGTATTTAGACATAAATGGATGATTCTGTGGTCAAGCGGATGTAACTTAACTACGTGAGGTCTTAAAATTTTTGAGTCATAAGCATAATATAGATTTAGTTTTGGAAGAACACTGGGACTTCTAGATTTGGTTCAATCCTCACGATTTGTAAAAAATTTTACTTCAGACTTTCACGTTTCGAGTTTAAGTTATTTCAATTTTATTTCCTCAGTTTTTGGTAACGACATTTCATATTGGTAATGAAATTTATTATTTTAACTGTTTATACATGATGAGCTTATATATTTCCCAACTTTGCCTATTGTACATGGTTCTATTTAATTCCAAGACAATCGATGAGAAGTAAACTCCAATCGCGCGTCGGAGCTGACACGCACTCTTTTTTTTTTTATTTTATTATTTTGTTCAAAAACAGAAAAACAACGCTTTAAAAAAATTTAATTATGTCAAAGAAATCATAGGGGGCCTTGATTTTTTGATGTCACGGACAGTTTATTAATTTAGTGTCAAGACAAAATAAATTCACCTAGAATTCGGTGTAGACTGTGAAAGAAAATCAAAAATGCAATTTTGAGTTTTTGCTTTTTTACAACAAAAATCATTTTTGCCCCATATTTTAAGAATAAATCAAATTTTATGGTCTTTTTTTAAAAGGAATAATTTAAATATAAACAAACAAAAAACGGTATTATTTTCAAAAGTTTTTTTAAGTTAACTGGTAAGACTTAAATACAAAAAAGAAATAAATAAAATATATTCACAGATGACGGAGATATTGGCTTCCCAATTTAGAACATTCAGTTTGAGACAGTTTTTTTCTCGCTCTTGGCATTTGGTTGAAACACACGCTAATTAATAAATAACAATATTAAGAAAATTCATTAAAAATACTTTTGGTAAGAACTTTGCTGTAACTTTTATCACATTTGAAAGAAAATTAAACAAACTTTTAGAAAAAATCAGAAAAATTGAAAAACCGTTAAAATCCGACCAAGATATTCACATGGAAAGTCAAATTTTTGAATTCAAAACACATTTTCTTACTAATTTTACAATTGACGAATGCATAAAACTACATTGTTCTAAGAAATTGTTACTTTTAAAATAAATTCAAATTCGACCAACTCAAAAACTCGCCCCCAACCAAATTCCGTATTAATAAAATAGCGGGTTTTTTCTCAAAAATTTAATTTCTCTCTTAGAAGGTTGGGAACCCCCTCTATCAGATATATCATTTATATATACATTCTGTACATCTGGGCAACATAACCTTTCGAATGATATAAGTTTAATTTATTTTGAGTTTTAATTAATACCAAAAAAGCGTACGACAAGCTTTAATGTTCACGCATTAATATATAAGATATTAACGTTCATAGAAAAAAATCTAATCGCGTTTTTCTTCTCGAAACAAGTTTTTTCGAATTGGTTTCTAAGATATCTCGAGTTCTGCTTGATCGATTTCAATGAATCTTGGCTCTTTGTGGTCTTCGTAGACTATGTTAAGCACTCTATCAATAAAAAGCCGAGAAACTTTTATAATTGTTTTTTACGACTAAGAATTTCTTCCAAAAAGAGGGTTTTTTTGTAAATTTGTTTTTCAACGGATGCCATTTTTTTTGTTTTTTTTTTATTTGCGTAGGTAGAGTGCTCAACTACAACCCTTTACTGAAGAATGCACTTTGATTTTTTTCTTTCCGACGCCTTGGAAATGCTGAAGACGAGAAACCAACTTACAACTTTTTTTTAAACATGCCAACTTCAACGACCTCTAGAAAATAAACAACATATACAAAAACAAAAAAACCTTTTTTTTATATCTTCAACTTTAACTGTACATAATGTTAATAAATTTGAATTCAATAATTTCATAATGCTATGTAAAAAAAAAATTAATAAAAAGGTGTTTTTAATAGCTTCACACTGTAATAGTACCTTAAAGCTGGTATGACACTTGCTTTTTTCCACATTTTTAAGACTTAAAAGAAGCAGCGGGTAATAGGGAAGGATATGCATACTTTTTGAAAAAATACAATTATAGCAGGCGGTTTAAAGTGACATTTAAATGTAAGTTTGAATTTTGTCAAAAATAATTAATTCTTCATAAGAAAATGTGAAAGATTTGTTGGTACGATAAAAGGATAAATCATCTTATTGATCGCGTGCAGGAAGCCACCTTTATATGGGACTACACGAATATAGCATATAAAAATAAATTAAAAAATCAGGAGTTCTTGGCTACAAGTTGAGGAATATTTAAATAAGGAGTTTTGCCCAAGTGTGGAGTTTACCTATGGTACTTAAATAAACATTTACATTTTCGATTATATCTTGTTTGAAAAACCCTATAACTACAGCGGAGGTAATAAAGTGGAACAATCTGAAGTCTCAAAAACTTCTGCACGCAGAGAAAAGTGGTGCCAGTTCGGAAGCTTTGAAGGAGCTCCAATACAACTAGAATTACAAATCTAGATTGGATTTTTTAACCAGTACGACTGTGACTACTCCTTCCGTGAATAACTTCAATCAACGAAGCTTACAGGTAACCAAATAAATGACTCATGACACAAGAAATTCTGGTCCACAAAAAGTTTACACTTATTATAAACCTGCAAAATTATTTTTGGAATTTACAATTTTTGTACTGCCAATAATGAAACATTAACATATTTGCCGAACCTGCGTAATGATTTGCTGGATGAAGACAGTACTAAGAAGTCCGGCGCCAGGAGTTTGCAATTTTCCTGCATCGAAATGGGTACTGAAAAAAATCCAATTTGTTCCACGCCGATTTGTCTTGTTGACAATAAGTCATCATCATTCGACGATTTATTTGAAGTTTGTTATGACGATTTTGATAATAGCTACGGTTTATCTGATCGAAAGGCAGAAGCAACACAGACGCAACTTTCATCGCAACCCTTATCTAGTGCGCTGTTATACCCGAGAAAGTGAGCCAAATCAGCTAAACCAGTTTCTAACACTTTATTGGCGTCTACATTAATGGAAGCGTCCAAAGAGTTAACGAAAGCTGTGACGGCCAAGCAAAAGTAACAGAGGACTCGGCTTTTGGCACTTGTATTTCTGCAGAAGTTTCAAAATTGGATGCCGATTTAAAAATTAATGCTAAAAACCAAATGTTTAATATTATAATGGACCTTCAATCTGAGCAATTAAAGCGCAATACCAAGTAAAGTTTCTTAAAATCAATTACAGATGCTGTGAATTTTGTAAGTCAGTTAGTCTTTGAAAAGTTTGAAAACTGTTGAAAAGTAAAGTTAAAGTAGAATTGCTAAACATCTGACTAACTTGATGCACAGAATCTGGAAGAGATTTTAGTGAAGCATTTAATATTTTTGTATTATAGAAAAATTACTTTTTTTCTTTTAATTTCAATATAAACGAACTTTTTATTATAAATTGCATACTTGGTACAATTTCTGATATAAACTTTTTCAGCTTTTAAAACATATAAATTTTCATACTTACATTTATTTGTTTCAAAATTGTACCCTTGTTTAGATAGTATACTCTTTCTTATATATAAACTAGCAATACCCGGCGCGCGTTGCTACGCCTTAGGCCACGTGCATAGTAAACGCCGATTCAGACTGCCTGCCTGTGTCCGCAGAGTGTGTGAAAAAGCGAGAGAGATAGATATTTGTATCTCATTTGTTCACACAGATTTCAGCTTGCCTGTCTGTCTGAATCGGCGTTGAAAATGCACGCAGCCTTAGACAAACACATGTACTTCATCTGTGACTTCAGAACCTATTCGATCAAAAATGTAGCTTGTAGGGGAAGGTGCACCCACTTGACCAAAGCTCAGACCAGTTTTCTATTAGAAGGACATTACCAAATGGCAACTCCATTCGGAATTTCACTGATCAGCGATTTCTATTTCCAATGCTATTTGCTATTAAAAATTTGGCTTGTATGGGCGGATTCACACCCCGTTTTCCAATGCCCGTGCTATATTTCTTGTCGAAAGACATTTTCAAAAATTAAATTTATACTGAGTTTAAATATTATGAAACATTAAGTACCACAGCTATTCGATATTAAACATTTAAACTATGTTGATGGTGTCACGACCCAATTTTCAATGCTTGCTGAATTTTTACAGTGGATGGACACGACTAAATGTTATATTCCTTCCGAGTTTCACAAATTTGTGACTTATGTTTCTTAAATTATACTGAAAAGTTTGAATGCCTTAAAAGTGTCACGCCCCTTCTGCAACGGCTTTAAAATTTTACCAGTAAAACAGCACGTGAAAATTGAGGTCAAATACAGAATTTTGGAGCTGTGCAACATGTAATTCTAAAGCTATTCGATATCGATGCCAAACTTCACAGGAGCGCTCTGCAGACTTTGCTAGAGTTTCCCTGAAAATTTCAGAACAATTGGTTTAGCGGTTTTGAAGTCTACTTGTACATACAATCATTTTAATATACAAAGAAGATGTTAACAGCTTGTTTAAAATATGCTTAACTTACGCATCCTTTAAACACTAAAATATGCGTCAAACATACGTTTTCGATGCGTTTTACATGCGCTGCGTAGCTTATGCCAGGCCATGATATAATAAAGAGGTACGGTAAAGAGATTCACCACACCGTCTACGAATGTCAAATCAAAAAAAATCAGTGCTGCCGTATCTTTAAAAGCATTCATTAAATATCCATGTTTGTCCACAGTGATTTTGTTGAATTACTTGGGCAGAAAACGGGGAAGTACATGTTTTGTAATTAAAAAATTATGCATCAGCTTTTTCGCTGCTCCACATTTGCTGATGTTATGAGGTAAGTCATTCGCTGAAATCCGTTCTGTGAGACAGTACACATTTCCTTGTGATACAGTCCACGTTTCCTTGCCAAACGATGTTAAAAAATTATTTATTAGATTTAGAATGCATGCAAGAATAAAATCTTTAAATAAAAAATTAAGAATACAAAAAGCTAAACAAAAGCTAATGAGCAATTCTAAATTAGTAAAAATAAAACTTTAAAATTAAAATAAAAGCGTTTCTTATTTAACACATTCGTTCTTACGTTATCCTTTTAAGCCTTATAAAATTTCAATAAAAATAATTGTTATTACAAAAAACTAAAACGAAATGAAATGATGAAAGTTTGCTGTTTGCAAGATAACAGCTGACTTATCTCTTCAAATGCACAATCAACTTAAGGGGACTTTCACAAATCTATCTGATAAAAATAATTTATTGCCCAAAATATCAACTTGCCGCTTTTCATGAATACCCTCAATATCATCTCAAATAATATGAGGTTCATAGTTTATTTAATGATAAATACTGCTGGCATCAAAGAAATAAAATTACTTTTAATTTCAGAACAATTTATTATTTACAAATCGATATCGATATTTCTTCACGTTATTTCCCAAACTGAAGTAGTTTAAAAATTATATAAAAACGATTTAATAACGATATCGAGTCTAAAAATGCATTTCTTCTTATTTTATCCCTTTTACCCTCATATTTTTCCCTCTCAAAGTGTTTGTCCCACATTTATCAACTCAAAGAAAAAGTGGCATCGCTAATTTTCATTTTCACGTGTGCATGACATTCGTAGACGGTGTGGTGAATCTCTTTACCGTACCTCTTTATTATATCAAGTGCCAGGCTGTCTAATATAATGGAAAACCATTCAAAAGTTGAATTATAATATTAAGGTTCAACTAAAACTACTGGAGACCAATGCAAATGCATTATTTATAATGCTATTATAAAAAAACAGAGAAACCAACCAACTTGAGACCCTCCTCCTTTTTGAAATCGGTTAAAAATAAAAAATATGCTCCAATCACAATAACTCTTTTAATGTGCAACATTTATTAACACGCGAAATAAAAAACTTTGAGGCTTCTGTTTGGAACAAAATCGAAAATCCAACTAAATTAAAGAAGTTATATTGGTATTCCCCTACATTTATGGTCATAATTTTGTTACAACTTCATTTCATAGTACCAACCTATTTGATTTTAAAAAAGACGTTGGAAAATAAAAACAAAAATTATTTTCTGATTCGTCCAATATAAACCTATTGAAAAGTTTAAAGGAAATCTATTTTATAAGGTTGTATGCATGAACATAATTTCTGCGCAGATGAACACAAACAATGACATATCAATGCGACATTTCAGATCGTACTGAGATCCTCTGAGAAGCATTTGAGCATATGCAATGGAATATTTGTATACTGAAATAACTACAACAATAAAAAATTTCATCCCCCATTTCATGGTAAGATTTTAATCTTAATATATATAAATCTCGTGTCACGATGTTTGTCCTCAATGGACTCCTAAACCACTTAACCGATTATAATAAAATTCGCACACCATGTGCAGTTCGATCCAACTTGAGAGATAGGATAGTTTAAATGGGCGGAAGTTTAATGTGGGCGTGGCACTATATAATAACTTCTAAACGCCTGGACCGATTTCAATGAAATTTGGCATGAAGGTTCAACTGCTCCCAAAATAAAACATAGGCTTTAAAAAGTTCCAAAGACTTCCGCAAGAGGGCGCTTTAAGTAGTGCATTTTTAAGACTCAATAACTCCTAAACTCCTGGACCGATTTCAATGAAATTTGATATGAAGGTTCAACTGCACCCAAGATAAAGACAGGTAAAAAAGTGGGCGGAAGTATGTGGGCGTGGCAATCTGTAATAACTTCTAAACTCCTGAACCGATTTCCATGAAATTTGGTATGAAGGTTCAACTGCTCCCAAAATAAAACTTAGGCAATAAAAATTTCAAAGACTTCTAAAAGAGGGCGCTTTAAGAAGTGCATTGTTAGGACTCAATAACTCCTAAATGACTTGACCGATTTTATTAAAATTTGGTACGTGAAATAACTTGACTCTACAACAGAATTGAGACTATTTAAATTTCATAAAACTTCAGTGAGAGGGCGCTTTCTTCAATCAACTTTGTTCGGCTCATTCACGTCAAAACGGATGAACCGATTTTGATGAAAATTGACAAGCATTTGTATTTGTTACTGAAATAGACCCTATGCTTTTAAAAGTTCTTTCGACAACAATCAAGGAAAATCGTTCCGAAGTTGAACGAAGACAATCCAAAAATCGAATCGATGCTTACAGAATTTTTTAAAATTTAAATTTATTTGAGATAAAATTGCACATAGAAAAAATTTTCTCGGAATATGATAAAAATGGCATCATATTTACTGAAAAATGGTATTGACCTTGCTTCAGAGAATACTTTTCTCTAAATGCGATCCTAAAAATTCTCTAAAAATGATAAAAACCTTCTATGAAAAAGAGAAATATATAAAAATAATTCGATTTTAGAGAAAAAGACTCTTTATTTTTGAGAAAACATTTGTTTTTATTGAAGAAAATACTTCTCATAGTGAATTTTTTATCAAAATATAGGAAAAAAATTTTCATTTCCAAAAAATTTTCCTGTATAAATGAGAATTTTTTTGTGCGAGAAAAATATTTGTCATTATAAGAGACATTGAAATATTTCCAATTCCTAGAAGTGAAGATATATTTCTTCGAAAATTTATTCTAATTGAAGAAAATTTTATTTGAAAAAAGGGAAATTGCTATTATCGAAAATAGAGAAATTTTTCACCGGAGGAAGATATGTGTTTTTTTTCTGAGTGTGGGTGTCCATTTTCCTCAGAAACCAGACGTCAGATCGAGATGTTGAAGATGTCATTTTTTGTTTTAATCATGTCTGGCAAGTACAGTTTTACGGAAATTTGACTTAACACTTTCGACGGAAAGAGGGGGCAAAAACCCAAAAAACGATAATTTAAAAAATTTTAAAATTGAATTGATAATTTTAAAAACGTAAAAATGAAAGCAGTTTTCAAAATCGTCCTCTTTCTGTGCTCAAGGCACAACCCCGAGTAACACCGGGTTACATCCGCTAGTACTATTATATAAAAGGAGACTCACGGATTTGCGGCGACGTGTTCTCAATAACCGCTGAACCGATTTTTATAATTTTTTCACTATTCAATTACTATGATAAGCGAAATTAAAATAGGGTACTACGTTTTTTACAAAACTTTTTCTTTAATTATTTAAGAATTCATGTCTTTTAATTCATGCTAATGCTGTACAAGCAGCACAACAAGCAGCAGAAAACCATTGCTTAAGCTCTGGCTGTGAGAGTAACTCAGCACGGCTGCCATGTTGTGTCGGGAGTTGCTCTCAGTTTGGTCTGTTGAGCAGTGTTGCCAACAATCTGACATCGTATTTGTTATGGTTTCAAGACTTGAATTGTTTATACATATTTACAGTAAAAAAATCTTTTTCCTCTTATGCCTGATATATAACCAAACTATTATTTTGTTATTTATTGCAAATGTTATTCATCGACAATAACACAATCTCGACGGATTGAAAGCTTTATACAATAGTTCAGATTTAAAATTTGTTTTTATGGCAACACTAGCTACTTTATTTGCAGTCAACTTCTTGCTCAGAGAGAAATATAAATATATTAAAATCTTACCATGAAATGGGGGATGAAATTTTTTATTGTTGTAGTTATTTCAGTATACAAATATTCCATTGCATATGCTCAAATGCTTCTCAGAGGATCTCAGTACGATCTGAAATGTCGCATTGATATGTCATTGTTTGTGTTCATCTGCGCAGAAATTATGTTCATGCATACAACCTTATAAAATAGATTTCCTTTAAACTTTTCAATAGGTTTATATTGGACGAATCAGAAAATAATTTTTGTTTTTATTTTCCAACGTCTTTTTTAAAATCAAATAGGTTGGTACTATGAAATGAAGTTGTAACAAAATTATGACCATAAATGTAGGGGAATACCAATATAACTTCTTTAATTTAGTTGGATTTTCGATTTTGTTCCAAACAGAAGCCTCAAAGTTTTTTATTTCGCGTGTTAATAAATGTTGCACATTAAAAGAGTTATTGTGATTGGAGCATATTTTTTATTTTTAACCGATTTCAAAAAGGAGGAGGGTCTCAAGTTGGTTGGTTTCTCTGTTTTTTTATAATAGCATTATAAATAATGCATTTGCATTGGTCTCCAGTAGTTTTAGTTGAACCTTAATATTATAATTCAACTTTTGAATGGTTTTCCATTATATTAGACAGCCTGGCACTTGATATAATAAAGAGGTACGGTAAAGAGATTCACCACACCGTCTACGAATGTCATGCACACGTGAAAATGAAAATTAGCGATGCCACTTTTTCTTTGAGTTGATAAATGTGGGACAAACACTTTGAGAGGGAAAAATATGAGGGTAAAAGGGATAAAATAAGAAGAAATGCATTTTTAGACTCGATATCGTTATTAAATCGTTTTTATATAATTTTTAAACTACTTCAGTTTGGGAAATAACGTGAAGAAATATCGATATCGATTTGTAAATAATAAATTGTTCTGAAATTAAAAGTAATTTTATTTCTTTGATGCCAGCAGTATTTATCATTAAATAAACTATGAACCTCATATTATTTGAGATGATATTGAGGGTATTCATGAAAAGCGGCAAGTTGATATTTTGGGCAATAAATTATTTTTATCAGATAGATTTGTGAAAGTCCCCTTAAGTTGATTGTGCATTTGAAGAGATAAGTCAGCTGTTATCTTGCAAACAGCAAACTTTCATCATTTCATTTCGTTTTAGTTTTTTGTAATAACAATTATTTTTATTGAAATTTTATAAGGCTTAAAAGGATAACGTAAGAACGAATGTGTTAAATAAGAAACGCTTTTATTTTAATTTTAAAGTTTTATTTTTACTAATTTAGAATTGCTCATTAGCTTTTGTTTAGCTTTTTGTATTCTTAATTTTTTATTTAAAGATTTTATTCTTGCATGCATTCTAAATCTAATAAATAATTTTTTAACATCGTTTGGCAAGGAAACGTGGACTGTATCACAAGGAAATGTGTACTGTCTCACAGAACGGATTTCAGCGAATGACTTACCTCATAACATCAGCAAATGTGGAGCAGCGAAAAAGCTGATGCATAATTTTTTAATTACAAAACATGTACTTCCCCGTTTTCTGCCCAAGTAATTCAACAAAATCACTGTGGACAAACATGGATATTTAATGAATGCTTTTAAAGATACGGCAGCACTGATTTTTTTTGATTTGACATTCGTAGACGGTGTGGTGAATCTCTTTACCGTACCTCTTTATTATATCATGGCCTGGCATAAGCTACGCAGCGCATGTAAAACGCATCGAAAACGTATGTTTGACGCATATTTTAGTGTTTAAAGGATGCGTAAGTTAAGCATATTTTAAACAAGCTGTTAACATCTTCTTTGTATATTAAAATGATTGTATGTACAAGTAGACTTCAAAACCGCTAAACCAATTGTTCTGAAATTTTCAGGGAAACTCTAGCAAAGTCTGCAGAGCGCTCCTGTGAAGTTTGGCATCGATATCGAATAGCTTTAGAATTACATGTTGCACAGCTCCAAAATTCTGTATTTGACCTCAATTTTCACGTGCTGTTTTACTGGTAAAATTTTAAAGCCGTTGCAGAAGGGGCGTGACACTTTTAAGGCATTCAAACTTTTCAGTATAATTTAAGAAACATAAGTCACAAATTTGTGAAACTCGGAAGGAATATAACATTTAGTCGTGTCCATCCACTGTAAAAATTCAGCAAGCATTGAAAATTGGGTCGTGACACCATCAACATAGTTTAAATGTTTAATATCGAATAGCTGTGGTACTTAATGTTTCATAATATTTAAACTCAGTATAAATTTAATTTTTGAAAATGTCTTTCGACAAGAAATATAGCACGGGCATTGGAAAACGGGGTGTGAATCCGCCCATACAAGCCAAATTTTTAATAGCAAATAGCATTGGAAATAGAAATCGCTGATCAGTGAAATTCCGAATGGAGTTGCCATTTGGTAATGTCCTTCTAATAGAAAACTGGTCTGAGCTTTGGTCAAGTGGGTGCACCTTCCCCTACAAGCTACATTTTTGATCGAATAGGTTCTGAAGTCACAGATGAAGTACATGTGTTTGTCTAAGGCTGCGTGCATTTTCAACGCCGATTCAGACAGACAGGCAAGCTGAAATCTGTGTGAACAAATGAGATACAAATATCTATCTCTCTCGCTTTTTCACACACTCTGCGGACACAGGCAGGCAGTCTGAATCGGCGTTTACTATGCACGTGGCCTAAGGCGTAGCAACGCGCGCCGGGTATTGCTAGTATATTTATATTTCTCTCTGAGCAAGAAGTTGACTGCAAATAAAGTAGCTAGTGTTGCCATAAAAACAAATTTTAAATCTGAACTATTGTATAAAGCTTTCAATCCGTCGAGATTGTGTTATTGTCGATGAATAACATTTGCAATAAATAACAAAATAATAGTTTGGTTATATATCAGGCATAAGAGGAAAAAGATTTTTTTACTGTAAATATGTATAAACAATTCAAGTCTTGAAACCATAACAAATACGATGTCAGATTGTTGGCAACACTGCTCAACAGACCAAACTGAGAGCAACTCCCGACACAACATGGCAGCCGTGCTGAGTTACTCTCACAGCCAGAGCTTAAGCAATGGTTTTCTGCTGCTTGTTGTGCTGCTTGTACAGCATTAGCATGAATTAAAAGACATGAATTCTTAAATAATTAAAGAAAAAGTTTTGTAAAAAACGTAGTACCCTATTTTAATTTCGCTTATCATAGTAATTGAATAGTGAAAAAATTATAAAAATCGGTTCAGCGGTTATTGAGAACACGTCGCCGCAAATCCGTGAGTCTCCTTTTATATAATAGTATAGATAAAGGAATATAAAAGAAAACATTTGAATTTTATATAAATGTGTTTTTATTGCTATCAGCAAACAATGTAAAATATTATTGAAAATTGCTCCTAATACATTCCGCACTCTTTTAAGATTTTATTTTATCAGAAACAATATCAGTAAAATTATTTTGAATTATATGATATATATGCTCAACAGGAAGGCTGCCATTAGTAGTATTATTTTGAATATTTTCAGTACGCAAAAGATTATGCAAGCAAACGGCTGCTAATACAACTTTAACTGCTCGTTCGGGTTCACAATTAATGGGACTAAATAGAGCTTGAAATGTATTGGCCAATATGCCAAATGCAGGCGATTCCTGGATAGCATTTGACTGAATCGAGTTTTGCTAGGTGTTAATCCGATGTGTGCTCTTATCAGAAAAAACATAGCAGTCTCCAAATAAAGAGCTGCTGAGGTTAGTGCTGGTAAAAGTCCCACTTCTGCAACTTCTGCAAGACTCTTCTTGCCTCTGAACTTTGAAGTTAACTTACCTTCTTCTTCTCTCCTCAAAAGTCACTTGGAGGAATACTTTTTCTTTTTAAATTGGGGTTCTTCCTCTGACTCCAATAAATATGGAAAATAACCATTGAAAATAACTTTTCTGCATTTTTTTTAACTTCTAGCGTACTCCTCAAAGTCGGTCTAGTCCGACTATGGAATACATCTATCTTAATATATATAAATCTCGTGTCACGATGTTTGTCCTCAATGGACTCCTAAACCACTTAACCGATTATAATAAAATTCGCACACCATGTGCAGTTCGATCCAACTTGAGAGATAGGATAGTTTAAATGGGCGGAAGTTTAATGTGGGCGTGGCACTATATAATAACTTCTAAACGCCTGGACCGATTTCAATGAAATTTGGCATGAAGGTTCAACTGCTCCCAAAATAAAACATAGGCTTTAAAAAGTTCCAAAGACTTCCGCAAGAGGGCGCTTTAAGTAGTGCATTTTTAAGACTCAATAACTCCTAAACTCCTGGACCGATTTCAATGAAATTTGATATGAAGGTTCAACTGCACCCAAGATAAAGACAGGTAAAAAAGTGGGCGGAAGTATGTGGGCGTGGCAATCTGTAATAACTTCTAAACTCCTGAACCGATTTCCATGAAATTTGGTATGAAGGTTCAACTGCTCCCAAAATAAAACTTAGGCAATAAAAATTTCAAAGACTTCTAAAAGAGGGCGCTTTAAGAAGTGCATTGTTAGGACTCAATAACTCCTAAATGACTTGACCGATTTTATTAAAATTTGGTACGTGAAATAACTTGACTCTACAACAGAATTGAGACTATTTAAATTTCATAAAACTTCAGTGAGAGGGCGCTTTCTTCAATCAACTTTGTTCGGCTCATTCACGTCAAAACGGATGAACCGATTTTGATGAAAATTGACAAGCATTTGTATTTGTTACTGAAATAGACCCTATGCTTTTAAAAGTTCTTTCGACAACAATCAAGGAAAATCGTTCCGAAGTTGAACGAAGACAATCCAAAAATCGAATCGATGCTTACAGAATTTTTTAAAATTTAAATTTATTTGAGATAAAATTGCACATAGAAAAAATTTTCTCGGAATATGATAAAAATGGCATCATATTTACTGAAAAATGGTATTGACCTTGCTTCAGAGAATACTTTTCTCTAAATGCGATCCTAAAAATTCTCTAAAAATGATAAAAACCTTCTATGAAAAAGAGAAATATATAAAAATAATTCGATTTTAGAGAAAAAGACTCTTTATTTTTGAGAAAACATTTGTTTTTATTGAAGAAAATACTTCTCATAGTGAATTTTTTATCAAAATATAGGAAAAAAATTTTCATTTCCAAAAAATTTTCCTGTATAAATGAGAATTTTTTTGTGCGAGAAAAATATTTGTCATTATAAGAGACATTGAAATATTTCCAATTCCTAGAAGTGAAGATATATTTCTTCGAAAATTTATTCTAATTGAAGAAAATTTTATTTGAAAAAAGGGAAATTGCTATTATCGAAAATAGAGAAATTTTTCACCGGAGGAAGATATGTGTTTTTTTTCTGAGTGTGGGTGTCCATTTTCCTCAGAAACCAGACGTCAGATCGAGATGTTGAAGATGTCATTTTTTGTTTTAATCATGTCTGGCAAGTACAGTTTTACGGAAATTTGACTTAACACTTTCGACGGAAAGAGGGGGCAAAAACCCAAAAAACGATAATTTAAAAAATTTTAAAATTGAATTGATAATTTTAAAAACGTAAAAATGAAAGCAGTTTTCAAAATCGTCCTCTTTCTGTGCTCAAGGCACAACCCCGAGTAACACCGGGTTACATCCGCTAGTACTATTATATAAAAGGAGACTCACGGATTTGCGGCGACGTGTTCTCAATAACCGCTGAACCGATTTTTATAATTTTTTCACTATTCAATTACTATGATAAGCGAAATTAAAATAGGGTACTACGTTTTTTACAAAACTTTTTCTTTAATTATTTAAGAATTCATGTCTTTTAATTCATGCTAATGCTGTACAAGCAGCACAACAAGCAGCAGAAAACCATTGCTTAAGCTCTGGCTGTGAGAGTAACTCAGCACGGCTGCCATGTTGTGTCGGGAGTTGCTCTCAGTTTGGTCTGTTGAGCAGTGTTGCCAACAATCTGACATCGTATTTGTTATGGTTTCAAGACTTGAATTGTTTATACATATTTACAGTAAAAAAATCTTTTTCCTCTTATGCCTGATATATAACCAAACTATTATTTTGTTATTTATTGCAAATGTTATTCATCGACAATAACACAATCTCGACGGATTGAAAGCTTTATACAATAGTTCAGATTTAAAATTTGTTTTTATGGCAACACTAGCTACTTTATTTGCAGTCAACTTCTTGCTCAGAGAGAAATATAAATATATTAAAATCTTACCATGAAATGGGGGATGAAATTTTTTATTGTTGTAGTTATTTCAGTATACAAATATTCCATTGCATATGCTCAAATGCTTCTCAGAGGATCTCAGTACGATCTGAAATGTCGCATTGATATGTCATTGTTTGTGTTCATCTGCGCAGAAATTATGTTCATGCATACAACCTTATAAAATAGATTTCCTTTAAACTTTTCAATAGGTTTATATTGGACGAATCAGAAAATAATTTTTGTTTTTATTTTCCAACGTCTTTTTTAAAATCAAATAGGTTGGTACTATGAAATGAAGTTGTAACAAAATTATGACCATAAATGTAGGGGAATACCAATATAACTTCTTTAATTTAGTTGGATTTTCGATTTTGTTCCAAACAGAAGCCTCAAAGTTTTTTATTTCGCGTGTTAATAAATGTTGCACATTAAAAGAGTTATTGTGATTGGAGCATATTTTTTATTTTTAACCGATTTCAAAAAGGAGGAGGGTCTCAAGTTGGTTGGTTTCTCTGTTTTTTTATAATAGCATTATAAATAATGCATTTGCATTGGTCTCCAGTAGTTTTAGTTGAACCTTAATATTATAATTCAACTTTTGAATGGTTTTCCATTATATTAGACAGCCTGGCACTTGATATAATAAAGAGGTACGGTAAAGAGATTCACCACACCGTCTACGAATGTCATGCACACGTGAAAATGAAAATTAGCGATGCCACTTTTTCTTTGAGTTGATAAATGTGGGACAAACACTTTGAGAGGGAAAAATATGAGGGTAAAAGGGATAAAATAAGAAGAAATGCATTTTTAGACTCGATATCGTTATTAAATCGTTTTTATATAATTTTTAAACTACTTCAGTTTGGGAAATAACGTGAAGAAATATCGATATCGATTTGTAAATAATAAATTGTTCTGAAATTAAAAGTAATTTTATTTCTTTGATGCCAGCAGTATTTATCATTAAATAAACTATGAACCTCATATTATTTGAGATGATATTGAGGGTATTCATGAAAAGCGGCAAGTTGATATTTTGGGCAATAAATTATTTTTATCAGATAGATTTGTGAAAGTCCCCTTAAGTTGATTGTGCATTTGAAGAGATAAGTCAGCTGTTATCTTGCAAACAGCAAACTTTCATCATTTCATTTCGTTTTAGTTTTTTGTAATAACAATTATTTTTATTGAAATTTTATAAGGCTTAAAAGGATAACGTAAGAACGAATGTGTTAAATAAGAAACGCTTTTATTTTAATTTTAAAGTTTTATTTTTACTAATTTAGAATTGCTCATTAGCTTTTGTTTAGCTTTTTGTATTCTTAATTTTTTATTTAAAGATTTTATTCTTGCATGCATTCTAAATCTAATAAATAATTTTTTAACATCGTTTGGCAAGGAAACGTGGACTGTATCACAAGGAAATGTGTACTGTCTCACAGAACGGATTTCAGCGAATGACTTACCTCATAACATCAGCAAATGTGGAGCAGCGAAAAAGCTGATGCATAATTTTTTAATTACAAAACATGTACTTCCCCGTTTTCTGCCCAAGTAATTCAACAAAATCACTGTGGACAAACATGGATATTTAATGAATGCTTTTAAAGATACGGCAGCACTGATTTTTTTTGATTTGACATTCGTAGACGGTGTGGTGAATCTCTTTACCGTACCTCTTTATTATATCATGGCCTGGCATAAGCTACGCAGCGCATGTAAAACGCATCGAAAACGTATGTTTGACGCATATTTTAGTGTTTAAAGGATGCGTAAGTTAAGCATATTTTAAACAAGCTGTTAACATCTTCTTTGTATATTAAAATGATTGTATGTACAAGTAGACTTCAAAACCGCTAAACCAATTGTTCTGAAATTTTCAGGGAAACTCTAGCAAAGTCTGCAGAGCGCTCCTGTGAAGTTTGGCATCGATATCGAATAGCTTTAGAATTACATGTTGCACAGCTCCAAAATTCTGTATTTGACCTCAATTTTCACGTGCTGTTTTACTGGTAAAATTTTAAAGCCGTTGCAGAAGGGGCGTGACACTTTTAAGGCATTCAAACTTTTCAGTATAATTTAAGAAACATAAGTCACAAATTTGTGAAACTCGGAAGGAATATAACATTTAGTCGTGTCCATCCACTGTAAAAATTCAGCAAGCATTGAAAATTGGGTCGTGACACCATCAACATAGTTTAAATGTTTAATATCGAATAGCTGTGGTACTTAATGTTTCATAATATTTAAACTCAGTATAAATTTAATTTTTGAAAATGTCTTTCGACAAGAAATATAGCACGGGCATTGGAAAACGGGGTGTGAATCCGCCCATACAAGCCAAATTTTTAATAGCAAATAGCATTGGAAATAGAAATCGCTGATCAGTGAAATTCCGAATGGAGTTGCCATTTGGTAATGTCCTTCTAATAGAAAACTGGTCTGAGCTTTGGTCAAGTGGGTGCACCTTCCCCTACAAGCTACATTTTTGATCGAATAGGTTCTGAAGTCACAGATGAAGTACATGTGTTTGTCTAAGGCTGCGTGCATTTTCAACGCCGATTCAGACAGACAGGCAAGCTGAAATCTGTGTGAACAAATGAGATACAAATATCTATCTCTCTCGCTTTTTCACACACTCTGCGGACACAGGCAGGCAGTCTGAATCGGCGTTTACTATGCACGTGGCCTAAGGCGTAGCAACGCGCGCCGGGTATTGCTAGTTTTCTATAATTCCTATAATATTTAAATATATATTTACATTCGTTTATCTGATCCCTCTTCTTTAATTAAGTTTTTTTTTTGTCAATTTTTATACCCCTACGCTTACGCGTTTCTTACTTACTTACTTAGATGGCGCTTACAACCGTTGGTCGGTTTTGGCCTCGTCTAAGAATTTACGCCAGCCTCTTTTGTCGTCAGTTGGAAACTCCAAGCGCTGTCAGGTTGTCAAATACCTGGTCTATCCAAAGGAGATGCGGTCTTCCTCGTCTGCGTTGACCGCCGCTGGGTACCGAATCAAATAATTTTTTCGCTGGAGCTTCGTCGTTCATTCTCTCGGCAAACCTAGCCAGCGCAGCCGCTCTATTTAAAAACGCTTGACTTTAATATGTCGGCATATAGCTCATACAGCTCGTGGCTCCATCGTATTCGGTACTCGCGATTGACGCAGATTGGACCATAGATCTTGCGAAGGATTTTTCTCTCGAACGCTCCCAAAGTCCTTTCATCAGTGCTGCTCATTGTCCAGGTTTGTGATGCGTATAGTAGGACGGGCATGATTATTGACTTATAGAGCGTCAGTTTTGTTCGTCGAGAGAGAGCTCTGCTTCTTAATTGTCTACTGAGTCCAAAGTAACACCTGTTGACAAGAGTTATCCTTCGTTTAATCTCAATACTGATATCGTTGGAGGAGTTAATACTGGATACCAGGCAAACAAAGTCCTTCACTACCTCAAAGGAGGTGTTGTCAACAGTGATGTGGTTTCGAAGACGCTGGAACTGTTTGTTTGTTGACACAAGATATATCGTTTTATCTGCGTTCACTGCAAGACCCATTCGACTCGACTCTTTTTCTAGCCTGGAATGCTGCACTGACTTCGCGCGTATTGTGGCCAATGATGTCGATATCATCTACATACGCCAGCAGCATAACACTCTTATAGAAAATTATGCCATTGCGTCTTAGGTCAGCAGCTTGGATGATCTTCTCCACTACTATATTAAAGAAGTCGCACGATAAGGAATCACCTTGTCTGAAACCTAGCTTGGTATCGAACGGAAGTGAGAGGTCCTTCCCGATTTTCACTGCACTGATGGTGTTGTTCAGTGTCATCTTGCAAAGACGTATTAGCTTCGCAGGAATACCAAATTCAGACATGATGGTATATAGGTGACTCTTTATTGGACTGTCGAAGGCGGCTTTGAAATCGACAAACAGATGGTGCGTATCGATTTGTTTTTCGAGGGTCTTTTCCAAGATTTGTCGGAGCGTGAAGATTCGGTCAATGGTGAACTTTCTAGGTCTGAAGCCACACTGATAAGGTCCAATCAGTTGGTTGACGATGGGCTTCAGTCTTTCACACAATACGCTCGACAGGACCTTATATGCGATATTAAGAAGGCTCCCACGGTAGTTGGCGCAAATGGTGGGATCGCCTTTCTTGTGGATTGGGCAGAGCACACTGAGGTTCCAATCATCTGGAATGCATTCTTCCGACCATATTCTGCATAGAAGTCTGTGAATGCATTTAAACAGAGCTTCGCCACTGGTCTTAAACAGCTCAGCCGGTAGGCCATCGGCTACTGCGGCTTTGTTGTTTTTAAGCCGAGCTATAGCTGTAAAGACCTCGTTGTAGTCAGGCCCCGTTGTAAGCGTCACCATTTAGAAGACTAGAAAAGTGTTCCCTCCATAACATCAGTGTACTCTGGATATCTGTCAGTAGATTCTCGTTTTCATTCTTGCTGGAAGAGGTTCCGGTCTTAAAACCATCGGTCATGCGTCTTATCTTTTCGAGTCTCATTCCTGTCGCCATACATCTCTATTTTCTCGCACTCACGAAGTTCAGCCTCTCGTGTTTTTCGCCTGAAAATGCGTCTCTCTTCCTTCCTCTTCTCTCGGCATCGCTCTATTACAGCACGCGTTACAACCGACTGCAGGGTGGCTTTGTGGTAGCCTATCACCTCTTCGGCAGCCGTACGCTTAGAGTGGGATATGTGCGTCCACTGTCCGCATATATCGTCGATCGGAGGAGCGCTTTCTTGAAGCAGGAGTGAGAGTCGAGTAGCAGCTTGTCGACGAACATATTGGCTGAAAAACCGCTCATTAATCAATTTCTCAAAATGTAACGTTGAGAAGTAAAATTCTGTTCTTGTTTTTGTTAATACTCAATAAATAAGTTACCGTTTGTTTTTTTTTAATTTTAATGCACACACTTCGTTGCAGCATCAGTTACCCCCCGTACGGGCGTACGGTCTACATCGGACGAACATAAATCGCGAACGAACATTATCCGTCATCTTGTCTATTCAGGCGGTCTAAACAGAAAATTATGCATTCGATGAATATGAATAAATACAGGGTTGATAGCTATTTATTATACCCTAAACCTGAAAGGTCAGGGTATATTAACTTTG
Organism: Tetanocera ferruginea; assembly: GCA_958299015.1. Classification (NCBI taxonomy): domain Eukaryota; kingdom Metazoa; phylum Arthropoda; class Insecta; order Diptera; family Sciomyzidae; genus Tetanocera; species Tetanocera ferruginea. Next base: position 121,935,675 of record OY282640.1, read on the forward strand.
TGCAAACGTTTGTAACAAACGAAGCGAGTCCGGTATAGAAAAGTATATATATTCTTGATCAGCGTCACCACGTGAGTCGAGCTATCCATGTCCGTCCGTCTGTCTGTCTGTGTGTTGTCCGTATACACAGGATAAGAAGAAGGAGTTGAGATAATTGGATGAAACTTGGTACAGATGATCACATGGACCCAAGGATCTGCACTATTGAATATTTTTGAAATCCGCCCACGGACACGCCTACCAAACGCAATACAACGCAAAAATTGAAAACTGCATAAATAAGCTCAAAATTAACCTACAACAATAAAATTTGGTGTGTATGTGTTTTATATCAATACAAAGATGTCTTCGAAAAATGGGCGTCCACGTGTCCGTGGGCGGACGACACCTCCCAAAAATTAAAAACGCAATAAATAAGCCTCTGTTTAACCTACAGAAACAAAATTTGGCACACATGTTTTTCATAACAAAATAAAGATGGTATTGAAAAATGGACATCATCCGCCCACGGACACGCCTACCTCCCATACAACGCGAAAACTGAAAATTGCATAACTTAGCTCATAATTAGCCTACAACAATAAAATTTGATATGTATGTGTTTTATACAAACACAAAGATGTCTTCGAAAAATGGACGTCATCCGCTCACGGACACGCCCACCTCCCATACAACCCAAAAATTGAAAACGCAATAATAAGCCTCTGTTTAACCAACAGAGCTAAAATTTGGCACGTATGTTTTTTATGACAAGAAAAATATGGTTTTTAAATATGGACGTCATCCGCCTACGGACACGCCTATCTCCGATACAACCCAAAAAGTTTAAAACTCAATAAATAAGGTTATGTTTGTCATGGAGAAATTAAATTTGATATGTACATATGTATTTTATACCAAAACTAAGGTGTGTTCAAAAATTGGAAGTAATTCGTCCATGAACACGCTCACCTTCCAAAGCGAAAGCACAATAAAGGCATTAACTGTGAGCTACAGGAATAAAACTTGGTATGTGTTAATTTTTCATCAATATTTAAATGCATAAAAAATGAAGGCTTCATCCGCCCACGGACACACCCATTTACAATAATTTTTTTTTTGTTTTTGAAAAGTGGGTTTAGGGTATTTCATAGTCGGCCTAGACCGACTTTAGACTTTCTTTACTTGTTTATATATTAGTAGTGAAACTTAAACTTGTAGTAGTAAAACAACAAATTCGTCTGGCAAGCATTGAGTAACACATAATCGCGATTTTATTTTAATATTTCAATTTATTAATTTATTTTTAATATTCATAATAAATAAATTAATATTATTATTTTAATATTTATTAATTTTCCATAACAACATTTTAAAATATTGTATGAAAAAACTATATAATTATTATTATTATAATATTTAACTTACAACAATTAAATTCCAGCGAAAATTAGCAGAAAACGTTCAAAAACATAAACAAACCTTGAACAGTACTGCTTTGCGTTGTTTTGAAGTTAAAGTTACTACGAATTTTGTTACTTTCCGTGATTTCTTCTTTGAAGATACTCCTTTTTGCTACTTTTTTGTTTTTAAGAACAGCGCAACACCGGATTCGCCCAAAAAGATCGAGCGACGGCCGAACGGTCCGAACGAAAGAATTCTCGTTCGTTCGCCCTAATTTACTGTCTGCACCAGTGTTGCCAATCTAGCCTTTTTGAGGCTAGATCTAGCCTTTTTTTTTGTTGCCTAGCCTCGAAAATTACCATCTAGCGTCTAGCCTTTTTTTTAGCCTTTTTTTATTTTTTTCTAGCCTTTTCTAGCCTTTTTTAATATTTTGCTTAAAGATGAATTACTACATCCAATTTTTTTGACTTTGCAATTTTGAAAGTGTGAATCTTCTATTGCTATTAATACTTTTAAAGTGGTTAAACCCAAATATTTTCTGATATAGAGAAAGAAAAATCCAGTAACTCTACAGAAGAAATAACGATAATTGAAATATAATGGCAAAAATTGTTAATCACAAGTGGAATAACTTAAGTTTCATAACAGAATACTGGGCAGAAGCTAGAGATTCATTGAATGAAGATCCGTTCCAAGAGCTATCAGATTTGGTTTTTAGTTTTATTATTTTGGCATTAAGCAACGCTGAGGCAGAAAGAATTCTTAGTACAACGCAATTTATAAAAAAAAAACAAGTAAAGAAACCGTATTCAAAATGGCATGCTAAATTTTCTTCTAACGATAAGATATGTTCTTAAAAGAAAACGAGTAAAGAAAGTCTAGTCCGACTATGAAATACCCTGAACCTCCTATAATATTTAAATAAACTATATATTAAAATACTAAAACAAATAGAAGTAATTTCCTATTTTTGTTTAAAATCCATGTATTATTTATAGAACTAAATAAATAGGGAGGAAGGCACGTTCGTAGGTGGATGACGCTTTTTTGTGAGCACACCTTAGTTTTATATACTATGATCTCATACCAAGTTTTATCTCTGTAGGCCAAATATAAACGTTTTTAAAGTGTTTTCCGTATTGTGGGTTGTATGGCGCTCATTTTTTGAACACATCTTAGATTTGATACAACAATCTCAATACTAAGTTTTATATTTTTGGCTCATATAAACCTCTTTATAGCGTTTTTACTATAGTGGGTTGCATGGGAGGTGGGCGTGTTTAAGGGCGAATGACGACTATTTTACATCTTAGCACACATCTAAGTTTTAATATAAAATATATATCTGATAAGTTTTATCCCAGTAGTTCAAATAAAAGCGTCTTTATAATAGTGTTTTCAATATTGGAGTTGTATGGGAGGTGGGCATGTTCATGGGTGGATCACTCTCATTTTTTGTGTACGTCTGCGTTTTGATATAAAATAAATACATTTAAATTTTATTTCGTTAGGTATACAGCGATTTTTATTTTTTAGTTGTATGGGAAGTAAGCGTGTCCGTGGGCGGATTCCAAAAATATTCAATAGTGCAGATGCTTGGGTTCATGTGAATATGTGTACCAATCTCAACTCTTTCTTAACCTATATTTACAGACAACACATAGACAGATGGACGAACGAGGTGACACTGATCAGGAATTTATGCACTTTTCTATACCGGACTCGCTTATTTCTAAACGTTACAAACGTTTGCACAAAGTCAATATACCCTGACATTACAGGTTTAGGGTATAATAACGTTAACAAATCTAGCCTTTTTTTAGCTATTTTTTTAAAGCCATCTAGCCTTTTCTAGCCATTTTTTAAAGGCCATCTAGCTTCTTTTCTCAAAACTTTCTGGCAACACTGGTCTGCACCGGGCGAACAGCGTTTGCGATGAATTTATAGCGAACGCTGTTCGTTCGGGCTAAGTGTTTATACCGAGCGAAATAACGAGGTCTCTTTCGTTTGTTCAGGCGGTCCAAACGCACGGTTAGCTGCGCACAGACGTGTGCGTATCTTGGCTGCGACGATCCCAATCAACCATTTAGAAATAGTGCTTGGATTAAGCTTACATGCAATACAAAAAGCAAGCCTTATCCAAGCACGCTTGAAAAACATTTGCCCGGGTAATAAATTTCCAAGTTGTTTTGTATAACTATTGCGTAAAACAAAAAAGCAAGTGATGTACAATAATACTTGGAAAGGCTTGCATCAAGTAAGTGTTTTGCAATCATACTTAGATAACGCTGACAACGGTAATAGTTTCACAACTGTTCAAAGTTGTGATGCTCTCATATATACATTCATAAATGTATTTTATTAAAGTAAAGTAGTTTTCACCTTCCTACCCAAAAGGCAATTTTTTAAGAACATACGTTTTTGGTTTTACTTTCTTACAAATTTAAGTGATCTTTGGCACTGCCCACATAATTAAATTTTTTGATATCGAAAATACTTGGAACTAAATATCGTTTAATAATGGAACTCAGTATGAAGCAATTGATTGACTAGTCTTTCAATTATAAAACAAACCCGTGCATTCAAAAACGGCCATGGCTCCGCCCATTCTATTCAAATTACAGAAGACTATAAAAGTAAAAGTAACAGAACATTTTAACACAGAACGGAGTTACTATGTATTAAGTGATGTCCTGCTACAGAAAAACTCAGATTGGAGCTACTGATGGCCTTCTATTGGCAAACTGGAGCAGGCATTGGACAAGGATGGCGGCATCACGTCGGCTACCAGCTAGTTTATGTATAAAATCAAAAAAGCTTCTACTTTAAATTTTGTCCTTCATTTGCAATGGAAAAGACACAAAGCACATAAAAATTCGAAAATATTTTGGTAATTTGTGAGTGGGTCATTTAAAGAATGAAATCTTATTGAAAATTTTGGCTAACTATCTTATAATCAAATTATAATAAAATAATAGAGCCGCTTCTGTTATGCCATGTTCACACAGAGAGTTTAGTTTGCGTTTCGTTTGAGTTTAAATGTAGCTGTTCACACAGAGATGCGTCGGCAGAATTGAGTTTACGGTGGATTGAAGTGATCGCCAATTTTTGGAATTTCGCTCAAAACTCAGCTTTTTTCGGCCCATACTGACTGACTGATGAGAAACCCTCATCTGCTAAACTTTCCCAAGTAATTTTTTTTTGTTTTTTGGCTTATTTTTGTTAATAATAAAATACAAATAGAAACATGCACAATTGAGAATCAGCTGTTGTTGGCATTTTTTTTTCATTCAATCGAATCGAACACAGCTAAAATCTAACTGAACGAATGTTTTTATCAAAACACTAGCATACTTGTAGGCATGTATGAAATTGAGTTTTGGTAAACGTAGAATACAAGTTGTGTTTAGTTGCGTTTTCTCATGCAAAATTGAACTGGAAACGCCAGCGTTTAAATTGAGTTTAAGGGCAAAACGCAACTTTGTACTGGAAACGCAAACTAAACTCTCTGTGTGAACATGGCATTACTCTTCGTTCTATGCTGTTAACAGTTTAACAGTATTTGGAAATGGAAAAAAATATAACTGATGAACTTTGCTGCATGAATTATACCGTTAGTTAGGAAGAATAACACGCCAACTAGTGGCAATCATTAAAAGCAGCTGTGTTGTACAGCATGTGGCAAAAATAGCAAACAAACACCAACAATAAAAATAGAACAAAAACAAATACAAGTAAAGCATGCCGCAGCATAAGCAATGAAAACGCAACAATTGCATTTTATGCATTGCATAAATACAGGCGTTTATGCGACTAAAAGTATGCAACAAATAAACACGAAAGCCAACTTAACGGCGGTTGTTTTTGTTGCCAAGAATAAAGTAATATTTTAAACATAAACAGCAGCTACTGAAGGATAATAATTGCAGCTAACGAACGAGGTGCAGCTATCTGCAACCTGTTGCAACACTACACCCTTGCACACACACACACACACACACACACACACACACACACACACACAATAACACTTTTGTGCCTGTAACGTTCTAATGAATGCAAATAATTAATAGTAAATGTTGTGCTTTTGTTAAAATGAATCTGCAGCTGCTGATTAAATGCTAATAAATAGTTGCATTAATTTTCTAGAGAGCAAAAGTTGGCTAGAATTTAAAACGAGCACACAGAAGAAAAGATATTTTGCATAGTTTTTGTTGTTGTTGTTTTTTTTGGTTTTTGTACTTTTTACTGATAGCATGCTTTTGATAGCGCATATATTTTAAAGTCATAAAATATGCAAGCAATTAGTTTTGTGTTGCAGCAAGAAATTTCATTGCATATTTTGGTGCGCAAGCATTTTAGGTCGCTTTGAATTTATCAATGCTTACAATGCAATTTAAGTGAATCTCTGCGAATAGCACAACAAATGAAATGCTATGATTAAGACTTGAATGAAAGACAATGAGTTGTAATTTATGCAATTTGAAGAAAGAGATGGAGAATTTTGCGTTATATTCATGGAATACTTATTGTAAACATGCTGACACCCAATGTGTACAGTTAGTTCTTTAATATTTAAACTGCGAAATGCAAAGAAAACTTGATTTTAATTTCTAAATTCAGCCAAAATTAATTCACATATTAAAAGGTAAATTCTTTGTTAAATGAATTCATTGAATTTAGATCTTATTTTTTTCATGAGTTGCAAAAACACTTTAGCAAGTTTATTGCATAAATTTTGCAAATTGCTTAGAAACGCAGGAGCAAGCTTTCAATAAATATATTTCATAAAGAGTCAAATCAGTGAATAAAACTTTACAAACATGTCCAATTCCCGCAAAATTAAATTTTGAATAAAATTATTTTTCTGATATTAATGATTTATAATTTATTTGACTACTTAATATACTCCCTACGGACAAAAGAACCGGTTCAGAACCTATCACGTGATAGGTTCCAAAGTGATAGTGACCGGTCCCAATTCTGCCACCAACATATGAAACCAACCGGTCCCTTTTACATGGCGTTGTCATTGCCAGGGGTAAATTGACACCGGCTAGATACCTTTGGACCAATCCTAGAACCGGTTCAGTGATATTAGCATTGTATCTTTCCAAGATATCAATCAGTTGGATAGAGGCACCATCCCAATTTAGGGTTCTGATATTCCAGGTGCATATCCGTAAATCATTATCAGATTTTCGTTTGCGGTAGTTGTCATCAGATTTGGAGATCATTCTTTTTTTTATTCTTAAACTTTTTATTGAAATAGTTTTATTACATGGTGGGCTTCAAACCCAACCGACAACCTATGCTTGTTGGCCAATGGAAGCCCGCCGCTCAGATTCGCCGCCAAAGTATATCGGGTGATGGTTTTTTGACGTTTCCAGGAGACACCACGCGGAGGTTTGAGTCGACTTGAGACGATTTCGACATGGATAATGCTGGCCTCGCCAAGTTGAGGCAGTCAGACACGTTGCCATGTGAAGATCGCCCCCTTGTCTCCCAAAAATAAATCTATTTGAAACAATTTCAAGTACATTATATACTGAAACGGCTGTATTCATAAAAATGTATGAGCTTCTTATAAAGCCTTTATAAAAAAAATATCAAAAACAGTATTCATAAACGTCCAATAACGACAAAAACCTCTTATAAAGGCTTCATAAATGAGAAACCCTTCAATAAAACCCTCATAAAGCAATTTTAAAATATTTTTTCTCATCTGAGCACAAAAAATGTCAAAAATACTTCAAACTAATTCAAAAAATATGAAAGCATTGAAAAACTTTTCAAAATATTGAAAATAAAAATAATAAGTCACAATTTTTTCAGAGCAAAACATAGATAATAAAGTATGTTGACTATTTGAATGTCAAAATATTGATAAAATTGTGACACAAACAAAAAAAAAGAGTGCGTGTCAGCTCCGACGCGCGATTGGAGTTTACTTCTCATCGATTGTCTTGGAATTAAATAGAACCATGTACAATAGGCAAAGTTGGGAAATATATAAGCTCATCATGTATAAACAGTTAAAATAATAAATTTCATTACCAATATGAAATGTCGTTACCAAAAACTGAGGAAATAAAATTGAAATAACTTAAACTCGAAACGTGAAAGTCTGAAGTAAAATTTTTTACAAATCGTGAGGATTGAACCAAATCTAGAAGTCCCAGTGTTCTTCAAAAACTAAATCTATATTATGCTTATGACTCAAAAATTTTAAGACCTCACGTAGTTAAGTTACATCCGCTTGACCACAGAATCATCCATTTATGTCTAAATACTTCGTATAACTCATAAAAGTGACAATGACCTCAGACAATCCCATTGCATACGATTAGCTATAGAATCATCAATTTTGTTCGAAATGTTCCATGGAACCCATAAAAGTTCCAATGACCCGCCTGTGACCTATAAAAGTTTCAATAACCTTCCTATGACCTCAGATAATCCCATTGCATCCGATTGGCCATCGAATCACCCATTTTAGTCCAAATGTTCCATGGAACCCATAAAAGTTCCAATGACCCGCCTGTGACCTCAGATAATCCCATTGCATCCGATTGGCCATAGAATCACCCATTTTGGTCCAAATGTTCCATGGAACCCATAAAAGTTCCAATGACCCGCCTGTGACCTCAGATAATCCCATTGCATCCGATTGGCCATAGAATCACCCATTTTGGTCAAAATGTTCCATGGAACCCATAAAAGTTCCAATGACCCGCCTGTGACCTCAAATAATCCCATTGCATCCGATTGGTCATAGAATCATCCATTTTGGTCCAAATGTTCCATGGAACCCATAAAAGTTCCAATGACCCGCCTGTGATCTCAGATAATCCCATTGCATCCGATTGGCCATAGAATCATCTTTTTTGGTCCAAATGTTCCATGGAACCCATAAAAGTTCCAATGACCCGCCTGTGACCTCAGATAATCCCATTGTATCCGACTGGCCATAGAATCATCTTTTTTGGTCCAAATGTTCCATAGAACCCATAAAAGTTCCAATGACCCGCCTGTGACCTCAGATAATCCCATTGCATCCGATTGGCCATAGAATCACACATTTTGGTCCAAATGTTCCATGGAACCCATAAAAGTTCCAATGACCCGCCTGTGACCTCAGATAATCCCATTGCATCCGATTGGCCATAGAATCACCCATTTTGGTCCAAATGTTCCATGGAACCCATAAAAGGTCCAATGACCCGTCTGTGACCTCAGATAATCCCATTGCATCCGATTGGCCATAGAATCACCCATTTTGGTCCAAATGTTCCATGGAACCCATAAAAGGTTCACTGACCCGCCTGTGACCTCAGATAATCCCATTGCACCCGATTGGCCATAGAATCACCCATTTTGGTCCAAATGTTCCATGGAACCCATAAAAGTTCCAATGACCCGCCTGAGACCTCAGGTAATCCCATTGCACCCGATTGGCCATGGAATCATCCATTTTGGTCTAAATGTTCCATGGAACCCATAAAAATTCACATGACCCGCCTGTGACCTCAGATAATCCCATTGCATCCGATTGGCCATAGAATCATCTTTTTTGTTCCAAATGTTCCATGGAACCCATAAAAGTTCCATTGACCCGCCTGTGACCTCAGATAATCCCATTGCATCCGATTGGCCATAGAATCACCCATTTTGGTCCAAATGTTCCATGGAACCCATAAAAGTTCCAATGACCCGCCTATGACCTCAGATAATCCCATTGCACCCGATTGGCCATGGAATCATCCATTTTGGTCTAAATGTTCCATGGAACCCATAAAAATTCACATGACCCGCCTGTGACCTCAGATAATCCCATTGCATCCGATTGGCCATAGAATCATCTTTTTTGTTCCAAATGTTCCATGGAACCCATAAAAGTTCCAATGACCAGCCTGTGACCTCAGATAATCCCATTGCATCCGATTGGCCATAGAATCACCCATTTTGGTCCAAATGTTCCATGGAACCCATAAAAGTTCCAATGACCCGCCTATGACCTCAGATAATCCCATTGCATCCGATTGGCCATAGAATCACCCATTTTGGTCCAAATGTTCCATGGAACCCATAAAAGTTCCAATGACCTTCCTGTGACCTCAGATAATCCCATTGCATCCGATTGGCCATTGAATCACCCATTTTGTTCCAAATATTCTATGGAACCCATAAAAGTTCCAATGACCCGCCTGTGACCTCAGATAATCCCATTGCATCCGATTGGCCATAGAATCACCCATTTTGGTCCAAATGTTCCATGGAACCCATAAAAGTTCCAATGACCCGCCTATGACCTCAGATAATCCCATTGCATCCGATTGGCCATAGAATCACCCATTTTGGTCCAAATGTTCCATGGAACCCATAAAAGTTCCAATGACCTTCCTGTGACCTCAGATAATCCCATTGCATCCGATTGGCCATAGAATCATCCATTTTGGTCCAAATGTTGCTTCAACCAATAAAAGTTCCAATGACTCCCCTGTCACCTCCATGGAATCCATGGAATCCATTAAAGTGCTAATGACCCGCCTGTGACCTTGATAATCCCATTGCATCCGAATGGCCATAGAATCATCCACTTTTGTCCAAATTCTCCATGGAATCCATTAATGTGCCAATGATCTGCCTGTGACCTTGATAATTCCATTGCATTCGATTGGCCAAGCATAACGCAAAAATAGTTGAAAATTCAACCATAACGCAAAAAATAGTTGAAAATTCAAACGTAACGAAAAATAGTTGAAAATTTGACTTTACCCCCTAATATAATTTCTTTATATGCAAATCGATTCTAAAGGAGTAAACTCCAAAAATTATTATATTAAACGTCCAATAATGACGAAAACCTCTTATAAAGGCTTCATATATGAGAAGTCTACAATAAACCCTTGATAAAGCATTTTTAAAATTTTTACTCTCATCTGAGCAATTTCAAAATAGGTTTGTTCCCGTACTCTAAAGTTTTAGTCCAATTTACCAGTTTTTACCAGTTTTAGTCCGAGAAGCGTTCCCGTAATCGAAAAAATGGTAAAAGAGAGTGCAATCGGGAGAGTAAAACATTTCCCCTCCTTGTTAAAAGTTGCAAGTTTTAGCCCGAGAAATTTTTTCGGGTAAAAATGGTAAAAGTGTCAAACAGCTTAAAATCAGCTGTTTAGAAGTTAGCAAAGAAATTGCGATACATAAAATCTTCTTTGAAACTATTAAAATGGAAACCAGAAACATGGGGAATTGTGTAAAAACTAATACAAATGCTAAACATCAGAATTAATTTCAATATTATTAAAAATCTCAAGCATTTGTTTGCACTGCCTATGTTCCATATCAAGCCAACGCTGGACAAACATTCTTATTTGACTGTTTTTACAATTTTAGTCCGAAAAGCGTTCCCGTACTTTTTTGTGTTTTTCTCTATTTTCGAGAGATTTTTTCTTACTCTTAAACTTTTAACAGTTTTACCATTTTTAGTCCAAAAAGTACGGGAACAGACCTAATATTGAAAATAAAAATATTAAGTGACAATTTTTTCAGAGCAAAACATAAATAACAAATTTTTTTGCCTGCTTGAATGTCAAAAATTTAATAAAATTGTGACAAATAAACAAAAAATTATTTATTTTATCAAATTCACAAACCATTTTTGACACTGTTCCTACTTCAAATTGAAAGTGTTCCTATTTTAACAAAAAAAAAAAAGCCGAGACAACATTTTTATGAATAAAAAAATTTTAAAAAGCATTTTATCTCTAAAAAGCATTTTATCAGTTTTTCAACTTTCATCTCTTTATCTCGATTATACTGCGTTTTGCACTGATCTATTACGGTCAACTGCACGATGCAAGCTCTAAGTGCCATATACTGACATTTATTATCGGGTAGTTACCGATGGCGCACGACAAATACTCGCTGGACGTTCACCGTTTGAAAGACACACATGCCGCTTTAGTCCACAAAATTATAAAAAAAGTCGATTTAAAAAAACGGCCAATGTCATGCCCCCCTTTTATCGCATAAATCGGTGCCTGAAAAACAACAGTGTTTGAAAGACTTTTTGACTTGATACCTGATCTTGACACACTCTCCATTTTAGAGCCATCAATGTAAAACTGGAGATTACCGTAGGGTTCATTGGTCATATACCCTTTTCTTGTCTACTGCCTTGTTCGTCTTCCAGTCAACATTTTTAAAGAATATTTTAAATTTTTATAATATTTTGACAACATTATTTTAGGAAAATTTAATTTTTAGCCAAAGCAAGACCACTTGAACATACCCTGGAGCTTTTTTGACTTGAACTTATAATTGTTTAAGTTTTTACTTTATTTTTTCACAAAACATATTGTAACACTTTGAAAACATCAACCTTAATTTTTAAGCTAGCCCGTTCTCTCCCAAGGAATTAACCACAACGAATGCCTACAAAATACCTATAAAATACATATATGTATAAATTTTAGGCTTTAAGCCAATTAATTAAAATTTTTTTTTGTTTCAAATCATTTCCTTAATCATTTCTGCTTCCTTTGACTACACACAAAAGTCCTTTTGGCACAAATCTTCTTATTGTATCGATAACTTTAAGAAATCATTGAATGCCCTGTCAGCATTCTTGATGTGAAATCCTTGAAATAACTACACTGGCATTTCACACAATCGAAGCCCACACAATTTCTGTAATATGTGCAAAAAGGTGTTCAATTAAAACAAACACCATTAATTAGAAGATATCCGCAACTATTTTGTATCCAACATTGTGCATGCAAGTCACTCCCACACCCTGCCCAGAGGCGAGAATAATTGGAATTCCATGCATGAATAAACCTAGCTAAACGACTGCAGACCGCTTAACATAGCGAAAAGGGCTGAAGTAGGGGTGGTGATATTCGTGAATAGCATAGGTTGGTGAAATAGGATTCATTAACGCTAGAGGATGGCCAGATTCTGCCAAAGAAAATTGGAATGCAGAGGAATGCATGATAAACAAACAACACACACACACACACACGCATGAATCCAAATGTGAAACGCTGTTGATTCAAATAAGGTTAAGGAACAACAACGTGGGAGTTGTTGGGAAAGGTTGCCTAAAGCCAAAATACGATTTGAATACTAAAATATTGAAGAAATATCTTATATCTGCGCAGGCAGATAAGCTTATGAAATAAATGGCAAAAAGTTGATTTCATTATCATCGAAAGACGAAAAAAATATATATTTTTATTTACCTCCTATAGGCTGCAATTGGCACTTGAGGACCTCTAAGCAAAATACGACTTAACAAAAAATATTCAGTGCGCTGGTCAATGACGCCAATTTATAAAGAGCGCACTTAGTAATTGATATATTGCTGTTATTCTTAAACAACTGCTTCATCGAAGTTTAAAAAGTTCAGGCTTCAATAAATTAGCACAAATTAAAACAGTCGATTTCTTCTCAATAACCGAAGCAATCAATATCGAACCATCTGACGATAGTGCTTTGCTTAAAATATACCCTACACCCGATGCAGCATCAAAATACTAAAGATCTGCTAAAACCTACAGTAAAAATGTTAAAAGACAAAAACTTCGTAATCAATACAAATCACTGCCAACTTCATTCATTCAAATTAATGGAGCAAAAATTAAAAAATGTTGCGCATCCAGCGGCTGGCAACTCCAGCCACATCATGATATAAAGACAAAAAAACCAGCAACACTTCAAATGGCTTAAAGTGAAGGTAGGAAAAACGTTAACTGCACATGACAAGCATGCATCGTACTGCAAGCTACGGACTACCACGAGCAGCGACCATTAAGCAACCACCCACAACGCCTGTTTCAAATCACAATGGCCGCTCCAGTATACGCTCTATTGGGTAGCACACACACACAAAAATGGCGCGATGCACTGATGCACACTTTAAATATTTACGATATCCGAGCGGATAATTAATTAGAAATAGATGCGCAAATGGAAGAGAAAATTCAATGCAAGCAAATAAAAAATGCATAAAAATTTAAAGTTAAATTTCCAATCGATTTTTTTCTGTAGAGAATCGAAAGTATCTACATTTAATAGTTAATTTTATTTTTCAAAATGGCGTTGCCACTTGATAATACCAACATGTTGGTTGTTTATATCAACATGTACTGAAAAACTAAAAAAATGTTTTTAAATGCCATGAATGAAATTAAAATTCTCTGTGCGTTTTGCGTGAAATTTTTGGCAACATAAAGTTTTTTATTGCGTGAAAATTTGAACAATTTTTTTGTTGCGTAGAAATTGTAAAATTTATGAAAGCCATGCTTTTCTCCTCAAAATAGACAAAAATAAATATATAAAAACAAAAAATTTATGACAAATGTGGCTTTTCACTCCAAAATAAATAGGCAGCTCAATTAAATTGTCGTGAAAAACTGTTGCAAGGGAAATATTGCAGATATATTTAGCAGCGGAAAAGAATCTTAATAAGACGAACATGCTGTGAAAATTGCCATGCATGTTTCACAGCTATTCTTTTTTGTATGGAGATTTGAGTAAAATGTCACTTGGACGGTAGACCGGCTAGTATTTATGCAAAATAAAAAAAGCTTAGAGTAGGTTCATTAATTTCTGAAAAAATATTAAAATATAACCTTAAAATCAAATATTAAAAACGCCACACAGTGTAGCGAGAGGGACAAAATGCAAAATATCGACTTGTTTATTGGAGAAAAAAAAACGTATGAGAATGTGTTCAGAACATTCCAATTAAGTAAATTCCAAAAGGATTTTAAGCTATTAATTTTAGTTTAGCCGTGAGAAGCTTCGAAACAAAGATTTTCCATAATTTTGAACTTTTTGGTTGATTCATTAAAAAAATTGCCAAAACTGCGAAACAGACGTTAGGATTAAAAATTTTTTTATAATATATTAGTTATGTATTGTAAAAACTAAAAAAAATTCAATTTGAGTGATTATTCAAACATTTAAAATTTAATTTTAATCAAATTCTTAGAAACTTGTAATCTTGTATCTTCGACTTAGTCGAAATTAAAATACCCCCACGGGCGATTTGCAATGGTACTTACTTACTTACTTAGATGGCGCTTACAACCGTTGGTCGGTTTTGGCCTGGTCTAAGAATTTGCGCCAGCCTCTTTTGTCGTGTGCTTGCTGGCGCCAGTTGGAAATTCCAAGCGTCGTCAGGTTATCCAATGCCTGGTCTTTCCAACGGAGATGCGGTCTTCCTCGTCTGCGTTGGCCACCGCTGGGTACCGAATCCAATATTTTTTTCGCTGGAGCTTCGTCGTTCATTCTCTCGACATGACCTAGCCAGCGAAGCCGCTCTATTTTAATACGCTTGACTATATCGATGTCGGCATATAGCTCATACAACTCGTGGTTCCATCGTATTCGGTACTCGCCATTGACGCAGATTGGACCATAGATCTTGCGAAGGATTTTTCTCTCGAACGCTCCCAAAGTCCTTTCATCAGAGCTGCTCAACGTCCAGGTTTGTGATGCTTATAGTAGGACGGGCATGATTATTGACTTATAGAGCGTCAGTTTTGTTCGTCGAGAGAGAGCTCTGCTTCTCAATTGCCTACTGAGCCCAAAGTAACACCTGTTGGCAAGAGTTATCCTTCGTTTAATCTCAATACTGATATCGTTGGAGAAGTTAATACTGGATCCCAGGTAAACAAAGTCCTTCACTACCTCAAAGGAGGTGTTGTCAACAGTGACGTGGTTTCCAAGACGCTGGGACTGTTTGTTTGTTGACACGAGATACTTCGTTTTATCTGCGTTCACTGCAAGACCCATTCGACTCGACTCTTTTTCTAGCCTGGAGAATGCTGCACTGACTTCGCGCGTATTTTGGCCAATGATGTCAATATCATCAGCATACGCCAGCAGCATAACGCTCTTATAGAAAATTGTGCCGCTGCGTCTCAGGTCAGCAGCTCGGATGATCTTCTCCATTACTATATTAAAGAAGTTGCACGATAAGGAATCACCTTGTCTGAAACCTCGCTTGGTATCGAACGGAAGGGAGAGGTCCTTCCCGATTTTCACTGCACTGCTGGTATTGTTCAGTGTCATCCTGCAAAGACGTATTAGCTTCGCAGGAATACCAAATTCAGACATGATGGCATATAGGTGACTCCTTATTGGACTGTCGAAGGCGGCTTTGAAATCGACAAAAAGATGGTGTGTATCGATTTGTTTTTCGAGGGTCTTTTCCAAGATTTGTCGGAGCGTGAAGATCTGGTCGATGGTGGACTTTCCAGGTCTGAAGCCACACTGATAAGGTCCAATCAGTTGGTTAACGATGGGCTTTAGTCTTTCACACAATACGCTCGACAGGACCTTATATGCGATATTAAGAAGGCTAATCCCACGGTAGTTGGCGCTAATGGTGGGATCGCCTTTCTTGTGGATTGGGCAGAGCACACTGAGGTTCCAATCATCTGGAATGCATTCTTCCGACCATATTCTGCATAGAAGTCTGTGAATGCATTTAAACAGAGCTTCGCCACCGGTCTTAAACAGCTCAGCCGGTAGACCATCGGCTCCTGCGGCTTTGTTGTTTTTAAGCCGAGCTATAGCTGTTAAGACCTCGTTATAGTCGGGCAGCGGAACTTCAACGCTGTCATCCATGATTGGGGTTTCCGGGATATCATCTCCACTGGCGGGATTGTTGTCAGCGTCGCCATTTAAAAGACTAGAGAAGTGTTCCCTCCATAGCATCAGTGTACTCTGGATATCTGTCACTAGATTCCCATTCTCATCCTTGCAGGAAGAGGCTCCGGTCTTAAAACCATCGGCCAGGCGTCTTATTTTTTCGAAAAATTTTCGAGTCTCATTCCTGTCGCCATGCATCTCAATTTTCTCGCACTCACGCATTTCCGCCTCTCGTTTTTTTCGCCTGAAAATGCGTCTCTCTTCCCTCTTCTTCTCTCGGTATCGCTCCATAACAGCACGCGTTACAACCGACTGCAGGGTGGCTTTGTAGGCAGCGTCCTTCTCTGCAGTGGCGTCGCGACACTCCTGGTCGTGCCACTGGTTTCGGCGAGGGCGGTGGTAGCCTATCACCTCTTCGGCAGCCGTACGCATAGAGTGGGATATGTGCGTCCACTGTCCGCATATATCGTCGATCGGAGGAGTGCTTTCTTGAAGCAGGAGTGAGAGTCGATTAGCGAAGGCTTCGGCCGTCCGTTTTGACTGCAGCTTATCGACGTCTAGCTTTCTTTGTGTAGGATTGCGAGCATTCTTAGCTGCGCACAGACGTGTGCGGATCTTGGCTGCGACAAGATAATGATCCGAGTCTATGTTAGCACCACGGATCGTGCGTACGTCTAGTACACTGGAAGAGTGCCGTCAATCAAAACGTGATCAATTTGGTTGCATGTTTTTTGATCAGGGGACAACCAGGTGGCCTTATGAATATTGAGATGCTTGAATCTAGTACTACTAACGACCATGTTTCGTGCTGCGGCGAAGTCAATCAACCTCATTCCGTTATCGGATGTGTTGTCGTGGAGGCTGAACTTTCCGACTGTTGGACCAAATATGTTTTCCTTACCCACCTTGGCGTTGAAGTCACCAAGCACGATTTTTATGTCATGACGGGGGCAGCGCTCGTATGCGTCTTCAAGGCGCTCGTAAAAACTTTCTTTGGTCTCGTCATCTTTTTCTTCTGTCGGAGCGTGCGCACATATTAGGCTTATGTTAAAAAATTTTGCCTTGAAGCGGATTATGGCAAGTCGTTCGTTCACAGGAGTGAATCGCAGGACATGATGCCGTATTCTCTTGCCAACTACAAATCCGCATCCAAACTCGTACTTCTCCGCATGGCCGCTGTAGTAGATATCACAGGATGCTTGCCGTAAGCAACCCTGTCCCTTCCATCGCATTTCTTGGATTGCAGTGATATCAGAATTATATCTTTCCAAGATATCAATCAGTTGGATAGAGGCACCATCCCAATTTAGGGTTCGGACATTCCAGGTGCATATCCGTAAATCATTATCAGTTTTTCGTTTGCGGTAGTCGTCATCAGATTTGGGGATCATTCTTTTATTTATTCTTAAACTTTTCATTGAAATGGTTTTATTACTTCAAACCTGGTGGGCTTCAAACCCAACGCACAACCTTTGCTTGATGGCCAAAAGAAGCCCGCCGCTCAGATTCGCCGCCAAAGTTTATCGGGCGATAATACTTTGACGTTACCAGGAGACACCACGCGGAGGTTTGAGTCGACTTGAGACGATTTCGACATGGATAATGCTGGCCTCGCCAAGTTGAGGCAGTCAGACACGTTGCCATGTGAAGATCGCCCCCTTATCTCCCATATTTGCAATGGTACAAAATCGTAAATTGCAGCTCTTTTTATATGAGATTTCAAAAACTTTGCTATTTTGATGACGTCTAAAATACATTCATATCAAATTGTTTTCCTGCAAAGTAAAGACAAGCCTTTTTATTAGGGGTTGTATGGGAGGTAGACGTGTTCTTGAGTATGTTCTTGTATGGAAGGTGGGCGTGTTCATCGGTGGATGACGCCCATTTTTCTAACACATCTTGGTTTTATGATAAAAAGAATAAATATCTTATTTTATTTTTGTAGCTTCGGCAGAAGCCTATTTATATATTTTTCTATTTTGGTGTTGTATGGGAGATGGGCGTGTTCGTGAATGGATTACGCCCATTTTTCTCTCACGTCTTAATTTTTATATAAAAATAATAAATATTTAATTTTACTTTAATAGCTTCGACACAAGCGTCTATATATAGGTTTCAATAATAGGGTTGTATGGGAGGTGGGCGTGTCCGTGAGCGGATGACGTCCATTTTTTGAAGACATCTTTGTGTTGATATAAAATACATACACATCAAATTTTAGTCCAGATCCTTGGGTGCATGTGATCATGTGTACCAAGTTTCATCCAATTATCTCTACTCCTTCTTATCCTGTGTATACGGGAAACACACAGACGGACAGACGGACGGAGACGGACGGACGGACATGAATAGCTCGACTCAAGAGGTGACGCTGATCAAGAATATATATACTTTTCTATACCGGACTCGCTTCGTTCTATGCGCTACAAACGTTTGCACAAAGTTAATATACCCTGACATTTCAGGTTTAGGGTATAAAAAACCCTGTGTACTTAAAATATAAACTTTGTTTAAATTAATAAAATGCGCCGATATTGATAAAATTTTGTGTGATGTTTTATATTAACGAAATAATGATACATGCCAAATTTCATGTTCCTACGACAACTCCTTCTATTGTCCTCATCCCATAGACATCGTTACACTGTGCGCCATGTTTCGAAACCAACCGTCAACAGCAGAAAAGAACGCTACATTTAATACGGTTTTGGTTTTTGATCGTCAAAAACTACAACAAAGCACTTATTGTATTATGCTTTTAAGTTAGGAATAGTGGTTTTGCTTGAGTCGAAGTGTTAAATGCGGAATGGATTTGGGTTGCAGTGCGCTTTTGAAATGTTTCGTATAAGGTACGTTTTTTTTTTGAGTCTCTGCTTAAAACAACAGATCCTTATAAAAATATCTATTAACTTAAATCTTAATATACAAACCAATTTAATAAAAGTACTAACCTAACATTACTTGTTTTAAGTACTTTTAATTTAAAACTTTTCCAAATAACATGTTTTCTATTTATTTTCAAAAATTATAAGCCAAAAATGATGACATGTAAAAATAATGCCATTCCGGGGCTTATTAAACATGTTTACGCAATAGAACCGCCTATTATGTATGACATTTGTAAAAAGTTCACATTTTATATAACCGTTAATCGAGCTTTGTATCAAAAATGATACATTTCGAGTTTTGTATTGTCTTAACTTTATTAAAAAAAAGTGAGGTACCGGATGAATTGCTACTCTATTTATTTTCTTACTGCCGTTGTTTTTAGCTATACTTTGAAAAATTTTTGCAAATAGGCCATGAGAAATTCGAAAACTTTATAATTCGAGCTATGCATCATTTTTTATACATATGGCTTTTTATACGTTTTTGCTGAGGCGCACGTTTTATTCGCTGGGTGCTTTTTATACCCTAAACCTGAAAGGTCAGGGTATATTAACTTTGTGCAAACGTTTGTAACGCATAGAACGAAGCAAGTCTGGTATAGAAAAGTATATATATTCTTGATCAGCGTCACCACGTGAGTCGAGCTATCTATGTCCGTCCGTCCGTCCGTCCGTCCGTCTGTGTGTTGTCCGTATACACAGGATAAGAAGAAGGAGTTGAGATAATTGGATGAAACTTGGTACACATAGTCACATAGACCCAAGGATCTGCACTATTGAATATTTTTGGAATCCGCCCACGGACACGCCTACCTCCCATACAATGCAAAAATGTAAAACTGCATAACTCAGCTCATAATTAACCTACAACAATCAAATTTGGTATGTATGTGTTTGATATCAACACAAAGATGTTTTTGAAAAATGGGTGTCGTCCGCCCACGGACACGCCCACCTCCCATACAACCCAAAAATTAAAAACGCAATAAATAAGTCTCTGTTTAACCTACAGAGATAAAATGTGGCAGGTATAATATTTATAACAAACCAAAGATGGTTTTGAAAAATGGACATCATCCGCCCACGGACACGCCTACCTCCCATACAACGCGAAAATTGAAAACTGCATAACTCAGCTCATAGTTAACCTACAACAATAAAATTTGATATGTATGTGTTTTATACCAACACGAAGATGTCTTCGAATGGACGTCATCCGCTCACTGACACGCCCACCTCCCATACAACCCAAAAATTGAAAACGCAATAAATAAGCCTGTGTTCAACCTAAAGAGCTAAAATTTGGCACATTGTTTTTTATGACAAGACAAAGATGGTTTTGAAAAATGGACGTCATCCGCCTACGGACACGCCTACCTCCCATATAACCCAAAAAGTTGAAAACTCAATAAATAAGGTTATGTTTGTCATAGAGAAATTAAATTTGGTATGTATGTATTTTATAACAAAACAAAGGTGTGTTCAAAAATTGGGAGTAATCCGTCCAAAAACTCGCCCACCTCCCATAGCGAAAGCACAATAAAGGCATTAACTGTGAACTACAGGAATAAAACTTGGTATGTGTACATTTTTCATCAACATTTAAATGCACATAAAATATAGGCTTCATTAGCCCACGGACACGCCCATTTACAATACAAATTTTTTTGTTTTTGAAAAGTGGGTTTAGGGTATTTCATAGTCGGCCTAGACCGACTTTAGACTTTCTTTACTTGTTTTTAAGATTAATTTATTTTATTTCGTTGGACATTCATTATGTATGTGAAATAATGGCACGTCCACGGTTTTTGACGTTTGAGGAACTTGTGAATGAGGTACTGGATGAGAGTGAAGAGGATGAAGATGTTTCCGATCTTGAAACTGGAACAGAAAGCCGTTCGTCTGAAAGCTGTTTATCTTAACCGGATGACATTAGTGGCAGTAGATTAGAAGATGATCGATTGTATGTTGCAAAAGATAGCACTATTTGGCGTAGTGATCCTTACGCCACTGGTCGGTTAGGGAAAGAAAATGTTCTTAATTTGCGCCCATGTTGGTAAAAACTTTACTGAAGTGTCGTAGAAATAAGATAAGTTTAGGTGTAACAAGATTTGCATCAACACGCAGAGAAAAAAAACGTTTATCGCCAGTTTGCTGCAAACGAACTTCGTTTGTCATGCTTCAAATCATTGTTTGTAAACGTTTGAACAGTTGGCATAATAATGGTTAGTTGCCGGAAACATTTTATTTAGTTGCAAGAAATTAATTTTGTTTGTCATAAACGGCAGTGATTTTTAAATTGCAGCAACCGAAAAATTTGTTTTTTCCAACTGAAAACTTTGTTTGCAGGAAAAAAAATTAATTTGTAATAAGCGAGTAGTTCTCAACTGACAAAAAAAGTTGCTTGATTTCGGTGATGAAAAGCGTTTAATATTTGCCATCAACGAAAAGGAAGTATTTTAAGAGTGTGAACAAACAGACACACAACTGTGAATCACAAGCGCAGTCACACAACTGCTCGCTTTCGTTGATGACAAATGTAAAATATTTGCCATAAACGAAGAAACAAGAATGTGTTACAGCTTAAGTAAATAAAAAATTCATTCTAGACAATATCTCACAATAGCTCAATGAAAGCATGCTAGACTGGCACGCGGGAGACGTGGGTTCGATTCTTGGCTGTGTAAGTATCAACAATTTTAATTTAATTATTGAAATTGTAATTCTGTTTCATTAACTGCTTGGTCAAAAGGAACCGTTAAAATAAGAATAATAAAAATAATAATAAAAAACATTAATTAAAAAAAAAAAAATTTGGTGTTGCTGTTGGGACTTGAACCCAGGTCACTCAAGTTTCTAGACTCGAACGCCAGCACGCTAGGCTAAACTTGAACTTACAAAACAATGATAAAATTTCATTAAGTTCGATGTTTTTTCGTTTCAAGCAAGAATATTTTTAAGTTGATGACAACTGAATACTCGTTTGCAGCAAATACAGTTCGCAAACGAAGTATAGTTGGTGAATTTTTCAGTTATGATAAACGAAAAATTTCTTTGCGTGAAGCATGGTGAACAACATTCGGGATTCATTCCTGCTACTTTTTCCATCATTACTATCAAAAATTGTAACTGATAACTCCAACAACTACGGAAAGTATTTATATGAGTCCAACCATATCGAAATTGACGAGAAATTATTTCATGCATACTAAGCCGTATTATCACTGGCCGGTGTGTATAAGTAAGTATAACCGAAAATTTTTTGACAAAATATACATTTATATCAACTGTATATATTTATACCTACTATATATTTCAGATCTAAAAATGAAACTTTGCATGATTTGTTTCATGAATTTTGTGTCCCGCCAATATTTGGGTCTTTACATGTCTGAGAAAACATTTTCATATATCCACAAAATTATTCGTTTTGATAATTGGTCAAAAAATGATGTCAAATTTGCACCAATTAGAATCCTTTCAGAAAAATGGTCCGAACTACTTCCTACATTCAACAATCCTACTGATTCCGTTACTGTGGATGAACAATTATTGAGATTTCATGGTGGTTGTAAATTTCGTTAGTACATTCCATCCAAACCAGAGAGATATTGCTTGAAATTTTGGCAACTTGTTGATTCATGCACGTGCTATGTATGGAAAATACAGCCATACTTGGGAAAAGGCGTGACAGGAAACCATGAGAGGAATCAAGGAGAACGAGTTGTTCTAGATTTAGTTGATGGATTAAAAGGACATAATGTCACCATGGACAACTTTTTTTCATCTCACAGCCTTGGCCAAAAACTTTTACAAAAGAATATAACAATTGTTGGAACTATGCGCAAAAATAAAAGGTCTATACCCCTAAGCTGCTAAATTGCAACAAAGTTCCACGATATGAATCAACTTTTGCCTTAACTCCTGATACCAGTCTCGTTTCATACATTAGTCATAAAAACAAAAGTACAATTGTCATGAGTACAATGCATCACGCACCTAATATTGCAAATGACCCGAAAAAGTTTCCCGAAATAATTTCGTTTTATAACTCAACGAAGGGAGACGTGGACACCGTTGACAAAATGCTGAGTTGCTACAGTTGCAAACATAAAAATAATCGTTGGACTATGGCGGTATTTTCCAACATAATCGATATTTCCGCTTTGAACTCTTATGTTTTATGCAACGAAATTGACCCAAATTGAAAGCAAACTCAAAAACACACAAAGAGTAAATGTTTTCTGCACGAGTTAGAAATTTCGTTGGTAAAAACCTATATGGAACAACGGAAAAGAGGCAAAAGAAACGAATTATCTGTGGCGGTGCTTTCGAAACTCTCAACCCAGAATATCGCCGATACTAATGATGATGATGCTGGCCCATCAAAAAAACAAAAACTTGATAAGTCTTCGAAAAAAAATCGCGCAAGTTGTCAAAAATGCTTTCATTCTGGAGTAAGGCGTAAATTATTCTTGAGAAAAATTAAGACGATTAGCACTATCGTATATATTTTGCATACTAGTTGCATATATGTATATTGCATATAGTCAAAATTATCTGCACAAAATTATCGGCGTAGACTAGCGACTCCACATATCCTCAAAGAAAAAAGTCTAGCGGCGTTAAATCGGACGATTTTGGAGGCCAATTCATGGGTCTGGAATGTGTAATTCTGCGGATACCAAACATTTCCTTCGGTAAATCAATTGTGGCACGAGCTGTGTGACATGTTGCGCCGTCTTGTTGAAACCACATCTCCTGCACATCATGGAGGTTCAATTGAGGAACGAATAAGTCAGTAATCATGGCTCTATAACGGTAACCATTGACTGTAACGTTCTGGCCAGCATCTTTTTTAAAGAAGTACGGACCAATGATTCCACCACACCATAAAACATACCAAACAGTCAGTTTATCTGAATGTCACGGTGTCTCAACATACACTTCAGAATTATCTTCACTTCAAATACGACAGTTTTATTTATTGACGTAACCAAAAGTGAGGTTCTTCGCTAAACAAAATTCTCTTATAAAAATCGGGATCAACGACAATCTTGTTTTGGGCCCATTCACCGAATCTATGCCTTGCTAGGTGATTGTGTCGCTTCAGTTCTTTCACGAGTTGAATTTTGTAAGCACGCAATCTAAGATCTTCCCGCAAAATCTTTCATAAAGAGGATGGACACATATCCAATCGAGCTTGTGCACGATGGCGGGTAAACTGATTCAGGTCTTCCTCTACGTTACGCTCTACAGCAGCAATGGCTTCTTCTGTACGCACTTTACGAGGTATCTGTGGATGCGTATTATCATTTAGAATAAGTGTGGTGCGAAAACGGTCCATAGTTAGTCGAATTAATTGCTCCGATTGACGATTATGTTGACCGTAAAATGGACGAAGTGCGCGATACGTATTTCGAAACGTTGTTTAGGCGTCAGTCTATTCACGTTGAAATGCCAAACCAAAGTAAACACAAATCACTTGACAGCTAACAAAATGACCGCCAGTTAAAACAGTGTTCCCAACTCAAAGTGCTATACCTCTAAAAACCACACCCTTTAGTTGTTACAAAATGTATTTTATTTCAGAACAATAATTTGTTTACATCAGAGGGATTGGAAGCAAAATGCTGCTTGCGCGACGTCGACACATGAATAGTGTAAGCTACTTCGTGTGGCTTACGATCGTGTGTATTCGGCTGTTGCTTTGTTTTTATTTTGGCAGCAAATCAAGTCATTTGCTTTTCAGCATTTGTTGAAATAAGATCTCTCAATTTTTTAAAATATAGCGAGAAAATACGTAAAACTGATCTACGTGTTGAAAAATATTTTAACGCTATCAACGACTTAATCAGCGCAAAGCAAATGCAATTGGTAGATCGAGAACCAAGAGGTTGGTTCTATCATATTCCTCACCATCTAGTTCTCAAGAAATTTCGTATTGTTAACAACGCATCATGCCGCACTGATATGAGCATATCACTTAATGAAGCTCAACTCATTGGTGAGAAATTACAGGATGATCTGGCGCTTCTTATAATGCGCTTTCGCTGACATCAAATCGCGATAACATCGGATATTAAAAAAATGTATCTGCAGGTGCAGGTTAATCCTGAACAATGGGACTTGCAACGTATTTTTTGGCGACCATCTCCAGGCAGTGAAATTTGCGAATATTGGTTGACTGGTGTTACTTTCGGTATGGCCTCAGCACCTCATTGCGCAGTTCGAGCGATGATTCAGGGGGCACGTGAAGGAAGATCGCAGTATCCATTGGGCGCAGCGGCTGTTGAGCATGACTTTTACATGGATGATTGTCTAACTGGAGCGTCAGACGAGACAGCAGCCAAGCAGGTGTGTAATGAAATGGATGCTCTATTACGTTCATGTGGGTTTGTATTAAGCAAGTGGCGCTCGAATCATCCTAATATCGTACCTAGGGACGAGATAGACAGCTTGGATGATTGGGTCTACGTTGGTTGCCCCGCGAGGATAATTTGATGTTCAAATTCCAAGCGCCACCAACACTTGAATCAAAGCAATCACCAAAAAGGAGTCTTCTGAGTCACAAATATTACTTTGAGAGATTTTAATTTGCTGGAACGAGCATCCAGTGCATTTGAATTATGGCGGCTGACCGGCGTATGTTCTCCGCTTCATCTTCAATCTGCACCATCGACAAGAGCGTAAAGTGTATCGGCGTATAGGATGGCTATAAAATCGAGAAATTGAGGAGGCACAAGAATTCTGGATACGAGAAGAACAAAAAATTTACTACGCTAAAGAGATTGCTGCAGTCAATAGTTCAGGCTGCAAGAAAATTGACTCATCCAGCGCAATTTTTGCATTTAATCCAAAACTTGATAGGCATGGTATCTTGCGTTTAAGCGGGAGATTAGATCGAGCATTATTACCGGCTCATCAGAAGAATCCGGCGCTGTTGCCGGATGTTAGTCCATTGGCAAAGCTTTTAATTCAAGAGGCTCATCAACGTAAATTACACGGTGGGCCACGAGAAATGACAGCATATCTACGTCAAAGCTTCTGGATAACCAATTTACGACGAGCAATACGAAGCAGCAACTGGCGAGGAGTGAGTTGCCATCGGACCGGGTGCTGCCTTGTCAGCCATTTAGACACTCGGGGTGGATTATGCTGGTCCCTACTTATGAAAAGTACGAGGTGGCCGCTGCAAGATCTTAGAAAATAAATATGTTGCTGTATTCGTCTGGATGGTCACAAAGGCAGTGCATTTGGAATTAGTAGACAGTCTCACAACAAATAATTTCATTTTGGCATTCTTACGTTTTACAAGTATTCGAGGGGCATGCAAACGATTGTGGAGCGATAATGGTGAAAATTTCGAAGGTGCTCAAAAGGAATTAAAGAGAATGCTGCGAAGCTGGAATGAGATGGACATGGCTAACATGTTATTGGAATATGGAACGGAATGGTGCTTTATCACGCCAGCTGCTCCGCATCAAGGAGGTTTATGTGAAGCAGCAGTGAAATCAATGAAGTTTCATTTGCGTCGGGTAATTGGGGCACATCAGTTGACAGATACCGCATTTAGAACAGTGTTGGCGCAAACAAGTGCAGTCATGAATTCAAGACCGCTTTCAGCTCAAACCGAAACACCTGACGATCTATCGTTTTGACAACAGCGCATTTTTTGATTGGAGAGCCGATTATTACCGATTATTACCGTTTGGCGCAAACTCACAAGACATTCCGGACAACAAGTTAAAGTTGTATGCGCATATTCAAAAAATTAGTCAATCCTTCTGGAAGGCATGGAAGACCGATTACTTGAACGAGTTGCAACAAAGGACAAAATGGCGAAGAAAACAGCCGAGCTTGAAGATTGGAGATTTAGTAGTGGTGAAGGATGAGAACACGCCTCCAACTTTGTGGAAAACAGCACGGGTGATTGAAGTTTATCCTGGTGCAGACGGACTCGTTCGAAATTTAAAAATTAAAGTCGCCAATGCAGATTGGAACAAGGGAACTTCGGAATTAACACGTCCTGTACAAAAGCTGTGTCGGCTTTAGATGATGTTGAAGCAGAGACTTCAAGGGCGCAGTGTGTTGAAGCCGACTGATGATTACTAGGTCAAAAATTACTGTACAATAAATAAATTAAAGAAAACGTAGCTTTGTCTAAATTGTAAAAGGAAAATTTTTTATTATATGAAAAATTTAGAATTTCGTTTGAGTCGAAAAATTATTATCAAAATATAAGCACGAGCTTGTAGAATAAAAAAAAAATATAATTCATATATAAAATAAAATTGCAGTAAATCTTATAAAAAATAAAATCCTAAATAATATTTAATTCATGAGATTTAAGTTGGTTTTAATAAAGTTCCAAAAAAGCAGGAAAAATAAAAGGAAATACAGTCCACCCGCGCTCGCCAACTGGACGTTCGAATACTTCGTTTTTCTCTGCTTTACACACAATCAAAGAATATGATAGTATGTGTGTGCCCATAGCTGGTTTACATACATGTGCATTACAAACAGCGGCAGCAGTTGCTAAGTGCAATATATTTTTAACTCTCAATCTTAACATCACGAGTTCAACGACCACTGTTTCCGAAAAACCGAAAAATAAAACTTGCATTCAAATTTCAGGTTGGTTGCCCGGCTTCGTCTATATTTGGTCACATTCCGTCATACAAATGATTTAGGAAAACCCGGGCAAAGCCCTCAATCTGACTAAAATCCAATAATTTTCTATTTATTAAAATTTGCTGCATATATCATGCATATAATCTACATATATTTTGCATATTTCTTGCATATAAATCCGCTCTCTAGTTATGAGTCAACGGCTGAGGGTCATTAAAGCTACCAAGAACAAAGTGCATGATAGGACTGACCAGACAGGTAGTGTAAAGCGTGATTTTTTAGATAATTGAATTTATTTATCCAAATTCATATCCGGTTAAGAAAGTGCATCGTGCACTTCTTCCCTTTTTTGATCAGTTTGGACGACCTTCTGAGGCGGCTATTCGGAATCTTGGGACTAAATTTCTCACCAAATTTACATTTGGTGGTGTGGTTTGGACATTAAACCACACGCAAATGTAGAGTGCGGACAGAAGAAAGTATTGCAGCTGTTTCCACCAGTTTTGTTGCTGACAGTGAATTATCGATTCGGCCCCTTTCGGAGCAATTGGGGCTCTGTAACTCCACTACGTGGAAAATTTTGCGGAAGAATTTGGGTGTAAAACCTTTAAAAAGTAGTTGTTACAAGAATTGAAACCACATGACCTACCACAACAGGTAACTTTTGGTGAATGCGCGCTGGCAAAGTTGGATGAAGATCCACTTTTTTATAGGAAAATTGTGTTCAGCGACGAAGCTCATTTATGGTTGAATGGATAAGTGAACAATCAAAATTGCCGTATTTGGTGTGAAGAGCAGCCAGAAGCAGTGCAAGAAATGCGAATGCATTCCGAAAAATGCACTGTTTTGTGTGAATTATGGGTCGGTAGCATCATTGGACCGTACTTTTTCAAAGACGACTAAGGCAGGAACATAACAGTGAATGGCAAGCGCTACCATGCGATGATTACAAATTTTTTTGCCCTAAATGTAAGAGCTGGACTTGCCTGACATGTGGGTTAAACAAGACGGTGCCACATGCCATACAGCACGCAAAACCATGGCCCAATTGAGAGGTGTTTCGGTGAACACTTTATTTCACGTTTGGGACCGGTCAATTAGCCGCCTAGAGCGTGTTATTTAACTACTTTAGACTATTTTTTGTGGGGCCATGTTAAGGCTTATGTCTATAGGACAACCCCGCAACGGTTAGCGCACTGGAAGCCAATATTGAAGAATTTATTCGTGAGATACCAGCCGATATGCTGAAGAGAGCATCCCAAAATTGGCCCCAGCGTATGAACCATTTGAGGCGTAGCCGCGGTCAACATTTATATGAAATCGTCTTAAAACATTGAATTATATGGATCGTTCTATAGACTCAAATAAAGATTTCATACATTTCTCTAGTTTGTATGTGTTTTGTTTAAAATCAAATCCGAAAGGTCTTAAAAATCACCTTTCACTAATGATATACTCTCTAAACTTAATGCCATCGACTATGCCTCAGATCATTTTGAAACATGTGGTTCATAGAGAAAAATAACCAATAAACTCTACCGATAAACTTCTAACCTAGATTCATAGAGAAAAATAACCGATTAGATATGAATTTAGTTTTCATACTAGCAATTTAGCGGCTTCGGTAGAAGAGTTGTTAGTGAGCTTAACTGCCAACCTGAAGGTACTGGTACTAGAAGTCCGGCCTGACTCTAGTCCCCATCCTATAACCTTTTTGCAATTATTTCCTTATTTTTAATCACTGACATTAAAACATGCATTGATTTAACGATGGAGTTTGAATTTATGGTTTAGTTGATGATAAGAAGCTTACATCTTCTGCAGATTTTCGATACATGAAATACAAATACTTCTATAACGAATTTTTTACAATCGACTTTCACTCCACTCAGTTTTGTTCAAACAAAGGAAAATAATCAAGTTTGAACAAAGGTTTTTTTAGCTTGAAATAAGGATAAACATCACTAAATAAATCTCTTCTTTCCTTGAACTTAAAAACAACACCCCAAATACTTTTACTTTATTTCATAAAATAGTTGTAATAATTTTATAAAATGTAATAAAAAAATATCCGCACTAAATTTTATCCAGCCTTACGGATGCTAAGCGGAGTCCTAAATCTTTATTATTTCATTTGTTTTGAATTGAATATTCTACGGAATTGAAATAATATTACACAGCAAAATCTAACAAGTGTTTGAAAGAGGCATTCTTGGTGTGGGTGTGTGTGTGTTTGTGTGTGTTTGAGTCTGCTTGAATGGCAGCAGCAAAAAGCAATTTCCATAAATTTTTAAAGATAATGGCGAGAATTACATTTTCTGACTGACTTCTGGTGTGCCATAAAAAAATAAAGAATCTGAGCGCGGAATTTCGCCGCACTTCAAATGGAGGTCCTTCATTGCAGCCAGCACATAAGGACTTGCTTAGGATAACAATAAAAAGCATATCAAGTGAAACAAACAATAAAATGAAACAATAAAAGCAGGAAAACAATTGGGGGAAGAACAAGTTAATCGATGTTGTTGAATAATTGATTCCTTGATGTTAGCAGGAGTGTGATTGTGAGTTTGTATATATGTGTGTGTGTCTGTTTGTATAGCCTGCTAGTGGGTGGTTAGATGCTTTAGATGGGCAAAGTAGAGTAAATTGGGGATTATGTGCGCCGAAATGAAAAGGGAGCAAACGGAGCAAAAAAAAAGATGGACATAAAAAAAAAGCAAACGACTGAAATTGTATTCCTGTCTGCAGGCGTTGAAATTAATTCTTTAAGTGCCACTTCGTTAGGCATGAGAGAAGTCTGAAGGCTCACCATGATGTCAGTATTAGAGAAACATATATCCTTAATAAGTACAAGAAGTCGTTGGAAGAAACTAGCTCCTGCTACAGTTCCAAAGAATTCAATTTAATTTTGCTCATTTATCATCGTTATTAAAAAAAAACAACAACAAACATGAACTGTATCCATTTTTGTAAAATATTTTCGTAGGATGTGAAAGAAAAAACTAAACATTATTATAAAAAAATGATTACTTTTGAACCTATTTGAATTTTTTATCAAACTTATATTTCTATGCTCATAACTAGCCCTGAGAAATTTAATTCAATAAAAAATTTTACTAGATAATTGAAAAGTTTAAATTGAAATTCAATCTGGATTTTGCTATGCTTGCTTGATTTGTAGAGTATTTTTTGAAAATGTTATATCATGATATATCATTTGATATATGATATACCAACAAGAGTTGAAGACTTGCAAAGGAGTAAAACACGCCTAAATAACTATTTAACAGCTAGTTGCTTGTCAGCTTGCAAAGTTGAAAATTGTCGTATATGAATAAACGAAACGAAATTGCGCGTTCAATCCAAGTTACGATGCGCAAAATTTGAAATTTTGTTAGTAAGAATTTTCTTTTAAGATACTGGCCCAGTGCAAAATGTGAAGATACCGAAAAGACTTTGCCTCCGTCGTTCCACCGATAGCAACGCAGCAGTTAGGGAAAGTGTAAGAAACAAAGCAAACACTTAATTTCAAATGCTCAAGAACTCAACACCCACGATCACATTGCAGCCAATATTGATGAAAGAAATTTCGTCATGGATACTTCATTATGGGCTAGCTTAGCTTTTTGAAAAATTTCAAAAGTGGCGGTCAGAAATCAGAAAAAACGGAGTCCGAATCACTGGGTTATGGGTGCAAATTGTTAGTAATGAACAGACCTAAAAATTCAATAAGTAGGTTTACTCAGTAACCTACAGTCAACTTCAAAATTTCCACCTCACCAAAGACGGAGAAGATATTGTCTTAATCCAGGAGCCGTGGGTAATCTGTGGCCTGGTATGCGCACTCAAAACTCCAAGATATACGCTTGCATATACCAGACCACAAGGTAAACCAAGGGCGTGTATTCTCATAAAAAATAATTTGAATGCTTTGATTCTCTCTAATTTCAGCAACAAGGACACTCTGGCCATAAGCGTTGAGATGGGCCTAAGTAGTC
Source organism: Tetanocera ferruginea (assembly GCA_958299015.1). NCBI lineage: Eukaryota > Metazoa > Arthropoda > Insecta > Diptera > Sciomyzidae > Tetanocera > Tetanocera ferruginea. Next base: position 121,967,242 of record OY282640.1, read on the forward strand.
TATGGGTTACATCAGCATACCTGGCCCACGATCATGAAATCCTTTCTTAACCCAGCTTTATAGACCTAGTCTTCACAGCGACAGCACATTGCTAAAGACCTCATAATAGGGTGCGATGCTAACGATCATTATGTGATCTGGGGAAGCTCAGACACAAACAAACGGGGTGAGTCTCTTTTCGGTTACATCCTCATTACAAACCTTATTATAAATTATGTAAGTAATGAACCTGCGTGTATTATAATTAAAAGGCAGGAAGTCTTAGATACTCTTGCCTCTGACTTTGTATCAAATAGGATCAGGAACTGGAGAGTTTCAAAATAAGACTCCTTTTCAGATCATAGGGTTATTATTTTTAACATAGAAGACTATGCTCCGAGATCACGCAGTTTCCGTTATATCAAACAAGTCAACTGGGGTCTCTACTTAGATTTATTAAAAACATATCTCAGTATTTGACCACCATGTCCTCCCAACTCACTGTATCAATGAATAAATCTCTTGACAACACGAGTCCGCTGAAAGCACCAAAAAGGAAAAAAAGCCCCCTCGTTGGGACACTAAGCTAGAAGTGGGACACTAAGCTCCGAAATAAGAGCCGAAAGATATTCAATAAAGAAAAATCCACTGGATCCACGGATGCAAGGTTAATTTATACAATGGCTCTTAAAGAATACAAGAAATAAATACTCGCAACCAGCTCTCCTAATCCAAGCTTCATGAAAAAAGAAGACCGGAACACGACTACCAGCAGTGAAGAATTTCTAAATATAAAATAATATCAGAATCTCTAAAACTAGTACAAACTGACTTCTCAGGCTGTTCAAAGAAAGGGAATGTTCCAACACAAGAAGAGCATCTACCCGCTATTGGCATCGCCTTAGCCACTTGAGATTAAAAATAGAAGTAAACCCACTTTCGCCAGCACAACATGCTTACGCTAAAGGCTAATACGTGGAAACAGCTCTCCACTCCATAGTCTTCATTGATAAATTCCTTCACCAGAAGGAATATTCAACGATAACATTTATCTATATAGACGGTGCCTTAAACAACGTTAAGGCAGAGGTTATCACTTATGCACTCACGGAGCTTGGATGCTGCGCTGATAGCACTTATAAAGAAAATGCTAGTAGGCAGGATTATAAGCGCAAATCTCGGAACAGCATTCACGCTTAGATCTGGGAGAAGGGTGCAAGGTGATAGCCTATGCTGATAATGTTGCAATTATCACCACAGGAAATATATATCTACTCTTAGGGGTATTATGCAAAATTGTTTAAACACCCTCATAAATTGGGTTTCCAACTGTGGACTTAGCGTTAACCCAGATAAAACTGAGTTAGTAATCTTTACTGGACAACACAACTTACCCACAATCGGTCCGCCACGTCTAATTTCTCGGATCAAGCAAAATACCTGGGGTTTATATTAGAAAAGAAACAAATTTGGAAAAACAACTTGCTCGATAGAGCTAAAAAAGATTATACAGCCTTAATCTTACACACTGGCTCTAACTAGCTGTTATAAGTCCAATATGCTATATGGTGCTTTAGTCTGGTGGCCTGCACTGAACAAACAAATACACCTCAATATACTTCTCAAAGTGGTTCTACTTTCGTAGAACCACTCCTACAAAAGCACTTCAAACAAAGCCATACGTCTTGAAGCCAGCTCTTAATGGAGGGGAGGTACAATAGAACACTCTAGCATTAGGAAACTCTTTCCTCCAGTACCCAAAACTGTAAATTGCATCACGCAAAAATGTTTCTTCTATAAAAAGTTCGATGTATTCATCCCCTCCAGAAATGAATGGAATACTGGAAGTCCTCCACCTAGCAATGCAATTGAAATATACACCGATAGATCAAAATTGAATGGCAAAGTGGGGGGAGGAGTCTTCACTGAATCAGTAAACATCAATCTCGTCTTTAGGCTCCTTGACCACTGTAGTGTAAAAATCTTTCTATGCTGGATCCCCAGACATAGAGACTTTCCAGGAAACTGCAAAGCAGATGAACTCGCCCGAACTGTTACTACCAATATCTTATTGAAAGAAACTATTTAAAAATGGGTTAACTGCTTCTACCAATATCTTACCATACGTAAACTATTTAAAAATGGGTTATCTCTTAACAAAACCAACATAAGGTGGTATGCAGGAAGTACATGCAACACGGCGCGTCAGGGTTGGCTAACTCTGAATTTGAAACGCTCAAAAGAACTTATTTCCCTCAGAAGGGATCAAATAAATACGGTAATCGGCGTCCTAACTAGGCACTGCTTAGTTGGTAACCACGCCCGAAGATTAAACATTCTTCATAACGATTTCTGCAGAAGCTGTAGAGATGAGGAGAAGGAAGAATCTAGAACACATCTTCTCTGTACATGTCCAGCGCTAGCTAAAAACTGCCACCTTTTTGTTTTTAACTAGTTTTATAGTGACCTTGACGTCCTCTCAAAATCATTGGTCTACAGACTAAGCTTTATTAATAGCCCATGATATCACAACGGGCCTAATTGGCCTATGTGTGTACAGGTCTCAGTATCCAACGATTCTCTTAGCTTTAATCTGTTAACACTTTTTGGCTTTGGGGTATATTTTGGAGTACACTGAATCCGAATATGACCATAATTTTATTACACAGGGTGACAACTACAAACATAACCAAGTTTTTTATTGCATATCGCCTTGTTTTCTCGTTTATCTCGTATAAAGCTTAAAATATATCCGGCAATATGTTGCGCAGCCGGTCAAAACATACCTTGGAACGCTGAAATGGCAAGTCCTAGATGGTTAGATGGCGTATTACAACCGTTGATCGGTTTTGGCCTCGTCTTAGAATTTGCGCCAGCCTCTAAAGCTTGGGATTCCACCGTTATCGGTACTCGGCATTGAAGCAGATTGGACCATAGATCTTGGGAAGTCTTTTTCTCTCGAACGATCCCAAAGTCCTTTCATAAGTGCTGCTCAACGTCCAGGTTTGTGATGCGTATAGAAGGACGGGCATTATTATTGACGCGTTGAGCGTTAGTTTTGTTCGTCGAAAGATCGCTGCTTCTCAATTGCCTACTGAGCCCAAAGTAACACCTGTTGGCAAGAGTTATACTTCGTTTCATCTCAATACTGAAACCGTTGGAAAGGTAAATAAAGTTATTCACTACCTCAAAGGAGGTGTTGTCAACAGTGACGTGGTTCCAAGACGCTGGGACTGTTTATTTGTTGACACAAGATACTTCGTTTTATCTGCGTTCACTGCAAGAGCTATCCGGGTCAACTCTTTTTCTAGCCTGGAGAATGCTGCACTGACTTCGCGCGTATTATGGCCAATGATGTCAATATCATCAGCATAAGCCAGCAGCATGACACTCTTATATAAATTTGTGCCACTGCGTCTCAGATCAGCTGCTCGGATGATCTTCTCCATAACTAGATTAAAGAAGTGTCATGATAAGGAATCACCTTGTCTAAAACCTCACTTGGTATCGAACGGAGTGGAGAGGTCCTTTCCGATTTTCCCGATGCGCCTTTCGACTATTATTTGTTTTTGTCGATGACGCATGCATTTGAGATCAACACTTTTACTTTTTTAAAGAACTCCAAAATTGGATCGATTTGTGGATCGCATCAAAAAACTCATCGTTTTTTCGAGATGTATCCAAAAATTGCCAAAATAAGGAAAAAGGTTAGGGCCAAAAGCAAATTTCTAATAAATTTTTCACAGTAAAGCCTTTAAATTTAATAAAAAATCTTTTAAAACTTTTATCTACACCAAATTATTAACATTAAAACCTTTCCTTCAATAGAATTAATAAGACTACTTATAATTAAAATATTAAAAATTATCAAATATGTTTCCTTTCACTAGATTGCTTCCAAATTTGAATGAAAATTAAAAATTTTTTTGAGAAGTATTAAAAACCGTTAAAATTCGATAATTAGGCTTAACACAAGACTTATAAATAAACAAATCAAGAAAAATATTTTAACAAGTAAGAAGCTAGATCGTATCCTTTAGGGGAGAAATACTCCGAGCGGGAGGGAAAGCGATGAATTAAGATTTTTTTTTTGTCAGGATAATGCTAATTAAATAAAAGTTTGTCATTAGGGCGGGGCAAAGGCATTAATCGGGTGAATTGTTTTCGTGAATCAGTTTGGAAAACTTCGTTTTGAGTAAAACTACATATCGCACACTAAATACAAAACAGTCACAACTCAAAATTTTTTTATACCGACTTTTTGTTATAAATCAATTCACAAGTCACATATCTCAATATATTTTTAATTATTTTCTTCATTAACTGGAAGAATGAAGTTTGTGTGTTTAAATGAAAATTGATTTTCTTCTGTAGTAGCAATCAAAGGGTTTTATTTTTCGATTCTCCTGAAAAGTCATGTTTTTTGAGCTGTGACTATTTTGTATTTAGTGTGCGATATATCTGTGTCGACAAGCAATAACCGCTTAAGTCGAGTTAGCACATAGTGAGGTTATTACTTTCATTGCATTCCTCGCATGAAAATACTCTAGTTCTAAAATTTGTATGATTGTAACTTAAATTAATTAAGTATTTGAGGCCATCAAACCCAAATAGCAAAAGTAAGGATTCCAGATTTAAGTTAGAAATTTCAATCTTAAAAATTTTCTCCTAAAAACCTCAAAAATAACTTAAGCTTTTATTCCTTGTTAACAAACTTATGTGCTTCCGGCTTTAAGTAACTATTATTATATGTTTTTATTCAATTACTTTTTTATCTATATCACTCACTTAGTCTATCCCCAACATTAGCTCTACGAGAAGATTTAATTTCTTAAGTGTCATGTGTACATCAGAGTACTCAGCTTTTTTTATTGTTGTTATAAAGTTGTTGTTAAAGTTATTATGTAAATAATGTAGTACATATGTGGAAAATAATGCCATCACTTAGAATATAACAACAAAATTAATGATTTATATCATTAGTAAAAATGTACTTATATGACATTGTTTTATGTCGCTCACATAATGTTTGTCAGAACTTTTGTCATTTCTAACGTTTCAGTTTCTGCTTGCATCAATGTTTGGCTCACTTCAGTTTTTGTAGTTTATTACAAACGCAACCGACCTCTTAATATACTAACTTAGTTTGCCAACCCCACTTCACATTGCGAAAATTATGTTTATTAGCAATTCTGACATATCCCACAATCACACATACACGCGCGTGAGCACTTTAAATAATTTATGTTCGCATTTTCTTTGCCATTTCCACCAGGTGGGGGTGGAGAGTCGCCATTTTTCATTAAGCATCAAAACTCGTTGGTAAAAATTACGAAACATAAATTTCGAGCGGATTTTCATGAAGAGTCATGCTTCAAGCTGGAATTCCACTAACCTGGGCGCCATACTGGAGTAGCCTGAAGTGGCGTAGAGTGGAAACTGCAAGTGTTCGTACAAACACTTTTTTCATTTTTAATTTCCGCCTCATTCGATGCCGGTGCACTTCATGGATCGTAAAAACGTGTCAATTTAGTGCAGAAAAATGATTTATTTACTTTTCACTTAAGCCTTTGCACAATTATGCTTTACACTGAAAATAAAATCGATGATTCTTGAACTTACATTTTGATAAAATATTTTATCAAAAAACTATCCCGAGTAAAAATACATACAACAGACTGAACAACGGCAGACGACATAAAATTAAACCGAATTTATGGTAACTAGTTCCCACACTCAGAAAAATATCAACTGTAATATTAACAGTCGGCCACTGTTATTTCAAAACACTGTTCGATTGAATGATTTGCGTTTAAGTAAACAATTTTCTTTGTTGAATGAACGTTTCAAAGTATTTTTGAGCTGTTAAAATCATCTGTTGAAATATTTTTGTGCTTATTGAATTGTCAATTTTTTCTAAGCAATAGTTTTTATATGTGTTTTGCTATATTTATATTATCGTTGCCAGTAGCTCAGTGGATGTGCACTAGACTGTCATGCGGGAGACGTGAGTTCGAACCCTAGCTGTGTAAGTATCAAAAATTGTAATTTGATAATTGAAATAATAATAATTCTGTTTCATTAATTGTTTGGTCAAAAAAGAAACCTTCAAAATAAAATGCTTACAATCTGCAAAAAAAAAAATTTCATTTTTTATTTAAAAAAAAATATTATAAATAAAAAAAAATGTTTATTGGCCTTGTCGGATTTGAACCGTGGACACTCGAGTACTAGACGCACACGTTAGCACACTCGGCCGTACATGAACTTTCAAACCGTTGATCAAATTTCAATAAATAAGTTTTTATACGGGTTTCGTGTTCCATAGACCAACAGTCAACCGACGGTTGATTTGAAAGTTTCATTTGTTGGATGGTATTTAACAGTGAAATCTGTTATTTCAACCCATGATTTGTTTGATAAAACAGCATTTTTTCCCTGAGTGCATTCGAGGTATTTTTAAATTTTGGTGTGATTTGTTCTCCCAATGTAGTTAAAACCATCAAACCTATCGCTAAGTTTTCATTTGTTCTCAAAGAATTTTAGTGCATCGTATATGATCGAGTTAAATTCCACATTGAAAGAGTCAACAACATTGTCAAAACTATTTTTCAATTTACTCTGACTTAAATTAGTTATTTGATAAACTATCACACAATTTTTATTTAAATACAAGGCTCATTTATTTAAGGTTGCGTACATTTTGTGACGCATCCTTATTTCATGTAAACAAAAATATTTTGACGTTAGCAAAGTAGGGTTTCGTGCTGCTCGAGAAAAAAAAAGGTATTTTTCAGGGTTTTGTGCAGTTTTCTGTTATATTGTGTACACACTAAGTCAAGATGTGTTGAAATGTTGATTTTTGTCAAAATTAGAAATAAAAGTGGTTTTAACGATCACCGTTGTCCAAAGCAATTCAAGTTTCGACCCAGAAAATATTTATTTAGTCCATCTTTCTTGATTTTCTTAATGTATGTTTCTTTCTATTAGACCTTTTTTAGGCTATAATATTGAAATTCTTCAATCAAAATGAAACTTATGGGTAGAACAAACTCAAAAGCTTAATTTTATCATAATATCCGGATTTACAGATAAAAAAATAGGAGCAATAAAAGTACTTAACAAAAATTTTAGTATTCAATTTAGTAAATAGTACTACAAAAATATTATTTTCAGGCAACCGTGTCAGTTCTTTGCTCAAATGACTACGCTCTTTTGCTCTCATTTCAAAATAAAGGTGCCGAAATGAGAAAACGTCAAAAATGTACGCAACCTTATATAAATGAGCTTTGATTTAAATATATAATAGTGGGATTTGACAGAGCTATCTTATCAAATACTATTTAGAGGGATACTGTTTTCTTCATCTATTCCGAAATCAGTTCTTCTTTATAGTTCACTTTGAAAAGGGTTTTTCATTATTGCTGTTGGTCCATCTGAGTTTTTATGCAGATCTATAAAATAGCGTCCAGTCACCCTCGTGTTTGCTCAATTTGGCATTTTTATGAAAAATATCGGATTACCTAAAATGTCCAGACAACTCATGGATAGAAACCGTTTTCGATGTTCATGGAAGCATAATTTTCTGGATGAAGTGATCCTGCAATGATTTACTCAATTTAATATAGAGTTAAAAGTAGAGTGAGCAATAAAACGGTCGCAATAGAATTATCCCTGCTTTACTATAATACGCCTTTCTGATTCCCATTATATGGTTTCACAAATCTTTAATAGTTTCCTAAGGTTAGTTTATGTGTCCATAACTTGAAGATAGGTAAAAAATTACAAATCCAAAGCTGGTTTTGATATACATCGCAAAATAATAACCATTGTTAATTGTTACTAAATCGATTAACCCATCAAGCGAAAATAATGGATTGTATCAAAATATAAAATTTCTCCTCAAGGATCGTAGCTTGATTAGCAAATAACACGTCTATTAAAATTAAGATAGGGGAGACAGTAATACACCAGGTTTTGGAGGTTGAAGAGAGGAACGTTTACTACAAATATTATAGTCAAGCTGTTTTCCAGGATATCAAAGGACATTTACTTTAAAACGGAGTCATCAGAGCAGCTATTGTTAAACTGCAAGCAGATTAATTAATTTCTATATCGGAAACATATCAATAGAAAGATAACTAAAGAAACATCAAGGCGACGTCAATAACCTTTTCTTTGGCTCCTAGCAGTTAATAAACTCTTAAGTATACTCAGTGATAACAGAATCAAAGTGATATCATAAGAGGTCGAAATTGTGTTGTTGAAATGAGTTAGACATAATTTGACCATCAGCTGTATTTTAGAAGTAACAATAAAATTAACTGCCTCGACCAAAAGAAAACGGTCTAGGAGTTAATAATGGCAAAATCGAACAGACTGCTGGCCAGAAGAAATTAAATTCGAGTGTTAAGCATACTTGACTACTGACTCCGTGGCTTTTAAATTAATTTTATCAAAAGTAAAATATTACAATCACTTATTTTCAAAGCCATTAGCAAAGATATGAGTGGTCTTCAAACCACTTTACTTCTTTACTTCTTCATACGGAAGTTAGATGATTTTCGCGTGGTAAAATTCTTATGCGAGTATTTAAATTGCGAAAGGAACTGTCTGCGTATTTTATTGGTTATAAGTTCGAATAATCTGACAAATTATATAATATAACTTGGCTATCTACACTTGCATACCTCACTGATATATTTAGAAAATTGAACGAACTATGTTTGGTTTTGAAAGGAAAACAAGTCCATATATTTGTTTTGAAGAAAATCTATTGAGAAATAAAAAAGTTGTGTTTAATGGAACGAAAGCAACCAAATTGTGTAATTATCTATTTATGCATTTCGACTTATTTTATTGTCATATAAATAAATGTGAACTAAAGGTTGTTGTAATAAAATCCTTTATTCTTAATTTTTATTGTTCTTTTATTAATTTAGGTACATTATTTTAACAATATTTCAAAATGATTAGGATTCTTGTTTTGTCGTTTATTCAATTCGGAGTCGGTTTCACTGATGAGAAACTAACAATAGTTGCCCATCATTCTTTCGTCCCAAAATCCTTGGTATCGATTCTCAATTGCCTTCATCAGTTGGTGGAATCTTTCCCCATGTTTGTCACTCTCGTCACCGAGATTCTTCGGAAAATAATTTAAATGGGAGTGCAGAAAGTGAATTTCCAGAGACATTTTTACGTCCATTTTTTTATAGTTCTTGACTCGTAACTCGTTAACTATTTTCTCGTAAGGTTCACTTTTATTTTACCCGATTAAGCTGGAAAAAGTCGTCAAAGAATCCCATGCCGCTGCCTCCATTGGTGACAATAGTTCTGCGAATTGAAGATCGTTTGACACATTTTTTATTCCAAGGAAGATACATTCTTATTACCTTTTTTATTACACCATCTCGTTATTTTGGCATCAGAAAGATTTGGAAAAATTGTTTTCAGATATGTGAAAGCTTCGCCTCCAAGTTTCGACTCAATTCTTTCTGGCCAGTCCTTTTTGTAATAGTGGTGTTCACATGCTCGACTTTCCCACTTGCAGAGAAAACAGCAGTATTTTGTGTAGCTACTCTGTAAACCACAAAGCATACCAACGTCTTTGAGATAAGAACACAATCATTCAGTTGCGCTTGCGATAAAACGTGAGTTTGGCTTTCAGTTGTAATAATATTACCACCTGTGGTTTTTTTCGACTCCACTGAATCTACGGATTTTCGATTGTTTTCACGTGTTGAATTGGGGCAAGTAGGATATGGAACATCATCAGAATGAGATAATGGCAATGAAATCGCAATCGTTTGTGTCTTCCAACGCCAGTCACTTTGGCCAGACAAAAATAGCAATCGTTTCGGTGGCAAAACGGTTGTCTCCAGATCATCGAAACATCAAATTTCATGTATCGTTTTTTTTACCCGAGCCATTCATTGGTACAAAACCACAATAACCTCCAATGGTAAAATAAGCACAAGGTACAATGTCCACGACTGAGAGCGCCACCGCCGAAACTGTAAGAAACACGAAATACTTATGTTTATATGGTATAATAAAAACAGCCCAGTCGGAAGATATGCGAACACATCTCCTAAACGATTCATCCTTTCCTACTACCTAATGTATGAAAAAAGGCACTAATACCTTTGGTGATGTACAGGAAGCTGAAAAGTGATTTGAACAAACCAAAAAAAAAGGGAAATTATGAGACTAATCGCTTCTTTCCTACTCTCTCCTTCCTAGTCTAAAGAAGCTACGATGATTCTTTCCTAATCACTTCTTTTTCTGCCACAAGGAAATGAAAAAGAGATCAATACCCCCGTGCACGGCCGTGGTAGCAGTTTCATACAAAAAAGTATATGAAGTTTGGAAACGAAGAGTCATGAGCTCTGAATCTAAAAGCATGTGGAAAGAAGCTATCTTGGGATGATTGCTTTTTACAGTAGTAACAAAAAGATCCTAATCTCTTGTTCCTTGTTAAAAGAAGCTACGACGATTAATCACTTCTTCACTACCACAAGCAAGTGAAAAATAGATCAATACCCCCGTAGTAGCAGTTTCATAAAAAAAGTACATGATGTTTGGGAACAAAGGGTTTTGATCTCCGAATCTAAAAGTATGTGCCAAGAAGCTATCTTGGGATGAACGCTTTTCCTGGTGGGAGGTAGGATCACGACTGAATCTGCTCTCTTTCTTATATTATAGCCATAATTGTCGAGAACAGGTGTTTTGCTGTGACGGTTCGACGGTAGCACTCTCAGTCGAGAGCCTGCCTGTTTTTATAAGCTTGTTCGTTCTTATCTTTTCTTTCGCAAAAGACTTGGTTTGATTCTTGTGAACAATAAAAAAGGAAAATTAAAAAAATTATATTGCAATAACCCAATTTATTTAAAATGAAATAAAATTTACAAAAACATAATTTGAGTGCTTTCGTTCCATTAAACACATCTTTTTCATTTCTCAATAGATGTTCTTCAATAATAGCTTATTTTTTTTCGGCAAAATACAGGCGTTTAGTAAATTATATCAAAATTAGCTAAATATTTTGATTTTTTTACAAAATTTTTACTACTATTTTTTTTAAATTTTTCTGAAAAACAAGAAAAATCCCGGAAAATTGAATTTATTCCTCCAAAACTAACAGCTCGACCAAAAAATTATGTTGGCATTGTTTGTAGAAAATTTTATTGACTTTTATTTGATACATCATTTGTTTGATTACTGTTGTTAGTTCTGGAGATATATGCAATTAAGTGGAACTAACTTTTTTTTTGTTAAAAACCCTTCAGTGGGCCTGTATCTCGAAAATGGAGTGACAGAAAAAAAAGAAAATTTTTTTTCGGAATTAGTGACCGATTTTACATGAGAAAAGGATAGTGACATTCATTGCACAAACTACTTTTCGTTTTTTGTAAACCAGTGTTATAGGCCTTGTGTCTCGGATCTTTATCCTAGTCAAATGAAAATTAACTCTCAATGCCCCACTTTCTCAAACATACCTACAAATTATTCTTCAATATATTAAGGTATACGTGTGGGTAAATAATACCATCGATGAAGCTTTCCAGAACCTGCAGCTGACATGGCACTCCATAGCATCACTGAACCCATACTGTGCTATATTGTGGGGCGCAGGTTGTTTTTTTTAAGTTTCGCATTTACCATTCTCAACACGTAGGATCGACCATCTGACCAAAAAACATTAAATTTACTTTCACATATGATGAGATTTTGTTCCCAATAAGAAAAATCCCTTTCTCAGTGGATCCTATGTGTGGAGAAAGGTAAATGCGGAACTTGAGAAAAATTACTGGGGGGAAATTACTGCTAGGGGGAAATTATGACCATAGTAGAAGACGAAGTGGCTCAGTCATACAACTGAATTGTTTATTTGTCTTAGCTCTTGAACTACATATTATGATCTAGAAAATTGGAAAAATAAAGGATATTGGAGAAGGGTGTGGCATCATCCATGTAACTCGAATCGTTAATATGGCTCGAATGACAACGGATAGAGCATGGAAACTCTGTACAATTCACCATCATTCACTAACAATAACATTAACTTCCTCTATTCGGAAAGATTGTGGACAACCTTCGGAACTAGATACGAAAAGAAAATTTGCTAAAGTCGGCTGGAGAAATAAGTTTTAGAAAAATCAAAAAAGGGGGTGAGGAAAAATTGCTTATAGAGAGGCATGGCGAGAATGTTAGTTATTAGTTATAAGAATTTTATTTTTCAATCAGTTGTGTGCAAAAATTTAGTAACACACACAGCATAAAGTATTTGACAATCTTTACAAGCTCAGTCAAATACCTTTTCATGGACTGAAATGTCAAATATTTTTTCTGATAGTTATAAACTAATGCGAAAGTTATACCTGCGAAAATAAACTTTAATTTTAAAGATCTATGCAACGATGTTTTGAAATGGATAGCCTACTCTCTACTTACAAATTTATAACAAAGACCATTTCGGCTGTTAAGTCAGAGAATATCAGTAAGAGAATAATGTGTATGATACTGACACAATCAGGTGATATGTAGGTTTTGATATTATATGGTGAGGTTTGATCAATGACCTTATTGATCATTTATCATATATTATTGTTTAGTAACTAAAACTTAAACTAAACTTAAGTTTTAAAAAAACTTAAGCTTTAGTTTTTGAAAGAAAATTGCTTAATAATGAAATAAATCATCAATTTATCAATTTAAATAAATTTGCTTTAAAAATGAAATAAATCAGAAAACCGTCATCTTTCACAGATAAATTAATCTAAAATCTTGATTATATTTCGAAAGAGCAACGCATTTATAGTTATGACTTCGCATACCTTATAATAAAAGGGTCGAAGGAGGACATATCTAAAATCTGGCACAAATTTGCAAAAACATAAACTTTCAAAATGTCATTAAAATAAAATTAATTAATTAATAAAAAATAATATTAGATATATCTTAAGAGAATTCAACAAACTCAATCCTTGCATGCGCTTTCAAGTAATTCAATTTTTTTTAAAAATGAAAATAAACAAAGTTTGTGTTCGCATATCTCAAGCACGCAGTTTGAAATATTTATACAGAAACAATTCTAAGTAAACCTTTAAGGATGCATCAATTTTTAATTGAACCATTTATGAACAGTTAAAACTATGAACTAAAGTCCAGACCATAAGTGTTTGTTTTTGTTGTTGTACGAACAAACATATCTAATGGAGTGTGACACTTAATCGTATCCACCAGCCAATCCACCAATACTTCCCAAAAGCAATCAATAACTTTCGCAGCGGAAGTGACGCCATTAAATATGAAATATAATCCCTAACAATAGCTCGAGCATGCAAACACACACCAAAAATCTTTCATTCTATCTGACATTTCATGGCTGTTTGTATCAGTGTGTTATGAAATGTGATATGTTCGTTCGTCTCTTTCTAATAATATTATAACGCTTTCGATTTATATATATTTTTTTATTATTCTTGTTGGTATGCAAGTCCGCACTCTTAATCAAATAGAGCATTCGTAGAGATAAACAATCCATACCATGGGATGGATGGATGTTTAGGCATAAATTTCCATTCAAATGGCAAAATTTTGTCATTTAACTAAATGTTATTGAACTTTTATTAGTTTTGATGAGTTGTAAATAAACAAAATATTATGCGATGCTTTATATTTTCATCTCTTTTTAAGCTTTCGATATAAAAGCGTTCACTTCTTAATTGAATAATGCCTAAAATTGATTGCAAAAATCTTTTTATCTTCCTGCATTATTTAAATTTCAATAAATCTGACGAATATTTTATTCCGAAAATCTGCATTGAAATGTTATCGAAATTGCATTCTAGGGCAGGATTCGCTTTTAACTATTTCCATATTCATGCTGTAGAGAGTGCAGCACACGATGGCAGACAACAAAGTCTCATTCTAGGAACAGGATCAAACTAAATCAACTGTAAAAATTGCCTTTTAATGGAATAGAAAAGAGGGGAAAAAAATCATACTCGAAAAACGTTTGGCATCAATAAAAAAAAAAAACGAAAGGAAGCAGCTTGGTTCGGAATAAAAATAATTTAAATTGAATTCTATGCCAAGATTTATTCGAGAGGCTAATCGTAGGTAGAATAGAGTAAAAGAGGATTGAATAGAATGTATATGTGAAAAATATAAAGTGGTTATTGAGACCATTTATTGTTTTTAAAAATTCATATTAAATATGTATAAAAGTAAGAGTAGACACACATTCATCCATTATAGTTTTTGGTAATTTTATTCGAATCAGAATTTTATTCGAAATGAAGATATACAAAAAAATATTAAAAAAAATTTGAAACATTACATGCTGGTACAGTGGAGGGAATAAGGTTGCAGCCTTCTTGACATGATTCCGACCTTTTTGGTTATCTGAAAAAGAAAAAAAAAAAAAACAGATGCTTAATAAGTAAGAATGCCGCTATTCTAAACTAAGGAACTAAGGAAATTTTAAAAAAATTGTTTGGAAAATGGTGGCTATTTTGAATTTTTTAGAGGAAGTCAAAACAAAACATTATACATAAGTTCTACACAGAAAAAATTTTGATTGGCAGATCTAAGCAAAAAGTTGATTAAAATTGCACCAACCTAGGAAAAGTGATTAATTTTACGGAAAAAAATTGTTGCTTTCTTTTTGAGTGTAAAAAAAGTAAAACTATCCCCGAAAATGGTAATTTGCCAATGAAAAAAGTTTTATTGGTAAATCTAAAAAAACGTATTTATTGAAATTTTATCACTTTTTTATAAGTTCATGTTTAGCCGAATGTGCTGACGTGTGCGTCTAGTACTCGACTGTCTTAGCTTCAAATAAATACCAGCAAGACATCAATGTTTTTTTTATTTAAAATATATATTTAAAAAAAAAAAAATTAAATGCACAATTTTTTTTCAAGATTGTAAACAAACTTATTTTGAAGGTTATTTTTGACCAAACTGTTGATTAAACATAATTAGAATTTCAATTATTAAATTAAAATTTTTGATACTTACACAGCTGGGGTTCGAACCCACGGTCTCCGCATGGCAGTTTAGCTCATTTTCACTGAGATATTTATTACAATAAAATAAATATAACAAAATACATTTAAAAACTATTGCTTAGAGAAGACAGACATTTAAATGGTTTAGTATCGAAAAAAAGTAACAATTGTGAATTGTTTAAATTACCTTGCAAAATCGATACTTATAGCATCTTTCTGTAAAACGAACGTAACGTGCATTTCACGAAGGCTTCGGTCAAAAGCCGAATGTCAGCTGTTTTCGCTTGATGTAAAAATAATTCCGTTGTCAAACGAGAACAGCTGATTCAGAAATGAACGATAACGTAACAGCAGTGTAAATTTGGCTTGATGTAGCAAAACAAACTGAAACGAAACGTCAAATATAGACGATGAAAATTTTCTTATCGTTTAGAAATTTGTTGACATGGAAGTTGCTGTAAAGAAATCGTAATTATAATTTTATTGACAAATACAAGAATGTAGAATAAATTAATTTATTTTTATCACAAAAAAAAAACCACAAGCGAGAAGTTTGGAGTCCTGGTGCAACAAATGGAAAAAAATCCAGAGCTTGCAAGAGGAGTACCAGTTTTTGGCGCCAGCAAGGTAAATTCCTATGGTCCACCAAATAGGAGTGTTATGGAGTGGAAAAAGGTCCATATTATAATAAAGGTTCTTTGCATTATTTTATATTAAAATCATTACAGATTTGGGCAGATCTTAAGAGCCGAACGAAAAAAAAAAAATTTCGGAGAACCATAAGAGTATCCGTGAAACAGGTGGCGGGCCATTCCGTTTTAATACCCTCTCGGAAATGGAACAGACAATCGACCGCATTATTTTCAATTCCTTAGAAAAATGATATTAAACAAAAATTTTAATATTTTGTTGCGTATCCGTTGGCTTCCACTACTGCTTGTAAGCGATTTGACATTGATTTGACCAAATTTTGGCAAACTTGGGGTGGTATTGAGTACCATTCTTGCTTAAGCGCTTCTTTGAGCTGTACAAGCGTGTTAAACTTCCTCGTGTACACTCTCTTTGACAGTTATTCCCACAAATGCTCTATAACATTCAAGTCCGGTGACTGAGGAGGTGTCTGCAATAGTTTCGGGAAGTTGTGTATTAACCAAAGCTTCGCTACTTCTGAAGTATGCTTGGGATCATTGTCCTGATAGAATGCAAAGTTTTCTTTGATTGCCAATTTGTCTGCGCTCTGCTTGACGTTTTCTTTCAGAATGTTAAGGTAGACAAATCTGTCCATTTTACCTTCAATAAAATGGAGATTGCCTACGCCAGCAGTAGACATACAACCCCAAACCATCACAGAACCTCCTCCGTGTTTGACTGTTGCGCGAGTATTTTTTGGCTCAAACTCTGCGTCCGGCTTACGCCACACGTATGCCCTACCATCCGAACCATGAAGATTGAATTTGCTCTCGTCTGTATATAGAACCTTTAGAAATAAAAGAAACTTATTAAAATCTGAATTTTGTCTCCATACGCAGTTTTTACCGTATTCCAAAATTCACCCGATTTTAATAAATATTCCTTGGCAAATTTTATCCTAAGGTTTTTGTTCTTTGGGCTTATAAAGGGCTTTTTCCTTGCAATTCTGCCATGAAAATCGTTGCTATGCAAGGTGTGCGAATGGTGGTAAGGCTAACTTCCTTCCCAGTTTTGTTATGCAATGAAACTTGCAGCTCTTTTGCCGTTTTGAAAGGATTAATTTTTATTTCTTTTAGTATCCCACGCTCTTCTCTTTCATTAAAAATCCTTCCTTGTCCTTTTCTGCTTTTATAAGTTAACCGAAATTCATCCCGATATCTTTTTATTATATCGTGAACGGTGGATTTCGGTTTTCCAACAAGTTCAGCAATTTCTCTGGTTGATTTTAAATCACCATTCAATTTAATAATCAAATGCTTGACTTCAAAGGAGGTTTGCTTTCCTTGTGGTGCCATGACGCTTCTAAGGCAAAAAACTTACTATTGATATTGAGAGCAAATAATAAACTAATAATGCAGAACAATAAAAAGCCACTCAATTGCATATAACGGAACTTTTTTACGATCTTCTTTGCGCTGTCCAATTATTTGTTGTGGCAAAAAAAATGAGTTCATTTTTGAATTTGCCTAGGGAATATGATTATATTTTTTTTTGTACAGTTTTTCATGTAAATATATTCTAAATATACCAACAAATAGAAATGCTTACAATATTTATAAAACAAAATAGTTTTTATTGCATTTATTTAAAAAAGTTTCAGATGAAGGTAACTGTCCGATTATTTGGTGATGCCACTGTATGTCCTGAATTAATATTTTTTTTTTTAGAAAATAAGTTTGACTGATATGAATTATGTGGTGACCGTGGCATGCAGGTTAAGTGTGTGGCTTAGCATGCTCGGAGCCCAGGTTCGATCCCCAGCCGTGGCGAAAAGTTTTTTCAATAAAAAATTTTTCTGATCGGTCACCACCTCTCTGCAGACAATGGCAAACCTCAGAGAGTAAATAATGCCATGTAAAGCTTCTTGAGAACAGTTCTCGGTCAATTGTGTGCAAAAATTTAATAACACACACAACACAATCGATCCTAAGAAGCTCGGTCAAAGTCCTTTCAAGGGCTGAAATGTCCAATTTGTTTTTTTGATATGAATTATGTTCCTTTATTTTAAATGCCTTTTAAGTTTATATGCATTTAAGTTCCTATTTAAATAAAAAACATGCTTGTTACGTTTTTTAACTTCATTAATTTATTTTAAAATTACTATTTACATACTTACATTTACATACTATTTACATACAAACAAAACAAATTCGAAACAAAAATTTTTTAAAACTTCAATTAAATATTTTTAAGCATAATTTTTTCGATGCCATTTTTTAACAGTTTTCGAGTTTTTGGCATCTGATTCATAAACAGCTACCCTCGGGACCCTCCGAATATCAAATGTAATCACCATTTGATGAAGTTTGCATTTTAAATATTAAAATAATTAATTGGTTTTTATTTTATCTTATGATCGATATTTGTCAAACCAATTCAAAAAATTCAAAACATGTCATAGTATCCAGCTTGTTTATTTTAAATTTCAATTATTAGAAAAATTTAAAAAAGGGAGTTTAAAGTTGAAATAGTTTTGTTTTAAACACAACTGTTTTAAATTTTGTTTTGTGGAAACGCAGAGGTGTTAAATTTCTATGTACAAATTTTTTGTATAATTTTAAAGTATGGTATTTTGTTCAGTGGAGTTAATTATTTTTGAAAACATTAGAAGCTTTTTACAAGAACGTTATCTTCCTTACGATGTAACTTAAATCAAACTTTCAGCTAGTTGTCTTCTTATCTGCACTACGACATTTGAAATACCATCTGTTGCAACATTTTCCAAATTGTCGGTAGAATGGTTTTGTATATTGGAAGATGGATCGAGCGGTGGCCAATCATTTTTATAAAAAATGCAGGCATTGTGTATTGCACTGCAAACATTAAATATTTTAGTTGCCTTTTCTGCTGAATAATGCAGCCCTCTTGAACCAATGATGCAACGAAATCTATTTTTCAGGACACCAAAGCAACGTTCAACGACATTTCGAGCTTTGCAATGCTTTTCGTTGTAAACAGATTCGCAGACATCAGAAGGATTTAGAATTGGCGTCATCAAATACGGCAAAAGCGGATAACCGGAATCTCCTATTTTAAAAAAGAAAGTTATTTTTAGATTAATAGAATGTCAATTTTTGCTAGGCTTACCAAGAATCCAAGTATTTCTCTTTCCACTGCTGAAAGCTAATCTGAGCTGGTGTTCTGCTGCACTATGCTGCCAAACAAAAGCATCATGATTGCAACCTGGATGCCTCGCGTCAACATAGTTTATGACCATGTTATGATCACATATCTGTAAAGCAGTTGATAACATTAATAAATCTACTTATACTTTTCTATTATTGTTATTACTCACTACCATCACATTAAGGCTGTAGTAACCTTTCCGGTTGTAATAAAGGGTGATTTTTTTGAGGTTATGATTTTCATGCATTAGTATTTGACAGATCACGTGGGATTTCAGACATGGTGTCAAAGAGAAAGATGCTCAGTATGCTTTGACATTTCATCATGAATAGACTTACTAACGAGCAACGCTTGCAAATCATTGAATTTTATTACCAAAATCAGTGTTCGGTTCGAAATGTGTTTCGCGCTTTACGTCCGATTTATGGTCTACATAATCGACCAAGTGAGCAAACAATTAATGCGATTGTGACCAAGTTTCGCACTCAGTTTACTTTATTGGACATTAAATTAACCACACGAATGCGTACAGTGCGTACAGAAGAGAATATTGCGTCTGTTTCTGAGAGTGTTGCTGAAGACCGTGAAATGTCGATTCGTCGCCGTTCGCAGCAATTGGGTTTGTGTTATTCGATCACATGGAAGATTTTACGCAAAGATCTTGGTGTAAAACCGTATAAAATACAGCTCGTGCAAGAACTGAAGCCGAACGATCTGCCACAACGTCGAATTTTCAGTGAATGGGCCCTAGAAAAGTTGGCAGAAAATCCGCTTTTTTATCGACAAATTTTGTTCAGCGATGAGGCTCATTTCTGGTTGAATGGCTACGTAAATAAGCAAAATTGCCGCATTTGGAGTGAAGAACAACCAGAAGCCGTTCAAGAACTGGCCATGCATCCCGAAAAATGCACTGTTTGGTGTGGTTTGTACGCTGGTGGAATCATTGGACCGTATTTTTTCAAAGATGCTGTTGGACGCAACGTTACGGTGAATGGCGATCGCTATCGTTCGATGCTAACAAACTTTTTGTTGCCAAAAATGGAAGAACTGAACTTGGTTGACATGTGGTTTCAACAAGATGGCGCTACATGCCACACAGCTCGCGATTCTATGGCCATTTTGAGGGAAAACTTCGGAGAACAATTAATCTCAAGAAATGGACCGGTAAGTTGGCCACCAAGATCATGCGATTTGACGCCTTTAGACTATTTTTTGTGGGGCTACGTCAAGTCTAAAGTCTACAGAAATAAGCCAGCAACTATTCCAGCTTTGGAAGACAACATTTCCGAAGAAATTCGGGCTATTCCGGCCGAAATGCTCGAAAAAGTTGCCCAAAATTGGACTTTCCGAATGGACCACCTAAGACGCAGCCGCGGTCAACATTTAAATGAAATTATCTTCAAAAAGTAAATGTCATGGACCAATCTAACGTTTCAAATAAAGAACCGATGAGATTTTGCAAATTTTATGCTTTTTTTTTAAAAAAAAAGTTATCAAGCTCTTAAAAAATCACCCTTTATAAGTGCTGCTTGTCTTCTCCAGGCGATTTAATACGAACGTGCGTACTATCAACGCAGCCAACAACATCCGGTACACCAAATGTGTTGAAAAAAAATTCTTTTACCACATTCTCCTCTTCTGCAGTCCTATTCAGCTTAACCCATTTTTGGCAAAAATATCGCTCAAATATCTCCAAGCACTCTGCCATCACCTTACAAACTGTAGACTCTGACATAGAAGAAAAGTATTCGTTTCCAACACTTCTTTGGTAGCTGCCATGATATAAAAACCAGGTATTATAAAAAGCGACTGCGCTGCCAAGACGGAGGCATGATGTGTCAAATACAAGTAGTGTTATCATAAGAAGAAGTAAACAGGGACTTTTTTGTCTTTGGTCTTGCACTTTCTTATTACTTTTGCACTAAAAGAAAGGCATTTTTCTGTTGTTTCACTTGCACATTTTTTACATTTTATAAAAGGTAAACAGCAATATTTTCCAACTAGAGTAAGCAAGTAAAATTTGTTTGTCGTTATTTTAAAACAACTTCGCTTTTATTTTAGAATTATTAGGAGTATTAGGAAAACATTTTTCACAAAAGTTAATCATAATATAATATAATGATACAATTTACGCAAAAATATAATATATAATGCAAAATATTTCCAACTTCAAGGAAAACACATAAATAGAAATATCCCTGTTTTCATTTATTATTGTACAAGAAGCATCATTCTTTTGGCGTCAAATCGTCATTTTGACATTCTATGCCTCCAATGACAGTTGAGCCCTCGCGATTTATACTACCTGGTCATTATATCATGGTAGCTGTCAGTTGCAAGGAAGCGCAAAAATGTGGCAAGCTTCAGTTGTTGCGGTATGTTGTGAGTACGTTGTTTGCATTTTCGGGCTAACCTCATCAAGTATATACCTGAACACTTCTTTATTGATGCGAAAATTATCCTTGAACCTATAATAAAATTAGATAAAGCATTTTTGCCAATTCAAAGCACTCACTCATCATTTTCAATATCCATAACGTTGGTATGGTCGCGTATTTTCCTCAGTTTGACTCGTGTTGCTTCTTGCTCCTCGCTTTCATTATCACTATCCGATTCTTCATTAAAATTATAAAAAGCTATCGTGGAAAACATTTTTATTGTCATAAATTTTCACAATACTTCACACAATTTCCAAGTTTACAGAAAAAAACAAGTAAAGAAAGTCTAAAGTCGGTCTAGGCCGACTATGAAATACCCTAAACCCACTTTTCAAAAACAAAAAATTTTTATTGTAAATGGGCGTCTCCAAGTGCGGATGAAGCCTATATTTTATATGCATTTAAATGTTGATGAAAAATTTACACATACCAAGTTTTATTCCTGTAGCTCACAGTTAATGCCTTTATTGTGCTTTCGCTATGGGAAGTGGGCGTGTTCATGGACGGATTACTTCCAATTTTTGAACACACCTTAGTTTTGGTATAAAATACATGCATACCAAATTGAATTTCTCTATGACAAACATAACCTTATTTATTGGGTTTAAAACTTTTTGGGTTGCATGGGAAAAAGGCGTGTCCGTAAGCGGATGACGTCCATTTTTCAAAACCATCTTTGTCTTGTCATAAAAAACATACGTGCCAAATTTTAGCTCAGTAGGTTAAACAGAGGCTTATTTATTGCGTTTTCAATTTTTGGGTTGTATGGGAGGTGGGCGTGTCCATGAGCGGATGACGTCCATTTTTCGAAGACATCTTTGTGTTTGTATAAAACACATACGTATCAAATTTTATTGTTGTAGGCTTATTATGAGCTGAGTTATGCAGTTTTCAATTTTCGCGTTGTATGGGAGGTAGGCGTGTCCGTGAGCGGATGATGTCCACCTTTCAAAACCATCTTTGTTTTGTTACAAAAAACATATGTGCCAAATTATAGCTCTGTAGGTTAAACAGAGGCTTATTTATTGCGTTTTCAATTTTTGGGTTGTATGGGAGGTGGGCGTGTCCGTAAGCGGATGACGTCCATTTTTCAAAGACATCTTTGTGTTGATATAAAACACATACATATCAAATTTTGTTGTTGTAGGCTAATTATGAGCTGAGTTATGCAGTTTTCAATTTTCGTGTTGTATGGGAGGTAGGCGTGTCCGTGGGCGGATGATGTCCATTTTTCAAAACCGTCTTTGTTTTGTCATAACAAACACATGTGCTAAATTTTAGCTCTGTACGTTAAACAGAGGCTTATTTATAGCGTTTTCAATTTTTGGGTTGTATGGGAGGTGGGCGTGTCCGTAAGCGGATGACGTCCATTTTTCAAAAACATATTTGTGTTACTATAAAACACATACATACCAAATTTTATTGTTGTATGCTAATTATAAGCTGAGTTATGCAGTTTTCAATTTTCGCGTTGTACGGGAGGTAGGCGTGTCCGTGGGCGGATTCCAAAAATATTCAATAGTGCAGATCCTTGGGCCCATATGACTATGTGTACCAAGTTTCATCCAATTATCTCTACTCCTTCTTCTTATCCTGTGTATACGGACAACACACAGACGGACAGACGGACGGACGGACGGACGGACGGACATGGATAGCTCGACTCACGTGGTGACGCTTCGTTCTATGCGTTACAAACGTTTGCACGAAGTTAATATACCCTGACCTTTCAGGTTTAGGGTATAAACATATGTGTTAAAAAATCAAAACAAGCAAAACAGCTGATGCAAATAGTATTGCCAGCATGAGATATTTTGCCTAAATATGCCCAACATTTTTAGAAAAAAAAGAGCATGTAAAGAAATTTTGTAACTTTTATAATCTGGTAATGCTGCTTTTGACAATTGCTTATGGTTGGAGAGTTTGAATAACGTAAGAAAAGTAAATGAGAACGATGACGCAAAGTAAAAATACAGAAAGCAAATTGTGAACGACATCGTTTACAAACGAACGAGGAGTTCAACGAAGCTTTTGTTTTACAGAAAGATGCTATTAATAATTATGATACTTTTTTTTTTTTTTAAATTTCAAAGAAATGTCCGAAGAGTATGGCTTCACCTTATTTCGGGTATTGAGACTCTAACTACATTATTATTTTTTAAAGTTTTCGGCACGCCTTTCTATAAAAATTTTTTGCTGAAAGTTTTGCTGCAAAATGAAGTTTATATCGGGGGGATGAAACAACGCCCACCGCCATAAGGTCCATGGACATTATGTCGACTTTAAACGGTCATAGTGCCATGGCCATGGACCTTATGTCTTTTTCGCATTGGCAACACGTTTTATATGAACAGATGGTTCATGGTCATTATAACCTTGTAAAGTCCAAATGGTGGATTTTGAAGAAAAAAATTATTTTTAAAACAACATTCTGTACAAGGTACAAGGTACTGTACAAACCAAATTTTTCATAAAAAACAAGCAACCGAATATTTTAAATGGCATTAAACGCATTCGATTAAAATAATAATGTCCATGGACCTTCTGTCCGTTTTGCTTTGGACATTATGTCCGTTTCGAAAGAGACATAAGTTCCGTTTTAAACAGACATAATGTCCATGTACCTTATGCCGGTGGACGTTGTGTCATCCCGTTTATATCCCCTATTTTATGGCGTGTCATTTGTAACGGTTGCCTTTTTCGACAAGATTTGTTTTGAAAAGTTGTTCAGAATATCTTAGGCTTTATCTTTTGTAAACATACCAAATACTTAAAAAATAGTTCTTTGGCTTATTTTGGATAAAATTCCAAAATATTGTATTTTTTAAATTTAAAGGGGGACATGACATTGACCGTTTTTTTTTAAATCGACTTTTTTATAATTTTGTATTTTTGTAAATATTCTTAGTATTCTTAAGATAAGACATAAAAATGTTTCATGGAAAAACTCCTAAGGTTTCAAAAGTTAAAGCCGGATAGTGAGAGCGCATTTTTAATTGAACAAGCGCATAGTGTAATTGACTCGTATAACATAATGTATTAAGTGCAACAAAACTGTTTATTTTATTACTTTAATACAGTGTTTCTCATCAGTGCGCCCGCGGGCAACGTATCAGTGTTAGTGACCTTATCCATGTGCAGCCGAAGATAAAAAACGAACATCAGTCTTATGCCAACTGTCCACACAGAAGGTTCACGTCACATGCTTGCTTGAATTTGATTTTTTTTTCAGATAATTTGCGTGTTTATTTTAATTGATTGCACCAACTGCTATGCTTACACTCTAAGAAAAACACACAAGCCGTTTGTTGTTTATCTAACACACATTGTTGTTTTGTTTTGTTTTTTTAACAAACTTATAGCTTTCTAAATCATAATTATTATAAATAATTATCCTTGAAAACAAAAATAAACACACAAATATTTTATTTTGATTTCTGTGCTTAGCTGCCAATCCATATTCCCAAAGAAAATACCTTTTTCTTATAAGCAAATTGAGAAAGTACCACACAACTGCCTTACTTCCCACGGTACTTTTTTCATTAAAAAATACCACAGCAATTAAAAAATACAAACATTAAAAATTCCCACAATAATTAAAAAAGACCACAAAAAGGCCCACAGAGAATAAACGGAATTTTTAATACATTAATTATTATTTTCTTTTTCTTTAAAAAATACCACAGCAATTAAAAAATACCCCAAAAATTCCCACAGCCATTAAAAGATACTTCATAATTCCCACAAAAATTAAAAATTCCCACACGAATTGAAAAATAACCCCGCTGAATTAAAAAATACCAAAGGAATTCCCTTTTCCCATAGCAATTAAAAATTACCACAAAAGAGATTTTTCCCAAAAGTTGGCAGCTATGTTTCTGTGTACTTTTATGCGTTTGACGTTTTGCCGAAACAGCTGATGTAAAATTCTTGAACAAGTGCTATGTTTAGCATTCAACGTTTTTTGAACGTTTCTTCAACGTTTTGTTTTCAATGTTGAAATTGGCTCAGTGTATGCACATCGTTACATTAAGATACGAAGCATGATATCGTTGTGTGCGTTTGGCAATCACTGCTTTAATACCATATAATATAACAAATCCCATGAAAATATATCTTTACCATCGAATCTCAAAATACCCTTCCAAATCAATGAATGTCAAAAAATAACAAATAGAAATTTCTCTACTCGTAAGTATCGTTAGTATCGTAAGTATCGAATTGTGACTTGCTTCATAATAGAGCCAATACGCAGGCGGATATGTTAGCGAACTTGGTTGGTTGCAAGAAATGTTTGTTCGTTTGTGGCCTGTTGGCAGACACATTTGAAGGTTCGTGAATTGGTCGCTTTTGTTTTTTGGGGAAGGAACTTCAGATTGTACAACATGTTTCTCTCTTTCTCTGAGTGCGATTGTCAATGTTATTGGCCCAAAATACACTGTAGTGCTCAGTCTGCGTGATCAGTCAGGCATTAAAAAATACACTATAGTGGTCATTCTGCGTGAAACCAGTTTTTTCTTGTATACATGAACATTGTTTGATTGCATTGGTTTCGTAAATTTTGTGAACTGTGAGACTTTTCAAAAAAATTTTTTCAATCGTCACTACAGCTTTTTCGGTGAGTGAAATTTCACGCACCTCACGTCGCCTGCCTCACCTCCATTGCCTAAGAAAACCAGTTTCTAGCAGACTGCACACTATAGTGTATTTTGGACCATTGGTGTATTTTTATTTTCTTTATTTAATATTTTAACTGTCAATAATAAATATTTTTGATAACAAAGCTTGGAGCGACTTTTTGGAATATTTGTTTAAGATTCTTAAGAGATCTTCCCTGTTAAGCCAAGCGTAGAAAGCTTTGTTAGAAACGAACCTATTGACTCGAATAAAACAGTCCCGAACTTAATGAATAAAATTGGAAATATTAGGTCTTGTTATCGAAGACATGCAAAAAAGTAAACACAAAATTAACTTTTTTGCTGAATATATAAAATTTATAAAAAATTTGAGGTACTACAGCAAGTACATAAAACAATGAGGTTGTACAAAAAGCCGCATACAAGTTTTCGTAGTGTATGGCAAACCGAGAAAACCGGGTACGCGTTGTTGTCAAATTTCGACCGACCGAACGCAGCAACATTGTAAATTAGCTATTGTTCTATTAACTCCTGGGAATCCCAAATGTTAATTTGATTGCATTTGCATTTGCGTAGTAATGCAAACATCAGCATAATCAGACAGTTCAATATAAAATCTTGTGAAGTTCAGTCGAAAGAATAGAAGTACTATTTTTATTATAATTCAGTCCCGAAAGCACTAACTCAACACCGGATTTAAGCAGTGTGGGCAAAAAATTCTCCGCATCGAATTCATCTGCATCGGAACCACAATAAATCGTGCCAAAAAAATGCCGTAAGTGTGGTTTTAACTTAACCGATTGGGAAAGGCGTATATTCACTCCAGAATATAGAGAAAAAATTCACCAAGCTCTGACAAAAATGATTGCAATAAACCAATTGCCAATTTCTTTCTGTGCCAGTGACTGTTTCAAGCAATTCATGGCTATCGTCGAGCTCAACTATAAGGTTTGCACGATACGATTACATGCTCTTCGGAATGGTTTGGAGGAGAAAATTAAGGTCCAGCTAAAGAATTCTCTTGGAATAGCTTGTACTTCAGATGACTGGTCGTCAAGATCTCAAGACTGCTTTATAATCATTACAGCACACATAATCGTCGAGATCTGGGAGCCAAAAACGTTTACACTTTGTACCCATGAGTTAGACGAAAGACACAAAGCTGAAAATATTAGTTACTTCATGGATAAAACATATGCTAGGTGGGGCATGCAAGGTAAGATGATTGGCATTGTAACCGATAACACAGGAAATATGGTGAAAGCCACAAATTATTTGAATAACCCTCCAATGTTTTTCAAAAACTTGACTTGCGCTGCACATACTATTCAATTAGCTAAACCTAAAGTTCTAGCATGTAATGATAGGATGCAACCATTGCTTCAAAAAGCAAGTAAAATTGTAGCAAATTTCAAGCATTCAAATCTTGCCATGCACGCTCTTGAAGAAAAACAGACGCAGCTTGAAAGTGATTGCTGATCGAAGCGTGAAAAATTCATTAACAGCTCAAAAACTTGAGATTAAGGAGGAAGGAAGAACCATTATGGAAGCGCTTGTCGGTATTTTAAAGCCACTTGAAGTAATAACCACAGTACTTTGTTCAGACAAAGCGTCTTCCATTTCCGTGGTACGGTCGATATTACATCAAATGCTAACTAACTATTATCAATGCAGTAAAGACGATTCGGGACTAGTGACGGAGTTTAAAACCACTTTGATAAATCACTTGAAAAAAAAATTCCAGTCAGGAGATGTTTACAAACCAGTTTCTTTAACTGCAAGGCAAATATCTTCGTTTCTAGATCCAAGATACAAGGATCTAGAACACGAAAACATTGAAACCAGGTTAATAATACGACAGTATGTAAAAGAATTAGTAAAAACTGAGGAATCAAGTCCAGATGAGGAAACCACAGAAAATACAAATAGCTCGGGGTTAAGTTATCTTTATAACCTTAAATTAAAAAAAAAACGACTCAGAATTTGAAAACTATATAGCTGAGTACCAGCAAAAATTTGATTCAAACCCTTTTGAATGGTGGAGTGACACACGAAAAAAGTATCCGGCTCTGAGTATATTCACTAAAAAACTTCTCTCGATACCAGCAATTTCAACAAGTTCGGAGCGCTGTTTCTCTACCGCGGGAAATATTGTGACAGCAAAAAGAAGATGTCTCCTACCGGAGAATGTTGATATGTTGGTCTTTCTGTATCAAAACAGATCTGAACTCTACAATTTGGATGAATGAATGTTTCATGTATCAATAATTTTTTCAATAAATTTCACTTGTTTTAATAATTTAATGCTTACAATTTTTTTCATCGAGCAGTAGAATTTGGTAAGTGAGAACTTTGGTTTTTTGCATGAAATAAATACGAAAGTAGGGATGTCAGTGGGAAAAATACATCAATGTTTTTCTGTGATTCGATGCATCGAAATGTACATCAATATCTTTCTATGCATTGGCGGGCATACATCGATGCATCGATTTGTAGACGATTTTTAAGATTTTACTAAACAACAAAATATGTTTTAGCAAAATTGAACATAATTTCAAATTAATAACTATACATGAGCTATTTATGTTTCTAATGAACTATCGAATCACGTCAAAAACGTTTTCGTTACACCACAAAAATCATAAAATTTACATTTTTAAGTCCTCCAAAACTCTCCCTAAATTTTTAGGGTTTTTATAAATTTATATTAAAAATGTATTCTCAATTTGACTTAAAAGAGAGAGAGAGAGAGAGAGAGTTATAATAAGAAAACCTGTGAATGCTCGTTTTATTTTTTTCCACAATTGAAAAATATAAATGGCGGTTCGCTGTACTAAAGATGTCAGTTTTCGATATTTAAAAAACATCGATGCATCGATGCATCTGCTATTCAAACATCAGCTGAAAATTTTTCGATGCATCGATGTTTTTCCGACATCCTTATACAAAAGCTACATAAACCCAATTAGAATTTAACTTAATAAATTTCAATGGCAATGATGTCATATCCAAAAACTGTGAAAATAACTTTAATGTTACTAAAACGCTCAATATTAAAGTCTAAAGTTACATTTTTTACAAATCGCGTTGGCTTAAACATATTCAGCCATAGAATCATCCATTTTGGTCCAAATGTTCCATGGAACAAAAGTGCCAATGACCCATCTGTGACCTCAGTTAATCCCACTGCAACCGATTGGCCATAAAATCATCCATTCTAGTTCAAATGTTCCATGGAATCCATAAAAGTGCCAATGAACCATCTGTGACATCAGATAATCCCACTGCATCCGATTGGTCATGGAATCCATATTTGTCCAAAGGCTCCATGGAATCCATTAAAGTGTCAGTGACCCACCTGTGATCTCAGATAATCTCATTGTGTCTCTTTATTATGGATTCAGGCTTAAAGTAGGTGAATACTATTAACGTGAATGCTTTTCACGTGAAAACAAACTTCACGTGAAGTTCGGGAATAAAATACACGTGTAGTTGAGGGTCGTGTTTTCACTTGATTTTTTTAAAAACACGTGAACACGTGTTCACGTAAAGCTGGAAGCTCTATACATACTCTATACATGCTCTAATTTTATTGTTGTAGTTTAGTTAAGAGCTTATTTATGCAGTTTTTAATTTTTGCGTTGAATGGGAAATAGGTGTGCCCGTGGGCGGATTCCAAAAATATTCAATAGTGCAGATCCTTGGACACTTGTTGACCATGAGTTTCATCTAATTATCTCAACTCCTTCTTATCCTGTGTTTACGGACAACACACAGACGGATGGACGAACGAACAGATGGACGGACATGGATAGCTCGACTCACGAGGTGACCCTGATCAAGAATATATATACTTTTCTATACCGTATTCACTTCGTTCTATGGTTTAGGGCATAAAAAGAAAAAATAAATTTTTTGTTATGACAATCCAAAAGAAAGAGAAGTTAAAATTAAGACGGTTTATGTGAAAATTATATAAGGGGTGTAGTTTACTGGCTGCCTTAAGTTAATTAAAATTAGTTGGGTGTTATTTTTTATTTTATCGCAGCTCTTTTCCAGGCGACGAAGATAAAGAAACTAATAAACAGTTTTTTAAAGAACATGAGTAGTTCTATTCTAAACGTATAGAATGTAATAATTTAATTCTTACTTGTAATTTAATTAAATAAACAACAAAAAAAAAAAACAAATTGGCCATTTCAGCCCTTGAAAGGACTTTGACCGAGCTTCTTATGATCAATTGTGTTGTGTGTGTTATTAAATGTTTACACACAATGACCAATAACTGGACCTACATGTTTTATGCCGACTCCGAACGGCTAAAGTTCATGTTCTCAAGAAGCTTTACATGGCATTATTTACTCTCTGAGGTTTGCCATTGTCTGCAGAGAGGTGGTGACCGTTCAGAAAAATTTTTAATTGAAAACAACTTTTTTCTGCGGCTGGGGATCGAACCCGGGCTCCGAGCATGCTAAGCCACACACTTAACCTGCATGCCACGGTCACCACTAATGTTAATTAAATAAACTAATTGTTTTTTTTTTGTTTTTGTTCTTCTTTGCATATGAAGAATACAAAATTAATGTGAAAATAGCGCGGTTATTTCTTGAATTCACAGAAGGTAATTTTTTAAGTAAGATAAAGTTTTTTGTTTTTTTTTTCTTTAAATTTTCTTCTAAATTTTTCATAAACTTTATATATACATACGTTGAAAATTTATTGCTTATATCGAACAAATCTCTTAAGGTTTATTTTTTGCTGTATTTATTTTTGCTCAATTTTTCAATTTTGCTCGATTTGCAAGACAATGAAACGGACGCAGGCAATTAATTTTGCCCAGAAGTGTAACCAGTGTGTCAGTCAGTGTGTTGCCAACCTAATGCAAAAACTTTAAGCATTTGATGTGCACTTAGTTGTTGTTTTGTGTGCTTCACACAGAAGCGGTGAATATGTCTCCGTTGCACCATAATTATTTCGGTTCTATCTAATGGGACATTCGGGACATAAGCTGACAATTGTTTGTAGCGGCTATTGTTGTTGTTGTTGTTATTGTTGTTGTTGTTGTTGTTGTTGTTGTTGTTGTTGTCGTTGTTGTTGTTGTTGTTGTTGTCGTTGTTGTTGTTGTTGTTGTTGTCATTGTTTATGTTGTTGCTCTAATTGTAGCTTCAACTAATGTTGTTGTAGTTGTGGTTTCACTGCATGTGCTCAAGTGAGCGATTTGGATGCAGCAACTTTGGCCAACAAACCAACAAAACAATTCACCGAACAAATTCAGCAGCGATTTTAATGAAATAAATTAGGTTTTTATCTCGTATAATTCAATTAAAAGAAATAAATTCAACCGCAAAGAAAATATTTATAAATGTTTCTATCACAACAAAACATTATAATTTATTTTTAGTTCAAGTAGATATAAAATGTTTGACACGCAAACTAAATCCACTCAATAATGCGTTCGTTTTGCTTTATTTAAAATGTGAAATTTAAATAAATGTTTTTATATTTCATTTATTTGATGTTGTTTTTCTACTTTTAGTTCATTTTCTGTTACATGCCTGAAATAGTTTTGACTCTTGTCTGTTGTACTCTGCGATGTTCTTGAGTACAACCTTAGGTTCCAAGTACTTTTAGCCGCGTACCATTTCACATTTGCCTCAAAATGACAGCTACAAAACAATTTGTTGCATCAAACCGAATTGATGACTAATTTTTTGTTATATTCTCTTAATTTTTTTTTTCTGAGTTTATCATTTTGTGATTTTAATTGTTTTTAAGATAGCTTAGTTCAACAGTTCATAAACCTACATTTGAAATTTTTTAAAAATTTCTATGGATTCATTTCAGTTGGTGTTTGTGGTGAATTTGATGACTCAATAATTTCATTGAGTTCCAATGAGATCTGTGTAAAATCGCGATCGGCTCTCAACATGGCTCGGTATTGGGAACTACAAAAATTAAAATCACTGCTCGAGCTCGCGAACAGGAGCTTTCATATTTACCATCAAAACCAAGTTGTGTTTTTCATGGTCGCTCCAAAACGAAAATAACTTTTCCTTACATGTGTTTTTTGTTAGTGCGGTATTTTCAGTCGGGCGCACAGAGGCAATATATCGCACACTAAATACAAAACAGTCACAACTCAAAAAACATGACTTTTCAGGAGAAGCGAAAAATATAACCCTTAAGTTGCTACTACAGAAGAAAAGCAATTGTCATTTCAACACACAAACTTCATTCTTCCAGTTAATGAAGAAAATAATTAAATAGATATTGATATATGTGTTTTGTGAATTGATTTATTACAAAAAGTCGGTATAAAAAAATTTTGAGTTGTGACTGTTTTGTATTTAGTGTGCGATATGTAAGAAAGTCTCTGGAAAAAGCGATATTCGATATGACTATAGAGTAACTTCGGGTAATGCAATATAAGTACAGTGGAATTCGGTTATAGCGACCCTGAAGGGACCGGATTATTTCGTCGTTATAACCGAATGTCGTTATATGCGAACATAATTTTTTTTGTTGTTTTTTATTAATTTAATTAATTTATTATAAAGAAAATTAATTCCAATTATAAATATTAAAAGCTTAAACATAAAACTTAGTGGAAATACATACAAAGACGATATACGTTATTGAAGTATGTTTATGAATAAAATAATAACATATGCATATGTAATAAACTTATATTTGCTTTAAATAATCTGTAATATTGACTTGGCGTAAGTTGCTCTTTGCAGTGTAAATCCGCTCTGACTTCCGTTCAAGTTCAAAAAAGGTATTCAGGAGACAAATTTTCAGCACCTTAACCGAATAAAGCAAACCTTCAAAAACTTTAAAACTAATGTATACCTTGTCTGTAATAAATAAAAACAAACCACACAAACAAATTGGCCATTTCAGCCCTTAAAAGGACTTTGACCCAGCTTCTTATGATCAAATGTGTTGTGCGAATTATTAAATATTTTCACACAATTGACCAAAAACTGGTTCTACATCTCTTATGCCGACTCCGATAGGCTAATGTTCATATTCTCAATAAGCTTTACATGGCATTAGTTACTCTCTGAGGTTTGACATTGTCTGCAGAGAGGTGGTGACCGATCAGAAAAATTTTTTTATCGAAACAACTTTTCGCCGCGACTTGGGATCGAATACGGGCTCCGAGTATGCTAAGCCACACACTAAACCTGCATGCCACGGGCACCACATCTGTAATAAATACAAACCTTTTAAAAGAAGATAAAGCATTAAATGCCGCTCTGGATGGAGGAATTTGATCCTCTAATGCAATCTAAGTGTGAATTTATTTTATAACGGTTATTTCGGTTTCATAAAGCGAGAATTTCAAATATCTAGTTACATTTTCATTTTGACATGCATTCGTCGTCGCTATATGTGAAAATATTTTACCATATTTTATGAAAACTGCGTCGCTTTATGCGAACTCGTCGTTATATCCGACGACGTTAAAAGCGAACTCAGTTTCTAAGGAATAATCAATTAAAATGTGCGGACTTCAAGAATACGACGTTATAACCGAAATGTTGTTATAACCGAGGTCGTTATAAGTGAATTCCACTGTATTTTTAAATTTATAATTACTAGTAACTTTCATACCTTAGCTTATACCACATAACAACCATAATCAAAACCATAACCATAACTAAAACCATAACCATAACCATAACTATAACCATAACTATAACTATAACTATAACCATAACCATAACTATAACCATAACCATAACCATAACCATAACCATAACCATAACCATAACCATAACCATAACCATAACCATAACCATAACCATAACCATAACCATAACCATAACCATAACCATAACCATAACCATAACCATAACCATAACCATAACCATAACCATAACCATAATCATAACCATAACCATAACCATAACCATAACCATAACCATAACCATAACCATAACCATAACCATAACCATAACCAAAACCATAACCATAACCATAACCATAACCATAACCATAACCATAACCATAACCATAACCATAACCATAAACACAACCATAACCATAACCATAACCATTATCATAACCATAACCATAGCCATAACCATAACCATAACCATAACCATAACCATAACCATTACCATAACCATAACCATAACCATAACCATAACCATAACCATAATCATAACCATAACCATAACCATAACCATAACCATAACCATAACCATAACCATAACCATAACCATAACCATAACCATAACCATAACCATAACCATAACCATAACCATAACCATAACCATAACCATAACCATAACCATAACCATAACCATAACCATAACCATAACCATAACCATAACCATAACCATAACCATAACCATAACCATAACCATAACCATAACCATAACCATAACCATAACCATAACCATAACCATAACCATAACCATAACCATAACCATAACCATAACCATAACCATAACCATAACCATAACCATAACCATAACCATAACCATAACCATAACCATAACCATAACCATAACCATAACCATAACCATAACCATAACCATAACCATAACCATAACCATAACCATAACCATAACCATAAGCATAACCATAACCATAACCATAACCATAACCATTTCCATAACTATAACCATAACCATAACCATAACCATAACCATAACCAAAACCATAACAATAAACCTAACCATAACAATAACCATAACCATAACCATAACCATCACCATAACCATAACCATAACCATAACCATAACCATAACCATAACCATAACCATAACCATAACCATAACCATAACCATAACTATAACCACAACCATAACCATAACCATAACCATAACCATAACCATAACCATAACCATAACCATAACCATAACCATAACCATAACCGTAACCATAACCACAACCATAACCATAACCATAACCATAACCATAACCATAACCATAACCATAACCATAACCATAACCATAACCATAACCATAACCATAACCATAACCATAACCATAACCATAACCATAACCATAACCATAACTATAATCATAACCATAACCATAACCATTACCATAACCATAACCATAACCATAACCGTAACCATGGTATTAGCCATAACATAATCAAAGCCATAACCATTACCATAACGATAACGATAACGATAACGATAATGATAACGATAACGATAATGATAACGATAACGATAACGATAACGATAACGATAACGATAACGATAACGATAACGATAACGATAATGATAACGATAACGATAACCATGACTAAAACCATGACTTTAACTATAACTGACTAAAATCTACACTTCTTAATGAAATTTTATTCATAAATAAAGTAAAGAATGTGTGTATAATTTTAAAATTATTTTTACGTGCTTAGTTTTTAATGTCCTTAGAAATAACTGGTAACTCATGTTACATTGTGGTGTAAATTCTGTTTTTGGACAAGGAAGACATTACTAAAGGGTGTTTTTTTTATGAGTTTTTTTCAATATGGATTACTCTATTGTCTGACATTTGTTTTGACAGTTTGAAGTGTTTAAAGTGTCAGTCTCTACTCAGTATTGTCAAATCATCATGAAAAGGTTAACTCCAGAACAACGCTTTCAAATCGTGGAAATTTATTTTCAAAAACAGTGTTCAATTAAAAATGCTTATAGAGCACTTCGTGAATTTTATGGTGCACATAATCGTCCGTCTGAGACCACCATTAAGAACGTAATTACCAAATTTCGGTCTACATTCACTCTTTTTGAAGCCAAACCACCGAAAGAATGAGAAGAGAGCGTACAGAAGAAAATATTGCTGGCGTTCAGGCCAGTGTCGAAGAAAACGACAATTTATCGATTCGACGCGTTACCGCGAATAGAAATCGATACAGAACCATCATCAATGAATTTTTGTTGCCAAATCTTAAAGATATGGATTTGGACGAAATGTGGTTTCAACAGGATGGTGCCACTTGTCATACTGCGGGCAAAACAATCGACTTATTGAAAGAACATTTCAACGACAACATTATTTCGAGAAATGGACCGGTGAATTGGCCTCCGCGTTCGTGTGATTTGACGCCACTTGATTATTTTTTTTGGGGATACGTGAAGTTATTGGTTTATGTGCATAAACCAGCAACGATTGACGATTTGGAAACCAAGATTCAACGTGTCATTGCTGAAATACGCCCTCAAATGCTTGAAAAGGTGGTCGAAAATTGGACCTCCAGAATGACCTTTGTGCAAAATAGTCGTGGTGGCCATATGCCCGAAATTATATTTAAGTGTTAAATGCCAAGGAATTATCTACTAAACAAAAAATTTTTTTTGGCCATTTCATAATTTGGCATGGCATTTAAATTTTAAATCAGCAAGCTTTTAAAAAAAACACCCTTTATTAAAGGATCACAAACACTTTTCGTGCACTTGTTAATATAATTTTTATACCGATTTAAACAACAGTCACTCACGTTAAAAATATTCTGGTAACTAATGCTACAACTAATTCAAGCTTTAATTTGACAAAATTTTGAACACTGAAAAACGTTTTGGTAATAATCATAACTTAAGCCTAACATATTTCTTTTATAATAATAGACAACAGCATGATATCACCTAAAATGTCTGGCTCTTTTAATAAATACAATGTGTGATATAAGGTTTTTTCTTTTATTAACTTTTTTGGGTCTGTTATGGATTCGGATTATACCTTTAATTTTATTTATATAATGAGCTACCACGATTATCAATAAATTGTGCCAAATATCGCCAAGTCGAATAGATCTGGAAACACCCATAAAGTAACTTCCGAAGTTACTCTATCGAATATCAATCAATACTCACTTCGAAATTGATGAACGATATTGAAGTACACTTCGTATTGAAGTGAACAAAAACAGATTTGTTTAGGTTAGAATCCGGAGAATAATTCAACAATTATGCATTTGCAAGAGTCGGGAAAACCCATATTCTAAAAATATACTGTTGGTTCACTTGACATTCTTAAAACATCGGATTAAGTTTAATAACTTTGTTCATCTTGCACTTGATACACAATTTTTCCTCCAGTAGTCTTCATAGTCATGTTTTAATTAGAAATTTCATAAAATTTTTATATATTATAAATACATTTCATTGCAATTTCCGGCATTTTTCGACGAATAAGAATCAGTCATCAAAATTAAAATGTTTTCCTACAAAACAATTGAATTTACTTCTTTCACAAATTCAAGTACATTAGAAAATTTCCTAAATGAATAACAAAAACAATGTGTTTTTATCTCATTAAAACATTTGAATTTAAATAGATTTTTTATTTTTGAATTTTTTTGGCAGAGCGACGACTTAAGTATTTGCCATCCTTAAAAACGTTTAGCTTATTTTTCCTCTACTTATATCTGCCAGCCTGTCTGGTTGACTGACTGCCTGAGTGACTGTCTGTTTGGTGGCTGTTCGTGTTTCATTTAAATTTGAAAGTTTAAACTTTAAATAGCATAAATTATAGAAATTGTTGGAATATTTAGTGAATTCGCGTTAGCTAAGTTTATTCTTATATTTTAGTTCCAAGAAACTTTTGTTTTTCATGAATTTATATTTCGTTTTTGCATTTAATTTTGCAAAACGTCCCCTCAATTTTGTTCGAAGCGTTGACAATTGGGTAGCTATAATCATCAATTCAATCTCTTAAGTATTTTAATCGTTGAAAAAACTGGTGCTATAAAATTCACTAATTTTTATTATTTCTTCAGATGGCAACGTGTCTGACTGCCACAACTTGGTGAGGCCAGCATTATCCAAGTAAAAATCGTGTCAAGTCGACTCAAACTTCCGCCTGGTGTCTCCTGGAAACAGTACAACTAGCGCCCGCTAGTCAAATTTGGTCAAAAAACTGCAGGAAAAGTAAATACCAAGCGAGTTTGACGGAAAGAAAAGTATTTAAAAATTTTGAGCATCCACTTATATGGGGTGGACCCTGTGTACGGCGGTCTACTTTTGGCATTCAAGCAAAGGTTGTGCGTTGTGTTTGAAGCCCACCACATAATAAAATTATTTCAATGAAACTCATAAGAATAAATGAAAAATGATCCCCAAATCTGATGACGACTACCGCAAACGAACAACTGATAATGATTTATGGATATGCACCCAAAATGTCTGCACTGCAGCACAAAACATGGTCGTTAGTACCACTAGATTCAAGGATCTCAATATTCATAAGGCCACCTGGCTGTCCCCTGATCAAAAAACACGCAACTAAATTGACCACGTTTTGATTGATGGG
This sequence comes from Tetanocera ferruginea, assembly GCA_958299015.1. Classification (NCBI taxonomy): domain Eukaryota; kingdom Metazoa; phylum Arthropoda; class Insecta; order Diptera; family Sciomyzidae; genus Tetanocera; species Tetanocera ferruginea. The sequence continues at coordinate 122,005,411 of OY282640.1, forward strand.
AGGCACTCTTTCAGTTTACTAGACGTACACACGGTGCAAACATATTCTACTATATATGTACGGCTGCCGAAGAGGTGATAGGATATCATCGTCCTCGCTACATTGAAGCTTGCAGAATATGGTCAGAAGAATGCATTCCAGATAACTGGAACCTCAGTGAGCTCTGACCACGAGAAAAGCGATCCCACCATTTTCGCCAAATATCGTGGGATTTGAAAGATAATTTGAAAGACTAAAGCCCACCGTCAAGATGTTTATGCTACGACAAATCTTAGAGAAGACCCTACTGAAACATATCGACAAGCACCATATTTTTGCCGATTACAAAGCCGCCTTCGACAGTGCAATAAGGATTCACCTATGTTAAATGTTCTGAATTTGGATTTCCTGCAAAATTAAAACGTCTATACATGGGACACTGAGCAACATCAACAACACAGTGAAAATCGTGAAAGACCTCTCCCCTCCGTTCGATACCAAGCGAGGTTTTAGACTAGGTTATTCCTTATGTTGCAATTTTTTTAATATAGTTATGGAGAAGCTCATCCGAGATGCTGACCTGAGGCCAGGGATGATATTTGAAGCAGATATCCACTTTTTTACCTCCTTTCGATTTTCGAAAGTCCCCAACTCCTTTTAGCCCAAAAAAGTACTTTCGGATACACTAATCATCAAAAAAAGTACACGTCATGCATGATTTAGATTTTGTTCTCAATATTGAAACCGAAAAATTGTTCTCTTAAAATACACTCACAAAGAGAAGTTTACACAGTATTTATCTGGGTTATCTGACCAACAAATTTTCAGATGGATTTTCAGACGGACGAATCGTCTGACGATGAACAGAACGAGAAGATAGAAGCTATAGAATCAGATAATGTCGTTGATGTCAACAAAGAAGACGAGAAAGATGATAGCTAGGATATCGGCAGCAAAGGATATCAAGTACGTGCTCGTCCAGTAAACATTTTTGGCTTAAAAGAGGTGTAAAAAAGATTCAATTGGCATAGGAGAAAGTGAATCAGGAATTTCAAAAAGATTTGAGTCATAACGTCATTCCTAAGATAGCAACAATTTTCGCACGCTTCGGATTTTCAACTGATTTGATTGCTACCGATCAAGAAACCTGGACTGAGCGTGAAGATTACCAACAAGCGCAAAAAATATTGTCAACGACGCCACCAAAAGAGACGTAATATTAAGAAAGAATCTTTTTGCTTCAAGTCGTGGTCGAAAATCGAAAGAAATACATATCCGTCACATGACAAAAATAAATTAATTTGATTAAAATTGTCTTACAATTAAAATTAAAAAAATTCTTATTTCTTATTTCTTATTTACGACAGATATGCTGTATGGTCGATACAAATTTGGAGAAGAAAAGTTAATGTGGGTCGGTCTCTCATTTCAGCCTTTTGGAAGGCAACCTGGGAGCGATGGAAGCCGATTTTAGAAAAAAGTTAAAAAAAATAATATGTATAGATGCCCCTTTAAAGGATGCAAATATAGGGTAGATATGTTGCGATAAAATGTTTGAAAGGAAAAACCAGGAGATTGGGGCAGCTATGTATATAATCAGCCCAATCATGAAAAATTTTCTCCCGGGAGTTCTAAATGGGAGTTTCCGGTTTTAAGATAGCAGATGAAGATATCTCATTTTTTTTATTAAACACTCATGAATATTGGCGGTTGATGAACAAAATTGCATTAAAAATTTCCAAAAAGTATTTGAACTTTATCTTTAAAACGGAAACTCCCATTTACAACTCCCGGGAGAAAATGTTTTATGATTGGGCTGAATATAGTATCGTACTGGGGTCGAAATTCGACCAATTTCTTGTTTGCCTTTTTATAATTATATATACAAAATATTTGGTGCAATTCTACTGCGCACTCTGATTCATTCAAAAAACAATTATCAATATCGGTTGAGAAATACGAGAGAAAATTTTTCCTAACGCCTATTCCTATTCCTATTTTTTTTTAAATAGACTAACAAAAGGTACTCTCACGTCCGAAAAAGTACTTTCAGAAGAGTAAAAAACTCCCCTCCAAAATTATCAAATATCATCACTGCCTGAGAGACAGCTGCACAATTTTATTTAAGAGTGTTATGCTGCTGGCGTATGAAAAAGAGTAGAAAAAGAGTCGAATCGTATGTTTCTTGCAGTGAATGCAGATAAAACGAAGTATATTGTGTCAACAAACAAACAGTCCCAACGTCTTGGAAACCACGTCACTGTTGACAACATCTCTTTTGAGGTTGTTAAGGACTTTATATACCTGGAATCCAGCATCAACTCCTCCAATGAAATCAGTGTTGAGATTAAACGAAGGTTAACTCTTGCCAACAGGTGTTACTTTGGGCTCAGTGGGCAATTGAGATTCAGAGCTCTCTTTCTCGACAAACAAAACTGACGCTCTATAAGTCAATAATCACGACGCTCCAGCGAAAAATTATTCGATTCGATAACCAGCGGCACTCACCGCAGAAGAGGAAGACCGCTTCTCCAAAATATATTTTGGAAATATCAATGCAAAGAAGAGCTCAATACTTTCCAAAAATCTTAAATGCGTGTGAATACCATGAAAATTGCATATTTTATATGCGTTTACAAAAATTTATATTCCAAAATAACGAAAACAGTTTGCAAGAATTTCAATTAAATTAATTTTAAAATTGTTTTTATGGCTTTTATTTGTATTCTATTAAAATCTCTATTTTTTGGCTTATCCTGGAATGCAATATGGAAAAAATAAAATTATATGCAAACTACTTAATTTTTTGGCCAAAAAAGGGGTTAAGAAGAACCAAAACCTTTCCATGCGGATTTTTCCGATCCAAAACAAAATTATGCAGAAATAGTTTTTTAGAGTCCCTCTAACTTTTGAGTCGGTGTCCAGCCGACTGGTTGTTTTTTGCCCTTATAAAAAAAAGAAACGGCAAACTCTTAACCCTTTGACGACTAATTGTGTGAAAAATACCCCCTTTTACATTTGTAAGTCGTGTTGGCACAATTTTCGAAATATTTTCATAAAGTTGTGCTCAAAGGATAAGAAATCAATGTGTCTATAAACGCGTGCCACATTTTTCGAACTTGTTTTAATTTTATGAAAAAGAACAAACTAGGAAGTCAAATTTTTTTTTTTCATAGGTATATATTAATCCTGATTTCTCAGAGACTACAGATAAAGGTACCTCAAACGATTCTCAAATTTGAGCAGATATATTTTCTCAGCCCAATTATGTCGAAACCTTTATGAATCAGCTACTCCAAGAAAATAAAAAATACATTTTTCAGATGGGTTAAAAATAATCCAATCGTCCTCAACGGTAACAAACACATAAAATGTCTTTAAAAGCAATTTTTGTTTTTGCAAAAGTTTGAACAATAAAAACGTATTTATAGAGCGTGAACTACAAAAAATTAAAGATTTCAAAACATTGTTTATCATTTGTTGACAAAAAGGCTTATTACAGGCGACACAATCATGATTTGATCAGCGATCAAGTCCATTTTTCGTGCAGACATGCAACGCTTTCTGGTGGTATCTGTTCATTTCGTTAAATAGTGTTTAGACAGATCATCTTCAAATGTCTTTTGACTTCATCTTGCAGGAGGGCGACATCGATCTCATCCAGAAGCTGCTGACCTATATCTTCGCTATCACAAGTATTTATTTATAAAATAATCAAAAAATTTGGTTTGTCGAACTGTAAAAACATGTTGTTTTCTGCATTTTCGAAAACTTGAATTGCACAATTTTGTTTAAAAATGACTTTTCCACACTTATATTAACTATTTCCTTGTTTTGGGAGCGCAAAATAATCAAAATCAGCTGCTTCGGTCAGTATTGAAGGATAGACTTTCGAGTAAAAAGATACCTTTGAGGACGATAGGGTGAAAAATAACACAGGTATTTTTTTAATCCTTACAGTAATTTTTTTTTTTATTTCACTTTTTTATAGAAATATGCCATCGCTAATGATAATTCCATAAACAATTTTTAAAAATTCCTAGCGGTTTATTTTTCGTCCTCAAGGGGTTAAAGCGATGATTACATTAACTTAGATTAATTCTATGGACGGACTATGAATTTGATAAAAAACACAAAAAATATGTAAGTGTTAGTGTTATGCATTATTTAAAAAACAAATTAATCATAATCCAAAAATTGTATCCGATTATCTGGCTTAATACAAGAAATATAAATATAACAAGATAAATCTATTGTTCAAGTAAAAACTGAACAGACTCCTCACATGATCTTAATAATATATCTTTAAATTATAAACTAGCACTTTATAACAGCTTTTTAATGATATTAGAGCATTTAAGCTTAAAATAACTAATGGAAAGTTTATTCGACAATTATTTATTCAATCCACTCCACTCCATTTCAAGCACCATCATTTACTGTTGTTGCTGAAATTCTTTTCGTTGCTCAAGCAATGATTGCAAATGGTACAAAATATTTGCTAAATATTAAAAGAAAAAATTAAATATGTATGTTTAAAAAGTTATACAACTTAATTTCGAAAACAAAAATTATACATACTGGCAGCGATATCCTGTGCACTGACATCGCATTCGCAGATCCGGTACATTCGAAGTTGCGCACCCAGGCTTTGATCACATTTACAGGTGGAACTTGATAAATACTGAATTGTCGTTTGAAGAGGCGTTGTGCGGCGCTGATCGAGTCGTTGCTCTTGTAGTAGGCCTTTATAATGAAAGCACGATGCACTCCGGTCCATTGATCCATGCTGACTGCATTTTTTTAAGCTGTTTTTTAAATGCATAAATAATAATTTGAAAGAGAAGAAAGAACATTGCCACACATGATTTTTTGCTTTTTTTTTAGTAGTAATAAGGGCGTTGCCATCCAGCACAAAATGCAATTCAATTTTATCGTTCATATTTAATGTGTAAAAAATTAAATTGCTTTGCATTTTTTAACACACTCAATGTTTTAAACTATTTTTGATTTGGCACTAAAAGAAAATTCCTCGCAAACAGGCGGAGCTAATTTGCTAACAGCGTGCTTTGCGACAGCAACATATGTGTGTTTCATTTGTGTGTGACAAATTTGCATATCTTGCCAAGAAAAATTCAAACTGATGCATCATCAAATAGACACAACAACAAATCAAGAGGGTGGGTCTTGACGTGATCTGACAGAAGATTTCAGCTGTTCGTGGGCGTAGAGAAGCATGTCAATCTTATGATTCGGCAACCTGCAATGAATGATTCATAGATTATTTTGTTTTTTTTTTTTGTAAAAACAAAACGGTTAGTGCAATTTCAGTTTATTTTTAAGGCTTTTTTAAACATGTTTTGCATAAAATGGGAAATTTTAAGAGAACTTTAAGAGCTATTTTTAATAACGTGTAATATTAAATTTAAGCAATTAGTCTTTGGTAATGGTAAACAATTAAATTTATTTAATATTCATGCGTCAGATATTTTAGAATTAATGCAAATTGAGTGTTTTACCAAATTTTTTTTTTAAGATTAAAAAAAACTTTTTTAAAAAAAAAAAACCTACTACAAAATCACTACAAAGTAAAAAATAATTTTTAATTACCTTTTTCTTTTCCTCGTGGTAAAATCTGATAATTTATTTATTTACAGTCGAACTTCCATAATTCTATTATCCCAAAAAATACTTAAACTTACAGAGACTTCGACTTATAGAATATTTTTTTTTTATTGAAAAAAAGCCTTGATTGCCCACAGTTGTGCATATTTAGGATATGTACTAGTCCTTTCCCGTCAAAAATGACGGGCCCGATTTTAATAAAGAAAAAAACATGAAATACTGATATTCTTTAAGCTGAATTAGAAATCAGCGATGGTCACATACTCGATTTGAAAATGTGCAAATTACAATTTTTAGTTCCATAAATTTATAATATACGTTAGAGTAAAAATGGAAACTATAGTAGGTACGGCGAAATAAGTTCAAATTTTTGAAAATTTAATTTTTTGATATCGGATAGATTTGGAACTAATTGTCGTATAAAACTGAAACTCAGTATGAAGAAACTGATTGGCCAGGTCTTTCAATTATAAAACAAACACGGGCATTGGAAAACGAGGCGTGGCTCTGCCCACACAATTGAATTTTCGATACAGAATAGCATAGAAGTAAAAATCAGAGAACATTTGAACTCAGAATGTAGTTACTATTTGGTGGTGTCCTGCTAATGGAATGCTAGAATGGACTTTGTGCGATGGGTGTGGCTCCGCCCATATAAGACATATTTTTTTTAAATTGAATCACTTTGGAAATAATAGTCACATATTAAAGAAACTCGGTTTGGAGTAACTATTTGGTGATATTCTACTACTCCGAAATAGTCGCAAGCTAAAGCGGTTATTGGACAGGGGATTCGGTTCCGCCCCTAAAAGACAGTTGCTTTTTTATAAAAACTTTGGAAATAATGGGCACAGAATATTGAAACTCAGTGTGGAGTTTCTCTCTGTTGATGGCCTTCTGTTGGCAACCTGGAACAGACATTGGATAAGGACGGCAGCAACGTGCCGGGTACCAGCTAGTTTTTCTATATATTTAAATGCGCAAACATTCAGAACAAATGATCGCACAAGTACGGTGTTGCACCGACGGCCTGCAGCAACCTGCATCTTGAGAAAGAAATCAAATACAAATTACATAAAAAATAAATTATTTTCTCAAAAAAAAAATTGAGAAGTGAAATTTTAGCTAACAAATTATTTTTTGACGCCCCCTTTTTTTCAATTTTGATTGGTTGATTTTGAAAAATAAAATTCAGTACTTCCGCAGCGCAGTTGCGATGAACAACAAAATTCAGGAATATTCATTAATTTTTTTTCATTTATTTTTCTGCTCAGAGAATATTCAATTTTTTTTTTAATGTCGACCAATCAGAATCATTGTTGCCGTTTGGATCCAAACGGATCCATTTGGATACTTTTTTTCTTCAAAAATTGATGGATACTTATTTTTTAGCCTTAGTGGAAATTTGGATGCTTTTATTGAAAAATCATTTTTATGATTGCAAAAAATTCAAAATCGAGTTTTTGATTGATTGTGATGCACCGTACCCAAATATATTTTTATGCAAAATGTTTCACTCCTAGTACTAAAAACAACGATTTTATTAACAAAATTAACCTGAAAAAATATGGTTTTGTTTTAAATTTAGTTTTTTGGTTCTTCTGAAAAATTTTTCAAATGGAAGTTAGGGATTTTTTGATTTTATATGAAAATATGCTTTTTATTGTTAGCATTGTCATTATTGTGTATTTTTGTAATTTTGCAGCAATGCGTGCAATTAAACTGTCACTTTCTGCTCCAACTCACGCACAGTCGAAATTAAAGGTCTGTTACAGATCAGAAATCGATAACTTCTTCTTAGTAGGTACAAGCAGAGTTCACTCGTGGTTACCTCGAATTAAGTTAGATTTGTCAAGTTTGTATAGAGCAAATTGTTTGTTGGCAGCTCAATAGACTCTTTTTCAACAGACTCTTGCAACTGCTATTTTTAAGTGAAAAATACGATAATAGATTTTAACAGATAGTACTCAGCTTATCCAACAAGTTTTCTTGGGTTTAACGAAACTCAACTCAACCCTCGTTTACATGCAGAGCTCACTACGAGTTAGCCCCGAGTTAACTCTGCATGTAAACACAGTATATACCGCTTCTAATTAAATACTTCTTATGAAAATTGACTGAGATAACAATCAAAAACTACTTTTTTGTGTTTAAAAAGTGAATACAATATAGTTTTTTGCAAATTGATACCTGGATACTTATTTTTTTTTAAGTGGATACATTTGGATCCATTTCTGACCTTTTTATGGATACTTTTTTAGAACCGTCGCGGCAACACTGATCAGAATGAAGAACGCTCTCAAAATTATTTTCTTATTCTCAAACATGCGCGATAATGTTCTTCTGTTTTGAAACAGGCTATATAATATATGTTTTTTATTTAAAACAGGCGCTTACGAAAAATTAAGTGTAATGTATTAAATGTTAATTAAGAGTAAGTGTTTTTTTTATTATTTTCATTAAAAACAGACTGTAATTTGTTCAAACTCTTATAGTGCTCATCAGTTGTAGTGTCATTCGTTTGCAAATACAAATTCAAAGTTCGGAATGAATTTTTTATATCATTATTGGAAGGCTGATGAATAGTTTCTTCCACCAAACCCTCGACATCACTCTCTGAACCGCTTAAGATTGCACCCCCTAGTTCAGAACAGTACTGCTTAACAATATCGTTATCTGTAGGAAAGTGTTGTGCAAAGCTCATAATCCACTTTAATATAATCCTGAAGAGTAGCATTCCAAGTTATTTTGTTCGCTCAATTAACTTTTCATCTTCTTCAATATTATTTAAAAATATTAGAGGTATGTCATCTTCTTCTTCCCATTCAGAATATTGCCAAAATCCAGCTTTTTTGAAGCAATTCGCTATGGTTTCATTTCTGACGTCAATATCACAAGCTTTTGATACATAATTGATGCAATCCAAAAGTGTAATAACCTGTTTTTCGTTTGCCTCCATGCGCTGGAGGCTAGTGACTCTCTTACAATTGTAATACGATAGTAAATTTTTAAGTTTTGAATTACTCCCTGATCATGCAGTTGTAATTTAGAGGTCATATTCGGTGGAAAAAATTGTAATTTAATGGCTTTCAGTTTGCTTTGTACGTCTTTTGGATGTGCTGGACAATTATCAATAAGCAATAAAATTTTTCAGCCAGCATTTTGAAAGTGTCTATCCAATTTTAGAACCCATTCCTCAAATAGTGGTCCTGTCATCCAGGCCTTGGTGTTTGCCTTATAATCTACAGGTAACCACTTAACACCACGAAAGTACCGAGGTTTGGTGCGTTTTCAAATTAATAGAATTTTAAATTTTTCTGAACCATCCATGTTTGCTGCCAGCATTAACGTAACCCACTGCATACTATTTTTGCCCCGTGGCATTGCTAATTTTTAAAAGTCAGTGTTTTGTCTGGCAAACATTTAGCCCACACCATGTCTAAAAAAAAGTCCAGATATTATTTTAATTATTGAACGTTTCGTCAATTCAACGCTTTATGCAATACCTCTGCTTCTATTTAGCAAGCCAACCAGTGCTTGCCATAAAATTATCAACGCCAAAACGCTTCGCAAACTCCATTGCCTTTTCCTTTCATATTGCTCCAGATATAGGTATGTTTTGACTTCTAGCTGCCTTAAACTAATCGGTGATTGCCTTGTCGATATTTTGGAACATTGGTTTTTTAATCCTTTTACTACATACAGGAGATCCAGATTGAAAAGTTGTGATAATCGATTCCTTCTTTTTCAAAATTGTTGAGACCGTACTAGCTGGGATACCATATTTTTCAGTTGCTTTATTTTTCTTTAATCCATCTTCGACTTCATTGATTAGTTTATATTTTTCTTCAATAGACAAACATTTGAAAACACGTTTAGTTGCCATGATAATAAAAAAATCTGTTTTAGAATTTACATTAATCATTCAGCGCGACTTAATGCACGCGACTGACACTTCGCAAACTGCAAAAAATAACACTGAACATCATCATTATGTAAAAATACTTTGTCGAATAAATACTTTAATGTACAAAATGGGATTTCCCCGAATATATTCAAAACAAACAAACGAACAAAAGGCTTCTTAAAAAAAGTAAAGCGAGAGAGAGCAAGCACATTACTTCGAGTTATAGAATTCATGTGCATGCATCTTCGTTCGAAACTTCGAGTTATAGAAGTTCGAGTTACGGAAGGAGAATTGTATGCTATTTACTCTCAACTAATTTAGTTCGAGTTATGGAAAATTCGAGTTATAGAAGTTCGAGTTATGGAAGTTCGACTGTACATTATTATGTTGGAAATTTATTATTTTAATTTTTCCTAATTTGTTTTATTTTTATCATAAATATATTAATTTTTTTATGATAATAATATCCTTCTGGATATATGGCGTATTTTGCTGCTGTTGCGTCGCTACACTCCTCGTCAAACCATTGGTTGGGGGATTGCGGGCGCCGAAAACCAATGACTTCCTCAGCAGCAGTGCACATGGAGTGGGATGTATGTTTTCAAAGTCTTCCAGCATCATGAGTTCAGAGTAAGGTTAGTTGAGCTTAACCGAGAGTTAAGCGGAGTAGGCCTCGGCGATCCTTTGTGATTGCAGCTTATCGACATCTAGCTTTCGTTGCATACTTTTGCGTATATTCTTCTCATTGCACAATCGCATGCGGATCTTGGCTGCAACAAGATAGTGGTCGGAGTCAATAATGACCCACCGAAGTGTGCGCACATCTAGTACACTTGAAGCGTGCCTTCCGTCGATCACAACATGATCAATTTGATTTCGAGTCTTTTGATCAGCGACGTAGCCTAGTGGATATCGAGGTGTTCGAATCTGGTGCTAGTTACATCATGTTTTGCGCCGCGGCGAAGTCCGTTGGTAGACCGTTGTTCGATGTGGTCTCGTGGATGCTGAACTTATTGAAAGTGGAGCCAGAAATGCCTTATTTTCCGACCTTTGCATTGAAATCGCCGAGGTATATTTTCTCGTCATAGGCCGGGCAGTGATCATACACGTCCTCTAGTCTCGCATAGAAGGCCTCCTTGACAGCATCGTTCTTTTCCTCCATCAAGGCGTGCGTGAAATTTAGTCTTATGTAGAAGACTTTCGCCTTGATGAGGATTGTGGCCAGTGTTTTGTTCTCAGGTGTCAATCGGGAATCAAGGTGTCGAAGTTTCCACCTTACGGCAAATCCGCATCCAAATTCGTGCTTCTCCGTATGGCTGCTGTATTAGATATCGCAGTCTGCTCTCTTAGAGCAGCCTTGTTCTTTCCATCGAATCTCCTGAATGGTGGTAATGTCGGCCTTTATTTGTACGAGGGCTTCCGCCAATTGCACAGAGGCACCTTCCCTATAAAGGGTCCGGTCATGCCAGGTACATGTTCGTTAATCATTGTTCGTTTTTCTGTGACAGTAATCGTCAACGTAGTAGGGGCTTTTATTCGAGGCTGGCTAGGTTTAAATTGGGCAGTTATAATGTGTTGGGGACCCCCACCCAACTCAATTTCAGACTAATTCAATTTGAACCATGGAAAGATACACAATCGAGCAACGCATAAAAGTTATTTAGGCTTATTATTAGTGTCCGACCGAATATTCGGTTTCGGTTTCGGTTTCGGCCAGTTTCGGCCCTTTTAGTCAGTTTCGGCTATTCGGCATCAATATGGCCGAAACCGAAACCGAATAACTCTAAATACTAAAAAGTAGTGTCCGACCGAATATTCGGTTTCGGTTTCGGTTTCGGCCAGTTTCGGCCCTTTTAGTCAGTTTCGGCTATTCGGCATCAATATGGCCGAAACCGAAACCGAATAACTCTAAATACTAAAAAGTTCCTTAAAGTGGTATTAAAAATTATCTCTTTATTTATTATTTTAAAGTTGAACTTTAATATTCAAAGAATATTTATCGTATGTATACGTTATTATTATCTGTTTGAATTATTTTGGTTTTGAAAGCTTTTAATAAATTTAAAAAAAAAATAAAATGTTTTTACAAACAAATTTGTATGTAGACTTTCAGTTTCGATTTCGGCCGAATAATACAAAAATGGCCGAAATTCGGTTTCGGTTTCGGCCAAAATTTTGGTTTCGGTCGGACACTACTAAAAGTTCCTTAAAGTGGTATTAAAAATTATCTCTTTATTTATTATTTTAAAGTTGAACTTTAATATTCAAAGAATATTTATCGTATGTATACGTTACTATTATCTGTTTGAATTATTTTGTTTTTGAAAGCTTTTAATAAAATTAAAAAAAAAATAAAATGTTTTTACAAACAAATTTGTATGTAGACTTTCAGTTTCGGTTTCGGTTTCGGTTTCGGCCGAATAATACAAAAATGGCCGAAATTCGGTTTCGGTTTCGGCCAAAATTTTGGTTTCGGGCGGACACTACTTATTATGATAATTGGCGTTCAAATCAGAATGCATATCGTGTACTTCGTGATGGAAATCATCTTCAGTGATGAGGCACATTTTCACCTCAGTGGATTCGTCAATAAGCAGAATTGCCACATTTGGGCGAATGATAATCCAAGATTGATTGTCGAAAATCCAATGCACCCTATTAGAGTAACTGTTTGGTGCGGTTTATGGGCTGTCGTCATCATCGGGCCGTATTTTTTACAAAATGAGGCCTGTCAGGCAGTTACTGTGAATGGTGTTCGCTATCGAACTTTTTATGGCCTGAATTGGTAGATATGGATGTGGACAATATGTAGTTTCAACAGGATGGTGCCACTTGCCACACAGCTAACGAAACAATGGCTCTTTTGCGCTAAAAATTCAATGGCCGTGTTATCTGGTGGCGATGTCAATTGGCCGCCAAGATCATGTGATTTGACACCGTTGGACTTCTTTCTTTGGGGTTATTTGAAAGAAAAGGTGTACGTCGATAAGCCAGCAACAATTCAAGAGCTAAAGGTTGAGATAATTCGGCACATTAAAGGCATAGAACTTTAATAATGCCTCAGCATCATCGAAAATTTGGACCATCGGATTGAGGTGTGCCGCCGAGGTCGCGGCGGCTATTTGGCCGATGTTTTATTCTATACATACCAATATTATCATTATCATAATAAAAAGAAATGGCAATAATTTCTGAAATAATTTGTGTTTTATTCAAAATCAACATCGGCCCTTACAATTTAACCACCCTTTACAAAATTTCATTGAAATCGGTTGTATAGTTTTGGGGGATTAACGTGCATCAACATGACATGTTCCTTTCATTTATTAAGATTAACTGCATATAATACAAAACTGTAAGTAAAATTTTATTATTAAAATTTGTTTAACTTGTTTGATATTTTTTGAAGCAACAACAAATTATTTATACTAATTTTGATAGCTTTGACTCACAGAGGGAGAAAACTTCTAACCATGAAACCATTGCTTTATCTTAATATTAAAGTAATTGACATATCTGCGTCGACAAGGAATAACAGTTAAACTCATTTTCAAAATTTCAGAAGAGAATTTTTTAGATTAAAATTGCTACCTTATATTAAGGTACCCTGACTTCTGCTGTTTAGATTTGATGGCCTTAAATATTCAATTTTGAAGGAACAACTATAAAAATTTGCGTACAAGTGTTTTTCCTTGCGAAAAATCGCAATGAAAGTAATAACCTCACTTTGTCCTAACTCGACTTTAGCGGTTATTCCTTGTCGACACAGATATATACATCCGCAATATAAGGAAGTGCCATAAATGCTCCAAAAACAAACAAGTAGAGAACAAGGATCTATGAAATTGGAGTTCCAAAAGTCATAAACTCAATGTCGAGCACAACTTTCTTTTTGTTAGTTGGCGGTATACGTGACTTTTTTATGTATTCATTATGTTTCTTCTCTCATATCGTTTCATTGATGAGTTTTCTGTATTTCATGCGAAAATAATTATTGTTAATTAAGCTAGAAACCACAAACAAGATTATTCATGAGATTTGCAAATTCAGAAGGACATTTGAATAAACACCCACCAAACTTAAGCTACACAAGCTTCTAACCATAGTAAGCACGCACTAATGCAAATTCATGGAAACGCACACACACACATACCGCTGGTGTTAGCCACAAATTATATACAAACAATAAACTTTGGCAAATGCATTCAAGGGAACAGCTTGCAGTTTCATTGTGTGTCAGTGTGTTTGTAATAATAATTCATACACACACACACACACATATACACATAGCCAAACACTCACAAGAACAAAATCAATTAAAGACAGAGGAAACACGCGCACAAATGCTGCCACATTTTGCCAACAATTCAGCCCGTTGCGGAAAATCTTGACAGATTCTTTTGTTAGCGGATTTTTTTTTGCATGCAACGCTGTGACTACTGTTGTAGTTGTTTTGTTGTTGGTTGTTGTTTTTGTTGCTGCATAATCATGTTGCTGCTACATCTGTAGGAATAACTATGTTATTGAAGGCAACACATGTGCTGCTGTTGCCACTTCTGTCGACTGTTTAAGCGTGATGATTGTATTCGGAACAAGTGTTCGTTGTACACGATTTAAATTGTCAATTAAACAAGCAAACGTTGTGCACTTAATTAATTAATTTTAAATTGTTTCAGTTTTTAGTGATAAACCTATTTTCGGAGCTACGGCTGTATGGTTTGTATAGGGAGTGAGAGAGAGATAAATATGGCAAGTGTATATTTATTATATTAGAACTTAAACAAATAATTGATACTTTTTGACAGCTCTCTGTGGCCCTAAAAACAAGCTTAGACAAGAGCTATGCTTAATTTTTACAAAAAAAGATATGTTTTCTTTGAGCTAAAGCATTAAAGAAAAAAATTATCTCAAAATTTCCTTGGAGTAGTTCTATATATCCGCTACCTGTCTCTAAAAATTAACTTAAAAGACTCTCATCGAGGTCTACTCAGATAATTTTTCCAAGAGTACTTTCCAATCTTGGTAACTGAAATCTGAAATTTCTACGTTCGAGTAGTATCTGTGACTAATTGACCTCAATATATTTCTGAATTAATCATATTATGTAAATACTAGTTCTTTCCCGTCAAAAATGACTTGCCCGGTTTTACTAAAGGAAAAAAAAAATGAAATATTGATTTTCTTGAAGCTTAATTAGAATAAATTTGAGCAGAACTCCAATTAAAATGTAGTAAAATTATACTAAAATCTTATTGTTTTCTACAAATGTTTTAAAAAAACGTATATCATCTATTCAATTTAATTAAATTTTAATTTCCGTCAAAAATCAGAATCAATTTCGGCTCCGAATGATCATGATTTCTGGTAGTCATTTTTCAGTTCAATATATTTTTAAAATACCTTAAAGTAAAAATGGAAACCATAGTGGGCACGACAAAGTATGTTTAAAATTTTTTCGTAAAACTGAAAATTTCAAAATTAAAAAATAAATAAAAAAATTTTTGAAGTTTCAATAAATCAAGAAAACAAAAAATGCCTAAAAATATGCTTTTATATTTTTCAAAAAAAAACAAGCGTTCCGCACTCACATTTTACGGAATTACGGAATCACTTTGATAGGACAATTTGCATCAGAGTGGTTCTGCTATATATATCCCATGATACAGGCCTGTTTGTGTTAATTAGATGCATTAATTTCCTTTTTCTCTTCAAAAAATAAAATTTTTCTCCTGAAAAATCTACTTTTTTATGTTATGACGTTATTGAAGAAACCGATATCATGACTCAATAATTATAAGGTTATCCCGATATTTGACGTCTTCTCACGAAAATGGAGATAGATACCCTTATTTGAAGAGGAGAGCATTTTGAATGACACAAAAATCTCATAGGTGCTTGCATATCATACTATTTTTTAGTACAATATATCTTTAAATCTCTAGTCAATACATTTTCTGCTACTTTTGTATTTTGAAGCATCCATCAGATGATTTTTAAAGGTTCTGCGACTTCACAGAGTCCAAGCTTGAAATATTTTCACGAATTTATTGCCTTAAAAAATTCAATGAAAGCAATGCATACTGATTTTGTTATTTTTTAAGCAGTAAAATATTGAAAACACATACTTTTTGTATTAAAAAAAAACACAGCACAACACTAAAACATAAATTTTTTTTTTAAAAGACCACAAGACCCTGTTTGTCATTAATTTTCGAGAGAGAATATTTTTTTGTTTACAAAAAATAAGGGTATGTCAAATATCGGGATAACCTTATAAATTATTGAGTCATGACCGATATATAAGGGCATATAAGGGTATATTTTTCCTATATAATTTATTTTATTGTTAATCGAATATTAATTGTAACAAAATTAGTATTTTACTTAATATGCTTAAATTAATTGTGTCCCTTTTGTTTGGAGTGTTGCCTTTCTACAGTTAATAAGTGTACAACATGGCTTGACCAACTCTTGCCCAACCACTCCGCATTCATTACTTGATTGCTTGCATTAATGATAAACTTCATATGATATAACATATTGATCACACATGTACACAAGCACCCATACATACTTATAGCCATGTTGTCAAGACATTACAACACATAATTAATGCTGTGTTTGCCTCCAACTCCACAATTGGAATTATTGAATCATAAATATTTAGGAGGGCGAAGCTTATTTGTTGATTATTGACTGAGGTAGGAGAACATATTGAATGAAATCCATTGGTTATTTATGAGACAAAACGACTTAGAATTCTACTTGAGGTTAAGTGGTATAGTTGTGAAACAGCACGAACAATGCATTGTAACGAATTGGACAGTGTATTTAAGATTTGCTTGAGAGAAGCGCAGTAGTTTTGCAGGTGCTTCTAATAAGAATTCCATAATTAAACAGCAAACATTAGAGAATCATTATAAGTTAACAGAAAATTTTTAAGCAATTTTCTACATCAAGTAATTATATTTTTCGTTGAATGGATTCTAAAAGACGAAACAGAGAAAAAAAAAAATAACATGTTTAACGGAGTTAACGTTTGAGTACTATGTTATATGGGTGTTAAAACAAAAGATCAAATTTGAAAATGTGTAATTTCGAATGAAAACCATTTGACCTTCTGGCTGTGCCCTGATTTAAAAACACGGAACCAAATTGACCTCGTTTTGATTGACGGAAGGCACTCGTTCAGTGTTCAAGACGCACGAACGATCCGTGGTGCCAACATAGACTCGGATCATTATCTTGTCACAGCCAAGATCCGCACACGTCTATGCGCAGCTAAGAATGCTCGCAATTCTACAAAAATAAAGCTAGACATCGACAAGCTGCAGTCAAAACGAACTGCCGAAGCCTTCGCTACTCAACTCTCACTCTTGCTTCAAGAAAGCACACCTCCGATCGACGATACAGGCGCATAGTAAACGCCATTAGAGCAACCAAAGAGGGTTTCGGGATTTAAACCGTCCCAAAAATTATTGTAGTACCTATCAAAATAGAATTAAATCAAAGTGATTCATATGACAAGCCATCACACATCTTATCAAATGAGTAAAAATCCCAAATGTATATTTCATATAATTTTTCAACTTCTTGCTTGGAACCCACTAAAAAGACTTGGAATATTTGGATGAAAATTAATTCAAAAGTAATATAAAATACGAAAGCCTGAATTTGAGGAAGAGCGATTGAGTCCGTCGCCAACGAAATGATCAAAGGAACTTTCTCAAAAATTGTTATTTTTCGTTTTTTTTTTATAATTATTTTTTTAAACACAAATTAACCCAAACCCAAACCAAAAACTCTAACTCAAACTCTAAAAATAATTCCGATTGACTTCCGAAACTGGAGCAAAAATTTGCAATTAATAATTTTTCATTGTATTTTCCCGAATCTGTTTCATAAAAATTTCTCTAAATTGTCAAAAACTTGATTTAGTATGTCAGTGTTAAATATGACGATATAAAAAAATCGATTTTAGAGCAAATTTCATCGGTTCGAGACTCGAACGATTTTTTCATATTTAGGCTCTTAGTTTTTCATCCCAAGGTGTCAAAAATAATGTGTTTTATACTTTCGGAAATGAGCTCCATAAGTACTCTCATTAGTTCTTTTTACAACAAAGTGAAGTTTTGGGGAAAATTTTTATTGTGGGAAGAAAAAATTGCATTTTTGCTGCCCCTATTGGGACCAGAGTACAATTGAAAATATAATAGCTCATGCCATAAAACCTTCGTAACACTATCTAAAACCTCGTCTAACTGCCTATCTTCTTAGAACATCGCTATCACTGCTTCTGTACGGCCAAAATGTACTGACAGTTCCCATCCGTTTTACAACTTGTTTCTTAAATTTTTTTATCGTTCGGCCGTTGTAGGAATAGTGTACAGTTTGCACTACAAAATTTTAATTTGTACTATGGGAGAGATCAAATTTATGGAAACAAACTCGACTTTTATATAAGTTTGTTATTTTTTTATTTTCTTGCAAGGCTTTGGGAACAATTAAATTCACAAACAATTATTCGTATCCAAATAATAAACGCATTTTCGGTTAAACAGATTCCGATTTTCAATCTTGATTGAAAACATGTTTTGATGGAAAAATTATACAACTGAAAACAATTTTTGAAGTATTTTTTAATACTAATAAAATATTATTTATAAAAACTTAACCTTAAATTTTAATTTTGAATGGTTTTAATGGGTTGGGTTGGCTTGGAAATGACTTAACGGCCAATAACTTAACTAAACTTCTATTTAGAAATATAACTTCCAAGAGTTGAAACTTTGCTATCATATGAAGCCTTATTATAATTGATTATATAATTGATTATATATATAAAAAACCCACCCAAAAATAAATCCTGGTTGCGCCCCTGGTGAACGCACATATGCCTTTCAATGCGTACGGCTGTAGAAGAAGTGAAAGGCTACCACCGCCCTCGCCGAAACCAGTGGTACGACCAGGAGTGTCGCGACGCCACTGCAAAAAAGGATACTGCCTACAAAGCCAATCTGCAGTCGGTTGTAATTCGTGCTTTTATGGAGCAATGCCAAGAGAAGAGGAAGGGGAGACGCCTTTTTAAGCGAAGAAAAAACGAGAGGCAGGAATGCGTGAGTGAGAGAAAATTGAAAGGCATGGTGACAGGAATGAGACTCGAAAATATTTCGAAAGATAAGACGCCTGGCCGCTGGTCTTAAGACCGGAACCTCTTCCTGCAAGGATGAAAGTCGAGGTCTAGTGACAGCTACCCAGAGTACACTGATGCTTTTGAGGGAACACTTCTCTAGTCTTCTAAATGGTGACGTTAACAATCCCGGCAATAGAGATGATATCCTCGAAATCGTAATTTTGGATGACAGCGTTGAAATTCCGCTGCCCGACTATAATGAGGTCTTGACAGCTATAGTTCGCCTTAAAAACAACAAAGCTGCAGGAGCCGAAGGCCTACCTGCTGAGCTGTTTAAGGGGGTCTTCTCATTGAGCAACTTTGTTTTTTCGACTTTTTTTTTATTTTTAGCTTTTAGCATTTATTTATAGCTTGGGTAGTTGTGAATATGTCCCTAAAAGGATTTTTAGAAATTCGAAATACTTTAGAAGATACAGCTTTTTTTGTGAAGCAAGGTCTTCGTCAAAATGAGCTATTTTTTTCGCCTCATTTTCGAACGAAGCGGCATAAAGTAACCACCGAATTCTGTTGAAAATGTTTATTGTTAGGTAAAAACGTGTTTGCACACATATTCATACAACCCTACGAATACACATTTCTGCTTATTTTAGGGGTTGAAGCATTTTTTGAGTCCAGGTGTTTTTTCCAAAAAAATTACTTCAAACTTTAAACGCGTTTATCTCGAAACCACGTTTTTCGAACTGGCGGCCATGATATCTCCAGTTCAACTGAACCGATTTTCATGAAACAAAGTGGAATCGACGCAGAATTGTCACCATTCTCGGGTGAACCTCGACCATAATTTTAAAAAATTTTTTACTATTTTTTTTTACACTAAACTACAAAAAAAAAGCCCGAAATTTAATTTTTTTTTTTTGAATGGCCGCCATTTTGTCAAAAAAAATCACAAAATTAAGCTTGAGATTCACCCGAGAATTACATCTATACTGATTATAACCCCGTTTTTTTTTCATTTCAGACGCTCCGGAGACCCGGAATCGTGGCCGCCGTGACGACACCTTTTTTTTCACCACCAACTTTGAAGTCTCATTACTTTTTGAACAGCCCACGTATCGAGGCAAAAAAAATTTTTTTATTTACTTTGAAACTTTTGTAATACAATAAATAAAAAAAGTTTTCATTTATTTTTTGCGTTTTCAAATAAGAATTTTTTTAAAAAAGGTCAAAAAACGGGTTTTGAATGAGAAGACCGCCTTAAGATCGGAGGCGAAGCTCTGTTTAAATGCATTCATAAGCTTTTATGTAGAAAATGTTCGGAAGAATGATGATTGGAACCTCAGTGCGCTCTACCCAATCCACAAGAAAAGCGATCCCACCATTTGCGTTAACTACCGTGGGTTAATCCCTTCTTAATATCGCATCTAAGGTTCTGTCGAGCGTATTGTATGAAAAAGTTCAGTCTTTCCAGAAGCTAATCGTCAGTCAACTGAGTGGATCTTATCAGTGTGGCTTAAGACCTGAAAAGGTCCACCATTGACTAGATCTTTACGCTTCGACAAACCTTGGAAAAGACCCTTGAAAAAAATAATTGATACACATCATCTTTTTGTCGATTTTAAAGACGCCTTCGACAGTCCAATAAGGAATCACCTATATTTCACCAAGTCTGAATTTGGTGTGGCGACCGTGGCATGCAGGTTAAGTGAGTGGCTAAGCATGCTCGGAGCCCGATTTTGATCCCCAGTCGCGGCGGTCACCACCTCTCTGCAGACAATGGCAAATCTCAGAGAGTAAATAATGCCATGTAAAGCTTCTTGAGAACATGAATTTTAGCCGTTCGGAGTCGGCATTAAACATGTAGGTCCAGTTCTCGGTCACTTGTGTGCAAGCATTTAATAACACTCACAAGACAATTGATCATAAGAAGCTCGGTCAAAGTCCTTTCAAAGGCTGAAATGGCCAATTTGTTTTTTTTTGTCTGAATTTGGTATTTCTGCGAAGTTTATGTGTCTTTGCAGGATGACACTGAGTAACACCTCCTCTCTCCCTTCCGTGCAATATCAGCAGGACCTCTCCCTTCCGTTCAATACCAAGCAGGTTGTTTCAGACAAAGTCATTCCTTATCGTATCACTGACCCGAGACGCAGCGGTCACAATTTTCTATAAGAGTGTTATGTTGCTGGCGTATGCTGATGATAATGACATCATTGGCCAGATAAAACGAAGTACCTTCTGTCAACAAACAACAACAGCGCTCAAAAACAAACAACAAAATCCAAAGGGCACATTCAGAATACTCAAAATTGCGAAGACTTGAGAAAAATTTATTATTGACAGCGTTCAATAAAACTGTTGAGCAGTCGTTAAAATGTACGCTACTGGCTCAACTGTTCAGAAATTAAAAACGTCAACTTGGAATCTGTGTTAATTAACTACATATACACACGGTTAAAAATCTTGGACTAAATTTTAAACTTTTTTGGATTACATATAGGACACGATCAAAAAAAGATTACTTTTTAATCCAATGAAAAGTTTTAAAGTTTTCAATCCAAAAAGGATTTAGTTTTAATCCACAAAAAGCTTAAAATTTTTTAATCCAAAAAGGAATAAATATTAATCCATAGAAAGTTTAAAATATTATAATCCAAAAAGGATTAGATTTTAGTCCAAAAAAGTTTGAAATATTGTAATGAATATTGTAATGAATGTAATGAAATATGTAAATGAATATAATAATATTTTGGCTTGGATTTTAATAAACAATTTGATTCATTTAATTAAAAATAAATTTCGGATGCTATAACAACATTTACAATTATATTTAGCTTAAGTGGCAGTGGCATTGATCAGCTGTTATTTTAGGAATACTGTTGTTCAATGGTGAAACTTACATAGCAGCAGTGGTAGTAAGCAGTACTGCCGAGGTAAGCCCTATTTCTAAATTCACTGCCAACATGCAAATAATTAAACTACTAAGAAAAATTCCACATTAACTGGTTTTGATGCTGACGATGCGACTGCTAGATTGTAATTTGCAGGCAGTAAAATACGAAACAGCTGATCACTGCCGCTGCCACTGACACAGCTGCTGCCACTGCCACTGCCACTGAAACAGCTGCTGCCACTGCCACTGATGCATTGTAATTCAGCTATTAAATAACATAAATACTTTTTCCTGAAAATACTACCTTAATGCAAATTTGTAGTCCAAAAATTGTCTTAAACTTAAACTTTTTCGGATTAAAAAAAATTAAACTAAAATATGGAATAAAAAATAGTACTTTTAGGATTAAAAATTCCTTAAAACCAAAGTTTGGATTAAAAACTAGTGCAAAATTTTTAACCGTGCATCAATCTTAGGTCGTGGGGAAAAATTTGCAACATATATTAAAATACTTATAATTTGTATTAGATTTTTGTAGACAGCAGTTTAATATAAGATATTATTTAAGTACTAAATAATCAAAAATATGCACATGAAAAATCTATGCACTTGAAAATTAAAAATAAATAGTGTTTTGGTATAAATTATAGTAATAGTACAATATGCTAAAAATAAATAAAGGGTCCTCCAAATATTTCTTTTTTTTGAAAATGCTATAAAAAAACTACGGAATATTTTCTCAAATGTTTTTTTTATTTGAATGTACAACCCTTCCGGTTAATAATGGAAACTAATTTCATTCAAATGGCTGCCTCGGCTGGCCATGCAGTACACGGTTAAAAATCTTGGGCTAAATTTTAATCTTTTTTGGATTACATATAGGACACGACCAAAAAAGATTACTTTTTAATCCAATGAAAAGTTTTAAATTTTCCAATCCAAAAAGGACTTATTTTAAATCCGCAAAAAGTTTAAAATTTTTTATCCAAAAAAGAATAATTTTTTAGTCCGCAGAAAGTATAAAATATTATAATCCAAAAAGGATTAGATTTTAGTCCAAAAAAGTTGAAAATATAAAAGGATTACTTTTTAATCCACAATTCTCATATTTCATAAGTCTACGAAGAAAAGTTATCCTTTGACCTCCATAAGCATGTATATATATATTAAAAAAAGTTCTCAAACTTAATTTATGCTAAATTTTGCATATTTCTATACGAGGTTAAAAAAAAACTTTTTTTTTTTGTCGCGTACTTTGAACTAATTTGTACTAAATCTTGCCAATATTTTTATAAAATGTAGCACTCTTTCATCGCGTTAGTACACTTAAAATACATATGGTTCTTTTTGTTTCTTTCTTGTTTTTCGAGTAATTAAAACCGCGAATGTCGCGTCCGTGCCAATGGCTTTTCAGCTGAAAAGCTACATAATATTCAGCTTTTCGCCATAGAAGAACTGTCAAATAAAGAGCTGCTTTTTGTTGGCTTTTCAGCCAAAAGGCCTTCGTGTGAACATATTATTATATTGCCATAAACTTCACTATATATACATTAAGGGTATTCATGCAAATGGGCAATGCCCTTATAAATGATATAAACCGTATAAGTTTATTAGCCTTATAAATGAAATGTATGGAGAACCGTTTACACAAACCAGCAATCAGCTGTTTATATGTATACTGAAAGTTGACTGTTAACAAGTTAACAGCTGACATATCTCTCCAAATGCACAATCGACAGATAAAAATAACTAATTGCCCAAAATACAAGCTTGCCGTTTTGCATGAATACCCTTATTATGTATTATGAAACACTGCTCAATGTAATAATGAATATAATAATATTTTGGTTCAGATTTTAAGAAACAATTTGTTTCATTTAATTAAAAAATAAACTTCGGATGCTTTAACAACATTAACTATTAAATATTTAGCGTAAATTTCGTAGCAGTAGTAGTTTTCAATCTTAGGTAACATAAATAATTTTTCCTGAAAATACTACCTTATGCAAATTTGTAGTCCAAAAATAGACTTAAACTTAAACTTTTTTGGATTAAAAACAAATTAAACTTAAGTATGGAATAAAAAATAGTACTTTTTGGATTAAAAATTCCTTTAAACCAAAGTTTGAATTAAAAACTAGTCCAAAATTTTTAACCGTGTAGCCTACACGATCAGTCCAATTTTTAAGCACATTATCGATTGTGTGCAGCTGTATTTCACCAATGGCTTCACAAATATTGTCCTTTAAAGCTTCAATTGTCTCTGGCTTGTCGGCGTAACACTTATCTTTGAGGGCACCCCACAAATAATAGTCCAACGGTGTCAAATCGCAGGTCCGAGGTGGTCAGACGAAATCAGCTCTGTGGCTGATAATGCGATCTTCAAAAACAGGGCGCAAAACATCGAGTGTAGTTTCGACTGTGTGGCACGTAGCGCCATCCTATTGAAACCAAATGTTGCCAATATCCTCCTCTTCAATTTTTGTGAACAAAAATTCGTTCAACATGGCCCGATAACGATGGCCATTGCCTGTAAAGGCAACTCCTTGCTAATTTTCAAAGAAAAATGGCCTAATAATGCCTCTGGACCAAAATCCGCACCACACAGTGACTCGTGCGGGTTTTCTGTGCGTCATACCAAGGTCTTTATGCCAAATTCGTCCCAATGATGTCTCCGAAATGTTTTATTGTTGAGAACGACGGTGAATTGATGTTGATGCCGCTTGCCGCTTCACGCACACTTTCTGCCACAGCAGCAATATTCTCGGGTGTACGCACGGTTTTTGGCTTTTCACGCTTTGGTTTATCGATGAGAATGCCAGTTTCTTTTACTTTTTTCACAAGATAACGAACATTCGGAGCTGACGGTGCTTCTGTTCTTCAAAAATCTGTACGCAATTTTCGCACACATTCTGCAACATTACCATGATTATCAAATAATGTCGCAATATTTCCCAGCGTTGTTCAAGCGTATACACAATAGGGATATGACTTTTTGACTTTTTTTCAAATAAAATGTTTCATAAAGTGATGAACTTTTACCTAAATTAATTAAAAAAGGTCACCCCCAAAATAAAAATTTGATTTGAAAATCAAATGATCATTTACGCGGCCTTAAGATCATTAATCTCTGTTGTTTGTTTTGATGGCCCGTAAATGATAATTTGATTTCCTATTTCTCTTTCTCTTACTATTTGTTTACAACTACAACCTTACCCCTCACACACACCACTTGACAGTACCACGTACTGAGAAGAAAAACAATTAGAAAAAAAACTGTTACACTTCCATGCAAGCAGAGTTTAGGCAGTTTTGATGGTTGATTTTTGCAATCAGTTTGCTGGGAATAAAGATTGCGGTAAGAAGTGAAATAATTAAGTGATATTTTTAAGTACACTAATTTTATTTTTTTGCCTTAGAAATAAATAAACTACACTACCATATTATATACCACATTACATTCTATCATCAGTGCCAGTGTTTTGTGCTTATATACGATGTCTCACAAAAAAAGTCATACCACCGTAACAAACAACAAGGAGACTTGCACTAAAAGTTTGGTGAGATTTCAGGATTCACACAGAAAAAGAGGAAACGTGGCTGTAGAAGAACATTCACTCGATACAAAATCTAGAATACCACTTCAATTGCAGATCGTAGGCAGATAATATTTTTTGTTATATCACATCACATGTTTCATAAATAAATAAAATAACAATAGGAGTACAACTATTTTACAACATCTTCGGCCCTTAATATTGAGAAACATTTACTCCACATATTGAAAATTCGCTTTTTTGGTTTGGGGGTGACCTTTTTTCAAAATATGTTCAAATGAAACATCAATCCATTCTTTTCACATAAAAGTACATCCAATTACGATACAGGCATACTAGGTTGCAAAAAAGTCATATCCCTAATACACAATCATATTCGTTCAGCGGAAGGATAAAACTAATTATCCGTCAAATCAGACATGTGCTAAGTGTTATCATTCAAAAAAAATTTCTTGCTAGAGGTGACGATTGAACTCGGAATTTGTTGGCTCGCATGCCACACACCTAGCATGCACTTCCACAGTCGCCACACAAAAATGCCACAAAAATATGGCATAAATAAAATATTAAATCATGTTTTTCCAGTTGACAAACCTCTCATTTGCTTCAACTAGTCTTTTCTCTAAGCTTTGTGAGACCATTTTTGTCTAAAAAATAATTTTTACTAAACGACAAATTAAAAGAATTTGGCTGAAAAGGCAAACAAGCTTAAGCTGTGTATGACAGAAAATCAAAATACAGAAAAGAAAACAATCAACAACATTTAGAACACACACGTTTAGGTCGCACGCACATACAAAAGACATACACGCATATACAAACTTATTCAGAAAAAGCTTCCATTTGGGAAGTATGTGAAAATACTACACAACAAGGATAATGATCACTGGCAAATAAATAAGATTTTTTCCACAGCAATTGCAACACTTCAATAAACAAAAACAAGGCTCTTGTTAGACAACAGTGTTGGAAAGTGCTTTCCCGTTATGACGCTAAAGTTATTCTAATAAACAAGAATTGTATTTTAATGTAATATAAGAGGTACACTTCTTACTTTTGCGCATAAAGCATTTAAAGCTTATACTTTTGTTTTTCCTGTCAGCGTTCCATTTTTGGTGGTATAATGAACAATGGAAAACCTGTGCCGTGATTAAGACAAACATTTCTAGAACTTGCAGGAACTATAATTCGATTAAATGTTTGATATAAATATTGGATCAGAAAATATCAGAAAAGTATCGTTTTGTCCACTGAAGTTGAAGCGTATGAGTGTATATTATTGTGGTTAAAATTAAAAATACATACGAACAATGTAAGGAATCCTAAATTTAGCCAATTTAGGCCTTACATTTCCCTCTGAACCGCATCGGAACAGAGGGCCCCACTGAACCTTAACCCGCCCTGCAACTATGAACCGCACCTGGACAAATACCCGGTCATACCATGAACCGCCCCTGTTCATAAACACGCAGCTGTGCGACCCGCAATCAAACAATAACAAAACATGCAGCAATCCAGTGTATGACCACAGCAGCAAAACATACAAACAACATACATTCTAAGCACCCACAAGTGGCAATAACAAAGTACATAGGGGTCAATGAACAGCGACTTTGACAACAATAACAAGCAGAGCAAAAGGTTGCCGCTAGTTTTAGGCATGCGAAATTCAAGGTCGAGATCGGATGTAAAGTACGCGACACAAACAAGGTCCCGTTATCCTTTTTGGGTATAAAAGGAGTCAGTAAACCGACAGTCGCCCTCTTTTGAAGTGAACACGCAAGCAGCGCACATCGGTGAGTCGTCATATAACAAAGTGACCAAGGACAAGGAGTGAACGAGAGACAGTGAGCAAATGAACAAGGAGTGACAGTGAACAAGGACAATAGTGAACAGTGTTTTCTTGTCGGCCCGAGTGGTTACATATCGGACGGCCGGCCGTAAAACATTTAAGTGGCATCACGACAGCTGTCTTTTTCTGACGACCCGAGTGGTTTCATACCGGACGGTCTGCTCTAAAAGCATCCTAGTGAGTCCTCTTTTTGTTCAAAAACAAGCTTGACAACATCCACGACTAAATTTTGCATCTGGCCCGAGTGGTTTCATACCGGACGGCCCAACGTGAATTCGATTGTACAACGGACAGTGAACAAGTGACCAAGTACGTCAGTGAGCAAGGACAACAGGGAACAGTGTTTTCTTGTCGGCCCGAGTGGTTTTCATATCGGACGGCCGGCCGTAAAACATTTAAGTGGCATCACGACAGCTGTCTTTTTCTGACGACCCGAGTGGTTTCATACCGGACGGTCTGCTCTAAAAGCATCCTAGTGAGTCCATTTTGTTCAAAAACAATGCTTGACGACATCCACGACTAAATTGTGCATCTGGCCCGAGTGGTTTCATACCGGACGGCGCAACGTTGTTTCAAGTACACCGAGGACAGGCGAACGGACTACGAGTGACAACGGATCCTGCTTCGAAGGACATCGAGGGAGAAGCAGCAGAACATATAAAATAATGAAATTTGAATTGTGGCGAAAAGAAACAAAATAAATAGACTTAAATCGTGAACGAAAACTAACTGAGTTATTAATTGTTTAATATACGCAGAAAAAAATATTTTTGTACGAACCCCGGCTATCCGGCGAGCTAACCCCGGCTAGAAAGTTCGTTACAACAACCTTGACCAAAGGTCAACAAATTAAATTAAGCGTGGTAAAAAATATAGTCAAAAATAATTTGACGTAAATAGAAGGTAAATTGAAAATTTATATATTAAGTACATTTAAGTTTTATGTTGTTTTAGTTATAAAAACAAATAATTAATAGTTTTATTGTTATCTTAAGAAAATACGGCACTAGTTAAATGGAAAATGTGTTCCATTTACATGAAAAATAAATATTTTAAAAATGCGAAGTTATTCTCTGGTATTCATAATTTCCAAAATGTAATTAATTTGCTTTTGTTTTGTTAAAAAAAAAAAAATAACTAAAACTGAAAGCAACAAAATTATATTTTAATGAAAGTAGCCTCACAGGCGATTATTTATGTTAATGGGTACAATTTGATGATTAGAATTCTTAGATAAAGTAATTTAATTTAATTTTATTGACTAAGAAATACGTAACAAAAAATTATAAGTGTCATAAAAATATGACAGTTGCTTTAGTACTAAACTTTTAATATTGAACAAAACTGAAAAAAAAAATTTTATTTTTTTATTTGTTATATTTTCTAGTCAGAATTTGCATTTTATATGAAAAAATGCACATTTTCTACCTCACATATATTTTCTTTAGTAAAAGTGCCGTTATTTTTTGAAAAATTTGTTAAAAATATTTATGTAATTTATACAATTATTATGCATTAAGTCCATGTAAATGTACAAATCATTAATTTAATCAAAAATACTTTCATATGAAATTCTTTGTTTCGAAAGTTTATCAAATAAAATTATTGAAATTAATTATTATGAGAAAACGATTAAAATTTAAAATGCATGAAGTTTATCTTCTTTATATATAAAATTCTTCCGTACATGGCTTTGTCACTGAACTGCTCCTAAACGGCTAGACCGATTTGGTGTGTGCATGCAGCTAGGTCTGTAGATGGTTTGTAACTAAAGTTTGACCAGGTAGGTGGCGCAGCTATTGCTTTCATTTGGAGTGTTTAAAGGGGTATTTGGGATTAATACTCAGAAACAAATTGAGAAATCTTATATATTAATACGTGAACATTAAAGTTTGTCGTACGCTTTTTTTGGTATTAATTAAAACTCAAAATAAATGAAACTTATATCATTCGAAAGATTATGTTGCCCAGATGTGCAGAATGTATATATAAATGATATATCTGATAGAAGGGGTTCCCAACCTTCTAAGAGAGAAATTAAATTTTTGAGGAAAAACCCGCTCTTTAATTAATATGAAAATTGGTTGGAGGAGAGTTTTTGAGTTGGTCGAGTTTGAGTTTTTTTTAAAGTAACAATTTCTCAAAAAACTGTAGTTTTATCCATTAGTCAATTGTAAAATTTGTAAAAAAAAGTGCCTTGCATTCAAAAATTAGACTTTCCATGTCTAATTTTTTCTAAAAGTTTCTTAAATTTTCTTTCAAATGTGATAAAAGTTACAGCAAAGTTCTAACCAAAAGTGTTTTTAATGAATTTTCTTAATATTGTCGTTAGTTATTTAGCGTGTGTTTCAACCAAATGCTTAGAGAGAGAAAAAAACTGTCTCAAATTGAATGTTCTAAATAAAGAAGCCAATTTCTCCGCCATCTGTGAATAGATTTTATTTATTTCTTTTTTGTATTTAAGACTTATCAATTAACTTAAAAAAACTTTTAAATATAACACCGTTTTTTGTTTTTTTATATTTAAATTATTCCTTTTAAAAATGACCATAAAATTTGATTTATTCTTAAAATATGGGGTAAAAATGATTTTTGTTGATAATTTTCTTTCAAATTCTTTACCGAATTTTAGGTGAATTTATTTTGTCTTGACACTAAATTAATAAAGTTGACAAAATTAAATTTTTTTAATATGTTTTTCTGATTTTGAACAAAATAATAATATGTAGAAATAATTTTTTTTAAGAAAACAGCTCTATATCTCCAATGAATTAAGAGTTATAGCCTCGAAATTATTTTAATAATCTCGCATATAATTATAAATAAGCAATCAATAAATTGGTTGAATTTCGACCCCAGGCGATACTAGTTGTCATAATTCTTTCACTGCACTATTTGTTTTTATGTATGCTAAATTACAAAAATAAAAAACATAATAATAATAAACAAACAATAATTCTCATATTTTTAATGATAGTTAGGGTTGATTTTTCGATAGTTTAAAACTTTTTTAATTTTTACGATAGAAACTTTAAATAAACCCTACATTTATGCATTCCATACGAAAGAACATTACAAAAAACATGTTTGTTTTCAAATATTTTTTCAACAACAATTATTTCTATCAAAGTTTTTTGCTAAATATAAAAAATTCGTGAAGGTTGTTTTTTGGAAAATTATAAAAATTAGAAGAAAAATGAAAATGAACAAGATTGAAACACCATTAGGCGGACAATTAATCAAAAATTCAAACAAAAAAGAAACTATTGAAATCCTTTTTAATCTAACCGAGTTATTCACTTTCAAAGGCAGCACTTTCATTATACCCTAAACCTGAAAGGTCAGGGTATATTAACTTTGTGCAAACGTTTGTAACGCATAGAACGAAGTGAGTTCGGTATAGAAAAGTATATATATTCTTGATCAGCGTCACCACGTAAGTCGAGCTATCAATGTCCGTCCGTCCGCCCGTCCGTCTGTGTGTTGTCCGTAAACACAGGATAAGAAGAAGGAGTTGAGATAATTGGATGAAACTTGGTACACATCGTCACATACACCCAAGGATCTTCACTATTGAATATTTTTGAAATCCGCCCACGGACACGCCTACCCATACAACGCAAAAATTAAAACTGCATAACTCAGCTCATAATAAGCCTACAACAATGAAATTTGATATGTATGTATTTTATACAAACACAAAAATGTCTTCGAAAAATGGACGTCATCCGTTCACGGTCACGCCCACCTCCCATACAATCCAAAAATTAAACAAGCAATAAATAAGCCTCTTTTTAACCTACAGAGCTAAATTTGACATGTATGTTTTTTATGACAAGACAAAAATGGTTTTGAAAAATGGATGTCATCCGCCTACGGACACGCCTACCTCCCATACGACACAAAAAGTTTAAAACTCAATAAATAAGGTTATGTTTGTCATAGAGAATTTAAATTTGGTATGTATGTATTTTATACCAAAACTAAGGTGTGTTCAAAAATTGGGAGTAATCCATCCATGAACGCGCCCACCTTCCATAGCGAAAGCACAATTAATTGTGAGCTACAGGAATAAAAATTGGTATGTGTAAATTTTTCACCATTTGAAAAGTGGGTTAAGGGTAGTTCATAGTCGGCCTAGACCGACTTTAGACTTTCTTTACTTGTTTTTAATTAATTTTTTTTTCTATTACACCAGCAAATAAAATTTGTAGGTACTAAAAACTTTGTGTTTTAAAGCCACTTGCAAGTTCTATAGAAAACGAAATTTGTCTAATAAAAGACATCTGAAACAAGAATGATACTCACCACAAAGGTATGCACCTACCAAATTGCAATATTATAACTTTGAAAATTTTTATATTTTATATATTTAGTTTAACCCCCCTCTGCAGACAAGGGCACACCCCAGAGATTTATAAATTCCATGAAAAGCTTCTTCAAAACATGCAGTTTAGCATAGAACAGTGTAAAACAAGTAGGTCCAAGTTTGATCCATTGTTTTGAAAATTTAATAAAATGCATAGCAAAATAGCTCATAAGAAGCTCTGTTAATGTTCTTTCAAGGTCTGAAATGTTCAATTTGTTTTCGATTTTTTGTGTAAAGAAAAGCACAAAACTTAAGCAAGTTAACATCAAAAAGCTACAGTTGTTAACAAAGGTACTCATACGGTTGAAGGGAATAGTTAACAAAAAGTTCGTTCTACTGAATGATAAATAAATGAAGTTGTTAGATTTTCTACTGCTTCTACGGTAAGAGTTAAAGTTAATGAGCAAAAGGAGTTCTGGAGAATCGAATGCACCTGTGATAAGTTGGTGTAAATTTAAATTTGTACGTTTATTAATAGACGATATCTGTAGATTTCCTTCGATCACTTATCGACTGCATCTTTAGCAGTTTCAAACAATCCTTATTAGTAGAATGGTTTTAAATGTCAGTTTCACTTAAGCGCCTTATAGCAAACTGTACAAAATGTTTTTGGATTCTTTCAATTCGATCAACATGCACATTTTAATTTGGGGACCAATCTTGAGTTGCGTACTCCAAGTGAGGATGCACAATTGCATATACAACGTTGCTGTAGTAATCATACTTTTTAATTCTTTGACCCAGCTTTTTATAAATCTAACCTTTGAAGACGCTTTTTAACAAATTTTATCAATATGAATGTTGAACGATAAGTTAGAATCCATGCATATACCAAAGTCTTTGACAACATCTACACTTTAAGCAGTATCTTTATATTGTATTCCAATATTGAATTATTCTTTTTTCGCAAAAAGGACATAGTTTGGCACTTATCTGGATTTAAAAATATATTTTTTTTTAATACCATATTCAAAGGATTTCAGATCGGCCTGGAGTTGGTCTGAATTGTCTTAAGCATTTATCGGAGTGTATATTTTCATTTCATCTAAATTCAGATGACAAAACCCCTCGGAATGATAAGATCGTTCCGTCAAATAAGATTTAATCCAGTTTACAAAATATTTAAGAAATCCCATAGATTTAAGTTTGAATAAAATCAAATTGTGTGGTAATTTATCAAATGCTTTACCTGGTTGCCAGATTCGATTTTATTAAGGCAAATAATTGTAAAATCGAGAAGATTAGACACAGTAGATCTGCTATTTACAAAACCATAGTGACGCGTTGTTATAACTTTTCCACAGTGAATTTTTATCCGATCATGCACGATACGCTCAAAAAGTTCTGGAATCGATGAGATCTTAGAAATAGGCCTGTAGTTAAAAACATCACTCTTGCAACCTTTCTTATAAATTGGACTAATGTATGATTTTACCAAAATATTGGGAAATGACTTTCATTAATTGATTTGTTGAAAAGCCAAGAAAGTGGTTGACGCAAATGAAACTGCATTCAGTTAATTCTGCGGCAGTAATTCAATCAGATTGATGAGTAAGTAATACCAGCATTAAAATCCTCATCAACTGATCCAATATACTTTAAAGTATCCTCAGAAGTAAGGGATATAGCTTCCAAAGAAATTTTGGGTCGTGAAACTTTCCAAAGAAACTTTGGGTCCTGAATTGGAATATTCAAAACATTATTCAACAGGATTAAAAGAATCAGAACAAAATGATTCTTTGAAAAGATTGGCAAATAAGCCACAAATTGTAACGGGATCGTCACTAAATCAATGAATTATTTTAAATGACGAAGGGAATCCATCAGATCGTTTTTCTTTGTATTTATGAATACCAAAAATTTATTTAGATCAGACAATATTCTCAGCTTAATATTATCTAAGTTTTCATGATATAATGAAGCTAAGCTATTTTCAAATTTCAGAAACAAACATTTGTAAGTTTCCCGGTTATTTAAGTCTAAGCTACAGACATATTTTTTCCAAGCCCTATTCCTGCTGTTGCGAAGAGTTTTCAAAACCTTTGTATACCAGGGATATGCATAATTTTTCGCAATCTTTAGGCTGTTGGTACGTATTGAGAAAACATAGTAAAGAGTTCCCGGTAAAAAAATTAATGGCATCGTCAATATTATTTCCATTTATGTACTCTTAAATTCAGGGACCAAAAATAACTGTTATTTTTCAATTTCTAAATGAAAAAGACACAATGAAAAAATTGTCGCAGGACTTTTTCGAATATACCATTATGTTACAAATGGCCTCAGCTTCATGAATATTAAGTGCATTTTAAATTTTCGACTGATTCTATAAAAGTTAAAAATTAACTGTTAATTTTTGCCTTTTATTTTTTCGGAAATATAACCGTTACTTTTGACTTTTATTTTATCGGTCAAAAATAACAGTTATTTTGTGATTTTTATTTTTTCGGTCAAAAATATCAGGCACTTTGTATTTCTTTAAAGGCCGCTTTTTATGTCAATGAAATTTTTTTTTCAAGTTTAATCTGACCACCACAAATATGAACTTTCTTTCATCCAACGCTTCAATGCTTTTTAATGCGATTTGAACTATTTGTATAGGGAAACAGGATCGAAGTTGAGCCATTTTACCGTATCATATCTCATAACCAACACAAAAAAAAAACAGCACCAGACTCGAGCTGCGCCGGGTATTATCAGCTAGCTATATTATAATTCACATATACATAAGAGTATCTTTTAACAGTATTCAGCTTAAATTTATACTAAAAATAATCATATTGGTCTGCTGGAAGTAAATTTTGGGAGATGCCTTCGAAAAAAGCATTTGACGCAGCTTTTTTACTCGTCTTGGATTTCTTCAAAAATATGAATGTTCTAGCCTTTGCAAATCGAAGTAAATTAAGCCTTTTTGATAAACTTTTGGCTTATAAAAGCTTTGCTTTTTGTGAACATTTATACGTTGTAAGAAATAAATCTTCATATTAGGTGAAAAAACTGTCTTAAAATAAGCTGCAACAGCATTAAGACGGCTTTTCCATTCAATGATGTCTGACTTAAAGGCAGTTAAATAGTAAATGCAGCCTTACCTTCGCTGAATTTCAGCCCTTATCGTAAACAAACTGGCCTGAATAGCAATGCAAACTATCTTAAATTAAGACCCATCCCAATCAGCAAAATGAGTAGAAATTTACTTAGAGTTCCATTTAAAGCTGTTTAAAGAGGCAAAATAAGTTCCATGGCTCTTCGAAGCTGTTTTATGGTCCGTTGTAGAACTTGTCACGCCTAAAGCTGATAAAATTGCGTTGTGGAACTTGCCACACCTAAGAGGTCCTCTCTCGGCGAATTGAGCTGAAACACGTCTACAACAAGAGCGGCTGGCGGTTGTTGCTTTTTGTCACGGTAGTGGTACAATTGACAGATAGGGGTGCAACAGACGGACAACATGATTAACATATATGAAAAAATGTTGACTTATTCAATTAAGTGTTCATCAAAATCCATTATGAAGACAATTATTTCGTATATTATTGCGAATTCACATAAATATAACACAGGCACAAAAAAAAAAAACGTCAGAATATACTAAAAACTAAGAAAATTACATTAAACACAGCCAATTCTTAGCAAAAGTATGGCAACATTCATGTTACTCAGAGAGAGGACCGCCAGCCGCCATAGCAAAAATAGAATAGATTCTATTCTGGCGTTTTTCCGTCGCGGATTCGCCCAGCGAATTCGTTTTTGCCGAGTGCATACATTTTAATGTATTCTGCTGAACGGCGAATCCGCCAGCCGTCATCCGCTTTGGTTCTGTTCGGGCTCTAAAGCTGCTTATTAGTACCTACGACAGAACTAGCTCTATAAATGAAAAAAACTTCGTTTCAATATGAAGCGACATGGCAGAGTGGCTAAGGCGTCGGACTACAAATCGGCGAGACACGGGATCAAACCCTGGCAAAGGCAAAATTTTAATAAAAAAGTTTTTTCACTGCGAATCAGATGGTTACAGTTGAGAACAAGCCCCGATAATGGAAGAAAAGAAGAAAGGAGAAGAAAAAAATAAATTAAAAAAAAAGAAAATCAGACAAGAAAAATATTTATTTTTAAAAAAGCTTTACCTATTCGAATTTGGACGACTATTTCAGATCTTTGAAAATTTTCGAAATTCGGTGTGATATAATGGTATGATATAATTCTATGACTTATGTTTATTTCTCTTGTTAAGCGATAAAAATGAGGTGTTACCAATAAAACATGGCATTCAGAAAACGCATTTGGTATTTGGTAGAGAAACCTAGATATATTCAAACATATTATGATGCAATTGAAAAGGAACAATAAAATAAGTAAAACGTTAGACATTTAATACCGGCTCCCAACACTACTAAAAATAGATGTCAAGCATGTTCAACGTTTCCAAGTGTTTATATTTGTTTGCATGCCTTGTGAATGTGCGAATTTATCTTCAGAATGTGTGCCTTACACATACTATACCTATATATATATATATATATGTATAGTATGTATATCAAATTCTTTCCTTAAACAGATTATTTGGCATAAAAAGTTTTTGCTGATAGCTTGAATTTTGTCACGATTTACTTTTTTTGTACTGAATCGATTCTAAGTTGTTTATTTTTCTATTATTTATAAATGCCATTTTGACATTTAGAGGCTTGATGCGCGACATTGACGAGAGGTTTCTATGTTGTTGGCGTAAGTGTCAAAAATAAGTGCATGTGTTACATGTGAAGGTTGTAATCTGCTAGAAAATGAGCGTCAGTGGAATAAAAGAAAAGTTTTAACTAAGAAATTAAAATACATTTTATTCGGTCTCATTATTTATGCTTGTTTTCACTAGACTTATTAGCAAAATCATAAATCTTTTTGTCACTTTTTTAAAAATGCAAATAAAATTAATGAAAATATGTGAGACAAAAATTATGTTTAAATTTGTATGTCCTAGACGAAATGTTGATAATTTTAGTATTCTTAGAATGATTTTTTTAAAGAAATTTTGTCTTTATAAACTATTTCTAAGTATTCTATATCATCCCCACTCTGCTCACTAAGTGTTAAAGAAGCATGAAAGTATCACTGATTGTGAGACATATTAATAAGCTTTCTTGAGACATAAGTTGAAAGTCTACTAGATGATGGGTTAAGCACAAAGCCCTATATTTTATTTTTTCATTTTTACTTTTTTAATAAAAAAATAATTTGGTTATTTATATTGTCCTTTAATGCAAATATGTGTTCTTTAAATCCTCAACTGGCAACAAAAGTAGCTGCTCATTTCCATATGCAGCAATTTGAAAATGGCGAATATTCTTCGAGTTCAAGTGGCAAATCATTTGAAGAGAGCTTTAAAAATTTATGAGGTTGATACGAAAAATTGTTTCAATTTCAAACCAAGCTGTTGACAACATCACAAGGGTGAAAAAGCAGTTAGAAAGGCGAATTAGAGCAAAATTTATGAGGACATAAGATTAAATGTACGTGAGAAACAGAATCTACCAGCAGAGATACAAAAATGATTAAGAATTAGAGCTACTGAAACGAATGAGACAAAATTTAAATAATACACTTAAGGCCTGTTGAAGCAATAAAAATGGCGGCTATAATAGACAAAAAAAAAAAACAACAACCAAAATGGACGACTTCCTGCACACAAGATGAAAAAAAAAGTCATGCTACTTCATACAGACTTCATTGAGTTTTATTGCGATTTAGTGGCTTACGCGCGACCTCAACAAATATGGTGGCGACTGTAACCAGCAGCAAAGAACGAAGAACAAGAATCTTAATTCTTTACTTTTCCACTTTTGCCGCGCTTATCTTAAACATCCGCAGCCATGACACCGGAAGTACTTGCGCCCTCACGCGTGCAGCTAAATCTATTTCTAATGATTTGAGCATCTGGCAGCGTCTGCGTCTAACTTACGGAAGTGTTGCCATATTTTGTCTATTTCGACGTACTGTCAGTATCTATGTTTTTTATGTGGCGTTGTTTTTTAGCGTATTTTTAGCTTCCTTAAGCTACTAATAATGCAGTTACCATAACTTCGTCGAGTCTCTTCCTCTTTAAAGTAACGCATATTGTTTCGGAAGTTTTTTTTTTCTATTTCCAACAATTTTCATATCCTTAAAGATTAAAGCAATTTTATTAATTTTTCTAAGAATAAAAAAGTACAGCAAGGAATGAAGCATTGACAGTGTTGTAAAGTGTTATGGTTTACATATCATTGAAATCATTATATTTTTATGAAAAGACACTTCTGGACTATTAATTTTTGCACTCCCCGGCTTACTGTGTAAGGGATATAATAAAATTTTCTCAAGGCTTGTAACGCCCATAAGGAGGCGTGATGGGTGCATAAATCTGTAAACGCCTTAGTGGGTTGTAAGGAAACCTAAATTTAGCCAATTTAGGCCTTACATTTCCCTCTGAACCGCATCGGAACAGAGGGCCCCGCCGAACCTAAACCCGCCCTGCAACTATGAACCGCACCTGGAAAAATACCCGCTCATACATGAACCGCCCCTGTTCATAAAACACGCAGCTGTGCGACCCGCAATCAAACAATAACAAAACATACAGCAAGCCAGTGGCATGATCACAGCAGCCAAACAACATAACAACATAACGAAGTCGCATGAAGAAAAAACCAACAAATCATACAAACAACATGCATTCTATGCACTCACAAGTAATAAACACGTAGCTGAGCGACCCGCAATCAGACAATAACAAAGCATACAGCAAGCCAGTGTATGATCACAGCAGCAAAACATACAAACAACATACATGCTAGGCACCCACAAGTGGCAATAACAAAATACATAGGGGTCAATGAACAGAGACTATGACAACAATAACAAGCAGAGTAAAAGGATGCCGCTAGTTTTAGGCATGCGAAATTCAAGGTCGAGATCGGATGTAAAGTATGCGACATAAACAAGGTCCCGTTATCCTTTTTGGGTATAAAAGGAGTCAGCAAACCGACAGTCGGCCTCTTTTGAAGTGAACACGCAAGCAGCGCACATCGGTGAGTCGTGATTTAACAAAGTGACCAAGGACAAGGAGTGAACGAGAGACAGTGAACAAATGAACAAGGAGGGACAGTGAACAAGTGACCAAGTACGTCAGTGAGCAAGGACAACAGGGAACAGTGTTTTCTTGTCGGCCCGAGTGGTTTTCATATCGGACGGCCGGCCGTAAAACATTTAAGTGGCATCACGACAGCTGTCTTTTTCTGACGACCCGAGTGGTTTCATACCGGACGGTCTGCTCTAAAAGCATCCTAGTGAGTCCTTTTTGTTCAAAAACAAGCTTGACAACATCCACGACTAAATTTTGCATCTGGCCCGAGTGGTTTCATACCGGACGGCCCAACGTGAATTCGATTGTACAACGGACAGTGAACAAGTGACCAAGTACGTCAGTGAGCAAGGACAACAGGGAACAGTGTTTTCTTGTCGGCCCGAGTGGTTTTCATATCGGACGGCCGGCCGTAAAACATTTAAGTGGCATCACGAAAGCTGTCTTTTTCTGTCGACCCGAGTGGTTTCATACCGGACGGTCTGCTCTAAAAGCATCCTAGTGAGTCCATTTTGTTCAAAAACAATGCTTGACGACATCCACGACTAAATTGTGCATCTGGCCCGAGTGGTTTCATACCGGACGGCCCAACGTTGTTTCAAGTACACCGAGGACAGGCGAACGGACTACGATTGACAACGGATCCTGCTTCGAAGGACATCGAGGGAGAAGCAGCAGAACATATAAAATAATGCAATTTGAATTATTGTGAAAAGAAACAAAATAAATAGACTTAAATCGTGAACGAAAACTAACTGAGTTATTATTTGTTTAATATACGCGGAAAAAAATATTTTTGTACGAACCCCGGCTATCCGGCGAGCTAGCCCCGGCTAGAAAGTTCGTTACAAATGGCGCCCGAGCAGGGACTCAATCAAAGACTCAAACAGTGAAAAAAAAAAGTGAACGAAAACAAATGGAACAGTGAAACCAAAAAAAATCGAACAGTGGAAATAAAAAATTTTTCGAACAGTGGAAAACAAAAAAAAAATCGAACAGTGGGAAAAAAAAAAAAAATTTCAGTGAAAAAACCGAACAGTGAAAAAAAAATTTTTCGAACAGTGAAAAAAACCGAACAGTGGAAAAAAAAAAATTTCGAACAGTGAAAAAAAATCGAACAGTGGGGAAAAAAAAAAAAAAAAAAAAAAAATTTACGAACAGTGGAAAAAAAAAAACGAACAGTGGGGAAGCAAAATATCGAACAGTGCAAAAAAAAAAAAAAAAAAAATTGAACAGTGGGAAAAAAAAAAAAAATAATAATAAAACAAAACTCTGAACAGTGGTGAAGAATTGAGAAAAAAAAAATAATTTCAGCAACAGCGTAGAAAAACTATTGCTACGCAGTGGGAAAAAAAAAAATTTTTTTTTAAACATTAAAATTTATTAATAAAAAAAAAAAAAAAAAAAAAATATACGGTGAAATATAACAAACGTGTGGTTAAACATAATAAATTCACAAAATGGTGAAGACCGGGTGGCTGTACTCTCTCTCAAAAGAGCAATTACAGTCGTTTATGCAGGAGTTTGATCTAAATGGAGAGGGGGTCGTGGAGGAACTAAGAAGACGATTCTCCAAATGGATTGCCAACTCTGGGTTCAGCCCATCACAGAAGCAGAGACTGGAAGAGCTTGAGGCACAGTTCAGTTCTGCTTTGTCCCCTATTCCAGAAACAGCGTTCCCATTGCCTAGCGGTCAAAGGGCACCGACAGGCACAATTCCAAAACTTCAACTACCAGAAGAGAAAAGGGTTCGAAATCCGATTCAAGAAGAGTGTGTCGAAACTGGTGACGTGAGGACACAATCTTATCACGCCGTGATTGACCAGGTGCGGAAGTGGTCCGTAAAATATGATGGTGGTAAAGATCCACACGCGTTTATCGAGAGGGTAGAGGAGTTGGCCATAGCATATGGATTAAACGAAGACCTACTCCCAAGGTCAATGCCCGAACTATTGAAAGACAAGGCTTTAGCATGGTGGCGAAATAATAATAGACAGTGGACTACATGGGTATTATTCAAGAGAGACCTACTCAAATTTTTTGTGCATACACGACATTTTGAGCGTCTGGAGGATGAAATTCGGGGGCGACAACAGCGACCGAGGGAACCTTTTAAGGATTATGTCCTGACTCTTCAGAGTCTTATGCGCCAGGCTTGTTTCACCGAGGAACAGCAATTGCAGCAGATATATAAAAATCTGCAACCAGACTATCTCTTATACATACGGCGGAAAGATTTCAACAACCTGGATGAACTGATGGCCATGGCGGACGATTTTGAGGTCATTCAAGCGGACCAAGGGCAACCTCGAATGGGCCAGCCTCGAATGCGTCAAGAGCAGCACCGCATGATCGCAACAGTTCCAGAGAACAACCAAATCCATTACAAGCGGGAATGTCGTAATCAAAGAGTGTTGTTTTGCTGGGAGTGTGGACGGCGAGGCACACTTACGGTGGAGTGCTGTTGGCAGCGATCGGGAAACAACAAAGGGTCCATTCATCGACGGGGTATGGAAGGGTCCCAGGGTCAGAGCAGACCCCGTTTTGAATTAACGAAGCTAGGAGTCGACGAAAACCGAATCTTTGCTAACATCACCCTGGGCGAAGAGTCGGCGATAGCAACCATCGACACGGGTGCAACGAGAAGTTTTGTGAGCGAGGATTTCGCAGAGAAGCTGATGAAGCAAGGGAAGCGCGTATTGGTGAAGGTCTCAGTGAGGATGGCAGATGGCACCATACGCGAAGTCAGTCAAGGGGTGCAAGTAGATGTCAGGCTAGGAACAGCTCGCTGTCATATGACACTATTGATCCTCCCAGGCGTTATAGACAATGTGATCTTAGGCATGGATTTTCTTCAGACAACTTGCGCGGAAATTAGTTGTGGAGGTGAAACCGTCAGGTTGCTTCAGGAAAGGGAGCCAACGGAACAACGGAACGTTCATGTGTGTGCAGTGGCCCGCGGGAGAATAACAGACAGCGTGGACAAGGCGAAGGAGATAGAACATGTAAGTCAAAGGGACAAAATTATTAAACGAACCGATCAGTGCACTACGAGGACAGCTAGAAACGTTTCAACGGACAAGGAAAACAGAAGTTTTGGGGACGACATCGCGGAAAAGGAACGGGCCTCGTGGTTTCAGGATAGTGGATTTCAGCTCAAGAGACGACAGTTGGCCGAACTACTGCAAAGGCTAAGGGTAGAACAAGGAAGGACGACATGTCTCCCAACAATTGGAGTCAACAAAGACAACGTAGCAACAGCGGTATGGAAAGGTAAAGACCCAGGCAATTCAAAGGACAACGTTAACATCACCACCGAGATAAACTTAGATCACCGGAAACCAATGAACGACAAAGACTCAGGCAACGCAAAGGGCAACGGAAAAACTCTCGGAAACGAATTGGACTATGAGATACATAATAACAACAACTCAGGTAACGCAAAGGACAACGATAAAACCATTCTCGGAAACGAAAATATGCACGAAGGGCTTTCTCTCAACTGTGACCTTGGCAACGAATTGGACTACGAGATGGAACTACTGGAAGGAAATGTTTGGGAAGGTATGCGGTATGACGACCTGATATCCGAGCCAGTGGATGATGAAAATTGTTTGGAGATCCTTAATGATGAGGAGCTATGTCTCGGATGGCTGGTCAACGAGGAACCATTGGCGCCAGAAGGTGAACCACAACCCCCGAGCGAAAAGCCCAAGCCCCAGGAACGCTTCGCTAGGTTCAAGAACATAGAAGAGCTGAAGACAGACGGCGGCTGGCTGCCAAAAGAAATCATCCAGGGTATTCTGTGGAAGTACCCAAAGTTGGGCCCAAAGAGGAATAAAAGGATGAAGTACACCCAAGGCAACTACCGAGTCACCATTACAGTGAGTAGCATCGTACTCAGTCCGCTATCCGGAAGTAAGGGGGGGGTGTAAGGAAACCTAAATTTAGCCAATTTAGGCCTTACATTTCCCTCTGAACCGCATCGGAACAGAGGGCCCCGCCGAACCTAAACCCGCCCTGCAACTATGAACCGCACCTGGAAAAATACCCGCTCATACATGAACCGCCCCTGTTCATAAAACACGCAGCTGTGCGACCCGCAATCAAACAATAACAAAACATACAGCAAGCCAGTGGCATGATCACAGCAGCCAAACAACATAACAACATAACGAAGTCGCATGAAGAAAAAACCAACAAATCATACAAACAACATGCATTCTATGCACTCACAAGTAATAAACACGTAGCTGAGCGACCCGCAATCAGACAATAACAAAGCATACAGCAAGCCAGTGTATGATCACAGCAGCAAAACATACAAACAACATACATGCTAGGCACCCACAAGTGGCAATAACAAAATACATAGGGGTCAATGAACAGAGACTATGACAACAATAACAAGCAGAGTAAAAGGATGCCGCTAGTTTTAGGCATGCGAAATTCAAGGTCGAGATCGGATGTAAAGTATGCGACATAAACAAGGTCCCGTTATCCTTTTTGGGTATAAAAGGAGTCAGCAAACCGACAGTCGGCCTCTTTTGAAGTGAACACGCAAGCAGCGCACATCGGTGAGTCGTGATTTAACAAAGTGACCAAGGACAAGGAGTGAACGAGAGACAGTGAACAAATGAACAAGGAGGGACAGTGAACAAGTGACCAAGTACGTCAGTGAGCAAGGACAACAGGGAACAGTGTTTTCTTGTCGGCCCGAGTGGTTTTCATATCGGACGGCCGGCCGTAAAACATTTAAGTGGCATCACGACAGCTGTCTTTTTCTGACGACCCGAGTGGTTTCATACCGGACGGTCTGCTCTAAAAGCATCCTAGTGAGTCCTTTTTGTTCAAAAACAAGCTTGACAACATCCACGACTAAATTTTGCATCTGGCCCGAGTGGTTTCATACCGGACGGCCCAACGTGAATTCGATTGTACAACGGACAGTGAACAAGTGACCAAGTACGTCAGTGAGCAAGGACAACAGGGAACAGTGTTTTCTTGTCGGCCCGAGTGGTTTTCATATCGGACGGCCGGCCGTAAAACATTTAAGTGGCATCACGAAAGCTGTCTTTTTCTGTCGACCCGAGTGGTTTCATACCGGACGGTCTGCTCTAAAAGCATCCTAGTGAGTCCATTTTGTTCAAAAACAATGCTTGACGACATCCACGACTAAATTGTGCATCTGGCCCGAGTGGTTTCATACCGGACGGCCCAACGTTGTTTCAAGTACACCGAGGACAGGCGAACGGACTACGATTGACAACGGATCCTGCTTCGAAGGACATCGAGGGAGAAGCAGCAGAACATATAAAATAATGCAATTTGAATTATTGTGAAAAGAAACAAAATAAATAGACTTAAATCGTGAACGAAAACTAACTGAGTTATTATTTGTTTAATATACGCGGAAAAAAATATTTTTGTACGAACCCCGGCTATCCGGCGAGCTAACCCCGGCTAGAAAGTTCGTTACAGGGTGCCATGACTTTAGTTAAAAAGACAACTCGAATCCAAATAATGTCAACAACCCCTCAAGTTTTCAGAATTATTAGAACTTGAAGAAAAATCAAAAGAAAAATTAAACATGGGTTGTCTCAAGGAATAAAATACGACTAATTCAAAAGATTCAAAGCATCAACCAGAATCGATTTGAAATATATATTTGTGGATTTCACTCATTTGTT
Source organism: Tetanocera ferruginea (assembly GCA_958299015.1). NCBI lineage: Eukaryota > Metazoa > Arthropoda > Insecta > Diptera > Sciomyzidae > Tetanocera > Tetanocera ferruginea. The sequence goes on from OY282640.1 coordinate 122,049,515, forward strand.
AAGGCATGTGATTACTTTCCATGTGACTCACTTTGATTTTATCCTATTATTTTTGTCCCAGCTGTGTGTAATGCGTCTACTCGCTTTTTAATCACTTGAATATTTAAGTCTACGAAACAAAAGAAGATGACAATCGAAATACCAGTGTTACCATCGTCGTAATGTCATAAATGCATCGTGTTTAACTTACGACCTTTTTTTTACACCCTCTAAATATTAAGGCGAATCCTTTGAAAATGATTCTACATGCACAGCCACATGGACAAAAAGCAAGAGCTATGAGCTGGATTAATTAAATTATAAGTGAAGTGCCTTTTTTTTAAGAAACTAGCTGGTACCCGGCACGTTGCTGCAGTCCCTGTCCAATGTCTGTCCAGTTTGCCAATAGAAGACCATCAAGAAATATTAACTCCCCTCTGAGTTTCAATATTTGTGACCATTATTTCCACAGCTATTAAATATAAAAAATTGTCTTTTATTGGCGGAGCCACGCCCCTCGTTCAGTATCCGTTTAAGTTTGTGAGTAGGATATCACAAAACGGTTACTCCAAACCGAGTTTCTTTAATTTGTGACTGTTATTTCGGAAGCGCTTCAATTTATAAAAATGTGTCTTATGTGGGCGAATCCACACCCAATGTACAATGCCCGTTTCATAAGCAGGTAGTAACTTCTTTCTGAGTTAAAATGCTTTTGTGACTTTTACTTCTATAGCTATTCTGTATCGAAAATTTTAATTGTATGGGTAGAGCCACGCCCCCTTTTTAAATGCCCGTGTCTTTTTTATAATTGAAAGAACTGTTCAATCAGTCACTTCATACTGAGTTTTATTGTTATACCACATTTAGTTCCAAATCTATACGATATCAAAAAATTTAATTTTATGGGCAGTATCATGAATCCTTTTCAAAGATCACTCAAATTTGACAGTCGAAGGCCAAGACTCAATAGTAAGTTTGTGCCGAGTTTCACTGATATGTGATTTATAGACGAAATTAAAGTTGAAAATTTGTGTTCTTGAAAAAGTATCACGCCGATCGCGGGAAAGAGAGTGAAAAATACTTTACAACTTATTCTCATACCTACCAAATATACCAAACAAAATTTCATTTAATTCGGTCCAGCCGTTTCGGAAAAGTTCGAAAAATATCACCGTGACATGAGATTTTTATATATTAGATTAGCTCTTTTATCTTTTCGGTCAAGCCTGTTTTGGTTTTAAAAATGAATGAAAAATTATTGTCCGAAAACATTAGCAACCTGCAATTGATAAACCTGCTATAATCAATTATCATGCATTACCCAGCAAAAAAAATGCTTCCAAAGAATGTAAAGTGAAAGGGAAAGTCATGAGTTCCATCCCTTCGACCTTCATACCCAGAAGGCATTCTTTTAACATATGCATGTCATTGGGAGGAATGCTTTCCTAAGTCTTCTCTAGAAGTGCTTCTAGAATGTTTCAATTGAAGATTTCTTTGAGGCTTTCAATGCAAGGATTCTAGTAGGTAGTTTTCAGGAAAACTTTAAGAAGACATTCCATGATTCAGAAGACATAAGACAAAATGCTTCTAACAAAATATTAAACCATTGTTAGATGGTTGCACAAGCCGTGTCATAAAAGCATTCTTAGAAGCAAATCAAATAGTTTTTAAGAAGTTTATGAATGCCTCCTGAAAGCAATTTCTGTCAAAAAAAAAAAAAAAAATCCAAAGAAGAGAGAGTTCATCACCCAAAATGATTTTATTTTCTTTGGAGAGAGATAAAATATCAAATTATAGCTTATGAGCTCCTGGCGAAAAATAAAAAAATATTCAATATTTACATATTAAATTAAGGTACCATTAACCATTTTTTTTTGCATTTACTTTTAGAAAGGAATTTTAACGTATATTCTTACATATATTTTAACGTATATCATACTCTTTTGTTCTCATTGTGTTACTAAATAAAGGGTGTTTTTTAAGAGCTTGCTGATTTGAAATTTAAATAAAACACATGCCAAATTATGACATGGCCAAAAAAACTTTTTTTTTTAGTAGATAATTTCTTGGCATTTAACATTTAAATATAATTTTGGGCATATGCCCACCACGACTATTTTGCACAAAGGTCATTCTGGAGGTCCAATTTTCGACCACCTTTTCAAGCATTTGAGGGCGTATTTCAGCAATGACACATTGAATATTGGTTTCCAAAGCGTCAATCATTGCTAGTTTATCCACATAAACCAATGACTTTACGTATCTCTACAAAAAATAATCAAGTGGTGTCAAATCACTCGAACGCGGAGGCCAATTCACCGGTCCATTTCTCGAAATAATGCTGTCGTTGAAATGTTCTTTCAATAAGTCGATTGTTTTGCCCGCAGTATGACAAGTGGCACCATCCTGTTGATACCACATTTCGTCCACCTCTAGATCTTGAAGATTTGGCAACAAAAATTCATTGATCATGGTTCTGTATCGCTTTTCATTCACGGTAACGCCTCAACGCCAGCAATATTTTCTTCTGTACGCACTCTTCTCATTCTTCTCGGTGGTTTGGCATCCAAAAGAGTGAATGTAGACCGAAATTTGGTCGTCTCAGACGACGATATGTGCACCATAAAATTCGCGAAGTGCTCTATAATCATTTTTAATTAAACACTGTTTTTGAAAATAAATTTCCACGATTTGAAAGCGTTGTTCTGGAGTTAACCTATTCATTATGATTTGCCAAACAGTACTGAGTACACGCAAATAAATTTTTCGTTTATCGTAACTGAAAAATTCACCAATTATACTTCGTTTGCGAACTGTATTTGCTGCAAACGAGTATTCAGTTGTCATCAATTTAAAAATATTCTTGCTTGAAACGAAAAAACGTCGAACTTAATGAAATTTTATCATGGTTTTGCAAGTTCAAGTTAAGCCGAGCGTGTTGGCGTTCGAGTTTAGGAACTTGAGTGACCTGGGTTCAATTCCCAGCAGGAACACCAAATATTTTTTTTTATTTAATGTTTTTTATTATTCTTATTTTGACGGTTATTTTTGACGAAGCAGTCAATGAAACGGAATTAGAATTTCAATAATTAAATTAAAATTTTTGATACTTACACAGCCAAGATTCGAACCCACGTCTTCCGCGTGACAGTCTAGCATGCTTCCATTGAGCTCTTGTGGGATATTGTGTAGAATGATTTTTTTAGATTACAAATGTGTGTGTCATAAGAAATAGGTTTTTTTTTCACTCCTGAAGTTGCTTAAATCTCACTTTGGTACCAACGTTTTACAAGGATATTTGACACAATTTACATTTTTAAATATTGTTTTTTTTTATATGTTCTGTATGGAGGTTATATTCTCTCAAAATAATTCAAAACCGATTAAAGTTATTCATCCTTATTCGGCATACTTTTCTGGTAAAACGTACTCGGCATACTGGGGTGCATTTGAATTTTGAATAAACTACCGAATAATTTATTTTGGTAATTTTTCTATAGCTACTTGAAAATGTATTTTGAAATAAAATATAATTTTCATAGGCTAAAAATGATAAAATAAGTTAAAAAAGATATCAAAAAATCAAAAAACTGTATATTTTATGTTAAAACACAAAAATAGGGGGAGTTAATAATCCCATTGTGCTGAATAAGGGTTAAAAATTTGAAGAAATTATCTCTCAACAAAATATTTGCACAAACTTTATAGTATAAATTAAAATAATATACAGTGGCTCACAGCTTATTTCGTGCAGACGATGTGTTAAACTTTGAAATGCTATAACTTGGTAATTAGTACTGGTAATGAAAAAATTTAAACGACATTTGTTTGCTTGTAATTATATATTTATATATAAACTTTCATTTCTTTATATAATGGTCTTCTAAAAAAATAATAATCAAAAAACTGAAAAAGCAGCAAAATTCAACGCCACAGCTTATTTCGTGCACTCCACTGAATCTTAAGAAAATGTAATATGTTTGTCTTTTTTAATATTTTGTTTGGCCGCCATTTTGTTAAATTACATCTTTAATCCATTTACTGGCTATCCATTTACTCTACTAATTTTTTGTAATATCTGGGGGTATTTGTTGCCATTCCTCCATCAATGCATTTTTTAATTAATTTTTATTGGAAATATTCCGCTTGCGAACGCCACTCTCCAAAATTTCCCACAAAATTTCTATTACATTTAAGTCGGGTGACTGTGCAGGCGGATTCATAAGATGCGGGCAATTCCAAATCAACCATGACTGGACGATTCTCGATTTATGTTTTGGGTCGTTGTCCTGGTAGAACCGAAATGTCTCTCGTACGCCCAAGGTGTCGATACTTTGAAGCAAATTTTCTTTTATAAAATCTAGGTACATTGTCTTGTCCATAATGCCTCCAATAAAAAATAATTTTCCAACGCCCGATGCAGCCATACAGGCCCAAACAATTACGCTGCCGCCACCATGTTTTACTGTAGGCTTGAGATGGTTATTGTTCAGCTCGGTATAAGCCTTACGCCATACATATTGCATTCCTTCGGAGCCAAAAATATTGAACTTAAACTCGTCCGAGAAAATGACGTCATTCCAGAATGTCCTAGAATATAAAACGTGTTATTTGACGAAGTTCAGTCGACATAGCTGATTTTTTTTTTTAATATAAGATTTGTTGCGTGTAACTCGACCATTAAACTTGTTGGCCCGCAGCAGATGACAAATTGTTTCGGCACAGCATTTCTTGCCCAACTCCTTCTCAACCTCCTTGGCCAATTTGGGACCCTAAAGCCTCAGATTTTCTACGATTTTTCGCAGAATAAGTCGCTCGTCCGCTTCTGTACATATTTTATTTGGAGCATTTCTGGCCTTATCAGCCACACGATTTTCTTGCAAAAAGCGCTGGATGATGTACTGCACTGTAGAGGGTCTCAATTTTACTATTTCAGCTATTTGCGGTTGGATTTTTTCTTTTTTAAAGTGAAATAAAACTATTTCGTGCTCTTATATTGTTGTGCGACGGCCCATTTTTTAAACAAATCAATTAGTGCACTTAAGGTTTTAAGTCCAGACTAAAAACAACTGTTAACTCCGATCAGAAGAATCAGGACATCAGTCAAGATAAAAACAGCGAACGAGAAAAAGAAAATAACGGCATCACGTTCAAAAGCTTACATGTAAAAACAGTGTGCACGAAATAAGCTGTGGCGTTGAATTCTGCTGCTTTTTCAGTTTTTTGTTTATTATCTTTTTAGTAGACTTTTATATAAAGAAATGAAAGTTTATATTTAAATGTATAATTACTAGCAAACAAATGTCGTTTAAATTTTTTCATTACCAGTACTAGTTACCAAGTTATAGCATTTCAAAGTTTAACACATCGTCTGCACGAAATAAGCTGTGAGCCACTGTAAATGTTTAAAATGTTTAAAATTTTTAGAACGCTACGTTTAACAACACTGAAAGAGCGAGCTTAATGCGCTTCTTTGAGACTCAACAATTTGCAATGCTAATGAGAGAACTTGACAAGCGGAAACGGAAGTTCGAGCGCGGCCATATTGATGTAATATGCTCTCTATTGTACATATATAAATGCACATATTTGAATGTGAGCGTTTTGATGAGCTTTTGCAAGATTTTACTTCAAAATCAGTTAATGCGTTTCGGATCAGCAACATTAAATTAAATTCGTTTTTTCTTGAGCAATTTAGCAGAGAACATTTTGTTGATGATTTATTTTGCAAGAGCAAATGATAAATTATAAATCAATGAGAGTGGAAAGGCGATAGAAAAAAGACGTCAAGAAAAGATGAGTTTTTTGATGCACACTGATAATAACTAAATGATTTTGGTTGCATACATATCATAGATATCAGTATGCAATGATATTTGTCTTAAAAAAATTATAGAATAAATTTATTTTCTCTCGAATCCTCAAATTTTGTCAACTCTCAAGTTCTTTCTCAAAGAATATTTAGTAAAAGATGTATAAAGATTATATTTGAACCAGATAAATTTTACTTACTACGTCTTTCTATATTATATTAAAGAACATGAACAGCAATACTGTTTTTAAATTTTTTAAGGTAATTTACTGCTTCAGTTAAACTTGTTTAATTTTGAAAAAAAAAAATTCAGTAATTAAGTTTAAAAAGAAATATGAAATATTTATTTTAATTTTTGCATATATCTTCGACTTGATATATAATAAAAAACGTTTTATGTGCCCACACAATAATTTTTAGGCAGTTTTTTTTTTACTTTTTTACCCAAGTGTGACATTTTGGATCCACTGAACTTATACTAATTAATTAAATTAATTAAAAGATCAAAATGTTTATCAACTCAAACGTATAAATGTCTCATGGAATTCATTCTTAACTTTATGTTCTCCATATAATTAACCACACACAAAAATTGGTCACGAATGGCGTGTGAAATGTTCAAGAAGTGCGAGAAAATGTTTTCATTGGTTTTGCCGAGCAGCGTATCCAAACATCTGGTCATGGTCCGTCCGTATTTGTTTGCCTCTCCCAACACCTGTTTTACTTTTTGTTTGAAAATAAAAATATAAAAAATTTGTTCCTAACGCCAGGCACGCATTCATAGCAGGGCCATAAATTTATCTCCCACTAATGAGTTTTGTTCGCAATGATGTTGCTGTCGTAGATTTGTTGTTGTTAGTGTTGTGGAGAATATTAACATCATTTAATCGTTTGGTGGTATTTTTTTTTTTTATTTTCGCCATGTTCATGTTATAATTTTTAATGGAATTTTAAATTAAAAATAATACCATTAACGAAAGAATTTAGATGTTGGCAACACTTGTTTTGTGCTGACAAATGTTTTGCTTTTGGCTTTGCTAAGCATCACGTGAAATTTTATTGATAGAATTTTAAATGACAGCAATAAAAACCGTTACTTTTATGGATAATTAAAAGTCTATAAATTTTATTTAATTTGTTAATGATAGCTTGTGAATGATTTAGAGATGTGATTTGATAACTTTGTATAATGTTTTGCATAGTACCATAATTGTCATCAGGGTAGCAGTTTAAAAGTTTGATGGAGGTTGGGTAAGACTAATTTGATAAATTATTTGTTTTATGACTGAATTAAAATTGTTATTTTTTTAACATGGAGATACTTAAAAAGTGAAAAAGCTATATTTTAAATAGGTTGTGAAAAATACATCGATTTTAATGTGAACAAAATTAAGAGCCCTGTTAAAGACTTTCTTAAGAAGTAAATTTATTATTCAACTATTTAAACATAATTACTTTTTTATATTTTTTATATGAATTTGATTTTAATTCAAAACTTTGCATTTGACAATGTTTCAAATAAAATACATAAACTACGAAATCGTGGAGCTTTCTTCGAAAAATTAAGAGTGAAGACTATTAAATCGCTATAAGGATATCTCCATGTACGCTAGGAGTATGAAATTTAGAATGTAGGTTAATTGGTCGTCTAATAACTTCGTGAGTGGTTTTTTGCTTCTTTTAATACCCCTTTCCCTCCATGATTTTTGGTAGTGCATTTCAAAAAAATTAATAATTCTATCATCAATTCCAACAATCAAAAGTTATTCCATCTTTAATCCAAGAGTCTTGCTCTCTTGGATTAAATAAGCTGGAAACTTAAATAAAGGTTCATCGAAATCAAATTCTTCTACTGCTTCTATGAGAACCCAATCAACTGTAGTCTCACGTCTTGTAAAGAAGTTAAACTGGTTTTTAAGTGAGTTCCCATCTGCACCTTGTTTGGTGTTTTGATACGAATATGCTTCCTGAAAATTGGTTTATATAAATAAATTGTATATTTTACTTCCAGTTTTTTCTTAATTATCAGTAATACTGAGCGTAATATATTTCACTCGTTACAGAATTAAAAAATAAGACAACAAAGCGGTAATCAGAATTGAAACATCCTAAGGATATTATATCCTCTGTACTGGACTGAACTGGAGTTCTTTCTGTACTTAAATGATAAATCCTGGACTGCAGCTTAAGAGAATTCTTAGAGAGTTCAGGAAAAAGTTGCACCCAAGAAAAAGTGGACGTGCGATAAATTAACATAAATAAAATTTTCGTTGCTCGCAGTTCATAGTAAACCTCTGCACGAGTGCGCTTGAAATGCGTTTCAAGCCACTAGTTTGTGGTACAAGCCTTTGCTATGTTATGTTCTCATCAATGAAACCAAGCATAACACTGCAGAGAGCACTTGTCGCTTGAGCAGAACAAGAACAAACGAAAACCGAATCAATGTTATGCACGATTCGACAAAGAAGAATGCAATGACTGGAAAGTTATGTAAACAACAGCAGAACGCTTGATGTCGTGCTGTGTTCTTTTGTTTATAGTAGTATCCGACCGATTATTCGGCTTCTGCTTCCGTAATCGTCATAATCGGCCGATATTTTCACCTTCGGCTTCGGTTTCGGCAAAAAAGTAGCAACAATGCAGACATTAACTGCGTTTAAGATATACATAAAAATAAACAAATGACGCACAAAAAGGAATGCAAAAAACAAGCAAGCTTTGCCAAGGTTCTGCTGTGTTAGGTGTGATTGATGCATTTTACGCTGTTATCAAAGTGTTCTGTTAACGATAAAACGAACAACATCGTGTTCTGTTAACGCAAACAGCATGCATGGTTATGTTTGAAGACGATGAGGGCTCTGCAGTATTCGTTTGTTGTCATTAAATGAATTGGATAAGCTCTGCTTGACTAACAGAGTTCTGTTAAGCTCTGAACTCTACACTGTTGGCTCTACTGTTGTAGGAAAAACGAGTGCATTCGTGCAGAGGTTTAGTTCATAGCTAGAACTTTATACCTTAACCCTTCATTGCATTGTGATGAAAATTTCCATCAAACCATCAAAGAGAAAAAAATACACACAAACCCAGTTAGTGTCATAATTTTTTGCATATCCTCTTTTAAAAAAAAAAAACATGCAATAAAGGGTTAACCCTAGTAACACAAGGGGAAGTTATAAGTTCAGAATCCAGCTTATAAAACAACAATGTCTTTATATGAGCTCTGGTAGAATAATTAAAAGGATCTAGGCTTTTATAGCGAAATATTGAATTTATAATGTCTTGCTAGAGCATATACAAAATCATTATAAAGAGAGACGTAAGAAATGTCTTTAATATGCATTTTTAAAGCTCAGATTGTAGTGGTTATAAAGAAATGGCGACATGTCTCTTTAGTGTCTTTTTACTGTGCATAATAAAATTATTATAAAGATTGCGATTCGGCACATCAACTGAAAAATATTCTTGCTTGAAACGAAAAAACATCGAACTTAATGCAATTTTATCGTTTTTTTTGGAGTTCAAGTTTAGCCGAGTGTGCTGGCGTTCGAGTTTAGGAACTCGAATGTACTGGGTTCAATTCCCAACAAGAACACCAAACATTTTTTTTTTAAATAATGTTTTTTTTTAATTTTTTAATGAATGAATTTTTTAGATTAGAAATGTGTGTGTCATAAGAAATGGATCTTTTTTCTACAAATGAAGTTTTGAGTTGAACAAATTCGGTTACCGCAATTTAAAAACAACTTATGTTAATGGCAAACGAAATTAATTTCTTGCAACTAAATAACGCGTTTCCCGCAGCTGACTATTATTATGACAACTGTTCAGACGTTTCTAAAAAATGATTTTAAGCACGATAAACGAAGTTCGTTTGCAGCAAACTGGCGATAAACGTTTTTTTTCTTTGCGTGCATGTATCCTGCGTTTTTATTCAAAGTGCACGTGTCATCAGGAGATGTGGTTAATAAGCATACGGGCAGTAAGGAAAACGAAAAGGTAAGATATATTTTATAAATATGTGCAGTAAAATTCGAGCACAATTCGAGCTACTTGGGAGAATTATGGAGTGCTATCATGGCCAGAAGTCAAAAGCGATAAAAAGGTCAATAAGTTTATTGATATATTGTTATCCAAGGAGATAAAATAAAATATTTATGTTCAAGGAGTTTTACATAATTTCATTTTCAATTCATTGTGCCAAAATTCTCCACCACGATTGAGTGCTTGCGCCTGAATAACGCCAAAAAGCGTTTGTAGCAGAGTTCTTGAACGCCGCTGTTTTCACCAAAACACGTATCAATTATCTTCAATAAATGATACAATGCCAAATGGCTGATACGGTTTGTAAGGCCCAATTTCTGATATTTTCTCTAAAAAGATCACTGACTGAAAATTCAGTGTTTTCCATAAATCATCGTCATAATCTAAATCTTCACTGCCAACATAAAAATAGTGGTTAGGATAATTCATCTTGCCGGAGTTATTGTTTAGGGTCACTTCATGGTCACTAGGTTTCAGCACAAATTTGGGTGAAGCAGGCACTACATTATCGAGTGCAGAAATAATGTCAATATTGTTCAAACTATTGAGTTTTATTGACGACAATATTTGTCCTTTCAACAATTTTATCTTTTTCTCGATTGATATACGTTGTGATTTCAAGTTTCGTCAATATGTCCCACTTCTTTTAACTTATCTCCAAGATCGAATCATATCTACAATTTCTTAAAACTTGAAAAAAAAAAACTTGTATGCGTCGAGATTGACTGCAAATATTTTTTTGAACGACGGCATACTTTTCTTCATTTTATTACTTTATAACGCTATATTTAAAGACTTTATCAAGACAAACCAAAGAAAAATATGATTCGTCTTCGACGTAAAGTTGTACATGTCACATATAGCCTAGTGGATAGCGTGTATGACTATGGAAAGTTAGGACGTTGGTTCGAATCCGGATATAACAGGTAAGTACAAATAAAATTTTAAAAGTATAATAATTATGGCTCTTTAATTACAATCATATTTAAAATAAATTGTAACATATAAAGAAAAAAAATTACAAATTTAGTTTTTTATATTTATTTTTCGCGCAACTCTTTTTAAGTCTTTGTAAGAAGTATTTTAAAGTCCTTTGAAATACCTCTACACAAGACATTTGTCTTGAAAGTCATGGAGGGGAACATGTCTTTATAACCCATACGCCAAATTGGCCTTATAAGCTCCTATAAAGAACATATAAATACAATTCCATGTTTTTGTAATTATCTTTAAAAGGTCTGTAAAAGAACCTATAAATACTGTTTGTGCTACTAGGGTAAACTAAGGTATGATACTTACAATCCAGAAGTGTTTAGAGTAGACTCTTGCCTGACGACTTAATTCTACTTTACCCATGGTGAGGAGTCACGGTTTTTCGAAACCAACTCCGAACAAACGCGTTCTCAGCACTTAGTGCCATGAAAAAAATTAGTATGGACCTTTTTAAAGAATCAGCAGTGTTGGATTCTATTGGGCCGATATTTGTCTGTTAAGAGTGGCTTTCACAAATCTATTTGTTGGAATATAATTAAATATAATTAATATTCCACAATTTTATTGTGCGACTGAAGAACGAATTATAACGGTAATGCGAGGTTCTTTTGGACAACAAGGCAATACTGCAGGGATGGGCTAGGTGAGCTGCCCGAGTGGACCTGGGAAATACTCGAGCTGGTGGAGTCAGGTCGTGTACCTCCTTTGAACACTTCCCATGAAACGTTATCATCTCTAATCAAATATATCGCACGGCGCTGAACTCGGTCCAGAAGCTCCAAAGAATATCTTGAAGCGCCTGCCCAAATATGCAAATTGTACGCCGTTTTCAGCCTAATATATGAGGTATAGATAGCGCGAAGATCAGTTGAAGTGAAATATTTTTTGCACCGTTTTAAGAAACCTAGGCACTTAGCCGCTTCTTTCGACACATCGAAAATATTATCATTCCAACGAAGGTCAGATTGAATCGATATGCCCAAAACGTCAAGAGAGGCTGACTCCGCAATACCTACACCATTCATATTGAGGGGAGCTAAAGGGCAATCCTCTTTCTCTCAATCTCCGCAGAGCTCGGCCGTTTTTTGAACGAATATCAATGACAAATGCTGCTGCCGTCAGTAAACGAATGGATTGGGTGATGAGTCAACGACAGAATGTCGTTGATAAAAACCAAAAACAAAGTAGGAGATAGGACTGAACCCTGCGGTACACCCGCATCGGTGGTGTGTTCTCTGGACGAAATGCCGTCAAACACGACACGTAAGGATCTATCCTTTAGAAAACACGTGATCCACCGAGCAAAGTTAACCCCGACTCCAAATGCAATTAGTTTTGACACGAGTGCTTTATGCCAGACTCGATTAAATGCCTTTGAAATATCTAGAGCACCAACCTTGCTCTCGCCAAATGATTGAACGCATTAGTTCCATTTTTCGATGAGGAACACCATTAGGTCACCAGTAGTGCGTGCCCTGCGGAAACCATATTGGCGATCACTGAGCAACCCGTTTTGCTCCAGATAATTCATAAGGTTGAAGTTAATAACGCTCTCCATAACTTAAGAGAGTGTAGAGCATATTGCAATGGGTCGGTAGTTCGCAGGGTTCGTGGCATCGCCCTTTGATATCGCCATGAATTGATATCTCACTATTATAATTATGCTGGATACTTACTTGGGGTAATCAAGGGGGCAAAACTTGGAGTCAAATAAGCATTTCAGTATAAAATACAACCGAATACTCATATGTTTTTCCATTACTTCACCTCCTTATCTTAATCAGATTAGAAAACTTGGCTTAGTCAGGCAATACAACATTTTGTTGAATGATAGTATGCTCGAACACAGGATCATATTATGCTTTATGAGACCAATTATTTTGGCATAATTATCCTTCTGCCAGAAATAAGTTTACATCATTTTTACTCCTCACCCATAGAGATATGTCAGAATTCTTATTCATGATAGTAATTATCAGTAGCTAAATCAGGTTTCTTAATCATCCTCTTACAAACAGTATGTTTTATATCATTTGCTTCGGATACTCAGGTGCAATAAGCCAATTTTTAAGTCCCACTTCCAAGATTTTGCAGATAAAATTAGGCCTCATGACCTGCTATACTGTGCTTTTCGTAGGTAAAGTGTAGTATCTAAGGTGCCTAACAAAATTGGCCATTTCAGCCCTTGAAAGGACTTTGACCGAGCTTCTTATGATCAATTGTGTCGTATGTGTTATTAAATGTTTGTACACAATTAACCGAGAACTGGACCTACATGTTTTATGCCGACTCCGAACGGCTAAAGTTCATGTTCTCAAGAAGCTTTACATGGCATTATTTACTCTCTGAGGTTTGCCATTGTCTGCAGAGTGGTGGTGACCGATCAGAAACATTTTTTTTTTTTTAAAACTTTTCGCTGCGACTGCGGATCGAACTCGGGCTCCGAGCATGCTAAGCCACATACTTAACCTGCACGCCACGGCCACCTTACTTAGATGGCTCTTGCAACCGTTGGTCGGTTTTGGCCTTGTCTAAGAATTTGCGCCAGCCTCTTTTGTCGTGCGCTTGCTGGTGCCAGTTGGAAACTCCAAGCGTTGTCAGGTTATCCAATGCCTGGTCTTTCCAACGGAGATGCGGTCTTCCTCGTCTGCGTTGGCCACCGCTGGGTACCGAATCCAATAATTTTTTTGCTGGAGCTTCGTCGTTCATTCTCGACATGACGTAGCCAGCGAAGCCGCTCTTGGACCATAGATCTTGCGAAGGGTTTTTCTCTCGAACGCTCCCAAAGTCCTTTCATCAGTGTTGCTCAACGTCCAAGTTTGTGATGCGTATAGTAGGACGGGCATGATTATTGACTTATAAAGCGTCAGTTTTGTTCGTCGAGAGAGAGCTCTGCCTCTCAATTTCCTACTGAGCCCAAAGTAACACCTGTTGGCAAGAGTTATCCTTCGTTTAATCTCAATACTGATATCGTTGGAGGAGTTAATACTGGATCCCAGGCAAACAAAGTCCTTCACTACCTCAAAGGAGGTGTTATCAACAGTGACGTGGTTTCCAAGCCGCTGGGACGGTTTGTTTGTTGACACGAGATACTTCGTTTTATCTGCGTTCACTGCAAGACCCATTCGACTCGACTCTTTTTCTAGCCTGGAGAATGCTGCACTGACTTCGCGCGTATTTTGCCCAATGATTTCAATATTATCTGCATACGCCAGCAGCATAACATTCTTATAGAAAATTTTGCCACTGCGTCTCAGGTCAGCAGCTCGGATGATCTTCTCCATGACTATATTAAAGAAGTCGCACGATAAGGAATCACCTTGTCTGAAACCTCGTTTTGTATTGAACGGAAGGGAGAGATCTTCGGGATTTTCACTGCGCTGCTGGTGTTGTACAGTGTCATCCTGCAAAGATGTATTAGCTTTGCAGGAATACCAAATTCAGACATGATGGAGTATAGGTGACTTCGATATTGAACTGTCGAAGGCGGCTTTGAAATCGACAAAAAGATGGTATGTGTCGATTTGTTTTTCGAGGGTCTTTTCCAAGATTTGTCGGAGCGTGAAGATCTGGTCAATGGTGGACTTTTGAGGTCTGAAGCCACACTGATAAGGTCCAATCAGTTGGTTGACGATGGGCTTCAGTCTTTCACACAATACGCTCGACAGCACCTTATATGCAATATTAAGAAGGCTAATCCCACGGTAGTTGGCGCTAATGGTGGGATCGCCTTTCTTGTGGATTGGCCAGAGCACACTGAGGTTCCAATCATCTGAAATGCATTCTTCCGACCATATTCTGCATAGAAGTCTGTGAATGCATTTAAACAGAGCTTCGCCAACGGTCTTAAACAGCTCAGCCGGTAGGCCATCGGCTCCTGCGGCTTTGTTGTTTTTAATCCGAGCTATAGCTGTAAAGACCTCGTTGTAGTCGGGCAGCGGAACTTCAACGCTGTCATCCAAAATTGGGGTTTCCGGGATATCGTCTCCACTGGCGGGATTGTTGTCAGCGTCGCCATTTAAAAGACTAGAGCAGTGCTCCCTCCATGGCATCAGTGTACTCTGGATATCTGTCACTAGATTCCCATTCTCATCTTTGCAGGAAGAGGCTCCGGTCTTAAAACCATTGGCCAGGCATCTTATTTTTTCGATAAATTTTCTAGTCTCATACCTGTCACCATGCATCTCAATTTTCAAGTAAAAAAAAAAAAAAATTGAGATGCCACGGCCACCACCACCTTTAATAGGCCTCTGAAAATCTTCAAACGATTGAAGAGAAGCCATTGCATTCGCCAAAGTGACCGTCTGGTATGCATTATGGTCTAGTAGTGTCATTGATTCCTTTTTTTTCAAAACGATCACCGATACAGTCCATTCTGAGCGTCGTGGTCATATGTTTATCTATGTTTTTTGGCCTGAAATCGGAGATATGGATCTGGATGATCATGTGCTTTCAACAAGATGGGGCCAAAAGTCACACAAGAGGCTTTGTTGCAACAGAAATTCCAATTCGACTTATTTCGGGATTTGTACATTTACATAACTGGAGTTCTGAAATTTTGACTGGAAATTGAATACATTTTGAATGGACCGAATCTATACGGAATGAAGAATGTCTACCCTCATTTCAGTCAAAAGGCCCTCATTTCGGTCAAAACATCTATTGAGAAGGTTAAGAAAAAGTACAAGATAAAGCTAGAGATACTTATATATCTTTTTAGATTAAAAGTGTGGAATTGATTTAATTCTATTTTTTGAAGGACATGCAATTGCTTGAATTTTTCATACACATTTGATGCAAGCGACTTATTTATGAGAACCTGATGGTAAAAGGAAAATAAATGTTAGAACTGGCGTGGTATCTGCGCGTTGTCTGCGGTTTTAAGAATTGTAGTAAACGAAGTTCTATACCGGTTGAAAGATCACCCTTTACTTGACGATTGAAAGGACACAGGCGGGCATCCGTGCTAGTTCATAGTTCATCCTGTACGAACTGTACACAAACACAGTGCTTACCATTTTAAAGCAATGTGCGGAGTATAGATTCGATTTGCACATGATGTTCATTGACTTCGAGAAAGGGTTCTATAGCGTTCATAGAAATAACTTATGGGTTTTCCATCGACGGAGAGATGTACCGAAAAATCATCGCTGTAATTAAAGCAACACATGATTGAACAAACTTCAAAGTTTTGAACTAGGGAAAACTATCTGAACTATATCAAGATATATCAAGACTCAAGATAAACTTCAGTAACACCAAATTTTTAAGCCTAGCAGATGGTAATAGCGGTTCAGTTACGGATCGTAGAAATACACGAAAGTTAAAAACTCGCACTAACAATTTTTTGTAAACTATTGTCTTAGTATTTTTCTCCGTATGTCTTCCGCAGAACAAATATAGAACGTATGGATTTTATACTCAGAAGGAAAAAGTTGAGATGCAGTGTTCACACCCTCCAAAAAGACAAAAATAATATTGCAATAGAAGCAATGGAAAGGAACCCACTCGAAGCGGTGGGTAGACCAATCGGAAGACTCCGAGTAACTTAGAAGATAACGGTAAAACTCCGTAGTATGTTCTATTAGTAGCATAAAAGTGCATAATAACTTAAGATCAATATGTCTGCCCGTGTCTGCAACTACATATTACTTGCCCTTCTTACCTCACCTAATTAACACGAACGTGTGTTGCGCTAATTTGTGTCTCCTTTTTTTTTTTTAAAATGCAATTATAGCTAATGCTTCGTTACTTCACATATGATAAAAAAATGTATTTTTGAATGCGCTCAACTTTGTTCCCAGGACACTTCTTTGGTGTCTTCTTGATTGCTCTGAATATTATTCGAACAGCTGGATCGCACACTCAATTTCCCGCAGCTTACTTGCAATCACATCGTTTATTGTTCCTACTTGAATGTTAACCTAAAATCGATTTTTATGTTTCGCCGATAATGACTATAGCAGCAGCAGCAGCAGCAGCAGCAGCAGCAGCAGCAGCAGCAGCAACAAAGCCAACATCCAACACCAACATGAGTCGACCACTAATATTTTCGGTTCACCATGTCCTGCAACACTTGCACATTAATACACTCGTCTCCCTTCCACCTACTCCTCCGTTATCGACGACATTGCACTTTTATCCCTAGCACTCATGCTCAAGGACATAATCCTAGCAAAAAGTTGTACAAATATTTATACAATGATCAGAGCTTAGGGAGCAAAGAGAATGTAAGAATACAGTGTTGCCATCACACGTTTTCAATGCACATTTCTGAAATATCTATGGGTGTGTGTGTGTGTGTGTACAGCATTGGATAAAAAATGTTGCACATTTTTATTGGAAATTGAAAATGGAATATAAAAAGAAAACAATGTAGCAAAGTGCAAAAGCCGGAGGATGAGCCGAGTTGAAGCAAAATCCCGGCAATAATCTATTGAATATGTGAACCTTGGAGCTCAACGACGACGAGTAGCTGGTTGACATTAACAGCTAGTGAATATGTGTGTGGACTGAGCACAAAACATGTGAGTATGTTTATTTATATGTATTACTATGTATGTATGTATGTAAGCGTGACATGCCAAGCCAAAAGTCAAACAGCGATAAACAGCACTGGAAAAGTCCAGCCACAAAAGAATAAATATTACAATTTAAGATGAACAAGAGCAACAAAGCAACGCTGGATAAGCCGCAGCAAAATGTAGGGGATAACAAAAATGTGGCAGCGTTTCATAGATAGAATTTTCTAATAATTGTTGCAGTCGTTGTAAGAATATGAAATATAGAAGCATGTCGTAGATAGGGATAGGGCCATTAGCTCAAAAGAATAGTGAAAATATTGAGATAGAAGAAAGGAGAGATATTGTTTCCTTACGTAAATAAAGAATTTCTAAGAATTTTTATAAACAATTATAAAATAATAATAAATTCCAAATAGTTACTTGCTGGTAACTTGCTCAGCATCACTACCTGAGTTGATTTAGCCATGTCCGTCTGTCTGTATGTCCGTCTGTGGACACGATTACAGCCGTAATTTTGAAGCTAACGTGCTGAAATTCGATACTTGAGCTTTTTCTTTTTAAAAACTAAGATCAAGTTTGAGAATGGGCTAAATAGGATTAAAACCACGCCTACCTCCCATACAACCCCAATAATGAAAACTCCATAAAGAAGCAAATATTTGAGTAACAATACTAAACTATGACAAAATAATATGACTTAATATGAATAACTATGACTTAAAACTATGACAAAACTAAGGTGTTTTAGAAAAATGGCCGCCATGCACCAACTAACATGCCAACCTCCCATAGAACCCTAATATTAAAAACTATATATAGAGGCTTGTGTCGAAGCTATAAAAATAAAATTGGAAACTTATTCTTTTTATATAAAAGTTAAGACGTGAGAGAAAAATGGGCGTCATCCACCAATGAACACGCCCACCTCCCATACAACGCAAAATTGAACACTATATAAATAGGCTTCTGTCGAGGCTACAAAAGTAAAATTAGATAGTTATTACTTTTTTAATAATATTAAGGCCCGTTAACTGATCTCCTAAGTTTAAATTCCTTAACCTCAGATTTCTTAAACAGAGTTTAATTTTGAAACTCAGTTAAAATTATTTTTGTAACTTATCTCATTTTTATCGGCAGTCTACTTAACTCTGTTTAAAACTTTTAAACTGAGATTAAAAAACATATTTGAGCGGCACTGTAGTAAAAATTCTACAACTTTGACGCAGAACATCAAAATATTTAAAAAATTTTTGATAAAATAATGCAAATTGTCAGTTTCATTGGAATATTTTTTTTTTCAAAACTTAAATTATGTTTTTTTTTTGTTTATTGTTTTGAATTTCTTGAAATATGATTTTATATTGTTTTTTATTATTGAAAACATTTCTAATGTTCTCAAAGAATTTTTGACAGAATCTTAGTTTAAATTTTTTAAACCTAGAATTTCTGTGTTTAATTTTAAACTTGCCTCACCAAGTTAAACTTAGATTTTTTGAGATGAGGTATTGGTGTTAAAATTTAAACTGAGGTTAAGGAATTTTAAATTTTGTGTAAGCTAAACTTTGTTTAAAATTTGGATCAGTTGACGGGCCTCCAATCTGACTTCCGGCACCTTCCGGCACCTTGAATCCTGAAAGATTTCGAAAATACAAAAAAAAATGTACTATAATCTAAAGTGTTATTCTTTGCAAAATAGGTCGAAAGTGCTCCTAAAATCAATTTTTTCGATTTCATTTCTTCCCATGGTTATAATGATTTTTTCAAAGCTTAATTTGTTGGACTTTTTGGAGCAGGATAATATGGTAGGAACGCAGATCGATTGTGTAATCAGTCGAAAACAAAGCATTTGAGGTAAAAAAACATCAGAAAATATTTGGATAATACCAACAAACACACAAATATAAAATCTTTCGGATCGAACAAGAAACACCGAAGATATAACGAAAAAACAAAAATAGCAACATAGCTTAAAAACCAAAATAGGACCACTTTAAAAAAAAAATATATTTTTTTCGAAAATGTCTTTCCAATATCTAACGATTGAGGCGGGGTCAAAACAGGTTTATTTTTCTGCCATACAAGGTGATACGGTCTAATGTACACATTTCATAAAAACTATCATTAAATGGTGTTTCACTCATGTTTCCGAACGATTTGCAGTTTTCAACTTCTTACAAATTCCTTTAAATCTGCAAATTGTTTGAGTTAAAATAAGGTATAAAATAATTTTCCGTAACGAAATTGAGTAGAAATTTTAACTGCAGAAAAAATTTAGTTTCTTCTCAGAATTTTGAGATTTTTTCATATACTGATTTTGTCACTCACGTTTCACGTCGGTGTCACTCACGTTTCAAGATAATTTTAAGTGTCTTTTTTTTTGCATCCTGGTTAATCTGGTGAACTTAATTAAGCATATTTTGAAAAAAAATTTTTTCAGGACATTTTTATACAAAAACGAAAAACAAAAAAATTATCGAAAAAGAATTATGTAAAGCATAATAAAGTAAAAAAATAATTCATAATATAAAAACAACACAAAAACTATTTCAGAACTATAACAGGTCTGTTCCCGTACTTTTGTAGCAGAAATTCGCAAGTTGAAAAATTTGAGAGAGTAAGTAAAAAAGTGCTCTCTTTGCGTGAAAAATTGCAAAAAGAACGGGAACAGGTTTTTTGCAAAAAGTTGCAACTTTTGATGAAACTTCAACAAATTTTTGGTGGCAGAATTGCTATAGTTGATATCTAAGGAAGAAAATACGCTAGTTGTTATTGGAAAAAATTATATAAAATATACTCACATTTTATTCTGCTTAATGTGTATGTGGAACAATTAATTTCTACTTTTCTCGACATGTTGCTTTAATGGCTGACATAAGCTGTCAAAATATTGCACTTGCTAATTGCTGCGAGTTTTGCAACTCCAAATTTGTGTAGCAGAAAATAGCAACATTTGACAAGGACTGGATTTCACATTTTCGCTCTCTTTTGGAATTTTTTTGGGTACGGGAACAGGAAATCGTAGAAAATAGCACGAATTCGTGCGAATTCGTACGAATGTTCAAGTACGGGAACAGACCTAACATTTCAACAAAATTTATTCTGGTTCTGCATCCGAATTTGTGTATATTCGTTTGTGTAATACTAAGCCTAATTCGTTCATCCTTACGGCCATTAAAAATCAAAGGCCGTGCCAAATATGACTATATGTCTGGCCTATTTGCAATTCCGTCGTGGCCAACGGCTTAAAATAATGATTTAATTAGATATTTTTAATCTTTGTAAGTATGTTTTCTTATATGAATCCGGAATTAACTATAATTTTACTCTAAATGTTTTCATACGTTCTTCCATTCTAATTAAAAAAAAAAAAAATTAAAAGTCACTCACGTGTCACTCCTTCAAATGCCGTTTTAATGGAAATAATTGCGTCTGCTTAATTTAAGAATATACAAAAGTCACTAATCTTATGTAAAAAGTGAATCCGAGACATAAAATGTGGAAGCCAAATATTTTCCAAGATAATCCAACTTATCAATAAAAAATTGTCACTCACATTTTTTTAGGGTCGGCTTTCACTTTTTCTTGGTGTTTTTGTTATCTTTTTTCATTTCTAATACAAAAACAAACAAAAAAAAAAATAAAGTGTCACTCACGTTTCACTCCTTCAAATGCCTTTTTAATGAAAAATAATTACGTCTGCTCCATTTAAAAAAATACAAAAGTCACTAATCTTATGTAAACAGTAAAGCCGAGACATAAAATGTGCCAGCCAATTATTTTCCAAGATAATCCAACTTATCAATAAAAATTGTCACTCACGTTACAAACTTGTATCACTTTTTTGAAGTATATTTTTTTAAAGAAAATTATATTTTTATAAAAAAAATGTAATTTTCTTCTTTCAAATATAATTTTTCAATTATGGATATTATATAACTGTGCTTTGATATTTATATCGCGATATAGCAAATTACAAAACATAAAAACTTCACATTTTTTTAACTTGCTACAGATTAAAAATACATTTAATAAAATCAGTTAAAATTTAAGGTTACAATATGATTTTTTTCAAAACGCTTTTACCGTAGGAAAACACAAGCAATACTGTTAACGTTCCATGTATTTTGATTGACCTTATTTTCATTTTTATTTTTCAAGGTTTAGGTTTACTTTTTCTGAATTTGCCGTACTAAAAAAATAATTTTCTAGTAATAAAAAAATGTTCTTTGAAAATATTCTCGATAGTATAATTCGATTTAAATTTGAAACTATGGTACAAGCTTTGTCCATTCAGGAAGATTAAAACTCCTGATTGGACTAATTAATTCGAAATCAGTCAAGTACATATCAACACAATTATAAACAATTTTCCTATGTCAGGCAATATTATATATATATAGATAAATCTATATATTTTTGTCTTTTAGCAAATGATAAATCGTGTTATCGTGCCTGAAAGTAAGCAATAGTGTTTGAAAAAAATCACTTTCTTTAATTATGTTTGCTTCCAACAAAACAAAACAAAAAGAAGGAAACGAAAATAAGTCGTTGGCTGCCAAGTCGGTGCTGTAAGACGAATGACCCCGAAGGTTTTCCTCAATTCTCCATTTAACATTAAAAGTGCTTCTAGTCTAGTTCTTCATCACTGAAATTTAAACTAAGATGATACATTTCTTCTTTATTCGTTAATCCTATTGCTTAAACTCACCTGTGTTTTAAACAATTAATTACTTCGTTATACTTTTTTATATAGATAATGTAAAAATGGGTCTATGTAAAAGGAGAGGAAAACAAAAACAATTTTCAGCTATCAGAAATGGTCTTTAACCCTTATTCGACACACTTCTTCAGTACAAAGTGCTCGGCACAATGGGATCATGTGTAATCCAGCGACAAATAACCGTCATAAAAAATTAACAATAAACTGTTTTGACTTTTCTAGCTTCTTAAAAGAGTATTTGTACATAAGATACAAGATTCATAGGTCAAAAATATAATTAAGTTTAGAGACACAAAAGTTGAAGTAAAAGCATAAGAATGTACATATATTTCATATCAAAGCGGCTATTCCGGCGGCCTCGGTAGTCGAGTGGTTAAAGTGCCACCCCAAAGGTTCCAGGTTCGAATCCCGGTCAGGCTATGATCCTACGCTTTTAACTTTCGTAAATGCTTTCCTCATTTCTTATCAATTGAAATTAAAAATTCATCAATATATACGAATGTGGAAGGTATTGTTGGTGGTAAAGATGTTTGTGGAATGATATAGTTTTCTAACTCGAATTGGCTGAAGTAAAAGCATAGCTTTCTAACAATACTTCATTTTCAAAAATAGGTTAACAGATGACGGAGAGCTGATTTATTGGAAATGACTACATTTTCATGATGATTATTTTTAGCAAAACGTGGTACGAAATAACTTTACTACAAGGCGATTTAAAAATTCACTTATATTCTTATAAGTTGAAAAAACAACTTATAGCCAATCGAATTTCAAGCAAATCGAAAAACAAGAGGTAAATTTTTCGAAAAAACTTGTATTAGACTTTGAAATGCCGATTTCACATAAATAGTGGTTCCAAACAACCGCTGTTTGCCGAATAAGGGTTAAATATTTTGTGTCGTGACTTTATATTTTTGTGAACATCATTTCAAATGTTCTCCTTCCACAAAAGAATCGTTGATGCCGGATATACATGATTTTTTTCTGAGCACTTAATCAGAATTATGAAAGAACAACAAACCATAAAAAAAGAGAGACTATAAAATGCTATTTTTTGTTTAAATTCAAGATAACTTTTTAAACAAACACCAAGTTATATCTTCAGGCAAGCGAGTTTAATGCTTAACATAAAAAATCGTCCTTATATTATCCACTCACTCACCACAAATGCCTTTAGTTGTTTGTTTACCCTTTTTTACATCAAAACATATCTTTAGGATTTTCTTGCAATTCTTTTAAGGGCTTTAAAATCATCTCAAGTAAACAACGCTAAATTTAATTTTGCTACATTTAACAGCCAAACGAATCTTCTCCTTTTACTCCATGCAACGAAGACTTTTTTTGCCAGTTTTTCTTTTATCTTGCTTCCTTTTGTTTTCTTCTATTTTTGTCTATTTTGTATCGTGTGCGAAAAGTTCCTGCATCCTGTTGATAGCGTAAAAAGCAGCGTAATCGTTACAATAACAAGCATAATACTAAGGATAATGCAAGAACTTCCGCAACTCCTACATGCCACCTACTAAGAAAAAAATGCATCAGACAAGGATTTCAACAGCACATTGAATAATATTTTGTTTTTTTAGTGATTCGTTTATTCGCTAGAGCAAAATTGATTAGATTGGAATTGATCCTTTGATCCTTTGAATGAAATATTATTTTGTGCATTTGGCTGTTGTGATAATAAATCTTAAAGCATTTTATTTTGAAAAAAAATAATTTATGCTGCTACTAGGCCAGGGAGTTCTGATGCTTTTCGTGTACTTTTTTAAGCCTGGATAAAACTAATATCAAACATATTAACGTTGAAGCTTCAAAGCACAGATTCGGTTGTCTTTTTTTCAAACTGAGCATATTCTCGAAAATATTGCATTTTAAGTAATTTTTACAAAAGTTATTGTTTCTGAGATACAGTGCTTTTCAAATGTCAACAACAACAACTCAACAAATTGGCCATTTCAGCCCTTGAAAAGACTTTGACCGAGCTTCTTATGATCAGTTGTGTTGTGTGTGTTAATTAATGTTACAATTGACCTAGAACTGGACCTACATGTTTTATGCTGACTTCGAACGGCTAATGTTCATGTTGTCAAGAAGCTTTACATGACATTTATTTACTCTCTGAGGTTTTCCATTGTCTACAGAGAGGTGGTGACCGATCAGAAAAATTTTTTTATTGAAAAAACTTTTCGCCGTGACTGGGGATTGAACTCGGACTCCAAGCATGCTACGCCACACACTTAACCTGAATGTCACGGTCACCACACAGAATCTCAAATGTCACTGTGGACAATATAGATCAACAAGACAGTGCACAGTGTTTCGTCTAGAACAAGCTCAATGAAGAAAATTCTATCTTTGGCTCTCTGTATTCCTTAGGTTATAACAGGAGAAACACGTGTACGTGAGACCAGGTCGCAAATGACCCCTTTATGCCAGAAATTATGCCATCTTGTTTCCCAGTTCACACTTGTAAACGAAAGGCTGACCACAATCCGTGTCAAGGCAAAATTGTTCAACTAAGCCTAATTTGAGCGCACTCTCTGATGGAGGAAAAGGACGATGCTGTCAAGGCACCTTCCACGCGAGACTAGAGGATGTGTATGATCACTGCCTGGTCTAAAATGTGATCCGTGGCGATTTCAACGCGAAGGTCTGAAGAGAAGGCATATTTGGCTCCACTGTCGGTCAGTTCAGTCTACACGAACCATTTCGAACCATTTCGAACAACCAGTTCAGTCTACACGAGCACGAACCATTTCGAACAACAGCCTGATCGACTTCACCACGGCGCGAAACAAAGTAGTTAGTAGCACCAGATTCCAACACCTTGATAAACACAAGGCCACCTGGTTGTCGCCGGGTAAAAGAAACACGAAACCAGATTGATCATGTTGTGATCGATGGAGAGCAGGCTTTAAGGCAGTGGTCGGCACACATGCAGCATGCTCTTTCACTCACTCGACAAACAACTATTGGCGAAGCAGCATTTTTTTGAATAATATGCAATTTTTTTTGTCTCACTTTCACTTACAGTCTCATTTTTAATTTTGCCGACCACTGCTTTAAGCGTATTGGATGTGTGCACATTTCGGGGGGACAATATTGACTCCAACCATTATCTTGTTGCAGCCATGAGTTGCATGCGGTTGTACAACGCGAAGAATGTACGCACAGGTTTACAACGAAAGCTAGATGTTGATAAGCTGCTATCATAACGGACCGCCGAGGCCTACTCCGCTGAACTCTCGGTTAAGCTCAACCAATCTTACTCTTGCCTCGATGACGCTGGCGGGTTTTGGGCGCATATATTCCACACCATACAAACTGCTGCTGATTAAGTCATTAGTTGCCGGAGCCCACAACCTCGTAATCAATTGTACGACCAGGAGTGTCGTGACGCGACGGGTGAGGAAAGAAGAGAAACGCCTTTTCAGACGCAAAAAAGGGAGCAAGATTAGCGCGAGCGTGAGGAAATTGAGGTGTACCAGGGCAATGAGGACGCTCGAAAGTTCTACCAACAGGTTAAGCGTCTAAGGTTTTAAACCCGGAGCATCCACTTGCAGGTATGAAAATGGTGATCTGGTTCTAGATATGCAGAGCGCACTGAGATTATGGACTTTTTTTATGGAGCATTTTTCCAATCTACTTGCAGGTGACGATACCAACAATTCCACCCTTGGAGAATGCAGTCTGACACCACCAATCGACTATGATGGATTGGAAGTTCCACCACCTAGCCATGACGAGGTTAAAGTTGCTATCCAGTTCAAGGTCACCTGCAAACATTTTCACTAGTCTGAGAATCGCTAGGAAGATGAAACAATCGCCGACGAGGTGTTCTGAGAGTCTTCCGGGTATCACCGAATGTAATCACCGAATGTAATCACCGCTGATCTCTTAAGAGCAATTTTCCGGGAAGATTCGCCGATGAATCACTAAGAAGAGTCGTCTGGAAGATTCGCCAACGAATCGCCGAGAGGAGTCTTAGATGATTCGCAAGGAAGCGTCGCGAATGAATCCCCGATAGGGATCTTAAGCGATTCATCGGAAGGATTGGACACCTAATCACCAGGAAGTGTCTTAAGCGATTCACTAGTCGCACACGAATCGGCAGAAGGGGTCTTAAGAGAATCGCCAAAGAGTGACAAACAAATGAAAGCGAATCGCCAAAGAGTGACAAACAAATTGCAGCATCATTGTTGAACGTCAAAAGTTATTGTAAGCTTAAACTATCGGCTCGACAGACGTTGTCTTATGCCAATTCAATGAATTTTTTTACAAGTTTAAGTTTTTTATTAATTCTTATGATTTTTCTGAGTCTGCTTCATATTTCAATCATAGATTTTGGAAATTTTCAAAAACCATCTTCCAATGAACGTCGAAATGAGCACAATAATATTTTCAAAATTTTCTCAATTCCTCCGGTTATCGAAAAGCGATCCATCTTCCAACAATCGCCGGAATGAGCGAAGAAAGATTTTGAAAACTTTCAAAAATCGCGCATTCATCGCTTAGATGATCGAAAAGCGATCCTATTCCAACGATCGGCGGAACGAGCGAAGGAAAATTTTGAAATTTTTTGACAATCGCGCATTCGGAGATCAAAAAGCGGTCCATCTTCCAGCGATCGCCAAAATGAGCGAAGAAAAATTTTGAAAACTTTCGAGAATCGCACATTCATTGCTTCGGCGATCGAAAAGCGATCAATCTTCCAAAAAACCTTTGGGGGAATTGATAGGGAGTCTCCAAACCATCCTAATTTCCAATCATTTTCCAAATGTTTCAAGGTTCTTTCGAGTGTGTTGTCTGAAAGATTGAAGCCGAATATCAAAATCATACACTTATTGGATCTTATCAGTGTGGCTTTTGTTCTGGCAACTCCACAAAAGACTAGATTTTTACACTAAGCCAAATCCAGTACAAACACTCACGAAAATAAAATCGATACCTACCATCTCTGTGCCGTTTATAAAGCTGCATTTGATAGCCTGATAGCCTTATTCGGGATTGCCTCTACACAACAATGTTGATAAGATTCTGCAGGATGACGTTCAGATAGCTCCGTCAAGATAGGAAATCACCTCTCCAAAATCTTTAATTTCCCACGAGGTTTCAGAAAATGTGACCCGTTATCATGCGATCTCTTCAATGTTACCAAGGAAGGGATCCTACAAACGGCAGGTTTAAATCATAATAGCATTATCGGCCGTAAAAAGATAGAGTCACTGCTGCTTTCGTCGCTAATGAAAACGAATCAGCTTAAAAGGGTTTGACTGTTAACGACGGCCAAAACAAAGTATATGCTGTCTGCATACAGGAAGTTCGGCGTCAAGGCTCTCATGTTAAAGTAGGCAAATATAATTTTGAAGTACTCAAGCAGTCAACATACCTTGGCACCCCAGTAAACAGCAATAACAATGTCAGCCTGGAGATGAAACGAAAAGTGATAGGAGCTAACAGGTGCTACTATGGGCTTAGTAAGCAATAAGGATCCAGAGCCCTCCAACGGTCGACAAAACTGACACTCTTCAAGACGCTCATCATACCTGCGCTTCTCTATGGCTGTGAAGCATGTGTGGTAGTGGAAGCAGATTGAGTTGCTTTTGGAGAAGCTTTTGTTCGAGAACAAAGTCCTTCGCAAAATCTTCGGTTCTGTTCGAGTTGTCGAAGACTATTGCATTCGAATGAACCACGAACTGTACGAGCGCCACGACGACATTGACTTACAATTAGTTCAGCGTATAACAATTCAGTGATTACGCTGGCTGGGTTATGTCTACCGTATGAATGAAGCAGCTCCAGCGAAAAAGAGTTTGAGGCGAAAGTCGAGGGTCGGCGATGAATATAAATAACTCCGATGAATTGATCAGCCCGAGTTTCCAATGACTAATTTTTTTGTGTGTACAAATGTTTGTACATCATTGATCCAGAACTTAACCTATGTGTTTTGTGCCCACTCCGAATTGTTCAAGTTCATTTTCTTAAGAAGCTTTACTTGAAATTGTTTACTGTCTAAGGTGTGCCATTGTCTGCAGAGAGGTGATGGCCAATTAGAAAAATTTAACTTCAATTGAAAATAAATTTCTGCCTCAGATGGTAATTCGAACCCGGGTCTGCCGAGATTCATTGGTTTGCATGCCACACACTTTTCGCTTTTGCTTAATTAGCAATTTATAGCTAATGACCTGTATGCAGCCAATTTATTCCACCTGAGTGTTTCAACCTTCTGCCAATTCTCTGTTTATCTATATAACTATAGCCTTTAGATAATTCGACAAAACTGACATTCTTCAAGACGCTCATCATACCTGCGCTTCTCTATGGCTGTGAAGCATGTGTGGTAGTGGAAACAGATTCAGTTACTTTTGGAGAAGCTTTTGTTCGAGAACAAAGTCCTTCGCAAAATCTTCGGTTCTGTTCGAGTTGTCGAAGACTATTGCATTCGAATGAACCACGAACTGTACGAGCACTACGACAACATTGACATAGTCCAGCATATTACAATTCAGTGACTACGCTGGCTGGGTTATGTCTATCGTATGAATGAAGCAGCTCCAGCGAAAAAGAGTTTGAGGCGAAAGTCGAGGGTCGGCGATGAATATGAATACCTCCGATGAATTGATCAGCCCGAGTTTCCAATGACTAATTTTTTTGTGTGTACAAATGTTTGTACATCATTGATCCAGAACTGAACCTATGTGTTTTGTGCACACTCCGAATGGTTCAAGTTCATGTTCTTAAGAAGCTTTACTTGAAATTGTTTACTGTCTAAGGTGTGCCATTGTCTGCAGAGAGGTGATGGCCAATTAGAAAAATTTAACTTCAATTGAAAATAAATTTCTGCCTCAGATAGTAATTCGAACCCGGGTCTGCCGAGATTCATTGGTTTGCATGCCACACACTTTTCGCTTTTGCTTAATTAGCAATTTATAGCTAATGACCTGTCTGCAGCCAATTTATTCCACCTGAGTGTTTCAACCTTCTGCCAATTCTCTGTTTATCTATATAACTATAGCTTTTAGATAATTTTTGTTGCAACTGTTTTGAAAACGCTTTTGGAGCACTTTACAATTTGCCGCCATGCCAGTTTGGCGTTTTTGTAAGTTTCTGATATCCTTTAATTTTTTGTAATTTTTTTTTGCTATTTAGACTGCGCCTTTGTTAGAGCAGTTCATCAAGTGTGGGTCCCCAATTGTTGCACTCTCTCTATGCATACATTCTTCATTTTCCTGTCGCAATCGGTGTTGCATGAAATAAGTAAGCAAGCAAATGTCGAAAAAATATGTACAAAAAACTTAGCTTGTTTTTAGGCGCCTAGCATACCAAATCAACTTATTGCAGTTTGCCAAATGATTTTTGTCTACCCATTCCTATTTTTTTGTTTGGTTTATTTTTTGAAATTTTCTGCTGTCTAAGTGTCTGTCACCTTGACAGCTCACTGTGAACAGCCTAGGGCAGGTCTCGACAGCGGCCCAGTGCTAAATATTTAACATGGTTTGGCCAACTTTAACAAATATACAACTTGAAGTGTAGAATGGGCGCTAAAAATAAAAACATTTCTATAATTTTTTGTTTATCTTTTGGTTTGTATCTGGTATCAGTTGATTACTTTTGATAATTCCGTTGGATGCTTTTTCTTTCTTTAAAATCACTTTAGACTCAACTGATTCCATTGTGAGTGTTAGTTTGTTTGCGTCCTGTTTTATTTTAGACAAACACATAAGTTTCACAAGTAATTTTTTGCTATATTTGAGAGTATCTTTTATATCTTGTCTGAGTTTCTTATAGTTGTTTTCCTCTACCTTGTCAGCAGTAAGATTAGGATTCAAGTGTCTTATTTAAATGCTGATGTGTGGTTACGTGTGAGCTAAGTGTGCACGTGTGTGTATGTGTGTGTGTGTGTGTATGTCAAGTATGTCCTTGTTTTCAAAATTTTCTTACAAAGTTTTGTTGGTCTCTTTTGCGGCCTGTTTAATTATCTGTGAAGATGCATTCACTTCATAAAGATGCGGGTGGGTAGGTCAATGTGACGAGATTTAAAGTTTGTTTTCTAATCCGAAGGTGGACATTAGAAGTGGAATTATCTGGAGATGCTAACATGCTGTTAAAAGTTTGTTTGTAATATTTAAGTTGTCATAAAGAGTTCACATAAAATGATTTTCGTCCTAAGATTATTATGGTGGTTATTATATTGAGATGGTTCTTGGATAAAGTTTTTGGTTAAAGATCACAAACATTTACATCAACGGAGTTTTTAATGAATTACCTGATAATTTATTCCTTTAATGACCAGTTCTCATATAGTCACCATATATACGTAGAAAAGTTGTTTTTGACACTCGGAAATAAATTATGAAATGAAATGCTTTTAAAGCATAAAAACATAGAGCTACATTTTCTTTTTCTTCTAAAAAAAATAATATTGTAATTGATTACATTAAGAATCATTGCGAATTAGACCATTTAATCGGTTTAATTTTGATAGATTTATTAAATAATCCGGTACCGTGGATTCTATGGGAAATCTGCGTAGCAAGATCTAAGAGAGCAGACTGCGATATCTACTACAGCTGCCATTAATTTGGGTGCGGATTCGTCGTAAGCCAGAAACTACACCACCTTGTTTCCCGGTTCAGACCTGTTAACGATAGGTTGGCCTTATTTGCGCGCAAAATTACATTAAAATTAAAAGAAAAAAAAATTTCAAACTTAAAGTAAATGCGCACAATTTCCAGCTGGCGAAAATTTCTTTTTAATTGAAAGAAAATGTGTTGAGTCTTATTTATAAAGAAAGCTGCATTGATTCTTATCACATTTCTTTTTTTTTTTAAATGAAAATAAATTCTTTGTATATTCAGTTGTCATCAACTTAAAAATATTCTTGCGAAATACGAAAAAACATCGAACTTAATGAAATTTTATCATTGCTTTGGAAGTTCAAGTTTAGTCGAGTGTGCTGGCATTCGACTCTAGGAATTCGATTGACCTGGGTTCAATCCGCAACAAGAACAACAAAGATTTTTTTTTCAATTTATGTTTTTTAAGTTAAACTTATTTTGGCAGAATTTGAATTTCAATAATTAAATTAAAATTGTTGATACTTACATAGCCAAGATTCGAACCCACGTCTTCCGCGTGACAGTCTAGCACGCTTCCATTGAGCTATTGTGAGATATTGTATATATCTTATAAAATATAAGTTTTATTGAATCATGCTCACCACCGAGAGCATCATGTGTTATTGCGCATTCGTACATCATCGGCAAGCAATGATTTCGTTTTGTAGCATCAAAACAAAACTTCAAAATTGCAGAGTTGGCGAAAACATTTTTAACATAATCAAATCATTTCTTACCAACCGTAAATTCACAATAAAAATAAACAACACATTTTCTAACACTCACAATTTACACAACGGAATACCACAAGGGTCTCCGTTGTCAGTTATTTTATTCATAACTGCATTCAACGAGATAAGTTCTATACTTTCTAGGTATAACAATATTTCGCATATTATTTGCGCCGATGACGTATTGCTCCAAAAATCTTAATTTAATCGTAGCCAATATTTCTATCGATAAATAGACATTTCATATATGGGCATCTCCCAGTGGCACGGACGCGACATTCGCACGTTTTTAACTACTCGAAAAACAGGAAAGAAACAAAATGAGCCGATATGTATTTTAAGTTTTCTAACGCGATGAAAGAGTGCTACATTTAAAAAAAAAATTGGCGAGATTTAAAACAAATCAGTACAAAGAAATAAGCAATCATTCAATGAAACGGACGCTACAAAAACAGAAGTTTTTTTAAAGTCGTATTGAAATATGCAAAATTTAGCTAATTTTGAGAACTTTTTTTTATATATAATATACATGTTATTGGAGGTCAAAGGATAACTATTCTTCGTAGACTTATGAAATATTAGAATTATCTCTTCGCTTTTTTTAAATAGATATAGCACGTATACGGACGCGACATCTCGGACGCGACAAATTTTTCCACCATAGTAAAATACTGTAAAGATGTTCATTATAAATTGTAATAAAAATACATCATAAGTGAAGAAAACCATTGAAATAAAGCACTCTAACAGCTTTTGACTTAATTTTATTTTTTTATTTTGATTAGTATTACTGCTATGTAATTTAAATTTAACTTCTTATGATGTATTTTTATTAAAATTTATAATGAACATCTTTACTTTATTTTACTACTGTTGGAAAAATTTGTCGCGTTCATGATGTCGCGTCCGTATTCCTGCCATATCTATTTAAAAAAAGTAAGAGATAATTCTCATATTTCATAAGTCTACGAAGAAAAGTTATTCTTTGACCTCCATTAACATGTATATTTAGGGTTCCCAACTGTCCCGAATTTCGCGGGACGTCCCGCATTTCAGCTAATTTTTTAGCGTCTCGCGACGACCCCTTGCGGGACACCTTTTGTCCCGCATTTGAGAACTTAAGATTGTTTGTATCTAAATTTCCAATTCGACATGAAACACAGTTTCCTAAACCTTGTAATTTTATTATCAAAATTAATTTATAGCTCGTTTCAAAAGAGAAGAACATTTTTTAGTTTCATTTTTCGATGCGCAGTGAGAAATTGTTTCTAAAGCTAGAAAATTTTTTAGAGCGTAGTTTCTTGCTCTTTTTAAATAAAAAAAAAATTATTTTCTCAAAAAAAAATTGTGCAGTGAAATTACGGATGACAAAATATTTTTTTACGGACATTTTTTTTGTAATTTTGATTGGTTGATTTTGAAAAATAAAATTCAGTACTTCCGCAGCGCAGTTGCGATGATCAACAAAATTCAGGAATATACATTAATTTTTGACGTAGAACTACGTCTTATAGCGCGGTTTGTATGGGATCGTTTTAACAGATTTTTTCAAGGTTATTAGGCAACGTTTTTGACGAATACTTTAAGGTATACCTACAGTCTTTAATACTCATTGTTCAAAGATAATATATATATTAAAATATCAGATATATCCTGCGCTGAATGAATATTTAATTTTGGATTTTTTCACGATTATATTAAAGTCACAAAATAGTAAAATATGAGAAGAAAAATGCATGTTTTTATATAAGAAAATCAATCATCAGCTGCTTTCTTTGTTGTGCCTGCTGCTTTCTTTGTTTTTCTTTTGTTGTTTATTCTTGTATTGCTTTTGTTTAGCACGAACTGATTGGTTCGCTTTGGTAGCATTGTAAGCATAAGTTCGCATTGGGTTTATGTATGCACTACTGTTCTAGTATACTATTTTGAAACCTGAGGTCATGAACCTCTTTTCAACTCAGTCAACGAACTCAAACTGACAAATTTAACGAAATGGGTCTGTGATCCGGTTAGATTTAACTCTTATGAAAAAAAACGAGTTGGATCATATTTCGTTTAATGCTTTTACCCAATAGATGGCGTAAAATTTCAATTTTTGTTATTTATGCAAATTATATTCTACATCTCACTAGCACTAACGAGTGTAGTTCGCAAACTATACATCGAACATAGACGAAAGTGTAGCTTGCCAACTATATATCGGACAGAGACGAAAGTGGCACCAATGGCAAGTGCATTTGCTTCGCCTTCTTTTCAACTAAGTCAATGAACTCAACCTATCAAACTTAACGAAATGATCGAAAAAATTTGAAATTTTGCTTGTTTCTTTTTGCTTGCTCATTTACACTGTAAAAAGTAAATCTTCATATAAGGTAAAAAACTGTCTTAAAATAAGCTGCAACAGCATTAAGACTGCTTTTGCTGAAATTACTTTTGCCTTTTTATACTGTAAAACAGCATTCAATGATGTCTTACTTTAAGACAGTTAAATGGTAAATGCAGCCTTGCCTTCGCTGAATTTCTGTCCTTATCGTTAACTAATTGGCTTGTATAGCAATGCAACGTATTTAAAATTAAGACTGATATGATGAATTGTAGCCATTTTTAATATTAAAACAAATAAATTTGTTTAAATTAAGCTAGCTTGTCTTGAAATCAACTTCCAAAAGCTGACTTCAAATATGCTTCTTTGAGTTTTTAAGGATTTAGAATAGTTAAATGCAAATCATGTTTAAATTGAGGCACAAGTTGATTTAAAGGCAGTCTTTAAAATACGCTTCACTTTTTAGAGTGTAATCATACTTACATTTTTACTTTTTCTTTGTTTTGGCCTCGATAAGTAGTCCATAATTGAGTGTTATTCATTTATTTGTTAATTTTCGGAAGATCAATAAAAATACGTGCAAAATGGACAAAACAGTCGGACCAAAGAGACAAAGTAGAAGAGGTTACAACTTATACGGAATTCTACGTCTACACTTACGATACTATCGAAACTGTTTCTTTTTTTCATTTATTTTTTTGCTCAGAGAATATTCAATTTTATTTTTAATGTCGACCAATCAGAATGAAGAACACTCTCCAAATTATTTTCTTATTCTCAAACATGCGCTAAAATGTTCTTCTCTTTTGAAACAGGCTATATCATTTATTTTTCATACATTTTATTTATCAAAACGATTTGGATTTATTTTTGGATTTTTTCATGAATTGGCATCGTTGATACCCTTTATTTCTCAAAGAATAAAAGGAGATATTTGATAAAAAAAAAAAATTCTAATGTTGTCCCGCATTTTTGATGGCTCCGTCCCGATTTTGTTCTTTTCAGAGTTGGCAACCCTATGTATATTATATATAAAAAAAGTTCTGAAAATTAGCTAAATTTTGCATATTTCTATACCAGCTTAAAAAAACTTCTGTTTTTTGTCGCGTCCGTTCCATTATATGATTGCTTATTACTTTGTACTAATTTGTACTAAATCTCGCCAATATTTTTATAAAATGTAGCACTGTTTCATGTCGTTAGAACACTTAAAATTCATATCGGCTCATTTTGTTTCTTACTTGTTTTTCGAATAATTAAAACCGTGCGAATGTCGCGTCCGTGCTACTGGGAGATGCCCATATGTAGGAAACACAAATGTAATAACTAGTGTCCGACCGAACGTGAATTTTTGCTGAAGCCGATTCTTCGGCAAAATGGAAATAATCGGCCGAAGGCCGAAGCCGAAGCCGAAGAAGAAACAAATGTTTTCAAGTAAAAAATTATAAAGTTATTCTTTGCTTTTGTTAAGGGTCGATGTTGAATGTGAACCACACCTAAACGTCAAGTTTTTTCTGCATTTCATTTGGCATTTCTCCATTTCAGACTTACTCAATTTGAACCATGGAAAGATACATAATCGAGCCACGCGTTAAAGTTATTCAAGAAATGGCAACAGTTAATGATCATTTTCGAAGAAAATCATCTTCAGTGATGAGGCACAGTTTCACCTCAGTGGATTCGTCAATAAGCAGAATTGCCGCATTTGGGCGAATGATAATCCACCCAATCAGCCAAACAAGCTTGGAATAAGCTTTAAACAAGCTTACACACGTAAGCCTCAAGCTTGGATAACGCTTTCATTTACTATTGTAGAACGCTTACATGTAATTGTAGGATAAACGAAAGTGAACCCTTGGAATAATATTCCTTACTTCAAGCTTAATCCAAGTGTTGTTTTTACAATTGGATATAAGTGTTTTAATAAGCTTTTTCCAAGTGTGCTACATTCAACAAATCAATTAGCACTCGCGAAAAATTTTTATTCCGTGGCTCAGTTGGTAAGCCACTGGTGATTTGATTTGTTGTAATTTGGACATCCAAGGTTCAATTCTGTGAATGTTCCAAGGAACATTTTTATTTTTATTTATTTTTTATTTTCGTTTGTTAAAATTGAAGCATATATTTATATGAAAAATTTCATGCCTTCAAATTATTTTTGTGTTTGCTACCCCAGGGATCGAACGCGCGAACCACCGCACTTGAGTCGGACACTCTAACAGCTTGCCGTTAGCCTTATGGCTGCTGAGCGAACAAAATGAAAATGTATGTATTTATGAGAGCATCACAACTTTGAACAGTTGTGAAACTATTACCGTTGTCAGCGTTATCTAAGTATGATTGCAAAACACTTACTTAATGCAAGCCTTTCCAAGTATTATTGTACATCACTTGCTTTTTGTGTTTTACGCAATAGTTATACAAAGCAACTTGGAAATTTATTACCCAGGCAAATGTTTTTCAAGCGTGCTTGGATAAGGCTTGCTTTTTGTATTGCATGTAAGCTTAATCCAAGCACTATTTCTAAATGGTTGATTGGGCAAGAGTGATTGTCGAAAAAACATTGCACCCATAAAGGGTGACTGTTTGGTTCGGTTTATGGGCTGGCGGCACCATCGGGCCGTATTTATTCCAAAATGAGGCCGGTCCATCAATTTGGACCATCGGATGGAGGTGTGTCGCCGAGGTCACGGCAGCCATTTGGCCGATATTTTGTTTAATACATAATTGAACCATACCAATATTATCATAATAAAAAGAAATGACAGTAATTTTCTGAATAATTTGTGTTTTATTCAAAATCAGCATCGGCCCTTAAAATTTAACCACCTTTAATATTCATTTCAGTACAAAAAACTTACTGAAATCATTAAGGGGACGTAACACCTTCAAACATTTTTTTATTTTAATGTTTTAAAATGCGTATAAGCTGAATAGAAAATAAGTTATCATTTTGAAAAATTAAAAATATATACTCAAAAAAAAAATTTTTTTTATTATTTTAATCAGATGTATTGCTACAGGAATTTGTTTAAAGAATCATTTATTTAAATTGAAATTTAAATATTTTGTTTTACACTTGTCGATGCATGGCATGAACTACGGACAGAAAAATCGGTTCTATAGTTTTTGAGTTTTTGGCCAATATTGTCCAAAAAAACTTGTCAATTTTTGGAAAACGCCGCCATTTTGTTATTTTTTAACCAAACTTGTTTCTTCTAGTTCATTTCATGGCGGTTTTGATACTGATAAAAACCCCGTTCTTTTTTTTTCCGAGGTTCCAGTGAGCTGTAATCATGCTCGTTATGGTTTTTTGGTTTTTTGTTGGTTGTAGATAAAAAAATCAAAAAAATCAAATCAAATTTTTTTTGTGTGATTTTTTTACTATAAAATATATATATAATTTTTCAAAATTATATCTTGTTCTTTATTCAACTTATAGGCATTTTAAAACATTAAAATAAAATTTTTTGAAAGTCCCCTTAAATTCGAGTTAAACGTAAGAGTTTTTCTGCAAAATTCGGATTTTTCTGTAATCGAATTATTGACGTCAGGATAAAGTAGAAGAAAATTGAATATATTTTCGATCCAGTCGAGAAAAGCTACAGAAATGTAATACTAACTGAAATCTGGCAGAAAATTTCTAGCGTTTATATTTCAGTCCATAACAAAAGCAAAAACGTAACAGTCGGACTCGCTGCATTTATCATTTGAATAAAATTTTCAAGGAATGAACACCAACTCATGAGAGAACAGAAAAGGAGAGAAACACAAAGTGAACAATGAAAATGTTTCAAATGTTTACTGAATAATTCAAAAAAATTCAAAAAACTTATAAACAAATTGTTTAGCAAAACAATAACATTCGGCAAAAATAATCGGCTATTTCGGCCGAAGCAGAAGCCGAAGCCGAAGATCAAAATATCGGCCGATTATGCCGATTACCGAAGCCGAAGCCGAATAATCGGTCGGACACTAGTAATAATCTTAACTTAGTTCATAATAATATAAGTATTACAAATACAAATAGTCTTAAGTTTTTAGGTATTTTGTTTAATAAAAGACTAACATTTAAAGATCATTGTTTGTATATGAGGAAAAATCTAGCTGTCAGGTTAAATATTATCAAATATTTATCCTCCAAACATTGTCTTATTCATACTTCAACTCTTGTAAATATCACTAAAGCTTTAATTTTGTCAAAAATTGACTATGGTCTGGCGATTTACGGTAATCGCGCGAAGAGCAACATCAAACTAATTAAAGCACCTTACCATACTGCTATCGACTTCATTTTGGCTGAAGCTGGCATGCCGTCAATTGATACAAGGATAAATCACGCTACACAAAAGCTTATACCCAGCATCATTGATAACGCATCATTGATAACGCAGTTATAACTGTACAGTCCCGATCAACTACTGCTAATCGTAAATCGGCCATCGTAAGAGGTATGGAGCATGCGATGGCGCTCGGTATTACATCTAGTCCCACACTAAGATTGCCAGATAGCTCTCCACCATGGCTTTTAAAAAAAATCAGCGTTTATTCTTTGCCTTGATAATCATCTGAAAAACAACACTTGTCCTG
Organism: Tetanocera ferruginea; assembly: GCA_958299015.1. Classification (NCBI taxonomy): domain Eukaryota; kingdom Metazoa; phylum Arthropoda; class Insecta; order Diptera; family Sciomyzidae; genus Tetanocera; species Tetanocera ferruginea. The sequence goes on from OY282640.1 coordinate 122,087,846, forward strand.
ACGAATACCAGCGACTGTTTGCAGAACTAACATCTTCTTTTTGCTCCGAGTGGGATTTCATCTTTACAGATGGGTCTAAATCGGCTAATCATACCTCTTTCGCTGTAGTCAACAATTCTGGTGTAACTATTAATGTTGGCCTTCTACCATCCTACAGTTCGGTGTTTACGACTGAAGCAATTGCACTACTAAATGCAATCAACAGTGCTGAAAAATTGTCCAGAAACTCAATTATTTACACGGACAGCAAGTCAACTATTTCTTTTCTTCTGAACCTCACTAACAATTCTTAGATCATATCGCGTATTCGCAGCAAAATCATTGAAAACAACAACATTAAAATAATGTGGGTCCCAGGACATACCGGAATCACTGGCAACGAGTTAGCTGACCAAAGAGCTAAATCAGCGGCAAAAGAACCGCTTATTTTCTTCGACCACAATGATGCTAAAATATATTAATCGCCTTATCGTGCCTTATATGACGCACTGAGAAGCAGACGATGGAATACAGTTCAGCAATACGGTTCAGCAATTCAGGAATACGGCTCAACCACTGTAGTTATCTGCAATGATGGTGTACGATGCCGTGTTGCAAGCAAGAAATGTACTGATTGTGAGTCTAAAAAATTGCATAACACGTTGATTGAGTACAAGTTGCTTGTGTCTATTGAAGTCTGCAATGTATTCAACACATAACATGATGTATTGAATACATTTTTTATTCATTTTAAAAAGTGAATAAATTGATATGTACACGGTTAAAAATCTTGGGCTAAATTTTAATCTTTTTTGGATTACATATAGGACACGACCAAAAAAAGATTACTTTTTAATCCAATGAAAAGTTTTAAATTTTCCAATCCAAAAAGGACTTATTTTTAATCCGCAAAAAGTTTAAAATTTTTTAATCCAAAAAGGAATAATTTTTAATCCGCAGAAAGTATAAAATATTATAATCCAAAAAGGATTAGATTTTAGTCCAAAAAAGTTAAAAATATATAAGGATTACTTTTTAATCCACAAAGGTGAGAACTCGTGAGAAAAAAAGGTAAGAGATAATTCTCATATTTCATAAGTTTACGAAGAACAGTTATCCTTTGACCTCCATAACTATGTATATATATATTAAAAAAAGTTACGAGCTAAAAAAACTTATTTTTTTTTTTGTCGCGTACTTTGAACTAATTTGTACTAAATCTTGCCAATATTTTTATAAAATGTAGCACTCTTTATGGTTTTCGTTGGCTTTTCAGCCAAAAGGCCTTCGTGTGAACATATTATTATATTGCCATAAACTTCACTATATATACATTAAGGGTATTCATGCAAATGGGTAATGCCCTTATAAATGATATAAACCGTATAAGTTTATCAGCCTTATAAATGAAATGTATGGAGAACCGTTTACACAAAGCAGATATATCAAAAACCAGCAATCAGCTGTTTATATTTATGCTGAAAGTTGACTGTTAACAAGTTAACAGCTGTCATATCTCTCCAAATGCACAATCGACTGATAAAAATAACTAATTGCCCAAAATACAAGCTTGCCGCTTTGCATGAATACCCTTATTATGTATTATGAAACACTGCTCAATGTAATAATGAATAAAATAATATTTTGGTTCAGATTTTAAGAAACAATTTGTTTCATTTAATTAAAAAATAAGCTTCGGATGCTTTAACAACATTAACTATTATATTGAGCGTAAATTTCGTAGAAGTAGTAGTTTTCAATCTTAGGTAACATAAATAATTTTTCCTGAAAATACTACCTTAATGTAAATTTGTAGTCCAAAAATAGTCTTAAACTTAAACTTTTTTGGATTAAAAACAAATTAAACTTAAGTATGGAATAAAAAATAGTACTTTTTGGATTAAAAATTCCTTTAAACCAAAGTTTGGATTAAAAACTAGTCCAAAATTTTTAACCGTGTAGTCAGTACACGCTCCCTGTACTCAGTAAATACTGCTCTCGTTGCGTTCCCATTCAAGTTGCAGTGCATAGATTTTACATAGCAGTCTCTGTACTGACCAGGGCTGCCGTTTTGGTAAAATATTACCAAATTTGGTAAAAAGATTTCGACTTGGTAAAATGGTAAATTTTTTTTGGTTTGGTAAATGGTATGTTTGGTATGTTTGTCAAGAAAAAATTTCAGGCTCCTTCATTGAAAAAAAAGCTATTAACGTCACCGCGTTCATGTTATGAAAATTGTGTTGCGTGGTTTTATAATTCATGCTTTAAGTCAGGGGTCTCCAAACTTTTAAGCCTAAGGGCCAGATTGAATACTCCATAAAGCCCCAAGGGCCAAGATCTAGTAGGTCATCAGAATAACATACACCCAGGGAAAAATGAGGTAAAAATTTTCAACACTGCTCCTGTCAATCCAACATGATAATTTTTACTCGCAAAACAAAAACAATTTTTAAAGATTAACAATGTATTATGCAGTGTTAAAAAATAACATGAGTAAAGTTTTGATTTGCTCATTGCATCAGTATATTAAAAGAAAAGACAGTGCAATAATGTTGCTGTTGAGCGAATTACGTGACAAAATGCCCCTTTTCCGAATGTTCTGTTCAGCAGAAGCCATTCTATGTGATTTTGCGCTCTGCACAAACGTTCATTTAACAGACTTGAATTATTATGTAAAGTGTTGATTATTAACATAACTGATCGTGTTGAATTTCAATAACATGATTTAGTGTTAAAAAAGTGTTATTTTTACAGGATTTTTTTTTCTGGGTGTACCATTATAATTTTGAAAATTGATTTAAATACATCGAATTTTAAAATCGCGCATATTTACATTTCGAGACTTAGTCTGTGTGTATGTATTCATGTATGTAAGTATAACGTCGTATTAATCCGTGGTGCGAGTCCTACTACGTTTGTAAATCATTTTGGACATATCATAGCTCGAACACATTGACGACGGCTAACAACATTACGACGTCTGTCAAATTTATATGCCCTTTCTATAAGGAGGCATGGTATAGGTAAGAATAGATGGTAGGTATAGAAAGTGGATATTACAAAAGTAATTAATCGAAATTTACAATTTTTTGATCTTTTGACATGAAATTCGGTATTTAAGCCGGTATTTTTCTAAAAAAAGTATGATCAAGTTCGAAAATGGGTTTAATCTAATGAAAGCCAGCATATCCAAAGTGGCTTAATAAATAACAACTTAACATTGACTTATAAGCTTTGATATAAAATGCCCACACTAAGTTAGAAATATTGAAAATTACAAAGTGACGTCATCAATATTTTCACAAATTCGACAATATTTATATACAACAACATTATATATTGCCACGATTCTTTTATATTGTTGAAAATAATGCATTGCACACATTAGTTTTGATATTTTGAACGTACTTTGAGTTTGAATTTCGGAAAAATTGGATGAAAGTTACGCCATAAAAAGTGAAGTCATCAAAATAATAAAACCTAAGTTACTCCGAATAATGAAAGAGGCTGTAGGGGTATTTAAACATCGGCCATGTCGAAGATAATTCCTAGATTTAACATGCATTTCTTATTGAGAAAAGTTTGAATAAAACAGGTTTTTGATTTTTTCATTGAATAAAAAAATGCTTAACGCATTAAAATACATGTGAAGCATTTATTCCGCAAACTTGGTCTGCATATCCCGTTGATTTCGCAATTGAAGCTTTCGATGCTTTAAAAATATTTTTAAGTCTCGTTTTTCTGATATTAACGCAGTAACAAATAATAAACAAAATATTCCGAAATAAGTTAATCACTGGTATAGAACCCTTGTCTCTGAACTTCGAATGGAAATTATTGATTTGTAATTTGTTGATATCTTTTAAAAAAAATTAAAATTTTGGTGAAATTTTAAAAGCATCTTAAATTCACACAGTTTGAGCAGATGTATAAATATGCTATTATTTTTTAAACAAAATTTCCAAAAAGAGATACACAAAAACTGCCAGTTTTCGCCCGCGGGCCGTAGTTTGGAAACGCCTGCTTTTAATCATAAATCCAGTCAATATAACCGTTTTATACAAAATTTTATTTTTTAACAAATTAAACATGAAATTTACGAAGTTTTGTATTCTTAGAAAAGCAATAGTACTAATTATGTTTCATTTTCGATTCAAAATTAGTTTTTAAAAATTATCATAAAGGAAAGTAAGTTTTTTAATAAAACTATTAATTATAATAACGTCAGCTTATAAAAAAATTTGCTTCAAAAGATGCCCAAAACTCACTTTTCGTCAAAGCATAGCTTCAGGTTCAGCGGATAGTTTTCAAAAGTAACAAGCTTTAAGCATATATTAAAGCATCATTGTTCCGAAAGCTTTGATGAATTTTTGCTGTCAAGCAGTCAACGAAACTAAGCTGAGTTACATAAAAGAGCAAAAAAAAAAATTCAGAGTTTTATACTCAAACATTTAGTACTTAACGAAACTAGCGAGTACTTGCATGGTTGAATAACAAGGTTGCTGCAAAACTGACTGTGCTCTCTTTCGCATATCCGAAAGTGTCAAAATCAGATGGCTGCTGAAAAACAACAGCAACAACAACAACAGCTCAAGCAGTTCGCTTTGACATTTACGGCAGTCACGCTCTCCGTCTTGCTACTACCTTATTCAGTGTACCCTGAGTACTTGCGACGAGCTTCATTTAATAGTTATTAAGAGAGTTCAGTGCGCAAAGAGAACGACTATAAGAAATGACAACAAAAAGTAGTGTTGCATAAACGACAAAATATTTTCTAAATATTAATGAAACACTACATATTTTGCATACTCGCACTCTTGCTTTGTTAAGTTTCTTGCTTTGTTATAACGTTATATATATAAAAGTAAAATAAAATTCTACACCATACATTTTTTTTATTCCATCTCTATTCCAAGCTGCTCCTATTTCATCACGTTTTGTGTTTATTTACACTGAACCACTTATACGTGAACGCATTTGAATGTTTGGATAAATTCGCCGCGTACAAAAAATTCTTATCATCATTTTTTTCGCGCCTAACAGATATATGTATGCATGAAAAGCCGCTGACTCGCCGCAAAAGCAATATTTATTTGAGAGCGACAAGAAGAAAAAAACAAAAAACACAATTGTATTGTTTTTGCTTTTAATTATTTTTCATATGCTTATCGCCCAGGCAGTCAGTGACAGCACAAGATACATTCGCCGCATTTGCAGCATATTCAAATCAGAGTAATTGAGCGGCCTTTCACTGGCTAACTGTAAAACCAGCTCTCACGCAATTTTTGCTCTATCGCTCTTTCTCTCTCCTTTTCATTCTCGCGTGCTCGGGCCTTATCATGATTGGATTCTTGTGATTTTCCAAGCAGAAACAAGTTATCAGCGCTCTTTGGCAAAGTGCGGCGAATGTATCCGCAAGCATTGCATGCAGTTTTTACACGTTTATCGCGTCTCGCTTCACTCGCATTCAAGAAAAATGCACACACACTTACGAAATTCTGTTCATAAACACGTTTCTCAGTAGCGGTTCGGGGCTGATGATAAAAATGCATTCGCTGCAAGTTGTACGCATGCGAGCAGAAAATTCGGCGAATTCATCTTACGTTGGCTTGGCATTACTTTTGAATGTGTTTTGTTATTTATTTTTTTTTTTTCTTATTATTTTTGATGATGTTGGAGCTGTTGATGGTGTCTGGGTTATAGTGCTCTGGTGTTGGTAGGCATGCAAAACAATTGCGCTCCCAGAAAATGAACCTCACTGAGCACGTACATAAATTTACCGTTTGTTGATTACTCAGTCAAAGTGTGTAGATAAATTCGCCGCGATTTTTATTGTTTTTGGGTATTTTGTTTTTTTTTTTCATTTTTATTTATAAGCAGTTTGAAGTGAGTGACGCTATGGTACCATATATAGCAATTAAATGTTTTGAAAATGCACAAATTTCTTTCAAGGAATTTTAACAATGAATGAATTTTTAAAGGTATTAACCTAAAGCAGTTAAACAAAAATAATAAGGAAGCACAATTTTTGAAAAATTAATGTTTGTTTTACTTCGAATATTGAATTAAGCTCCTTGTATTTTGTTAAAAATAAAATGGCCAAATAACATTAATCGACTCAAATCTGTAAGACGGCTTGTTTATAAAGTCGGAATCAAGTTAGAAAACATATGGGCATCTCCCAGTGGCAGGGGCGCGACATTCGCAGGGTTTTAATTACTCGAAAAACAAAAAGAGCCGACATGTATTTTAATTGTTCTAACGCGATGAAAGAGTGCTACATTTAATAAAAATATTGGCAAGATTTCGAACAAATTAGTACAAAGTAATAAGCAATCATTCAATGGAACGGATGCGACAAAAAATATAAATTTTTTTAAGCTCGTATAGAAATATGCAAAATTTAGTTAATTTTGAGAACTTTTTTATATATAATATATATTTTAATGGAGGTCAAAGTATAACTATTCTTCGTAGACTTATAATATATTAAAATTATCTCTTCCTTTTTTTGTATAGATTTAGCACGAATACGGACGCGACATCATGGACGCGACAAATTTTTCCAACAGTAGTAAAATACAGTAAAGATATTCATTATAAATTTTAATAAAAATACATCATAATAAGTTAAATTCAAGTTACATAGCAGTAATACTAATCAAAATAAATAAAAAATTAAGTTAAAAGCTGTTAAAGTGCTTTATTTTAACACTTTTCTTCACTTTTGGTGGAGCTTTTTGGGAGATGCCCATATGTAGTTTCTAAGGCTTCGCCGGAGTTAATTTTTATTCGAAGCATTCTTTTTTCTCTGTTCTTTAGACGTTTCAATTAAAAAAATGTGTACCTACAAAATGTAACTGGCTTCTTTAATGAACGATCTTTATCAAAAATATAGATCTCTAAGAAATATAAATTTGTTATCTTTATCATCCGAAACCGTTCAGGAATTCTGGAAAAGAGTTTTATTTTCCATTGATTCCTACGATATATTTCCAAGAATAAAAAAAATTAGTTTCGTTTATTTTTGTCTTCCCTATAGCGCCGCTTGAAGTGAAAGAGGCCTTTACAGCTATTAATTTAAATCATAGTACAATAAACATGTTGCTGCAGGGTTATCAATCCTCTCTCTCTCTCATAGTCAGAATTGTCAAATTCAATACAAATTATTTGATGTCTTGTTTTGTAGCTCTATTTCGTTCAGTATTTTCTGACAATTCTGACTTTCGGCTCTCAGCCCTGCAGCTACCTTATTTGTTGTACTACGATTTAAATAAAACAAAAAAAAAAAAGAACTCTATCCGGAATTATCCACACTAAATCTTTGATGAAATTTAAAAAATGTTTTGAAATTGAAGTAAATACTGACGGCTTATACAAATTTATGAGCCTCTTATAAAGTCTTTACAAGAAAAATATCAAAACATGATTCATTAACGTTCAATAACGATAAAAACCTCTTATATAAGAAAACTTCCGTAACTTGGTAAACTTGGTGTTAAATTAGATGTTGAGCAGCCGAATAAATATAAGCCTACCTTTTTATTCTGTCATGCTATTAACTACTTTAAAAAAATACAAAAAAAAAAAAAAATGTCAAAACATTTCACTGTTCTTACTACAAATTGAAAGTGTTCCTATTGAACAAAAAATATGAGACAACAGTTTTATAAAATACGATATTTTAAAAAGCATTTTAACTCTAATAAAGTCACAGCTTATTTGAACCACTTAATGCTAGGCTTAAAATTATTAACTTAATATTTATTTTAATATTTAGTGTGGCCTCTGTTTGCGTTCACAATAGTCTTAAGTCGTTTTGGCATGGAATCTACCAACGTCTGTATCGCTTGTGGATTGATTCTGGCGCATTCCTTAATAATAGCGTTTTTCAAATAGTTTTTGTTCGAAATTTGGTGTTTGCGGATGTTTTGATCCAAAATTGACCACAAATATACGATAACGTTAAGATCAGGTACCAGCGCCGGTGGTTCCATCTAGTGAGGACAATTGCAAATAAGCCACGACTGCACAAAATTGGCACGGGGCCTACTTAACCCATTTTAGTCAGCTGGTCGATTTTTCGACCACTAACGTTAAAATTAATTTATGGAAAAAATATTAAAAAATATAACATGTTCATGTAAAATGGAAAATTTGGAAATTTATATTTATTTTCTGAATTTCCATTTAACCAAATTAAGTCTTTGCAGAGAGAATTTGAAAATATTTTTAATATTTTTTTCAGAAATTAGTTTTAAAGTCAGCGGTTGGGAAATCTACCAGCGGACTAAAATGGGTTAAGGACAGAGCATTTAGCTCGGATCGTTTAATAATCAAAATATTTATTTGTACGCATTTATATATGCCTTAAAGTGAAAAAAATAACTCTTAAATTTTTATTTAAAAAATTTTTTCTCGATATAACTGTGCCAAAACTTTCCTCAACTAATCAAAATTAATCGTTTACAATAAATCATTTTCAATACGTTCAATACGACAAACGTTCATGTAACAAAGAAGATCGGTGTATATTTTCTATTCTTATGAATACTAGAAATGACCTTTCAGCTTCAGCTGTGTTTTCTATTTATTCTTCTCTTATAGTCTTGGCAAACAAATCGACTCAGGTTCTTAGCACTATTCTCAAACCCTGAAAATTTACTTCGCAAATGTGTTACGAATTAGATACGAGAAGAAAACATATCGTTAGCAGCTATTAAATCAATATCTACCTTTGAAGCGATTCAAAATTTAGTTCCAGAAAACTATCATGAAAGAGATTCAAAATTTAGTTCCAGAAAACTATCATGAAAGAGTTTTGAAGTTTTATTAATTTATTCAATAATGCAGAAGCTTCATGCAGCGTTTCAGATTTTTTGTTTTTATCTTCACATAAAATTTCCCAAGATCTATATGAAAACATGATAAGCCACATTGCTTCAAAAGTTCATATTTTAAGTTCATTACGTCTCTTGATGCACTATCAATATTCGCTTAAAATATTGGCAGCATTACCAGATCAATTTAGGCCCTATACCTAAAAGAAATTTTAAGCATAACCACTATTTCTTACAAATATACATACATTGTTTTAAAACTTTAAGGTCGATTACTTCGAAAAATTGTTTTATTACTTGTCATGTTTTTACAATAAGCACTTCATATACAAGTGCCTTCGGGGCCCCTACCTGCTCGGGGCCGGGCATAAGTTATGATTGGGATAATTATCTTGCTAGAAGCGAAAGCTACGCCGAATTGCAAGTTTCTCGGTACTTTGCCTCAAATTATTTTTTAAAATGTTGAGATATACTGTTTTGTCCATTGTAGTACGGTAGTAATATACGGACATACATCCCCAAACCATGACGCTGCTACAGCCATGCTACACTGTTAGTTTTATTTTTGCAGCTCTATATTAGGTTTCCACCAGGCACATGCCGTCAGAGTAAAATATTTTAAGCTAAGACTCGTTCGCGAAGTCCTTACGAATATAATCCCTAGCGAAGGCAAGTCGACTCAATTGATTTTGTTTTTATTTATAAATGGTTTTTTACGAGCTACTCGACCATAGAACCCATGCTTGCAAAGCAAACGTCGGAAGGTTTCTGCATTACACGTCTTTCCCAATTCTTTGTGGACTTCAGTAGCTAGTTATGGAGCCGATAACTTCTTACTTAGTTTTTGATGTTATGTTTGGTGCCGTTCTGCAGTGCTGCCAGGTGTCATCAAAAATAAATCCCCATTTTTGCATACACAAAAAAAATTTTCCCCGATTTTTACTTTGAGTTTCCCCGTTTTTTTCCCCCGTTTGTAAATTTAGAAAACGTATAATTTCATTGTAATAAAAATTAAATTATTTCATTTCATTATAACAAAAATAAATACATAGATCACATACGTACGTATCCATAAAAACATACAATAATTATATGCGATATATTATCGATATTCGGGATAGAACCTTAAGGGTCTGAGATCAACCTAACAATCATTGCAAAAATTGTTTAAATTTATTTTAAATATATACATTATTATTATGAAGACTTAAACATTCAGTATTTATTTTAATTTCAAAACATTTTTGAAATTTCATCAAACATTTAGTGTGGAGAGTTCCGGATAGAGAGCTATTATCAAGAGAGTTCTTTATTTTTGTTTTGTTTAAACCCTGCAGAAAAATGGACCAGATTTAGAATAGTTCTGAACTAGTTCCAAAAAGGGATAGTTCTGGTCCCACTACAATACCGTTTTGCATTGAACAAACTGATGATTTTTACTGGTTGATGTCATAGGAAAAGACAATTGTCCATATAAACATTCCTTTTTCCTATATCTGTGCTAGTTCCATTGTCAATGGTTTTAAACTGGCCCGTTTTAATACAGTCCAGAAGTGGTCATTTGTAAGCCCTATTATAAGCCTTATTTGGAACACGAGTTCGTACAGTATAGCTAATTTAATTTTTGTATAGTTTTAACTGTATATTTACCATTTACCACTTAACTATTTTCATCGAATGTGTTTGCGAAAGTTAAAAGAAGTACGGAATCTAAATAAAAAAACGGGACACATCACGTTTTGAGCGTGTTTGGTTTTTGATTTTGATAGTTAGTGCCTGCTGACAAGAAAAACTAAGAATATAAAAATAAATTCAAACTGTTCTATGATGAGCGTCTTTTGCACTAGTTCCAAGCTAACTCCAATTTCACTAGAAATACACTAGTTGGTTTTTCTAATTGTCTCTTATATAACTGCTGGGAATTAACAGCGAAAAAGCCCTTTCAGTACATGCTACTTTGGTGTAGGCAGAAACTAAAGGAAACTAATTTTTTTTTAAACATGGAAACGTGTGGAAAATAAGAGGACATGGGACCGATGATGAAAAAGATTTTTTAACAGATTGGGTAAATAAAAGCAAATAGCTTCAAAACTGTCATTCGTAAAGTCAAACTTTTTAAAAATTTCTTCGCAAGCGGCAATAAGGAATTGTCTACAAGATGGCATAAGAAATTACATATTTTGCTTCGACAAGGTAGCTCTAAAATATTAAGCAAGGTACTTTACGTTTTATTTTTATTTTCCCCGTTTTTATCAATGTTTTCCCCGCCATCCCCATTTGAACGAAAAATCCCGAAAAACGGGGAAAATCCCGCCACCTGGCAGCTCTGCCGTTCTGCCGTTATCATGCACTTGGTTCTCGTGCACAAACCGTGAAACGATGTGCTGCACCGCCGAATCGCTTAAATTTACCATTTCAGCAATTTTCCCTATGGGATTTCTCTTTTTGAAACGGCTTAGGAATTCTTCACGCTTCTCAATTGTTGTACGTAGTCCGATTTTTAAAAAATCTGATTTTGAAACTTCAATTAGCGAAATCATAATAAAAATTAGCTGGACCGATTTTAATGATATTTTTTTTGGATATTTTGTAGATATGAAAATGGGTCGTAAAGTGTTTTTACCCTCCTACCCGTGGGGGGCGTGGCACTCTTTCAAAAACACAAATTTTAAGCTTTTCTTTTGTCTATAATTCACACATCAATGAAACTCGGTACGAACTGACTATTGCATTTTGGCCTTCGACTGTCAAAGTTGAGCGATTTTGGGAAAGGGTGGCATGGTACCGCCCATAAAATTAAATTTTTTTTATGTCGCATAGATTTGACTAAATTTCGTATAACAATGAACCTCTGTATGAAGTTATGGAGTTAGAGAATGTAGTTACTATTTGGTGGCGTTCTGCTACTAGAACGGTCATTGTTCAATGGGTGTGAATCCGCCCATATAAGACACATTTTTTTTTTTTTAAATAGAATAGCTTTGGAAAAATAGTCACAATCTCAGTTTGGAGTAACTATTTGGTGATATCCTACTACTCGGACATTCTCACAAAGTAAACCGGGTATTGAACAAGGGGTGCGGTTGCGCCCATAAAAGACAATTTTTTATATATAATAGTTTTGGAATAATGGTCATAGAATATTGAAACTCGGAGAGAAGTTACTATTAATTGATGGCCTTCTATAAGCAAACTAGAACGGACATTGGACAAGGACGGCAGCAACGCGCCTGGTATCAGCTAGTATTTTAATATATTTCTGGTTTTTTCAGAAAGCCAATTTTGGGTTTAAGTGACAAAGTTGCCAGCAATAGAAAAGAAAACTCTTATATGTTCGTTTGGATCAGTTTTGATAATAATATTTAAATATTAAAGAAGGTTTTTGACCAGTGCTTTTTTATTGCAATTTTTATATAAAACAAAAGTTCAATATTGATTCCTCCAATAACTCAAAATAATCCTTGGCTTATGTTACGATGATTCCTCAAATATTTCGACTTCAACGATAGCCATCCGTTAGCTGGAATGGCTTGAAATTACCTCTGAAAATCGAGTTTTTTTTAAATATTGGCTGGTGTGGTAGTTAAATGTAAGATAATCATCAATTATAATATAAATTCAAAAGTTCTTTCAATCTGCATCAAAAACTATTAAATTTTGTTTTGTAAAGCAACTTTTTCAAAATTTTTAGTTCAGTGCTATTAAAGGATAGTGAGAATATGACATAAAGAGACAAACTTAAAGCTCAAATTACGATATACCAATAAAAAGTATAAGATATTTAGTTATAAGTACATATTTAAAAATTTCCACGATAATTTCAAATCGGTGAACGGATTTTTACAGTTTTTATATCGAACGGTGTTTAAACTCCTGGAACACCGATAGGAGTAAAAATTCTATACAAATTTTTAAGTGTGTAAGCAAATAATTTATAAGTTGTACATTGCTCATCATATTTTAAACAATTTAAATATTGCAAAATACAATGCAATTATCTCACTGGGTGTTTTTATCTGGCTATATATATATTTCTTTAGAAAATTTAAGTGAGAGTTACTGAGTTATTTTATTTCATACGAAAATGTAACTGCCAGAGATTAAAACTTGAATTAACCCTACAATTCTTTTGTCGGATCTAGAGTAGGATCAATTAAATAATTTGTGATCCTGATTTGTGAACTGATAACACTCAAAGTTAAATTATAAACTGTCCTTACCGATATTACTTTCCTTCTATAATACCCTACTTTTAGATTCAATTATGGAATTATAAATTATTATGAATAGTGTTATTATAAGTTATTTTTTACGTGATCTTTCAATATTAATTCTATATGTCATAGCATGATATAAAATGACATACGAATGACATTCATGAAATTGCTATCTTCTTGTCTTGTCTATTTTGGACGGTCCAAAGATGGTAAGGCTTTCTAGACTTTTCTCTACTTACCATGCCTATAAATGGGCGCATGATAGAATAACAAGGTAGTGGAGAGGAAGTGAGCTAAATTTAAAAGTCATCTGTTAGAATTTTAGTTGTTCTAATTGTTGTTGTTACCTTTATCGTTTGACGTTTATAGCACTCACAGCATTGTTTGTGTAAATCTAGACATTTGAGCAGCCATTGCAATATGAGGCTACCTTATAATTGTATCATGAATGGGTTTTTCAAACGTTGTGAAAAAATTAATATATAAAAAATTTATTGTATACTAGCGGATGTAACCCGGTGTTACTCGGGGTTGTGCCTCTAGCACAGAAAAAGGACGATTTTTAAAACTGCTCTTATTTAAACGTTTTTTAAATTATCAATTCAATTTTAAAATTTTTTAAATGATCGTTTTTTGGGTTTTTGTCCCTTCCTTCCGTCGAAAGTGTTTGGTCAAATTTCCGTAAAACTGTACCTGCCAGACATGATTAAAAAATAAATGACATCTTCAACGTCACGTTTGGTTTCTGAGGAAAATGGTCACAAACATTCAGAAAAAAATACATATCTTTCTCCGGTGAAAAATTTCTCTATTTTCGATAATAGCAATTTTTGCTTTTTCAAATTAGATTTTATTCATTTAGAATTAATTTTCGCATCTTCGAAAAAATATTTCTTCACTTCTAGGAAATGGAAATATTTCAATGTCTCTTATAATAATATATTTTCTTCACGCACAAAAAAACTTCTCATTTATAGAGAAAAATTAATAGAAAATGAAAAGTTTTTCCTATATTTTGATAAAAAATTCACTATGAGAAGTATTTTCTTCAATAAAAACAAATCGTCGCTGCGCCTAAAAATTCAGTTATGTGTTTTTCGACAACTTTTCAGGAGAGCAAAAAAACTGATTTATTCTTTGCGCTTCCATATTTATTGCAATGTCATAATTTTGTATTTTTTGCTATAAAATTCTAGAGATAAGTATTAAAAAAAAACTTAAACTTCTTATTCCAGCACGAAGCGAGGATGCATTCTTCCATTTTCAGACACATAACCGATTTTTTTACGGGCATTCTGTTTTTACTATGATCAAATTTTTCGAGCACATAACCGATTTTTCAAATTTTTAATTAAAAATTTTAAGAATTCTACAAGGAATTTATTGTAAAAATATCTCCAATGTTTAGACCAAAAGAGATAACGAAAAGCCGTTCAGCGCACAGATGGGCATTGAGTAGAGCTATTCAATTATGCAATAAAAAAAAATCATAAAAAATCACATACCTGATTTTTTAGGCGCAGCGACGAAATGCTTTCTCAAAACTAAAAAGTTTTTTCTGTAAAATCGATATATTTTTATATTTATCTCTTTTTCATAAAAGTTTTTTATTATTTTTAGAGAATTTTTAGGATCGAATTTAGAGAAAAGCATTCTCAGGAGCAAAGTCTATACCATTTTCTCTAAATATTATGATTTTTTAACATATTCCCAAAAACTTTTTTCTGAGTGCAGTTTGAAAAGTATTTTCAAGAAAAATGCGTTTAAAGTTTTTCTCAGAAATTTTATCTCAAAAAAATTCCAATTTTAAAAAATCCTATAAGCATCGGATTCGATTTTTGGATTGTCTTCGTTCAACTTCGGTTTTGGTCGATACTGGTCTTTGGTTATTGACTTCGTTTGCCTTTGGTTCATTCCTTGATTTTTGTCGAAAGAAGTTTTAAAAGCATAGGATCTATTTCAGTAACAGATACAAATGCAGACCAAGTTTCATCAAAATCAGTTTATCCGGTTTGACGAGAATGAGTCAAACATAGTTGATTGAATAAAGCGCCCTCTCACGGAAGTTTTCTGAAATCTAAATAACCTTAATTCTGTTGCAGGGTCGAGTTATTTCACATACCAAATTTTAGTAAAATCGGTCAAGTCATTTAGGAGTTATTTAGTCTTAAAAATGCACTACTTAAAGTGCCCTCTTGCGAAAGTCTTTGGAATTTTTTATATATTTTATGTTTTATCTTGGGTGCAGTTGAACGTTCATACCAAATTTCATTAAGATAGGTTCAGGCGTTTAGGAGTTATTTAGTCTTTAAAACGTAATACTTAAAGCGCCCTCTTACGGAAGACTTTAAAATTTTGATAGCCTCTGTTATCTTTGGCGCAGTTAAACCTTCATTCCAAATTGAATTGAAATCGGACAGGTGTTTTGGACTTATTATAGAGTGCCACGTCCACATACTTCCGCCCAATTTTTTAACCTATGCTTTTTCTTGGGTGCAGTTGAACCTTCATTGAATACCAAATTTCATTGAAATCGGTCCAGAAGTTTAAGAGTTATTGAGTCTTAAAAACGCACTACTTAAAGCGCCCTCTTGCGGAAATCTTTGGAATATTTTATGATCTATGTTTTATTTTGGGAGCAGTTAAACCTTCATACCAAATTATATTGATATCGGTTCAGGCGTTTAGAAGTTATTACAGAGTGCCACGCCCACATACTTCCGCCCACTTTTTTACACCCTCTATGTTCTTTCTCCCTATGAAAGGTACTCGGTGTCCACATTTCAGCTCAACCGGATAAACGGTGCGTGAGCCTATACGGAACAGATAGACAGACAGAGGGACAAACATTTGATTTTATATATTAGATATATAAGCTATACTTTATCTGTCTTCATTCCTTTATAGGTATGTGTATTTATTATGTTAGATATATAGTACAAGATATAGGAAAATATTTCGACGAGACTTTACTTCAGCCGGTCTAACGTGCCTACTTACACTCACTCACAAAATATCACTATTTTCTTTCTTTTTAAATATTTAAATCTGATAGATGTGAGTAACAAAGCATATTTTCATCTTGTTAGAACCATTAGTAGTGCTTCTGATTTTTCTGCCAAAAAAAATATAGGCATTACAGCGTCTTGGCCACTGTGCGTTTACACAGCAGACCTTAAATCGCCGCACAAACCTGTTACGGCGAATTCAACTCAACATTAATTTTCTGTATGCGCGAAATCACACTCTTTTTTTTTTTGTTATTTATTTCTTGTTTTGCTCCCGCTCTTGGCCAGAGCCGCAAGTGAACTTTTTGTTGTAGTTGTTGTTGGCTTCAATTGAAGTACACTTTCATGCGGCGACTACAGCGACGACGCTGCTGCTGCAAGTGCGCATACATGAAACGACAGCAGCGACGTCAAAGTCAACAGCGCTGCTCATATTGATGACGACGTTGAACCGCGAGACGATTTTCTCTTTTCCACATTGAGGCAAAATTCAGTACGAATTGTACTTTGAAGCGAATCGGAGGTGTTCGAACGGGTCTAATTGTAAACATCAAGTAAAATTCAAAGAATTTCAAAGAAAACCAAAATAACAAACACACAAAGAAAAATCCAATCGGAAAAAGCAAAAAAAAAAACAAAAATAATACCTAGTTAGAACTTGAAGGAAAAGTTTTTTGTGCTATTAAGTGTGCTAACATTTTTTGCACTCAGTGTTTTTGACGACGGTGACTAACAAACAAACAAACAAACAAATAAAAAGGAAAACAAGTTTGCATTGCATACAAGTTTTTCAGGTGCAAAAAATAGAAAAAAAAAAAATAATATCTATAAAATATATAAAAAAAGTATCTATAACCAGCAATAACAGAAAAATTTTCCATCTTTGCGTGCAATTTTCTGCTGACGTTTTGTTATATTTTTGCAAAACAATTTCAACTACATAAACAAGTGTTGCCAGGAGTGAAAGTGTTGAAAGTTGAGACAAGCTGTAAAGAAGACTTAAAGCAAACCGAAGAAAAGAAAGGAAAATATATCTTAACGGTAACTAAAGGTAATATAAAGGTTTTTCTAAACTTTCTAGGATATTTTCTGTGACGTTTATATTTTCTACAAACAATTCTATGTTTGCGATGTTTATACGCTGCAACAACTGTTGGCTTTACTCGGGGCCACCCTTAAGTTTGTGACTTTTCAACCACACGGCATTAAAGCATTTTTTTGTACTCAAAAGCAGTGCTCTTCGCTTAAAAATAACAAAAATTTCCCATTTAAAGTTGTCATATTTTTTTCCATCATTCCAGCAAATACTTTAAAAGAAAATTTCCGCTTCACTACTTTTTGCTCTCTGCCTGCACCTCCGCGCCACTTTTCCTCTCATAATCCATTAAATAATAAAGTAGTAAAATGCTAAAATAACCGTAGTTGAGACAACCACCCCCAACAGCCCCCATCAAACACAAAAAAACCAACATCCGCCATTTTGACAGCGCTTTTCCTACTCTTCGCTACTGCTACAGTTTTTCACCCTTCTTGGTTGCTGCGCGACCGTCGCGCTTTTATTATATCGTTTGACTCCACCGTTCAGTGTTGGTGTGCGAATGGAAAATTCATTCAAACAAAAAAGCGTCACCAACACAAAAAAATTAACAAAATCAAAACACTCGACAAAAAAAACTTTGATTTAAAAAAAATTATAGAAATTTTCCCAAAAAAAAAAGTAAGCTTTGTAAAATCACTTAGTTTTGTATTTTTGTGTGGAGAAATTTCAGCATTCTTATTTGTTGCTTACGCGATTTTCCAACGTTTTCCCAGTGCCGCGTGCGAAGTGTTTGTGTTGAAAAAAACAAAAAAGAAGTGACAGCGAAAAATTATACCGCATTTTCAAGAAAAACTTGTGAAAAATTGAAGAGCAGCGCTGGAAAAGTGAGGTGCGTGAGTTGCTGTCTTGTTTGCATTGTAGTTGGTAGATCGAACAAATAGTGGGTGCTTGAAAAAAATTTTTCATTTTTGAAAGTTTTCATTAAGATTTCGTGTTTGTTTATATTCAAGGCAAAAGTTGTAATAAAAGATGTTGCAATAATCATGGTAAAATAAACAAGGTAGCTGCCATGTAAGCGATCCTCTATCTGTTTTGTTCGCGGTTTTTTTTTTTTGACAATTCTTACTTTCGGCGCTCAGTTCTGCAGCTACCTTGTTTGTTATACTTTGATTATAATTGCTTAAAAATTCGGCCTTTGTTGAGCATTTTAAAAAATTTCTTAAATTTTTTTTTTGATTAAAATTAAACCGTCTGTCGGTGGCAAAATTTCCAAATATTTGTTCGATGTGTTTTATTTTTTTCACAGATCAAATTAAACTTCAATTAGTCTTGGCTTTTGTGAAATCTTTTAAATTATATCATCTTCACCCTGCGTCTTCACTAGCAGCGAAACATAAAACTTGCTGCTAGTTTTTCATTCTTAAAAAAAACATTTTTTGTTTTTGTTTTTGAGCTCACAAGTTTTTCAACTGATTAATTTGTTTATTAAACTATATTTTTTTGCATTTAATTCATGTTAACAAGAGAAAAATAATTTTAAAAATTAAATTCTCTTGGCCATCTCTTGGGTTGAGCAGAAAAAAGTTTGAAAAGTTGAACTAGGATTTGAAAGCTTAACTATAGAGCTGTTCAGCATAATAAGAAATGTTCGACTAAGAGATGGTGTTTTTATCATGACTTCTGCATAGGTCAAAAATTCAAAAGTTATTTCTACATACTCATAAATGCTCTATTAGGTGCTATATATCCTGGCTGTGCGAATAATCGCCCAAAATCAAAAATTAAGTTATGCCCAAAAAATATTTTGGGCGATCATTCATTTCACATTTTGGGCAAAGACATATTTTTTTTTTTTGGTGATTGTTCATTATGAATGAATAATCCAAATTTTTAAAAATGTCCAATCGCCCAAAACAAAAATTGAGATAGAGTCATACATTGTTAACGAACGCCAAAAAATTTTGGGCAAAACTTTTGGACAATCGTTCATAATGAAAAATCGCCCAAAATACATTTTTGGGCAATTGTTAATTTTTATTTTTGAGTGATTGTTCATTGGGCGATTGTTCACTATGAACGATTCCCCAAAATTTGTCAAATGAACTATCGCTCCAACATGTTTTGGGGCGATTGTTCAATTTACGTTTTAGGGCGATTAGGTTTTCGGCGATTATTCGCACAGCCATATTTCCTGACCAAATATGATAGAGCTCTTTAATTAAAAACCACTAGTTTACTCAGCAGAGTTCATCACTTAAATACCACTAGTGAACTCAGTTAAAAACTACCTACTACGTACTGTACTTTCAATTTTTTCTTCAAACTAAAATACATACCGATTAATTTGAACTTTTTTCCTCAGAAGCTTTTTTTTAAATTATAAACAAAGATTCTATAGTAGGCACTTTTTAATTTTAACCTGTTTATTAAATTGCCAAAACAATTTTGTACTTATTTACAAAGACATTTTTTGTACGTTCGATACAACTGAAAAGTGTATTTTGTAAGTTAGTTTTATGTAACAATTATAAACAAGTGTTTTTTCAATTAAATTATAAATATGAAAACAGCACTCCAACTCTTTAGCTTCGTCGTTATGAATTAAATAAAAAAAGTTTTAGAAAAGTACTTAGTATATTTTTTTAGAATAGTCCTCAGCATTTAAAGGTACTTAAGAATTTTTTTTTCGTAAGCAAATAAAAATTGCGTTTTAATGGATTCAACTCGGAGAAAGTTAAGGTGGGACATAAAATTCGCGGCAGAGAAAATATACCTTTTTTTTAAAATTCATAACTCAGTCAAAAACAAACATTTTTCCAAAATTTTTTTTATTATTGTAGAGAATTGAACAAATAACAAGAAAAACCAAATTTAAAAAAAATATATTTTTCACTCCAACATGGTTTTATAGAGCTCCAAACTGGCGGCAGAGAAAAAACGAGGCCTCGTGGAAAAACAATGACTTCTTTTAAATCTTAAATCTGGAAAAACAATGACTTTTAAAATTTTAACAAAATTGGTTATCGTATGAGATGAGGTTTTTTTTAAATTTGTTTTCATTTTTTGGTGATGTTCCAAATTTGAAAATGTGTTTTTTCGAAAAAAAAATTGACTTTAAAAATTAAAAAAAAAATCGAAAAAAAATGTCCAAAAACATACCTCGTGTCTTACGATAGCGAATCAAGTTTAAAAAATAACAAAAAAAGAAACAGTTTCGATATTATCGTAAGTGTAGACGTAGAATTCCGTTTAAGTTGTAACCTCTTCTACTTTGTCTTTTTATTTATTGATCTTCCAAAAATTAACAAATAAATGAATAACACTCAATTATGGACTACTTATCGAGGCCATAACAAAGAAAAAGTTAAAAAGTAAGTATGATTAAATGAGCAATCAAAAAGAAATAATCAAAATTTCAAATTTTTTCGATCATTTTGTTAAGTTTGATAGGTTGAGTTCATTGACTTAGTTGAAAAGAAGGCGAAGCAAATGCACTTTCCATTGGTGCCACTTTCGTCTCTGCCCGATATATATTTTGCGAGCTACAGTCAGTTTAACTACTAATTTCAAATTAAAATTAAGACCCCGATTTTTAAAAATCAAATGGTTACTATAGTTCACGCTGAGCACATGTCTTTTCCTTCGTTTCTGTCTGATATTTAGTTTGCTAGCTACACTTTCGTCTCTGTCCGATGTATAGTTTGCGAACTACACTCGCTAGTGCTAGTGGGATGTGCGATCCAAATTAATTTGCATTAAAAACAAAAATTAAAATTGTACGCCATCTATTGGGTAAAAGCATAAAAAGTAATATGATCCAACTCGTTTTTTTGAGAAGAGTTAAATTTAACCGGATTACAGACCCATTTCGTTAAATTTGACAGATTGAGTTCATTGACTGAGTTGAAAAGAGGTTCATGACCTCTGGTTTCAAAATTGTATACTAGAACAGTAGTGCATACATAAACCCAATGCGAACTATTGCTTACAATGCTGCCAAAGCGAACCAATCAGTTCGTGCAAAACCAAAGCATACAAGCATAAACAACGAAAGAAAAACAAAGAAAGCAGCAGGCACATAAGCAGCTGATGATTGATTTTCTTATATAAAAACATGCATTTTTTTCTTATATTTTACTACTTTGTGACTTTAATATAATAGTGACTAAATCCAAAATTAAATATTCATTCAGCGCAGGATACATCTGACATTTTAGTATATATATTATCTTTGAACTAAGAGTATTAAAGGCTGTAGGTATACCCTAAAGTATTCGCCAAAAACGTTGCCTAATGACCTTGAAAAAATCTGTTAAAACAACCCCATACAAACCATGCTGAAAGACGTAATTCTACGTAAAAAAAAAAAACTTCGTCAAAAAATGAACCCGCTAGTGCCGCAACCAATACGAAAAAAATGGTTTCGATATAAACGCGTTCACTGTAACTTTTGAACCCGTAGGAATTTTTCTATGAAATATTTTTCTTAGAATCTTAAGAATATCTACTAAAATACAATATTATAAAAAAAACCGATTTAAAAAAATGGCCAATGTCATGTCCCCCCTTAAGTAAAGTAAATGAAAACAGCACTTCAACTTCTATAAATAATGACCGAACTCTATGAACTTTTATTTTTTGTGAAAAACCGATTTGGCCAAAGTTTTTTATTTTATTTTTTTAATTCTCATAACTGTTAAATTGCGGTTGCGATTACACTGAGAAAACAAAAAAAAATAAAACGCACATTTAAAAAATGGTAAGTAAAATGTTTATTTTGAAAACATTCTACGCCATGCAAAATTGAAAATCCTTCCTTTAAAATACAAATGTAAAATGAAACGTTTTAAAAACAAAAACGAACGTTTTACAATGATAAAGTAGTCTGAAATTAATATTTTTAAAAACATTAAAAATATTAATTAAAATATTAATTAACGCCATACAAAAATAAAAACGCACTTTTTGAAAACAAAAGTAAAATTGAACGTTTTAAAAACAGCAATGAACGTTTTAACAAGAATTTAAAAAAAAAATGCATGATTTTGTCATAATTTTCTGTCACTATTTAAGATGACTAGTTTTAAATATCATTTGCTATAGTTAACTTATCGTTGCCATTAGCTCAGTGGTAGTGTGCTAAACTGGCATGCAGAGGACGTCGGTTCGCATCCTGAATATGTCTGTATTAAAAGTATTAATTTAATTATTTAAATTCTAATTTTAATTGTTTTATTAACTCATTAGTCAGAAAAAACTCTCGAAATAAGTTCGCGCTTAAAATAATCTATCAAAAATAAATGTGTTTTAAATAAAAACAAATTCTTGCAGATTTCGTCAGGGATTGAACCCTGGACGTGTGAGTATAAAACTCGACCGATAGCAAGCTGGGCTTAATTTTAACTTTTTAGCAGGTGTTCAAATTTCATAAAGCACGTGTAGGCAATCGAAGTAATTAAAAGCTCTTTTTAAAATTTTCATTTTAAAATATCAAACGAACGTTTTAAAATGGTCTTTTGAAAATGTTAATTTTAGAAAATCAAACGAACGTTTTAGCAGCTCATTTTAAAATGCTTATTGCAGAAAATCAAACAAATGTTTTAGAAGCTCTCTTTAAAATGTGAGTTTTTAAAATAAAAATAAACGTTAGAGGCACAAAATCTAGATCAAACGTTTTCAAAAGTAGCACGTTTCTGCTAGTTTTGAAAATGTAGTGAATAAGATTATTTTTCAAAAAGAATTTTTATCATTATACTTACGCTTAAATTCTTAATATAATCAAAAAGAATCAAAAGTAATATTCACAAGTAATTGCACTCGGCATCTCACTATTTTTTCTAAAAGATTTGGGTTCTTTTCACAAGAAAATCGCAGAAGCAATGGTAAAGTTTTTCTCCTTTTTTTTTTAAATGTAGTCGCATATTTTGAAATATCATGATACAAAAACTATAAGGTAGGTCAGACATCTTGACGCCAAAAATGAAAGATCATACCTTTAGTTGAAAATTATTACATAAGAGAGATTTTATTGGGCTTAATTTGATGGGCTTGACTATAGTAGTATCCAAGATATATTTTAATATATGCGACTTTATTTAAAAAAGGGAGAAAAATTTAAAAATTTTTTTTAAAAAACGTTTCCACAAAAAACATGTTTTTGTGATTTTCGTGTAAAATGACCCCAAATCTATGAGAAAAAACATAGCGCGATGCCGAGTACATAACTTTTTTCTTGATTTTGGCGATATTGTTATCAGTTTTAGAAGCTTATAAACGTTGTCACCGTTTTGGTGTCAAAAAATGAGGTCCAAAATTCGAGAGGCTTCAAAAGGCAGATAAGGCCAAAATAAAACAACAAAAAAATCCAAGGCATACTTAATAATCTGTGATGTGATGTAAAAATGTTAATTTTTTATTACAATAAAAGCTTTTCCAAAAAAAAAAAAACTAACAAAACAAGAGTTTATTTAGCCGTTCAAATGAACCATTCATCGACACGCGAGATCTGATGAGAAACGTCCTAATTGACAACTATCTTTGAGAAAAGGTCCCAGTAAGGCCAAAAAAATGGAATTTGTTTCATAATGAAATAAATCTCCATAAAATGCATACAAATCTAAATAACACCCTATAACTAAGTAAAATAAAACCTCAAAAATCTTAAATTTAAAACTTAAATATGATAAAAATGGGGAAATCTTTTGCAATTTATAAGTTAAGCCAAAAGTTTGGTATGGACCAAAAATCATACTTATCCAAAAAATTCGCAATTTGTTTTTGATATTTTAATTAATACACTGTTTTATGAACAGGTAAAAATATATTTAAAGAGGATATGTTTTAGGCAAGAAGAAACTATGTTTTTTTTTATATAATAATTTGTCTGAATTATTTATGTAGTTCACGGTGTTAAAAGATTTAAAGTACATATTTTAAATCTTTTCTCGCGATTCCTCTTTCAAATATGTCAGAAACAAATCCGAACTATGACTTCAAGCATAAGGTCTCTATCCAGCTCTTAAGTAATTACTCAAGGAAAAAAATACTTGTATTTCTTTAGTGTGTAAAAGTATAAATTTACAGAGCCAACGCTGTCACTTTTTAATAAAAAAGTAGCAAAAAATTTTTCTTACGAGCTAGATTCTCTTTTAAGTAATTTTGACAAAAAAAAAAATACTTTTTGATTACTTTTCAGTTTTTTGTATGAAAATATGCTTTACTTGGGAGCTGGAAACAGGCCTATATACAGAAAATTGATTAAATAATTTAGGTCTGTCTTATCAGTGTTGCCGTTTTGGAAGAATTATACCAAAAACGGTAACTTTTTTTGGTTAAGTAGGTTGGTAAAAAAAAAAAAACAAATTGGCCATTTCAGCCCTTGAAAGGACTTTGACCGAGCTTCTTATGATCAATTGTGTTGTGTGTGTTATTAAATGTTTGCACACAATTGACCGAGAACTGGACCTACATGTTTTATGCCGACTCCGAACGGCTCATGTTCTCAAGAAGCTTTACATGGCATTATTTACTCTCTGAGGTTTGCCATTGTCTGCAGAGAGGTGGTGACCGATCAGAAAAATTTTTATTGAAAAAACTTTTCGCCGCGGCTGGGGATCGAACCCGGGCTCCGAGCATGCTAAGCCACACACTTAACCTGCATGCCACGGTCACCACCAGTAGGTTGGTAGGCGGATTTATATTTAAGAAACTTTTCAAATAAATTATTAGATTGAAATACCTTATAAAATTTGACAATGGTAACATTATATTGTTATATATTTAAAGTTCATGATGCTTCTGGTTGTTTTCTAACGAAGTTTCAGCCAATTTGTACTGAAAGTACTAAAGCTTACTTGGAGGAATAATATCGTCTTCAAAATTACTGTCCTTGGGCTCCATCAATTTTTGTGTTTTCTAAAATGGGCTGTCAGAATGTTTGTATGACATAAGAATTCAATTGATTCCAGGACTTAACTAAGAAGCAGTTTGCATTTTTTAGGGTTAAAGCCTTTAAGAACTGGGCAACATCGCCTCTGTCAACAGCTTTGCCACGAAGATTCTTCGTGTAATTTATCTTCGTAAGACGCATTACATTTTGGTCCATTGATTGGATATTGGCGTATAGCTGGATGATTCCATACGACGAATATGAAACTATCATCTGTTGTCAGAACATCCTAGGGTGGATGGCAAGGGCCTGACAATCCTTCTTGAAGAAAACATTTTTTTTACTTGAAAATTAATTTTTAAAACGTTTTGACACTATAAAGTAGTATTATGTGTTATGTGTTATTTAAATACACCACATATATATATTTACATAAGACAAAAAGCGTTATTTTAACAAATCTTTTAAAGTATCTGCAGTCGCCATACATTTTTTCAACTTTTATTATCTACCAGAATAAGGAAGGCTTTCAAGTGACGCAGCTAAAGATTTTATTTTATGACGTCCATTAGCTTTTGTGCATGCCAAAAACGGAACCTGAGGTTTTTCTGGTTTCTATCAAGTGCAGTTTTCCCAGCGCTGTAAACATATGCTTTCCAGCAGCATCTTTGAAAAAAACATCTGAATCAACAACGTTATAAATCGAATCTCCGCATAGCTAAAGATCATTGGTTGTGTTGTTGAAAAGTTGTTGTATGGTTCAACTGCTTTCTCAGGTTCTAGTTTTTCTCCTCATATTTTTAAGAGTCGAATACCATAACTACATTTCCAGCTTTCCAGTCACATATCACTGGCATTAAAGCTTTTTTTTAGTATTGTTTTGCCAGAAACTCTTCAGAAATTTTAAAACCGAAAACAAATTACAGAAAATTTTACATATTTTACAGTTTTTTCCACTGTTTTTCCCACTTTTTATCCATATTCTTATCCAAAAAAGAAAAAGTTAAAATATCAACACAATAAATAACTATAGGGACACAAAAGTGATAAGTGAAACATTTTAAATGTTCAGAAACGTCGATTTTGTTTTAAAATTTCAGTAAATTTCAGTACAAAACACTAATTTCAACTGTATACTGGTCAGCATCCATTGGTTATGCATTTTCAAGAAATTTACACAAGGTACATATTATACTGGTGGTGACTGGTGCGTGCAGGTTAAGTGTGTGGCTTAGCACGCTCGGAGCCCGAGTTCGATCCCCAGTCGCGGCGAAAAATTTCTTGAATAAAAAAATTTTCTGATCGGCTACCACCTCTCTGCAGACAATGGCAAACCTCAGAGAGTAAATAATGGCATCTAAAGCTTCTTGAGAACATAAACTTTAGCCGTTCGGAGTCGGCATAAAACATGTAGGTCCAGTTCTCGGTCAATTGTGTGCAAAAATTTAATATTACACACAACACAATTTATCATAAGAAGCTCGGTCAAAGTCCTTTCAAGGGCTGAAATGGCCAATTTGTTTTTTGTTGTTTTTTTTTATATATTATACTGATGATTTGGAAAATGCAGTAAACCTATTTTTGTCAAAAGGTATTTGACATTTCAGGATATATCAGTGTCAAGGTTCTTTATTTCGTTTTCTTTTTTTTTTTGAGCTTTATTTTATAGAGCCACTAATTTCACTTATTTTTAGGGAGTCATGGCTTTCATTTTAACAAACAAACATTTTTAGGGTCTTATTTCATATTACCTTATACAGAACTGTGGAACTTTAGGTTGAGTCTTTAAGAAAAATAATAATTAACAATGGTTTAAGAATTACTTAAAAATATTGGAAAATATGTTGTTGTGTCATTTAGACACACCACCAACCAATAATTTTTCTGGCAATGAATTTAAGTTCTTAAAAAATATCTAATTTTGTCCAAAAGCAGTGTTAAATTTTATTGAAAAACCAGAAAATTGTATTGATGCAAAGTTTAAATACAAATATTTAAATTATGCTTTAGAAACATCTGTTTCCGGCTGGGTGCATTGGAAAAACCGATTTCGCTGTTTTTGCCGCTCCCACAAAAAAATCGTTGGCACTCCTGAAATTTTCTGGACATAACTGCTAAAACAAGGCTTTTATATTTATATTTTATTTTTTCATATATACCGATACGGCTGAAAGTACAAAAAGGTTCGTGTTTAATATATGAATGTTTTTTTTTTTTTTTACTGAAGAAATCAAAAATCGGTCGTGTTGAAAAACCAAAGTCTGGTTGAAATCTTATACGCCTGTGCGATTTTTGACTTCATTAGCTAATTAAGACTTAAACAGAATTTATTTCACTTTAACCACTAAAAACTGAACGCATAAAAAGCACAATTTAGATTCTGGGAAAGAAAAGAAAACCTAAGAAAATTTTAATGATTAAATATTGAATTTACGAATATGAAACAGACATATCTTCGTTTCATACTTTACCCAAATTTGTGTACTATATTTTTGAAGATAGTATACCAAGTCTTCTCAATTCCACTCCATAATTTATATAAATTTTTAATATTTCGATTGCTTATGCTGACGTTCACATCATTCCATACATTTTTTATAGGCTTGAGGTCTATTATATAAATTTTCTTTAAAATTTAATTCCGGGATTTTAGGCGGCGATTGAAAATTGATGAATAATGGTATCAGGACTATGTTTACTAGAACTTTGTAGTGTATCCTGAATTGTCCAAAATAGCCTGATGTCTTCGTGCCACTTTCCAAAACAAGTATATCCTTCGGAATCGGCAACAAACATTCTTAAGGGGGCAACGCACCGAGAAGCGCAAGAAAAACCAATATTCTTGATTTTATTAAAGCAAACCTAATGCAGTAATCAAACCGATTCTTTTTATAAACGATAGTATATATTTTTAATAATATATAAATTTATTTTTACTGAAAAATATCCAATATCTGCCGAGTAATTCAGTGCTCCGTAAAGTACCTCGAAAAAAGGTCCTCCGCAGTGCATTTTCCTGCTTCATCAGTAATCATCAAAATAAAAAAGCACCAAAGATTCTTAAACTGGACAGTATAATCTAGTCTTTGTCTTAGGAGATTTTGAAAATATCGATTTTTGACAAAATGGCGGACATTTGAATTGAAATAGAACTTTTTAAGAGAAAAATTCGACCTTATTTCGCCGATTAAAAAAAAACTAAGTCACTAAAAAAAACCCTTATGACTAAGACTAAGTAATAATGCACAAAAACAGATAATTGTAATCGGTTCATTACTTTTCGAAATATCCTGTGCACCGATTTTTTTGAAGGACTTTACGGAACACTGAATTACTCGGCGAATATTGGATACTTTTCATTTAAAAAATTTATATATTCTTAAAAATGTGTGCTATCATTTATAAAAAGAATAGGTTTGATTACTGTAATGGGTTTCCTTTAAAAAATCCAGAATATTGGCTTTTTTTCGCGCTCGCCGGTGCGTTGTCCCCTTAATTCCACTCAATAATTTATATAAATGTTTAAAATTTCGATTGCTTATGCTAAATTTTACATCATTCCATAAATTTTACATTTAGATTGTTGTCTGAAGTTAAAGCCGGCCATGCCAAAATAATTATTTTTATAAAACTCAATCTTTCACAAACTGTGGAGTACGTTTTGAACCATTAAAACGCATGAAAGTCCATATAACAGACATGACCTAAAATACAAATGGTTCCATTTGATTCTTTAGCTTATGAAAAACAAAATCTATATTTCCTTCATTATTCCTGAGTTAAAAAAAAATGTTTCAAAAACGTTCTAGGAAAAAGTTTCCTAACCCATTACGTTGCCTGCACTATGTTTTAAAAATTTTTTTAAACTTAAGCTTCTTAACTTAAACTTTTGCATCCGGTCAAGCCCTACTAAATTTTGCTTTATCAGTCCAAAGCACTTTCATTCCCATTTGGACTTCTTTATTCACATGGGCTCTTGCAAAAGCTAAGCGATTCTTTAAAATTTTTTTTTTTTTGCTAAGAGGAAAACTATATGAAGTTTGTTTTATTAACTCTGTATAACATTTTCTCCAAATGTTTTGTTAAATATGTTCAGTGAACCTCTTTTTTTATATTAAATTATGTTTCTTACAAGATTGCCAGGTGCAAAGTTTTTCCGTATGAGTCACATGTGATTTTTAAAATTTTGTCAGTTAGCGAAAATCTTTTATTTTTAATTTCCATCCCACCCGGTATAAGACCCGACTTCGATATCGAAAATTGAAAAAGTTACGAATATCAATGAAATTTAGAGTTGTTCTTGTTAAAAATAAAGAATAAATATTTGTTAAAAAAATTTTCCCACGACCGCCCCTGGAAAATTTGGCAGAGCCTATTTGTGTCATTCCTATTGTTTGGTAGTTACATTTGTATAAACCGCCAATTTAAGGAATTTGTTTCCTTAGAGACTTTTTCCACTCAAATGATAATTTCAAAAACTGCCTTTCATCATCGGAAATGAGGATATGACAGAAATAAATGAATAGCGCTTAAGTGGGTTGATTTAAATAAGACACATTCGTCTAAGGACTCACAAGAAATACTTGAAAATAATATAAACAATGTTATTTGGATTGCTTAGATCTATTAGATAAGGTTCTCAATTCACTGATTTTAAGGCTTAAAAAACCAAATTCTTTACAGTAGATTTCTGCCACATAAACAGTTGCCTTGCGCCCTGTTTCGTCCCTGCCTATTTCATCACACTTTGTCTAGCTTAATCATGCTTGAACGCTCTACTAAAATCGCAAAGTATATTTCAAGCTTTTAAATCTTTAAAAATTTATATGGCCTTAAAAAAAATAATTTCGCTCTAATTTTATTTGTATTTTGGGTTCAAGGGTTGCTGCTGCTGCTGTTTAAACAATTTTTTTTTGTCTTGCTTACGTTTTCAATCCATTTTCACCCATCTTCCACGTCTGGGCTGGTGAATTTTCTTTCGTACTTGCCTTCATTGTGAGACTTTTCTTTTGTTTGCTTGTCAACAATTTTTGACATTTTCCTTTGCTACAACTTGTTAGTTGTTGAACTAACTAAGGGTTGTTTTTGTCCATCTTTTAGGTAGTTTTTAGCTTCTTGCGTGTGCTGAAGCATTTCTTTTTTTTCTTCTTGATGTTGTTTAACGCTTTACGCTTGTTTTTTTTTTCTTATAAGAAAAAAATATGAATAACCCTCGACTAGTTAGTTAGTGCTTTAACCCTCTTGTAGCTACCTTCTTTTCTAGTTTGTAAATGTGCAAAATTCACCCTTATTGCGTGCACTCAGCACTCAACGTGGTTCTGCTTTATTGACCACTGAATGTGCGTTCATTTTTCGCTGCAAGTGTTTTATACGGTAAAGTGTACTTAGCTTCGACAAGGTGTTAATTTTATGACTGTTACTATCAATTTGAGTGTAGTTTTATTTTTTGTTGGTGCAACAATAGTGTTACCGCCATCGTAATTACCAATTTTTTAACTTTACTTAAAAATCTAATTTTTCATATAATCACCCTATATACGTTTTCAATTTAACTTACTTCTCTCTCTGTACGGGACATTTCAATGCTGCTATGCTATATGTTACGTTAGCAATATGTAACAACAATTTGTTGTCTACAAAAGTAACAACAATTTCTTGTCTACATAAGTAACGTTTTTTAAGAAACTTGTTTCAACGCCGAAAATTGTATTGTTTAAAGTGACAAAAATATTATGGAGACAGTTAAAAATAAATCGCGAGCGCAGCAGCATTGCACTGTCTTAAAGCAAACAAAGTTTGATAATGTCTAAATAATTTAATTAATAAAACATTGAATTTCTTAACATTAAATCAAAAGAGTTTCGCTTAATAAGAGGCTTGCGCGTTCGTTAAAAAATATATTTTTAACAAATCTTTAAGACATTGCACCGTGATCGTCTAAAAGTCATAGGCACGTCATCCGAAGCAATACATTTCGCTGTTGAAGCGTAAAAATAATATGTCGAGCGACGATGAAAAAGGGTTTTCCTGCATTGCGTGCAAAAACGAGGATACTGACCAAATGGTACAATGCGACAGGTGCGATCGCTGGTATCATTTTAGCTGCGTTGGGGTAACGAGCGATGTGGCCAATGTGGATTGGAGCTGCGCCTCATGTAAAGGTGAAAAGCTGCCCACATCGTTAACGAGCTCTGCGGCTCCCTCAAGCAAAACACAGCAAATTACTAATGTATCAGAGTTCGACAAAAATCTACAGGTAACAGCAACCACCATGATTTGGTCGAACGGTGAATCTGCAAAAGTGGCGACCTTCTTTGAAGGTGACGAATGTCACGCCAAAACATCAGGTCACATGAAGGGTATATCGGCACAGCGTTCGTCAACCGAAGTCAATCAGCAGTACATGCAGAAACCAACAACAGCGGGCTTAAACACCTTTGTATATGCAAACAGGCCAGCAACCACGACATCGACAATGCAAAATAACTATGAGACAAATACGATATCAACATCTGGTTTAAACGATCAGCAGCATATGTTCTCTTCGCGGCAAAGACAAACATCATCAGCTATACATCAGCAAGTACCAACTTTGTCTCAAAAATTATACCAGAACGGGACACAACATAGTGTCACTAATTCTGGCATGCAAAGAGAAATTCGTCTACAGATGCTAGAAGAAGAACGAAATTTGCAACAACTCTACTTGAAAAAAAAGTACGAGATTTTATCTGAATCCGAGTCAGAAAATAATTTTCAATTAAATTTTTCAAGTACGAACGCAACGAATATATATGGTCCCACACAATCACAAATAGCAGCGAGAAACGTTCTACCTAAAGATCTTCCAAGTTTTAACGGTGATCCCGAAGAGTGGCCCATATTTATAAGTTGCTTTGAACATAGCACTGCTGCAGCTGGGTATTCGCACGTAGAAAATCTTATTCGGCTGCAATCCAGCCTAAAAGGAAAAGCTCGTGAGATAGTGCGCAACAAATTAATGATACCTTCAATGGTTCCAGATGTCATTAAAACACTCAAAATGTTTTTCGGCAGGCCGGAGCACATTATTGAAAGTATGATCGATCGTGCGAGGAAAATGCCAGCGCCTAAGGAGAAGCTTGAGTCAATTATTGAGTTTGCTCTTTGTGTAAGCAACATCTGTGCTACCATGGAAACATGCGAAATGCAAGCACACCTCAATAATCCAATACTGGTAAAGGAATTCATCGATAAGCTGCCAAATAGCTACAAGTTACAGTGGGCTATGTGTACCAAAGACGAACGAGCTCCAGTATTAAAAACCTTTAACAATTGGCTGTATCAAATCGCAGAAGCAGCTAGTCAAGTAGTTTCCCCACTCTCATCAAAACGGAATGCAGTGATTAACACTCATATTCACGCTGATGTTACAAACAACAACCGCACATGCATCGTGTGCAAGCTTGGTGACCATAAGCTATCAAAGTGCAGCGAGTTTGCTAAACTGTCTTACGACCAGAGGTGGAAGGTGATAAAAAACAATAAACTTTGTCGGCAATGTCTCAACAATCATCGTCGTAAATGTTTTCTCAACAAAGAATGTGGAGTTGAAACCTGCAAGGCAAAGCACCACCCCATGCTGCACAAGCTACTAGAGTCTGTAAGTCCAGGAAATCAAGTAAGTGCAAATGATATTACAATAGCCGATCGGAATGAGCAAGCGGTGAATGTCAATACCCACTGCGATGGTGACGAGGGGGAGAGACCATTCTTTCGAATCATCCCGATATGCATTCATGCAAAAAACACACACATTAATACTTTTGCATTCCTAGATGAAGGTTCCTCAGCGACCCTTATTGAACGAGAAACGTTCGATAACCTAGATTTGGTTGGATTCAAAGAACCATTATGCCTTAAATGGACCGGTGACACTTCAAGAATAGAGAACGAGTCCAAACGAGCATCGATCGAAATCTCCAATCCAATGACAGGGAAAAGATACACTTTGAATGGAGTCCATACTATCAACAATTTGGATCTTCCCCAGCAATCTTTAGATATGAACGAAATTGCTAAAGATTTTCCATATCTTTCAGGCGTCCCTATCAACTCATATCGCAACGCCAGACCAACGATTCTCATTGGAGCTGACAACTGGGGACTCGCTGTACCACTCAAAATAAAAGAAGGAAAAAGACATCAACCAATTGCCACGAAAACACGCCTTGGATGGGCCCTGCAAGGCAACGTGCCCAGTTGCCAAAAAACATTTAGACTTAATGTGCACATATGTGAATGCGAACAACGATACAAAGAGTTACACGATGAAGTCAAGCAATTTTTTTCAATCGATTCACCAGAATCTACAGCTCTTTGCTCAAAAGATGATGAGAGGGCATTAAAGATACTCGATTCCACAACTAAATGGTCCAACGGCAAGTTCGAAACCGGTTTATTGTGGCGAAGCGACGATAAAAAGATGCCTGAAAGCTTTTCGATGGCATTTAAGAGATTAATGTGTCTTGAGAAAAAATTTAGAAGAGAGCCTAATCTGAGAGAAATCATGGATAAAGAAATCAAAAACCTCATATCGAAGAATTATGCAAGAAAGCTGACGGCGGCTGAAATTGCCGCTGGTGCTGAACGTGTTTGGTATATGCCAATGTTCGTCATATCTAGTGCCAACAAGCCCGACAGAAAACGTTTAGTATGGGACGCTGCAGCGAAGTCAAACGGTGCCTCATTAAATGACTTCATACTTTGTGGACCGGATCTACTAACACCGCTCATCGACGTCTTGTTAGCATTCAGAATTGGACCAATAGCCATCTGCGCAGATATTTCTGAAATGTTCCACCAAATAATGGTAAGGGAAGAAGATATGCATGCACAGAGGTTTCTTTGGTGGGAGGAAGAAGATTCCGTTCAGAAGCCGAGTACGTACGTAATGAGTGCACTTTCCTTCGGAATCAGTTGCGCACCATGCATCGCGCACTACATTCGTAACAAAAACGCAGATAGATTCCAACAACAATACCCACGAGCTGTCGAGGCAGTAAAAAGGCATCATTACGTAGATGATTTCATCGATAGTGCCGACAACGAGCACGAAGCCTTCGAGTTAGCCAGTCAAGTTAAGTACATACACGCCGCAGGTGGATTCACTCTGCGTAAATGGTCATCAAACAGTTCCAGTATTCTTAAAAAACTTGTTGGGGATGACACAACTATTCAGGCACCCGTGCAGTTGGGATCCCACGAGAAAGTACTCGGTATGTATTGGGACCCCACTAATGATGTTTTCAAATATATTCTCAGATTTTCTAAATTACGACGCGACGTTATAAGAAACAATATTATACCAACAAAAAGGGAAACTCTCCAAGTATTAATGTCCGTCTTTGATCCGCTGGGGCTGATATCATGCTTCATAATCAAACTCAAAATACTTCTTCAGGCAGTCTGGCGATCTGGGATAGGATGGGACGATGAGTTGCCTGAGCACCTGTACTCTATGTGGCATCAGTGGAAGAAAGCCATACCATCAATAGAAGCTGTTCAAATTCAACGTTGCTACGCGCTGAAGTTAAAAGAAGCTGAGGACGTTCAGTTACATACATTTGTTGATGCAGGAGAGAACGCATATGCCGCTGTATGCTATCTTCGCGTAAGTTGCGGACACGAAGTAACCATCTCTTTAGTTGCAGCAAAGTCGAAGGTGGCACCAATCAAACCAGTGTCCATTCCACGGCTTGAGCTCCAAGCTGCAGTAATGGGCGTCACTTTGGCAAATAAAATACTTAAAGTTAAACGCATTGGAATTCAGTCGTCCTTTTGGTGGTCGGACTCCAAAACGGTTCTGAAATGGCTAAAAATGGATCCTAGGAATTTTCAACCTTTCGTCATGCACCGAGTAGGGGCGATTCTTGAGTACTCTAATCCAAATCAATGGAAATGGATACCCTCGAAACTCAACACCGCAGATCTAGCTACAAAAGCAACATCACCTTTAAGTTCTGAGCTCTGGTTTACTGGGCCAGATTTTTTGCAGTTCAATCAAGATCAATGGCCTACTTGTAACGACCTTGGACCTGTGAGTGAAGTTGAATTGAGACATAATATTTTTCATATTCGTAAGATCATGGGAAACCAACTTAATATCAACTATGAATACTTTTCCAACTGGAGGCGGCTTTATCGAGCCTTTGCTACATTTTTGCTGTACATAGCAAAGCTAAAGAAAAGTGCTTCGTCTACAGAACTTTCCTACAGTCATATCCAGAGAGCTAAGCAAATTTTGTTGCTGCAGGCACAAATGAGCGAATACTCCAATGAGATCAACTGTCTGAGCCAGGGTAAGAGTATTGCAAAGAATTCTAAATTAATATCCTATAATGTTTTCCTAGACATAAACGGGCTTATGAGAGTGCGCAGTCGCACAGAACATTTAAGTAGCTTGGAGGACGTAACAGTTCTTCCAAACACTCATCATATAACGTTTCTCATTGTACGATCATTTCACGAGGAAAATCATCATCTGTCGCACGAAACGGTTATAAACAACATTAAAGGAAAATTTTATATACCGAAGCTCCGAGTCTTATATAAATCCGTACGTAAACACTGCCAAAGATGCAAAATTAACCACGCTAAGCCAAATCCACCACAAATGGCACCACTCCCAGCAGCAAGACTGGGAGTTTTCGAACGTCCATTCACATTCGTCGGGATCGACTTTTTTGGACCCTTTCTCGTAGCAGTTGGCAGAAGGCGTGAAAAGAGATGGGGAGTAGTTTTTATATGTCTCACTATTCGGGCTATACACATTGAGGTTGCTCATAGTTTAGACACAAGCTCGTGCGTCATGTGTGTACGAAACTTTTTTTCACGTCGTGGTACACCAAAAGAAATTTACACCGACAATGGCACGAATTTTAAGGCTACGGAGAAGGTTTTTAGAAAGGAGTATGAAAACATTAACTATCCGGAGATCGCTGCGAAATATGACGAGATAAAGTGGAAATTTAATCCGCCAGCAGCACCCCATATGGGCGGTGCATGGGAGAGACTAGTAAGATCCATTAAAACTATTTTAGCAGGCTGTTGCTCATTGGTTAACTTGAACGACGAAAATCTGCGAAGTGCGCTATGTGAAGTAGAGTTCATCATCAACTCACGACCACTCACTTTTGTTTCACTCGATACCGAGGACGACGAGGCAATCACACCGAACCACCTGCTTTTAGGATCACCAAGTGGATATAAACCACTTTGCGATGGTGGCTCAGATATCCGGCAGCGCTGGCGACAAAGTCAGTCGATTGCAGATCATTTCTGGCGTAGGTGGATTAAGGAGTACACCCCAACTCTAGCACGCAGAAACAAATGGTTCACTAAGCAATTACCCGTTAAAAAGGGTGACGTTGTAATTATTGTAGACGAGAGTTTACCGCGGAACTGCTGGCCTAAAGGCTTAGTCATACAAACAGTCGTCGCAAAAGATGGACAAGTTCGTAGAGCAACTATAAAAACCCAACATGGCATCATGATTAGACCAACAGCAAAATTAGCAGTGTTAGACGTCGGTAAAAGCAAAGACGAGTAAGCTCATGCAATCGCTTACGAGGGGGAGAATTGTTACCGCCATCGTAATTACCAATTTTTTAACTTTACTTAAAAATCTAATTTTTCATATAATCACCCTATATACGTTTTCAATTTAACTTACTTCTCTCTCTGTACGGGACATTTCAATGCTGCTATGCTATATGTTACGTTAGCAATATGTAACAACAATTTGTTGTCTACAAAAGTAACAACAATTTCTTGTCTACATAAGTAACGTTTTTTAAGAAACTTGTTTCAACGCCGAAAATTGTATTGTTTAAAGTGACAAAAATATTATGGAGACAGTTAAAAATAAATCGCGAGCGCAGCAGCATTGCACTGTCTTAAAGCAAACAAAGTTTGATAATGTCTAAATAATTTAATTAATAAAACATTGAATTTCTTAACATTAAATCAAAAGAGTTTCGCTTAATAAGAGGCTTGCGCGTTCGTTAAAAAATATATTTTTAACAAATAGTGTTCATCAATGCGACGGTATATTTGAGAATATTGAGTGATTTTTTTAACCCCAGAAAGACTTGTTTTAAAGTTAAAGTAATCCTCAATTTTTATGTAATGTAGTTTTTAGTGTGTAGTTTGCGAGTTTAGTTTTTTTTTTAACTTTTTCTTTATTTTGATTTTAAGTCAATGGTTTTCATATTTTTAAAAATATTAAAAAACAGTGGATAGTTCACTTCTTTATAATACATCCTATAGATACACTTATACATTCATACTTTTAACTCTAGATACTGAGGAAACGTTACCCTTTTAAATAGAAGTAAAAAATTTTTCATTACAGTTTTGAGGTTTTTCGTAATGAAAGAGTAATATAAAGGGTATCCAAGATTGAGAGGACAATAATTTTCGTGATGAGTTGAGCAACAAATTCTACAAAGAAACAAAAAATGAAAAAAATAGGTTCACATATTTTTCATACTAAAATATCTCTACAACGATGATAGAAAGATAGCGTATTTAAAAGAATATTTAATTTTCTTCAAGTTTTAATCCCAAAAGTTTTCCATGAAGTCACAAATAAAGAATTTATGATCACTTTTAATAAAAAATACATGTTTTTTGTTTTTAAAATTCTATTTTCAAGGTTATTTTCAGTTGGACATAGGGTTACCAAGTGGTCGGGATTCTTCGGAATTGTTTCGATATTGTACTGCACGTTGTCAGACATGTTGTCCTGGAATTTAAAAAAAACGTACATTGAAATATTGACAAAGAAAAATATTTAAGGTACAAAAGCGGTTTTGCGCTTCAATTTCATCTCCAAAGTTGCAGCATTTTGTCTTCAAACTCTGAAAATCGCTTTCAAGTTCTGACCAGTGCAAAACCCGTCTTCGGATTTGTCAAACATATCTTATAAAGGGTGATCCAATAAAAGCTTCCTACTTTATTTTCTAAATAAAATACATAAAAATCCATGTATTGATGCAATCCTTTATTTGGAATGATAAAATAGAGTTGGTTCCTATAATTCAATGTTTAAAAATTATTTCTTTCGAATGTTGCCCACGACTAGCTCTTAAATGGTCCATTCTGTGGGTCGAATTTTCGACAACACTTTCGAGCACATCGGCCGGCATTCCTTGAATAACACGAGTTATTTAGAACATTCTCTGCTACTGCAGCAATATTTTCAAAATTATGGACACTTTGCAATCTAATTGAATGATGAATGTCCAATAGTGTAAAATTGGTTCGAAATTTGGTGATGGTGTTATGAAAAGTGCACTCATTTGGACGCTGATAATGACCAAAATGATATTAAATAACTCTTAAATATTCTCAGCTGTTCTTAGTTCTTAGTTTTTTAATTCTAGTAGTTCCTCTTGGTGTACATTAGAGTGGGTCGAAAAAAAAAGTTTGAAAAAACCACCCCCTATTTTAAAGTTGACCTCGAGAGGATTCCGAAAACAAAACAATTTTTTTTTTTGGACCACCGGAAAAACAGCCAAATGGTCTTTTTTGCATAACTGTCAGATTACATGTCAGATCTTAAAAATTATGTGTCGTTGAAAAGAGCTTCACGAGCACTACAATGTCTTCTTAGAACATTTTTACTTCTGAGGTCATATTCAACTAGTAAGCCCCATTAGCCTAATTTATCCCCCCTTAAATTTTTTTTTTCTCATAAGATTTTACTCCTTCAAATTTGTGTAATTTGTGTTAAAAAAATTATTTATTAGGTTGCAGATGTTTTTAAAGGTGCTGTTTTCCAATACATACGTAACTTTTGCATTAAACAAAAAAAAAAAAACACAACAACAAAAGTGTAAAAATACTTTCATATAAAAAACAAGTAAAGAAACTCTAAAGTCGGTCTAGGCCGGCTATGAGATACCCTACACCCACTTTTCAAAAACAAAAAATATTTTTGAAAATGGGCGTGTCCGTGGGCGGATGAAGCCTATATTTTATATGCATTTAAATGTTGATGAAAAACTTACATATACCAAGTTTTATTCCTGTAGCTCACAGTTAATGCCCTTATTGTGCTTTCGCTATGGGAGGTAGGCGTGTTCATGGAGGAATTACTCGCAATTTTTGAACAGACCTTAGTTTTGGTATAAAATACATGCATACCAAATTTAATTTCTCTATGACAAACATAACCTTATTTATTGAGTTTAGAACTTTTTGGGTTGTATGGGAGGTGGGCGTGTCCGTAAGCGGATAACGTCCATTTTTCGTAGACATTTTTGGGTTGATATAAAACACATACATACCCAATTTTATTGTTGTAGGCTTATTATGAGCTCAGCTATGCAGTTTTACATTTTTGCGTTGTATGGGAGGTAGGCGTGTCCGTAGGCGGATTCCAAAAATATTGAAAAGTGCAGAGCCTTGGTTACATGTGACCATGTGTACCAAGTTTCATTCAATTATCTAAACTCCTTCTTCTTATCCTGTGTATACGGACAACACACAGGCGGACAGACGGACGGACGGACGGACGGATGGACGGATGGACGGACATGGATAGCTCGACTCACGAGGTGACTCTGATCAAGTCAATTGGCTGGGTCGATTTGTATGGAGGCAAAAAATCTGATGTTGTCTGGGTGATTTTCGATTCGGGCATGAAAAGTTATTAAACAAAAAACAAAAAAAAGGGGGCTGGGGGTACACTTTACCCCATCGCACCCTCAATTTTTTTTTTTAAAACGTGCACAGCTAGAGCAAAACTAACGCCAGATATGAAATCCTCACACCCGATTCAACCAAAAAACGGTCTAACATTTATACGTTGTGATACAAAAATTTACCGTAACAAATTCCTTAAGAAAAAATTTCACTAAATTCAAAGTATATTCTTATCGCTAGTGCGTATGTAATTGTCACCATCACGGCTGAACCACTGCAGTTATCCACCTTATATTGCTGCAAGCACTACAGCTATCCACCACATATTTTTGTGTGGTATTCCGGAATTTTTTGTTTTTGAAAATTCCTCCTAGGTGGCGCTGTAGGCACAATCTTTATGCAGTTTTATTACCGATTTATATGGTTTACATATACTTATATATATGACACCAAATAAGATATGGTGCGAATTGTCTTATTGATCTTCCGTAAATTAACAAATAAATTAATAACACTCAATTATGGACTTCTTATCGAGATCAAATCCAAGAAAATCTTAAAAGTAAGCATGTAAAATGAGCAAGCAGAAAGAAACAAGCTAAATGTCAAATTATTAGATCATTTCGTTAAGTTTGACAGGTTGAGTTCATTGACTAAGTTAAAAAGAAGGCGAAGCAAATGCACTTTCTATTGGTGCCACTTTCGTCTCTGCCCGATATATAGTTTGCGAGCTACAGTAAGTTTAACTACTAATTTCAAAATAAAATGAAGACCCCCGGTTTTTAAAAAAATCGTATGGTGACTATATCTCACGCTGAGCACATGTCCTTTCCATTAAAGCCACTTTCGTCTCTGTCCGATGTTTAGCTTGCGAGCTAGTGGGATGTGCAAGTGTGATGTGGGATCCAAATTAATTCACATTAAAAACAAAAATTAAAATTTTACGCCATCTAGTGCGTAAAAGCATAAAACGAAATATGATCCAACTCGTTTTTTCATAAGAGTTAAA
The DNA here is from genome assembly GCA_958299015.1 of Tetanocera ferruginea. Classification (NCBI taxonomy): domain Eukaryota; kingdom Metazoa; phylum Arthropoda; class Insecta; order Diptera; family Sciomyzidae; genus Tetanocera; species Tetanocera ferruginea. The sequence continues at coordinate 122,128,517 of OY282640.1, forward strand.
TCTGACCGGTTCACAGACCCATTTCGTTAAGTTTGACAGTTAGAGTTCATTGACTGAGTTGAAAGGAGGTTGTGATTGACATCTTGTGTTACAATAGAGCACTAATTTCGAAGTAGTACATACAAGAACCCAATTAAGAAGTAGTACATACAAGAACCCAATGAAGAAGTCTGCGAATAAAAGAAAAACAATACAAGCAAAAACAACGAAACACAAACAAAGAAAGCAGCAGGCACAACATAAGCAGCTGATGATTGATTTTCTTATATAAAGACATGCTTTTTTCTTCTTATATTTTACTATATTGTGACTTTAGTATAATAGTGACAAAATTCAAAGTTAGATATTCATTCAGCGCAGGATATATCTGATATTTTGTTTATATATTATCTTTGAACGATGAGTATTAAAGGCTGTAGGTATACCCTTAAGTATTCGTCAAAAAGTTTCATGGCGTTGAAAAAATCTGTTAAAACGACCCCATATAAACCGCGCTGTTAGACATAATCCACGTCAAAACAAAAACTTAACCAGAAGTAAATACACACTAAAAAATTTTAGAAAATTTTGAACAGCCTTGGGCGGATATTTATTTTTTAAACACCGATAAGTGTTGACGAATTCAGATTCAATGGAGTTGAAATTTGAAACGGAGATAAAATATAAGTTCACACCAAAATCCGATAAATATAACCTTTTGATTTTGTAAAGTTGACAAAACGCAAAGAAATTTTCCTTTATTCATAATTTTTGAACACCGATAGGAAATAAACTTTGAACACCATTTGGTATCCATAATATAGCTCCGTTCGGAGTAAATTTTTAAACTCCGCTCAAACGGATTTGATTCTCACCGAATGGTGTTGGACTCCCTGAAACTATGAACACCGTTCGAAGTTCATATTTCGAAAAAAACTGTTTTATCTCGTCAGTCAACGGGGATAAAATTTGCAGTTCTATGTTTTAATATCAAAGGAATTGATTGAAAAGCTTGATTTTTAGTATAAAAGTTTGAAAAAAATACCCAAATTGCATTTCGGGGACGCCAAAATTGGTTCAAACAAAAAATTATATCAATTCAAAGGAGTTTTTATGTACTTTTTTATTTTGGTACCAGAATTGGGGGTCCGATGTTTCCCTTATAAGTCGATACACTCTACTGTACATAGACATTGTTTGCATTCCAAACGGATATAAGGTTCATGGACGTTATGTCTGATCTTACTGATAAATTTATTTAAAATTAGAAATGTTCAATATGTAACCAACCGATGCGATATTATACATTGCATTAATTTCATATGATATTTAGATATAATTTATTATATATTCTCAACGCTCGTCTTAATAGCATGAATAAGGTTTTGTTTTGTAATGTTTATATTTTTTATTTTTTTATCAACATTTTTTTTTTAACTACGTTATGATGTAGAGTTCTCATACTTGATAGATGAGGTGTTTACATTCAAATCCAGATAAGTTAAAAAAAAAAAATTTAGTTAGAAATGCCATTGTAAAGCTAATGTTACAATATATCGATTCATAAAATCCTCTTTGATAAAAATGATAAAAATCCTAGAGAAAAATTCATAAAAAAACTCATTTTCAATCAAAACCAGATAAGTCCAAGCAAGTTTTAATTTGTGTAGTTTTCATTGAAATTTTAAAAATTTTTTTATGTCAAAACGTTGGTATGAGTAACATTTGACATAAATTTAACATTTTAGTGGGTTTGGGTATGTGTTCTGTAAAAAATAAAAAGTTAAAAGCAAAATAAATTTTTTTTAATAAAAAGAAGCTTCAAGAGAATCGAAATTGCTTTGGCGGATTTCCTTCGAGTTGGAAAATAGTATGCAGAAATCATTTTAATGAGTTTCTCTTACTTATGAGACCCTGAACGGTGGAATCTAAATTTTGATTCATTTCTAATTTTCAAAACCAGACAAGTCCAAATTTGAAATTGAAAATACGAATATTTTTTGCACTATGAGACTATTTTTTTTTTCGCATAATATATCTATTTCTGTGGAGCATAATTTTGCATTCAATTTTAATGAATATGACTATACTTAACCGTCTCACTACATTTCAAAGCCATACTTCCAATAATTGCTTTTTAAGTAACGAAATTCAAAAGAAAGAGTGATTCCTAAATTTGAAATCTGTTAGAAATGAAAATTTAAAAAGTGTTGTTACTGCTTTTAAATTTTAGGTAACGATATGTATGGTTTGTGTCACGAAAAGCATGTTTTGCAACACTTTTAAATCATTTCTCAACAAAAAGTTTTTGCCTACTTATAAAACAATTGAAAATGTAAGAAAACATTGAGTTAAAGTAAACGTAAAAAATTTATCCGTTTAAAAATGTAACGTTTAGTAGTGAAAATTGTTCAACTTGAATAAACAATGCCGTCAAATTCTGAATTTCTATTACATACCCAATATTTATGTGAAAGAATCTTTTTCTTTTTTTCTAGAATAACAGCACATCACTTTTACGGTATGTCAACGAGAATTATTTGCAAACAAGAGATTATTTTCACAAGTATTGAAAAGTACTTCTCAGTGTAGTTAGTATTATTTGCTATTTTAAGTCATATTTCCTTTTCGCTCATATTTTAAGGATAATGCAATATTTAAGTATTTCATATAAGTGTAAAACTTCCGTCTTATGGCTATATTTCGAGTGCCACTCAAACGATGGGGAGGGGGTGGGGGGTGCGTGCGGTGTTGTGCATACCGTACGCAAACTCTCACTTTGTTTTAGCAACAATTTTCAGAGCCTTTCATTAAATTTTCTCTTTTTTACAATTCTTTGCATGTACCACACACATCAGCTGATTCAAGCCAGAGTAAAAGAGAGCCAAGCAAAAGCGAAAATCACAAAGACAAAGTAGAAGCTAAAACAAGTCTGAAAAAAACGCTGCGCAACATTGAATGTGGAAAAACTGTCAGATATTAAAATAAAATAATAATAAATTAGCTCAAATAAAAAATAATTAAAAATAAGTAAGAAACAACTGTGTGAGTACCGGAAATCGTCGTCTCAGATTGCAGCATATTTTATTTTAATACAACTTGAACAGTGCAACAAAAGCGCCTCAGACAGTGTCAGTGTTGTCAGCATAGCAAAAAAAAAAAATCGTACGTGAAGTTTTGGAAATTTTTGCATAGTCTGCAAAAATCCAAGTAAAAAATAAATTGTAAAAACAAAAAAAAACGGAAATCGGTCGCGTGTCGCGTCGTATCACATCGCATTGTGTTGATTGCTGCAATTAGCAAAGCATACTTTTAGGCTTTTAAAAGCTTAGCTGCCATTTCAATTCGTTGCGCGTTCTTCAAAAAATCGCCAAAATAATTCATCAACAGACCATCACCGACATAAACTTTACCACGGCGACCACGATGGCATATAACGGCTCCAGTAATGGAAGCGGAGGCGGTGGTGGAGGCGGAGGCGTCTCCGATGGGCCGCAGAATAAAAAGATACGCACCGGCGTTCAGCAGCCGGGCGAAGCCGACTCGCACATGCATGTCAGGGTAAGTTCAAACATATACATATATATATATATGAATGTTAGGGTAGAATAGCAACAAAATTTTAAAGCTTAGAAAAAGTTGAAAATTTAAAAATTTTGCTCAGAACTATGTCGAAATTCTAACCACTTCTTGTGAGTTGTTTGTAATCATCCCTCATCCTGTGGGTTTCTCTACCTTCCCGCACATTCACAAAAGATACACGCTACACTGGCTACATGATAGCTTTTTACTACCACAAACAAGATTCGGAACGTATTTTATTGATACTGAAAACATTCAACTCGCTCGTGTGTTGTTTGTGTTTCACCCCCGTCAACGCTTTAAGTGGATGCTAGACTCTGCTGCATTGACAACTAAGGGTGGGAAAAATCGATTTTCAACAAAACTTTGTGTGCTCAGTTATTTGTGCTGGCAATGCCGTCATCGAGTTAAATAAATCTACTTCTAAGTAATTATTAGTGGAGAGTATAAAAAAGACAAAAAAGTAAGTTGGACAAATTTTGATGAAAGCCATAAATATTTTTTGAAATGGTTTCTTGATTAAAAGCGACATTTTGCAGATTTAAAAAAACAAAAGTCAGCTTGTGTCAGTTGAGTTGCACATTTAGAGAGTCGCAATCAGAGATGCTGCTCTGACATTTCTATCTGACAACTGCCTCTATTACCCTCAGTCCATATGCGCTCTCAGCAGATAACAAAAAAGAAACAAAAAATCTTTGATTGCTTTTAATTACAAAAAAATAGATATATCCTAAACTTATGCAACACATCAATCGGAGTGTTTCAAATCAGATATAACTACTTTACTGTGTTGTGCGTTGCCAACTACCAAGCTATGTCATAAAATTGTTCAACAAGTTCTTAATTGTCCACACTTTTATGTTCGTCCTCACTGTTTTAGAAAATTGTCTCAATTTTCCTTTTTCGCTACATTCTTATAGCATACTTTCAGGCTCTTTACGTAGCCATTAGTTTGCTCTCACAAAGTAGGCGAAGTGTGCTCTTCGCTCACATCTAATGTTTTAATTTGCTCTCAACGTTGAAATGCTCTTCAAGTGTGCCAGGCAACAACTAAGCTGCAACTAGGCACTAAACTGCCGACTGTTGCATACTTTTAGGTGTCACATGAATGCAATGATGTGGAAAAAGCAGAAGAACGCAGCCTAGAAGTTGTTCTTTCTCAGCGAAGACAATTGCTTGCTTGCTTGGTGTCTTTGTATCGCTGAAGCTGCAGCAACAACGTCCTTCATTTCACTAGTATTTTTGTTGAAGAGCATATCGTTTAAAGTATTGCATACCTTGGGGCGCTGAAAAACAAGTACGCAGCAAACAACGCTTAGCTACGTAGAACGCTGGTAAAAATAATGACATAGAAGTGGAGAGTGTGACGATGGAGTGGCAAAGTAGAAAAGCGGATGCGCCATATTGGAAACTGCAGGTTGTTTTGTTGTTGTTGTTGTTGATGTTGCTGTTGTTTTAGGAAGTTGGCGGAGTTGCTGTTGTTTTTTGCATTAGACACGCTGTGCATGATGGATGGTTGTTGCATGGGGAGGATGCTGTTGCTCGTGTTGTTGCAATTTTATTTATGCATTTATGTCTGTCTGTGTGTGTTCGTGTTTTGTCTGTGTAGCACATGCGGTGCAACGCGAGCAGTCAGGATTCGTAAATCATGCCCAGTTGTGTCGTTCTGTTGTTATATACCGTGCTTCCGGAATAATATTGTTGCTGTTATGGGGTAAGGGGGGTGGGGGCATATTGGATTGCGTGATTTTAACTTGACCAGCGAAAAATTCACTGTCTACCAGCATTGAAGTTTTGATAAACGAACAAACAGACATGTACATATTTTGTATGCTCACTTAACCAGTGGCGCACGCAAGCTGGAGCAATGGAGGTGCAGTTGGGTGCATAAAAATACCAATAAATAGCATACCAACGCATATTTTGAAAACATTGAGGTATAGACTGATTTTCAACATCCACATTTTTTTGAAAAAAAACAACCACACTTTTCACACGCATTAGAAACAAATATTTCAGGACATATTGTCCAATGCAAACATAATTAATAAAATATAAACCCTCTTTGGAGAAGTAAAATAACACCCCAACTGTAGTAGAAGTAATGTAGAAGTAATTCGTACTTCTATTCATAGAATTGCTGGGCATGTGTGAACCATAGAAGCTAGGCATGTGTAAACCCGCGCATTGTCTTGATGAAAGAGCACTTCTTCCTTGCCAAATGGTGACGTTTCTCTTTCTTATCATCAATTAAACGGTCCAATTCGGCAGCAGTATTCGTCATTCTTTTCGGTGGAAGGTGGAGGTGGAAAAATCGATGTAGATTATACCGCGTTTATTCCAAAATACTGTCTTCATAACCTTTCCGACCGATAGCACCGTTTTCGCCTTTGGAGCATGTTCGGTCGGTGAAGTCTACTGTTTCGACTGTTTCTTTGTCTGTGCTGTGAAGTGGTGGTTACTAATAGAAGGAAAAAAAAAATCCTTCTTATCTTTGTTCAACATCGCCAACACGTCTTTGAATCAGTCACATGATCTCGTTGATGGTAAAGAGTTGGCAAACGTGGCACTCACCTTGCGGATAATTATTTGATATCCAAAGGATGTTCCACTCCCGTCGTCTGAGATGCAAAATGTTCACACCCGTTCGTCTGAGATGCCTACAGCTTCTACAATCCCGAGCACTTTAACTCTGCAATCGGCCAACACAATATCGTGAATTTAAGTGATCATTTCTAGTGTGGTGACTTCATTTGGGCGTCCTGGACGTTCGGTGTCACTTGTGTTTGCACGCATTGGAATTCAGAAAACCACTTGTGAATCATTCCAATCGATGTTGCAAAGTCCTCATAGTATTAATCAAGCCCTTCCTTGGCTTGGCTGATAGTTTTTGTGCGCAAAAAATAATGCTTGATGAGCACACGAAATTCACTTTTTTCCATTTTAACCAAAATTCACAAGATAGTCTGCTATCAACGGCTGCCAAACACAAACTAAGCGTCGCAGCGAACTGAAATTTTGACGGTAGTCTATTAACAGGTAGCAGTTGACAGGATCATTTCAGGTTACTACGCGGGAAATGAAAAATTCAATAACTTCCTAAATTACCCTCATACCTCTTTGATGGTTTTCAACCGTGGCACTTGGAAAGAGAATCGCCGTGGAATGCTAAGAAGGGACACACTGTTCAGCTTGCTCTAGTCTTCTCAAGCCCCGCATCGCTTGCATAGCGAAGGTGCAAACCGCGGTTCAACTAGTTTGTGATGGGCACATAGAGAGAAGAGGTGGCTTATCGATATCCTTACCCCATTGATCCCTTCTAAGTTCCGCACAAATGGTACTGAAGCGTGGACATGCCTGGGCATTCTGCAGAATTAGGTTTATCTGTAATTCGGAATCTATGGAGATATCTCCAGAAGCAGTGACATGACCAGCGACTATTTGTATCGAACAGTAGTTTAGGGAACTGTGTTTACCTGCTAGCTAATCATTAGGTGGTATGTCCATCTAGCGCTGTGAGATCGATCTCACCGCAATTGCCATTCGCCTACTGCTTTGGCGTGTTCTTTCTGCCTATCTTCGAGAGAAGATTAAACCTCTTGTTGGGAATATAGCCAGCTCATTTCCAAGGTACGGACATCTACTGGCTTAGTCTGTTAACTCTTTCTATTGGCTCAATGGCAGTGGAGCTACCGCCTGTTGACATTGGTGCTGCGTATTGTACAATCGAGTCCGTCACCGTAGATAGAAGTCATCTCTTTGTCATTTTGCGCACCATAAATATTCGGTCAGATTCACGTGAGTGCTCCGTTGACAGCTTTAACTTTATCTGCGACTGTTTGCAAGTGCGCTGGTCTTTGAGCACCCTGACGATATATCATGATCTCCGACATTAATTCTTATTTGTTCTCTCTGCTATATAGTAGTAACTAATAACTGACAAATCTAGCCTGTCTTTTGATGTCAACGCCTTAAACGCTCAACTATATCGTTGAAAACCTTAGCGACTGCCACTAAATCAATATATTTAACAACATTATATCTTATGTTATTTTAATCCTAAGGATATCGTCGTATATTGCATTCCACAGTGTCAGTCCTAGAAAGACCCTTGAGGTACGCCACCTAATATTGTGTGCTGAAAAGGCTCATTCTCCCTGTTCGTGCAGTAGTCTTTCGGGAAAGTAGTCCCGGATGATGCGCAGTAGGTAATGCTGGACACGGAATTTGCTACCAGTTGGCAGACTTAAAAGCATTTCGTACTTTGAGCGAGACAAGGGCGCAATATCTGCGATCAGCTCACGTCCCGGTGATTGCGTTGCATGTTAGTTCTGTGATATTTCTGATGACAGCGAATGTCGTACTGGCTAGCCGATATACCTTTTTTATCATATACTTTGAGGTGAAATCATCAGAAACCAAAGTGAGAAACTTTAATCCGCTAAAAACCTCCCCTGTTGATACCGTAAACGCCCCATAAAGTATTTCATCAGGAGGCGGACATTTTCGTGTCGTCAGTATTTTTTATTACTCTCTTTTCCGTTAAGGAAAACGAGTGAACATTCACGAAGCCCTCTGAACTGTGAGTCATGATGGCCTTTCTTTCAGCTTCGAGACGAGCTAAGTTATATTGGACAAGACTATTACTTCACTGACTCTGTTCCATGATTGATATGTATGTACTTGTTATTGTTTCAATCCTAGTTATAAGTTTCTGGATCTAGAACGCACCGACATTTCCATGGATGATTTGTCGCTCTATTTCAAATCGTGAACAATCAAAGTAGTAGTATTATGCATCTTCCTTGTCATATCTGCACTCGGCGCAGTAAGTAGAATAATCGTGGTCAAAACGATAGAGGTAGTCACGGTACTCGTCATGTCCAGTGCGCCTAGTAATTTTGCTAGTTTTGCCATGCCTTTAAATGTGGAATTCGCCTGTGCGTCCACCTTCCTTTTTGTGATGCATTCCAGCGATTTTGCCACTCAAAAATATAACTGTCTTTTTCCCTTTGATTTATAGCACTAGTGACTACTAAATCTAATTTTTTTAATTCGTAAAGGCGTCTGGCCTCGTCTGCCAAAATGTCGATAGGAATCAGTCCTACGGTTACACATGCAGCTTCGTCGGTTGGTCGCCCCGTATGCGCTTATGACGCTCAATGCGCACAATCGATAAATTCTTGCCCCCTGCGTCCGCATGCAGTTGCTTTTTAATGTATCAGGGCACATTTGCAAGCCCTAAAATAAAACTGAGCTGACCACTTTTGCCAACACCTTCTAGTCCTTGCCTACTGCTCCTCGGTTCTCCGATGTTTGGTAACATTCTGGATAGTGAACTGTATATATTTGACACCTTCTTCCAGGCATATTCCGTGTGTAACCGAAAGTTTAGCCTGTCGTCGATCATAACACAAAGATATCGAATGTCTTCCTTCGATGAAATTTCATGTCATTAATTTTGATTTTAGTCATCTCTCTAACTTTTTGGAGTGGTGACCGTGGCATGCAGGTTAAGTGTGTGGCTTAGCATGCTTAGAGTCCGGGTTCGATCCCCAGCCGCGGCGAAAAGTTTTTTCAATAAAAAATTTTTCTGTTCGGTCACCACCTCTCTGCAGACAATGGCAAACCTCAGAGAGTAAATAATGCCATGTAAAGCTTCTTGAGAACATGAACTTTAGCCGTTCGGAGTCGGCATAAAACATGTAGGTCCAGTTTTCGGTCAATTGTGTGCAAACATTTAATAACACACACAACACAATTGATCATTAGAAGCTCGGTCAAAGTCCTTTCAAGGGCTGAAATGGCCAATTTGTTTTTTTTTTTTTTTCTAACTTTTTGGCTACTTATAAAGATATCACCTGTCTTGTTTTCGGCTAGAGAAAGGCCTACAGGTTTGATCCACGTATTAATTTAGCTAATTTTTTCGTTGGCTATCTTTTCCGCCTCATTAAAAAATTTCGCGATCACGATTGTGATGTCGTCAGAGAATCCGTCGTCAGTGAATCCGACATGGACCTTTGATTCTTGAGAAATTTGTTGACTTATTATGTCATCATGCATAAATTCCAGTGTATTGGTCTTAGGACTGAGAACTGCAGAACACCTGCTGTTATTTTGTACTCCTTACATTCCTTTTCGCTTTTATACTCCAGCTTACTTTGCTCAAAGCCACTTCCAATAACTTTTGTAGATAGTCCGGAACTTTTAGTTTTTCGAGTACATTAAAGATATGGCTGCAGTTTGCGGTGTTAAAGGCGTTTTTCACGTCACATGTTACAACTAGGCAGTACTTTATAGAAACTTCTTTCCATTTCTTCCCTTGTATGGTTTGATGGGCCAATGATAATACTTAATGAACGGCATCTATGGTTGAGCGCGCCTTGCGAAACCCATATTGGTATTCCGACAAGCCGTGAATGAAAGGAGTCTATTTTGTATCGCGTGCTCTAGAATTGTTTCCATGGTGTCTAGTAGTCTTGTTGGGCGGTATAATGATGGTTCCGTTGGTTTTTTGTAAGGGCTGAAGCATGCTAATAAAATGGTTCGCATTGCATTTAAAAGTTATGCTTTGTTTGGGATTCCATCCTACTCGGGTGCTTTGTTGTCTCCTATCTGTTAAGATATTCGATAACTTTCTCTCTGTTGTGTTGGTGTAATCAACGTTGACTCCAGTTGTTGCTCTGGTTCCCTGATAACGGTTTGGTGCTTCAGAAACAGTGTAGATACTTTTTTCAATAATAGTTAAGGGCATGTTTCTGGTGGAGCTAAAATGCTTTTGTATTGGCCATTACGACTCTGTAAGCGCTTTCCCATTGGTTGCTGTCAGCGTCATTGCAGAGCTGTTTCAAGTATTTTTACCTGATAAGCCGCTAGATTTGTATCTTCCTCCAGGTATGCCTCTGTAGCGGAAAGAGTTATGCTTACTATCGACGAATACTCATTTAAATGCCACTTTGTTGGCGCAATATTATGCTTGCGTTTCTGCTGAAGTGTTTCTTCTACATGTTCTCTGTATTCTTCTTCGGGACCAAGTTTCTTTATGAAATAACGCCCAAATTTGTATGGACATTTTTTGGGCGTTATTTCATTTTTTATTTCACATAAAAATACATAATTTTTTCTAAATTAAAGTGAAAAATTTTTAATAGCTGAATTCTTTTTTTTTTCATCCAAAAAGAAAAACAATTCTTGAAAGTAAAGAGAAAACCTTAAAACTCAACCCGACTCGAAAAGCCTGTATTTTCGAATGACCCAAAATTGTTGAATTATAAAAAACGGTAACAAAAAAAATCAGGAAAATTAATAAAAACCGGTTTCTCAAATAAAATGGAACCGGGTTTGACAACGTTAATTGTCTCATAAGGAATTTTTCTTTACCCAGGCGTAGTGCTTTCAAGGTTTCGATGTTATCGTTAACGTTATCGTTAAAGCAAAGCCCCGCCAAAAGAGGCTAGTGTATAAATAATGCCATGTTAATTATGGCTCATGGCTAATTCATAGTTCAGCCATAGGTCCAAAAATAATATGGATAAAATACAAAATTGATATAAACTGATTTCAAGACAATCTAACTGACTATCTGATCAACGTTCAACTTATCTCAAACTTGTATTCTTGAACTTTTTAATTGAGATAGGATTAAATTTTCTGTCTATGCCATGAGTTCTCTTTATTTGAAGCATATCAATATTGATGCATTAATATGTGATTAAAACTATTATTGAGTTGAATTGCTCTACAATATCGTAATATTTTTGTTTAAATATTTCAATTAATTATCGATTTTGATGGCTCTTTTTTGTTTGCGATGGCAACCGGACCGCGCCAATTTGTCTGCCACATTGGCGAGACAACGTTATGGAGAACGCGTTTATTTTTCATTCGACACACCAATGCGACGCCGATTGCAGGGAATGTGTGAGTGTCCATTTGCATGACTGCACGTGACCATTAAAATCATGAAGTGGTGCACGTTGCAGATGATGTTATAATTGAATGTGAGTGTGTGTGTGTGTTTTTGTGTGCATAACTATATGTTGGAACATCCCTTGAATACGGTATGAAGTGTACGCTTGTCTATTCAACTGTTTGATCTCACCTGCTTGGGCGGCCAGTCATCCACCTTCTAGATCCTACATTACATCATGCATGCATTTGCACAGCGTTGCTTCCCCAATGGATGCACAAACATAAACATATATCAAAGCATTTTCACTTCATTAATATGAGTACCGTCAAATGTCAAAGGATACGAGTTGAGGTGCCAAGCGATGAAAGATCGGGTCGGTTCAGCTTTGTTCTTAAATGGTGCAGAGCATAAAGTTTTAAATATTTGGAGAAAACTATTGAAAATTTGTGCTAAATATAAAAAGCTTTGTACAAATTTACTTCAGCTTTTTCCCGCATAAACGTCCTGATCTGGAGTGCTTTACTCTTATGGCGTTTTCGTTTCTACCAAAAAATGTTGCCCTGTCGCAGTGCAAAATGTTTTCAATGGTGCCCGCAACCCTGTAAAAGTGCATGTTTTTGCCTACTCGAAAAATGTCAACTTAAATAAACGAATATAACCATCCTTGTCTAACGCACGCATGTCATAATATTATCGTTTTAAAAACAGCTGATATGCAGGGCAATCATCTACCCTGAGAAAGTTTGCAAGGCAGAAAATGCGCCTTTTTTGCCCTCTGTGAGTGTGACATTTTAAGAAACGAACACAGAATTTACTCACCCGTTTGCACTTATTTTAGAATCGAACACGAAAAAAGGCAAGGGCAATGAAAAGGCAACATTTTTTGGTAGAAACGAAAACGCCATTAGTTAGCCTTTTCATGATTTCTAGAGCATGCGTTTCAATGATGATGCTTGAGATGATTAAGCAGCGTTGAGTTGAGGTGCCAAGCGATGAAAGATCGGGTCGGTTCAGCTTTGTTCTTAAATGGTGCAGAGCATAAAGTTTTAAATATTTGGAGAAAACTATTGAATATTTGTGCTAGAAATAAAAAGCTTTGTTTTTGGTACAAATTTACTTCAGCTTTTTCCCGCATAAACGTCCTGATCTGGAGTGCTTTACTCTTAGTTAGCCTTTTCATGATTTCTAGAGCATGCGTTTCAATGATGATGCTTGAGATGATTAAGCAGCGTAATCAGCAACGAATGAATGAATTAATGCAGTTGATGTGCTTAAAAGTGACGCGAACCTTTAACACACACACAAACTTTTATATTTTCGTTTAATACAGAACCACCCTGCCAAATGGAACACCACTTTTTTAAAAACTCAACTTTTACAGAACAATTCAAACAACACAACCAATTTCAACGACTTTCCATCCCTTTCCATGAAACTCTTAATTTAAGGTTTATATAAGAGGGTTGCAAGTTTGAATCATCTGTTTTCGAAAACTACCCGCTGCAACAAGAACAAAAAAAAAACACAACAGCAGAATAAATAAAAACATCGTAACATCAAGCTTTTCCAAAAAATAGCCAGCTTATTCAATTTTTGATGCAAGTTGTTGTGTCTGTTGTTGAATTGGTGGGTGGGTGTTGTTGGTGAAAGGTTTAGACTTTTAACCCTTCGTGGTTGCAGTTTAATTGATTTTCGTTGCATTACTCTAGGCGGTTTTATTTTAATTAAAATTTTTTGAGTGCATAACCAGAACATTTCAGCTTTTTTTGTGGGGGCTATTTTTGGTTACTGTCGAAAGTAATTTACCAACTTTTGGTCAAAGTTGTCTTTTGTTTGTTCGAACTTCGAAGTCACAACAAGAGTCATATAAAATGTCTATTAATGAGAAACTTTTAATATATTCCTGTTTTTTACTCACACTTATCTACACTTTAATCGATTGGCAATAAGTAATGAAAACTGCAATTATAATGAATTATAGAATAAAGACAATAAATCAAAAATAGGAATTCAAATTAAATCGATTGAATGCCAAAGTTGAGACACTGAGCATACTACATGCGCCTAAAAGCTGGCCATGAAAGTGTGAAAAGCACTTTCTAAAATTAGAGAAAGCAATCAAAAATCAACGGAAAATATTATTAATAGTGAAAACTGAACAACACATAAGACGACAGACAACAACAATAACAACAATAAAATAAAAATACAACTAGAAACACAATTCTGCTGCCAATTGAGCACAGGCCACAACAGAAAAACAGAAAAAAGGCAAAACGAAAACAAAAAACTTCATTACTGCAAATAAATAAAAAATAGAAGCCATGAAATTAATACCAAAAGCATGGAAAAAATTTCAATATTGCGAAAAAATTGCAAATTATTTATATCGATCTATTAGCGTGAAAATTATAATGAAGTTATTAACTGCAACTGAAGCTGTTGAAATTAATCGAATACGTTGTTGCAACTTGAACATTTTCTTCCCAACGATAAATGCCACAGAGTTTTAACAAAAATATAAAAAATAATAAATTAACAATTAAGTCAGGGTTACAATTAGTAATTCAGGATCATGGAAATAATAGAAATATCTGAAATACTAAAAACAGAGTCAAATAAATAGAAATAGGTTAGGACAGTTAAAACTTTTCATCAGTGAAGAATTTTTACAAAAATTTGTATCGGAAATCGGGAAATCGGTTCAAAAATCTTCTTTAAAAAAATTAGTTTGGAAAGTTAGTTTCCTTTTTAACCAGAGTATGGAAAGATATGCACGCGAATCCCTACATAGCTCACTTTGGTACACGGTCATATAACTTTTATAACGTCTCAAGTCTTACGAACGCGAGCCAAAGTTCCAAAACAATAGTACTTGTTCCTGTGCCAAAACTCTATATAATTTTACTGCATACGCGTTCGTAAACGAGTACTCAAATGAGACGATAGATGCTTATGAGATCGTCCATTAGCTTGATATGGCAATGAATGTCCGGAATGAAATGAGGGAAGTCTTTTAGTTATGTGAAAATTTTGGACATGCATTTTTTTGAAGAATTCTTTCCCCTCGGACTATCTATGGAACTATATGGATTACTGGACAAGTTTTAGATTTTGTAGACCCTTTGTAAAAAGCTAATATTTTTTGACGAATAGGTTCCCATCGGCTTATCTGTGGACTTATTTGGATAATTGGACATACAAATATAAATAAAACAAGTAAGGAAAGTCTAACGTCGGTCTAGGCCGACTATGAAATACCCTAAACCTACTTTTCCAAAAAAAAATAAATAATATTTTTGAAAATGGGCCTGTCCGTGGGCAGATGAAGCCTATATTTTATATGCATTTAAATGTTGATGAAAAATTTACTCATATCAAGTTTTATTCCTTTAGTTCACAGTTTTGAACACAGTTGTGAACTTTCACTATGGGAGGTGGGCGTGTTCATGGACGGATAACTCGCAATTTTTGAACACACCTTAGTTTTGGTATGAAATACATACATACCAAATTTGATCTCTCTATGACAAACATAGCCTTATTTATTGAGTTTAAAACTTTTTGGGTTGTTTGGGAGGTAGGCGTGTCCGTGGGCGGATGATGTCCATTTTTCAAAACCATCTTTGTTTTGTTATAAAAAACAGACGTACCAAATTTTATCTCTGAAGGTTAAACAGAGGCTTATTAATTGTGTTTTCAATTTTTGGGTTGTATGGGAGGTGGGCGTGTCCGTGAGCAGATGATCTCTATTTTTTTTAGACATCTTTATTTTGATATAAAATACATACATACCAAAGTTTGTTGTTGTAGGCTAATTATGAGCTGAGTTATGCAGTTTTCAATTTTTGCGTGTATGGGAGGTAGGCGTGTCCGTGGACGAATGATCTCCATTTATCAAAATCTTTTTTTTTTCTTATAAAAAACAGACTTACCAAATTTTATCTCTGTGAGTTAAGCAGACGCTTATTTATTGTGTTTTCAATTTTTGGGTTGTATGGGAGGTGGGCGTGTCCGTGAGCAGATGATCTCCATTTTTCGTAGACATCATTATTTTCATATAAAATACATACATACCAAATTTTGTTGTTGTAGGCTAATTATGAGCTGATTTATGCAGTTTTCAATTTTTGCGTTGTATGGGAGGTAGGCGTGTCCGTGGGCGGATTCCAAACATATTCAATAGTGCACATTGCACATCCTTGGGTCCATGTGATCATGCGTACCAAGTTTCATCAACTTATCTCAACTCCTTCTTTTTATTCTGTGTTTACGGACAACACACAGACGGACGGACGGACATGAATAGCTCGACTCAAGAGGTGACGCTGATCAATAATATATATACTTTTCTATACCGCACTCGCTTCGTTCTATGCGTTACAAACGTTTGCTTAAAGTTAATATACCCTCACCTTTAATATAAAAACAGATAGTTAAAAAAACAATTATGTATATTAAAAACGGAATTTAGAAAGCGGAATTTTGAAACCTTTCAGAAAATGTAATGGCTGGCTGGCTGTTCAAAGTGGATTTCAGGTCTTATGTTTTGGTCTTGGTAAATGAGTTCTGAGTAGTGAGCATTTTATGGAAAACTATTCATAAAAAATAGAATATTTTTTTTAAAATGTTTGTACACAAATACACGAAAACTGGATCTACAAGTTTTGTGTCCACTTCCAAGGCATAATATTTATATTCTAAAGGTGGGACATAACATTCGCGGCAGAGAAAACAGACCTTTTTTCCAAACTGGCGGCAGAGAAAAAAAAACGAGGCCTCGTGGTTGCAGCGCTGCGAGTCGCAAAAATTGTCCGATCTGGAAAAAAATTACTTTTTTAAATCTTAACAAAATTGGTTATCGTATGAAAGGAGCTTTTTTAAAAATTTTTTTTCAATTTTTGGTGATGTTCCAAATTTGAAAGTGTGTTTTTTTGAAAAAACGATTGACTTTAAAAATTCATAAGAAATCGAAAAAAAATTTAAAAAAATCTCGTGCCAATATATAGCGTATCAAGTTTAAAAAAATACAAAAAAAAAATTTCGTCAAAAAATTAACCCGATTTTTTATTTATAAATAATTATAATTATAATAATAATTATAATTATAAATAAAAAATTAAAAAAACTCATAGAAAATCGAAAAAACTAAAACTTAAGTAATTTAAAATTAATCAAGTTTAAAAAAATACAAAAAATAAAAAAAAATTTCGTCAAAAAATTAACCTACTAGTGCCGCAACCAGTACGAAAAACATGGTTTGAGATAAACGCGTACAAAGTTTGTGAACAAAGAAAAAAAAGGCGAAACTTAAAAATGCGCTCTCACTAATCCAGCTGTAACTATTGTAGGAATTTTTCCATGAAATTTTTTTTTCTATTTCAAAAAACGGCCAATGTCATGTGCCCTTTTAAGAAGGTCCAGTGTCATCCAGTGAAGATTATTGTCTCTGAGGTGTTCTATTATTTGCAGACAGATTAAAGCAGAGTTTAAGCGAACAACAATTTGTGTGAGTGCGGGTGTGAAATCCGGGTCCGCGTTCACATATTCACTTTTGAAAATTCATCTGTGTTGAATTTATGTAAGCTTGATTTTTGTACGACACTTTGTTTTGGAGATAGCCCTAGTTGTTAACCATATTGTTTTTATCCACAGGCGATAGAATCTGGAAAAAAAACTTTTAATGTTTTATAGAGGCTCCCTGCATCACATCGCGCAGATCACTATTTCTTAGTGAACCGATTTATGTACGTCTAAATAACGATTTTTTTTACTCATGAAATAACAATACAGTGAAAGCTCCCATAGAGGGATGCTCTTAAAAGCGGCTTTCCTATAAACGGACACATTCGGACACACCGAACAATTTTTGATTTTTTTTTCCCACAGAAAATGCTCTCCATGCACCTATAAACGGTCACAGACATACAAACATATATATTTATGAAAAAAATCTGCCATAACCGGACGTGAACCTGTAATAAGCAGACCATTTTGTCTTTTTTTGATTACAAAAATGAGTGCTTTTGATTTTGGTAGTTTTGACAGTTCAAAATGTTTTTTTTCTCTTATTACGAATTTATGGGTGGATCATTGAAAATTCTTTGAGAACAATAGAGTTTAACGTTGACTCCTGCACAATGTCATCAACTAAAAAGTGTTTAACATTGAAAGGAAAAATAGAAATAATAAACTCTTATGAAAGTGAACAAGTTTCTGTTCGAACTTCAGCAAAAGGGTACAATTTTGGCAAAACACAGGTCAATTAATATTATTTATAATATTACTATAACATAATTCCGTAAAATGTGAGTGCGGAACGCTTGATTTTTTGAAAAATTACATAGCATATTTTCAGGCATTTTTTGTTTGTGATTTATTGAAACTTCAAAAACTTTTTATAATTTTTTCATTTTGAAATTTTCTGTTTTATAAGAAATTCCATTTTGACTTCAAGGTATTTAATAAATATTTGGAACTCAAAATTGTTCTTTGCACAATTTAAAATCGAATATGTGAACATCGCTGATTTCTAATTCAGCTTAAAGAAAATCAATACTTCATGTTTTTTCTGTATTGAAACCGGGCCCGTCATTTTTACGGGAAAGAACTAACTTATAAGCTGCAGCTTATAAGTATCCGACCGCTCTAAAATTTTTTGGGGATTTAGTGAAACAATTTAACAAAATGTTCCTGACAGTTTTGTTCAAAAATATGTAAACAACTACTCGCTAGCAATATTAGAACATCGAAAAACGAGCATTTTGGGACTAAAATTTAAAAAATTCATATCTCGGGACCAAATAGATATTAAGAAGAAATATTGCCATCTGAAAATTTGGTAAAATTGGAAGCAACAAGAAACAAAATACTTTTTTTCTTTAGAGAAACCAAATTTTTGACGTTGAACCTAAATCTATCGATAAAAAATTGCATACAGCAATAAAATTGCATTTTTAACAAAAAGCAATTTTTTTCCTAACTTTACAAAATAAAAAAATGACTTCGACGTCGTCGTTGGACGTTTTCGTCTACGGTCCAAATCTGACAGCACCTTACTGACAGACAACGCGACGTCTACTAACGGCCCTTGGAGGAACTTCCTTATACACGATATAAAGCTTTTAAGTATGGGAACCTACTCGCTTCCCTCTCCCCTCTCCGAGATAAAGCGTTTCACAAATGTCACTGGACGATATCGTCCAACGAATATGGCGGAGGGTTAAAGTAAGAATTTTAAAGAGGTCGTTTTAAACGAGGGTATTTTTATGAACTTTATAAATGGCCTTGAGTTTTTGCGAAAAAGGTGCGTTGTGCAATTTTAGTGTTATTCTACAAACGTATATCGTGAATTATCAAAATAAAAAAATATTTGAGTACTCATAAATAATTTGAAACAACCAGATATTAATGTAATGTCATGAGTTTCTTTCTCAGTTATGGCCTCCAGAACATATGTGATCCAACTGTAAATTAACATAATTTAAAAAATAAATGTTGAAATGATTTTTAGTACATACTTACTATTTACATAAATTTAAATTGGTTTTTAAGGTTATTTTCATATTAATTGGTTGAAACAATATTTCCATATTTAGATATTGTATATGATAAACGGTTTATAAAAAGTACCCGTTCTTTTAAAAAATTGCAAAAGGGTTGATATATAGGCCTCATGACAAAAGTCAATGAAAACTGGTAAGGTACTTCTTCGACTTGATTGAAGTTAAAATACCCCCACGGCCGATTCGTTATGGTACAAAATCTTTAATTGTAGCTATTTTTGAATGAGCCTCTTTATAAAATTTTCAATTTGGGGTTGTATGGGATTATTTGCTAACACGCCTCAGTTTTGATATAAAAACCACAAATATCCAATTTCAGTTCTGTAGCTTAAATATTAGCCAATTTATAGAGTGTGTACTATAATGGGCTGTGTGTGGCTTTGTGGGTCTCGGTAGTCGAGTGGTAAGCGTGCTTGACTGCCAACCCAGAGGTTCCGGGTTTGAATCCCGGTCTAGCCATGGTCCTACGCTTTTACCTTTCTTTAATTCTTTCCTCACTTCTAATCAACTGAAATTAAAACTTCATCAATATATACGAATTTGGAAGTTGTAGTTGGTGGTAGAGATGTTTGTGGAATGAGATTGCTTGATACGTCGGATTGACTGAGGTAAAGGCATAACACTTGCCTCAGATTCAAAGTCGAATGTTAATATATGGCACTCCGCCACACTATAACATTCTACACTTGTTTCTCTTGATTTCCCTTTCTCTCCTACTTATCTATCTCCCCATTTCCGAACCAAGACAGACATGACTGAATAGGTTTGACACCAAAATCCTTGGTTCAAAGCTAAAAAAAATATAAAATACAAATGTATTAAATTATTATCCAGTAGCTTAAAGAGAGAATCCTTTTTATACAGTTTTAAATTTTGGGGTTGTATGGGAGGTGGGCGTGTTCGTGGGTGGATGACGCCCATTTTTCTTACACGCCTTAATTTTGAAATAAAATGAACAATTATCTAATTAAATTTTTGTAGCTAAAACAGAAGCTTATTTATTAAGTTTCCAATTTTGGAGTTTTATGGGAGGTAGGCGTGGTTTTCATCCGATTTAGCCCATTCTCAAATCGATCTTAGTTTTTTAAGAAAAAAGCTCAAATATCGAATTTCAATAAGATAACTTCAAAATTACGGCTGCAATCGTGTCCACAGACGGACAGTCAGACGGATATGGCTAAATTAACTCAGGTGGTGATGCTGTTTAAAAAGATATATTCTTTTCTACACCTACCATGCCTCCATATGAGCGTTACACATGTCGTGACAAAATTAATATTCTCCTTAAGCAGTACACGTGGGGGTATAAAAATATGAAGATATCAGATCATGTTGGGAGGAGCTGAACTCATCGAAAACGCAATAAACTTGCAACTGTGTGGTATGGAACTATTACTCAGTTATAAAAGACGATACGTTAAATGATATTATACGATTGTGAATGTGGCTAAGTAAAAACACAAGAATTAAAAAGAATGACCTCAGCAGTGTTTTCAGCCTATGGGTCGCGATCCGTAAAGTGTCTGCCACGACTTGCCTTTTTCGCTCATACTGCTTATAATTGGTTATTGCTAAGCTATTTAAATTCTGTTCAGCCTGAACCAGAACCTGTTTTAAAATTATGCATTGGAAATTTTACTATTCATCAAACTGTACATAATTATGTCTTGCTAGTATAGTGCTTCTTAAGTCCAATTCAACAACTGAACCAGAATTTATTCGGCCTGGAGAATATATAAGCTAAACAGAAAACTAAACAAGTGCTTCTTGAGTTTCTTCAGCCATGAGTATGTACTGAAAATGTATTTAGTACTTATCAGAAACTATTTTTCTAATTCAAACAGTTTTAATTTCCCGTTAAACTGGCATTTTCAATGACCATAAAATGTCAATTGCAAAAGCTATTAGTTTTTAAATCCTCATAAAAACCAAAATAATGCAGAAATATTTTTCAAGAGTCCCTCCTATTTTTGAGTCGGTGTTTGACTTTTCCGGAATTCATCGGACACCGATGATATTTTGTATCAACCCAGTACAGCTCTGGGAAGTAGTTTCATTGTTCTTTTTAAAAATTATATAAACTGGAATATAAGAAACAATTACTAACGATTAGTCCGTTGCCATTTCTTACATAATTAAACAAGTAAAGAAAGTCTAAAGTCGGTCTAGCTTGACTATGAAATACTCTAAACCAACTTTTTCAAAATACAATAATTGTATTGAAAATGGGCGTGTCCGTGAGCGGATGACGCCCATATTTTACATGCATTTCAATTTAGATGGTGAATAAACAAACATTAATAAATATTTCAAGTTTTATTCCTGTAGCTCACATGTAATGCCTTTAGTATTTTCGCTATTGTGGGTTGCATGGGAGGTGGGCGTGTTCATGGACGGATGACGCCCAAGTTTTATATACATCTTAATTTTGGTATAAAATACATACATAGCAAATTTTATCTCTGTAGGTTAAACTGAAATTTATTTATTGAGTTTTAAATTTTTGGTTTGTATGGAATTGTACCAAGTCTAATGTCTGTAGGTCAAACATAATTTTATTTATTGCATTTTCAATTTTTGGGTTGTATGTGAAGTGGGCGTGTCCGTGGGCAAATGATGTTCATATTTTAAAATCATCTTTGCCTTGAAAAAACATGCATACTAAATTTTATTTCTGTAGATTAAACATGACCCCATGTATTGAGTTTTTAATTTTTGGGTTGTATGGTAGGTGTGCGTGTCCGTGAGCGGATGACACCCATTTTTTTAAAATATTTTTGTTTTGATATAAAATGCAAACATACCTAATTTTATTGTTGTAGTTTGATTATGAGCTTATTTATGCAGTTTTTAATTTTTGTGTTTTATGGGAGGTAGACGTGTCCGTAGGCGGATTCCAAAAATATTCAATAGTGCAGATCCTTTAATCTATCTGGCCATGTGTGCCGGGTGACAAGCAATTATCTCTACTCCTTCTTCTTATCCTGTGCTTACGGACAACAGACAGACGGACGGACGGACGGACAGAGTTAATATACAACACAAAGTTAATATACCCTGACCTTTCACGTTTAGGGTATAAAAAGTTTATAAGAAAATATAGCAAAAATGTATACCTAAAACAAAAATTTTGCTAATTAATATAGTACTTTTAAAAAAATGTGTGGCTAATATGAACTTAAGAACTTTTTCGTCGCCAGAACAGAGTCATGTGCCCGCATTGTGCATTCAACGCATTGAACCCATGGTTCTCCTTAAAAAAAAAGATTGGCGTTAAAAGTGCATTTGGCAACTTTCTGATCATTTTCATCAGGATTTGGATCCCCTACACTCAGGGAAAAACCACAACTTAAAATTAAATAATATCGTATCAATTTTACGTTGTTCTATTTTTAAAAAACCGTCTTTAAATTCACCATGAAAACCTTCAAATCAAATATGAAAACATTTTGATATCGAAAAAGAAGTAAAAAAACTTCAAAATAATGATGAATGCACTTATTCTTATTTTCAATGAAGTATATCCAAAAAAAACGAAGTAAAAAATATTTGTCTTAAAGTGAAAGCCACTTCAATTTGAAGCTACATACTTTCATGTGTCAAAATAAGATATAAAAATAGTTTTAATTTTGTGAAATAAAGTGCGGAAGCTGAAATAAAATAAGCTTGCTTAAGTTCACGTGTAAAAATAAAAACAGTAAGTGACAATAAAGACGACATTTAAGAAGCATTCTGAACATTGGACTCTGGACTCAATTCGGGGAGAAGTTGTTTTTATGGAGGAAACAATGCGGCATTTTATGAATATTTAAGGTACAAAGTTATCGCTTGGAACTCGACATAATACAATCTATTAATACAAAACTGATTTTGATTAATATATTTTAGTATTACCAAATAACTAAATAGTTTAAGTAATTTACCAAATGTTTTCTTATATATAAATAAAAGGAAATTTCTAAAAAAAAATAATATTGCTCAACTTATTTGTATATATCCATTTGATATCAAAAATGTTGAAGATTTGATTCAAAGTGATTTTCACTTTGATTCATTAAGATAACGATTTGGCATCAAAGCTACAGAGCATTTAAAATAGAGATGTAAATATTTCAATTGAATATGGTTCCTCTTTGAATTAAATCTAAATCCATGTTAAATTGAAGTGGAATGCTTTTCATTTCAAACTGCTTAAAACTTTAGTTTAAAGTGGAAATAACATCAAACTAGATTTGTGTTTGGTGCCAAATTGTTCCGAAAAATATTTGAATCGAAGTGGTTTTCTTTGATTTTACGTTGTTTTTGAGCTCAGTGTAAGTCATCGGCAGTGTAATGGCAGTGAATGGTCTGCACTTGATCTTTCTTCTGTAAAGTACATTTCAAGCATAGAATTTGAAACCTACCTACGAACATAAACTACTTCATGCCAACTTTATCTATATTTTTTTTACGGTTTCTTTTCCAAATCCTTCCGCATCCAATTTGTTCTTAAGTTTTCTGCTATCCTTTTTATCAGCTGTGCCTTGTCTTCGCCAGTATATCTTTATATAGATAGGCGTAGGGAAAACAATTAAGAACCATTTTCTCACATGTTTTTCAACCGATTTAGATAATTTTTTTTTTAAATGAATCAGAGTGCGGAGAAGGAGTGCACGAACTATTTTTAAAAGTTTTTTTTTTGCTAAATTTTTATGAAGAAAATTTGTTTTTCACATTAATTTTGTTTAAAATCAATAGAGAATGTATTTGAAAATGTCGAATTTCGCCCACTATTGAACTCTAGTAAATATTATTCAACTCGAACCAGGATAGCTAAAGAAGAAATTCGTAAAGGTTGAAAACACTGCATCGAGTTACATGCAATTATTGCTCATTGTCAGGGAGCTACAGTAAATTGCACTGCATGACACTACATCAATCAATCTTTTGTAAGTCAAAGTTTTCAAAGTTTGTAGACCAGTGTAATAGCTGTTGAAAGTAGAATTTTATTGACACAACGTGGCCACCTATTTTTGAGTCAATTACATGTCAACCAAAATGATGAATTGTGATTCAGCACAATCAGCAATTAATACAACAACAATAACAATAGTTTCGATCAACACAAACTTTGGCTGAATTAAACCTATATTACATATTTAGCTTACTTTGCAGCGTCATTATAATTTTAATTGTTGTTGTTGTTGCGTAGTGTTGTGTTGTTTCCGATTATGTTTTTTCGCTTATATAGCAGTAAACAGTTTCAATGTTGTTGTTGTTGTTATTGTTGTTGTCGTTTTCATATTTATTTCGTTGAAATGCTTCCAACAATTTTTGTCCAATGCTTGCGACTGACACGATTTGAGTACCATGGGGAAAATACTACCGCATACCTGCAACCACCGCCATTGAGAATGGATGGATCGATAGCAATAAAATAGGTTTTTTTATGCTTTCAGGGTGTTTATTTGTCATGCTGCTGGTAGTGTACCGTAAATAATAATTAGCATGAAATGTACGACTGTAAGAATGAATTTTATAAATACTTTTATAGATTTTCTCTTGGCCAGAAAGTTAAGTTGCATGTTGTTACAACCTAAACCGTCCAACACTATCAATTTTAAAATATGCAATGAAATACAATTGAAAAACGTAGCCATTTCATAAGTGTTTTTGAAC
Source organism: Tetanocera ferruginea (assembly GCA_958299015.1). Taxonomy (NCBI): domain Eukaryota; kingdom Metazoa; phylum Arthropoda; class Insecta; order Diptera; family Sciomyzidae; genus Tetanocera; species Tetanocera ferruginea. The sequence goes on from OY282640.1 coordinate 122,153,213, forward strand.
AAGTTATTTCAAAAATGATTTGCTCATAAAAAGTGGCTTAAGTTATTGCTTGCAAATTGTTAATTTAAAAAGAAATAATTATGAGAATAGAAATAAGTTAGGACGACTTTTGGGCTACTTTTTATAAACTGACAAATACAAGGTCTCTTGGAACGCTCACTTAGTACTTTCTAGCATTCATCGTAGAAGTTAAAACAACTTTTGTTAGGCATGTTTTTCCGTCATTGAAGAAACTGTTAGCTATAAATTCCAAAGAAAAATAAAAATTAGTAGCAAGTCACTATCGCGTGTCTTACTCGCATAGTTCACATTTTGCCTCGTCACACACACACTACCTTAGCCGTTGTATTGAATTAGTTAAACTGAAATCTGGCAAACAACGTCATACTAAACCGCTTTGTAATGACCAAAATGCGAAGAAGCTCTCAAAAAATGATATAAAAACAAAAAATAAAATTTAATGCACTTTTTCAGAACAGAACGTCAATGTCATTTTAGCCAACCCAGAATGACGTATATGATGCAATAAATGATAAGAAATTGACAAATAACTACAACAAAAACAAATTAAATGAACTGTCACAGTTGACACTGACATATAAGTGTCTTGCAACTTAACTGACAGTCAGTCGGATTTTGAGTTATGATGACAGTTGTTTTCAGGCATTCAAAAAGCAGTAACGCAGAAATAGTAGTTAGTAGCTAGGTTTTAGATAAATACGCTTTTTTTCTACAATTTGAACAAATACAGCAACAAATTCCTGAGACTATTTCAAAGTCTCACTTTTGTCATTAATTTATTCCATTTCTTAATTCGAGTTACTTAAAAATATTTTTTTTTTAATTCCACATCAGTTGGTTGCACTTAAATTTTTCTCTCTATAACTGATTTCTAAATGAATTTTGTAAAAAGATTGTTTATTTCTTTCTTTTCCTTTTGTGCTTTGCGTAGATACGTAAACTTTACTTTAATTAGCTTTTCTCAGCAGCAAACTTTTTAGAAGCTTTCAATGTCTTTCTTAGAACATACTTAAGAGAAAATATTTAATGAAAAGAAATAAAGTTTCACTGATAGTGTTACCAGCATGACAGAAAAGTCGTGCACTTATTTTGTTGTTGTTGTAACACACCATGTTGTACTCTTTTATCAGCATAACATAAAGAAAATGTTTTTGATTTTGATAAAAGTTCGACAAACGTTATTGACCCAATTTATTATGCGAGTTTTTAAAGTTAAGAAAATATAAAACAAGACTAGCTAAGCAACAAGAACAAAAATTTAAAAAGTGGAACTTTTAAGTTAAAATTTAGTTTAAAGCTTTCAGGAACACAAGGACATATGCGAAAATTCAAGTATAAATCGACAGAAACCTACATATTTGAATGTTGTCAAGTAACGAATTCTATAAAATCAGTCCGCTTTTGAAAGTGTGATATTTTAACCCTTAACCCTCATTCTTAAGCAGAGCTTTAAGAGTGCAATCATTTTTGTTTTTAAATCTTTGTGATTTAGCTGCAATCATTAAGATTATGTTCTGAATTCATTCATTGATGATTACTTAAAGTTGATATTGAATTAATTTCGGGGCAAATATATTGATTTAAATTTCGAATGCATTCATTTGATTCAAATCAGAAGAGATTTCAATCATTTGTATTGAATCCAAAATGATTGCAATTATTTTTTTAAATCAGAAAATATTTCAACTATTTGATTTGAATCAAAAATGATTTCAATCATTTGAGTTAAATCCCAAAATGAGTTAACTAAAATTAGAATTAATTTCAATTAAATCTTTAAATCTTTTCAGTAACAAATAAGACTTGAGTAAGAAGTGAAAACTCTAAGAAATATATGATTTTTAGTTTGATGTCTTTTTTATTGAATTGAAAATTGAAAATTGAGCGCAGACATATGTGAGCATAATGTCCAAGGATTTTTTACGTAGAATTACGTCATGGCGTTGTTTTAGCAAATTTTTTCAAGGCCATGAAACGTTTTTGAGTAATACTTTAGGGTATACCTACAGCCTTAAATATTCATCGTTCAAAGATAATATATATACTTAAATATCAGATATATTGTGCGCTTAACGTATATCTTATTATAAATTTTGTCACAACTTCATTAAGGTAACAAAACAACAAAATGTAAGAAAAAAATATACTAAAAATAAACTAGAAATATAAAAACAATAAGAACAATTTCCTGGAACCCAAACGTAATGCCACACACCGGGTTCAATTTTAAATCTCAATGATCCAGGGGCCCACGCAAGCAAAATTAAAGTTGTTAATTTTTTCAAATTTCCTAATTTTAAAAGTATTTTACTTCACACAAACAAAAAAACCTAATAAAGAAAAAATATTTTCTATAAAATTCGAATAATACCATAATATTATGTACCGAATTTGGACTAAAATTGCTAAACAAAAATTAAGTTTTATCTTATTTCGGGGCATCGAACTGTATCATTAGTTTTTTTGCTGGAAATTTAGCTGTCAAACAAAGATTGTAACGGTTATAGCTTTTATTTAATGGCTTGTAATTTGTATTTGCTTGGCTTTTTGGCAAGATTTTATTTGTAAGAGTTGTGCAGAATGCTTTATATCTGAAACATAACTTAACATAAGAAATACCAAAAAATAGGTCTTGGACACTTTAGGTTTGAATTCGAAAATATTGTATATTTTTCTGACTTTTTCATGGTTTTTAAACGACAAGCCGCCGAAACTTGCCAAACTCTTCCCAACAAACAAAATGATTCACTTATGATATCGTGTGTGAATCACTTTCTCGTATATTTCATTCAATAGCAATTATCATATATTATTCACTTATAATATCGTGAACTGGAGAAATTCCTCCTTCGTTAACGAATTGTTCAAATCGACAAAAACTATTCGTGAATGAGTCGCCAAACCTTAGAAAATTAATTCGTTAACAAATCTTCATATATAAAAGAAGCTATTCATAACGAATCGTAAATTTTAAAAGAAGCAATTCATTAACAAATCGTCAAATTAAAAAAAAAAACATTTCTTTAACGATTCACTTTTCTTTGAAGAACTGAACACTTTGCTGAACGAATGATTTTAATATTGCAACAAAATATTCAGTATCACCATAAGAGAATTTGTCTGCGATGCTCCTGCAAAAGCTTCGGTGCTTTCTTTTTAGCATCCAGCCAACCTTTGATTCAGACAAAACCAGACTATTCAAAAATAATTCGAAAAAACTATTTACAAGCGATTCGTCAACGAATCACCCCTTGCCACAATGTTTATTGGGTTAATATTAAAAATACAATTGTAGTGCATTATTGATATGTATTCTAACATAAATTACAGTCATGGCTGTTGTTATTGTCTTTCAAAAATTCTATTTGAATTTGGTGGGAACAAACAAAAAAAAATAGAACATATTTTTATTTAAAAAAAAAAACAGACCGACGCAGCAGTGGTGTAGCGAGCATAACTGGCGCCCGGGGCAAAACAATTTGTTTGCGCCCCCAATGAAATAATGAAAAAAATATGATATATTATATATAATATTTTAATATATAGTACAAATAATTATAATACACTTATTAAATTACATTAATACAAATAACACTATGCGTATAAATCAGAAAAAGGTTCTGTACACAACAGTTCATTATATTTTGTTATAGATTAAGGGTCTCTTAACACGAAAATCGCAAAAAAGTTTTTATAGTTAAGCCTGGTAGGATAAACTGGGGTACCCTTGACTTTGGGATACATTTAACTGGACGTTTTTGCTATGAACGAACAGTTATTTTTCAATAAATTGTTTTGTAAATTTTGCATCATTGTATTTCAGTAATCGTCAGGAAGTTCGACGATTCTTGCATTACATGAAGAAAAGTAATATAATAGTTTTTGTGTTTTTGCGCGTGTAACTGCTATTTTCCGCCATTGATACGTAAGGACTTCCTGACCGAGTTATAAAAGTTAATCTAATTTAATCTATTTATGTTTTTGAAAATATTAGTGAATTTCAATAAAACTAAATATAAGCTAAAAAAATTTTAAAACAGAAGCCGAGAGCATTTGGCACATTTGACATTTTTGATTGGGGTACTTTTGACAAATGTTAGTTGTACGAGTACAAAGATTGAGTAACATCGAGATGTTACCAATTCATTTAATAATTTTTTAATGTATTTCTAAATTGGTTTTAACAAAAAAGAAGTGGTTCAAATATAAGAAATAGGACTATCATTAGCCGAAGAAATAAAAGTCTAAAGATAAAATGAACTCTGGTAATAACTACAAAATTGATTCTTTTGGCTTGTTCAGTGATGCTGGTCTAATTTTTTTCCAAGCATTCAGCCACTTCAATTTTAAATTATTTTTTTTTTTGTAGAGCATCAACATCAGTAGAATAGCAAAATGCGTCAAAGAAATATGTGGTTATCGTTAACTGGGCCTTAACTACCTAACCTGTTAACTCGTATCCATAACATCTTTGCTAGCAATGTTTATTCCTAACTTTGACAGTTCGAAAAAGATAACAGTTGCTTGCTTAACTACTCGCTAACTGAAATAATAAATTGACTGAATTTAACTATATTTAATTTTGACATCGGTTGTATCGAACTGATCATATTACATTCGATATTTTAACTCTATTCTGCTCTTACAAACACGAACTAAAGATGTATTGAATTTTTGTATGATAAAATTTCTCACATGTTTGTCAAAATATTACTCTGTTCCGCTGTGAAAAATACTCGCAACATTGTTTCACGACAATTAAATTGAACGCCTATTTATTTTGAAGTGAAAAGTGGCAGTTTTTTTTTTATTTTTTATTTTCATATATTTATTTTTTTCTATTTAGAGAAGTAAAGCATGACTTTTTTAAATTTTTCTATTTCTTCACAACAAAATATATGTCAGAATTTTCACGCAACAAAAAAATGAATGTTGCGAGTGAAATTTCACGCAAACAGAGTACTGGGATTTACGTGTTTTTTAAAGATTTTATAAGATTTTTAAAATTTTTCTCGCTTTTTTCAAATAAAGTCGCATAGCTTTAAATATATCTTGTACACTTCTTGTTCAATATTAATAAACACGCTAAGCCGAAAAAAATTTCTAAATATCTTCATGTTTGTTCAACAAATTTTTACATTTGGATGAGTAGTTTTTGCGCTATCATCATTCATAAAAAATCGAAAGCTATTTTAATTTTAAGTGGAGAAATCGCCGAAAGAAATGCGTGCACAAATACGTATTGTATCGATTTCCCATTTTTTACAAAGATTTTAAGCCTTTTAGATTAATTTTTCACAACTTTCGTTACGAATTTCTACAAGTTCAAAACAAAAAAAACAAAAAAACAACTTGGTCATTTCAGCCCTTGAAAGGACTTTGACCGAGCTTCTTTTAATCAATTTCTACACGTTCAGTCGCCAATAATTTGAGATCATGGAACGCTTCTGTAAACTTAATTTTAGGACCTTGTCATCTGAGCTGCACACGATCAATTCTCTTAGAGTTCATGGCAGAAATGGACTTAAGTTATGATATTTAAATTCGGTTTAAGATAAAAATTGCAGCATTTCTGGTATCACTTGTGGGTGGCAGTATTTTCATCGGCTAAATTTTCTAGTAGTTCTACTTATTCTTCCAGTTCCTCGACACGTTTAAGTTCACGTTTAACTGATTCTTTAAAGCATTTTTAACAATTTCCATCGTAATGTTTAACGTGAGAAAAAGAGATGTATGTTATCAATTATTTCAAAACATGTTACAAAGATTGAATCTTGGTTAGCTGTAGTAACTCCTACTAAATTTAATGTGTGGTTATCACAATTTATAAATGTTGCCTTGTTATTTTTTTTTATTATTTTTTGTTGAACGCCAGATATGTGATTTGGCATATGGGCAGCATTTTCATAGCATTGTACTCTACAGTTGGCTAACTTAATTATTGAATTAACTAATTAATACAAATTTTGTTTGTCTTGAGAATGATTTGGCGCCCCTCTACGAGTGGCGCCCGAGCCATGAGGACACCCTTTGCCCCCTTCGCTACGCCACTGCAACACAGTAATGCTTTTTATTTACATGCACATATTCCAATCACGTTTAAAATACATAAACATAGATAATACAGAAGAAAAAAACTATCGACACTATTCATGTCATGTTTTAAAGTTCAGCGACTTCAGTCATTACTGATTGTATTGAAAAGACTTTTGAGTACTTTTGAAAATATTTTTTTAACACTTCTGTATATGGTATACCTTTATTGATAGCAAAAGGAAATTTTATACATTGCTTTTGCATAACATAAAGTTTATACATTGTCCATGGAATACAAACGGAACAACATATACAGCATATTATTCAATACGAAATTCAGATATGTTCCCCCTGCCTTAACTTTATATCCATTACAAACAATAGTATAAATTGGCCCTAAGGCGGTTAACCTCTCCCGATAACCTCCAAAGTATCACTACAACAAAGGAACTGATGGAATGGATCTCATAAATCTCAAGGATCAGATAAATATTGGATCTGGCTACGAACGCTATCTAAAATCAATAATCAATTTTGTTTTCGTCTTTTCTGCGATATTTTTGAAGTGTGCATATTGGGTAGATTGTTAACATAGAAATCTCTACCTATTGAAGCTCCGCGCGAAACTGGCTACCCAAATGATCGATTCGTTCACCAACCTCAAGCGTTCACCATTAGATCTTACCTCTAAGAGGATCATTAGGGACTACAGCGATTCAAACTTGCGGAGGTAACTTCTTTGCCCGGCCATTGCAAAAGTGAAATGGGACATACAAGATCTCTTATCTACTCCAAACAACATAAAGACTACCGAACCAATGCTATTTGAGCCATTTACAAAAAACCAATTTTCTTCACTAATGATCGAAATTTATCATAAAAAATGATATTTATATGTAAAGAGTGGTTAAATTTTAAGGGACGATAATTTGTGTTGTTTGAATAAAACACAAATTATTTAAGAAATTATTGTCATTTGTTTTTGATAATATTGCTTTGGTTCAATTATGTATGGAACAAAATATCGGCAAAATGGCCGAAGCGACCTCGGCGGCATACCTCCATCCGATGGCCAAAATTTTCGATGACGCTGAGGCATAATTAAGGTTCATTGCCATTAAAGTGCCGAATTATGTCATCCTTTAGCTCTTGAATTGCTGGTGGCTTATCGACGTATACCTTTTCTTTCAAAAAACTCCAAATAAAAAAGTCCAACGGTGTCAAATCACAAGATCTTGGCGGCCAATTGACATCGTCACCACGTGAAATAACACGGCCATTGAATTTATCGCGCAAAAGATAGCTGTGTGGCAAGTGGCATCGTCCTGTTGAAACCAAATATTGTCCACATCCATATTCACCAATCCATATTCGGACCATAAAAAGCTTGTTATTATCTCATGAAAGCGAATACCATTCACAGTAACTGCCAGACCAGCCTCATTTTGGAAAAATGATGATGCCGCCAGCCCATAAACCGCACCAAACTTCAACAAAATTAGAAAATGGCATTTAGTTTTACCATTGCCGACCATTTGGACATAGAAATGGACTATCTTTATACCCTAAACCTGTAAAGTCAGGGTATATTAACTTTGTGCAAACGTTTGTAACGTATAGAACACCAAACAGTCACTCTGTGCGGGTGCATTAGTTTTTCTACAATCACTCTTGGATTATCATTCACCCAAATGCGGCAATTCTGCTTATTAACGAAACCACTGAGGTGAAAATTTGGACGATTAAATTGACCGAAAAAATCACGAAGTGCACGATATGCAATTTGAGTTGAAAGCCCATTTTCATAATAAGCCTGAATAACTTTAACGCGTTAGTCGATTGTCTGTCTATCTTTCCATGGTTTAAATTGAGTTAGTCTTAAAGTGAGAAATGTCAAATGAAATGCAGAAAAAACTTGACGTTTAGGTGTGGTTCACATTCAACGTCGGCCCTTAAAACTTAACCACTCTTTATTAATAATACATGTTAACAAATTTGTTTTCTTTTGCAAAAGATTGATTCTTCAACAAAATTAGAAAATGGCATTTAGTTTTACCGTTGCCGACCATTTGGACATAGAAATGGACTATCTTTATACCCTAAACCTGTAAAGTCATATGTATATCAAGTGTATATTAACTTTGTGCAAACGTTTGTAACGTATAGAACGGAGCGAGTACGGTAAAGAAAAGTATATATATTCTTGATCGGGGTCATCTCGTGAGTCGAGCTATTCATGTTAATCCGTCCGTCTGTCTGTGTGTTGTCCGTAAACACAGGCTAAGAAGAAAGAGTTGAGATAATATGGTACACATGGTCACATGAACCCAAGGATCTGCACTATTGCATATTTTTGGAATCCGCCCACGGACACGCCAACCTCCCATAAAACGCAACAATTTAAAACTGCATAACTCAGCTCATAATTAGCCTACAACAATAGAATTTGGTGTGTATGTGTTTTATATCAAAACAAAGATGGTTTTGAAAAATGGACATCATCCGCCCACGGACACGCCTACCTCCCATACAACCCAAAAAATTTAAAACTCAATAAATCAGATTATGTTTGTCATAGATAGATCAAATTTGGTATGTATTTATTTCGTACCAAAACTAAGGTGTGTTCAAAAATTGGGAGTAATCCGTCCATGAACACGCCCACCTCCTATGTCGAAAGGCATTAACTGTGAGCTTCAGGAATAAAACTTGGTATGTTTAAATTTTTCATCAACATTTAAATTAATATCAAATAAAGGCTTCATCCGCTCACGGACACGCCCATTTTCAATAATATTATTTTTTTTTTTAAAAGTAGGTTTAGGGTATTTCATAGTCGGCCTAGACCGACTTAAGACTTTCTTTACTTGTTTTTACTATGTTTTTGTGCTGAAACAGGAAGGTTTTCCTCTCTTCTCCATCAATTTTTCACTCCTCCCGAACCCAAAATATTTTAGAACAGCGTAGAATAGAAAGTCCTTGTAAGGGAAGGACTTTCGACCTTAGAATTATCTGGAAGGCAATCTGGAACTGCATAGTTTTAACCGACATGATGCAGGGTGTCCCAGTAGTCGTCAAATGTTAAAGTCTGTGTCTATGCTAGTTATCCACCACCAAATTTGACAAAACGTTTGTCAAACCACAAGTCAAATTCATGAGAGCTTATCTCATAACAGTATAAAATGAATGGAATGAACAGATATGGTATGAATGTATGGTATATCACATTACCCAACTTTGACTATATCACTATAGCCGAATTCGGTTTTCAAAATAATAAACAAATTTTAACTCATTTGTGGCTAAATTTATTCAAACTCTTACAAATTTATCTATTTCAGCTTACAATTCTGCTTTAGTAATTGTTATTCACTCGCAAAGCGCACGTAACAAAAAATATCGCCTACACCGATAAAACAATATTTCAGCAATGAAATCAAAAACAGCGCATAAGAGCGCTCATTAAACTGCAGCACGTCTCTTTTGCTGTTGTCGTTAAATTTAAGAAAAGATGCAGGCATATCACATTACCCGACCATATCACAATACCCGAAGTAACTATATATATCACTGAACTGGAAATAGATGTGCCTTTTCAACGATATAGATATGGCTTATCGAGGCATTCTAGGAATTTTGTACTTGGCTGATTTTAAAAAGTAGTAGATATATGTTAGGTCAGTAGTACTTAATGGAATGCAAAAACCCTATAAAAAAACAAAACGCAAACAAAAATATAAATTGTGGCAGAATACGGCAAATTGTGGAAAATGTAGGTTTTTATATTTTGCTTAAAATTAAAAACAATTAACAACATTTTAAAAAAGTCTAAAAAGTTTAGTTCTGAAAATTTCTAAAAATCATAAACTGGGAGGCCTAGAACTAGTTTAAACCAGGGATTGAATCCAAAAAAGAACAAAATAAAAAGTTCAAAATTTAACCAAAAAAATTCTGTTCTCAAAATAAATATTGTTCAATGAACAAAAAATATTGTTCAAAAATAATAATCAGTTTAAGAACAAAAAAACTTTTGAACAAAATTATTGGTCACAGTCTAAAAAAAATCAAAATTTTTTTATGACTTAAAATCAGAACTCAAGCTCAAGTTCACAAATTGGAAACGATAGCAAACGCAAAGAACTTGGTTCTCGCTCGTGGAAGAATATATAAAATACATATTGGTAGAAAAGGTTTTGGTATGAAAGTATGAAGAAGTAACTTTTTTACAAAAAAAAAATCCTAAAATTGTGTCACCGTTAAATCAAAAGACTTTTTCTTGCATATTTGATTTTATAGAATGTATTTCAGATTTTTAGTGTTAATCCTTATAATAATATATTTGCGAGATTTTTCTACGATAATTTTGACCGATAGTCATTTCAAATAAATTTGAACGCTGAAAAGCTTCTTTCAACACTTATTTGCGTAGCAGGAATTGATAAAATGATTGCTGCAAATTTAGAAATATGAGTGAGTTTTAAGCTTAGTGCACATGTTAAGGTAGACCCAAGGATCTACACTATTGAATTTTTTGGACACAAAAACTGGGTATTCATGAGGATATGAAAATCTCCTCAAAAGGGGATTTAACAAAAATAAAATATTTCGGAGCACCATACAAACATATGGTATGAATATAAGATGGATAGGTTCAGTCGTGATGGTCAAAAATATATATAGGCACCAATGATAAGATTGTACCTTGAATTTTATGAATTTTTTTCATAGGAATTTATTATGTTAAATTTTTGTATAAAATTTTTGTATAAAAAGTATACATACATGAAAGACCGTTTTTAGGCTGAATCGGGTTCAAGGATTTCATTACAGGCATATTTTGTTTTGCTGTTGAACATTATTTGAACAAATTTCCTTAGAAAACCTTCACGAAATTGATGGTGTGTAGGGTAAACTGTACCCTTAGCCCCCTTTTTTTTCTTTAACAACTATTCATACCGAACCGAAATTCGACCAAGCTACATCGGTTTACCAATCAACCCAGCCTATTGTATATCCAATATACAAAAAATAATAATGACTGAATTTCTTTGAAACCTAATAAAATTTCAATCAAAATTTTTCAAATGAACAAAAAAATTGAACAAAATTTATATTGTTCAAAAAATATATATCGTTCAAAGAGCAAAAAAATTGTAAAGCAAAATTTTTTGTTCATAATCAGAACAAAATTTTTCTATAATTTTTTTTTTGTTCTGTTCAAAAACAAAATATTTTTGAACAAAAAATTACAATTCTAATAACTGTTATTTCAACCCCTGGTTTAAACATCTTGAAAAAAAATAATTGAAAAATATGTTAAAAACAAATACTTAACGAACAAATCATGACTTTTTATAATTCTGAAAAATATGTCAGCATCTAGTATATAAATAAAAACAGCTGTTTCATGCAATATAATGTAATAACAATCAAGAGCAATAACAATAACAACAATAAAAAGAACAACAACAACAAGAACAACAGCAGCAACACACTAGATAAAAAAAAAAAAATTGTCGTCAATCAATTAGAGCGAAAAGCTAGGAAAAACTTGTTCTGTTTCTTCCAGATACATAGATTCATTGAAGTGGCAACAACGGGGCAGAGCCAGCCAGCCAGCCAGTTGCCAACAGCAATAGTAGCAACAACAACAACAATAATATGACAACCAGATATAATGATGGCAACACCATTAAAATTAAAGCAAGAGCACAAAACATTCTGTTGTTTTTCTTTTTTTTTTTAATTTTTTTTTTTTTCTGTCTAGATACGATACGCAAAACGTGTTAATAATTAATTGTGAAAAAAGTGGCTGTTTAGTTGTTAAGAAATAAGAAAAATTATTAGTAGCGAGGAAAGAGGAAAGCAAAAAGTATAAAATAAGCCTAAGAGAAATATTATGATCATCATAAAAACAGCAAAAATGAGAAATTTTTATTTGTCAGAGCAAAGCAGCGTTTAAAGGTCAGTTTTATGTCAAAGCTAATTTCGACATATTTTTTGGCAGGTTAAAAAGTGAGCTCAACTTGTTGGCCCCAAAAGTTGAGTGAACTGAATAATTAGACGATTAAGCGCTCAAAAAGTTAGGCAAGAATGATTTTTTTTTTTGTAAATAAAGGCGGACTAACTTAAAACCAGCTTAAGTGCAGTTTTTTCTTTTTTTGTATTCTTCGGATAAGATTATACAAATCGGGCTAAAATATTATGCTTAACGAACTCATAAGTTTGTGGAATTGTTAGCTATGGCGAAAAGAGAGAAGATTCAATTTCTTTAGCAAAAGTCGTTAAGTTTTATGATGATTTTATGACTTTCTTCGTTTTGGAAATTTTAAAATTCAAAGTTTTATTGCTATTGCTTTGTTGTTGTTGTTCTTGTTTTTGTTGATACCAGCGGCATCTCATTCTTGTTGATTGCCTTGCTGCAATTGCTCAAAATTCGTTTCATGGCTTCATGATTTTAATTTTATTTAAATATCCATCCATATCTCTTCTGTCATGTGTATTTGTATTTTGTTTTGTCTTTGTAAGCTTGTTTTTTGCTTTGTGCTTATATCTCTTTTTTCTTCTATTGTTTTTGTTGTTATTTTCGTTTTGTTTTTCAAACATTTTCGCTGTTATGCAACACATCATCGTTTGCCGGTACACTCAAAGCCAGGTTAACGAACTCATGGCTTATATGCGGCTTTTTAGTTGGTTGTTGCTACACACAGCCGGTACAAGTGAGGCTGAATGGAACTTAAAGGCGGTGCTCGGTGCGGTGTTGCGGCTTATTAAAAAAAAAAAAAAACAAAAATATAAACAAGAAAAAACCTAAAACGAAAAACAAAATAAAAAATATGGAGCAAGACAACATGTTCAAAGTGAAACAATTTAAAGTAAGTGACATGAATTAAAATATGATAAAAATTTAAATTCATTAAGAAAGTGTGTAGAACATATAGCTGTGAGATGCAAAAAGTTGCTTGCCTTGTGTTAAAAACTGCAGCTTAAACGCCTAGATAAGAGCGCAGAGAAAACGCTCTAATAGCTTAAGCCAAAAGCAAAACACAATAAATAACAATATCAGATTTCAATGAAGTTTAAAGTGAACATGAAACAAAAAAGAAATAAATCTTAAAGATATAAAGTAATTGTCGACCCTGACATGCGAGCGCATTTTGTTGATTTAGTTTTGTTTTGTTTTTTTTTGTTTTTTTGTTCGTTCTATATTTATTAACCTTAGCTTTAATTTCACTGAGAGCCTGAAAAAATAACAACAACAACAACAACAACAACAATAATAACGACAGTTTCAAACTATCATTAGATACTCACAAAACAATTCATATGTTTAGATATAACTAGCTAGTGTAAATAAAAACTATCTGTGTACTAAACGTCATCGAGTGCCGACGTACTAGATACATTTGTATGGAATAAAAGCTTCAGCTGGTTTGCCTCAATTAGTATCTCAAGCACGCTCTTGTTTTGTTTAAGCTTGTGTTTTTTTATTTTTTTTTTTTTTTATACATTTACTTTTTTTTTTGTTTTTGCTGTCATCTCTGGTCTGCTCCCTCCAACATTTGCCAGCTCGCTCACCCTAATTCGTTGTAAACACTTTGCTGACGAATAATTTTTATTTTTGTTATTTTTTTTCTTCTTATTTTTTTCGGCTTAAATTACTTCAAATAAACAGGCACGTATCTTTTTTTATTTTTGTTGAATTTGCTTTGTTTTTTCTTTTAATCTACTTTTTCTTGCCTCTTTTTTATGTGTTCTTTTATGATTTAAATTTCCCCAACATTTTTCTTTAAATACTTCATAATTGTTGAAGTTTTTTTTTTTGTTTAAATGTATCATTTTAAATTTTTGTTTTAAACTTTTATAAATTTATTGCGCCTACCTAGATACATACGCATCTTTATTTTATTTTTTTTGATTTTTTTTTATTATTATTAAAGGCTTGCAGTGTTGTTGGCATTTTTAGCTCAGACAATTTTCATTAGAATTGTTATAGTTGTTGTTTGTATCTAACAGAAACAATTCATCATCACCACGCGCTTCATTCGCGTGGTTTTGCGTTCATTTTAAGTTTTATTGTCTCGTAAATATGTTGGTTTTTATGGTTATTGTTGTTGTTTGTTTTTGTTTTTTTTTTTTTTTTTTTCATTAGGCGGTATCGATGTGTTGTTTGTTTTTATATATGATAACAATATTATAACTCACTCTATATTTCTCTAAGAATTTTTGTTTTTTTTTTTTTTTTTCTATAAGAGAGTTTTGATCTATCTTTTAATTAATTCTCAGAGAGAGATGTCAGCATTATGAGATTTAAACGCACATTTTTTAAGTTTTCAAGATCAGCAAATTTAATTTCAAAAATTTTATTCGACCCGTCTCTATTGTTAAAAAAAAATTATTGATATTATATTCTTTATACCATAGTCAGAAAAAGTTTGTGTGTAAAGGATAACTTGATTAAATTTGTAACAAAAAACACCTAAATAAAAAAACAGGAACTTAAATTTATTTTCTCTTTAATCATACAATATTAATTCTTAAGTGGTAAAAAATTTTGAGAAAAAATATAGTAAAAAAAAATAAAACAATACAAATTCACAATTAAATACTATTCCTTAAAAAAGTCTAAAAAAAATTAAAAAGTAAATTCCTATTTTTATGACAATTTTATAACTTGTTGGCTATCCATTCCTCATAAGAATTCCTCTGCTTACCGTTTTGCCATAAATTTAACCAGCTTAGATGTTTCTTCTCTGCTTATATTGTTCCAATGCTCAAGAAGAACATATCTAAGCCTACTTTTAGAGGTGATAATTATGCTGAAGAATTTTTTGGTTTAATAAGCTCGTCCCACAAATGCTTGTTTGGATTTAAATCCGGGGACTGCGGTGGCATTTTAAGCTTTTACGGGACATCATAGAGTAACCAAAGCTTGATTATTTCAGCAGTGTTGGGGTCGTTGTCCTGCGCAGAAAAAAATCAATTTTGTTTTGAGGATGTCCATATAAACTCGCGGCCATACTGCCCCAAACCATAACTCCACCGCCATCAACTGCGGTCGTCAGGTTTTCTTTGTTGAGAGTAGTGCGGAGTTTTCTCCAGACTTATTTACGTTCCTTAATTTCAAAAATGCAAAACTTGCTTGCATCCAAAAAAATCACTTGCTTATAAAAAAGCTAAGTAATTTGTTTATTAACCCTTTTCCAAAAGCACGGAGAGAGATTTGAGCTGAAAACAATTCCAAAGCAATTAATTTTGGGAGTAATTCCGAGCTAAGCCATAATGTTCTTGATATCAAGCACTAATGTGATTATTTATCAACAGTATTAAGACGCCCATTTGTGCTTAATGTACGTGATGGTTGAATCATTTATCAAAAAAATTAATATGCTCATTTGTACTCAATTTATGTCATTTTGGTATTGTTTCTTAAAACAAGAAATGCTCATTTGTGTCAAATGCATGCCAGTTATAGATTAATAGTAAAAATAAATAAATATGCCTAATCTTAGGAATTTTGGAATAAATTATCAAAATTTGTCAAATGTGAACAATATTTTAAAATAAATAAAAAGCAAAAGTAAAAAAAAATGTTCAAATGCCGAGCAACAAAAGAAAAAACAAAAATATAAATGACATGCAAAATAAAAATTATATTTTCACTGTCCAAATCCGATTCGGACAGGAAAATTTAATTTATTTTCTGCACTTTTATACATTTTTATATTAACAGGAATAACAACCAATTGAGAATTACATCGTTCCGTTGCTCATATTTTTGATGCGCACAAACAACAACAACAAAATTCATTTTTTACAAACAAGCCCAAGATTACACCCCAGCAAACATTATGACTCTTAAAAGACTCTTTGAAGCCTCATATAAAAGAGGTTTTTTTCGTCATAATGTGCTAAAAAAATACTCTATTTATGAGTACATTTTCGTATGTTGTGGGCCCCAAAAAATGATTCATAAAAATGATTTTTTATGAGTCTTTTTGGACTCATAGTAATGACGGTTTCAAGACTCATATTTGATACTCTTTTAAGTTCATATTGCGAACTCTTTAATACTCATATTTAGTACTCTTTGAATAGTCTTTTAAGACTCATATAAGAAATTTTTTTTGCAACGAACATTTGTTGTAGTTAAATTTTAATGCATGTTTATCGCCACACACAAATAATTCTCCGAAAAGCGATGTGAAATCTCCAGGATAGCATGTGCGCATAACGGAAAGTTACAAAGTTGTATACAATTAAAAAAAAAGAATATGCTCGATTAAGTTCTTATTTATTTATTAGATATGGTGCTTTTGTAATAATCCGATTCCATTTCCTCATGAAATACTCGTATATAAGACTCTTTTTGAGTCTTTTTTATGATTGCGCATATATTGGTTCAGTGAAATAACGCCCAATGAAATAACGCCCAAAATAAAAAATGAAATAAAGCCCAAAATAAATGAAATAACGCCCAAATCAAAAATGAAATAACGCCCAAAATATTTTCAAAGCGAATCATTTAAAATATTTTGGGCCTTATTTCATAATGAAATAACGCCCAAAATTTGTATGAAAAATATTTGGGCGTTATTTCATTTTTGATTTTGGGCGTTATTTCATAATGAAATAAAGCCCAAAATAAAAAATGAAATAACGCCCAAATAAAATGAAATAAAGCCCAAAATTTTGGGCCTTATTTCATTATGAAATAACGCCCAAATTTGTATGGAAATTTTTTGGGCGTTATTTCATTTTTTATTTTGGGCGTTATTTCATTGGGCGTTATTTCACTGAACCGCATATATTAATCAATATATGATCCTTTTATGAGTCTTTTTTATGAACAATCATATCACCGTCATATTTAGGAGTCTTTAATGAGTCTCTTTTATGAGTACTCATAAATCAGATACAATAATGACTCTTGTGTGAGTCTCATTTTTGAGCAATCATATAACAATCATATTACAGACTCTGTCATGAGTCAATTTAATGAGTCATCATAAAACACGCATAAAAAACACTCTTTTTAGAGTCATTTTTTGGAGAGCCTCTTAAAATGTTTGTAGGAACGTATTAAGCACAAATTGACGTGTTTATGAAAAATAAATTCAAGCTCAATTTCTGGCATAAATTGCGAACGTGAATACCATGTTTAGAGATGGTTTTGAACTGTATTGGGCTGATTTCAGTTGCGAACACTTTGAGCTTGATTTAAGCCCATTTTTCCCAACGGAGCCCTGTGAGCAGTCCGTTTCGGCCGATTGTTCATAGAAATAAACGGCTAACTTCGGGCAATACGAATGCAATAGTTATTTTTTTGAGAACTTTTCACACAGTTTTCTGAAACCTTTCTTAAACATCCTGCGCAATTCTCGAAACTGTTATTTTCGGATTTTGAAGAATGCATTGAATGATTTACCGTTTTTCTCGAGTAGTTAACTTAGAATAGCGTCTAGAACTTGGCTTTGGTTCAAATCCACCGGTCGATTAAAAACTTTCAATCACTTTCTGAATTGAAAAATTTGCTTTTTCCACTGTTTTTGATAGTTTGCGTTATGTTTTTCCGTCTTTCCACAATTTCACAATAATTTTTCTTTAACCTGAGCTTATTTTTTTTCTTATGGAACTAGTTTTTTAAAACTTTCAGATAAGTACACTATAGTGTATCGAAAATCTGACCCCAATTCTGGTATCAAAATTAAATAGTACATGAAAAATCCTTTCCATTGTGTACTTTTTTTATTTGAACCAATTTTGGCGTCCCCCGAATTGCATTTTTGAGAATTTTTTTATCAACTTTTGTGCTGGAGACCCACGAATGGTTGATTTAAAAAGAAAATCAAGCATATCAATCAATTCCTTTCATATAAAAACACATAACTGCAAATTTTCATCCATGTTGACAAATGCTCTGACGAGATAAAACAGTTTTTTTCAAAGTGAATCTACTTGTTATTTAATATTTGATGTTGTTATATTAATGATGCCCTCCAACATAGAAAATATTATTCCCTTTCTTTGTTCTGCAGAAGCAGCAGCCACTGACGCCTCTGTGACGAGCTTAACATGCCGCTCAGTGTCTTGAATGTGGCAAGGTATATGTCGAATTTCAATATCGTCCAACATTTCTCCAGAAACAACTAATTTTTCTGTGGTTTCTTTCGCTATGAAACAAGTGTACCGTGAAATATTTGTTCCAGTCAACCATATTGAAGTACCTTTCGCAATTGAACGCAATGCTTGGAGCCTTATAATTGCGAATTTCTCCATACAGTTCTCTCCCATTATTACGTACTTGCAGTATTTTCTTGTACCTCAGTTGTCGCGTTTCTCGATCAAAATCAAATATTATCGCCAAAATAATGTTTTCAAGATGTACAAAATAAAACTTCTTCAGAAACTGACATCGCACCACTTCATTGTTGGGTTGTTCCCCATTCAATGATATGATCAACGTTGCTTTAACGAAAGCTTCATGTATCATGCATTTTACAAAACCTTTTTTCTGCAACGTTTGCATTATAAAAAACTTCCTTATACAGTTACAACACGGACTGAGACTAAATAGTTATTTATCGGCAATAATTCTGTAATAATAAGCAACTCCTTGACAGTAACATCAATCCTATAGACATTGTGTTACTGCCTAATTTCGATTAACCTGGGCCAGAATAGTAAAAGCTCTTGTGCTTTGCGAAGTCTTCTTCTGTCAGCGTTGAACTATACGAGGTTATATCGAGATAGTATTTTCTTTTTTGACTCAGAGGTAGGTTTGGATGGAAATTTGAGTTCTTTAGAACATTTTTTATGATGTAGTCCTGCGTGTGGAAGTATCAGGTAGGTCTCACATAATAGGCTTCGAAGATGACATTGTCTGAACCATGTGTGAATTGCATTGGCGTCATTCTAGCCCATTGATTGAACTGAATGCAGCACCTCCTATAACCTCTATCTAACTTTATGACAAAGCAGGAATTGCAGCTACAGCGGAAACTTGTTGAACACCCGAAACTTCTCGAACACAAGAGGACCTCGACAAACAACCAGAAAAATCTAAGTTGGTGTCTTTTGATCAATACATTTGTATGCAGTCAGTGCAATGATGCGTGTTATTCATAATAAGAAAATTTATTTATAATAAATTCAGTTGTCAGCACATATAGATACACTCAGAAAAAAGCTTATCGGAATATGATAAAAAAGGCATCATATTTAGAGAAAAATGGTATAGACTTTGCTCCAGAGAATGCTATTCTCTAATTTCGATACTAAAAATTCTCTAAAAATGGTAAAAAGTTTCCATGAAAAAGAAAAATATATCGTTTTTTGAGAAAAAACTTTTTATTTTTGAGAAAAGATTTGTTTTTATTGAAGAAAATACTTCTCTTAGTGAATTTTTTATCAAAATATAAGAAAATTTTTTCATTTTCAATAAATTTTTCTCTATAAATGAGAAATTTTTGTGCGAGAAAAATACTTATCATTATTAGAGACATTGAAATATTCCCATTTCCTAGAAGTAAAGAAATATTTCTTTGAAAATGTGAAAATTTATTCTAATTTAAGAAAATTTTATTTGAAAAAGAGAAAATTTCTATATCGAAAATAGAGAAATTTTTTACCGGAGCAAGGTATGTGTTTTTTTCTCAGTGTATACAATTTTTCTTAAATCGTTCTGACATTCAAACGAAAACTTATGATTGAAACAAAAAACACAAGTTATACTAGAATAAATTTAGAAATTATTAAAAATTTCCAAGTTATTGCTAAATCTTAAGTTATAAAATTTAATAAAACAGCCCTTAAAGAATTTTTTGTTTCGTAACAGCTATACTTCGTTAAAAAAAAAATTTGGCAAGAATTTGAACACAGAAAATTAATCTAATATATTAAAATCTCGTGTCACGGTGTTAGTGTATGAACTCCTCCGAAACGGCTGGACCGATTTTAATGATATTTTTATTGTATATTTGGTAGGCATGAGAATAGGTCGTAAAGTATTTTTCAGCCTCCTACCCATGAGGGGCGTGGCACTTTTCCAAGAACAAATATTCTCGACTTTACTTTCGTCAAAAACCATAAATTAATGAAGCTCGGTAGGAACTTACTATTGAGTCTTGACCTTCGACTGTCAAATTTGAGCGATATTTGGAGAGGGTGGCATGGTATTACCCATAAAATTAAATTTTTTGAAATTGCATAGATTTGGAACTAAATGTCGAATAACATTGAAACTTAGTATGAAGTAACAGATTGGCCAGGTCTTTCAATTTTAAAACAGGCACAGGCATTGGAAAACAGGGCGTGGCTTCACCCATACAATTAACATTTTCGATACAGAATAGCTATAGAAGTAAAAGTCATAGAACATTTAAACTCAGAATGGATTTACTATTTGGTGGTGTCCTGGTACTGGAACGGGGTTTGTACAATGGGTATGGATGCGGCCATATAAGACATATTTTTTAAATTGAATCGCTTTGTGAATAATAGGCACATAATAAAGAAACTCAGTTTGGAGTAACTATTTTGTGATATCCTACTCCTCGGAAGTACTCGCAAACTAAAACTGGTATTGAACAACGGGTTTGGCTCGGCTCATAAAGCAATTTTTTATATATAATAGTTTTGGAAACAATG